>WHUZ01000007.1:732500-1964961 GCA_015179045.1 Kalaharituber pfeilii | reverse complement strand
TGGGTGGTGGGGGCCTTTCGATGCTTCTCGTGAGCATCGGCGTGCTGGGAGGAGGGGGAGGGGGAGAAATGATTGATCTTTCTTGCTGGGTGGGCTCGGAGCTGTGCTCAGCTCTTCGTGTTGGCTGTACCACCTATGTACTTGCCAATGATTGGTTGATCAGCCTTGCTAGCGGAGCCGCATACAAATCACAGCCTCAATGAAAATAAATGCGGAGAGAGAGGGAATCATCAATCTTTGACGCTGCTCACAACTCCAAAGTCAAAAAGGAAGACTCCGTACGTAGGCTCTCGTCGTTCTAATCTCTCATCATTCTGTGTGATAATTCTGTGAGAAGACAAAAAATGAATAATCAGCGATCGGGAAGCCCAGGAGGGAGCGGGCAGAAACGTAGTGTTCAGTAAGTTTACGGAAAGTAGCGATGCTCTTTCTTCGCTTAGGCTAACTTCCGCTACTTGATAGTCACTTATCTAGACCGAAATCTCCTGGCAGAAAGCGGAGTCGGAGTACTGATCCCCCACCACCTAGTAGCTCTCTGCTTGTCACCCTCCAAACAACCGCACAAACAATTCCTCCACAGGGAAGAGCGAGCTTAGTTACTAGTCCCGTAACACGACCGCAATCAGGTTCGCAATTAGTGGGCAATGTCCCAGCATCCAGTTCAACACCTCAAAATCCTGGACAGAATTTACTGAGCAACCCAACGCGAGATCAGATCGAAGGCGTAATTAAGGATTTACGGACTGTTCATACTGAGAGTAAAGAGAAGCAATGGAAGTACACCAACAGGCATGGCGAGCGTGTGGCTGTAGTGGATCGCATAGGACCAATCCTGAAATGCATGGAGAGTTATGCAAATATTGTTGATGTAGCAATACAGCATAACCCGACTATCACTGCTCTTGTTTGGGCTAGTGTTAGATTTATTTTGAAGGTGAGTTATAAAGTTCTTGCATTCATACATGGAGATTAATCATGGTAATAGATTGCACTCAACTATGTACAATTGATGGAAAGTCTGGAATTTGCAGTAGCAACCATTGTCAATACGATGGCAAAGTGCGAATTCTATGCCTATATCTACATGAACACATCGCTGGAGGTTGCATTGGAGCTTGGTTCGACAAGGGATGCTTTCAAACAAAGATTAGAGTACGCTCTGGCAGAACTCTACGATTCAATCCAGAAATTTACAGACAAAGTAAAAAAACATTTTCAGACAACATCATGTAAGATATTCGATTCCTTTTGGGGCCACCTCGTATTCTGCTAAACAAGAACTTTCAAATTTTAGGCATAAGGCAGATTGGAAATATGTTCAAGCCTTTTTCAGAAGTGATCCAACCATATCTTGATGAGATATCTAAGAAAAAAAAGGTTGTCCGAGATTGCGCAGATGAGGCTGGAATGAAAAGGATTATGGGTACGCACACAACTGACATTCAAGTCTTGCATAAATATTTTTTACTAATGAGAATAGAGAATTCTAATAAGCTTAAGCAAATGGAGAGGGTCTTGAATGACATAAAGAAGGAAATGGAGCCTTTATTAAGGCTAGATGGTGAGTGCAATGAAATTATTTTCATTCATAAGGAAACGTGACGCTAATTGTCAAAATGAAAATAGAAATCTACACAACTGTGAAGCAGAACCTTGCTATGTCCAAAGAGATCAACGAGAAGTTATCTACATTTAGTATGTTTAGTATGCACACCTATTCACAGATCATTTGCTAATGAAAAAATTAGTATTGGATCAACGAGAAACAATTGTTTGGAAAACTTTAGATGCAGATTTTGCGCAGCTTAAAAAGGACTATCTAGCTAAAAATCAGTTGGAGGTGTTCGAGTTTGATCTATATATTCCGGCAGAAGGAATGACACATCCACATGACAGCAAGCGCTTTGATCTCCTAGAGGCAATTCAACAATTTCTATCGGACACCGTACAACAGATTTGCTTGATTCAAGGTGCTGCTGGGTCTGGAAAATCAACATTCAACCATCATCTTGCACGCTATCTATGGTCTGAGTACGACAAAGCCTCCAATCAAGCAACTGCAGTGGTTCCCATATTCATCTCACTCTTTAGAATATATACATCAGGAACCCACCGAGATCTGATAGCTGCTTTCTTTGCTAAACAAGGTTTTCATCCAGACCAAATAGAGCTAGTTCGGCGTCAACGGCAGTTCGTATTTATCTTGGATGGCTATGATGAGATTGAGAGACAGGACCGAAATTTTTTTACAGCAAACGAGCTTGACTCATGGAAAGCTAAAGCTATCATTACCAGTCGACCAGAATATTTGCCCTCAGGGTATCAGAGCAAGTTTTATCCCCTCGGTCAACCGCAGCTATTTCAAGAATACTACCTTGCTCCATTTTCGAAGTCAAACATCCGGAAGTATATTTCGCAATACGTAAGGACTAGGCCTGGCTACTCAATCGAGGAGTACGAACGGTATATACTGAGTCCCGATGTGTCTGCGTTAATCAACAACCCTTTTCTCCTCAAAATGACTATGACTGTGAGGCCTCAAGGCAATGGCAAACTCAAGCGTGGGGATTTATACGAACAGTTCATTGATTATTGGCTAAGCCAGGCGCATGTCCGTTTGAATAATATTCAACTACCGAAAACTCAGTGTGATGCATACAGGCAGTTAGAAGACATGGATTTCAATCTCCAAGCACGACGCTTTTGTCAACAATTTGCACTAGCTCTGTATCGTCATCAGGTACTAGAAGCAACCTATGCACCCATTGGCATTTTCTCCAATTCTACACTACAGGGTCAGTCGGTCTGGGAAAATTTTTTAGCAAATGACAATGAAAAAATGCGGATTTTGCGCCTTAGTTCGCCACTTATCCGACAGGGGAATTCATACCGATTTTTACACAAGTCACTACGGGATTATTTGGTAGCCGAAGTAATTTTGGAGGATGAGGCATTCAAAGGGTGTAAAGCTAACGCACTAATCAATGAGTTTCATCTTGTTGATGATCCTGGTGTTCTTAATTTTCTTGTTGAAAAAGCATGGCCATTGCAAGACTATTTTTTGACCTTGATTGAGCGATCCAAAACTGATGCAAATTTTTCAAAAGCATCAGCAAATGCAATTACAGTTCTAGTTAGAGCAGGAAGGAGCTTTGGAAATCTTGATTTGCGTGGCATACGGATTCCTAGAGCAGATATAAGTCGTGGCTTCTTTGGTCGAGCCCAATTGCAAAATGCAGACCTATGTGAGGTTCGTACATATGTAGTCAACAAAAACTCGTTACTTATATAATTAGCTAATGGTATAGAGCAGATTCGTATGCATCAAATCTGGCTTGAGAAGGCAGACCTAAGTAAAGCTAGCATGGATAATGTATCGTTTGGGGAAAGACCTTTTATGCAACTACCAGAATCTTCACTGAGTGTCGCCTTCTCTCCTGACGGCCAGCTGCTTGCCTCTGGCAGTGATGATTGCACTATACGCCTGTGGTCAGTCCTACGTCATGAAGCCATGCATACCTTTGAGGGTCATAGCGAGTCGGTACAGAGTGTCGCCTTCTCTCCTGACGGCCAGCTGCTTGCCTCTAGCAGTGATGATCGCACTATACGCCTGTGGTCAGTGCTACGTCATGAAGCCGTGCATACCTTTGAGGGTCATAGCGAGTGGGTACAGAGTGTCGCCTTCTCTCCTGACGGCCAGCTGCTTGCCTCTGGCAGTGGGGATCGCACTATACGCCTGTGGTCAGTGCTACGTCATGAAGCCGTGCATACCTTTGAGGGTCATAGCGACTCGGTATGGAGTGTCGCCTTCTCTCCTGACGGCCAGCTGCTTGCCTCTGGCAGTGCTGATTGCACTATACGCCTGTGGTCAGTGCTACGTCATGAAGCCGTGCATACCTTTGAGGGTCATAGCGACTCGGTACTGAGTGTCGCCTTCTCTCCTGACGGCCAGCTGCTTGCCTCTAGCAGTGCTGATTGCACTATACGCCTGTGGTCAGTGCTACGTCATGAAGCCGTGCATACCTTTAAGGGTCATAGCAACGGGGTATGGAGTGTCGCCTTCTCTCCTGACGGCCAGCTGCTTGCCTCTAGCAGTTATGATTGCACTATACGCCTGTGGTCAGTGCTACGTCATGAAGCCGTGCATACCTTTGAGGGTCATAGCGGGTGGGTATGGAGTGTCGCCTTCTCTCCTGACGGCCAGCTGCTTGCCTCTGGCAGTGCTGATTGCACTGTACGCCTGTGGTCAGTGCTACGTCATGAAGCCGTGCATCCCTTTGAGGGTCATAGCGAGTCGGTACTGAGTGTCGCCTTCTCTCCTGACGGCCAGCTGCTTGCCTCTAGCAGTGATGATCGCACTATACGCCTGTGGTCAGTGCTACGTCATAAAGCCGTGCATACCTTTGAGGGTCATAGCAGGCCGGTATGGAGTGCCGCCTTCTCTCCTGACGGCCAGCTGCTTGCCTCTGGCAGTGATGATTGCACTATACGCCTGTGGTCAGTGCTACGTCATGAAGCCATGCATACCTTTGAGGGTCATAGCGAGTCGGTACTGAGTGTCGCCTTCTCTCCTGACGGCCAGCTGCTTGCCTCTAGCAGTGATGATTGCACTATACGCCTGTGGTCAGTGCTACGTCATGAAGCCGTGCATACCTTTAAGGGTCATAGCGACTCGGTATGGAGTGTCGCCTTCTCTCCTGACGGCCAGCTGCTTGCCTCTAGCAGTGGTGATCACACTATACGCCTGTGGTCAGTGCTACGTCATGAAGCCGTGCATACCTTTAAGGGTCATAGCAGGTCGGTAAAGAGTGTCGCCTTCTCTCCTGACGGCCAGCTGCTTGCCTCTAGCAGTGGTGATCACACTATACGCCTGTGGTCAGTGCTACGTCATGAAGCCGTGCATACCTTTGAGGGTCATAGCGACTCGGTACAGAGTGTCGCCTTCTCTCCTGACGGCCAGCTGCTTGCCTCTAGCAGTTATGATTGCACTATACGCCTGTGGTCAGTGCTACGTCATGAAGCCATGCATACCTTGGATCATAGCGAGTTGGTAGAGAGTGCCGCCTTCTCTCCTGACGGCCAGCTGCTTGCCTCTGGCAGTCGTGATCGCACTATACGCCTGTGGTCAGTGCTACGTCATGAAGCCATGCATACCTTGGATCATAGCGAGTCGGTAGAGAGTGCCGCCTTCTCTCCTGACGGCCAGCTGCTTGCCTCTGGCAGTGAGGTAGTACATGTATGGCAAGTACAACCCAAGGCAAGCCGCACACTAGACAATCATTCCTTGGAAATCCCCTGTCTATGGGCAGTGCCCCAAAACAAACTCAACCTCACGAATGTAAACATTCAGGATGTAATCGGGCTCGACTCACTCAATTTTCGCCTGCTTGAACAACATGGAGCGGTTGGGAAGCCTGTACTTACTAAGAGTAAGTGAAGTTGATGAAGGTGCTATTGGTTGTAGGTGCCTTGAAACACCGCCTGGGGCCCATCCTTTCTTGTGGGTTCTAGCCCCCTTTATATAGCCTCATCGAGCGTGGCGTTATTTCTTCTTGCTTATGATATCTTTATTTGCTTAGCAATCATTGATTATACTATCGCTGTGGTTTGCCATTCGGTGGCACCGAGTCTGAGCTTGTTGCACCGCCTCATTGACATCATGCTAGCAAATTCCTATTATTATCTCATGCTATGATGAACGCGACCCAGCCTGTTTTCCTATTTTTGGGTATTGAGGTGGCGAAGTGGTAAGAGCTTGGGTTTAATTGTTTATTGTGGAAAAAAGGCGATCTTTTAGAAAAAAAGTAGTTATGTGATTTTTCCTGATTTGTTTACCCGCCAAAGACGAAAGAGGGGTGTAGAGTTGAATATCTATCACGTCATTTTCCTTCCCTTTAATTTGTCTTATCATTTATCTTCCATTTTACTTTTTCCTCTCGTTTTATCCCACCATAGCACATAGGGCAGCACGCAAATAATGATATAAAAGAAAAAAAAAAAAAAATTTCCTGACTTATGTTTGTATTTCCTTGATTTCAATTGTTCCTCTAGATTAGTGCTCAAAAAGGCAAAAATACGTCCTTGCAGTTAGTTTAGTCACCTACCATCGAAAGGTCTTTGCGGAAACCATGGCTAGCTCTCTACCCGGCCCTAGGTATAATAGCTATGATAATGACCGACCCCCGAGCGAAGCGAGTGGGGTCGATGTCATATTCCTTTTCATCTTTGGATCACGTAACCCCGCATACAGGCTACCAACCTATGGCAGGGTCTATATACCCATAGATATCTACTCAAGTAGGCGTGCAACGTGCCCTCCAGCTCCGCACTGTTGTCTTTTTTTCCTATCCGGATTTTTACGCGATATGTCTGTCTCTAACTACGGCGAAGTGGCATTATTATACCCAAACATCATAGCCTATGCCATCGCTGCCACGGACCATTGGTAATAAACTCTTCCCCGAATAATAAAGGGCTCAAAGAATAGAGATACGGCATAGGCAAGGCGGAATCACCGGAATGTCGATGGTGTGGGAAGGCTCCGGAGAACTTCACACACATATCTTCAGAATGCCAGTCATGGATGGGAAAAATACCAAAAGGAGCGGACGGACTGAGACAGCCGAAGGTGGGGGGGGGGCGGAAGTAGCCAAGGTCTTGATATGGGCAGGGGAGGATTGAGAACTCCTGTATTAACTTAGGTACTTTAACATCGGACGGATTTAGGCATTTCTTATTCCCTTACTAATTTCTCATTTACTTTCTTCTATTATATGTAACCAAATATCACCATAGCCCACAGGGCGGCATGCAATTAATGAAATAAAAACAAAAAAAAATCTTCCCCGAATAAGGTCGTAAGCGAGGTTCGGCTAACCCAAAAATGGCCGCTTTGGGCGGGATTGCCGGAAACGACCAGTTTGGGCGGATAAACCCAATTTGGGAAACCAGTTGACCAGTGAATTGTAGCCACAGAAGGGTATAAAGAGGGCCGAAGAATCGGTAGATAAATGAATAGAGCTCCCAAGATCACCCAACGAGTTTAATAGAATATACTCTCTACTCTATATTTTTACAGAACCACGCCATAGACCCACGCCAGTAGGCAGTAGGGAGAAGAAGACGTCTACTTGAAGACCCATCTACACGGCGGATGAACGGAACTTAAAAACACGAATTATACATACATGAAACAGCATAACAGGACACATGAGGATTGATAGACATGGAGGTCTTTAGCATATGAAGGCAGGTAACGTGGGTGGGGGCTCTAGCATGGCTTCCGTTTGCTCTTTGCAGTCGAAGTGGCCCTGGGGGTGGTGCTCTTTTCCTTTTGGGCAGGTTGGGCATGTAGAGCTCCCTTCTAAGCAACGCTGGGTGGGTGAGAGGGGCTATTATAAATGCCAATCTATAGTAGTTGAGGGTTAACAAAGTAGGCGCCGGAATGTAACCTTGCAGCTGTATTTTCAGAGGCCCGAAGAATATTTATCATATGGTCTCGTGAAACGAGATCACACTTTAACCAAAATTCCAGAGCATTTAAAGGGCCCCTGGAGGAATGATATGGATACTCTCGTAAAGCGCTGGAAGCGTGTTTGAACTCTATAGAATAGTAACTCCTGTAAAGATATCCGCAAAGTTCTGGGCTAAGAATTGCAAAACCCCTCGGGACAAGCACTTTCTGCCTGAATGCACACTGACCGCCTGCTCCACTTTTAATCGCCTTATCGCTCCGTTTCGTTATCATTCTCTCTGTTGTTAAATGAAAATTCAATAGTGTAAATTACCCCATGGGGTAAAATCCGACCTTTTAAATTTTATGGTGTGAAAATTGCGTTTATTTCTAAGTGTGCCATGAACGTAAATGAGGCAATCCCAGGGTCAGCTCGGACTCAGACTAAGACCCAGGCTGAGAACAGGCGATCAGAAGTGGAGCAGGCGGTCAGTGTACATGCAGGCAACAAGTGCCTGTCCCGACAGGTATTGATTTTTACGGTTTGCTATAGCATAACACCATTTACCCTCAACTCACGCAATATGACCGTCCTCTATGACTAAGCGTCAAGGTCACGAGACTGGTATAGCTGTCGCTGCTTGGCGCGCCAATGCTTCACGTCTCCCAACCTCACGCTCCCGACCATGACTTCTCAACTTCCCCTCCACATCTCGTTCCTGGTAGCAGCGACGCTTGTCCTGTCATATAAGTTTCAGTCAATCGTTCCGCAACCGTATCTCGTGAGTGTCGCACAATTCCCCCAAGCCCTGGATAAATTGACATTCCCATCTGACTTCTGGCGCATGTGGCAGGATGAAGTATTTCATATACCCCAAGCGCAACGGTACTGTGATGGGAAATGGATGGAGTGGGATGACAAGATTACGACGCCGTTTGGATTGTATTATCCCCGTTATTTTCTTGTTAGTATGAGATCACTGATTGCGGAAACCAGATATATCCTCTCATATATCTACACTCTCCTTCTCCTTCCCCTTCGTCCAATCCTAGGCCAGCCAGAAACCTACATCTGTTCAACCGCTATCCTGCGCTCTCTCAATGCAATCGGAGTCGCAATCGTGCTTCCGGTCCTGGGGTACCGAGTATCACGGAAATTGAGAAGGAGTGAGGTAGATGCTGCAAGGGATGCGGTTTCCATTGCGTTTTTCCCATTGATGTTCTTTTTTGCGGGGCTATTTTATACGGATGTGTGGAGTACCGTGTTTGTATTGGCGGCGTATGAAAGGCTATTGGGGGGAAGGCATGGGAGAGTGCTATGGTGAGTATATACTTATCTCGACGGTCCCTTCCGTGCATGGGGAACAACTCTTTTACTATTAACACTTGGTGTTGAAATTAGCTCTCCGCTATCTCCATCCTCTTCCGCCAAACCAATGTCCTCTGGACCTCCTTCTTCTGTGTATTGCACGTTGTTAGTCAACTTACAATTGAACCCAACACGCAGCTTCAAGAGAAGAAATATGATACTAGTAATCAAAACATAGTATCCATATTCCAAGACATCTGGAACAGTAGAGTGATCTATAACCCACCTTTGGCGCAGGTCAACCTTGTAGGGGATGGCCCTTCTTAGGTGAGCCAATTCTTTGTCAAATACATATTTGTTGTATAGTTTACTGACCAAGGACCAGGTGTCCTCATCTCCTTGTACTCTCTCGCCTTGTCCATCCTCCGCTCCCCACTCCAGGCCATCGCTGCCGCGCTCCCATTCCTCACCGTGATACTTTCCTTCATCGCATTCGTCATTCTCAACGGCGGAATTGTCCTCGGTAAGCCCTCCCCTTCCTCACGCTTCTCACTCCATCAAAATAATTAACTATAAAAACAGGCGACAAATCTGCTCACACTGCCACCCTGCACCTCCCCCAACTCTTCTACTTTACCCTATTCGTCCTCTTCATATCTTGGCCCCTCCTCATTGCCCCCTGCCTTCCCCTGCGGTTCCTCCACGCAAATTTCCCCCTCTTCATCCCTTCCTCCTTCTCCTCCAACACCCATAGTAAAACTCCTCATACAAATACCTATACCCCTCCGGAATCCCAATCCACCCTCTTTGCCAAAACTGCCCGCACAATGTTCACCCTCGTCATCCTCTCCACCATGCTCCTTATCGTCCACAAAAACACCGTCCTCCACCCATACCTCCTTGCAGACAACAGACACTACCCCTTCTACCTCTTCCGCCGGACAATCCTATATCACCCGCCCATCAAATACCTCGCTGTTCCCATCTACTATGGCTGCGGATGGTGCATCCTTGATTCTCTCCAGCGCCCTTCCTCTTCCTCTTCCACACAATCTCCCAATCATATCCCCCGCCCCCAATCAAGCCTACCAAAAGACTCCGGTGTATCATCACTGTGGTTCCTCTCCTACCTCATTGCCTTCCTCCTCTCCGTGATCGGCGCAGGGCTAGTCGAGTTCCGGTACTTTGTACCTGGGTGGGTTCTGTGGCGGCTTGCGGTGGGGAGTAGCAGATGGAGATGGTGGTTAGAGATGGCCTGGTTTGCTGCCGTCAATGGAGTGACAGCGTATTTGTTTTTGCATAGGGGGTTTAGCTGGGAGAGTGAGCCAGGAAAAATTCAGAGGTTTATGTGGTAGTAGACAGGGTGAGCTGAAGATGGAAACAGAGAGGGGAGGGGAGGATGTAAGGAGGAATAAGAGATTTTTTTTTTTTTTTTTTTTTTTTTTTGCTGTCAATATCAGAAAGTTCTTGAACCCAAGCCTATAATTCATAACTCCTGAAGCATTCAAATGCAAATTGACGGTAAATCCATACCCAAAACGTTTTTCCCGATTCTTTTTCAGACTGTTTCACAATTCATAACTTGACGTGCTCACGTAGCGTTTTATCCTGAAATATTACGGAAAAGCATCACACTATGTATAAATTTTCCACAGTCCGTACCTAGTATGATATTCTCATACCCAGCCATGCCTACCTAGCGTCCACACAGCTCTCCCTCCTTCTCCCTCTCTTACCCCCACGTCAACAACTCCCACTCCGCCCCAGCTCTTCTGAGATGCTCCCCCTCATCACCGCCGTTCCTCCCCAGCTTTTGGAATCCAGATACATGCAAAATCATCCACATTCCAATGTTAGCCAATCTATTTTATTTATATACATACATATTCTGTTCTATATCCACTTTCCTTCCCTTCCCAACCCATCCACCCCCCCATCATCAGATAATAATATCCAAGCACATATGCATATCGTACGTCCCACCATATAATCCCCTCACCAGCGTAAAACTCCCCATAAATTCCTAAAACCTCCCCTGACTTTCCTTTCCTTCTCTTTCTTTCCTTCCTTCTGTCTTTCTTTTTTATTTTGAGGGGTGGGGGTAACCTAACTCTCCTACCTACTCAACAAAGCCTTATTTTCGCGACAAACTAAATGTCGGGGGGGTATACCGGTATCAAGTGTCAAATAGGATAACTTTATCCGAAGACTATACAAAACTCATCAACTAATGGGGGAGGTTCATTACTGTCCGAGGTTAGATTAATCTTACTCCATACCCCCATTCGCTGATTCAAAAACTCAAGTTAAGACGATAGCTTCATTGCCGCGCGTGGACTGGTTATACGCTCGAATTACAAATCTGTTTATTAATTATCTAAAAAAACATATAACTGCTAACATTCAGGGATTGGGCCTCGCCAGCAGGACAAAATTCAAAAATATGTCAAAAAAAATAAAAAAAGTAAGAATGAAATAAATGAGAATAGAATAGAATAAATAAAGAAGATTAAAAAAAATAAATTGAGAGGGAAATATTACCCTCTCCAACCCACATGCATACCAATCCAGGCTTCCCAAAAATTTCATTAACCATCAAACAATCCAATATACACATAAACATAAACGTAAAGATCTTCGACCAACGCTCCCGCTTATGCCTGTAGCCCCTGGTGTCCTGTAGAGTATATTCAGTTCCCACAACCGACCCTAGTCTATTTTACTTTATGCCAATTTCCTCTCCAGCACTTGTCTATTCCATGGATACCAGCCCAACCCAAAAAATTTCGTAAGTCCAGATCTTCCCAACCTAACTCTCAACGCCGGACCTCTCCTCTCCCCTTCCCCATTCCCCGCCCCTCGCCCTACCACTCGGCCCACCCCCTTTCACATGCTCCCTTCCCTTCCTCAACCGTCACCCCCCTTCCCTTCCCCACAAACCTCCCATGAAACCCCAATGGCACCACCCCCTCCAGCTCTGCCCTCGCCACCTCTCTCAACTCCTTTGCGTCCAAAC
Organism: Kalaharituber pfeilii; assembly: GCA_015179045.1. Classification (NCBI taxonomy): domain Eukaryota; kingdom Fungi; phylum Ascomycota; class Pezizomycetes; order Pezizales; family Pezizaceae; genus Kalaharituber; species Kalaharituber pfeilii. Next base: position 1,953,183 of record WHUZ01000007.1, on the reverse strand, counting down.
ACAACAAATAACTCCTTCCCCTATGTCCATCCAGAACTACACTCAACAACACGCCATCATCCTCCGTCCCATCCTTACTTGCGGGATCCGGGACAAAAATTGGTTCGCCGGGGGTATGACCTTGCGTAGACCACATTATATGTGTGCGTGTTTGCGAGTCGTACTTGATGATGTTTTCAAGGAGGGTGGAGGCGCCAAGGGTGTTGAGACCGTAAGTGTACCTTCTCATCACAACTGTCAGTCCATTGCTCTGAGGCAGCCGAAACCACGATTCAGGGTAAATTTATACCTATGCGGCCTACACACGTAATCTGAGTTCAACGTCGGCAACTCAAAATTCTGCTCCTCCTTCACCATATACACCTTCTCCACCTTTTTGACCTTCATCCCACAGCTCCATCCTGCCGCCGCCTTCTGTTTCCCACAATGTTCGAGTGCATGCTCTCCTACCCTAGCTAATCTCCACCTCGTCAATCTCGGCTCCTGTTTCATTAACCACTCTTGCGCCTCCGTCACATTCCCCAATAAATTATGAATATAAAACTTCTTCATAATGTCTAAACTTCTAAACGCCGTAGCCTCACATATGACGTCCTCACCACCATCGGAGGTCTCTTCTTCCCATGCATTCACTGTGTGAAACGCAAAAAAGGCCTCCGATTCATACACTCCCACAACACCACTCATCGCTTCTGTCCGATCTACAACGTAGAACCTTGCCTTCTTGCTGGGATCATAAGGCGCGATAGCATCGATGATGTTCTTATGCCACAACATTCCCATGCCTTTGAACGCCAAATGTGAGTTCCACACACACAGAATGACATACTTCTTTGACAGAAAGAAAGAGTGTATATATGCCCCCGGTGCGTCTTGTATTGTTGCCAATATTGCCGTTTTACCAGTCTTTTTGGACACTCTAAACACCCGGTATGTGGGCTGCGAGCCAAGTTCCAAGTTGAAGTTATAAAGGTCCCCTGTAACAGGATCCGTCCTGGCATGCGCCGCCGACATCGGCCCCTTCAGGTCTGGGTGCAGCGTCCTCTGCTGTGCAAGTCCCACAGGCTCTAGCGTCTCAGGGTGTATGGCCTGGAAGCTGCTACTATCTGTCTTGGCGTATAAGCTCTGAATGCTGTCCGGTCCTGAATCAGTAGTTGTTGAAGGTAAGCCTGGGAAATCTGTCGATAGGGTCACACTAATATTAACCCTGCTCTTATTCTTTTCTGGGTTGCTGGTCAAGGGTCTCTGGGGTTTCAAGACAGACATAAATTTACTGAAGATCGATTTGCATGGGTCTCGGCCCTGGCCGAATGAAAAGTGGTTTCCGATGCTGCCCTGTCGGCGGTAGTCTTCGATCAGTGAGTCGCATGTATGTCGAGAGTTATAGTATATAGCTTTTGAGTCAACAATCTGAAACCGGTGAACCTGAGAAAGACCATCGAACCAGTGGTCGAGCTGGAAGACTCCGCCATCTTCAGTCTCCACCTCATGGCCGCCAGGCCCAATGCGATATAATGTGCCTCTGTCCAACAGTATCAGACACCAGCTCGATGATCTCATAATGATTGCACAGGACCGGCAAATCCATACCTGACATAATCTGGAAATTCACCAGTAATCTTCAATTGCACTGGGATTGTAACATCTTTATGATATTTGAACTTTTGACAATTGGCAACTTGTCAGTGAATTCCTTTGTCCGTAAAATACCAATTCGTAGATACATACGCCAATAGCATTTGGCCATGCTTGTGAGATCGCTTTTTTTGATACTTCTGTGTTTGAATCCCAGGGGAGAGTCCGAGATCTGAAAATGCTTCTATGCTTTCGCTTCGATAATGATTTAGTAAGTGCTTTAGCCTTTGCTTGCTTATCTTCTTGTTCTTCCACTTTAACTGTGGGCTTCTCTCGTCTGCTGGCTTGCGTGCTCATATTTGCAGCAAAAGCTCGACTGGAAATCTGAAAGTTCGTGTAAATAACAAATGCAGACGCAGACATCTGCAACAAGCGAGGAAGAACAACCGTAGAATTATAGATATATAACGTGCCTCAGAGGAACAGCAGTTGATACCAGATATTAAATCATGCGTATGATGGGCACTTCAACTAATTATATATCGTCAATAAAACAAATTGGCAACTTAGCTTACACTCGCTTATTTTGCGCCACACAGGACAAGTGGTGAATGGTCCTAGAGCCGCGCCTAGCTCAATTTGGCATGATTTCTCGAAGTCAGTACTAGCGACTGTCGACGAAATGCATACTGCACCCATCAAGAAACTATTAACGAGCCACTAACTGGCTCGGCCACTGAATTGTGAATAAGGACTCTGCCTCATCAAGCGAGTCCACAGGCTTGTCAAGTAGACATATCTGGAGGTCAGTCAACCGCAAAAACAATTTTCTTTTTTTGCTGTTGTCCTGTGCCGTTTGTTGGATTTGTTAGATAAGGCCTACCACATGATTGGGCACCAAGATGGGTATATGAACAAATGTCCAAGCTCCTGAGACCGTTATTGCGAATCTGACCTTAACAGCTGTCCCGCCCTATCACGTTACGCCATATGAGCTTGGCTTTTTTCTTTCTTTAACCTGTCGCAGGCTCAATCGTCTACAATCTCCGATAGAAGAATTTAGCCTTGTTTTATCCGCTTGCGAATTTGGCGATTTTCATCATGACAATTCTGGAACGGTGATCAATATGCTCTCAGCACCATCTCATTCGTCCAATAAGCGAAAGACCCCACAACTCTCCAGCCGAATGGGTTGAAACAAGCGAGTGTGACAGGGATGACGACAGTCTGAGATAGTGTGTATCACATCGCACTTTGTCAACCCTAGCTTTGGTAGTCTAGTAGTATCGGATGCGGATGTAACATGCAAGGTAGTCAGGGGTCTTATAATGTAGTTTCATTGATTCTCTGGCAAGTGGGCTGATAGGTACATGAGGATCTCCCGGAAATGAAATTGCTGGAGGCAGAGGAGGGGCAATCACTTGTGCGGCATGCAATACCAATAATACTTAAGGCAGTGCGTCCTGTGAAGGTTGAAAATGATGCGGTGGTCAATGGACGTTTGATCAAAGTTATCTACTGCCTGGCGTAGGCGGAGTTCCCACTAGTACCCATGTTGGGTTCCAGTGGGTGGGGCCGCGCCTTCGTTCCTTGGGCATGTTTTGCACAGAAGAACTGCCGTCTGCTGTTCCGTTATCACGAGAGCAGGCGATTATGAACTGTAAATGTGGGCTAATACCCATAGAAGCCAGCATGGCATGGAATGAAATATTGCGATACGGCAGGATTTACTACTCACTGTGCTCCAAATGATCTTCCAACTAGCCATCCATAGTGCCATCCGGGGTGTATGTGGAAGCGCTGGCCAACAGGGTCCACGTTCACGATATTGATGCTGGAAAGTGAGTGTGTCTAAGAACAAGCAGCTGCCAGCTGCCAGCCCCAGTGTCTTGCAGCCCAGATCCGCGTCAATCCCAGTTGCCTTCCCTAAGCAGCAATAAGTAACGAGTACCCGTGATCAGCCCCAGGAGTTTCATGTGTCTTGCAGTTGCAACAGAGATATCTACACCATTCCACTTACACCCCGCTCAACGCAAGAAGCACCAGGCGTGCAGCAGGGACCAGATGATAATTCGTGGTGCCAGAAGTGACATTGAAACGACGTCTCTGACGTCAACACTACCGTACTATGGGACACCGATATTCTGCCTGATTGAGATCCGCAATATCGTGAGCCTGGTATAAACTTCATTTTTGTTAGTTATGTCACCTCAGCTGTAGACACGCTTGTAGCGCAATATATGCATATTCGAATTGCCATATACGGTCCCTAATTCTGGCTAGCCTTGTGAACCTCTGTCCTTGTCATGAAGGCTTAAATATAACATCACTAAGGCCTACAACACAAGCTATGTCGAGAATCAGTTTACATGTACTAATTAGGACATTTTCTACAGGTAAATGGTACTACATGGCGGTAATATAAATTGACATCAGGACTAAGCCGGATACGCTAATCGTGCCTTCGGAAAGTGTTCTGGCTAGTCCAGTTGGTAAGAGCAACTCGAAGCATTCCTCACTGTCAGGCGCACTGCTTAAGCTTGCACATGTGGGCACATGTGCTGCGCTTTGCAAATCAATAATTTCCGCCAGCAAATCAACCTTAGGTCAAGAAGCTCAACATATTACAAGGCAACTCTCGTTCAAAAGAAGCTAGTACAACTAACGCCTGGCGACGAGGCTAGGAAGCTAATGCTGTCCGCATGTATGAGTCGTGTCAGCCTCGGTCCAATGTAGAGCTGCGCTCGGAGACACTTGCCATAGGAGGGGGTCTCGACTGTATGTGTGAATAATGTTCATCTTGCCCTTAAGATCACTAGTGCTTTCAGGCGCTCAGAGTCATTGATACCGAGCTGCCACTACCATTGAAATGCACTGCACTATGCCTACTAGTGTCGTTGTTGTTAGTTTTCTCTCTAATGCAAGCTCTGAGTCTACCACCTAGTGCGTGGCAATTACGAAGAGGCTGCACAAAAATATAAATGTTTGCTAAGCAAGTTAGAATTTCAGTAATACAATGCCATTTATGTGTTGAAAAGATCGTCATTTAAGAATGCACGAGTGATGCTACCAATGTTCAGTATCTGACTGTAGCAGTGCCTGCATTATCGATGTTGTCGTTTGTTTGCAATCTCAGCTTCTGGATATGTTCACTCTTGTCATAAATATTAATTCATGTTCAATATTCTTAAGAAAATATTACATAGAAACATCGTCAACAATATGCACGTTTTACTACTATGTGAATCATCAGAAAAGCTACTGCTCGTACTTTGAATAGAGCTGAAGTCGCGCATAAAAATGAGCTAGGGCTGAAAGGATAAAGGCGTTGAATGGAACCGAAGATTGTGTCATTGTAGCTTCTATGACACCAGCATGAAGAATTCCTGCACATGTCTCAATCCTGTCAATATTCGCATGTATGTAAATACAATTCCATACAACAACTTATCTCACAATTGCCCCTAGGGCGGTTTTTTCTCTTAAAAAATTCTTTCGTTGAGTTAGGAACGGTCCATTAGCTTATGCAATACAAGATAGTGTCCTTTAGCGGCCCATTGGCACCGTTAGCAGCAGCCCGCACAGTACACCAGTCACAGTCCGAGGCCGATCCAGACAGCCCATTCCCTCCATATACTGTCTTTCACCACAACCCGACGTGCACCACGTCCCGACGCACGTTTTTCACCAAAACTAGCTAGAGTGTTTCACCTAGAAACCGCCCATCACCGGGAAACCGCCCAAATTTATGGGACAATGGATAAAGCTCCTGTGAATGAGAATGGCCCTCAGGTGGGCTCAAATTAAAGCCAGAGCATGGGAGAATATAGTAAATTATTTTTTGCACATTCCTTTTACCAATTTATAGCATATGAGTGGTGACATATTCTGGTATATATCCAACCCTTATATTAGCCATGCTGTGAGTCGCCATGTGTGGAAGAGCTTACCTGAAGTCTTATGTACTGAATATAAGCTCTATAGCCTATGCTGAAGAGGTGTGGCAAGTTTGGTTGTGACTGCACTAATACCCATAGAGTACCAATAGCATACTCTAGTGAACATTTTTCCTATTTCGGTAAAGGTAATACTGGGTGTTTATGCAAAGAAGAACATGAATAGGGACTGTCTAAAATCATAAAATAGCAATATATGTATAGGAAGATACTTTCCGAATAGCTTACAGCACTGACTGCTGATTTGGACACATGAGTACTATAGTATATATGTGTGTATAAAAACTCAATTACTCAACATAATGCATAGGAGTACTTGATTATATGAGACCATGGAGGCTCGAAGACATCGCTTAATCATTCAGTAGTTCATGCTATGAAGGCCATCTAGGCTGGCCCAAGCCATTCAGCCCTATTTTGCATAGTTCAACTAGCCCAAACTGATTCGGGCAGATGCTAACAGTCTAGTATATAGCAATGCAAGTACAGAGGTGTAGCAGTGGTGAATTGCATACGCAGAGTCCAAGTAAGTAATTATGGTGCTACTGAGTTCAATCTGTCCAGTCAAGTGTTTCCTTGTAGTCCAGGTGAGAAATAATTCCCAATTTTTGCAATGGGGGTCATAGGGAGATAGAGCTACATCCTATCCACTAGGCATATCAAGAAAACTCTTGACTAGTGATGTTACTAGTCCTCTATATGGCACACATAGTAGTTTGACACTTATAGCTGTTATATATCAAGCGTATCTGACATCACAATCATTTATGCATATTCACTTATAGAGAACTACCTTAACAACCCCAAATAGTTACAGCAATCATGTGATGTCATAGATGACATGATGGCATGAACTGCTGAATGAATAAAAGATGTCTTTAAGTCTCCATGGCCTCATATAATCAAGTACTCCTATGCATTATGTTGAGTAATTGAGTTTTTATACACACATATATACTATAGTACTCATGTGTCCAAATCAGCAGTCAGTGCTGTAAGCTATTCGGAAAGTATCTTCCTATACATATATTGCTATTTTATGATTTTAGACAGTCCCTATTCATGTTCTTCTTTGCATAAACACCCAGTATTACCTTTACCGAAATAGGAAAAATGTTCACTAGAGTATGCTATTGGTACTCTATGGGTATTAGTGCAGTCACAACCAAACTTGCCACACCTCTTCAGCATAGGCTATAGAGCTTATATTCAGTACATAAGACTTCAGGTAAGCTCTTCCACACATGGCGACTCACAGCATGGCTAATATAAGGGTTGGATATATACCAGAATATGTCACCACTCATATGCTATAAATTGGTAAAAGGAATGTGCAAAAAATAATTTACTATATTCTCCCATGCTCTGGCTTTAATTTGAGCCCACCTGAGGGCCATTCTCATTCACAGGAGCTTTATCCATTGTCCCATAAATTTGGGCGGTTTCCCGGTGATGGGCGGTTTCTAGGTGAAACACTCTATACACAACAAACATATATCTCAACCGCCAGAATAGAATTTATATGCGCTTTCAGGGGAAATAAATAAAGGGCTATTCTTCACCTTTAGTACCTCTATTTGCACTGAAAAAACATTGTGGTCGATTAATGACACCATGAGATTTTCATTGATGTCTTGCATGCATTTATATGCAATTCCCATACAAAGTGCACTGGAGGGTAGGGTGCACTACTATACCTTCGAAGCTCACCGTAATGGCTATAGAATTTTGCCTAGAGAGTCTCCCCAGATCAATATTTCAGTGTTCCCAACCGGCCGGCCTGGGCCATAGAAATCTAGGCCGCCCGTGAAATCCGCCCGCGCCGGCCCAGGCGGTCTGAATGTCTCAAGCCGGCCCAGGCCATTTAGGCCAGTCCAGGGCCATTCGGGCCATTCAGGCTGCAGTGTGAGTTAAATTATACAGTAGCTATATACAGAACGTACAGTACTCTAGCTTCTACGTATACCTCATTCTCTAACGTTTAGGATTTTGCTTGCAGATTTTGCACCACCCCTATCGATTTCCATTATCATGCACAGCTCCACTGGCGGCATACATGCGAGTAATGATATTAAAGAAAAAAAAAAAAACAGCTTCACTATACTGTCAAATCCAACTATCTCGCACCAGATTTTTGTGACCCAAATTCCAGAAGGCACGATTTCGGCATCATATTGACTGCAGGGGATTGTTAATGCAAGATCAAAACTTGAATTGCACTATGGAGAGTGAAGAAAGATCACTGAAGGAATCATCATCTCCAGTACCGGTGGTTGCAATGTCTGTCTCCATGAAGTACTAATAAAAGAAATTAGTTTACAGTCAAGTGATATTGAAAAAATATTACTTACCTGAATAGCTGCAAAAAGCGCTGCTCGATGAAAAAAGTCTAGATAGCTATCCGAGGATATAGAAATGTTTATATTGAATCCGTGTCCAAGCAACTAACCCTTCTACCCCTGAATTGCTTGAACGGCCTGAAACCGGCCTGGTCGGCCTAGTCGGCGGCCTCGCCGGTTGGGAACACTGTCCCCAATAGGCCTCCTGTTAGGTAGTGCTTCGGTTGGCTTAATGTTGTTTAATGCGTAGTTCATACATCAAATTGCCATTTGTAGCATACAATTTCTATGAGAAAATGAATTTTGTAAATAACTCCACCACTTCTTCAGAAGCTTTCTTGGTGTGCTTCTCACATCTTTGAATAAGATAAAATATATATATCCAAGTGTCCTACTACTTTTATCAAATTTAATTCAGGTGCGATAAGTGGAATTCAATACTAGTGATATCACCGCGAAAAATATATGCCAACCCTATGCCAATTTATGGTACAAATTTCATAAATCATAAATCCCTTCAAAGCAATATATCTGAAGAAGCTAAGGTGTGGAATATGAAGAATAGTCCTTAATTGTCGCGCGCGGTCAGTTTTGGTGTAAAACGTGCGTCTGGACGTGGTGTACGTCGTGAATTACAGTAGGCTGGTTTGATACACTTATCCCAATATTGCCTAATCCCCAAGACTTTTTAGCTACGGGTCCTGTTGAAGAATATGCAGCGCTGAAGTGAAACATCATGCACAGTGGTTAGGTGTGCTGAACATATGCAACCTGAGCTGTGGCCATGATGCAGACTGACGTTTCAGGATTCTATGGTCTTCTATTTCCTATGCCGATTATATCCTCTTTACCGTCTGAATCCGCTGCTATGCGCAACCTCATTCCGCACCAATAATTGTTTAGTTGGGTACGAAGGTACTTCCTGAATTTTGTTGCATAAATAGGGCCGTTTTGGGACGCATATTTGGGATTATTCTGTCTGAATTAATCAACCGTATCCCACCGCATTTTAGCTCGTAATCTGTAGTTTACTTAGGGTCCACTGTACTCTACAGTTACTGAGCAGAAGTCTTGGTGACGCCACTTTTCTGGCACCCCCGAGTGCATGCTTGTGCTGCTTCAAACGCTCATGTCTCCAGGTCCAACAGTGCAATTACGAAACTTGCACCTGCAGTTTGTAGAGCTTTGCCCATAGGCGCACATAGCACAAGGAGGAGCCATGACAATAACTACAGTCAAATATATACATCTTTAATGAAAGAATAAATAATAGTGATTTTTTTCAAAATTTGTACTGCGTAATAGTTTTGCTCTCCATGAGGAAAATCTTTTTGTCCATGATATGCTCTGGTATCAAAATACGTCCTGATTCAATCGTATTTCATATTTTTAATATTTTTTCTATGATGTTATGGTTGGGGGCGAACACTTGGTTTGACGACTAAGCGCTAGTTATGTAGTAGTTACATGCACTGTTCTGCCCCCTCTTTCGCCCCCGCCCAATCCCCTATACTTGCATACTTGATACCTGTTGCATCGGTCGCACATATTGGGTGCTCCAACCTGTTCAGTCACCCTGTCACTTGAATTAGAGAGTTAATTATGATGCATATACATATAGTCAAGGATTAACTTATAGTAGTTTCGTTCACATATATATAAAGGTCATAGACAAGTACGCCATAAAATGAAGTGGTAAAAGCGGTATACATAGAGGATGTATATATACTATTCTATTTTAGGTTAGCTATTCTCTCTTTTTGGTTAGACCTGTATATCTTATACAGTACCATATTTAGTAGTTACCAAAGGTGGACAATCTGACCGATTCCCATATAAAACTTCTCATCTTTGACTTTCAATTCACTAGTAGAAAAAATTAAATAAATAGATATTGCTCTATAGAATTATTTTTCACTCACTAAGTTATCAACGTATAGCACAAAACTAATTTTATCTATTTATTTTAGCTATGATTTGAGTGTTGAAGTTGATGCGAGATTTACTCCGCGTACAGATGTCCCCAACCATACGGATTCTGTGGAGAGCTATTAAGTTTTATGTACCAATTTTATGTCTTAAAACGTCAATTTTGTATGGGAATTTGATAGTCTTGACATTTTCAAGGTTTGTAATTTTTGCTTACCAACCCCAGAGCTCGAAATGCAGCTCTACTACCGGAATAATAAAATTCTAGGTATCATCTGTTAGATAAAAAATCACCTTTATATATCTGATTATAATAGTAGCAGTGTATAGAGCTTAAAAAGTAGTGTTTTTTGTATGCAGTCTCCAGTAACCAAGCAGTTTCTTGCAATACGACACCATTGACCATTGTGCTATAGTCCCTTCCTCCACTGTAGCTTTTTCCATACCCTATATACTACCGCTTGTTCAAGTTATACGTTAATCGGGTCACTGATGGTTGAAATATTTCAATTTTCGTTCATATGGACCCTGTCACCGCGTGCGCTCAGATCGCTTTCACCAAGACTTTTGCTCAGTGACTGTATATAAAAAACAAAAACAAAATAAAGACAGTCCGTTAGCACAGCAGCTTTGCAATAGCAGGTACAGTAACCATTGAGACAACCTGTGCAAATTCCATAATTGATCTACGTAGACTTTGTCTTGCAATCCAAAGCGTAAAAGTTTATGGTCTGATGCGGTCCGAGAGCTGCAGGCAGAATATGCGGGGTTCTGGTATTTTCAAGACTGATGCTTGAGCTTGGAAAGTTACACAAATGGTCAACACGGGTAGAATGTACCTCTTTTTTTTTTTTTTTTTTTTTAATATCAGTACTCGCGTGCTGCCCTAGGGGCTATGGCGAGAGAATGTACCTCAATCCGCTCGTGTGAACACTTACAAGAAAGGATTCCGTTTTAATTCTCCTGCATTCCGACGTTCAAAAAACTTGTAATTGTCGGTGCATCTTCCACCTCGGATGTCTTAGACTGCTCAGGTTAAAGTGGCCTCCACCTCTGCATCTAAGGGAGTTCGGTTGAAGGGGCTTGTTCAGTCGTGGATACAGTTCGAACCTCTGATATTGGATCCTGCCATTATTGGATAGCCTGTCTTATTTGATCAACTTTGCCGACCCGAGCCAATTCGGCAGTTGCAGGTTGTTGGATATTTCGTCTTATTGGATAGAACCCGCCGGTCCCGTCCTTAATCAGTACAACTTGCCCTGCCATGGCGAACAGCTGCACGCGGGTCACGTGACAAAAAAAAAAAAAAATAAATCAGTACAACAAAGTTGGACAATAGTCAGGACGACTTCGTGAGCACGAGAGAGCATGCACACGCTCACGGCAGAGGTGGCACTTATGTGCATCAGTGAAGTTGGCGCGACTGGTGGGTGTTCGCCACTGATGAATCTGAATATGGGTGGACAATGTAAAAGACGGTGGGGACATACTCTCAAGTGGGGTGCCCTGCCATAGCGCACAGCTGCAAGCGGGGTTACGTGAAATTAAAAAAAAAAAAAAAAAGAAAAATCTCAAGTGGAGACAACTTTTCAGAATAAGAATGTCAAGGCAGTGCTTGGAATATACTATTTGACTACTCTGATGGATACTAGTATTCCTTACTGTATATGGTAATATCACCAAATGTTTCTGTCACGGGCCTACCCAGAGATGCTGGGGATATCCACCTGAGTTGACCCGTAAGGCTGCTAGTGACCATTCGGCCTGATCAACCGATAGCTACAGCAGGGCAATACAATTGACAGGTCGGGTCACGGAAGCGTATCACGGAAGCGTATCACAAGCGGAGCACATGGTTGAGTGAGTTGCGCCACTGAGTGGCAAGAGTACGCGTAGGCTTGTTGTGCACAGCCTCAGGCATTGTTATTGATTGTTAAGCAATGTTATTGATTGTTAAGCATTGATATCGATTGTTAAGCATAGATAGCATAAGCAATAGAACAGACAGAGGGCATGCGCGGGGAGCTGGCTACATAAGGAGGACCTTCTGCCTTCGAGAGATGGTCAAGCTTCAAGCGTTGTCCTAAGTTACACCCTCACTTTAGCTACATCATCGTAGACTCCGTAACATTACAACGCTAGCACATTACCACAACTACTATATACCTTACCTGACCGAAAACGATATCAGATACCATGCCTTCCACAGCCGCTACGCCCACCGAGCAACCAGAACCTTCGCAGACATACGCAGACCGGTTGCAGACCCTCGAGGCCATGATGGCAACCTTCAGGGAACAAATGCCGGCCACTCCAGTCCCTTCAGCCACGCCGGTCCCTTCAGCCATGCCGGCAAGGCCAGCTACACCAGCACCTTCAGCCTCTACGCTCTCGCGTTTCGATACAGATGCCCATGAGCGTATACTCAAGAAGATACAGCTTAAGGTACCAAGTTTCGATGGGAAGGAAGTGCACAGTTTCCTCTACCGATTCCACAAGTACCTACGGATAAATGCGATCTCAGATTCGGACTTCGCACTTGAACTACTGGGCACCTGCATGACGGGTAAAGCACTTGCCTGGTGGGAGAGTAGTGAAGATACATTCCATAATCTTGAGGAAGCCGAAGTCGAGCTCACGAAAGCGTATGGAGATCCCACCCAACGCCTCAAAAATGTAGTGGACATTAAACACCTGCGTCAAACCGGCACCATTGTGGACTTCTTTATAGAACTTGAGAGGCTGAACCTTCACGCTAAAATTTCACGAGATCTTCTACCCTTCTTAGTGGAAGAGGGGTTGAAACCAGAACTACGCAATGCCTTGGAAGGCCAATGCGCGCCACTCGATAACTACGAAAAGTGGAAAGGTATGGCAGTCAAGGCTGGGACGCGCTTCGAATCAAAGTCAAACAAGCCAAGAACACCACAGCCCAACATAAAGCAGACCGATCGATCTACAACTACCAGCAATAGTACAGCCTCAAGCAGCAAAGACAACTATGTAACGAAGGAGGAGAAGGATCGAAGGAAAAAAGAAGGATTATGTTTCAAATGTGGTGGCAAAGGGCACATAGGAAGAGATTGCAGAACCGGGTACCGTACTACGACCAAACAACCAGAACCAACAGTCAAGCTACTAGCACGGCCACCAAAACGGAAAAGACTTGAAAATGCCGCCACTACCGACACGCCAGAGCTAAGGATTACGGAACTTACCTCAGATGACGAAGACCAGGAACCCAGCAACCAGGGAAAAGATTAAGGGGCACGGTGTCCCGTACTGGCCGTACACCCCGCCATTCATCACTACTTACAGTACGAATAGAATTGGCCAACAAAACTGAGGTGGAAGCAATTATTGATACAGCTGCGTCAGCACCTGTTGTCAGTAAAAGAATAGCACAAAAAATCGGCATATATCACAGAAAGACAGAGATCCGCATCTCACAGGCAGACGGCTCGAAGCTAATATCGAAAGATGTGATCAACACGACATTCAGTTTCAAGCCAGTAGCCATGGAGACCCAGACAGCAATAAAGGTAGCGAATGCAGGAACACCTCTATATACCCTTGACGCAGAAGTTCTCGACAATCTTGGACAGCGTGATATACTTCTAGGCCTCTCATGGCTAGTAGAAAATCACTTCAATATCGATCCGGTTAAGAGGCAGCTAGTCCATTCGAGTGAACTAGTAATTCCATGCCAAGAAAGGAAGATCCCAGAAATTAGCATTCTTACAGCTGACGAAGACTTCGAAGAAGGCGATATACTACTCTTAGCAGACTTGTCTACTCGCTACAGTGCATACGAACAAGTCTTCTCAGCCGAACAAGCAAGCAAGCTGCCACCACACCGAAAATGGGACCATGAGATTACGCTGATAGACCCTAGTGCAAAGATACCAAATTTGGCCACCTATAAAATGACATGGGAAGAAGAAGAAGCACTTAGGGCCTATCTTGCTGAGCATGAGCCTACTGGAAAGATCAGAAAGAGTAGGAGTTCAGCAGGTGCACCTATCCTTTTTGTACGAAAGAAAGACGGCTCGCTACGCCTATGTGTAGACTATCGTGGTCTGAACAAACTAACAAGGCCGAACCGATACCCAATACCACTCATGAGTGATCTACAGGAACGAACCCAAGGTGCGAAGTGGTTTACTCGCCTAGACCTCAAGAATGGCTACTATCTTATCAGAATTGCCAGTGGAGACGAATGGAAAACAGCCTTTAAGACTAAATACGGACTATACGAATATACCGTAATGCCCTTCGGACTGATCAACGCGCCAGCAAGTTTCCAAGAAATGATGGATGATATCTTACAAGATCTAGCTCTAGAAGGAGTAGTCTGGTATCTAGATGATATCTTGATATATGGTGGCGCTACTGAGGCAGCACACGAAGAGCTGGTTAAGAAGGTGCTACAGAAGTTACTCGATCATAGTTTAGCAGTCAACCTGACAAAGTCCGAATTCCATGTACACGAGACTAGCTTCTTGGGCTATATAATTAATGGTGAAGAGGTAAAAATGGACCCCAAAAAGGTAAAGGTTATTCGTGACTGGAAGGCACCTACAAAGAAGAAAGAAGTACAAGCATTTCTTGGATTCGCCAACTTCTACAGGCGATTCATCAAGAACTATAGTGCACGGACAAAGCCCCTAACGGAGCTCACTCAAGCCAACATTCCTTGGTCTTGGGCAACTGAACAGCAAGCAGCGTTCGAAGACTTGAAGCAGCAATTTGAATCAGCACCCATTTTAGCGCAGTACGACCGAACGTTACCTACCATTGTCGAAACGGATGCCTCTAATCAAGCAATTGCAGGAGTATTTTCCCAACTCCACCCAGCTCAAGAAGAAAGAGGAGAGGCTAGTCGATGGCGGCTAGTAGATTGTCACTCACGATTATTGAAGCAAGAGCAGCGAAACTGGCCTATTCATGATAAGGAACTATGGGCTATTGTTAGCTCTTTATTACACTGGCGAAGCTGGCTACTAAGCCTTGCAATACAATTCGAAGTACATACTGATCATCAAGGCCTACGATACTTCCAAACAAAACCCAGACTTAATATGCGACAAGCAGCATGGGCCGAAAAACTAGGCGAATTCAACTTTATTATCAAGTATCGACCAGGTTCAACTATGGGGCGCCCGGATGCTATATCCCGACGAGAAGGAAATGAATCAGCAGGTTCTGATGCACAGATGTTTCAAGAGGGGCAACTTATACTGTTAGCCGATGAAGATCCAGAAGCGACTGATGTTCCAGATGTTGATCTTGAAGGAGTTGACGTCAGTACATGGCCAAAGGATATGACCGGATTGCTCATCGTCCCGTTAGAGCACCGCCAAGTAGTCCTGCAGCAATGTCATGATTCAAAAGTAGCAGGCCATTGGGGCCGTGAACGTACTCAAGAACTTGTTTCTCGCAACTTCGTATGGGAGGGTTGGCGGGAAGATATAGCACGCTATGTAGCGGGTTGCTACCATTGCCAAAAAGCCAAGGCAGATCGACATGCACGCCAAACAAAGTTGACACCAATGCCTACAGGCTCTCGCCCTTGGGAAGAAATAGCTATGGACTTTGTCGGCGAGCTTCCTGAAAGTGAAGGTTTTAATGCGATTTTGGTGATTACGGACCGCTTCACAAAAATGCAGCATTACATTCCAGCAAAAATAACGTGGACTGCAGAAGATGTTGCAAATGCATACATTTGTGATATATGGCGATTGCATGGCCTCCCAAGACATGTTACGTCAGACCGAGGGCCACAATTTATTAGCGCATTTATGCGAGACATGTACAAGAAGCTGGATATTGGCATGAGATTGGCGACAGCACACCACCCCCAAACGGACGGTTTAAGCGAAAGAGCTATACAGACACTCAAGCAGTACTTACGTATCTACTGTCACGATCGGCAGAAACGGTGGGCACGATGGCTACCACTTGCGGAATTTGCATACAATTCTACGTCGACCAATACCCACAATTACAGCCCTTTCCGTAGCCTGTATGGGTTTAACCCTCGCACTATCCACGTCAATGATGAGTATACCTATGCCAGCCCAGCAGCCGAAGAATGGCTTGAAAGGATGACAGAAGTACATAAACAAATCCATGAGACTCTCAAGCATATAAACGACAAGCGATCAGCACTGCACATTGAAAAGTCACGTCAGTTCAAAGTGGGTGATCAAGTACTGGTGGACCGCCGCAACCTCACTATAGGATCCGGTACTCGCGCCCTATCCAATAAATTTATTGGACCCTACAAAGTCACTAGAGTAGTCAGCCGACATGCCTACGAACTGGATATCCCTCCAAGAATGCGCCTTCACAAAGTCATTCACAACTCACTACTTAAACCATTCAGGGATAGGCCAGAACCACAAATTGACCCAGCACCAAACGATGAAGCTGATGAAGATAGTGACAATGAGCCACTATATGAGGTGGAAAGAATTGTTGACAGCCGACGCACCCGGGGGGGTGTGAGGTACCGAGTACGCTGGAAGGATTATGGCCCAGAATCAGATACGTGGAACCATACGATGGATTGCAGGCCCCACTAGTGATCGACGAAATCAAGCGTTTCCACAGGGACAACCCAAGGAAACCAACACATCCACAGATTGAAGAACTTCTATAGAGTACAAGAAAGATGAATCGAGTTGAATTGAGTCTGTACCTTCCTCGCCCATGTCAGTTTTTGGCCCACAGGGTTTTTCTACATGGAGAGGTTTAACGGCAGACAAACCATGGTGATACCGGCCCGATGACGATAGCGCACCTGGCCCATTTGGCTATTGACTGACGAGGACGTCAGCTGTAGGAATGGGGGGTAATGTCACGGGCCTACCCAGAGATGCTGGGGATATCCACCTGAGTTGACCCGTAAGGCTGCTAGTGACCATTCGGCCTGATCAACCGATAGCTACAGCAGGGCAATACAATTGACAGGTCGGGTCACGGAAGCGTATCACAAGCGGAGCACATGGTTGAGTGAGTTGCGCCACTGAGTGGCAAGAGTACGCGTAGGCTTGTTGTGCACAGCCTCAGGCATTGTTATTGATTGTTAAGCAATGTTATTGATTGTTAAGCATTGATATCGATTGTTAAGCATAGATAGCATAAGCAATAGAACAGACAGAGGGCATGCGCGGGGAGCTGGCTACATAAGGAGGACCTTCTGCCTTCGAGAGATGGTCAAGCTTCAAGCGTTGTCCTAAGTTACACCCTCACTTTAGCTACATCATCGTAGACTCCGTAACAGTTTCGCGCCGCCTCCAGAACAGGAAGCTGAATAATATTTGGATCGGGGGAGGGCTCTAGATATCCCTGCCCGTAGAGATAATAGCTTAGAATTTCCCTCAAGAAGAAAATTACCTCGAGCACGTCTGGTAATTTTCCTAAAATTTTTCTACCAGTGCAATTGAGCAGTGGTAAGATTTTGTTTCATGGCAATTAGAAGCTAAGGTGGGCTGTGTCAATCGGCAGTCATCTTCTTTCACTTACAACCACTTTCACAGAAAAGGCGATTGGAAGAACACCACCTTCCAGACGCTCCTTCGTAGTAAAAACTGCATCAATATGAAGCTAGGAACCACCTGAGAAGGAATATTAACTTATTCTACCGAAATCCAACATCTTCAAGCCGTTTTCACAGGAAACAGTTTTTGAATTTTGTCAAACGCTCGCTAACACAATTTCTCGAGGCCCGGGGAACTAACCTGCAGGGGAGCGTTTCGCCTCTAGGGCAACTAATCCACATAAGAATAGGTACAGCAATCGTGGTCACTCAGCATTGACTCAACTAGGCATGCCTCGTGGCCTAGTCGCATGCGTGATCGTTCCTATGCTGACGTTATCTAACTCACCATCTGTCTTAAGGTATGGTCATTTATGCTTCAGTTGACCGGCCAAGTCTGTCCTTACTCCATTGTACTGTACGCTTCCTATTTATTTTTTCCTCCTCTTCTGTCGTTGGCCTCGCCCATAGGTGGTCTATAGAGTAGCGGCGTGGGCAGCTGGTGGCCATAAGCTGAGTCATCCATGTTTTTGCAAAATTTTCACTCTCTTCACACTTAACTCTTCCACTCACTTTGCTGCAGTCTCTACGCTCCTCTCAACAACAACCCCAAACACCTATTGTTTGAATCTCTCACTTCTTTGTATTCATTTTTACTTACAATATGAGCAGCCGCTCGTCGCTCGTAGCGCAGCAATCCGCAACCCCTCCCTCTAACAGCTGAACGTTACTCAACCAGTCATTTTCACTCGAACGGGCCATTTTCCGCCCAAGGGCGGAATTCATCATTTTTGCTTGCTTGTCACCTCTTCACTTCCTTTCTTTACTTTTCGCTAGACTATTCACTCTGTAAATATTTGCATAGTGCCTGAATTTTTACATTGTAAGCATCTTAACCATTTGTGCGTAGTGCCTAATAGTTTTGGCGGAATATGTCCGATGTCAAAGGGAAAGAGAGGTCTTAGCCACGTTCAAGCAGGCAATGTTAAGATTGAGAGGGCAGTGCCTATTAAGAAACCTGGGAACGCTTCCATAATGATATCCGGAACTTGGTTACAGTTTCAGGTTTCCCTGTGCAAATAAATGACACTCAGAAAAATGACTCGGCGCACGAGTGTAGGACTAGCACTTAACAGTTTGTTTGCGCCGTCGTGTCTACTCCACCATAATAGCCAACGCAGTTACTGTATCATATGAAGAATTGTCGCGTACCCTCTGAACCAATGTACATATCACTCATGATCTAATGTTGTTAGAGTTTGTAACCTCAACTTATAGAAGTGGTTGTCACTGTAATTGAGAATGGTTACCACACTTTACTATTTCACTATACTTGACTGAGGCGTTTTTAGTGCCTTGGCCCCTTCGTTCATTGGCCCATTGGATGGTGGCGCAACTTACCAGCATAAGTTTCTTTTACCAGTCAAAATCGACTGGTACTATTTTATATCGGGAAACGATCGCCTACCTAGAAACGACGCGCATCTTGGCATGCCTCATGAGAAACCATTTTCACAATATCTTTGGCAACTTAGATGCCAGTAACATCAAATAAAGTGATATAGATACAATGATGTCGGGACAACATTATCTACATATTCTATTGCCTATATTCAATATCAAGCTCCTGCTATATCAATAAATATGTCAACAGGTCAATTTAACCCCCCTCCCTCTTACGCTCCTATATATTGCCAGTTAAATAGTACTAACATCTATGCTCTTATAGCTGCTGTCACTCACTAATGGCCATAGTATATGGTGGCATATGCTATAGGGGGGTAGGATACTTTAAGCTCTATTCGCAAGTCTAAAAGTGAGCAATTGCAGCAACTGTAGCTGTACAAATTTATACTTAGTTATAATAAATAGAAGGTACCGAGGCTGAACATACTGTTATACACTCTACAACTGCTTACAAGATTGATATAGGGCTATCTGCGCCTTTAGACCATCCTAGTTTACTAGTTGAAGATGATATACTCATTCCCAGCTGATATCTCTAAGAGTATGAGACATGCAGTCAAGCGGACCCCCCTAGCAAAAACCCTCACATCTCAGCCATAATTGTACGAATATGAATTCTGAGAAAGGATTTGGATTCTCTGATGTTTACTTATGTAACCCGCCATTTTTCCTTAATTTTTTTGCTCTTTTAATAATTTTTTTGTGATTTTATTGAATAGTACTGACAGGTGATACAAGGGGTGCTCGGATACATGTCTCATGATTTGTGGCTGCCACTGTCTCACATGAGCTGCTGCTGCCAAACCTCAGATTTGCTTCCTAAACCGGAATCCAGATTGCTATTCCCAGCTGTTAGATATGCCCTTAACGACTTGCCGCTTACAATCTCCACCCCCAGATATACCTTCAAGCCCGAATATACTCTCCAAACCAATTCACCATCGCTCTCAACACTCTAAGTCAAAGTCAAAGTCAGCTGCTGAAGTACTGGCAGTTGTGTGGGCGGCCAGTGGAGTGCGCGAAAATGCGAAAAATGCACGCGCACATGAAATGCATATATGCGACGCAAGCAATATGTGAGCCGACGCTGGCAGGCGGCATCGAAATCGCATAAATGAGTACTATATGAGCTACGCAGAGGACTAGCGAGTATCTCTAGTCAAGTGTCTTTTTGGCCTAGCGGATGGTAACTATCTGCGTTTACCATCTCCATTACAAGCCCTGCTATGGCGAACAGCTGCAAGCAGGGTTATGTGAGATAAAAAAAAAAAAAAAACCTCCGTTACAAACTCAAAGTTGAAAAAAAACTATCATCTAGATAAGTTCTGGATCGAAATTATCTTAATGCTCGACTACGACAGTTGGAGGGTCAGAAAAATGTAAATGATTATCATATTGACCTTAATTCAGACTCTAATAACTCTCCTGAGTCTTCTGTAGATGGTCCGAACCAAAGTACTCCAACAGATAGGCTTACTACTAATATACTAGAAGTTAAGGGGGGGGGGGGTCAACTACTAGTGGGAAAGGAGGAAAACGGCAGGCTAGAGGGCAAGGGAGTGGTAAAAGGGGACGAACTAGGGCTGCAAAAGATACAGACAATAAGATAGTAGTAAAGTCAACAGCATTATTTGGAGCTACTGACTCTCAGCCACCACTACCCCCTCCTTCGACACTTGAGGAAATAATTCAGCAAATGCAGCAGCTGCAGCAGCTAGTTTTAGGCCTCGCGAATAGAGCTGTAAGTTATTCTAGCCTATATTGCATATGCTATCATATACTATAGCCATTATTGACTAACTCTTACTATAGGAAAGATAGATATAGACCTATTGATAGATAATATGCAGAAGGTTGAGGAGGGGGGTGGTAATTTAATATTATTATTGCATATATTGATATAGCAAGTGAACTATTGTTCACAGAATTAATACAATATGCTAGAATTATAGTATCAGCTATGCTGTACATATAACTATTTACTGTAAGCTGCTAGCATGTCTGTTGCACGAGATATAGCCAAATGTAGTATCCCCAGCAGGCGTGCCAAGAAACGTCATATCCCGGTCGACGGTCGTATCCCGATATAAAACAGTAAATGGCTGTTCTGTTAAGTAGTGGTCAGTTAGTAACCCTACTTTGCTGCATACACCCACAACATTCGCAGCATCCACGTATACACATCTCGATTCACATCAACCTTCAGCTTGCATCTACAACACAAATAACACACACATATCCTATTTATATTTATATTTTCTTCATATGTCAATTCACCCTGGAACATTGTATAAGAAGTGTATCTTTGGCCATTTCTTCTAAATCTGAGTTGGAGTCTGCATCTGAATCAAGAGCCATGAGCATCATGATAGCTTTTACATTGCGTCTGAGCTCTTCTTGTATTACAGCTCTTTGACTTAGAGTGGCATGTCGCATATAAAGTCAATACGCGTATATTGCGGTGATGTGTAGGGCATTTAGTCGTGGTAACTCATTTTACTTACTAATCAATTTCGCAGGGTTAAAAGGGCACCTCACGGTTCCTGCCTAGTTTGGTTGGCGTATTTTCCCTGATAACTTCTGGTAACCATTCTCAATTATTCAGTGACAACCACTAGAGTATATTTCCCGTTAACTTACCAAAAAATCATTTACCCGTCCGCTCAGGGACCATGTCCGGTGAGAGGATCGCTTGTGGCGCGCGCTAGTTACGCAGAATTTTCAAGGGTGCCGAGCTCACATGTACTCAAATACAACTTGGTGTATGATATACCGAAGATATGGTAGCTTCCCATTCACAGCTTTTCTCTGCTATCGCGGTTACTGTTGTAAATAATAGATACGTTGAGCATATTTTCACATTAGAAATACTAGTCACTGTATGTTGGTAACTACCAGGGCAGTGTTGGTAGCGCCAGTAACTGTACGTTTGGTAATAGCAACTAGTTACTGCATGATAGCCAGGACACAAGGTCTTTTAACAAAACAAACCGCCACTATCTCCGACGTTGGCCATAAGTCTATTAAGTCGATCAGTAGTACGGGCCATTTACTTGTGTTGTCACTATGCGCTATTATAGTGAATAGCTGGAAAAACAACAACATTGGTTTGTAGAGCTGGAGTAAGTTATAATGAATACCTACAATTCTAGGTTCAACTAGGCTATCCACTTCGAGATTCCCTTCTTCGATCACTATATGACCAAGAACAGTTACATAGTACCCATATTGGCAAGAAGACAGCTTTTTACACGTCTGCATACTCATACCAGCCACATGCAGCGGATATTCAGTTCCAGCACGCCTGCCAGTGTTCAGCTGATTATGCAGCAATTTGTACCAGCAGCTTTAAATCAGTTTCGTCAGAAAAAGACCAAAGAAAAAGCTAAGGCTCGTGGCTATGACCTCCGTTGAATTGGCTGATGAGAACAACTGCAGCAACAAATACTAGAAAGCACCGTAGGGAAGGGTCCTCAGGTGCAATTGAGCTTGATAAGGATACGCAAACTACGCAGGACATTATTCTCGTTGCATCAAGGCCTCCTGTATCTTCCACTGCACCTATTTAGATGTTCGAGTATTGTTTGTACATAATATCTTAGCTTAGATACTTCTGATGAGAACTCTGCATATTAGTGTGCGCCACTGGCGATCCGCTTACCTTGAATGGAACTACCTGTACGGAGTCATCCCGTCAAATATCTCTAGTAATTGGTTCATATGCACGAACCTTCGGAGGCCGAGCAGTTCACACATGTTCATTTGAACGTGACACAAGATAAACTTGAGGATTTCATCAGGATAGCGCGTCTGATCGATTCAATCACAGCATTGTTTGTATAACGCTGACTACTTATGCTCCATCTCGGTGGTGCACGCATGTGGCATTTGCGCTGACATTTGTACTGACATTTGCTTTCGGTCAATTAAGAGATTCACAAACATGGTCAGAAAGGCGTGGGAAGACAGAGCGGGACGGGGGGAGGTGGACATAACGGTGATGTGGGCCAAAAGCCATAAGGGCATACGGGGCAACGCAGAGGCGGACAAGGCAGCGAAGATCGGCGCATTTCTACAATACCAGGACGAGATCGTCACGGAACCCGGCATGCGCCAGGTCGCCAAAGCACAAAGAGCGGAGAACGAAACCGACTGGGAATGTACTACAGGCCCCTCCAAAGACTGGGTCACAGCGTGGGAACGCTCGCAGGACTGTCAGGCAGCAAGGGCCTACGGGCCTGACAATACGAGATAGGCAAGGCAGACGGGCCGGAGTGCAGATGGTACGGGGAGGAGGAAGAGACGACGACGCACATATGGGACAAGTGCCGGGAATGGAAAAGGAGGTGGTCCGGAGGGCGAGACGCACTCATTAGACCTCTGGAAGGAAGCGAAGACGAAGGGGACCAGTTGGCGAAACTGATGAGATGGGTGGAACGCTAGGACGGAACATGTCACAAGTTACCTTCTCTGTTACTCAATTCTCTTTATTAGAGACCTTTCGCAACAAGCTCTAGAGCTTCCCAAATGCCGAGAAACCAGGGTGTCGACCCCTGTAAGCTCTAGAGTGCCAAAAGACCTTTCGCATGAGCTCTAGAGCTTCCGCACAAACTGTACAGCAACGCCAAAAAAGGAGGTACCGGTCTATGCGCTTTACTTTACACCTGCTGATTGAGCGCCAGCAACAGCGCTGAGATTCCCCCCCTTATACTTGAGTATTTGCTTCATTTTCCTACTCCAAAGCCTATTAGTTAATTATTTAGGCTTTTACAATTCTCAGGATACCTTCAGCCTTACCATAGCTATTGTAGTTGTTGAGATATTTGCAGCGAAAGTTGTAGAGCTTTAATCAGGGCGTGAAGCTTTTCGCTGGAGCTTCATGAAGCTCCAGAGCTTTAGCTGCGCCACACCTCGTTGACTAGCAGGGGGTACAGCAGGGGTCTGGAAGCTCTAGAGCTTGTTGCGAAAGGTGTCTATTTCATGTCAGTTATCCCTTATGTACCTAAAATTGCCATAGCCCCCAGGGCGGCACGCGCGATCAATGAAAAAAATAAATAAATAAAAATAAAAATAAAAATAAAAAGATTCCATAAGAAGCTTCAAATAACTCTTCACTCATGTACTATACCCACTGCACAGGTCAAATTGAATATATTCATAATAAACTTTCATAGTTATGATATCTAGAATATATTTACTGCATTGGTTCGCTCCCTCCTCTGTCAGCTCTTATATCCGCAAAGCACCCCCCCCCCCCCCCCGGCCCTCTTCCCGTGGCCTTGTGGCTGCCCCCCGCCACCTCCCCTAGCCACGTGTCGGGCCCCGAGCGAAGCGAGTGGGGTCCTTTACGGAGGATGTCTTTCGAAAGACCCTCGCGGTCGCGAGGGAGCGCAACCGCTCGTCGTCAAGCACTCAAGTATTATACAGCGCATGCAATGTATTAATTACGCCGAGAGGTAACAGTCCAATATAATGTCTTAAAAAAGATGTTGTATGACAAAACAATGAACTGTGGAAGGATGGCCGAGTGGTTATGGCGTGTGACTCAAGCTGAAATACTTAGCTTCTGTTCTAAGAACAGGTTTCTCATGGGGCAACCCGCGGGGGTTCGAATCCCCCTCCTTTCAAGATTCCTTTTTACCTTTTGTATATTACAATACAGACCAGCCAATGGTTTTTGTAAGCTGGCGTTGTGTTGATAGGTCGGGTGAAAGAGCTGTTTATAGATTGATTTTAGCGCCGAACTTGTCAGCAGCGTTGCTGTGTGACCAGTAACTAGCTAGCTGCTCGATTGCTCTGCACTGAAATTAAATTCAGGTTACAAGACTAGCCCTTACCACTGGAGAAGCACATTGTTGTGTTGCACTGCCCGATGTATTTGTTGTATAACATGTCCGTATTCGGTAAGCTTTCTGAACATATGGAAGCAACCTAGTGCAATTTGAAGTCTGAGACACCTGTTTTTACCCTGATATCAGAAATATGAGTGATTGGTGGATTGAACTTCAACTTTAAACATGTTATTATGCACGGTTTTATTTTGTTTAGGTGTAGGTTTAGTTCATAAAGATTCATCGATAGAATGGATTACAGTGGCCTCTTCCAGGTCGGCATGTGCGTTAAAATTTCTGAAGTATTGTAGCTAAGTACTCTAAGTAGGCCATTTCATGCACAGTTATACAAGTAAGCTTCTACCAAAAGATTTCTTCAAAAAGAAAATAATCGCAATAGAAGCTCAACTTCTACTTTAGAAGTGCGGACCTTCATTGAAAGATTGCATTAGTTCTCATTTCATACTCCCTTCTCACAGTCTCCCGCCCCTCTCCTTCCCTCTACATTTTCATAACCTATTTAGAACAAGAAAAGGTCTAGTATGCAGTAGATCGTCAATTTTCAGCCTTCAGGTTTTGATCATCTTCATGCCTTCGATCTGAATCTCTTCTTAGGTTTCCAGATCATGACAGGGTCGACCATATCCCTGGTCTTCCTGAGAGCAATTGTGCATAGCTAACTTAGGGTCCGAACACCTCAGAAGAATTTGCTACGCCTGGAGTTGGCAGTGCATCCCACTATTGGTGACACGCTGATGGAAGAGTGATCTTGTTGCAGGACTCTAGCTGCGGTGAACTTCTACAGACTTAAAAACTAGGCATAGCTACACTATCGGATGATTGTAAAGCGGCTGTGGCCAAGCGTAGGCTAGAAAGGTTTGCAGAAGCCTGGCCTGCGTCTACCAGCTGCTGTCAAGCAAAGGTGCTGTAGCTGCTTCGACCCTCATGACAGCAAAAGTTAAGGTGTCAACCAAGGTCTCAAGAAAGCCATATCCTTATTTCTATCCTAAGAAACGCCTCAGTGTATGTTTCTCCCGACATCACTCTTAGGACTATAGGAACAGTCATTGTGAGTGATCCAGATTCCACAGTCCGAGGCGAGAGGCTTTCTGTCAGTGTACATGATGCAGATCAGCTGAGACATGAATTAAAATCTAGCTCAAAATCAAAATCCGCATTTTGGCCAGAAGGAAAGGCCATTGATCTGCGCTCAATCATAAACTCGGGCACTTCTAATGGGACTAAAGATTCGTGAGTCCTGCAAGGGACTGTTGTATATATTCCTTAATCATCCAACGCTGATTGCGGATATGAATATCTACGTTACCCTGAACCTCTGAGTTTTTTTGATTCTACTTCATTTTCATTACCCGTGTGCATCCCGGCTGAATATGAAGAAGCATAACTAACGTGCGTGAAAAAGTGGCTATCTACTAGGCCTCGGGATGCTTGTGCGGGCTATATTGCGATCATGTTCTCCGTGGATGTGGCGAACAGGATACCAGGTGTGATATTGCTATGACTTCATACGAGTAATGATATTTTTGAAAGAAAAAAAAAAAAAAAAAAAAAAAAAAAAAGAATATGGCTTAAGTAACAGCAGCTGAAAAAACCAAACAGCGTGCCCAGTATACGTATTATGAGGTACTGACTAACATGGCATTCGTTGCTTCGTACACGTTAAGTTTGAAATGAGATGTAAGTATAAGGATAGAAAATGAATGAGAAGTTGCTCTCTCCTGGCATCGAGCTTCTCATATTTGCAACACCATGACTGTTTGCAAATCGACATGAAACAAGCCATGCGAGCTTCCAACTGGTTTGTTACAGGGACGGAAAGCCAAATACTTAGGCGGCGTAGTTAAGGAAGCATGAGTTGACTCATATTGCCGCGCACCAGTCACACAAAATAATAACTGCTCCCGAGAATTTTCTCATTTGTAACAGTATAAGGGGAAATACTTGAAGGAAGTGCGGGTACCGTGACACGATAGACTTAAAAAGTACTATTGTTGAACCAATCCATGGTATCATGTTAACACAATAGATGATAATACAGCGCATCACTCATGAGAGCATGCACCACCGTTTCAGCCCAGATACTGGTTTGAACAACTTACCAGAGGAACGTTTCATTATGTGTCCACCTCACACACAACTGCTAATAGGTCCCTCGCCAAGTCGGGACACCTCTCGCAGGCCTCTCCCAGCTTGCCTCCTCCCCTTTGTCCACCACCCAATCCAGTCGGCCCTCTCTCCCCTTCATCTTTCCATAGTTCTGCCACCCAACGCCGTGTCATATCCGGTTCGAGCGCATAGAATTCCCCTTCCGCCCGAGTGCTACTTCTCATCCGCAAAGCGCTTCCAGGCCCTGTCATCTCATATACGCTTACCCAGTAATCTAACCGGTCATGATTCTTGTACAATGGGCATGCACGAATATTCCGCGCAGCGAGTTCGCGTAGGCCCGGGCAATCGTACTTCTCACCAAGCACGTAGACGTGTGCATGGAAGAGCTTGCGCGGTAGGGGCGTAAGGGGCAGAAGAAGCTCTTCACAGGCCGATTGGAGGTGGATGTAATCACTGTGGGAGTCGCTGAGGGTGTCAAGGGCACGGTTAGGCGTGGGGGTATCGCAGCGTACAAAGGTATAATTTGCCTGTGGTGGGTAGTGGTCGGCTTTACGTTGATTATAATACCCCTGAGTCTGCCCAATAGGTGGCCCCGGGTGACTTGCAACAAGCGGAACATGCGCAGTGCCGACGGTCATAGGTTCAGAGTATCCGCCGGTGTACAGATATTCAATCAGTTTACTCAAGACTTCTGGGTCATCCTCAGGCAGGTGGATCACCTTCTCTCGGGCCTCACGAAACTGGCCGCGAAGAGCGGCAGCGAAGAAAGGAACTCGGATGAGGATATGTTCGTGCACACTGAAAGTAACAATATCGGACATATTGGCCATCTGAGGGACTTCTGGGTCGAGGTCTGATTGCCCTACAATCAAGGTTACTATGGGCGAGCTAATTAAGCTGAGAAGGGCTTGCAGATTAGTGAATGTCTCTTCACAAAAACTCATAAGAAGCAGGAAATCGGAAATTTATATTGACACTGTAAATCTCCATGCCCTGATGTGGTACGCAAGCATATCTTCAAGACTTTGACTAGAATTCAATTGGAAATGGGAAGAATGATAATAAGAGTGACACCTACTTTGCAAATTCTCCCAACGTCCAAGGTCTCAAGGGCATCTGCTGCGCTATCTGCGAAACCAATGATGTCGATGGTGTTCTTATTACCGTGGTATGCACTGTGGACGCATCATCGGCCTCCAACTCTGGCATCACTGAGCTCGCGCCGATATCCTGTACCCGTCGTTTCTCCCGCTTCTCCCGCGCGCGGCGCTCACGTTCCTCGCGCGACATGCCAATTCCTCCGCCGTAGGCTGCGGCGCTTGCACTACGCTGGAACAGCTCCGCCTTGGCCTCCCAATCTTGAGAGTACATCGGGCCTACACTTTCGGGGCGGACACGGTTGGGGCTGTCTACACAGTCAAGTCGATCCCAAGCGACGTTGCCCGCAGCAGCAATTGAAGGGCTCATGGGGACGTCCATTATCGACGGCGATGAGGTCGACCTAGCACGGGTCATATTGATTATATCTGGTCTAGGGGTTGCTTGCGCAGGTGTGTTGTAGCTGCGATGGCCGTAGCTAGGGGTACCAGGGCTATGCATATTCGCTGTGCTAGAGCTACTGGCAGCATTTGCCGATTCAGATGAAGATGCTACGCTAGTTGAGGGGCTTGTTAGTGGCGGGAGCTGTAAATGGTTACTGTAGGTTGCAGAGGCCATGGATACTGTCGGACGGGTGGGTTGATGGAGCTGCGAGAGATTAATCATGGCTATATTCCGATTAACTGCAGTCAATATGCGTAAGTCGTGAAGTTTTCTGTCAGGGATTGCTATTCAAATCGTCCAGTGATTATTGCGTTCTGAAAATTTTGAGTTCGGCTGATGTCGCTTTTCAATCACTTAACCAGCTAATGACCGCCACAGAACTTTGGCTAGGTGCACCTCTTGCGTAGGGACTGGATGGTTCTCGTGTTCTCGCAACTGAGTCGGATGATATAGGCCGGCACCGGGAGTCCAGCAACAGGGGGACGGTTTATCTTGCGCACTGAGCTGTGGCTGATATTGAACTCGAAAGCTCTTGTAAGCACATTAAACATCGAAACCTTCTCGCTGATATTGGTAGCTCGTCTCGGAGGCTAGCACCACCGGAAATTTAGACCGTGGTGCATGTCGCGGCGCTCTATTTGAGGTGATGCACGACAGCAAGAATATAAATGATGAAGGGTCTGATGTCAACTTTGTAGTCGGAGTTGTGCAGGCTGCGGCTGATGATCTGCCATGTATTTAGTGGATCTGCACGAGCCCGCATTTGCAGGGGTTGCACAGCACGAGGCTGTACTACGATATATTCTCTCGTGCCATTGTATACTTTAACTTCCTACATCTAAAGACTATGCATAGCATCTTGGGCGGTGATTCATCGAATGTCAGAATTCTGCGCGGGTGAGGTGCCTTGGGCTCTGCCTCAGTGGGAACTGCAAAGAAGATCAATATGAGTATCCAGGCTGTCCAGTGAGACACGATTGGAAGATGCGGGGCTCAACTATAAAGCTGCGCCGCCTGGAAGAATCAAATTCATGGCGTTGCTTAATTGAGATACAATACATCGGAACCGCTTACCGCAAGGATACGAGGCAATTAAACCAACTTGAGTCAAGTGGGCGCTGCGATTGTTGCAGAGAAAGACAGCAGCCGTTGTACTACTTACGGTTGGATATAAATACATGCGTCCTTCCTCCGCTTGAACCTCGAAGTGGCACTGTACTGGCTTGTTCCCCAAAAAAGCTGCGAATGAGAACCTATGATGCCGTTCGGGAAGTTTTGCGACTTATGGTCTTGGCTTTCTTTCCAAAGAGGGAGGGGGGTTGCAATTGCCATACCACCACCTACCTTAATACGAACGGGTGAATCGCAAGTGAATGAATATCCGCCTCCCAATTCAGGGTGCATACGGCCTGTTTCCGTATCCAGATCTAGATTCTCATGTGGCTGAGAAGAAGGAAATTTATTTATAAACGTCTACAATACATGTACCCGATAAATATGCATAAACACATCGATGGGGCTGTGCTGTTCCCTTGGCCAGCTCAATAGTCAATAGAGGTCAACATAAGGCTCAGGTGGAACAAAAGAGAATACTAATTTATGGCGCAGCATGAGCTAATCCTGGCATGCAAAGGGCAAATGGGGAGAAAGCATATTAGAATCGAAACAGAAGGAGCGAGAATGTTGTCAATCATCGTGCGCGACATCGGACACTAATACTAACAAATCCCTTGCCAACTCCGGACACCTCTTAAACGCCTCAACCATAATTCCACCTTCCTCGTTGGCCCCTTCAAATCCCCCATCAGCTCTCCACCACGTTGAGACCCAATGCCTCATGCTATCAGGATCCCATGCGGTCCCGTGCACGAATTTTCCCTCACCTCCGCGCATTAGATTTGCAATGCGCATTGCACTAGTCCGAGGAGTTGCCTCATATACGCCGACCATGTACTCTAGCAGCTGGGGGCCAAGATATATCAGGTTCTGACGGACGCGGGAGGCTGCGAGTTCGCAAAGAGGCTGATAGGAGTACTTCTCTGCTAGTGCGTATACGTGGGCGTGAAAGAGCTTTATAATGAAGGTACGACGGTCATTGTTCCGCTCCTGAAGCCGGAGCGGCTCAGAACTGTATTGGGGGTTGGAGGAGGAGAAAACTGAAGAAGGCACCTCTAGGGGAGTGTAATTGTCTGTGTACAAAAACTCGAGGAGCTTGCTAACAATCTCTGGGTCGTCAGAAGGCATGTGTATCAATTTATTCGCATTGGCAGGGTCAGAGGAGGGGTAGAGAGGGCGGGAGGTGTGAGCTTTCGGTGCGGCATGCGTTTGAGAGGTGGATGAGGATGGATTATCGGAAGCGAAAGTCCCGGGAGCGGTGCTCGTCGTGCCGTCCCCTAGGCTAGTAAAGGAAGTTGAGCCAAACCCCCATGCGTAGGGCTCGCGGAACGCAAGCAGGGCGTTTTTGAAAAACGCGACCTTGGATAGGACTTCCTCGTGCGCGAAAAACTGGGTTTTCTCCTTTCCCACGACGAGCGTTACAAGTGGCGAGTTCAATTGCCTGTTTTGCCATTGGGCGGTGCTGGGGTTAGTGTGTGCCCATCTGTCAGCATATAGGGGGCGGGGGGAGTGAATGAGCTAGAGTTACTTGCTGGTTGGAAGAGCGCTGGTGGAGGTATTGTACCTGGCAAAGTTACCTAGCTGCCATGGCGGGGTCACCAGGTCGATAAGAAACTCCGTTGGGATCTTTTTCCTGGAGGAGCTCGAGAAGTCTGTGTTAGACATGATGCCTTTTTGCTTCGGAATAGTAGTGAGGATAGCAAGAGGTTTATGCCACTGAATTAATCTAGTGTGGGGGGAAAGATGATATATGTATATATCTGAGTGGTGGAGCTGTTTGACTTTAAATATTACAAGAGGTGAGGCTCAGCCTGTACTCGTACCTCAGTGCGTCTTGGGATCTAGCATGTTTCGTAGGAGGTAAACGCACCGCATGCAGTATCGAACATTGAAAATTGGGTCTAGATAACGTGCATAGATAAAGCTTGAAATTGAAAGGCCCAGGATGGTACCTGCACCTGAAATAGTGAAAATTGGTGCTAGCTTAGAATGTAGGCTCTATGAATGTTTGCTTGTCGTATTCGACTGGCGGTTTGAATATTACAGTACACTTTCGACCCTGATTGTGTATGCGGGGAAATCACTGGAGTATGCTATATGTATACAGTGAACTACATGTAGATAAATCTAGTTTTGACCTCATCTGAAGATCGCAAGCCTCAGGAATATTTACTCAACGCACTTTCGCGGACATTGTTTGTACTCGACAGGATTTTAATGGCGCTGATCAGGTTGGTAATTACTCAATAGGCCTATATCCTGTGAATATATGTGGTCGATATTTGAATTCTTGATCTTCGTTCTTCATTGCAGCCCGGAGTGCTAGTGCACGTGTTCGTGTTCGTGTGCTTAGTGATCCTGTCAGAGAGATTGCGAATTGAAGCTGGCCTTAAAACCGGGGGGTGCGCCACTGGACCAGGAGCCCCAGTTATTCACTGGGGACCCTTGGACGACCCCCCGTCTAGTCTGGTTGCTCCCCTGTTAATAAGGCCAGCCAAAAGAATTCTGGGCCAGACTGGCCCAGAAAGGGGGGGTATTAAGGCCAGGCTGGCCCAACGCTCTTTCTCATGCCCTGTCACTGCCCCTGCCACATTTTTACGCTATGCACTGCATAGCGCCCGATTTTAAGGCCAGCTTCAATTCGCAATCTCTCTAATAATAATCATGAGTTGCTGGGTGCGGGGTAAAATTCGAGCCGCATCGCCACAGGTTAGAGCTTGGGCCGTTGCCTTATTAGTCACAAAGAGCTTTATAACCCGCATTGTCAGATGTGATATTGCATGCTCCTCTATGGTAAGGATCTAATTAAATTTATTTGTCAGTATGGGTACTGAGGCTTAGCTGCAGTACTAGGGTGCACTTCGTACCCAGGGATGAATGATGGTACCGTACGCATTCAAGTGGTACATAAGCCGCAACTCAATTATCATTACGATATGAGTCTGAGGGGAGCTGTATATCTTACCAGTGAAGTTCTCTTCGGTAGCTTTTCGCATGCATTGCCTCTGAGTAAAGCTAATATATATGCATAGTCAACAAAAACTGAAGTTATAAGCTACAGAACTCTTGATAGCTTTTTTTTGACGTGAAGTTTTATCGGAGAGATTTTCTCGCACCAAGTCTCTTGTGCACATTATAATCTTGTGATTTTATTATAATTTTTCCCTCCAAGAATACACACTGCGTTGCTTCGAGGTCACATATACAGTTTGATAGGAGCCCCATATCCGCGGCTGAGGGGGGTCTGCGCAAGACAGAATTGCACGAATTCCCAGATATTAGTATTAGCCCAAGTCCACGGGAGCAGAGTAGTGGTGGGAAACTCTTTTTGATGACTGCGTGCTGATTGAGGGTGTAGGGAACAGCAGAGTGGGATGCTCAGGTGATATGGAGAGTTCTGAGCAAGAGAAGAATTTCAAAGCAGAGGAGAGGTCGTTGAGTGAGGCAGATGACAAAAAGCTACCCGAAGGTTCTGAGTCTGAATGTGAGGAGAAGCTGGCGACAGTTGATATGGAGGCTGTCACTCCTTGGCCGTTGGGACCATATGCTCGGTAAGCGTTGATTCTGTGATCATACTCCGACTCGAAACCGCTCTGGCATTATATGCCCCCTAATGCTAGGTCGTGAGCATTCGACCTGACATTTTCTCGGGGCTCTGCTCGCCACCGTTTCAGGTGCCTCTCCTGCCCACGCACAACCCTCCTTGTCGGGCCCGATGCTATAGCATTTCACGTCCCGCAGCTCCTCCTGATGCAATTGCCTTTTTTTCGAGCGGCACTTAACGGGCCCTACCTCGAGTCGACGACAAACACAGTTTCCCTGCCGGACGATGATCCGGAGGTATTTTCGAAGCTTGTCGAGGTGCTGTCTTACATACCCCCTCTAAGTACTACCCCCTCAAAAGCTGCAGGCTCCCCGACACCTCCAACGCCAGTTCCAACGTACTCGCTCCCGCTTGTCGCTATTATGACACCGCAGACGGACCAGAGCCAACTTCTGACAAGGCTGTTCCACTCGCAAGTGTACATCCTAGCGGAGAAGTATGCGTGCCAACCGCTGCTCCACGCAGCAGCGCAATATATCCGGGCCTCGACATTGCCGACCAGGAAACTAGTGCTCGAGTACCTGATTCTGGTCTATGAGATGAGCGGGGAGGGAAGCGGGTTAAGGCTTCTGAGGAGCGACTGTCCGCATAGTTGGGGTGGGTTGGCGATAAAGCACTTTCTGAGGAATGTGTGGATGGCGGATGGGGGAGTGAAGGGAGCAAGGATGGGAGGGGGTTTATTGGAGGAGGTGTGCAGGCGGGCACCGGAACTGATGCGAGATTTAGTAGGGTTGCTGGTCATGAGCGACGATGACTAGTTATGGGGGCGGGGGAATTACTTAGGTACGTAGAGGACGGTGGATTCGTGGGCAGAAGTTGAGAAAGCGAAGGGGTTCCGAGGAGTACTTGGTGGGGAGGGGAGTTGCGCATGCCTCCAAATGAGGAATCATACTCATGGATGCCTCATTTATTCCAGCGTCATATTGATATTTATCTCGTTCCGCTCTGCTTCTTGTGCTTGCCATGGGCAATGGAAATTACGGCGCCATCGAAAGATGTTTAAATTTACACTGCACGTGTACAATCAGATAATACCAATACCTTTATTATCTCTCTCCGAGCAAAAACTTTTATCATATGCCCGAAGGTAGTGTCTTTTCTCCGGCAGGGGCAAGTATATATATAGGCAGTTACTTATTCAGACCCTGAATTTCCATCAAGTTGCGTCACCGAGTGCGCTCTTGATCATTTTCAGATCTATGGTGGGTTCGAAGTCGTTGCATATGTATGTAAGTAAACTCACAGGAGTTTACGTATACTGATGGGCGTGGGGATACACTATGATAAGTAAGTATACTTCATTATTGCCACTACTGGTATCTCGCTAGCAACCAGTACTGGTGGATCAGAGAGATATCGGATTGTTATGATACAAATTTAACTTCAACTAATATCCTTTATTTTTTATAGCTACATGTACTACCCGTATGATACCAGCCCCAAGCTCTGGAAGAAGTTCAAAAAGAAATTACCGAAAAGATGCCGGTACGGTACATTACATAGCACCTTTGGCCCGATACTATGAGTCCTAACAAGCTGCTAGTTATGGTATAGTAAAATCATGATTCACGCGATACTGTCACATGAGAGAAAAACAAATTCAAATTCCGCTGAGTAATTATGATTACTGATCATGAAAGTGAGTGTAGGGTAGCACAACTACTTAATAGGAATGTTGCCTCGAAAGGATTCAAGCACTCTGTAACAGATAACGGGAGGGCGGCCGTCCGGGTACCTAGCTAGATCCACCTCCGGTGAGCTGGAAACATGGTACAAGTTAATTAGTCATTCCACAAAAACCCTAGCTATGACCTTTGGACAGCCTGAGATTACAAGTGTGCTGTAATGCTGCAGGAAGAAACCTTTTTTCTTCTTACAGATGGGCTATTACCCCGGTCTTTATGCATACAGCATTAAAACAATCAGAATGCTTATGGGCTTTCCCATGTGGGTGTAAGACATGCAGCATGGATATCGATATGGATTCTGTGACAGAGGAGGACCATGGACCTTAGTGATTGCTGTGATAGGTAATACAGTTATACCTTGCTACACCGGACGACCCTTACATACAAAAAAATTAGCTATACCGGACACCCAGTTAAACCGGACCGGACAACAAAACTATAGACACTTAAATTCAAATTGCATACAAGCCAACTAGCTGAACCAGACGAAGGACTCAACCATGAAACTTATTTTGTACCTTCTGTGTGTTATATTGGTATTATTGAAGTATTCTCAATATCTTGAATTCAATGTTCAAAGTTCTGTAATATCTTGGGAGATTGAGAAGAGAATACCCCGCTGGAATACCAGTCTCCAGGCACATTGTATCTCTCAATTGGCTTACTAAGTTCTTTAACCCCCTGGCAGGCACCCCTGCAAAATTTGTTATACCGTACGCTAGGTTAAACCGGACAGAAGGTGTTGGATTTTGGTCATCCAGTAGTAAGGTGTAACTGTACTAGGAGGTAGGGGAAAGTACCCAGAAGCGCTATGCAAGCATAGGGTGCGCCACCTGACAGGGGGTCAAAAGTGAAGTGGTATGACTTTTTGTCGAAAAGTCTTCAGAACTTTTGTATGGGATTTACACACAAAAATACAACACACGTATTTTTTAATTGCATACAAGTCAATAAAATAAATGCATAATTCCATCTGACTACCATAACAGCAAAGTCAATGTGGCACACTTCTAACTCATGACAAGAGTCTTGCTATTATCATTTTATCCCACTCTTGAAGCTTTTCCACTTCGTTTGCGCATTCATCACGTAAAGTAATAATCCAGACGCGCTCAACCCAAGTACTGTAGTTTCTCGATTGTGAATTTCATGATCGAAACATTTGTGTGCCGAGCTCGGATTTTCATTTCACTATTGTATGAGGCTTCAGCGGGATTCGAGGCTGTGCGAGTTGGTTGAAAACAAACGTTAAATCATGTAGCGATGGGAAGCGTGTAGGAAAAGACTGTAGGTTAACAAGTATTACATAACCAACTGGTGAACTGTATCCTAGCTACTATCCCTGTCACATTGTATGCGCTTCTGAAGACTTACCCCTACCCCCGAGTACAGCTGCCGGGGCAGGGGGATGGGAATGGGGATGGGGGATGGGGGTGCGGGATGCGGGATCCGAGATTGGGAATATGCAGCCCCCTGTGGCCGTTTGAGCGCACTGTTTGTCGCATCGTTTTCTTTTCTCATTTCATTCGTTTTTTCGAGTTGAAAGAGCCGAACGCGCAGCAGAGGTGCCGCGTGGTTGTGAAGATTACGGGAATTTGATTAAGGCTACATTGAGATTTATAGAATCGAAAAAGGACGAACCGTTACGACCACAGTTACGATACCGACATCGATATTTCGGCTTTTTTTGGTGCCTGGGTTTTTATAAACCTTCTGGGCTCCCTTGTCATGTTTTGTGCGACAGGACTAAATTTGAACTTGGGCGCTTGTAGGAGGAAGATCGGCCGCGGGTCCATGGGTGAACTGTACGCCGACAGAAAAAAAATAAAGGGTCAAATTGTTCAAATATTTTCAGAAAGATTGAAAAGTGTTTTCGGCTCACGAGCGCATCGACGTCCACCTGACCGGCGCAACAACATATTTGACCAGCTTTATTTACCGTCGAGTTGGGGAACGGTGCGAGTTTGGGATCGACATTTTGCGTGCTCAACCGAGGGCGATCGAGGAACTTGAGCTGGAGAATATATTGAGCTCGCTGTGATCAGTTGTGATATATAGCGCGAACAAAGATATCCGCAAGAGCTTGATCTCGTGCCTAGACTCTCCCGAAAGTTTAGGTTAGGAAGGGGATGAGTTGAATATATTTGTGAGCTGGGCACATACAGAAAAAGGCCGTAAAGTGCAGAAAAGGATATAGTGGATTAGTCTCGAAGGCGCTTGTAAGAGATAGGATTGATTGGGAGGATTATTTGTGAAGACGATCAATTGGGATTGGAAAAGCATTGGGGTATAGAACTGCCTAGGGATTAGAGAAGCTGGACCGGTGGAAATCGGCCGTCTCTACGACTCCAACATATATACAGACATATCACAGCGACTATGGCACCACCAGCACCCCAGGCGCGTCCGTACCTCTACCGGCGTGCGCCTGTCCCGTCACCCCTCTTCGCCTTCGCCCTGTCTCCCCCACAAACGACGCCACCACCAAACCCTCTCTACCCTCGCCACGGCTCCACCAACAATCTCTACACTCCTCCACCCGGGGCTCTCTCCTCCGCCGCCACCTGGAGCGGCCGTCCCAGCGGCGAATGGGACCTTCCATACTTCCCGCTATGGAACGAGAGTGCCAAATGCGAAAACACCTGTCTCTGGGGAGGTGCCCATGCTGTTGACAACCAGCTTTTGTGCCAGAACAACACGCCATGCATGTGTCAGCCGGAGAAACTGAGCACGGGGGTCGTGTGGGCGAGTAAGTGCGTGGAGAAGCGATGTGACGGCGGGAGAACGTGGAGGGAGGGAAGCGAGTACGTGCAAACGGTGATGGTGGAGTATTGTGGGAATGCGTGGAGGGTGAAGGAGATGAATGTGACAGGGCCGGAGGACGGGGTGGATGGATTTGTGGTGCCGAGGACTGGAGCGCTTGTGGACAGTATAGTGGTAGACGACTGGATTCCGGAGACGACGGGAGGGGATACAAGTGAGTTATACCTTTCAACGATACCCGCCAGAGTTCAATTCATGCTTGCTGAGTTGAGTAACGGCGGTTCAGGGTAACGCTGCGCTAACAGGTCTGGGAATTTAGTTACACCAACCTCCAGCACATTCCAAACCGCAATTCCTTCCTCCGACCCCACCGGTACCTCTTCCTCTTCCTCCGAGACCAGCTCCTCTTCCTCCTCTTCCTCCATAGCCCTCAAAGCCGGCCTCGGCGCGGGAATCCCCGCCTTTGTAATCCTTGTTGCAGCCGTCACAATCACATTCATCGTCTACCGGCGCCACCGCCGCGTCTCATCTGCAGTTGCAGACCCTGCTGCTCCTCCGCCAACGGAAATGGAGGG
Organism: Kalaharituber pfeilii; assembly: GCA_015179045.1. NCBI lineage: Eukaryota > Fungi > Ascomycota > Pezizomycetes > Pezizales > Pezizaceae > Kalaharituber > Kalaharituber pfeilii. The sequence continues at coordinate 1,915,125 of WHUZ01000007.1, read as the reverse complement.
CACGGTGCCGTGGACTAGGACGCCACCGCCGCCGCCGCCGCCGCCGGTGCAGAAGTCGCCGGCGGAGGCGATGTATGTAAGGGAGAGTTAGGAGATAACGGGGTATGGAGATGTGTCGATGGGGATGGGTGAGAAGGGGGAAAGGGTGCAGTATTGGAAGAAGGAAGAGGTGGTGGTGGTGGTGGTGGTGGTGGTGGTGGTGGTGGTGGAGGAGCGGCCAGGGGGAGGAGCGGGAGTTAAGAAGGTGGGAGGGCGGTGACAGTGAAGGGGGAGAAGGAGGAAGGGAGAGGTGGCGGGGGGTACACTAGCAGAGAAGTGCGGAAGACTTTCGTCAGAATTTTTTTGGAAGAGATCTAGAGTTGCTAGTCATCTAACTATAGTGGTTGGAAATTATTGGAGGTGAAGTAGACAGGAATGTACATTATGTGCCTTATATCATCTGTGGAGATACACCTTTACGAACATTGCAAGTATATTTCATTGTGTGTTGGAATTATATAGAAATGTAACAATCCTCCGTGAGTTACCTCAGCTGAAAAAAAAAAAAAAAAGGGCGGCGCGATGTGTACTTGGCCTAATTCCATGTTAGTATCTTCCTTCAGGCTCTTTCCTCTTTAGAGGTGATAGCCTAGAATGAATACCACTATACGCGTACTTATCTTTCTTTTATTTTCTTGATTCTATCAGGCTTCATCTTCATCTTGACGATTTATACTCTATATACATAGCTTTTGATTTTATTATTTTTATTTCTTCCTTTATTTCATATGAGTTATAAGCAGCATTTGTTCTACCTCGTATCACGGGAATGTTCGAGTTTTCGTATTTACATGGTTTGACGTTTGAGATGGACTGAGCGTGGGGGGCTGGAGCAAGTGTGAGGAAATGAAAGAGGCGGAACTGGATTTGGCCCAGACTAGTATTTTCGGCCTCTGGCCGTATCTTGGCAAGCGGTCTCTTTAGGCTGTGTACGAGAACGTCAAGTGAGTGTAAGGCAGGGTGCCTGGAGTGCCTGGAGTGCCTGGAGTGCCTGGAGTGCCTGGAGTGCCTGGAGTGCCTGGGAGTGCCTAGATGCCTAGGCGCGGGCCCGCATCCAGATTACCTATTCCATACATATATATTACCCATTTGTGTATAATAGATGACTTCCCTCCTCGGCCGACCTCAGCGAGTATAAATCTGAGGGCCAGAGGGGTATGCCGCGCGAGAAGGCGGTTTATGGATGGGTGGATAATCATTCGGACAGCGTCGATTCAACTATTCACTATAGTGTACAACTACTTTCTCTCAGAATACATATTCTCTTATTCTGTTCCCCTTCTTCTGCTCTTTGTTTTTTTAATCTTTCATTTTTCTTTTTCTCGGACATTGTTAATATATACATTAATAATGGTTGTTTGGGGATTTCTCTCTCTTTCTTGGTTGAATCTTTAATTAATTATCTTTACACGCTATGTTCAGGATATTATCATTTCGTATTGGTCCATTTTCCGCTTGATTTTCTTTAGATTTCTTACCATATAGGCAACAGAAAACTGCATATATATGAATGCTTAGTGCAGAAATTTCTTAACAAAAGGAAAAAATTTACATTAATCAAGTAAGTCAGGGCAAAGTTTTGGAGTCGGTTTATTTGTTTACTCCGTCATGGTTCATATCAGTGAACACGAATCAAATACAACGCCAAAGAATCACGTATACAAGAGTTGGTTATAAAAGCCAAACATATTCAATTGGAATAGAAGCGCCAGTATACTTTTATGACGCTTTCGAATCTTCTCTCCTTTTTCGCAGAATAGGAGCTAGGAGGCTCCGTAGGAAGCGGAGATTCACTTGGATGTATGTTACACAGGACCAGGGAGAATGTTCCGCTCACTTTGTTACCAGAGGCATGCCGGTCTCGAGCACCGCATCATGCTTTGTATGCGTGTCGATTATCCAACTACCGTATGCAGGATAATTTCCACCAATAAGTGGAAATCCGTGAGCCAGAGGAAATGACAAGAAGCCAGCCCTTGTGAAGGAGCATATGTCGGTTATCAGTAGTTCGCATAAATCAATGCACCATTCCGGAGTGGTGGCTTGAAGACCTACACATTATTAGTCAAATTAAGTCTCAGAATACCGCTGAGTTAGAAGACGTGACCAAGAAGCAATGAAGTGTCGGCGGGGAAAACTACCTGGGAGGTATGCTGGTTATTATCGGCCACTTGGAGCTTTCTTTCCATTGCTGTTGTTGACATAGATCATCGCCGCGCAAAGAGATGATAGGTACCGAGTTTTGTTTTGGCATAGATCGGCAGGCAATGTACTCGAGTACAGTAATCTATTTTGTTATTGCTGAATGGGGTGAAGCGGGTTGCCGGGAAGCTCAGGCTGAAGGTAACTCAAGAGCGCCCAGTATCGCCAGCCCCCTTGCGTGCGCAAGAGCTCCCTCTGCTCGCAACCTTCCCACAGACTGCAAGAGAGCAGCACAGCTATCTAGCTTCGCCTTTCTTTCGCTGCTTCGCACTGCCTATCCCACTGTTATTATTATTTATTTCGTCCATTTCTCGCGTCTCTGGCTGAGCTCCCTTACCTGACAACTGGCAGTGTTGAATCGATACCGATTGGCGATATTCTCGAGCCGGAATGGTTCATGAAGAAGAGCGGGAGCCGTTGCTCCCCACTCAAGAGCCCTCGGCTTCCGCGAATGGCGCCGGGGAGCCGAACGGAGTGCGAAACGGCAGCCCTTCGAAGGTCGCAAGGGCTAAACACTGGGTTGCAAAAAATACTGTGGTCGTCGTCGCTGCCACTATTGTCGGTGTCGCTCTCATCGTCTTTGGAGTGCTTGTGTTGAAAGGTGAGTGAAGCGTGGAAGTGGTGGATGGGGGTGTGCGTGGAGGATGTATGGAGCTGTGGCTGACTGCTTTGAGCAGCCAGAAACCGACCTAGTCCTGCCGCCCTTTGTCTGACGCCGGCCTGCGTCCACGCCGCTGCTTCGATCCTCGACTCGCTCAGTACTAAAGAGGGTATCGACCCTTGCAGCAACTTTGAGGAATTTGTTTGCGGCGGATGGAAAGAACAGCATGACTTGCGAGCTGACCAGCGAGGTTAGTATGCTTGCGGCATCGCAATTGTGTAGAGAGAATAGTGCGGTGGATGCTGACCTCGGATTGGCTAGAGTTGCACGAAATGAGCCTTATTGATGAGAGGTCTTATATGATACTTCGCCATGTCTTGGAGAGTGAATATGCAGAGACGAGCAGTCATTCCTCCTTCTCCCCTGCTACCCTCACTTCCAGAGATGTCAATGTGGACAAGGAGAACTTCCTCAAGCTCAGGGACGCTTATATGGCCTGCATGAATGAGGATCTTATCGCTAAGCGCGGTTTAGAGCCCCTTCTGAAATACGTCCAGGGCTTGAAGGAAACTTACTCCGTGGGTACATCAGAAGAGCTTGAGATTTCCAAGAAGCCGACCGATCCTACTGCTTCCATTACGGACGCAATTGCTTATTTGCAGCAAATTGGCATTGCTGGGTTTGTTGACTTTGGAATTCAGGTGTGCAAAAAACATTACCTACCTTTTTCCATCTTGCACGTGTCCTGACAGCCATCATAGGCAGACGATAAGGATCCTGATACTCAAGTCCTCAGCGTTGAAGGGCCAAGAAGGATTGGGCTACGCTCAAAGGAGGAGTATAAGGATGAGGAGGTGGTCAAGAAATATACTGAGACTATCGACGCAATGTTCCGGATCATCGCCAAGGAAGACAGCTCACTTTCTGCGTACGCAGCCCTTGCAGAACCTGTGGTGGACTTGGAGAAGAAACTGTCTGCAATCTCCATGGATGAGGAAGATGCCAATGACCCTCTTGTATGCCCCTTGATTCTTCAGCGTCAATCTACGCATGATGCTAACCATATTGCATAGCACTACTACAATCCGCGTACGCTTGAGGAACTCCAAGCCCTGTCACCAGTCATTGACTTCAAGGAGCTCATCGCTCGCTTCTCTCCCGGCTATACGCCTGACAGAGTGATTGTGACATCTCCGGACTACATTGAAAAGGTCAACGGCATCATTAAAGAGACTAGTCGTGATGTTGTTCAAGCTTACTTTGTCTGGAAGTTGGTCTACGCTCTCTTCAGCAAAGTCGACCAAGCTGCTGTAGAACCTATTGTGAAGTTCAAGGACATGATGCAGGGGACGAAAGCTCAACCCGAGAGATGGAGGACTTGTGTGCGAACCATTGACTCTGAGCTCGGTTGGATTTTGGTATGTTTTCACGTCAGATTGTTACTTGTATTCAGTGCTAATGTCCAACAGGGACGCTTTTTCATCGAGAAAGCCTTCAGCGAGGAGGCCAAAGTCTTTGGTGACCGGATCATTTACGACATCAAGGAGCAATTCAGTGAAACGTTGACTAAGCTGGATTGGTTCGACAAAGAAGCCGCCGAACTGGCCATCCAAAAGGTGCATAATATCGTGCAGAAAATTGGCTACCCCGACAAAAGCCCGAACATCACTTCTCCCGAATCCCTCAGGGAGTACTACAGCGATGTTGTCATCTCTCCTACTGAGTTCTTTGAGAATTCTATGGCTGTGACCACTTCCTTCACCCTCAAGGCCTGGAGGAAACTTGGTAAGCCCACGGACCGGTTCGAGTGGGATATGACTCCGCCCACAGTCAACGCCTACTACAACCCACCTGGGAACGAGATTGTCTTCCCGGCAGGCATTATGCAATTCCCCATCTTTAGCCTTAATGTCCCAGAATACATCAGCTACGGTGCCTTCGCTTCTGTTGCTGGCCACGAACTCTCGCACGCCTTTGACTCTACCGGTCGCCACTACGATGTCAACGGCAACCTCACCGACTGGTGGCCCGAACAGACCGTCCAGGAGTTCGAGAATCGCGCACAGTGTTTTGTGGAGCAATACTCGGAGTATAGTATTGAAGCACCAAATGGAGAGAAGATTCATGTCAATGGGAAGTTGACACTGGGTGAAAATATTGCGGATGCGGGAGGTGTCAATGCGGCATTTAAGGCATGGAAGAAGAGGGACGCACAGCAGCCCAATCCGGTGCTGCCGGGAATGGAGGGCAGACTTACGAAGGAGCAGTTGTTCTTTGTGAGTTATGGAAGGACGTGGTGTTCGAAGAGTGAGTATCATAATTGCATATAAACAAAGCGTGGAATGTCGCTAACATGGTTGATATCTAGTCCGCAAGGAAGCTGCAGTGGACCGGATACGTACAGACCCGCACAGCCCAGCATTTGTCCGTGTCCTGTAGGTCCCCACCGCAAGTGTGCCCTGATTTTCCTAAGAATTCGAAACTGACCATGTTAATAGAGGAACCACGGCCAATGCACCCGCCTTCTTGGAGGCATTCAACTGTCCAGTCAAGAAGCCGAGATGTGAGTTGTGGTAAGAGGTAGCAGAGTGGCGGGAGCATGAAGGGGCACAATTTCCGTTCAGTAAGGGGAGAGGAGCATGCTTGAAAACCGGTACGACGCGCTACGGCGGGAAGAGAGTAGAATTGTTATAATTTGCCATCTTTTGTCAGCTTTCTGCGCTCTTATTCTTTGTGTCGTTTATACCATTGAGGCAACAATACAGGGGAAGAGTTGCATACAAGTATATTGTATACATTCCGAGGAATTGAGTATAGTTGCTTTCTGGAATCTGAATAGCAGGGGTGTAATAGGAAGCTTGTTTTGGATGTCCGCAGAATTCGGTAGGGGGTTTCGTATACAAGAGACCAAGTATATGGAGTGCAGAGTACGTTATTTGCTCTTAAAGTCATATCCACCTTGTAAGTTTGGGCGGTGCCGGAGTGTTAGTCTAATCTAGCTTTGCCAGTCACCCAAATCTGACATACGATATCATACTGGTCTCTGGAAAGGCCTTAACGTCTCAACCCTTTTTGTACAGGTACTGAGAGATGGAGAAGAATCAATTCTCCTTGACATACCTCTCCCTCATAGATTAACTACTCCCAACAATCTCTTCCCTCCTCTCAACTTCTCCCTCACAGATATACTACTTCCAGCAATCCCTTCCCTCCTCTCCCTTATCCAGGCAGCAATGATGATGTCTTCGCACCTTCATTTGAAATCCCCATTCCGTGTGCGAGCCAGGTCCAAGGCTATGAGAGGCTCGCTGGCGTCCCGGCACTTACCCTCACCATGCTCATCGCCTACCACCTACTCTGTGCGCTGAAAGTCCGTGACTATGAGAAGCCCCGCCATGCCCTCGTTCATCTGAATAGCTATAGCTAGCAGCTCCCCGTAACCCTCCCTCCTAGGTACATCGAGTGTGCACTACCTTCTGCTACTCAACCAGCTCCAGCCCACCCCCCTAGCCTGCTCCCATCTGCAAACTCTGTAAGCAAGAAGGTTCGGTTTTTCTTTTCATTAGGACAAAGAAGTGCTGTTGAAATAACTCTGGTAATTGTATCTAGAACAAATGGTCACTACATTCTGCGAGTATAGATACCAAATTCATGTCCATAGATGCCAGACCACATACTTCCAAGGTCCTCTTGCATACTTAGAAATGAATGATACCAGGCAATGTTCCGTGCAAAATGCACTAGACATCAGGTTGTGCTTCGGACCCAGATTCAGAGTCAGATTCACAATCCGAGTCAGAAGAGGCTGATTCCGAAGCAGATGTTTCCGATGCTGCGAGCTTGGTCATAGCTTTGCTTGAAGCTTTTGGCACCGGAGCATGTGCGGATATTTCTTTTACAATTTCTTTATCAGATTTGAGCCGTTTTGTGACAATCGCCCTTGCGGCTAGTTTTTGCTTCTCGCTTTGGCTAGAATCCGAATCCGAGTCTGACTGTGATGTTCTGTCGGAATCGTCGGAATCGGATTCAGAGCCTGACGAGATGCTGCCGCTGCTGCTATCATTCTCTTCCTCTTTTCCAACACACTTCATCTCGACATCATCCTTCCGGGGTTTCGTATCCTTCACCTCCTCGATCTTAACTGCTTTCCTTTCCACATCCGATACCCCCTTCCTCTCCATAACCACCTCATCCATCCACCCCATCCACCCACCCCCTTTACAACTCCGTTACTCTCCCCGTCTTTCCACTCCAACTAACCCCGCAATCTTCAAAAATTGCGAAAGCTTTGTCGTAGAGGAAAATTCGTCGACAGTAAGCTTCTCCCGCTTGGGTATGACGTCCTTGAGCTTCTTGCCTAGCCTTTACTTTTTCCGCTCGTTGCTGGATCCACCTGCGTCTTCTTCTTCAGATGAAGGATCCGAGCTAGAATCATTAACACCGCAGGCTCGGCAGGCTCGGCAGCCTGCGCCCTTGCATACTCCTTCTCACGGCGTTTCTGCGCTTTGCGGTCCTTGGGGTCAGGAACGGTCGGCGTCATATTTTCGGGTAATGAGAACTGGAACAGCAGATTTCCGCACTTGCTATCATCTCTTCTAGCGTTCTTTGCGGATTTCTTGTCCATGTTCTTTTCAATGCTTACGACCGGATTCTTTGTCCACGCGCGCTTTACCCAGCGGTCAGAGGGGAGATTGATGCCTGGATGTACGCCGTCTTCTTTGATTTTCCGCTTTATCTTTTCCAAGTCCTGCTTTTCGACTGGTGTTGTCTCGGGTGCAGCGGCGACAGCTTCGGGATCTCATTTTAAGGCTTCACGGGCTGTACTTTGACCTTTATTCCGCGGAATACAGTGCCGTTGATTCGAGTAGTGAGCTTTTCGGCTGTTGCTGCTGGGAGGTCGACGTAGCCATAATTGGACTCGGGGAAGGCTCGGAGGGTGTGGAAGGACGCTTGCGGGGTACGGCGCATCCGGGGGGAAGAGAGAGCGCGTGGGAGAAGGGTCGGAAGGATGGATGGCGTGAGGGAGGTTCCCTTCGAGGCTTGGATCATTTGGATAGATTGCTGCTTGCAGTACCGGTCATGGCGCAGACGTATTGGTTAGATCACAACATGGAATTTTTAAGGTCTCTCTGGTCCTCAGGAAGGGCATGTGGCTGGGTGCAGGGGGCTCAATTGAATTTCTCTGCACCACCGAGACAGAGTGTGTTTCTGGCCCCCGCAACTAAGATCGCGATTATCAGTCATAGTTGCACCTGCACTCCCCTTCATCCTCCCTGGACCGATGGTGCGGGCTGCTGAAGCGTTCTGGACTGAGCCAGCGGATCATGATCGTGAAATATTCTCAAAATTCCTGAGGCTCTTGCGGCTCCTTCTCTCTTGCACTACGTAAATTGATCGACATTATCTGATCCCATCTTATCTAACATTATCTGATTTTCAATTGCTGCTCACTTAGCAAATTCCTGGGGGTCTGCAACCCCTATCATACAGTCAAATCCCAGCCGTGATGTCATATCCAGAAAACATGACTAGTCTGCGCACTGGCACGACTTGTTTCATCCACACTACGGAGCAGAGCATAGGTCGGGGCCTTGGCACAGCTCTCACGAGATAGCAACATCTCTAGATCTCTAATAAGTAGAATTGGAACAGATCCCTAGTCTTGCATGTTACATTTGGTTGCGGTTGCATAAACTCCACCTTGCGTCACTGGAGGATATGAAGCCTATAGCTACTGGCTCACGCATTCGCTTTGAGTGATGCGGATGCATAAAATGGGACCGTGCCCAGAGCTGGCTAGCGGAAAGGGTAAGTAATCATTTTGTTGTAGACAAAGGAAATAGAGGCAGAACACCGTTGGCTATGGGGACATTGAAATAGGCTGACCGAAGAGGCAGTGGCTGAACAATTCACTCGCAGGGAAAAGCCCTACAGTAGGTCACATTATTCTGGTCATGCATTTTTGCAAGCCTTTGAATCATGCTATTCTATTCCTCGCGCGGAAGCTACGTTATGAGCATGTGACTCAGAGCTTGGGCACGAGAACAGGTAGCGTCACGGTGGTCTCAGCACCTACTCAAGATTGCAATACAATACGGTACCCAAAACTAGGATACCAGTCAGTGTCAAGGCATGAAAGAGAGTCATATCACGAGATAATAGAGTCAACAGACGTCAATTGGGCAGTGTGACAAACTCACGGCGGAGGGGACCATGCTGAACGCACTACTGGGTGCCACAAGTGGCGAGTAACAGTTGGGGAGAGAACTAGGCGTAAGACGTCTCGAGACCTACATGTACCAAAACGGTGACTGGGAATAAGATGAATCATGGAGTCAAAGCAGTTATGAACCCAATGAGGAGCTTGAGCCAGAACTGGAGGAGAACGAGGTCTAGAGTCAGGAATTAGTATGTTCTAATCATATTGTCATTATATTGCATTTCTAACCGGCTTACTTAATTACTTGAGAACAGAGTGATGTTATAGCTGGCTCTGAGGATATAACTCCAGATAAGAGTATGGATAAAGGGAGCAATGGTAGCGACAGCAATGGCAGAGCTGGTGGAGGCCCTGATGGTGTGGAGGAGATGGAGGAGGACGGGGAAGATATTGATAGTAACGAGAATGAAGTTGTTATTCCTATGAAGAATAATAATTTCAAGAAAGTCCTGGAGATCGTGGAAGTGCAATACATGACTCGACCTAAGAGAGGAGGGTGAATAAGGCAACCATGTGAAGTTTGATTGCTTACTCTTTCAGAAAGGTTAACTTGATTCAAACTACAGTTTTCAGCCTGTATGTACTTCCCCGATATAAGTACCCATGCCTCTCGCTGTCATGCCTCACGCTATTACTAGTTTGAGTACTCCTACTCCATTTTGGGTTTGTTCTTGGTATTTATTAATGGCGGACTACTTTCTTTTCATTCTTAGTAAATGCTGTGGTGTGTCTTTATTTCTTAGTTCTTTGTTTCTTAGTTCTTTGTTTCTTAGTTCATTAGTTTGATAGTATAGGTTCTTTGTACATTTGTTTGTATGGTTATTTTTTCTATGCCATTATCCGTCTTGAGCTAATATTGATTCTTGATTTCTTTGTTTATATTTTTTTATTCGTATATAGAGCAATCAATTGACTCTTCGGTTTATTTATTAACCCTTTACCTATATCTCTATTTCTTTGGCATTGCGATAAATCCATTCTCTATAATATTTACAATATTACCTAAAACCAATATCGGGCAGAAAACCATTGTTAGGCTGGGTTTTTTTTTTTTTTTATATCATTACTCGCATACCGCCCTGAGGACTATGGCGAGGGTTTATTGTTAGGCTGGGTAAAGGGAAGGCGCCCGCAAGGAATGAAGATGGAACAGAGGGAGGAGGAGATGGACGAGGGGAGGAAGGTGCAGGCAGGGGAGGAAGAGGAGGTAGAGGAGGCAGTGGGGCTGGTCGAGCGCATTTTCTGAGACTGTGACGAAGTGAGTATGTTCTAAGATCCCTTACTAATTCTAGAACTTACATGGTAAATGATTCTTTAGACAAGCCCTTTAAAGAGATAAAGGAGCAGCAAAATGCCATCCAAAATGCCATCCCAGGGAGGGCATTTTATCGCCTAGTCAAGGAGGTTCTAAGAGAACACGCAGATGGATACCCCAAGTTATTCACACACCAGATGAAGATCACCAAGGGTGCTCTAGATGCCCTGCAAGCTGGGGTGGAGGCCTACATTGTTAATTGGTTTCTGGGTAATGCCTTATTTATTTCTATAAAGAGGACGAGCAGCTAATAAGCTTAGATTCTGTCCATTGCATGGTACATACAAACAGAGTTACTCTGTTTGCTGCTGACATGTGTCTAGTAAGGGCACTGAGGGAGCAGCCCCCTCAAACACCCTTCAATGGATATGCAGCAGATGTATATAGCTTACCTGAATGGACTATGCATGGATTAATTATTGAACTGCTGGTACATAGGGACTTCAACACCAAGCAGAGCCCATGGAGCCATACCGGCAATTGGAGAGGCAGAGGGGACGGGGCAGCTGCTACTGGAGGGGCAGGGGGGGACATGGTAGGAGGAGGCAGAACGGATGGGGGAGCACCTGCTGGAGGACGTGCGGGAGGGGAGAGAGGGGATGGGGCAGCTGCTAGTGGAGGAGTAGGGGAGAAGGTGAGGGAGGAGGGAGAGGGGATGGGGCAGCACCTAGTGGAGAGGCAGGTGGCTAGGATAGAAGAATAATTAAATTTTAATGGAATGTGGGAGTTGGCTGACTAGCATGACAATTCTCTCCTGGCGTAACAATCCTCGTCTAGCGTGACAGCCTTCTTCCAGCATGATAATTCTCTTCTGGCATGATAATGCTCTCCCAACGTGATAAGTTTACTTGATTACAACAGCAGTGATAGAAAACTCATATATAACTAACTATGCTAAGTGTATATGGATACTAGCGAGCTGCTAGTATTAATATGAGTCTAGGAGCCCAAATTCTATTAGTGATAACAGAGATAGAGTGATCCATCCTTCTTTTTGACAAATAAGATAGGTGAGGTAGTGGAGGAAGAGGATAGTCGAATAAAGGATTTGACTAAGTTCTCATCTAGCTAGTGACGAACCTACTATAATTCTGAGTCTGACCTAGAGTACATTCGTACAAATGGTGGCTTAGTCCCCTCTTCTAGAGGTATCTCATAGTCTACGTACTAGTGGAGTAAAAGTGTATCTGCTTCCTTCTTACTAAGCAGGAGTAAGAAGTTATAGTATTCGGAAGGCGCCAGTTTATTAGTGGGTTTGTTGCTAGATTCGACTACTAGAGCTGTGGCGATGATACTAATCTGACTACTAGGTTATGATGAGGCTATCTTAAAGGTGGTACGGGATACCATGGGTAATTCTGTATTACATTGTCTCTATAGAGTAGGGGGTCTTTTGTCTGGTAGGTAAATAGTGAGCTTGACAGTAACTAGAAGCTAATAGGATAGTGTTCTTTTCCCAATCAATGATGGAGTTATGCCACTGTAGCCAAGTTCTGCTCAAGATTATGTTCCATTCTCCCAGCTTGATTACCTGGAAGGTGAGTTCTTCTTTATATTGGTCTATGGCTAGCTTTAGGGTGCAGGTATATATAATATCTCCGGCGATAGGGGCCTATCCATCTACTACCGTTAGCTTCTCGGGTCTAGGTTTCAGAGTCATAGACAGGTCCAGGTTTATAGCAAGGCCTCAGTCAATAAACTGGGAGGTAGCTCCCGAGTCTATCATACAGGTAAATTTAATAGAATCATTAACGACACAGGATAGAATGCGATTTATTACTTCGGTATGCATCATAGGTTAACGGAACTACTCCGTACATACACTTTCCCCCAATTTGTCCGGTATTGTCTGCATTACATACTATGCAGTTTGTAAAATATGTCCAAATCTTATAGTGCCAACACATCCATAGGCATTTGGTAGTATGCATATGCTCTGTACCGGATTGAATATTATCAATATTACATATGGTATTCATACAACTCTGCTGTGCAATCTCTATAGAGAAGTATCCAGAATTATGATAGCGTGTAAGAACGGAACTCTATGGCATTCAGTGTGTATTAACTAATAGGTCATTATACCACCATGAAACATCCTTGATTTTAGCAACAAAATGAAATCTACCAGGTACTATATACTTCAATGGCAAAATAAGCCGTGGGGTATCATTCCCTAAATCTATACCTTTTCGAGTATATACATGGTAAGGTGCAGCCCAAAATCCCTCTTTCGGATTTCTCCGCAATTCTTCTTGGATGCCTTTCTGATCTTTGCAACAGGTCGTTCTGGAAGAAGAATAAGAGTCTCCTTCTTGATACTATCAACTTGTTTTTGTGAACCGATTGAACGAAGTCGGCGAAGGTACTCGGTTCTGCTTAGCATGTTCTCAGCGGTTCCGAACATGGCCCTGTGAGAAAAACAAGTGACCATGTGAATACGTTGTCGTATAAAGAGTTGATAGTCTTGTCAACCATGCATGCTCTGAGGTCGACAAGGGACTGATTGGAGCCCAAAAGAGCGTACATAGTCTTGAACTTATAGAACTTGCAATACGCGGATGGACCCAATTCTTACGCCATTCATGTACCCGTTTATACGCAAGCTGGAATCCGTCAGAAATACGGTCCACACCACCCGGAATTTCGGCTGCAGCGTCAATTATTTGAACGGTGACTTCATCGAAAACATAGAAATATCGGGCAAAATAGATTCGGCTAAGGCGGACAAGTCTGTGGAAGATTGTCGCCACCATTGTCAAGTTGATCTCGAAATTTCTGAGTATCATACTTTCTTTTCTTCCCACGGCAGGGGGGGTTGGAGTCACCACCAGGCAGAGGATAGAAGTGTCTGTCAATCACTGCCTGAATTTCATAACTTGATATATTTTCGAGGGAGTCTATTGAGCCAACGTTAGTATCTGACAGCACTAATATGAACAAAGGTCTTACAAAAGTCTATATGTTTCATATGCCTCTTCACTATCCTTGTACATATCGTTCATCGAAATCTTGTCCAAGTTGGCATTCCCCAACTTGTTCTTCTTGGGGATGATAATCTTCACCATCGAGGTTATCATCATTGGAAAAAGTTTCGTTCAAATCGGTGGTAATTTGTCTGTAATCCTGAGTCTGCTCCACATAGACTGTACTTGCAGGATTATTTGGTCCACTAGTAGAAGGTACTATAGACTTCATAAATGTTTCGGGCTCACCGCAACCGTAGGCGGGCGGTCGGTGGATGCAAGCGATATGGGAAATATATTGATTTTGATGATGGTTGGGCCCAACAGAATGTTGTCCTTGCAAGCTTTGACTCTGCTGGCTAATATATGCGTTTGCTGAAGAATGATTCGCATTAAGAATAGAAGCACTGTAGAGGAGGAAAGTGGACTAGAGAGAAGAAGGAGCAAATAGCTGGAATTGAACGAGGTCTATGGATCTGGCTTTCTTCAACCTTGTAACGATGATGATGTTGTATTGTATGCTACAGAGAAGGCCTTCTCTTCGCCCTCTTGATATACCCGTAATTCTCAAGTACCCACTTCCCCTTTTGGTAGTCTCCCAGTTCTTCAACCCGCCGAACCTTCTAGTACCCTCTCCTCTGGCCTCCCTTTACCAGGGCACGTGAAATGCCAAGGTCCTCTCCAGGTTTGCGACAGCACCCCCATCCCCCCTCTAGCCGATAGTGCAGTACTTCTAACTCTAACCGGTGGTGGTTTCTAGTGCCTTGTACGTTAGAGGCTGGGTTTGATCTCTGGCCTCTCATTGGATTAATGCCAAGCTGTTTTCGAGTGCGTCGGTGAAGGCGTATTTCTGCGGGGCGGAGTGAAACCTCAGAGGGAGAGTAGTCTCGTCCCCAGGCGGTTGTAGAAGCCTGAGATTAGCTAATCGGGTAATCACGTGAGTGCCAAGAACTGTAATTATAATAAAAACTGTCATTTAAATATACAACCGCCTGGGGACGAGGCTAGAGGGAGAGAGAGCAATTCAGAAGTGACTTAGCCTCCTACCAGCGTGGCAGGTGGCCGATTCCTGGTATTTACCATTTTCGGTAATATACAATCCGCAGGCCCATATCAATCTACAGGGCTTCCACATCCTCTTATAAGGCCTTTCCAATGCCTTTTTCATTCAGCACTTCTCCTCAACAAACCTTCTTCACAGGAAGTCTCCTATATGAAAAATTCATAGGAAACGAGCAGCTGATTCTCCCTCTATACTTTCTTACAACTTTGGCTAATCATTTTCTCTTAGATCTGACGTTTCCTGCTGCCAGAATCATGAGCAGTTGGCCTCCACATGGCTCATCCCTCTATACTTTCTCATAACTTAAATTAACAACTTATCTTCTAGATCCGTGGTTTGTGGATCCGGATTGTGGGAATATAGCCCGGAACCCGAATAGGAAATTAATGTTTTAGGAAGCAGGACAGAGATATATTAGATTAGCGCGGACTAAAGGATATAAAACTGGGGTCTAGAAGGAGAGAAGCTCTTTCGAGAAGACAACGAAGTAAAAGACAACTCAACAGGTTATGAGCCCGGAGGTGCAATTACATCACCATTTACACAACTTCTTCTAATTTTTTCTTCAATATATCGGCCATCCCAGTATACCAGATTGAGGATGATCCTCAGGATGATCCTCCACAGCTTCCACATTCCAGGTCCTATAGTAATCTTCAACAGAACGGGAATCAGGAAGCAAATGGACCAGACATAGACTGATGGAACATGTTTATGCCAGAAGAGGGTCACAGGTGCTAGGATTCTCTCAACAAGGATCACAAGCTGGAGAACATGTCCCAGGAAGAGGATCATAGGTACCAGGATTCTCCCAACAAGGACAGCCTATTCGGAGGAATATGAATACCAAGAAAATCCGAAAAGAATCAACAGGAACAGGGTCCAAACAACTACTACTACCTGAACTATGATCAACATTGCTATTGTAACAATCCAACCCGGACCCCTCGCCCCAGACCCTCCAGCTCCGGTCCTATACTGGCAACCAACGTACTACTCGCCAGTACTCGTACACGTGCAGCTGACCCTGACACCCTTGCAATTCGCCGCACTCCTTCTAGCACTCCGATATATATCCCTGTACCTGTGAGCACGCTTAAGCGACATGGCCGCCAGCATCCCGGTCATTGCTTAACAACCCGAACCGAAGAACCTGCCAGAACCTGCTAGAAGAACCCGGATCCCCAGAACCCGGCGGAAAGCCGCAGAACCCGCCAGAAAGCCATAGAACCTGCCGGAAGCCATAGACCCTGCCGGAAAGCCGTAGAATCTGCTGGAAACAGGTATCGCCGAGCTTATTCCCGGATATTCTTGACGCTTCTTCCTGCTTCCAGTCATTCCTTGGTCACCCATGTACTTCCTGTCGTTTCCTTTGTTTTCCATGTACTTCTAGTCGCTTCTCGGTTTTCCATGTACTTCGTTTGTTTGCTTGTTTGCTTGTTTGCTTGTTTGCCTGGATTTTCCACCGAGGGTTTTCTATAAAGAGGCCCTCCTCCCTCCTCCCTCATGCTTCTCCACGCAACAACTTGTTTCCTACCCAAGTTGTGTATCTAGCCTTTTAATACATCTACGTCTCGATATCTCATAGTCCCGACCGCCTCTGCCTCCGCCTCCACCGTGACCTCGCCTCGGCGCCCGCCGCCTACCCCGTACCCAGATCCTGTACCCTGACCCGGACCTGTTCATTACAGCTATCAACCATTCAGAATAACTCAAGAGCCCACAGTTATCCCCATATAAATACTGTTATAGTATGAGAATACCATTACAAAAGATGTAATGAGAGACAGTATCAGCTACATACAATGTATGTAAGAAATTGCCTTATCAGGATGATAAGAGATACTAATATCAAACCAGGACATAGGATATAGGATTCAGGGGAGGTGGAGATACTGGAGGAATTTTGAGAATTACAAGAAGGTTCTGGAGGATTTTGAGAAGGAAGTCGAGTTTCTTATGTGGAGAGGACTTGGGAGGAGGAGCAATAAGCATGTTTGTGCTTTATCTTATGATTCATGTTGTTATTTCTGTCTGTTGATTGTTTATCAGTGTCCTGCTTCAGGGGAGGTGTGGGAATATAGCTCGGAAGCCGAATAGGGAATTAATGTTTTAGGAAGCAGGACAGAGATATATTAGATTAGCGCGGACCAAAGGATATAAAACCGGGTGTAGAGGGAGAGAAGCTCTTTCGAGAGGACAACGAAATAAAAGACAACTCAACACGGATATGATGAAGCAGTTTCACAAAGTTTATCCCATGAGCTAGTAGATCTTTGTAACGGAGGTGGTAAACGCAGAGAGTTACCGTCCGTTAGGCCAAAAAGACACTTGACTACATAGTAGCGATACTCACTAGTCCACTGCGTAGCTCATATAGTACTCATTTATGCGACTACAACGCCTTGGCTGTCGCATATTGCCTGCATCTACCGACCGCCCCACCTACAGTCGCGGTGAGCCCGTAGCAGTCTTCTCCTTGAGGTGTGTTAGCTTAACGGATATTGAAATTCTGCCTGAAGATTCCAATCGTTCTGCAAGGTATCTTCATCACTATTCTCAAGAATATACCACTAATAAGATTACAGCCCTCCGTTCTAAGCCGAGCTCAAACAAGCTAGCCAGTAAGTGTTGACTCTGCAATGATGTTCTGTACAATGGCTGATAACTATCTCATTGTATATAACCTTTAGATCTTTTCTATCTCAGCCATTCAGCTCTCAATTGGGCTCAGCAGTACCATTTTCGATCCGGTCACATGTTCTGGCGAAAGCATCACTCTGGTTATTGCCCCCCCCCAACGGAAGTAGTACTCCTGCTACTCATCACCCTCATCGACTCTGGCCCTCCTACCCCAACCACACTTCCTAGACGCTTTGCTACTCTCTCATTTGCATCCCCCAAGTTTCGCTTTCCATGTTCATTTAGCAAGCCGGCCACGTCACTGCTACTGCCGTGCTGAATACGGTTGTAGAGGTCTTCAATTCTGATATCCCTTCGACGATTATAGCTCGTAGTAGCCCCGGAATTAGCGAAGGTTGTAGATAGAGATGACGTCTTGACTTCGATTGCAGGTACTGCCGAATTGCTAGTCCTCATTGATTTTTCCAAAGCCACCCTTTCCTCTGCAGCGGAGTGATATTTATCTACTGCAATTGAGGTCCCAATGATCTTCAGTCTTGATTCTTTTTGAAGCTCCACCAAATCCGCAATCTGCTTAGCTAACCGAGCTTGACGTTGTTCCAACAGATAGAGTGCTTCATTGCCTCGTATATGTTCAGCTAGAACAACACGGATCGTCATATCAATTTTTCCCGCAGGAGACGTTTTAGCCCATTGAATTGCTTGCTCAGTGATGTAGTGTTCATCGTACTCCTCTGGCAACAGGCACTTTGTAATTTCTTGAATTTCGTCAATATCTTGAGCTACGGAAGCCCGCACCTTTTCCATTTCCTCAGGGCCCAAGATGTCATCAGTCCCGTCTTTAGTTCCCCAAATCATTGGAGTGCTAACATCGTATTCGGACCCAGGACCCTCCCAGAAATCCTGGTCAGCTATCACTTTCTTCTTTGACTTGACTTTGTTTGGCATAGCTCCTTTCTTTTTTACTACCTCTGAGTCTAGTCTCGTGACTACCTCAGGATTCTCTCCCCAACTGAGAATATCGCCACTGATATCAGCATCTCGATCACCACCCCCGCTCATTGAACAATTATCCAGGTATTGCGACTCTTCAACTTCCTCCTCATCTGCAGATGAATCTTCCAATTCTGACTCCTTTGCTTTTGCAGCGAACTGTCCTTTAAGCCTGGCAATCAAAGATTTCACAACACCGTCACGCAATGCATTAGGATAACTCTCTAAGAAATTCTCCCAATCTTGAGCATCCATGCGATGTTCCAAATAAATTTTTGGATGCAAGGTTGGGGGACTCGTCAAATCGGAGGTATCCCAGAAATCCCTTTGGCGGTAGGCAATTGAAACACCACATTGCGCAGCATTAGCTTTCATTACATAATTGATGTAAGAGGCTATCAAAGCGTAGCTTGTTTGTTTCAAGTGGTCATGAAAGTGCCTACTGAGTCCGTCACCTTTTCCCCATGAGGATGCTTGGAAGTACCCTGGGGAAATCGTAAATGTGCAATATTTCCAAATAGCCCCCACTTCGGCTGCACTCAAATGTAACCATTTCGCAACGTCCTCTGCGGTTACTTTTGGAAGACATTTCTTGTTATTACTTTGTCTAGATTATTCCATATAGCTCAATTAGTATTTTTCCAACACCAGTCATGAGTATGATTAAGAACTTACCTCATAAGAGTTGTCTCTTGTACGTGAGCCAACCCATCCACTGAAGTAAGCCAGGTTTTTGCAAGTGCTTCGTGAATCTCGAAAGCGGCATCTTGCAACTCTCGCTGATAGGTCCGCACATTCACCATCTCTTTATTAACTGCAATCACTCCTTTACTTGTAGGAATAACAGCGTTAAGAAGCTTCTTCAAAGATTTGTCGCCGAGATGTCTGAAGCGAAGAAATAAAACAGCAATCACGAATCGCATCTTTCCATTCCATTCCTCAGAGGTTTTGGAGGCAATGACAGACAGACGCAATCTTTCCTGGAGGTACTCATCGAGGTCTTCGACGAAG
This sequence comes from Kalaharituber pfeilii, assembly GCA_015179045.1. Classification (NCBI taxonomy): domain Eukaryota; kingdom Fungi; phylum Ascomycota; class Pezizomycetes; order Pezizales; family Pezizaceae; genus Kalaharituber; species Kalaharituber pfeilii. The sequence goes on along the minus strand of WHUZ01000007.1, from coordinate 1,896,072 downwards.
TACTCCTTTTTGTCTGACTTCAGTTCAACTTCTGCTGTATGTTCCATGATAACTGACGAATCACCTTTAGATGCTGACCTATTTTGACGTCCGGAAACGCGGCGGCCACTCATAGTGATTATTTGGACTGAGAAGAGATCTTGCAGGGGGGTACGTAGGGGTGTCAAGTAGGACTAGGTTTGTTATGGTTTGAGATGTTTATGTTGTCACTCTTGTGTACTCTAGTTTGTTTATGTATGTACATACCGGTAGCTCGTCGGAAAGCCACCAAGGCACGTTTCCGCCCAGCAAAACTTGTCACTAACAAAACCGGGCCAAGATCTCCCAGACGCTCCTAAGCGTCAGAAACGGAAGAGGTGCATTGGCTTGGTCCCAGGACCGCCAGGACTGGCTCCGGAGGAGGTCATAGAGGGAATTGTACAGGCAAATTTCCCGTCATGCAATAGGGAGGTTCTAGGAGCAGGGGAGGTGACGTATAGGCAAGCTCTGGCAGAGAATATTGACCAGGGGACAAATAGAGAGTCACAGAACTGGAGGGAGATATGGAAGAAGGTATGGAGAAAGCTCAGTGGCAAAGCGGCAGCAGGAATCGACGGTTGGAATAAGCGAGCGCTAGCAAAAGTGGTGAAAGCAGCTGGACCAGAGGCAGAGGAACGGCTATTAGGAGAGGTGTTTAGGAAGAAGTGGGAAGAGCATGAAAGCTGGGACGGAAGAAGGGATATAAGAATCAAGATGATCATGAAGCCAGGGCGAACAGCAGCTGGGGAACTGTCCAGCTGGCGACCAGTTGGTGTTATGGGCATTTTAGAGAAACTATATGAGTTGGGCCTGGTTGAAGGTATGAAAGCGAAGGTGCACTGGTTTGAGCATACACTGGGAGCGCGCACAGGACAGGGAGCGGTGGATCTGCTGATCAAGCATGCAGACTATGAACGCATCTTTATAAGGAGGAGTACGTGTGTTAAGAAGACTGAGTGTCATTCCAATACTCACGCTAGGCTCGGTATCTACTTTGACGTCAAGTCGGCCTTCTCGGGAACGTCAGGGGCACAGGTTCTACACGCTTTAATGGCACATCCGGAGTTGGTAGAATGGGCAGATGCAGTGATTGATAGGGCAACGGAACGGACTGCCTGGATTCAGTGGGATGGGCCGGGAGGGGAGGGAAGGCCAGTAATAGTCAATGGGCTACCACAAGGAGGGCCAGCGTCGCCTCTTATTTGGTGCCTAGTAATGGATGTGGCACTGCGAATGGCGAGGCGGAGTCTAGAGAAGAGGATCTGGGATTATATGGCTAAGCAGGGGACCTCCGGTGGGTCTAAGAGGAAGGCAGGGATGGGACATCTATCAGAGCAACAAAAGCGAGTAGTCGACTGGAGAATCAAGAATAAACACAATATAGAGGTTGACACAGATGCCTATATGGATGATGGGTTTATAGGTATTACGGATCTATCACCTGGCAAACAGTGGGATAACTTTCTTGGGCTCATAGAAGATACGCTTAAGGAGTTCGAGGATACCTGGGGGCTGGTGTTACCAAAGGAAAAGCGGCATACCGTTGCATACGGAGGAGAGAAGAAGGACGGTGATCAGAAGCGAGAATATGAGAGGCTCGGAGTTAAGACACCGAATATAATAAAGGGGAATTACCAAGATACAGTAATTCTAAGGGTCAAGAAAGCATGGGGACGGACGTGGCAGATGGTACAAACCATAAGAGAGAGACGTCTAGGAATAGATGTTATAGTTAAGCTGATTAACATAATACTACTTCCAACACTTACCTATGGAGCGGAGATATACAAGTCTACAAAGGATCGGGAAACACTGAGAAAAGAGCACACACGAATGGTTAGGGCACTACTGCAGTTACCTACGAGCGTCTCGTTCAAGGTAGCAGTAGAGGCACTGGGAGTCATACCAACGGATGCATACATTAATAAGCTTCGGAGGAGAGCAGCCATTAGGATAGCAACAGTCCCAGGTCATATAAACTGGAGTAGGATAGGGAAAGGAAGTCTAGTTGATAAGCTGATACAGGAGGCGGTGGGGGAAGAGCTAGGCACCAGAATCGAGTTACACATAGCTCGGGAGTGGGAGCCGTGGAGAAAGGGAATAATTTTGGGAAGTATAGAGACAGAGCAGAGGCGACCAAAGGAGGAGGAATGTGAACGGTGGATTGCTGCAGTGGCAGTGTGGGAAGAAGAGCAGGTTTGGAGTGGGGCACAGGTGTGGTATACGGATGGGAGCCGCTCAGAGGCTGGGGTAGGGGCAGCAGCAGTTAGGGTCCGCAGGCCGACACTGGGAGCATATGGGGGTGTGGGTGAGCAAGAGTCAAACAGATATGAGGCATACAGGGTAGCGTTACCGGACACATATGACAACGATGTAGCCGAGCTAGCTGCGGTTCTGGAGGCATGCCGGGTGGCGCTCTTGCGAGCTGATAGGGGCATTGGAAAAGGAAAGATGTACATCCTGACAGACTCACAGTAGGGGTATTCAGACTAGAAATATCCGATCGGATACGTATTCACCCATATGCGGACATGACTTTCCCCTAGTCTGAACGCCCGGTAAAAATTAACGTACGCGAAATCAGGAGTTTTACCCCGGATATGGGGTCCTCTCTACACGCAAAATTTTGGCGTCATATCCGACAGTTTTTGGGACGTATCTGGTGCTTGGCGCCATACACGTCACAGTTATGATTTTGCGCAGTCTCAAGTAGCGGTGCCTCATTAACCACTGGGCAATAAGCCCCTTGAGTATCTCATCTTCCATCTCCTCAACTGTCATTTCAGAGTCCAAATGGCCGTTGTCAAGCTCGTCGTCATATTCCTCCTCCAACCATTTATCTTCTTCTGCCGCATCCACTTCTGATTCGTCAGAAGACCCATCATCCTCAGATTCAGAACTTGAAGATGACGAATCATCGCTACTGGAGTTGCTTGACCAATCAGAAGAGTCGCTTTCAGGGTTCATCTCCTCTTCTGCCAATACTTCCCCAAGCGTCTCCTCTAACTCCTCTACCACCTCTTCCCATCCCTGTTCCACACTCTCAACACTATCCCTGATTACCTCCGCAGTGTGATTTAGCTTCTCTTGTTCATCCCTAGCTTGCTGACCGTTCCAATAACCATTTATCAATTTGCGCTTGTCGCTCACCCGTGGGATGTTGCGTGGCTTTCTGCGTGGGACTTAGGCTCGTGGAACTTCGTGGCTGATGTTATGTGGAAACTGGCTCACGCACTTGTGGACTTAGGAATTTCTAAGTTCAGACGGAGGTAGACTAAAGGGTCATGCAACCAGCCTACTGCAAGCCAAGACCACTCCCTTCATCTGCACGTGGCGCCTACATGTGACTTCATGAGCATATCTACCAGATATGATTTCCCATATTCAATCGGATATGACGGTCCAATATCCGGACATGAGGACCCCATATCTGCCCGTATCCGACCGTATAAGTACGCTTCAAGTAGTCTCCGGACCGGATATGAAAATTCATCGTAGGGCACCGAACACGATTTTCCTATCCGGATTTTTGGGATTTTCATATCTACCATATCCGATCGGATATTTCTAGTCTGAATACCCCTAGTATGTGATACGGACAGCGTTGGACGGACAGTGCAAAGCACGCTCAAGATTAGAGCACGAACTCCTCAGGATGAGCAGCAAGCTGGCGGATAAAGGCATAGAAGGATATATAATCTGGGTTCCGGCACATCTGGGGATTGCTGGGAACGAGAGAGCAGACAAAGAGGCTAAGAGGGCAGTAGTAGAACCGGGGTGGAGGATGCAGGGGGTCCCCGGCCAACTTACGGTCGCAGAAGTTAGGGCACGAGATGGAGCGGAGTCTGCGAAGGACTTGGGGGCAAAGGCGTGGGGTCTAGGGCTGCGGCACTGGACCAACAAGGGAGTGAGAGCGTTCATGGAGATATCTCGCAAGAGGGTAGCGTGCCCTCTCTGTGGGAAAGACAAGCCGGCAATGAGAGACCATATCATGCGGAAATGCCGGAAGCTCAAGAGGGAGAGGCTAGAGGAGGGCCTCTATGGGACGCGCAGGAATGGGCGGGTGGTACCCACAGGTTTTGATGTCTGGTTCGGGAAGGAGGAGTGGTCTAGGACGCAGAATTTCTGCATGAGGGTAGCAGAGCGGATTCGGCCTGCTAACTTTGGGAAGCGGGGCCAAGGGTAGGAGGGTGGAAGGAGGCGATGGGAGGATTGCTGGTGGAACTCATTTTCTTCTTTCTTTCTTTGCTTTTGGTTTTTTGTTTTTCTTTCCTAGAGGGGGCAACCCCGTTTCCTATGTAAAGTCTTGTACTGCGTATAGTCCCGGAAAATGTGCGATAGCCAGGCACCGTCGGGGACATTAAATAATAACAAGCTGGAGCAACACCCATGCATGAAACTCCGCTTAGTCAGCGTCTGGTTACGAGACTAGAAGTGGAGAATGTAAAATAAACGATACAACCTAAGGTACATCCAGGATAGATACCAAAGTTACGCATGTACATATTCCAACCATTACAGGATTCAAATGGAATTGTTGGGATTATAGAATCAGCCTATACTAATTCATGAAATACGTACTCACAAGATGCATCATGCTTGCCAAGAAAGTATTGTACCAATACGGGGATTAAATCGTGAAAGCCAATTAATACCGGGTTAGCGTGATAACCTTATCACAACCAGATCAGAGAAGCTGACCTATCATTGGGTCAGCTTCTCTGCAATAAGTCTTTATTCCTTCGGAGAAGCTCTCCTACGTGACGAAGCCCTCCTCATTCTACGTGCGAAGCCGGAATTCCAGGGTCGACGTTAAAACAGGTTATGAGCCCGGCTTGACGCTGTAAAAAGGCATCAAGTCGCACTCCTCATTCCTTCCACCTCTTCGCACCTCTCATTCCTCGTCGCTGTTCGTTACCACTCATTCCTTAAGTCTCACATTCTCTTGGTTTTCCCTCTTCTGTCATTTGCGCTTGTATCCACCTCTACAACGATGGCCGATCGCAGTTCTTCCTCCTCCTTCACTACTACTCCTACACCAACTGACGAAAAATGGGAAGCCGTTACCATCAAGATTACGACACCTACAATTCTTGACGGAACCAACTATAATGTATGGCAAAGCGAAACGCGGACCATTCTCGACGCAGCTGATGTACTTGACGTAGTACTTGGCACGGAAGTCAAACCTGAACAGGACCGCCATCGCAACTGGGATCGAAAGAATAAAATGGCCAAATTCCATCTCATTCAAGTAGTCTTCCCCAAATACAAGCACGTCATATCCCAGAAGAAGACCGCAGCAGAAGCTTGGAGGGAGCTGGAGGATACACTTGACCGCAAGAATGTAACCTCCACCTTTCATACACTCAATACCTTGCTGGATCTCAAGGACGATTCCACAACCATCGCAACGCACATCCAAGCCTTCGAAGCACAATGGACTCGTCTTACTTGGCAGATAACTCAAGGTCCTATGTCAAGGCTATCAGACTCAACGAGCTTCACTTTCATTCCCTTCGTGAATACAAGCTCTCACCAAAAAGACTTCGCTTATTTTGATAGGTTATGAGCCCGGCTTGACGCCGCATTTGAATTACTGTTCCTATACCCTTCAAAAGCAACCTTTTCGGTCCTTCTCATAGTCTCCTCCACTTACCTCAAAAGTGGCAGAATCAACAGCTCCACCTTCTTCCTCCGCCACAGGCTCTGGCTCCTCTCCCTCTCCACCGAAAGATTCGAAAACATCATCTTCCAACATGAGTGACGACTGCAATTACTCATATCGCATCTTTTCCTTCACTAAGTTAGATCCCTCCAACCCAAACTATCAATCGTGGACCTCACGTGCGAAAGTGCACCTCAAAGGTGCTCAGGTATGGGAGATAGTATCTGGTGGTGAAAAGAAACCGAGCGCTGCGGACGAAGCCAAAATATGGAATAAAAAAATTGGCCTTCGCGAACTCATTACTCTCGCAGATGATCGATGATGATCTCGTCTACTTGGTATCTGAAACAGATGACGCTCATAAAGCCTGGAAAGCCATAGAAGAACGATTCGACCGAAAAAATGTCACATCTAACCTCTCCTTCCTCCTAGCAGTCCTTAATGCCCACAAAGAAGAATCCACGACCATGATCGACCATATACAGCATTACGAATCGCTCTAGCAAAGATTCAATGCTCGGGTCATTTCAGCGGACGCTTCATCAAGGAAGTATCTTCAAGGTCTCAAAACTGCATGGGAAGACTCCGTCTTCAAGAGTGTCTTGCTCATCAACTCTCTTCCTCCGTCACAACAGCAACTAAAAGAAACACTACTCGCGGTCGCCGAATCCTCAGAATACGCGGATATTCGACAACGCTTGCTAGATGCCGTCTCCTCTACTTCTACAATTGGTGCTGCGTTTCCTGCGGCTACGACTTCCTCCAAGCCTGCAACTACCACCACCGCTTATTTTGATAAAGGCACTACAGCTGGTTCTTGCTAATATTGAGCTAAAAGCACAGCTTCTTCGTACGCTTCCCTCCTCAATGGAGAACATTGTTGACAATCTCCAAAGCAAAGATGGCCTCACCTAGTTGTGGATGATGGACCGGAAGGCAGAGGGCAGGAAAGGCGAGTAGAAAGCTGTACGTCAACGCTGATGTCCGTACTCGGCTCCTTGACCTTCCAAACTCTTCTTCCTCCTCTGGCGACGCCCTCGTTGCCACCAAGAAAAAGGACAACAAGAAGAAGAAGCCTAGGAAAGAGAATCAACAATCTCCTTCAACCAGCTCCGCCTCCTCCTCCCCACGCAAGGGCCAATGTCCCTCCGACGAGTGCTCTTACTGTTGGAAGCGCAGCCTCTCATCAAAAGGGCATACACATACCTCCTGTACGGTCCTTAAGGAAGCGAAAGAAAAGAAGAATACCGTCTCCTCGTCCTCTGGAAGCGCGAACCTCGCCGTCGAAGTCTCCGAAGTCGCAACCGGGCTCATAACCTGTTTTAACGTCGACCCTGGAATTCCGGCTTCGCACGTAGAATGAGGAGGGCTTCGTCACGTGGGAGAGCTTCTCTGAAGGAATAAAGAAGATCTGTACCGTTGGGTCCAATAAGTCTGATTGATTAAAGAGATGCAGAACAAACAGGATTATATACATGATGAGCATTGCATGACGTGACTGCAGAACCATGACTAGACAAGCAGGTGTAACATACAGTATCAGGCAGGTGCGGAAGTCACGGAATGCATGGCTTGCAATTAAGCGCTGTGGCGTGAAGTTGGTGCTGTAGCGTTATTGCATGATTCATAAACATAATGGCAACGAAATGTATATCATGGATATGAGTTAAATGAAAGAACAGAACAGCAACCAATAAACAGACGAAACAGCAGTCAGAAAGAACTATCTATTAGTAACAGTAACAGAAAGAACATATCTATTAGTAAAAGCAACATACGGGTAGCGGATGTACGGTGATAGCTCGAACACGGGCGGCGGATGTCATGTTTCGACAAACTATAGCAATAACATCGCATTTTTTGGTACAGTACTAAGTACTTATAATTGAAATCTAAGGTACAAAGTGAAGGTAGATATTGCCAAATAAGGAATAGAAATGTAAGCCATGTAGTTGTGATATGACTACTTAGACAATTGCAGAGGTAACTGGAAATATCTGTAACAAACAAAAACCTCTGGAATGTAGGACGTAGAGACAGAGCGTAGAGACAGAGCGTAGAGACAGGACATGCTGGAAGGAGACGGAAAGAACATAGAGAGAAATAGAAGGGCAATGAAGGACTGCACGTATACTATGCCACGTTCAACAATAATTATAATCATCGATTGTGAAGCACATAAGCAAGACGAAGGAAGAAAAATGCCACCCTTGAGTACGCGATATAAAGGCTAATAAGACATCAGAAAGGTGGTGTCTCAAGGCACCAAAACTACACATAGTATCCACATCAGCTATCATGTATTCTCAATAAGTACAGGCTGCCCAACTGCTTCGTGTTGTCTAAGCAGGCGAACATTGAGTGGATCGAGCCCGGTCACACCCTGGATGTTTATATTCGAGAGGGCAAGTCTGTGTCGGGGTACTGCCCATAGACAAGTGATATCCAAGGCATGATCGTCTAGTGTGGCACTTGCCTTACGTTGCACCTGCCCTATATACACACTGTGGGCACTGCCAGAGGCAAGCAGCTGGCCGTCAGGAGAGAAAGCGACACTACGTACCCAGTCGCTATGGCCCTGGAAGGTATGGATAGCTTCTTGACCCTGCATTGACCATAGCTGTATAGCCTTATCCTCACTATTTTTTTTTTTTTTTTTTTTTTTTTTATATCATTACTCGCGTGCCGCCCTATGGGCTATCGCGAGGTTATCTTCACTACCACAGGCAAGCAGCTGGCCGTCAGGGGAGAAAGCGACACTCCATACTGCGTTGCTATAGCCTTGCAAGGTATTGATGGCTTCTTAATGCTGCACTGACCATAGCTGTATAGTCATATCAAAACTGCCAGAGGCAAGCAGCTGGCCATCAGGGGAGAAGATGGCACTGTGTACTGAGATGCTATAGCCCTGGAAGGTATGGATAGCTTGTTGATGCTGCACTGACCATAGCCATATAGTATTATCAACACTGCCAGAGGCAAGCAGCTGGCCATCAGGAGAGAAGGCGACACTATTTACCCAGCCGCTATGGCCCTGGAAGGTATGGATAGCTTGTTGACGCTGCACTGACCATAGCAGTATAGTCTTATCCTCACTACCAGAGGCAACCAGCTGGCCGTCAGGAGAGAAGGCGACACTCAATACCATGCTGCTATGGCCCTGGAAGGTATGGATAACTTCTTGATGCTGCACTGACCATAGCTGTATAGTCCTATCAAAACTGCCAGAGGCAAGCAGCTGGCCATCAGGAGAGAAGCAGCAGCCATATACGGCGCTCCTCAGCTGGATAAAAGGCATTTCCCCAAACGATACAAAGCTCATACTAGCTTTACTTAAGTCTGCTTTTCTAAGCCAAGTCTGATGCATACGAACCTTCTCACCGTATGGCATTAGCTAAGTAAGTTCAAGAGGAGTATTAAGTTCTAATTCAATATACGAACCTGACATAGGTCTGCCTTTTGCAGCTGAGCTCGGTCAAAGAAGCCACCACTTAAATTAGCTTTGGGAATCCGTATGCCACCCAAATTACGACCACTAAAGCTCTTTCCTCCTCGAACCAGAATCGTAATTGCATTTGCTGCTGCAGTGGAAAAATTTGCATCAGTTCTACAGTAGATCGCTCAATCAAGGCCAAAAAATAGTCTTGCAATAACCATGCTTTCTCAATGAGGAAATCAAGAACACCAGGATCATCGACAAGATGAAACTCATTGATTAGTGCATTGGCCTCTCATTCTTTGAGTGATTTATCTTGCCAAAGTATTTCAGCTACCAAATAGTCCCGTAGTGACTTGTGTAGAAAGCGGTAGGATCGAAGAAGTGGTGAACTAAAGCGCAAAATCCGTGTTCGGTCATTATCTGCTAAATACATCTTCCAGACTAACGGGTCCTGTGGCACAGAATTGGAAAAAATATCAACAGGGGTATAGTTTGCTTCTAGCATCTGATGATGATAGAGGGCTAGTGCAAACTGTTGACAGAAGCATCGTACTTGGAAACTGAAGTTATTCTTTTCTAACTGGATATATGCATCATGCTCAGCTTTTGCTAGTTGAATATTATTCAATCGTTCATGTGCCTGGTCAAGCCAATGATCGATGAATTGTTTGTATAAATCCCCACGCTTGAGCTTGACTTTGCGGCCTCAGAGTAACAGCCATTCGGAGGAGTAAAGGGTTGCTGATTAAGCCAGACACATCGGGATTCAAGCATTCATACTCCTCAATTGAATGACCAGGCCGAGTCTTTACGTAGTGCGAAATATATTGGACTTCGAAAATGGTGCAAGGTAGTATTCTTGTAATAGTTGTGGCTGACCACGAGGGTAAAACTTGCTTCACAGCTTCCCACCACCCTGGTCTTCCTTTTCTGCATTCCGATCTCTCCGCTCCGCCAAATTTGTGCGCCATGACCCTTCACCCTCCTAGAATACCCAGCCAGCGCTTGTATAAATGCACTCAGGTTCCATATTCATCTGTACATCAGTCTTCTTAGCACGTTCCTCTGCTCCATTCGTTTCCGCTTTATTTCTGGCCCTTATACACCCCCCACCCCCGACTCCTAGTATGCACAACCTTATCCTCACCACCTCTTCATTATGGCTAGCTTAAGGCCTCCTTGTTTTCTTCTCCACTTTGGTATCCTTTGCCCTTTATGATACTTTGAGCTCTAATAAAGGAATATATCCTTAAAGTCAGGCGTAAACTGAACCATCCAGTTGGAAGCCAAGAAACTCGGTAGTTCGCCGAAGAACAACTAGGCCTAATGGAACCACAGCCGGTAGGGAAGCCTAATGGAACCAACAGCTGCGAAAACAGTAAAGCTGTGACCAGCTTAGGAATGAAACAGCGAAGGATAAACTAGGCAGTAAAAGATGTAGATAAAATAGATACGACAGAAAGAGCTCCAAAGACCATCTAGCGAGAAAAATAGAACTCTCTTTTTCTCCCTATTCCCATTACATCCAATGCAGATATTACCCCCCCAACCTCCAATATTCCAGACCACCTTCAATTTCCCAGGCCTTTCTCTCACCTAGAGGATACTCCACACTTGGGAATCAACGAACGTTAACAGCACCAACAAACCAGACTCGTCAATATACACATGCTTTTTCCGGCCTACAAATATCTACAAGTTTTACTATCATAACATTTACTTTATCGATGGAACTAAGTATATCATGCATTATCATATCTTACCTCTCAATCACCCTAGTATTCTAATTTACACTCCCCCCTTCTCTGCACTAGACTCCTTCATAATCCCTAAATTGCTACATAAAAAAAAAAAAAAAAAAAAAAAAAAAAAAAAAAATTGGAGTTGGGAACCTACTAAATACGCTAGGTAAATACTATTCACAGCTTGGATATATATAAGCTCTTGGAAACAACTGTGATATTTTTTTTGTAAATGGAGGAAAGAGGAAGAGGTTTCATATTCAAAGGGATCTACGTTTGAACGTCATTGTCCATGCTCATCTAACTCGGTAAAAAAACAGTTGAGCTCAAAAAAAATTCCCCTCTCCCATATCCAAAAAGCCTTCAGCGATTTGTTTACAGGAAAGCTGCGCTCCCCCCCTACCCCCCCCACACACACTCACAATACTTACATCCCACGGGGTCATACAACCAAAAGGAAGCTATTTTCGAAGGTCAGGGCACATTTGCTTTTGAAACACTGACATGGCATACAAACAACAAAATAATAATAATAATAATACGTACCTACCACTTCCTACAATTTTTTTTTTATTTATCTATTTATTTATTTATTTCCCCCCAAAGATCAAGGTTTTAGAAAAAAAAAATTTCAGTTCTTGCAAGTATCAGCAATTGCATGCCTATAGAAAATATGTTAACATTGCATTTTTGTCAAAACTTTGCAAAAAACTTTCTTTGGAGATATGGTACGGTACAACTTAGCTTGTTGGAAAGTTTCGTTTGCAAAAAAAAAAAGGAATTTGCTGGGCCGGGAGGGAGGGAGGGGGTGGGGGGGTTATTGAAATCGTTCCTATGGCATACACATTGAATCGCTTAAAAAGTTCTCTGCATAATTTTCCAAGGGAAGCAATGTTAGGAAGAAAAAAAAAAAAACAATGGGGTACACGGGTAAAATGGAGCCAGTTCCCGATGTGTGGTGTGAAGTGGATGAGATTACTAAAGACTTAACAATGCATGTATGATCCCCTCCCTTTTCTTCTGCAGTCGTTGGTGCTTACAAGAAGATTTACAACCACGCATTAGTGCAGCATCGCATTGAAGTTGGAGTCTGAAAACGTAAGGCGAGCGCTGTGTCGTCTGTCGTAGAGTCTCTGAGATCACGTGACAGGAGCTAGATGTACGGTTGTTGCCATTGACCAATGAACGGTGGGGGCATTCAACAAGAATGTGGCGTTTTCCATCCCGGAATTGGATTAGTGACTCTGGGGATATTTGTCCGGCTTTAGCAAGTAAAGCAACCATACCGAGGACAGGAGTCTAGGAGTAAAGCTGTGGTCAATTTCCAAATGGCAGCTATAAGTACTAAGCTGCGATCCGTTACCTGTGCAAGATCTGTGACACGTTTCCCTGGCTACGTACGCATGAGTTCTACTCCGAGATATGCGTTCGGCCGCTTGCGATTTGCTGCAGAACGCAAAGGACATGCCAACTTTCTCAGGAACGGCGCACACGCTCCGCCGCATGCGTTTGCCGGCGGCATCGTGCCTGGGGGCGCGGGGGCACAAGGGACTGCCTGAAGCGGCCAAACTGGCGCCTTCCCGGACAGGACACATCTGCTTGTGCGCGCATCGCCGCCAGCGCCGCCAGCACCTGCTTCCCACCTGCTTCCCCAGCTGCATCCACCCTCCTCTTCGCTCTCTTCGTCCTCTACACTGTCGGAAGTGCACTTTCGTTTGCTCGCAGCTTCTCCTACGACATCCGCCAGACTACCTACTGCGGTGTTTGCCGGCGGCAGTTGGCATCCCGACATAGGTCACATCCTTCAGTCAAAATGTCTGCTCAACGAATACCGTCTTCGCTCCTCCGGGCAGTCGCTCCCGCCACTACACTGCACGCCAATAGGCCCTTCTTCGCCCCCTCCTTCGCTCCCTCATTCCAACCCGCTCTAAGATCCCTGGCTACAGCTACATTCCTGGCAGGCGACCGGCGGAAGCACGGTGGCAGCGGCACCGCCATTGTCCTCCTCAACATGGGCGGCCCCAGCACGATCCCAGAAGTCCACAACTTTCTCTCCCGGTTATTTGTCTGTCACTTGCAGCTCCTTCTCCGAACCCTTGTAGCTCATAGCTAACTTGCTCGTACTTCCGACAGGCAGACAACGACCTCATCCCTCTCGGCCCTCTCCAAAAGTACCTTGGCCCGCTCATCGCCCGTCGCCGCACCCCGAAGATTGAGCACCAATATACCGTCATTGGCGGTGGGTCCCCGATCCGTCGGTGGTCCGAGTACCAGGCCGCCGAGACATGCAAGCTTCTTGATAAACTGCACCCCTCTACCGCACCACATAAGCCGTATGTTGCGTTCCGCTATGCGGATCCGTTGACGGAAGAGATGTTTGAAAGCTTACTTAAAGATGGGATTAAGAGGGCCGTTGCGTTTACGCAGTATCCGCAGTACTCATGCTCTACGACGGGCTCGTCTCTGAACGAGCTTTGGAGGCTAGCAAGGAAGATGGACCCAAACAATACAATTGAATGGAGCGTCATTGACCGCTGGCCCACACACTCCGGCTTCGTCAACGTTATTGCGAAGCACATCGAGGACACGCTCAACACGTATCCCGCCGAGAAGAGGGACGATGTGATTTTATTGTTCTCGGCGCACTCGCTGCCAATGTCCGTGGTCAACAGGGGAGACCCGTATCCGGCGGAAGTGGCGGCAACTGTGCATGCGGTAATGTCGAGGCTGGGGTTCAGGAACTCGTACAGGCTAGTGTGGCAGAGCCAGGTGGGGCCGTCACCGTGGTTGGGTGCCCAGACGTCGGCGACAGTAGAAGGGTATGTCAAGAAGGGGAAAACGGATATGGTGTTGATTCCAATTGCGTTTACATGTAGGGCAAATATTCTACAAAGGTTACTTCGGCAAGGGCTAATTGTCTTCCAAAGCGGACCACATCGAGACGCTGCATGAGTTGGACCTGGAGATCATTAAAGAGTCGAAGCAGCCGGGGATTAAGCGCGCGGAGTCGCTGAATGGAGACCCACTATTCATTGAGGCGTTGGCAGATATTGCGAAGATGCATTTGGAGAGCGGGGAGAAATGCTCAAGGCAGTTGGCGCTGAGGTGTCCGATGTGTGTGAATCTGAGATGTCAGGAACAAAAGGTGAGATATCTTCCGCTTATATTACTGGAATTGGGGTAATTGCAGAATTCTCTAACATGAACTATTCAATGTATAGAAATTCTTTGCGGGACAAAAGAAGAGCGAGTAAATAAATATAGAGTTCATTGTTGTGGGAGAATGTGGTATCGGATCCGAAGGAAATGCATGCCAACAGTGGGAGTGTGACGTCAGCGTTGCCCTTGTTTGCACTTGGTTGTACGAATTAATATTTTTGGGCCAAGAAAGAGAATAGCAAAAAAAAATTCTAAAATCGAATGTTTTTGATGATTGAATTACCTATTGTGCCTGAAAATGACTGCTTTATAGGAGCAACGTGAAAAAAATAATAATAATACGTAATTCACGTGCGCGCCGTAGCGGCTGGGCACGAGACTAGGACATTCTGGAACTTCATCGTATTATAAAGCAAGATTAGATATTTTCCTTTTTAATCGTATTGCGAAAGAGCGTGGGGTTCAAAACCATAATGTCGCTTGCTCCTCGAACGGTACCTCCCAAGTTTCCCGCTCACAAAACGAAAAAAAAAAAAAGAAATAATCGAGCCTTAATTTTGACCGCTCGTTGGTTTCTCTTTTTTTTCTCTTTTTTTTATTTTTATTTTTTTTATTTTATTTTTTTTAATCATATTTTGTCCCCACCATTTCAGCGAACCAACCTTTATGCCTAAGCTGCAGGGCTTCCCCTGCTTCGTAACCGGTAAGGTGTTGGCTGGAACTTTTTGTTTTTTTCATCTTTTTCTTTTTTCTTTTTTCTTTTTTTTTTTGTTTTTCTTTTCTTGTTATATGCTCAGCAAAATTAGTTACTTAACGGTGTGACGCTTTCCAACTTTCCGATTTCTGGCCAACCAGACAAGAACCCCCCACCGCAGGAATCTTAGGCTCCCATTTGGAACACACTTACTCTCTGCAAAATCTACCCTGATATATTTCGAAACGAGGACATTACTTGCGAAGTCTGTGAAGCAGGGATCACGAGAGTCTAAGAGGAAGGAAGGAAGGAATTGCTACTGCTACTGTGCCCGTCTGCTCGAAGCCGCGGGGAAAGGCTGTCGATTACTTTGTTGCGAGTAATATACCGAAGGAAAGCAGGAGTTTGGAAATCTAAAGTGGCAAATCAAAAGAAGCCGTCCGGCGTACTGGTAGATCTAAGGAGATAAGGAAGGATTGCAGGTGAACAGTTTTTACAAGTCACAACTTCGGCTCTTCTCACGAAACTTCATCGCACCGAATACAAAGCTATCGTCACCGCCATTGCTCAATCTAACTTTCGACCTATTGCGATTCCTCCTCCGTTTCCACTACCACCAGCATCACCATGACTGACACCACTGCAACGCCCCGCACCCTCCTCCTCTCCCCTCCCTCTCTCAGTTCCCACCCAACACACCTCTCTACCCTCCTCACAACCACATACCCAAAGTCCACCACCGATATCCAAATGCTCGATCGTCTCGCGATCCCCGACCTCGTTTCCCTGCCCTCCTCTACCTACAACCAGGCCGTGATCCTCAGCGACCCTCGCCCCGGGTTCAAAAAGACCGTCGTGCCCCCGGAGGTGCTCGAGAAGGTGTTCAAGGCGCTGGTTGTAGGGGGGGAGTTGGTTGCCGAGGACGCGGAATGGGGTAAAGAAGGGAGCAAAGAGAGGGTAGACGTGCTGGTAGGCGGGTTTATGGTTCAGGAAGGAGGGGAGGGCCAGGAGGGAAAGAAGAGGGTATTTACGAGGCCTAAGGAGGCGGAGGGCGGGAAGCTGGCGATATTTCCATTGAGGAGGAGGAAGGCGGAGACGAATGGGGAGGAGAAGAAGGCGGAAGAGCAGAAGAAGAAGGCGGAGGAGGAAAAGAAGGAAAAGGAGGAGACGCCAAATGGAGTGGGGTTCGTGGACTGGGGCGATGATTTGGATGATGATGATGATGAGCTGATCGATGAGAACGAGTTGGTGGACGATTTGGATGAATTGGCGATTCCGATACAGCAGCGTATGCAGCCATCCCCTCCATCCCCGCTTCCCCACCGTTTAGCCATAAACCCCACCCACTGACTTCCGCCATAACGTGCATATCCCACAGCCGCCTCCTGCGCCCCCAAACCCGGCAAGCGCCGCCGCGCCTGCAAAGACTGCACCTGCGGCCTCCGCGAGGCGCTCGAGGCCGCCGACCACACGCGGCGCGCCACCGCCGACAACGCGCTCAACAAGCTCGACGAAGCCAAGAAGCTCGCAGCTGCCGGCGCAAATGGACCCGCCGCGGAAAAGCGCGGCATCGTCCTGTCGACGGAGGACCTAGCCGAGATTGACTTCACGGTCAAAGGCAAGACGGGCTCCTGCGGGAGCTGCTATCTAGGAGATGCGTTCAGGTGCGCCGGGTGTCCGTATCTGGGTCTTCCGGCCTTCAAGCCCGGTGAGGAGGTCAGGATCGATGTGGGGGGGATGATATCTAGATTTTTTTTCTTTTTTTTTTTTTTTCGTTTTTTTTTTTTTTTTCCCTTCCCCCACGTCACCGAGTAGCAGGACAAGGAAACATTAAAACGTCCTCTATCATTCTTGCCTGCTCTCTTTTTTTTTCTCCTTGCGTTTGGGTTCCGGTGGTATCGGGGTGTATGCTGGCTGGGCTTGGGGGTTTCCTTGGTTTTGAGTTTGATCAAATTTTGGTGTTTTGTTCTGTTTTTCCCCCCCCTTCTTTTTTCCTAAAGGCAATTGAAGCGTTGCTCTCTGCTCCCTTATTTTTTTATCATGTCTATGTGGGGTTTTCAAGTTATATTACTTTGCTTTGTTTTTTGTTTTTTTTCGTTTGTCTTGCTTCTCTAGAAAATGCATAAAATACATCAAGCTTAATGCATTACATTACATCGCAGGTTATCCTCTTCACAAGAATCGATATTATGTGGCCGCAAGCCATCAAGTTTAAACCCCATCTACTAACCGATACAACTGTGTTCAGTATGTTATCTTCAATTTTTGCTAGATTTTGATTTAATCAAGTAACATATTTGTAACTGTATCTGTATTATATCCACCAAAGTGTAATAAGTTATGAAAGCTAACTTTATAACCTGCGCGCCGTGGATGAGGGAGGCTCCTTTTGTTCCCTTCCATGTTCTTAGATGATTCCACCTCTTGTTCTGTTCCCAACCCATTGACCGTCAACATTTCCTCCGTGCTTCTGATTCATTCTCTTTTTAGAATCTCCCCTCTGTATCCTCCAACTCATCCCATCCTTCATTGAGCATATTTTACCTTGCTTATATGATTTTCCTGGCATGCTGAACTGGAAGTGTCTTCTTAGATATCATCCTGACGAACTCATCCCACCCCATTCCCATGAGCCCTCCTCTTGATCCAGCGTCTACAAAAAATCGAGGTAGGAAAAGAAAAACGCCAATCCCATATATTACAATTTGCACCATATTATTCCTTTTTCTTGTCTCCCGTCTTAGGGTCGAGTCCTGCAGAGTGATGAGATTAGCGGAACTTCTTCCATGTATACAAGACAGCGTATGTACCTCTAAGACGCCACCATTTTGGCGTGCAAGAATAACCATCAGCATCAAAATTGTCCTTCTTCTTGATCGGACAGATGCATCTCCCAGAATTTATGCTGTCCTCATCTGCGTATGGGCACCTTCCGAAGGGTTGCTACAGGCCCCAGAATATTACTATCTAGTAAGTCGACGAAAAGATGGGGTGACTTACATGATAATATCCAATGTCATTGAACCAGTGTACTTCATCAGAATTGAGAAACAAAGCAACAGCAATGCTATGAACAGGAGCATCCCCCCATCGTTCATAGTAGAATCCCCCCTTTCTGTCTAAAAATTCAAAGTATTTAATATACGCCTCAGAGCGCCAGAAGTTGAGACTGCCGATTTCGAAATTAGACCAGAAATGGCAATTATTATAGTCCCCGTCGAGGCTGAAAGTAAATATTAGCACGACATCAGGTTAGATACAGTAACGATAATAAACAGACCCTTTATCATTATCCACAATGAAGCCTAGACTATTTTTGGGTGCGAGATATTGCGGATTGGCCTTCATAAATTCCTTTGTTGAAGACCAAAGAGTTTCTATTGTCTCCCTGTACTCAGGCAAGCTAATGACAAAGCCGTATTTTTTGCCGTTTTCTCGCATAAACGTAAAAGGATCATATCTAGTATCCCATATAAGCATGTAGTGCCTCAATTTAGGGCTATAATAGTCTCACTCTTGGTCACAAAAAAATCCGATACCGGGCTCAACACGCCAGTACCTAAATCGGCATCACGTAAGATTGCTATCAAAATTCATTCACGTTGAGGTACTTACCAGTCGTATTTATCGAGAAGTTCGTGCCTCCAAAAGAATCCGGAATTATATCTGCACATGTGTCGATAGGGTACAGAGTCACCGTATATGATATTTTTGGCACTCATGGCATCTATTGCCTTCTCCATCTTTGATTTGTCTATATGATCTGGCACCGACCATTGAGAACTTGGTATGATCCCATACTGAGTTTTTCCGGACGCTCGCTTTGTAGTCGATTCCTTGAATTCGTCTGTAAAGGGTTCATCGTTTAGAAAGGTCCATGGATAGTGGTAGTGCCGGTTGAATCGATCTTCGACTTGCTTGATGGATGCAATTGCGTCTTTCAGTTCCCGATTTCTAAGTCATCAATTAGCTTCACCGGTAGAGCTCAACAGACGTTTCACTACCTGACTAGCATCACTAATGTCGCCTTCTCTTTGCCAATCTGTGCCCGGCTGTCTTTCACGGGCTCAACATTCGTATCAGTATCCGAAAATCCATCACTATTTTGCTGCTCTCCGGACTGCTGTGACACTGAACCCTGCCGGCTCCACAGGTAATATAACAACCCTAAAACGGCAATAAGAAGTAATGCATATCTCAGAAAACGAATCCTAGAGTGCCGCTTTCTGGAGCGATATCCAGTAGCCGTATTAGAGCCTAGGATGCCTCCACGGTCTGACCTTTGAATGCGAAACTTCTCAAACGGATTATCGTCAAACCTGCCTCTAAGAGGAGAGACTGCGCCACCAAGTGGGTACACCATTTTCCAAAATTACGGAGCTGGGCGCAGTGCAGAGCCCATCAACAGCCGGTGGGTATTTAGGAAGCTTAAGTAGTATCGGAGTTCTGTAGTGGTATTCGTAAAGAGTATGAATCCAGATATAATACAGCCAGATAACGGAGCAGCAGGCCCGAGCAGCTGCACGGACTCGGAAAAGCGTCAGAAGGATACCTGTTCTCAAGAGTGCGGCTAATATGCTCAAAATCGAATGAACTAAGTATGACCTCGCGTTGCAGGGCCTAAAAGATGACCAGGTTTGACAAAGAGATGGGGGGGGGTGCGCAAGGGACCCAGAGCAAGCAGCAGCAAGTGAAGAGCAGAAGCATTAAAATGTATTAAATGGTATAAGAGATCCACATGGATTAGCAGCAAGAAGAAGGATGCAGACATCTGGAGGGAAGGGAGAGGGGAGAAGCACTCGGTATAAGAGGTGGACGGAGGTGCGGTAAGCTGGGGTGTATGCTACGGTTCCGAGAATTGCAGCCTCGGCGCTGCTGGGCCTATTACTGGCTGCGTGCGGCGCCGGACTCGGATGGCTCGGTGAGCCTTTCGCTCATGCACAGAAATTTACACGCAAGCTGCTGGCAATCCTTCAAAAAAAGAGGGCCGCCGCCCCTACCAAGGTTCAGCCTTATTCACCCTTATTCACCGCAGTTATGCTATGTTCAGTATTCCCCACGCCGCTGCCGGCCGTGCAAAGGAACTACGACGGAGGAGGCTTGGCGCTGACTCACGGGCCGCGGCCGAAGCAGTGCGAGGACGGAAAAGGAAGGAGGCGAGTCTGTACTAGTACATAGACTCCGTTACGACGCCGCACCCTCTAGCCCCACCAGTACGGCACAGGCACAGGCAGTGGAAGGCGTACAGCACAGTGGATAGCACCAGTCTGTGAAAATGCCGGGATCGGCATCACGCGAATGGGCTATGATATCTTACATTATTGATACGAGCGAGGCATCGGTCGAGTCTGGCTGGGTGCGAGAGCAGATTACTGTTAGCTCATATATTCAGCCATTCGAGACGAGACGGGTGTTCAGGTCTTGGTTACGAGACTGCTCAGGTCTGCAATTGTGCTCGTATGATATGATGGAATTTCGAAGGAGGGCTGCCGGAGCTTATCGATAGCAGTCTTGGCATCGAAATCGGGAGCGTATTATTGGGCTCGCGACTTCCCGAGTCGTGTAATCCGCTCCCCACCCAAACCCGCTACCCAAACTCCCAAGGCCCGCAGCGCTGAATTTTCCCGCATAATCCCCAGACAATGGCAGACGCAGTCAACGGTGTGCCCGCCGCCGACTCCGCAGTTGACAAACAGCACACTCCTGCGCCCGTGGGCGGGGGAATCGATGTTGCCCCCCAGAACACCGCCGACTCGACGATGGACAACGGCACTTCGCGCAGGCCCCGTGATGCCAGAGTCATACATCTTATACTCGAGAGCATGGGAGTGCATGCCTATCACGAGCGCGTTCCGTTGCAGATAATGGATTTTGCCTACAGTTAGTTGCCTTTGTTGCCTCTACACAAGCTGTTTGCTGATCCCCGATGCTCACTCTGTAGGATATACATCCGCGGTCCTACAGGACGCCCTAATATACGCGGATGTCGGGAATACGACGACCTCAGGAGCGAACCCACCGAGCACAATCACAGTTGACGATTTACGCATGTCGATAGCATCACGCGTTAATCATCAGTTCAATACCGCGCTACCGAAGGAGTTTTTACTGGACCTTGCCGCTGAGCGGAATAGGATTGCATTGCCGCACGTCGACAAGGGGTATGGGATAAGACTGCCGCCGGAAAAGTACTGTCTTACTGGAGTCAACTGGGAGCTGGTGGACGGGGATGAATTATGGGTAGATGATGACGAGGAGGAAGACGATGCTCCGGAGGGGGCTGGAGACGAGATGGAGGGAGTAATTTCGGGCGGAGGGGGTGTAGGCGGTGGAGGAGGGGGTGCAGGGGGTGCAGGGGGTGGAGGAGGGGGGCTGGCTGGAGGAGAAGGGGAGAACCCGGATGAAGATGCGCAGGGAGAGGACGACGATATGAATGTGGACGACATGTTCGGCGGTGGCCGTAGAGACGTTGCGTCGAAAGATGAGCATATGACGGACGCATAAAGATCACAAAAGGTTAATTTATTTCGGTATTGGCTCTTTGTTCACCAATAAATATTGCATGGAGAGGGCATAGGATAGATAAACGGGGGCGGGGATACACGTCGATTGTTTGTTGAATAATTGAGGGCTAAATCTGGGCTTTTTTCTTTTGCATCTCGGAGTTCAATGTGGGCTGCGTTTTTTCTTTTTTTTCCAATTATAATATCTTCCTTTAACACTGGTTTCTTTCTCAATCATCTGACTTGTTTGTGCTTACCTGTTACAATTTGGTTCCCCTACATATCTTTTTCCTATACGTACACTTAATGTAAAAACTTACGTCCAAAACGCCTGAAAAAAAAAAGGCAAACAACAATCTATGCCCCCTGTGTACTCGGTCTTTCATAGATCTATTAACCGTCCCATCAAACTCTCAGCACCCCTACCAAATCCTTTCTCATCTAAACGCGCACAGTAGGAATCTTCCCGGCGGCAAGGGCCTCCTCCCGTAGCCTCCGCTTCTCAAGCCTCAGACGGAACCAGTCCTCGCGGGCACGGTCGAATTCCTCGGGGGTGGCATGGTTGACCATGCAGCTGTTCATTTCGCTACGCTGTTTTTTGCATTTCCAGGTGGCGGTAATGGTACGGTTTCTGGCGCATTCGGCGAACTCTGTGGGCATTGAGTTAGAACATGGGGTCGTTCGAGTAGGTGGGAGACGGAGGGGATGAGGGGGCGTGTAGTTGGGTATTAAGAGTTTGTGGTGGTTGTGGATCTAGTGACGGTGGGATAAACGTACCTTTGATCTCCTTTGCACAAAGCCCACGCACCCGGGCGTGGTAGATGTCCCTCACCTGCTGCTCCTGCGTTGCAGACAGCGGAAGCGGCTTCGACGACGGGAGGGCAGGCTTGTTCGTGGAGGGGGGGTTGTTGTTGAATTCGTACTTATGGGCCATAGCGGCGATTGTCTGAGTCGGTGCGAAGGGGTTCTATCTACGGCTGTTTTCCTGCAGTGATTCGAACTGCGTGAGAGGAGGATGGCTCTGCGGGTGCGCGGCTGGGTGCCAAACAGCCGTCTGTTGTTCTAACGTCATGATCACCGGATCGTGCCAGCCTTGCGTGACTAGCCCCGATGCCAAGCCATCTAAGTTCAGATCTAGCATCTTATCAGATGTGCATCTGCACCCTGCTGGGGGCTGCGTGCGGGTCTCTCGCTGAAGCTAGGGTAGCCTCAACTTCCACTGCACCCCCAGGTCCCGACGGCCGCCAGGGCCTACCACAACCACACAGACACCATACACCGCCTGGCCCCAATTCATCCAGCGGCAACCGCAGATCCGACTGAAATAAGCGAAACATCATGGACAAACGGGCGATCTGTGTCCTTGCCGGCGGCGTGCTGCTACGGTTGCTACTGTTCACCGCATTCCCGTCCCTGCCGACGCTGTTAGGTAACCGTGTCGAGATCGCGACGCCGGTGACGAGCTTCAAGAGGCTACAGGAGGGCCTCTTTTTGTACACGCACGGAGTGTCGCCGTACGATGGAGGGGTGTTCCACCAGGTGGGAAACGATTCGTTTCTAAAATCCATTTGCTTTGCGATTATAGCGGATCGAAGTGGGAGCTAATTGCGCTGTGTGGGGAATTCTTCACAGGCACCATTACTACTCGCATTCTTTTCGACAATACCCTCATCGCCGATCGTCACGAACCTAGTGTACATCGTCGCCGATGTGCTTTCCGCACTGGCGCTGATGGACATTGCTCGCTCGGGGGTGTCGACGGTGTCCAGGCTGCATACATCAAATAGGAAAGACAACTCATGGTCGCCGTGGGGAGTTGCTGCAGCGTACGTTACGCCCACCACACATATACGTTCGTACAAGGGAGGAGAGAGCCTGGAAGAAATTTTGTGGATTGCGGTAATACAGCGCTGACATTGCTCCGGAGAGCCACAAGATAAAGGTTCCTGTTCAACCCGTTCACAGTAGCGACATGTATTGGTCGACCGACTGTGGTTTTTACAAACACGGTTATATTGACGGCTATAGCGAGGGCGGCTCAGGGTAAGTTCGCTCCATTGCTTCACATAGCCTTCCGGGAGTACGTACAATGGCTGAGTGGTGACAAAATCCCAGGGCGCGCTGTCGCATCCACCCTGGCCCTCGCAATGTCGGCATATCTGTCACTGTATCCGGTTCTACTTCTGCCACCACTTATCCTCCTCAGCTACGACTGCGTCAAACAAAAGAGTCCCGCATCATCGCCAACGTCCTTATGTGTATGCCCAACCACCCCCTTCCAAATTCACCAAATCCTCCCACTAACAACCGCTATAGAAATTCGCTCTCACCCAAACCACCCTTTTCCTGACCGCCCTCCTGTCGCTACTCGGCCTCTCCTTCGGCATTACCTCCAACTCATGGGAATTCCTCTCCTCGACCTATGGCGTCCACTTGCTCCTCCCAGACCTCACCCCGAATGTGGGTCTCTGGTGGTACTTCTTCATCGAGATGTTTGACAGCTTCCGAGAATTCTTTTTGTGCGTGTTTCAATTGCACTTGTTGATTTATGTGGGCGGGTTGACGATTCGGTTGAGGTAAGAACGAACTCGGCTTCTTGATTTATCGTCTGAACACGTGATCTGACCTGACACGCCATTGGCATTGGATGTAGGAAACAACCACTCTTCGTGATCATCACGATGCTCGGAATCTTAAGTATCTTCAAATCGTACCCCGCAATTGGGGACACCGCACTGTACATGGCTCTGCTCACGCTTTACCGCCATGTCGTTCCGCGTATGTTACCCCCCCCTTAACCCCCCCCCCTTTAACCTTCTGACTAACAACAAACAGTAATGCGCTACTCGTTCGTCGCGACCTCTGCCATCATCTACGCGACCCTCCTCGGCCCCGCTTTCTACCATCTATGGATTTACGCAGGGTCCGGCAACGCAAACTTCTTTTATGCAATCACGCTGGTGTGGAGCTTGGCGATGGCAGTGGTGGTTGCAGACGGACTGTATGCGGTGTTGAGGGACGAGTGGGAGACAGAGGTGCCGGGCATGGAGGGGAAAAAGGTGTTGCAGATTTAGGTTGCGGGGAGGTCGGGATTGCGGGAGAGATGGGGGAAGGACGGGTGGTATAGAAAGTGAACCTCTATTGGTGTGATAGATACATGATAGAATGCCCCTCCTCGCCCGCTTGTCCGGGTTTCGTGGTCCGTTTGGCGTCTTGATTATATCCATTACCTCTGATTTGTATTACCGAGCATAGCATTGTAATCATTAGAAAAAAAAAAAAAAAGAAAGCTATCAATTACATTATCACAACCATAATGATGCATTCTATACTCTAATTTCTCAACATGACGAAAAAAAATATCTCGTGGACTTCTCATCCTCCCTCAGCCTCAGATCACCCTACGCAACTACCCTCCTCAATATCAAATAATCATCATCCTCTTCATTGCACACCACCACGTACCCCAACCTTTCATAGAACCTTTTTGCATTAAGATTGCTCTTGAACACAGTGAGCCGTACATCTGGTATGCCGATCTTGGCTGCTGCGGTCTCGACGAGTCGGAGAAGGTGGGTGCCTAGACCGAGGTTTCGGTGGGAAGGGGAGACTTGAAGTTCGTAGCTGTGGGGGGGGTCGAGGGAGGGTTAGCTTGGAGGATCGGGGATGGCATGTTGGGGGAAGGGAGGGGGATACCAATAGACGACGATGGCCGGAGGCGCGTCGGGGACGTCGTAGACGGAGGGCTCATATGTCACGATGAAGGATGTGTAACCGGCTATGTCTGGCGGCTGCGGTTTTGGGTTGGCATCTGGAGATGTCGATTTCTTCCCTCCGCTCCTCGGTTTCGACTTTCCAGATTTTCGTTTCCGCGACGACGATGTTGACTGCGCTGTGTCTCCTGGGACGCTACTGATGCTATTTTTGTTGGGGGTGGTGGCGTTACCAGTGGGCTCAGAAGAAGAAGCACTCCCCGCTCGCCTATTAGCCACAGCAGGCCTCGCAACAAGAAACCGCATTCCCGTCTCCTTCATCTCGGCCCGTTTCTTGGCCCTCGACCACCCCGCGGAGGAGCGGCTGTACATGCTCCTCATGTTCAGCTCGAGGAGGTCGAGGAGGGCGTTGCGGAGCAGCGGGCTCAGGGTTTCGTAGGCGTGCAGGGTGATTTCGAGGTCTATGGGGTCGGCATTGGTGACGGCCGTCGGACTTGGGTCATTACTGCTGGGTCCGGACTTGGGAGTGAGGGTGAAGTAGAACTTTGAGAAGGAATCGGAGTCGGCGGGCAAGTCGTGGGAGGAGGGTGCCGGAGAGGAGGTTGGCTTGGTTCGCACATCACCCAGCTGTTCTTCCGCCGCAGCCGTCGATTCTGCTACCCCAACTGACCCTGCAGTCCTATACGCCAACCACATCACCCGCCGCAGCACCTCCAACGGCGCCCCGTCCCTCGCCATCGCCTTTGGCGAGGGGCATCCTTGTGCGTTTACATTTTTCCGTTTGGCGGTATCGATTGAGGGCAGCATTTTTTTTCGAGCAACATATCCCTTTTCCTCTTTTTCTAAAGCATCCCTTTTTCTTTTTTTATTTCGCATTTTAAAAAAAAAAAAAAAAAAAAAAAAAAAAAATCTCCTTCCGCTTCCTCCTTGATTTGTTTTCTGTTTTTTGGTGTTTTTTTTTTGTATTTTCCGAGAATTTCGTAACGAAATAATGTTTACATGTAAATATTAATATTGGGTGTCGTTGCTATGGGCAGAGCTCCCTGAGTATGCCAAGAGTTGCACCACCCCCCCCCCCTGCAGGGAAAACATCACTATGCATAGCCCGACGTTAACTTGAGCCGCAGGCTTTCATATCGCGTCGAAGCACCAACATCGCACACACACACACACACACACGATGCAGGAACTATCCCTATACGCCCTAATACCAAATTCCCGACATGCGCAGATACTCCGAATATTTTCCGGGATCTGCAACATGAACCCAGAGCCGACATTCATACACCATCTCATATTCCGGCCCAAGCGGCCGAAGCTCCATATAACGGCGGGAACAGCGCAAGCGGAGATGCACTATTTACAGCTTATATCTAAAATCGACGAGGCGGGATGGGAGCGCAAGTACAAGGAGCAGTACCGGAAAGAGCAGGAGGCCAAGGGGAAAGGCAAAGGAGGGGGGGAGGAGGATGTGGTCATGATTGACTTGGAAGCCGAACCGACGCCAGCAAATGCCCCGCGGAATGATGAATTGCTGTATGACATCCGCAAGCAGAAATGGACAATGCAGTTTCTCGACTTCCCCGAGGCTATGAGGACCCGGCCGGTCACTACTAGAAATATGTATCTCGCAGAGATAGGAGACGGCAATGCGCTGGCATTCATGGATGACCTAGGGTACACGTAAGTACCAAGCCTTTCCCCTTCGCTCTTTAACATAACCTGACTTGAGACCCCCAGCCATGCCGCTGAATACGTAACCTCCGGCTACAACCTCTACCACCAAAACCTCATAATATCACTAACCCAGACTCTCCTCCCCACCATCCCCCACCATCCCTTACCCCGCGAGTCTCTGAAAAACCTTGACCCGGCCCAAGCGTGGGTATGCGAAGTCAGCGTTCGCGTATCCCAAGCCGGGTCCGCAGCCGGCTCCAACAAGGAGCAAGTAGAGGTAATGAACATGGGCGTAGCGGAGCTCAAGAAGTTCCAGGAATTGGTACGCGGTGTAGGGGTGGAGTTGGAGATGGGAGAGCGGTTGGCGTTGGATACCCGTGTTAGGTGAAAAAAAGCCGCTGTATCTTTCTTTAGTTGGGAATAATTGAACCCCCCCCCCCCCTGATATGGGATCTTATGAAAATGATTTTTTTTTTTTTTTTTTTTTTTTTTTTTTTTTTTTTTTTGCTGCTCCCGATGGTGTAGGTTGCTAGTTTGGTCGCCAACTTTATGAATCATGGCATAAACGGATTTGCATACTCAAAGACACTTTTGTGAGACTGATTTAGTACTTTGGCTCTCATCTAAAGAAAAGCTAAGAATCAGCCAGTTCAGTTCCGCACGGCTTGATATACATCGGAGACCTCGCATGAGAGATATACAGTCTGTATTTATATACATCAATGCATAAACTACTGAACCGCAGTCCTTGACGAAACAAAGTCTACTCTTGCAACCCACCCCACCCCACAAAACCTTACTACCTCCGATCGTCTCCGTTGCTCACGATTTAATTTCCGCGCGCTCAAAACCGCTTCTCCCTGCTCCCATCGTTTTTTGTTTTTTTGTATTGGTAAAAACGTACAAAAACGTCACAGAATTCCATCTCCACCTCCCTCCCCACTACGAGATAAATGTACCCCCCCACCCCCCCTCTTCCCAATTCTATCTATCTTCAGTAAACACACACGAACTTGATATACAGCGCCAGCCATAAAATAAAACCTACAGTAATAGCATCTAAATCGTATTGAATATTCTATAATCCGTCCCCTGGCCCTCAAATTAGGTAAAACAAACTGCTCCTTCGAGGTTTTCAACTAAGTCATAAACATGTAGACGCGTGGAGGGGGGGAAAGTGACAAAAAGAAAATGTCCCCCTCATTTACAAAACTCATAGCAGGAGAAAAAATACAAAAAAAAAAAAAAAAAAAAAAAAAAAAACGGAGATCAAATATTCGTGAAAGCGTCTCTGCCTTCTCCCCCCCTATCATCTTCATCTTCATCGTCTTCGTCCTCCTCACATTCCACTTTGGATTTATCCCACTTGGGGTTTCATGAATAAAGTTACATAAAAGACATCGCGAGATGTTTACAGATAGATCCTTGGGGTTTGAGCATTTTCGTGAAGGTAGTATTCGATGTGAGATGTGATATGGAAAGAATAGGTTTTAGGGTAACGGGCACGCGATTACTGCTCGCGACCGTTATACCACTGTGCACTCCTGCGACGATAATAATTTTGAGTCTATCCAGTAAAGATTCTTGATTTTGTATATATTCTGGTTGTGTATTGCTACGTACACTGTGCTTTTAGATCCGTCGCTGCGCTGCGGACGACATAGGGGTTTGCTAGTATATAGAACAGCCTTTCAGCCATACAAGCGTTATAATCCACGTCTTTTAGTACTATCATATTCAAATATGACATAATAGGCTGATTAGCTCCTCCATTAGGCAAAGCGGGAATGAGGGGAGACAACTGTCTTTGTACTTATAAAACGAATCTGGATGCATGGTAATGGGTCCATGATAGTTCGGCCATCAGCTTTATGGGGCTCCTCACAGGCTTGATGTTTAGATCAGATATATTGAACATCATCTAAGAATTACTTCACATCAGTCTAACCTTCTTATCGGAGTTTTCATGAATTGATTTCCGGGGAGTACGTCACATTCTCTCCACCAGAATCCGCTCGACACTAGTATACCTTGATGCACTATGTATAGCCGCTGCAATTGCTGGTCCCCAGCAGGAACTGTCAGCATGCTGAAGGATCTGCACGATTGCAGGGAACTGGCAGAAAGATCACATTTCATATCTTGCATTTCTTCCATTCGGCGGTCGATGGGATTCTGTTGCCTGCTTCACTTGCGTCCAGCTGTTTAGGGCAACTAAGACTCCATGTCACAGCAGATTGAAAATTTTATCTATTCACCACCTTGTTGCACTGCGAGTCATTGGAAAGCTGGTTGCGTCATTGTATTTTTCTTTTTCCCTGATCCCTGTGCAGATCTCCCGCACACGTGGCTGTTGGATGTTTTTAGCTACGAGCTAATCTGTAACAGAGAATACCGATCTTAATTATCCTGATAGGGGATCACAGAAGACAGAGGTGAAGGAAAAGAGAGTGAGATGAGAATATAGTAATGTAAGAGCACACCAAAGTTAGCGCAAGGGCATCATCCAGTATTTTTGGGGGGTAGGGAGAGTAAATCTTGATTCCCTGCTGAGACGTCTGTGCTTCTGGATGTCTCGATACAGCTTTTAATAGAGAATTTATTTGCACTGCTCAGTAAGCCGGAGTGCTCTAGTCTATCTATCTACATCAGTTGATACCAGACCCCTTTTTATACCTGACTCTCGACCCTATCTTTCGGCATGTTCTCATATCTCACCAGCATTGCGACCGAATATTAACTACAATATGTAATACCATATTTTGGCTACATTGGGTCTAATCTATCATATTTCCTCAAGCAGGAGTGCGGAGTTCCGCAGTCTTACGCCCTCCTCAACTCCGAACGCCGTCCCAATGTGCCTTAATGCTCTTCAATGTGTTGGTTTTGTTCTGCCTACTATGCAGAGTTTCACGCGAGCGACTAGCAAGCATAGTAGGCGAAAACGTCCATATTCCCCCGATGAAGGACATTAACCTCGCGGCTCGCCGTTCCTTGTGGGTCAGGGCCACCGAATGCCTTATCAAGGAGGTCGGAAAGGGTTTTGATAGTCTACAGGGTCAGGATGTAATTTTCGGGAGAAGAGAGTTTATTTTGCTCGCTCGGTAGTTCTTGGGAGCTCTATTCTATCTATTTACATTTTCGTGGAATTTATAGGCCTCTTTTATATCCTTCGACCCTTCCCATACATGCGTCCTTTTAACTGTCCATTATATTTCCGTTTCGGGTCCTTCCACTATTTTTCCGTTTTGGAGCCCAATCCTTACACCCTCCCTAGCTCCGAAGTCCTGTTCTGTAAAGTTCACGTTGCTATGACAGGAATAATACTGCAGCTCCTCTTGATAATGATAAAAAAAGCCAACTCATACATATACCTATACATTGGCTGAAGGTTTCTTCCTATAATTTTTCTTATCAGTCCAACCATGCCTCTGCTATACTCACAAAACCAGCTGATGATAAAACTATTCCTCTGATTTATGAATATCTTATAAATGAACAAGAGGCTCGATTAATATTTCTCCAGCACTTCTTTAGAATCTAGACTCATTTCTTTTCTAGAATACTTCTATTGAACTATTTCTATAATCTCTATCTATAATAGTATCCAATTATTCTGAGCCCTAATGTTCGCATCGGTCCAAGTCAGTTTATTGGTACAAGTTTTCTACTTAGACCAACACCAACATGCTTCACCAAGTTTTTTTTTTTTTT
Source organism: Kalaharituber pfeilii (assembly GCA_015179045.1). NCBI lineage: Eukaryota > Fungi > Ascomycota > Pezizomycetes > Pezizales > Pezizaceae > Kalaharituber > Kalaharituber pfeilii. Next base: position 1,865,745 of record WHUZ01000007.1, on the reverse strand, counting down.
TTTTTTTTATATAAACTTGTCCGACAAATTGAAAATAGAGCTAAAAACCAACTTGGACAAGAATTATTTATATGGTGAAATATTAAATTTTCAACTTGTATTTGTTTTAACTTGTCGGTCCAAGATTTTAAATGTGAAAAAACCCAACTTGTTGACCAAGTCAAGTTTTCTTTTTTAGCAAATCCCGACTTGTACCGAAAAACCGACAAAGTTAAACCGACAAGTTAAACCGACAAGTACTTGTAACCGATGCGAACAAATTGGCACGGCTCGAGGTGTATGGGTATGGTTAGCTCTGCTTTAAACTCGTCTGCTAATTCTGAGCTTTGTTCTCATGCCTTCTCCATTGCCAGTATCTATCCGTCATGCTTTTCGCTCACTTCCTTAGTTCCTCGTCCACCTCCTCCTCCCATTTTCAGAGCTCGAATCTCTTTTCTCGCCCTCTGATGGCCTCGGCTGCCTCGGCTCCCATGTATTGGGCTGTTCGGGTTTGATCCTGCCTAGTATCATCTTTTCTTTCCAGGCTTTTGCTTGTCTGGCTGCAGCGATCACTGTTTCTACATGTAGCGTTCCTCATGTTCACTTTCGTCCAGGTCCGGGGTTTGTGGGCGGTCCGGAGAGGGAGGTCTCGTTTCCGGGATGTGCAATAGAGGGGGCGTGTATCCTTCGCTGTCTCTGAATCCCCCGTGTGGTTGGGGGGGTCGGCTCTACTATATGTGTCTAACCATTTCGACGGACGCTTCGCTGTCTGAATCATCCTCGTCGTCAGTTGCGTGACCGTGGGTGAATGGTATCGGGAAGCCCTCGGTGGCCTGGCTGTCTCCGACCTCGTCTGTCTGTGGCTTCCCTTGTGCGTCGTTGGTGTTGTCTGGCAGGGGGCGTTCCTGACTGTCGTCGGAGAAGGTGCTCGCGATTATCCAGCCTGGACCTCACGCCACAATGGTCTCCTCTAGTTGGTTTTCGGGGGGTCGATGGTCTACGGCTACTTCTCTTGCGATGAATTCGATGATATCCCGGGTTGAAATCTTCCCCGCCTCAATGTCTTCGATTGTTATGTGTCTGGCAGATTTGGTTTCGAAGTCTCCCCCCAAGCCGCCCTTTTTTGTTTTATTGTTTTTTTTTATATCACACAACCCTGCTTGTAGCTGTTCGCCATGGCAGGGCCCCTGGGCCTAGACCCTCGATGCTCGGAGGCAAGCACGTCTACCTACTCCTCCCCCGCCACCTCTACATACGAGACTTACACCCCCTCCCCGCCGCACCCCCTCACGGCAATTAAAACAGCTACATCATTCCTCCGCCGCCATCTCTACAAATGGAATTTTCTCCCCTCCCCGCCGCCCCGAAATTCGACCCTCCCTACGCTCTATGCCCTTAATGAGAAGAACAGTTGTTCCAGGATGTCCACCTCATCCCCGTTCTCCTGCTGCTCTTTCCAAGTTTTTCCTTTCAAAGTCTGCCCACCCTCCCCATCCCTCCGGGTATACCGCCTCTTCACACCTGAACGCCAGGTGGTCTGCCGTCTGTCTATCACCACACCTACACATCACCCCTCCACCGCCTTCCCAGCCTTCACATCCCACTCCTTCGTCATCCCCTTCCCGGTTCTGAGTCTTGTTGAATGTGGTGGCTGCCCCTCTGCCCCACCTCATCACCGCCCCCCCCCCGAAACCTGGCTCACACCGTTCCGCTGCCCGCAGTTTTCCCCACTTCTGCCGCAGGCCCCCCTCCGTCACCACCGATCTCCCGATCCTGTTCGCCGCCTTCTTTGCTTCCGCGTCCGCTGCTTCGTTCCCCAAAATGCCAATGTGAGCTTTCACCCACATCAGCTTCACCTCCCCGCCTTACTTTCTCCTTTCTGCAATGAGCCAGGAGCCGTTGAGGGAGGGCCCGCACTTGCCGCTGCTTCCTTCCCCGCACACTCAGTTGGACGCTTTCGTTTCGCCGCGGTTGTAGCTGTCTTTATAGGGTCCTCTTCGATGCCCCCTTGCCCTGAGCCATTCTGACAGGAGTTCTGCTCTGTGTAAAAAGCCGTAGTACGTTACTCGTACGTCCCGGTCACAAGTTTGACAGGGCGGTTTTACGGTATCGGTACTGTTGTAGATATAGGCAGGGAACAAGACGTTGCTTGAGGACTTATGCACATGAGGGGAAGGCATGAATTAAATACAAAAACTGGACATGACATAGGAGACTATAGTTTCCTGTACTTTTCCCTGGACGGTGGTTTATTTCCTGAGCGGTGACTTTATTCATTGGGGCGCGGGGCATATCTGAGCGGTGACTTAATTTCCTGAGCGGTGACTTATTCATTGGGGCGCGGGGCCTATCCTTTGATCCGCGGCGTCCGGGGCTTTATTTCCTTAATGCGGACCATTCCTGCTTGGCTAGTCTGTGACACTCTGGGGCAGCCGGGATCTCTTGTCGGGATTCCTGTCTTTTGGAATGCTGACTGACGGATGGCTGCCGTTGATTTTCCGCAGATGAAATCCACACCTTTTTTTTTTTTGGATTGGAAGGCTTGCAGGTGAAGAGCTTCGCTCTACTAATAGACCGATCACACAAGGGCACAGAGTGTGATCAAATACCTGATGTGTCGTCGACATTCTCCGACACGATCATGTCAACGTCTGGCGCTTCCTCAGCTGGTGTGGTCTCTGCCTGATGAGGTCCACTACCCTCCTCAGGTCTCCGGTCCTGGCTTTACCTCGGCTTCCTGCCCTTTTCACCGCCGCGATTGCAGCTTGCGAGTCAGTCAGTACCACCACGGTTGCCGGTGCCGGTATCGCTCTTTCCAGCCCCTTCTTCATGCACCGAATCTAAGGACCCATACAGTTTCAATCACCTGTAAGGTTTCCAGGCTAGTAGGGAGAGTGTTTTCAAATAAGGTATAAATTGCAAGCTTTTCTGCAGCCTGTTCGGCAATTGCACGAAGAGGTGCACCCAGGGTGCTAACTGCTCGGGAGCTATTAGCAGCTACAGTAGTGTATGTCAATGCCTGGCTAACTGAATCGTCTGGAGTAACAGTGTCCCAAATCGTCGCCCCGTTCCCATCTCTTCACCCCCGCCCCCACCCTCCCTTTTTCGTTCATGCTTCCGTCCGTGTACACATCGCCGGTTTCCGAATGTGGAAGTGATCTAACGTCCGTTTAACCCACCTTCTCTCTGTCGTTCTCCTGAGTCCCGGGTGAGCTGGTAACCACTTGGTGGACGCCCCCGGGTAGTGATGGAATTTGTTGTGTTTTCTCGAGTTCGAGAAACTGTTTTTTGATGAAAACGCTTCCTAGATGTCCGGATTCTGTAAAATAAAGTAGATATCTTTATTCAGGCGGTCCTAAGCTTCTCTTTGATGTTTGGATCAAATTCTGAATGTAAATTGAGCTCATCCTCACTTTCAAATTCAGGATCCAAGATGTACAAGGGGCGGCCAACTGTCTGCTCGGGAGGTGAAACGCCTCGACGTCCTCGACGGTCTAGAATTAGGGGTGTATTGGTACTTCCAATTGCGTAGATGTCCACCACTCTCTGACTCCTGCGGAGGTGCTCAGCTGTCAGTGTGACTCTTCCTGCCCCATCAAGGTCCACTGGGTTGCCTTTGATGATCATCGTCATATCCGCATGTGACTTCCAATCCTTCACTGCATGGAATTCCAGCCCGTTGACCTTTGCTTGGCATCTCTGGCCTCCCTGGTTCTGGTCATGCCCCTTGTCGTCCTTCCTCCCATGTCACGAGTAGGCTGGAGTCGGAGGATTTCCTTGGTCCACGTCTGCCTCGTGCCTCTAGGTCAGTGCACTTTCGGGGTCTGGCAGGGTCCGCTGTTGTGTTGAGTCGGCGGAGATTGTGCGGGTTGGCGGCTGGGATGGTTGCACAAGTGAATGCGCTAAGGAATTGATAGGCTGGCTTGTGGTCTGTGAGTTTGACGCATAGTTGAACTCAGAGCCATCATCTAAATGGAGTAGCAGATCTGTGTCAGAATCCTGGCTCGCAAGAGAATCCTGGCTGGCAAGAGGCGGAGAATTCAAATCTGTGGTTGTTTTTCGTCGTGTTGTTTGTTCAAAATGTCCGTTTTTTGGGGGGGCTCTCGTGTCGAAGATCGTCCCTCTGGGTCTTGTGGTGCCCCCGCGACCGTCCGGCCGAGGGGTATCTGGGGCTTCTTTCGGCGTGTCTGTAGCTGGTCTGGTTCTCGCGTTATGGCCTCAGTCACGTGATCCGATACGTATCCTGAGGTGGTTGTCGAGGTGTGTGAGATAATGCAGTGAATATCAGGCTGTAGTTTATGACGTAGTAAATTTCAGGCTGTAGTTTATAACGTAGTTTGAGAATGCAAGTGAAAAAGACCCGATCGCACCGTTCTTGAGTCAAACATAAGGGGGGAGTCCGAGTATCCAACTAATTTTCCTTCCCAGCTTCGTGCATCTAGTTTGGATCCTGCAGGTCGCTTCCCCCTGGAATGTGGACATAGACGCGACAGGTGAAGGGGCGGAGATGGGAGATAGTTGGTTTCTTATTAAACATTAATTCAAACGGCGATTTCCCATGTGCCGAATGAGGAAGCCGATTTTTGATGTAGCAGGCCCAATTGAAGGCTTCTGCCCATAGGCTTGGAGGATTGTCTGACAGTATGGGTCGTACCATATTGGCTAATGTGAGATTGTATCGTTCCGCAATCCCGTTGGACTCTGGGGAGTAGGCAGCGGTTGTCTGGTGTTTTATGCCTTTGGATTGGCAATAAGACTCCATTTCCTTATTGACAAATTCGCCACCTTGGTCGGACCGTATAGTTCGTGGATATCGGCCAGTTTGATTGAAGACTTGTTCGCAAATGAGATCCTCCATATCGTATGTGACATGAGTGGTGGCACCGCAGTCCACGTTCCATGCGCAGGATTTACTGGTTGATTGCTGGGATAACATGAACAAGAATTTTTCTTCTTTCTCGTCATCCTCTTCCATTACCAGCGCTTCTTTGGTTTGCTTATTTTTGTGGTTGGTGCCTGGATATCCCGCTCGCTTGCAATGCCAGCATCTCACATTCAGAATGATTGAAGCGTGACTCTGATAGCACCTCTATTTCCATGTCTTTCAGAAGGGCTTCATTAGTAGTGGTTTCTTGGCTTAGATGCTCTTGATTCCATATCGCTTTAGCCAGCATCTCACATTCAGAATCACTGAAGCGTGACTCTGATAGCACCTCTATTTCCATGTCTTTCAGAAGGGCTTCGTTAGTAGTGGTTTCTTGGCTTAGATGCTCTTGATTCCATATCGCTTTATTATAGTATTTTGAGAGAAGAATATTTCATATCATATCCTCTTTAAGACGATTGCAGTGATATGGAACTACATCTCGAGTAACACTGAAAACTTTTTTCTTCACTTCTTGGGCAACTGTGAGGGCTGCTTAGGGATCGATTGTTATGGTTTCGTCTTTCGTAGTTAGCGAGGTGGTTCATTTTCTTTATGGCATTGATGTAGTCCATGATTTTGTCCTTTTGCGTATAGGTGTTGAGCTTGTCTTTCATTTGTTGCTCCTGCATGTAGATTCCCATCCCTTCTGCTAAATCGTCCAGCTATCTCTCCAATGTTGCATCCCTCCGAGCCCCTTTACCCATGTACATATGTTTGTTCTGACTATACCAGTCTGCTGCTTTGTCTGTTAGCGAGCGAGAGGCATAGAGAATTTTGGTGTCTTCTTCGGCAAAGGTGCAGCGATGTTCTCGGAGGTATACCAAGTCCATTATTTCGGACTTCCATACTTGTAGTCCATCCAGGTTGCCATCCCAGGTTCTTAGAGTCGGGAGGCGGGCGAATGGGATGTACTGGCCAGTAAGTTCGGGTTTAGGTGAATCCCATCGCCTGGTTTTGTGCCTAGCTTTTCTCTTTGGAGGAGAGGTTGGTGCTGGTCGAAGAGAGAGGATGGAGGTCACTGTCCGTGCCGGTGATGGTGATCTAGTTGGTGGTCGAGATGGTGGGAGCGTGACTTCTAAGGCTGCTACTTTGTCTTGTAGTTCCTTATTTTGGTTCTTGAGGGAGGTGATTTCTGCTTCTAGCATAGGTATCTGTCCTGAGCTTTCTTCCTAGGTGTGACTTCCCTTAGTCTCATCACTACGTTGGCATAGGTAGGCTTATCTTCTTTGGAAGTAATATTGTCGATGATATTTTAATAGAGTTGCATTCGAGGTAGTGAGGCCAACAGCAGAGTCGCTTTCCATCCATCGTTCTGGCAAACCGGATGTATTCTTACTGCAAGCGATATTGAAGTTGCTGATCCGGCACTGGCAGCTTGTGCGAGTTTGAGTCAACATCGCTCGAATTCTGCAATGTGGTCTGGAAGAGAATCCTTTCTATCATCGAGTTTCAGATGTGTTACGCTCATGAGGAGGGAGGACAAATGTATTCTGGTTTGGCCTTTGTAGTTATCCTTTAGAATTTTCCATGCTTCCGCAGCGTTTGATGCTGCTCTGATTTTCGATTGCGCCTCCTTGTCACAGCTGTCCATTAGGTAATCTAGAGCTTTATCTGACTTATCATCCCAGTCTGTTGCTCCAGATGACGGCCTGGGTGTGGTTCCGTCTACTATATCCAATAGTTTCTGAGTTGCCTTTTAGCTTCCACCGCCCAAGCTTGGTAGTCATTTTCGTCCCTTAGTTTTTCCAATATGCGCGGTGTGATTTTAAATATGGTAGCCAGGTCTGCCGATCCGGCTTGCTGGGATGCGCTTGTGCCTTCTTTCGCCATGATGCTTGATCGGTATGTCAGTCCGGTTTGCTTCCTTGGTGGCGTCGGTGGATCTATCATAGTATTTACAAAACCAGCCGACGGCATAACCATTCCTCCGATCCGCGAACGCCTCATGCATGAACGAGGGGCTAGATTAACATTTCTCCAACATGTCCAAGGTATTCGACGTCTTGTGTTCCTATTTGGAATGCTTTGAGCCTCTCATCCCAGTGCTCGTCCCAGTCGACATTCGTATTCGGTTCTGCCACTCCGTCAAGTGGTTCATCGGTAACAATTTCGTGAGAGGGTCTGCTAGGTTGTTCTTCCCAGGTACATGTTGAATTTTTAGGAGTCCCGGTCTACTTGGTCTCTGATGTAGTGGTACCAGTTGTCGATATGCCTCGTTCGTCGATGGAAGCTCTTGTTGCTGCTCAGTTTCGCTGTTGCATCGTTGTTTGTGTACAAGGTTGGGACTGTCGATACTCTTCATTCGGCTAGCAATTGCCGAATCCAAGCTGCATCTTTTGCCTCGGCAGCGGCTACATACTCTGCTTCCGTATTGCCAGTCGTTACAATATCTTGTCGTCGGGTGTACCAGGTTACTAGTTGCTGTCCAATGATAGTTAAGCAGCCCATTGTTGCCTTCGCATTTTCCCCGGGATATGAAGCGTCCACAACTATCTCGATCTCGAGTGGCTAATGAAGGTGACTTCCGAGGTCCCTGGGGTTGCAAGCTCAATGCCAGAGGACGCCATGTTTTCGAATATTAAACGCATCGGTTGGTGCTAGATAGGTCTGATGTAGTGTCACGAAACGGGCTAGCTAATCTACCAGGGGATACGCTTCGGAGGTTACAGATTCGGTCCAGAACTGCAAACCGTGTAACGCGCCTCCGGTCCTAGGAGGTTGTTTATCCTCATGTTGTCCTTTGCCTCCTTACTGGCGGCATCCTCGTTTATGCCTTTCCAGATCTACCACATTGTTGAGTATTGGTAGTCGTTGAGGATCGAGGTCAAGATGGGGGGTGGATGACTCAAGTGCGATCACACCTCAAGGTCTCCTGTTCAACGTATATTGCAACGTTGGCTGTGAGTTCCACTGTGTCTGCAGTATCCATAGGTTCACCGCTCAAATCTGCTGTACGAAGATCTTCTGATGATGATTGCTGAATCGACTGTTTAGATAGATGCGAATCCGGCCCCGTATTTTCCTCAGTGTCAGCCATTCGCACGTCGTCATTACGTGTCAATTGAATAGAGGCCGCGTTAAACTCTGAATCCTCGCTCGTGTTCTGTGCACCCACTGTGTCTCTCAACAGCGGTTCCTTCGACCTCCGCATCTAATTTTTCTATGCGGTGACTGTTCGTATCGTTCATTTCAGTGATTGCAGACATATTCGTCTCATCGAACACAACATCTAACGCTTCCGGGACTTGACGGCTTTCGGGGTCCCAAACTCGCCAGATCTTAGGTATTGTGCACATAGCCAAGGAAGGTACACTTGAAGGATTTCGCTTCAAGCTTGGTTCGTTTTGTTTTTAGTACTAATACATGTGCAGTGCAGCCAAATATTCGAAGATGATGAAGTTCAGGCACCTTGCCATACCATGCTTCATATGGCGTTCTCTTCAGGGACTTAATCGGGTACTTGGGACGCTTGAAATGTATCATCATCGTCCTCCGCCGTCTGACTATCTTCCGCAAAACTCGGGGATTGCGAGTCGGGAACCACTTCTGAGGAGCTACTTGGGCAGGATCCAGAGCAAAACATGGGGAGGTGAAGCATTCTTGCGTTGAAGTCAGAGATTTCCTTGCGAAGATCTTCGAGGAATGCTTCATTTCGTCGTGGGTAGCAAGGGCGGATCGAATGGGTAATCGATTTTAATAGCTAGACTGCCCCGCTTCTGCGCAAAATTCCGTGTGTTTGCTATTATTTCTTGGCAGCACACCGTCTCCTAGGCTGGGTATGAGATCACCCAAAATTCCTTACTGAGACTAGAATCTGACGACATACTCATAAGCCATTTCCTGAATTGTCCTATTCTTTCGTTCACTGACGACGCCATTCTGATGCTGCGTATAGGGGCACAGATAGCTTAAAGGTAATGCCGTTTTGACGAAGATTGTGCGAAAATGGGTGTCATCATATTCACCTCTTCCATTGTCACATCTGAAACGTTGTATTACACGGCGGTCGATGTTTCGTCGCTCGTTCTCGACTAGTGCCTTAAAATCCTCAAACATTTCGCAGACCTCTATAGACGATTTAGGCTTAAGGTAATAGATTCCGGCTGAAGTCATCAATGTATATGATATAGTAAATGCTGCCGGATAATGAAGGTGTGGGGAAGACTGCGGAATCTGAATGGATAAGTTGAAGAGGATATTGAGCCCGCTCCTGAGGGATTTCGATTAATTCGCATATGTTGTTTGCCCTGAAAGCATGGCACACAGACTGTAGGCGTCAGCGATGACTTTGATTTTGGCAGAGCGATTCCAGTACCGAGTCCCTTAGCCAATTCTGATGTGTATCCATGATTTTTATGCCCTAACCGTCGATGCCATATATCCAATTGCGTTGGAGCAGATTGAACTGACGTAGATATAGATTGAACTGACGTAGCATCTGTAGATTGGGCTGACATGGTGACAGATGACACGAGTGGTAGGATCGATTTTGATATTGTAGCATGTGAGGGACGGAAAGCGGTAAGAGTTCGAACATCTCATTCCTATAGGCGGCGGCCGCAGGGACTGAGTTGTCCTGTTTGTCGATGATTTCGCAGATATCGTCGTCGAATAAAATCTTGCATTGGGCTTTCATACATTTTCTGAATGAAACTAGATTGCAACCAGGATCCGGAACAGACAGCACATTCTGGAGCTTCAATATGCAGTCACCCTTTCCGCGCATGTAAAAATCACCTATTCCTGAGGCAAAAATCACTGTGTTACCACCGAGGTAAACGGGTGGGCGTTCAGGCAGACGATGGATATGAGAGAATGTTCTCGAACGGTATTGATCCTGACGACGTTTTTGTCACTGTCAGTTCTTCTTTTTCCACCTTTTTGGCTTCTTTCGCTTTCTTTTTCTTGTCGTCCCTCTGTTTAGTGTAGCATTTCTCGTCGGTATACCCTATACCTCGCCATCCCTTCACGTCCTGGCAGTATTTCCACTTCTTGTTTTCGTCCCTTTTCTTTTTGGCTTCAGTTTTCAGGACGATGGGGTCTTCCTGCGTTCGCGATCCGCTTTTCTTCTTCCGCCGATCCGGGAAGTACAGCTGTACCTCTCGATCCACATCCCCATAACTGAAGTCCCCTTTTGCTCGTATGTTTCCGACAGTGTTTCTATAGAGGGTTAGTAGCAGAAACTCTGCCTTGCAGTAATTATCCATTGATATCCGCTGCATGCATTCTCCTAGCTCCTTCCTTCTTCCGTCGAACGTTGAGCTCACTAGCGTCGACTTCATAGGTTCCTGTGATCTGAGATGGTTGTGGTCCTGTCATCGAACGAGAACCGGAATAGATTGCCTCGTACCCCGGTTAGGCCGCTTATAGTTTTCCCTTCGTATTTTGACCGCAGAATCTCATATGCGCCTTCCACCGTTTTACATAACCCGATTGATGGGACAATGTCGCTTTCACAGTTTTTATGATGGTTAGAACCGCGAAATTGTTGGCTCGTTTCCATAGCGTTTCTGTGACAGCTTCTTCCGTCGCACTCTTAACTTTTCCGTTGTCTATTTCTCCCGCGGCTATGTCATACCATTCTCGTCGGGCTGATCTCATAGAGCGAGAGAATTTGCTCGATCAGATAGATCTATTCCGCATAATTTCCTTGTCCCTGGAGGTTGTGTTCTAACTTAGGGATTGACTGCATGGCGTGATACCGTCGGCTTTTAGTGACGCTATTCCTGATTTATTCTGAGGGTCTTCCTCCGTAAGGATATAACTTCTCACCCCCGGTCGATGAGCTAAACCCTGTAGGGTCTAAATGCAGCTTTCCTCGTAGGGCCAAAATTCAAGATACGAAAAAAAAAGGATGCCGTTCATATCGAAGGGACATCAGAGGGCATGAAAGGGTCCTGTATTTCGCCGGAAAGTGTAGATAGTAGAAGTAGAAAGTAGAGCTCCTAAGCTAGTTGAGTGAGCGAAATAAACTCTTCTCTCCACAAACATCACGTCCTCTTCTCCTACGGATCCAGTTTCGTGTTTTTCAGCTTGAGTCTCAAATTGGGTCCTTAGTTCTCATGCTAATTGAGACTCCGGAGATGGAGAAGTTGACTTGTCTGAATCCACTTGGCTTACAAACTTATGAGACCGTCTTCACGGGGTTGCGTGGCCAGCAGATGTATGGCTTTAGGGATTTATAAGGCGTAGGCCAAGTAAAATGTCAGTCCCACAAGCAGTTACCTTCTACCCAGATCCAGAAATTGGCTCAAAGTTGTTGGAAATCTGAAGGGGAAGACGGCATAGGGCAAACTTGGCAATGAAAGCGCGTGGAGATAAGGAGAGCGCGTGACGACTTTCTGTACCGTAGCTCATCATATCCACTCTTAATTCTTCTCGCACCCGCGCTTTCGTACTCGCATTCGTATTTGGTCGTACGTTCGTTTCGCCAATTCTCACTGCAACGGTCCATCGAAAGGCAGTAGCGGATACTATCTGCCTATATTAAACTGGAAGAGCAGCGGATCCTCTATCATACAAGGAATTGGAAGACGTCAGGTTCCTAGGTGTCAGGGGTCTCGTTTGGTTGCAGGGCGTCCGGCTCCAGGATCTCAGTTGGTATGAGGTCCATACTAACTGTTCGTTTGATCTTTAGTTGTTTCCGGGTCTCTCTGGGTGCCTTGGTAATCCTTTGGTCTAGTTCCTCATTTGATTTCTCTACTCGCACTGCCTCAATTGCCTCGTCCAGTCCTTTCTTTCCGTTATGAGCGGGTCAGGGGGTACGGCCGACCATTGCTCACCAGCCGCGGGTCCTCTGCTGGGAGGTCACCGGGCAATTCGTCTCAGCGGGATATTTCGGTTGTACTGCGTGGTGCCGAATTGAGTGTATCTGCAAGTGCGAATGTACAAGCAAGGCAAGAACAACTGATGTTTGAATGTATTAAATATAGTAGAAGGTGATCAGTAAGAGCATAAAGGCAAGCTACGTAGAGAATAAGCGAAAGCAAAGGGGAACTGAAGACGGGGAATAAAGAACTAAACCATAGAATAGAAGAACTAGATGCGTGGGAAGGAACTGAATTGTTGAACGAAGAGCTGTACAGAACCGCCCCTCTTATACCGCTGGCCGACCAAATATCCATTTCTAATCACACTTCCTTCCGGCCTTACCCTCATTCCCAGTACTCGCTTAACGTACAACCCGCGTGACCTGTGACTTCCTCGAGCCCAGCGCCGGCGCGGATGTAGCAGTTAGGCGCCACCGCCTACCACATTCGTACCCCCCCCCATAAAGTGGTCGTTCCCTGACCACTAAGTCCGTAAGCCTGTAAGAAATGTAATCAACAGTCGACGAGAGAGTGTAGCAACATTAGTAACATCAGAAGACAGCGTAACATATAAGAGATATACACGTGAACAAACAGCTGAATGTGACAAAAGGCAACTTAACCAAACATGTAATAACACAACATGGGACCAATAGAAGACAACCAAATCCAATCGGTGAAAAAAAAAAAAACAACTAAACAAAACGTGAACATAACAGGAAACAATACGAAGACAGCAAGCGATCATAGAAAGTACATTACCCCTCCATCTCGTCATCCTCGTCAATATCTTCCCGTGGTGCGTCCTCACTGGTCGGCTCAACTTCTCCTTCCAACTCGAGTTTCCGGAAATAACTGGTCTCGCCATACGCAGCTTGCTCCCATCTCTTGATCTTTTCGAACCCTTCCTCCCAGGCTGCCATTAGTTTACCCCGTACTTTATTGATGTATTCCCAGGCGGCTGCGTCGTCTTCGCCCAGTACAAGATTCCTTTCCTCGAGGACGTCGGGGTCGGTCCACCTCCTCGCCCCAACCAAGGCATCCGATAACGCACTGAGACCTCGTAGCGCAATTGATCCTGCGAATCGTCCTCTTGGGAATCCGTGGACGTTATTCTGTCCAGAGGGCGTAGTGCTCAATGCCAGAAGGTCCCGGTGAGCGTTGCTAAGGACCTCCCAAGTTGCTGATTCCGGAATATCGAGGGTACTGTGGTCTTCTTGTATGCCGACGAACCAGGGATTGACCACCCACCTTTTTGACTCAGCTCTCCCTTGGCTGTTGCTCGAGGATCCATGTAGAATTTCAGGCTTCGAGATCCGAATGTCACCGGGCCCGCAGATAGCTGGAACCAATTCGCCGTAAGCTTCCTTGTCCTCAGGTAGATAAATTCGATCGGTTCGATGCATGTTGCCGTCATGTTCTTGATTCCTTTTTATGTTGCCGAACTCTGCCTTCCCGGATTTACCTGCTGATGGCGGATTGATGTCATGGCCTCGACTTTTGACCTTCCCCCACCACTCAACTATGTGCCGGTGGAATCCTGGCAGTACCATGGTACAGTTTGTTGGGGACTCCTGGTTGAGCGTAAGGGATGTCTGTATCCTGTTCATTCCCTGCCGACATTCGATGTACCTCCTCATGTTTAAATCCAGGTGTTGAAAGAACGTGTAGTCCCCAGGTAGGGCGGCTTTCATATAGTATGGGAAAGAGATCTGCCGGTAGTTCCCGTCCGGGCGAGCGGCGACCACAAGCGCGTAGTACACCGGATCTAGGCGAGCAATTTGTTGTATGAGACTGTGGTAAGAGTTGCGTAGCCACCCGTAGTTTGGGCTGCCATTGACTCGCCGGCGGTGGTGAGTGTACATGTATATCTCCTGCTTGATCCTAGTCTTGGCCTCGTCTCCTACAAGCATCCAAGCCATGGTCCCCCTGGCAATCGTGGTACCGTTGCTGAGCCACTCATCCCATGCGTTCGCCCCCGCGTACCTAATGAACACCTTCTCGGCGTTGAACGACCATTCATTTCCCTTGCCACGCGGCACGTACTTCATCGGTCCTAAGTCATCTTCAGGAACGCGCCCTCGGTAGTCCTTTTTAAACCAGCTACTGCGCGCTACCGTGAGGTCCCCAAGCGCGAACCTGTTCTCATACACATAGTGCAGCCGGCGAGTAAGTTCATTTCGGGACCCAGATTTTACCTTCAATCCGATGCCCGCGCACAGCTCCCGATGGTGGTACCAACACAGCATGTCAAGAGCTCGGTTCTTCGAGAAGTACTCCAGATCTCGAATGGTAACACTAACATCAGCTTTCATTGCTCTTCGCACCAAGATTCTCCTTTTGACTCCCTCATTTATTGCGGGCGGGCATTGACAGTTCCTTAGAGCGCTCGCGGTATCTACGTCCGCGTCAGCGTCGTTGCTAATATTGTCGTCGCTAGTATCGCCTTCGCTTTTCGGTTCGTCGTCATCTCCCGGAACGGTATCAAGTTGCGTGCGTTTCGCGGTTCGTTCCTCATTCTGCGGATCTTCCGTTTTCGGTGACAGCATGCGTACTCTTTTTGACGTCTCCGCCCTGGGGCGGGAATTCCCTTCGACGATCTGACTCGATAGGCGCGCTGCTACCGCCATCAAGTCCCGTACGGTCGCAAAATGCGTGGCTCTTGTCCCGATTCCTCGCTTTTCCTTGCGCTTCCGGATTTCTCGTTTTATACGGTCTCCTATAGTTTCGACAGAGTTGGAGATTCGTGCTATCCGTCTCATATACCGCAGGAAGTGTTCAGAAAATACGCTTGGCATGACGGTTCCTTCAGGATCTAACTCATTTATCCAATCCGGGCCCCACAGATTTCCTATTTCGGTCAGCGCTCTCTCCTTTCGCCCATCCGTTCTGGCGTATTCTGTGATTGCCGGCCTGATTACCGATATGTAGTTGATTTGTTCGAACAGCTCTTCCTTGGTGACCCCAAGGTCTTCCCAGATTTCATCACTTTCAATGATTTCCTGTACTCGAGTGATAACTTCACCTGATATTTCTCGCTCTTCTCCTAGGTGTATCTGGGTGTCCCGTAGGAGTTTTGCCTTCTCTATGGGGGTTGAACATTTGTTCAGGCATTCCCGCAAGGCGGCAGTCACGCTTAGTCCTCCTCGAATGAGTGCGACGTATAGGGGTTCATCCCGGATTACCACGTCGGTAGCGGTTGGCCGCGGGGCAGAAGTGGGAGCGTCTTGCGTGCGCGACCTCGGTTGTTTGGACATTGTAATAGATTCTGGATTGAGGCAGTTGACGGTGCGCGATACAAAAGGTACAATATCTCCTTACCCTGCCATTCTTATTAGCCCTAAGACCCTTGGCTTTGAAAAAAATGACATAACGCAAGGGGGGGCGGACGACAACGGCTTAGCGGTACGTAGAATAATCGGAAGGTACAGGCAAACAATATCGGTTAGGCAAACGCAGATTAAAAAGAGAAAACGGGAAATAGCAGAAAAAAGAAAACGCGCGAGACTACTGTATCGGAAATGTAGGAAAAGTATAAAAATTGCGCGGGAATACGGGAGCGCGCAGAAATGGCTCGATATACGGTTATAAACATAATTAAGACAACAATACCAAATTGATTACATAACGCGTATGCCGAGACGCTTCGGTAGCAATGTATGTACTAAACGCCCGGTCCGAGCCTAGATATACGGAAAGGCGCGGAACGTCCGAAGGGAATTACGTAATCAGGAAGTTCGTACAATTCTTCAAATAACAATTCAAATCAATTATGCTATTCAAACAAACATCAATACAAATAACCATTCAGTAACAAATAACGAGACAGGCAAATAACAATTACGTCACATTATCTCGTTCTTACCGCGGTTCGGAGATCCGGGGCGTCGATCTTACCCGCGCGGCGTCTCAAATCGGCCCGCTAAATTCTCCGGTTAGTCGTTTATCAGTCTAGTACGGTCCAGACTCTCCAGTTGTTCGTTTCGACGTATTTAATCGATTGCGCTGGGCCCCGTCTTAACCGCGTCCGTTGAGGCTGCCTGAGTTGGGAACTTGAATTTCTGACGATTCGAGCGTTAGGCTATAGCGGAATATCCCGGTCTCTCAACCTTGACAAATTCAAGATCGGGCCGTTCGGGTATTAGAAATCAATTGACAAAATTCGGGTATTGCTTTAGAAATCAAGTAACAGAATTCGGGTATTAGAAATCGAGGCTGAAGGTCCGTTGACGGTGACTGCCGGAAGGCCACCGGGAAAATTCGTCTCAAAGGGATATTTTGGTCGTACTGCGCGGTGCCGAATTGAACGTATCTGCAAGTGCAAATGTACAAGCAAGGCAAGACAACCGATGTTTGTAGGTGATCAGTAAGAACATAAAGGCAAAGAATAAGCGAAAGCAAAGGAGAACTGAAGACGGGAATAAAGAACTAAACCATAGAATAGAAGAATTAGATGTATGGGAAGGAACTGAATTGTTGATTGAAGAGCCGTACGGAACCGCCGCTGCTTATACTACCGGCTGACCAAATATTCATTGCTTCCTTCCGGCCTTACCCTCATTCCCGGTACTCACTTACCGTACAACCCACGTGACCTGCGACTTCCTTGAGCCCGGCGCCAGCGCGGACGTAGCAGTTAGGCGCGGCCTACAATCTGTGACTCGCGGGAAGTTCGAGAAGGTATATCCTGGAATAGGTTTTCGTGTTGGAGTGATTGTCGGCATACGGTGAGTATCTGGTTGATTTTTCGCCGCGCCGCTCCGGGCTCACATAGCCTCGTCCCGGCTCACAACCTGTAAGCGAGAAGAAAGTTTCTTTGCCACCGGCTTAGTAAATTCGAAGCTGCTCTGGTCTATCTAATCTACATTTTGCGCTGAATTTACAGGTCCAGTTTTTATATATATCCTTTAGCCCTTTCCTAACAAGCGCGGCCTCTTCTTGTTTGGCCGTCCACTATGTTTCCGTTTTTCTACCGCTAATATTCCGTTTTAGGTCTAGGGCTGGCTTTTACGGACTATGTCCTCATCCATACCCTCATGAGTGAATTATTGATATGCCGTGAATAAGTACGACAGACGGCTCGGATTCCACGCCGGAGTTATCCGTATATGTGAGATATAAAAACGCCCCGCCTGGAAAGTGTCAAACTTTCAAAGTAGCTACCGTGGAGGAAAAAGGGCATAGATTCTTGACTGTCCTCGGGCGGTTGGCCGTACTGAAACTGCTCAGACGATCATGCGTGAATTATTCCTGGATAGGAAGTGATTGAGCAAGCGTCCTCTGACAACCGGCCGATGGTCGTGCTCAAATGGAAACGTCGGTTTTTATGTCGCTTAGTATATTATATCAGCGTAAGTCGGGGGAGCAACTTGTATAGGAAAGGGGAAGCAGGATAATATCACAGGCGTGTATCTTAGTCCTATATGCTTACTGGCATTACTGCATATATCGAGAAGATTTGGAGCGTCTCTGCTTCCCGGAGTCAGGGAGACGGGAAGGAGAGCATTACAACGTATATGATATCCCGCGTCACGACTAGAATTTAGACGCTGAAAGCAGGGATTAAAAATAGGGCGTTGCCCTGGTTCCTGAAGTTTAATGATACGGAACCGGAGCATTACATTCCATGGAAGATGATGGACAACCCTCCTACCTCCCCTCCTACCGCTTAGGCGCGGCCAATTCGGGATGGGAGGTAAATTAGGATTGAGCCTGGGTAGTAAAAAAGATGAAATGATTTGTTATTATTATTTTTATTATTTTTCTAGATAACGCAGGCCAAAATCATTTCAACTATATCATTAACATTTGATATACTAGTCGCTTTTCCATATACATATTCATTCAACCTGCATACATCTTTCCTCCCTTCCCTCAGTCACTTCCTAACCTCCATCCCCTCCCCCGATAAAATACTAATACACCCCTGGCACAATCCTCCATTTCACCAGCCTCTTATATTTCTCCCAATCTTCGCCATACTTTTTCTTACAGGCCGCATCGTCTCTGCGATCCCGATGGATCAATAATATGGCAAAATACACCACATAAAAGTACGTCAGTGGTGTGCCAAACGCTGTCGGCAGGCACCATGCCCACGCCATGATCCAATCTCCAAAGTAGTTGATATGCCGCGCCATCCCCCACCAGCCCGAGATAATGAGCTTTGTGCCGCGCTTTGTGGGCATGGATTTCAGATGAGAGACGGAAGGGGAGTTTGGGTTTGTGCGGAATGCATTTTTCTGAGAGTTGGAGAGACGGAAGATGGCGTAGCCGGTGATGTGGACTAGCAGAACGGCAAGGATACCCCAGGGTCCCAGGCGCACGGGGTTGTAGGCGAGGTACCTGGTTTGGATGGAGTAGGTGAGGGGGACCCAAGCGAGGTCGCCAAAGACGAGCATGTGGCCGAAGCCATCAGTCGTGATATCCATTGTCGTAAGGACCGCGGGCTCATGGAGATACGAGTCCAGAACGTACCAGAATTGAAAGAGGGTAATGAGGACAATTGAGTCGGTGATATATCCGTGGAGACGGTACTGGGCGGCGATATTTGAGAGGTTGAGGATGGTCCATAGCGTGAGGCCGGGGCGGAGCTCACAGAAAGATTTGAGGTCGAGGGAGGAGAAAAAGGGAGGGCGGGGGTTGAGTTCGCGGCCGATGAACCAGTCGTAGAGTGGAGTGTTGGTTTGGCCGCCAGCGGCGAGAAGGTGGGTGCCGGGGCGGAGAGAGTAGAGGTACAAGGCGGTCGAGAGGGTGAAGGCAAAGAGATTAAGGGTCGTGACAAGGTGGAGGTTATGCTCCCAGAGGAAGAGCCAGAGGGACCAGGTGGGGCCTCGTAGGAAAGTGAAGAAAGCAAGGAGGGACAGGATGGTGACGAAGCTTGCAGAGGCATTGAGTTTGTAGGTTAACCGGGTGTTGTTGGAGAGGAGGACACCGTGCGCGTGGGTGCCAGGGAGGACATATTGGAGGGTGACGGTCAGGAGGAAGTACGAGAGATACAGGAGTAGGGTCGGAAAGTCAAAGAGATCTGAGCTGGAGATTGCGTCGGAGAGGTAAGTGAGGGGGAGGAGAGGAATTCGCGGGGAGGGGTGCCGGCGGGGGTGATGAGGAAGTGGGTGAGGTAAGTGATGATGGTGATGCTAATGGTGATGGTGAAGGCACCGGGCCTGGGGAGACGGGTCAGGGGGTCAGCAATTACTCAGGCAGGAATTGGAGCGGGGAGGGGAGACGTACGGGCCGAAGAACTCGTACTTGTGGCCCATTGTGGGTCAGAGCGGGCTACAGCTAGCGGTATCAATCGAGGTCTGAATTGGCTTGGGATGAAAGTCAGACGTGCGATTGAAAGGCGAGCAGCATGCAAAACAGCTCTTCTTTATAACCGCGGGGGGTGGGCAGTCTCGTCCGGCGCCGCGGGGAGCCGGGATGGCGATGCGATGCGGAGGCTGAGCTGG
Organism: Kalaharituber pfeilii; assembly: GCA_015179045.1. Lineage (NCBI taxonomy): Eukaryota > Fungi > Ascomycota > Pezizomycetes > Pezizales > Pezizaceae > Kalaharituber > Kalaharituber pfeilii. The sequence goes on along the minus strand of WHUZ01000007.1, from coordinate 1,846,579 downwards.
AGACGCGTTGTATCTGCTGCGGGCGGGGACACGCCCGGCGCGGCGGCGGCGGTCGCGCGGCGGGGAACTCGAAAGGGGTCGTCGCGGCCTGCCGAGGGCTGCGCTGCTGCCGTGCGTAACGCATAGCCTCTGGCGCAGCATTGCAATGCGTAATGCATATGTGCGCTTGCATTAGACGTGTGTCGCGTGCATAGCGGTTGCACGCCAGAGAAAATGCGCGGCGCGTGGTAAATATGATATCCGTACCTGCCAAGACCAACCCTGCGTCTAGGGCCCCGTCGACTAATGCAGTAATGGTCTGCACAACTGCACTCTACAACCGTATTGCCAGCTTCAATATGCATATGCCAGATTTCCGGAAGATAGCAACGCCGTATGTGCAGCCCTAGGACCGAGTGCTAAAAGCAGGGGCAGGTGCGGCTGTAATCCTCCAGCCCAACTGCAGCGGTTAATTTATCAATATCATGTCCAGCCAGATAATCTACGAAGGTGTCATTATATGAGTGTCTACCAAGAAGCCTACAGCAGTCACTGAGGGTACTCGATTAGCAAATTTGAATTCGAAAACCACTTTGCCCCTATAGAGGATGTAGAATCTTCAATGTATCCTGACATCGAAGCTGGGGAAGGCGGATTCCCAAATTAAAACAAATGTGTTGAGCTATATGGGTAGTGTATCATAATTATCAGGCTCGAGACTGTAGCTACCACTCTCTCGGCAATTCTCATATCCGGACCTTTGCTCATGCATGCACTCACCATTCTCACTTGTTCTTGTTGCCTTTCCGATTCACGCTCTCGTACCCAGACCGACTCAAGCAAGCACCTTGACTTCCCATTACTGTTACTCATAATCATCACCGAAGGAACCATGCCCAACTCCCTTTTCGCCATCACCTTCCTGGCACCCATTGTTACTGCTACAGCCTCTCCAACCCTCGTGATAGCATCAGTAATTACCACATACATATTTAATTATCCTCCGCATATTTCATAGGCTTATTTTCAGCACGTAAGTGATGACTTATTTGGTACATACAAATCCCTATGCTGGACATGTTTTGAGCTGCCATGTGTTAATGATTCTACACTGAGACCTTATTGACCTCTCTAACGTTTTTATGGAGAGAGGAGAGTTTATTGTGCTCGCTCGATTAGCTTCGGGAGCTCTGCTACATACTACTGCTATCTACATTTTTCTGGCGCGATACGCCCCCTTTTTATATTCTCGCTCCTTCAGCCTTCAGCCTCCGTTCATTTTTAGCAACTTGAATTTTAGCCCTGCGAGGAAAGTTGAATTTTAGCCCTGTGAGGAAAGTTGAATTTTTGCCCTATGAGGAAAGTTGAATTTTGACCCTATGAGGTTTAGCTCATTGACCGGGGGTGAGAGGCTACATTCTTACAACCTCACTGTATACTCTGCTGCCTATTTTCGTAAAGTATACAACTTAGGATCGAGTGAATGACCTAGCTGTGCCTGAAATATTAGGTATTCATTATAACTTGCTCCAGCAGATCTGAATTTGGATGCCTCTGCAAGCTGACATTGTTGTCTCATATCTCGCTGTTTATGCTCAGGTGTTTTAATTATAAGAACCTAGCCTTTTTTCTTACTGCTAGTACCATGAACCATCCTTAATATTTTTATAGCACACTTAGGCACAACGAGCGGAGGAGAGGAACAGATTGGAACTGAGCTACAGGCCCCTTGGGAGGTTGCGTCACGGAGTGGGGACACTGGCTGGCCTACTGGGCGGCAAAGGCTTGTGATCATGGACTTTTATATAAATATTTATATTTATGTATTCAATAATAAAAAGGAAGAGAAACAAACTATGGACATACAAGATAGGCAAGGCAGATGGGCCGGAGTGCAGATGGTGTGGGGACGAGGAAGAGGCGATGACACATATCTGGATCAAGTGCCGGTATGCGATTAATGATATAAAAAAAAAAAAATAAATAAATCCAACTGACGAAGAATGCACCTAGACCAAGACATATACACGAGCTGGGAGGGTTGAGGTATTGAGAATTCCAAATTCCAGAGTCTGAACTCCGCTTGAGCGAAAAGTCGACATATACTAAGTGGGGCGGCTGGGGCGCTACTATAGACAGTGTAATAGATGACTTTACAATTGAATAGGATGGGGGTCATGGCTACCAGTGCTCAGATATAGCAGTCGTAAACGGAAAGAGGATGTTAATGCGCTGTCAGTGGTGCATGTGCGGGCTGGCCTGTACTGTTAAGTGCGTGTTGGAACCGGTGGGAACCCCGGCAAAGCTTGAATCTTCCCCGAGCTCATTATTTGAACGGTGCAATGGGGTCCCTCTCTTGCGTCTAGATAGTAAAGCTAGACTAGGGTCGATATAATATTGAGGTACTGAAAAAAACCTGAGTCAAGGAACTACCTGTCCCGAGTCATCCCAAAGTCCATAACAGTGTTCCCAACCGGCCAGGCCGCCGACCAGGCCGCCAGGCTGCCTAGGCTGGTCCAGGCGTCCAGGTCATTCAGGCCGTTCAAGTGATTCAGGGGTAGGAGTGCTGGTTAGGAGGGCCACCTTCAGGTTACTTGGACACGGATCTAATCTAAACCTTTCTATATCCTTAGATAGCTATCTAGACTTTTTTTTTATCGAGCAGCGCTTTTTGCAGATATTCAGGTAAGTATTTTTTTCCAATATCACTTGACTGTAAACTAATTTCTTTTATTAGTACTTCATAGAGACAGACATTCCACCCACCGGTACTGGAGCTGATGATTCCTTCAGTAATCTTTCTTCACTCTCCATAGTGCAATTCAAGTTTTGATCTTGCATTAACAATCCCATGCAGCCAATCTGATGCTGAAATCGAGCCTTCTGGAATTTGGGTGATGTGACAAAGTTGGATTTTACAGTATAGTGAAGCTTTGCATGATAATGGAAAGCGATACTGGTGGTGCAAAATCTGCAAGCAAAATCCTAAACGTTAGAGAGTGAGGTATACTTAGAGTACGTTCTGTATGTAGCTACTGTATAATATAACTCACATTGCAGCCTGAATGGCCTGAATGGCCTGGACCGGCGCGGGTGGACCTCACGGCCTGCCTAGATTTCTATGGCCTGGCCGGCCCGTTGGGAACACTGGACCGACTTCATAAGAATACCTCACCAGATATAATTAAAGACAGGACATGTACAATTAGCCTTGTTAGCGAACTTAAATTTTGGGTTTATTACAGGCAAGCCTGTCATATTGGATAAGGCTCGGGCCGGCAAATCTTATGCAATATGACAGGTTATCCAGTATGACAGGTTGGAGTGGAGAGATCAGTTTTTGAGGTAAATACATGCAATAATAGATACCTACATGAATAAGAGACCATACAGGAGCAAAATTACCCACATAACTCCCGGCCTAGCTATCATTGCTTTCTTGAACTACTCTTGCTGACCTAGGTACCGCCCAGACACTCCCTTCTGGAAGGCGGCAGATAAAGTTCTGCTTCAGCTCTCCCAGCTTCCGTAGCATGGCTGGTACTGGGCCCTGCTCATCCTCTGCACCCCTCTCTCCAACACCACACCAATATCACAGCACAACATATCATCTGTGGCGATGGCTCTCCATTCGTCACTCACCCTATGTGCCCGCCGGACATTATATTCACCACCCAACTCTCTTGGAAGGTTCACCCAACAATATCGAATGCACTGGAAGCAATCTCTAGCATCCGCCGCAGGCTCTATGATGGCATAAGTATTACCATTCGAACACAATTTGCGTTTGCTGGTGACTATGTACAGAGATGGCCTGCTTTTCCTGTTACAGTTTCTACAATGATATAGTGAATATGACGGTATAGCTTAGGACAACGCTAGGTGCTTGACCTGCTGAAGGCCGTCCTGTTGGCCTTTCTTGTATAGTCTCGTAACCTGTGTGGCTATATTCCACATTGTGTACAATATCGTAGTAATGAGGATTCCATGAGTTCTGTGTATTTTGTTTTATACGGTTTATTGTAATTATTGCCAAGGAACGGAGCAGGTAGTGAATCAATAAACAAAATATATATCTACAACACCTACTAACCTATGCAACGCATATCGCAACTCTCGACCTTTTATGATCCAGTTCAAGGTTCACGTTCACTCATGCCACTTCCTGCCACTGACAGACTACTCATTCCACAACAACAATGTGATAACGCTGCCAAGGTTTCATACTAGACGTGGTCAGCCGAACTCTTTCAGGATTTTGCCAAATGATGACATAATGATCCCGAAAATCCACCGGCTCAATGGTAATACCTGTGAGATTCCATTCCGCTGGTGAATGTATGCGGAACTTCTCCTTGTTACTGCATGAATTGGCACAGCTGAGTTTCTTTTCCCCCTCTTGTGCAGATGCGCTAGCTATACGCTGCCTAACATATGTTCCTTCAGCACTCAGGTATGTATTTGCAAAGCAGGTAGACTTGAATGAGACAGTGCCATCCCGGTGGGTAATAAGCTGGAAAATTGCGGGGGAATCAAGGGTTGTTCCAACCAGTACTTCGTAGTTGCTAATCCGGATATATTTGTCGCTGTTATACGCTGACCTAATTGCGACATGTGGCAGGTAGCGGAGCCTTTCATGCTCTTCCTTAGTCAGGAGGTGATGTACTACCCACTGCTTTCTCTCGTCGATGACTCCTTGTTTTTTATCCTGCAGCTCTTGGATTATGTTCCTAGCTTGCAATACTAACTGACTTTTCTCCTCTTCAGTATTGTGTTTATATTGCTGGTGCTGTATTTTCTCCAGCTTGCTGACGCAGCCCTCGAGTTTCTCAATTACTATTTGCTTTCCTTGCAATGCATATTCTACAGTGGCGAGCTTTATGCCTAGTTCTTGCATCTCTTCGCTATGACGTGACCGCTGTGCACCAAGCTGTTGCTCCAGCCTCCTGATGTGGACATCAAGTGTATCCACTACTCTTTGCTTTGCTTGCAACGCATGTTCTGCAGTAACGAGCTTTGTATATAGCTCTTGTATCTCTTCGCAGTGATGTGATTGCAGGTGCACATCATCGAGGCCTTCAGTTATCGTAGATTCGCGTGGTGAATAGCAAGGGGGATCAACACTGAATGTGTCACTCGAGTACGATGGCAGGTTATCGCGATAGTTTTCCCGCACCTGACATGATGAATGTCAATCGTAACGCGTTCAACATGGCACGTGAGACAGGTGGACCCTATTTACGTACAGCATTAACAAGCTTGACAAAAATTATCCGCAGATCCAACTTGTCGCGGTTCGCCGTAATGAACCACTCCCACAAACTGTCCAGGGTTGAGTCAGTTAAAAAGTTATCGGATTGCATCAAGTCACGGCCGCGCTGTGGCATGTCTATATGAATTTGTTCCATACCGTTGGTGACTGTTTATCGAGTTGATTGTGGTCTGGTAAATTTGGGGAGGTTGATGACTTTTGTGAGCGGAGTGAAAAACACAGCCTTAAATAGGACTGCCGTTTAGCTGGCAACCAAGCGACATATACCGCAAATTTGTTTTGCAAGCGGCATTAAATACTTTTTACCTATACACAACGACCATCAGGCAACCTGCAATGTGGGTGAAAGGACACAAGATAACAAGGAGGCAGCAAGAGTGGGCGCCTTCCTTCCATACCTGGACGGCATAGTAACAGGCAGGGATCAGGATGTCAGCCAAGGCACAACGGGCACAAGAAAGGAGCAGACTGGGGCTGAGTTACAGACCCCTACAGAGGCTGGGGGTCTTGGACTCTTGGTGAGCACTTTGGGAGGCATGAGGATGCAATCAGGTCACCGCCAGAGGGAGGGAAGACGAGATGGGAAGAAAGATGAGGGCTAGGGAGGCGTATGCGTTCGCATTAATTGTCCTGTTATATAAATAAGTAAGTACATAATTTTTCTCTCGTGCGAACTTCCCATTTTCAGTAATAAATTGAAGCCTGGAATTCATTCAATTCGGTTCTAAAAGCAACTGGAAAATGCTTTCCTAATATCGTGCAGTTATTTTATTTCTTAATTTTTACTCTAAACTTTCTTGAAATAAAAAAAGTACTTTCGATTGTTTCTAGAACCAGGTATAAAGCCGATCTTCATTATAGCGCCAAGATTCTCTAACCTATGAGTATAGATTTCTGGCCTGCTCTCGTATTGTTATATTGCTGCCTGGTTTGATTCTTATGTTATTTTTCTTTCCTTATCTCTTATGTAATTATCTCGAGGGCGGTACACGAGTAATGATATTAAAATAAAAAAAAAGAAGGCTGTCAGGAAACAGCCAAGATTACCAATCCTCGGTTTGGTGTTAGGCAGCCAGCTTCATGCATCCAGCATATGTTGAACATTTTAGCCGGTGGGCTGGGGTAATCCTGCAGTATCCTGGTACCGAGCGAATGCTTCATTGCGCCGGCAGATATATGTTTTGTTCGTTCAGCCTTTGGTCCTTGAAGTGTTCTGTTTAAGTGGAATTGTATTGTTGACAACAGAAGGTACCAGTAAGCGTTATACCATAACGGCCAACCATAACTGCATACAATGGTGAAGCGGACCACAAAATTATGGTCTTAATCCTTTCCTATTGCTACCTTCTCCACTTGTTCTAGGTACGTCAATAGTGCGAGAGTGGGGTATTGGAGTTGGTAAGGTACTGTCGAGGAGGAAAGTGGACTAGAGGGAAGAAGGAGTAAATCACTGGAATTGAACGAGGTCTGTGGATCTGACTTTCTTCAACCTTGTCACGATGATTGTATTGTGTGCTATGTGTTGTGTGTTGCTACAGAGAAGGCCTCCTCCTCTTGATATACCCGCAATTCTCAAGTGCCCCCTTCCCCTTTGGTAGTTTCCCAGTTCGTCAACCCGCCGAACCTTCTAGTACCCTCTCCCCTAGCCTTCCTTCCAGGTCACGTGCAATGCCAAGGTCCTCCCCAGGTTTGCGACAGTACGTGGGGGTGGGGGTGGTCTGTGTGCTGGGGTGTGTGGGGGCCAGTGGGTAGGTTATCCATAAAGTTAACCATAGTCATACTCAGAATGCCTTCCTTTCCAAATTCTAACCCAGTAGAGACTCACCTATGTAAGGACAATACTCTAGCATATTTAGAGTGTTATCTGGGAACTCTAGCAAGAGTTCCGCACCTGGAACTAGAGGTGAGTGCCAGATGTTTCTTCCATATCTTCTGAAACTTATGGGCTTCTTGTTTTTGTTACATAGGGTATGTTTATGTAGGCAAGAGGGGATTTTTTTAGAACAAAAAATAACCAGGATGACGACCAAAGGATCTGAATCCATACTCACGGCGACTGCACAACCACCACTCCCCTCTTTCATAATTTCTCCTGCCCTTCCTGCGGGGCGCTCTTAGGAATCTTACGTCATAATGCCTCCTTAATTCCCTGTCAGTTTACATGTGGGGGATACTGAAAGGCTTCTTAATTGTAGAGATTCTCTCTTCCAGCATCGCCATAGTCTATAGGGCAGCATGCGATTGGTGATATTAAGAAAAAAAAAAAAAAAAAAAGAAAAAGAAAAAGAAAAAAAAGAAAATCTCTCCCAGATTTCCTTTCTCACAGGTGGGCCAGAAGGTAGCGAGTTGCCTGTGGACATCTCACTTCTGCCCACAAACGAGTATTACCCAAAAAAGAAATTTGGGGGACCGGGGCCCACTTCTATGGAACGGACGAAAATCGCCTCCCGCATTCCTACCATTCTCCGTCTTCCCTCAGACTAACAAAGAAAATCTTATCCACTTCGATTCAGCACTTATATGCAAAAGCTTGTCAATCGGATCTATGGAATGGTACGGCTCGAAGTTGTGGAGCTGAGGTTGCGACCAAGTTGAAGTACATAGTTGCTGGGCGCTTGCATGGGTACTTCCACTACCCTAAATGGCAACACAACAACCCAAATTAGCATGCTTGGCGTTAACGCGATTCCGTTACCCCCAGAACCAGCATGCTAAATGACACTTAGAATGGTAGAGGATTCCGGATATCTCTGCTTGTATGGGTATCGCTTTGAACTTTCACTCAGAGCAAGAGGGATTCGTAATGCACATCTGATGAATTTCAGATTTTTTACTCAAAGTAAATGCTCCTGACTACAACTATGGGCCCATATCATACAACATTGTGATCGTAAAAATAGTAAATATATCAATGGCGTCGCTTTCTGGCTATCATACAGCAAGAATGTGTTCTATAGTACTCACTATCATACGATCCCTTTTTCCTTCAGTAAGTTGCTACTACGGGGTATTCGAGGCCCGATTGGGCTCTGCGACTTGCGCTCTACGACACGCGACGGGAACAGAGCTCGATGTATGACAGAGCCTCTTCACATTTGGGAACTAACGGTCCCTGGTCTTGGCATGAGACTGCCCTAGTCTGATGCATTGCGGATGGGTGATCTAACGTAAATCCATAAATAAATCAAGTAGTTTTTTTTTTTGTTCTTTATTTCATGTAACCCCACTTGCAGCTATTCGCCATGGCAGGGCATATCAAGTAGTAAGAACGAGCGGTCCTACACGGATCGCTTAGATTCAAAGTATATATTCGAGCAATTCCGAATCCCTTACCGTCGAGAGCCACTTCACAGTAGTCTCGTAACTAGACCCTGACTAAGCGGAGTTTCACTTCACAGTACATGCCGGCGCATACGGTTCAATTGAAACTCGTTCTTGGTAAGCACGTGACAAATCTCCCACCGCCAAGGTTGCATTTCCCCGCTCCTGACTACTGTCGCAAACCTGGAGAGGACCTTGGCATTTCACGTGCCCTGGTGAAGGAAGGCCAGAGGAGAGGGTACTAGAAGGTTCGGCGGGTTGAAGAACTGGGAGACTACCAAAAGGGGAAGTGGGTACTTGAGAATTACGGGTATATCAAGAGGGCGAGGAGGAGGCCTTCTCTGTAGCATACAATACAATAATCACTGTTACAAGGTTGAAGAAAGTCAGATCCATAGACCTCGTTCAATTCCAGCTATTTGCTCCTTCTTCCCTCTAGTCCACTTTCCTCTTCTACAATACTCCATTAATTTTCCTTTTCCAGAATCTTACTCTTTCGGGACACTCCATGCTTCCTCCCGAACTCATCTCCCATATACTGACCGGCTCATCCCTGCCCCACTCCACCCTGCTGTCCGGCTCCTCAGCAAACAAAATTCCTCCGTGCTCTGGCCGTCCCCCAAGTTTACCATACCATCTCCTTCTCCTGGCCAGACCCGCGCCTCGACAGTTCCGAGGCCCAATGTCAGGAACACCGGCGTCTGAACAAGCTTCTCCGCTCTCTTGTAAATAGTCCTGCTCTAGCAGGTTTTATACGCAAGATTGAGCTAGTACGATGGAACATGGAAAATCACAGGGCGGGGATAACCTCGGGGAAGCAAAAGTTATTTTTTAAGGCTGAAATAAGAAGATTGAAAAAGCTATTAACGAAGGAAGGTCTAGCTACAGAATGGTGGATGGAGAAATTGGATAAGGGTTCTTTGGACGCGAATGCTGCTGCGATACTTTTACTGGTCGCGGTCTCAAAAAGGGACTGCGCAGGGCTAGATGGCGGGCTTCGTGAGCTGAGGTTGAAGCTTGACCATGTGAATTGGCGCATCCAGCCAAATTGCATGTGGAAAATGCATTGGCACCTTTTGAACAACCAGACGAGTTGCTCGGTATTTCCGTTCTTGAAAATTGTCGAGATAAAAGCGACGCGGCATCCAACCTCACCATTACACATGTACGACTGCGACATTAAGGATATGGCGGTTCCCTTCCTTTGCGAGAGTGGTCTAGAACAATTGAGCCTTTCCTTGACAAGGGCCCTTTCATCTGGGATGACGCTCTTCCCACTATTCCGAACCCCCAGAAGCCACCAAAATCCAACATCAAACATTTATCACTGTCCAATGCGCACATCCTAACACTCAAATCATTGCTCGCCTGTACCCCAACTCTAATCACACTTTCACACACCCAGCTGATGAATCTCGACATTCCAGAGCAATGCTGGGTTGAGTACTCCGTACTCGGCTCAGCCCTTAGCAAGGTTAGGGACACCCTGACCACACTCACTCTCCGCACGTTCATTTTTGGCGCGATGGACCTGAGCTTGATGAACCTGGGAACCGAATGCGGGCCCGTAGGTAACGTCCGAGATCTAGTACTGTCGCAGCTCACAAACCTGCGAGAACTGACCACCAACTTGACCCTAATTCTGGGGATCGAGGGCGAGAGTGGGATGACCTTGTCTCAAGCGCTCCCGGAAGGGTTGGAAATCTTGAGGCTGGTTGATGAGCTGAAGTGTGTAGAGGGCAGTCATTGGGAGAGGAAGAATGTTGCCAAGCTTGTAGGGCAGTATATGCGCGAGAGGGGCCAGGTGGGTGGGAAGGGTAAGCTGGCGAAGTTAGTGTTTATAATGGAGAGGGAAGACTTTGAGTTCCCTCGCTATCCGGTGTGGCGCGATTGGCCGAAAGAGAAACGGGTAGCCGAGATTGAGAACGTGGCAAGGGACGAGGGTGTGGTGGTCGAATATGAGGACTCTTGGGAGTGGGGAAACTGGTGTAACAAGTTTGTGGAAAGAGGGGATATTGGTTGGTTGCAGCAGACAGGGACGAGGGTGTGGTAAGCGGCATTTGGGTAGCAGGAGCACATGAGCCAAGTCAATAAGAGAACATTTGCTGGATTGCGTTGAGAGTCAGGAATGTACAGTGATTGCTTGCCTAATGAATGGATAGGACAAATATGGCTAGGAACGTCACAGTTGAATTCAACCTTAGCAGCTAGGTGCCTGAGGCCCGCCTGACACCTTCTAAGGAGTGAAACCTTGCAGTAAACACTTCATGTGCGATTTCAAGAAGCTACACGTTTCACCAGCGAGCTTTGCAGCACTGAGCAGGAAACCTCGATAGGCAAAATGTTTGAATTGTTACACTGAATGGCAGTGAATAGCTTTCGATATCAAGCACTCAATTGTGTTGTCCTAGAGGCGCGGCTAAATGATGATACATTCGATAAGGAAACCATGCTATTATATACCACACTGCCTACTTTCAAATAGGCCAAAAATATCTACCCAACGGATATGATGTGCAATGACGGATTGGGACTCCGTCAGTGGAGAGGGGTAAAAAAAAGTCAACATCAACCACAGGTGTTACGTTACAATCTCGTTCTAGAGTTTCTTTTACGTCTGCTAAAACATCATTTCATATTGCAAAGGTGTAAAAAAATTCATGCATATATATTTCTCTTGTAGCCATCCGAGGAATTTCCTCGGGATAATAAGAATGCTCCGCTAGGTGCCTGAGAGAAAAAACAGGGACAACACTCAGATGTCGCCGGTTTTGCGAGAGGCGTTTACTCCGCGTTGTAGTTACAGGGAAACTAGATCTCAACTCCGATCTCAACTCCGACCCCGGACCCGGATTGCGATAAAGAAACAAAACGCGAGCAGAATTGGAAACTGGGGGGGAAAACGCAAAAAAAAACAAAAAAAAAAAAAACAGCGAATGTTGGTTTTTGTGAGAATGGGACAAAAGGGGAATATGACCAAAAATCCGGGGGATATGCAAGTACCAGTGCCATTGCCAGTGCCAGTGCCAGTGCAAAATCAATGCGCCAATCAGAAGACAAAGAAAGAGAAGTTGAGAAAACATGACTGGTGGGTAAGGAGGGATGGCTGGGCGGAGAGGCGGGGAATGAGTTGCGGGTGGTGGATTCGGTGAGTGATGAGTTACTGCTGAGTGCTGATTTGCTCTAAGAGGAGGAACTCTGGGGATTGTGTCAAGGGTGAGGGAGGCTGAATAGACGTGAGAACTCCGATCGCGGAAAGAGCCCTAAAAGGGTGCCGGCGAGAGGTGGAGCCGGCCCCAAATTTCGGCGGAATGTCGAGAGTTTATGTGGTACTTTCGAAGTCTGAAGGGGTATCTGGATATCACATGTGTGCTAAAGTAGGTAACCAAATCGGAACAAAAAAAAAAGAAAAGAAAAGAAAAGAAGAAAAAAGACAGTCATTAGCATCTCCCGGCTCACCCCAACATCATCGCATCGTCGTCGTTCATCCGCATGATCTCGTCAACCTCGTCCCGATCCCGAAATGGCGCCACTCCCACTCTGCCCTCGCTTTGTCCCATCCCCATCAGGCCTCCCTCACCCATAGTGTCGGCCATCTCCTCTCCCTCCCACGTCTCTTCATACCCCGCTTTTTCTTGATACCACTGCCGGTATCTCCGTTACTCCCCGCGCCGTTGCGACCGTCGCTCCGCATGACCCCCTGCACTTCGCGCCAACTTCTCCAAATAGGCTCATATGCCGTCAAAGCAAATTTCATGGAGTCGTCGAAGCCGACCGAGAAGCGCTTGCCCTGGACGATTTGGACAGCTTGGATGACACTTGCACCAAAGTGCTGCATGAGGTAGGAGGCTACCACGACGGCAGACTTTTCGTTGCCGGATTCGCAGAAGACCAGCGTAGAGCGGGGTAGGCGCAGGGGACAGTGATGGGGTTGGCGGCAGCAGCCGCGATAAGGAGGTCGAGGACTGGTGTTCGTGAACGAGGGCGTGGTAGTCGATTGAGGTGTCAAGGGGGCGGAGGGATCGAAGGAGGGTCGGCCTTGCGGGAGAAAGAGGTCTGGGCGGAGGGGGCGAGGTAGTTTTGATCAATGAATTGGGCGGCGGTGCGGAAGGTCGAGATTAGAGGCGCCCCTGGAGTAGAGGGCAGGTCGAGCGTGACGCGAGCGGGGCCTGCGGGGGACCCGGGATGCACTGTTCGAGGCTGCGAAGGGGGTTCGCCGGTCCCGGAGCCGCCCATTAGCTTTGCGTTTCGCGGTCATGGGGCTGCGGACGGCGAGGAGGAGGGTGATGCCGCGGGCTGCAAGCCATTCCTTGTTCCGTGTTGCGGCGACAGGGCCCAGCCAGAGCCAGGGCACCATCTGCTGCGCCTCACGGCGGTACTCGTATTTCCACTCTTGCAGTGCGCCTGCAGAGGCAAGGAGGGACGCGAGGGTGGGCGCGCTGGTGGCTGCTGCGGCGCCGGCAGCAGGGGACAGCGACGGAGAGTGCGGGTGCGGGTGGAAGAAGCCGCCGGAGCCGGGACCGGGGCCGCCGGGGGAGGACTGCACGGAGGAGGGTTTGAGAATTCGGGGCGCACGACGGTTGGCGGCGGATTAGGATACGGGGAGGGCCGGGGATGCCGACGGTGTAGATGTGTTGCGGGAGGGGGGAAGGCGAGCGGCGGTTGTGGACAGAAATGGTGTTGGAGGGGTCGGGGGTAGTGGGGGACCCGATGCCGGAGTCGGGAGGACAGCGGGATGAAGGGCGGGCATGTTTGGCCAGCTAGAGGCAGGGGTGGAGGGGGTGTTGTATGTGCGTCCGTGAGGAATCAGAGGCGGAGCAGCTATCAAAACAGAGAAGACAGATCAAAGGAACGACTGGGGTGTGCAAACACACGCGGAGGTATATATTCTATGGAACGCGGGAGGAACCAGTGCGTGTGTGCGACTAGATCTACGGAGGTGCGTGTAGGAGATGCGCGAATTTTTCTATGATTATTTTTCTTGTTTTGTCGACTTGGGCGAAGGTTTTCCCGGATCGCGCGGAAGGGAACCGGAAGAGTGGAAGCACGTGCGGCGGACGTGGGCGTGCTGCGATGGGCCAGGACGGCGCGTTAAGTGGCATACGCGTTAGTCAGCCATGGTAGAGCGGAGCACGCCGCACGCTCAGTCTTACCTTGCTATAACGAAAGGCAAAAGTTTGGCCATTATTATTTCTTATAGCAAGGTTTCGTTATAACGATTTCGAGAGCTCGGGCAGCCTTATCTCAAAGTGGGTTAGAGTAATATTAAGCATAGCCAGCGAAGTCCAAGAAAGATTAGAGTAACATTAAGCGTGATGGCCGAAACCCAAGTAACATTTTCAGTAACATTTAGGTCGTATTTAAATACTATTGGGTAACATTGTAGGCGAGAATATGTTAACATATCGGCACTCCATAGGGTTCATGTACATTGTTCGCAACTGTTCTTTTACTCGCCATACTGTACACAAACCCCCGCTTTGGAATTAATCCCCCCCGTTAAACCACGCATTCCTCTACCGGGGAATGGGTTTAGGATGTGGTGGAGTTGTCAGCTTTTCGTACTGACCTATGCCTTGGAATGCTGTTGACCCTCGTGGTGGAGGTAACAACAAGCGCCATGGAGAGATGTAGATTTGGTGGCCCTGGTTCGATCTGAGGCCCCCACATCGACGCTGGCGAAGAGGGCTATCCAGCATCTTAAAGTAAACAGGGTGGACTGTAATGGCCTGGTTCTATATGATTAAATTCTAGTGGAGTCAGGGTATGAGCTACATATGCAATAAATTGAATATAGGCTAAACCAAGTACACTGATTCCGAATCTGAAGAAAAAAATAATCTTCAACATCGACAATTTTATACATCTCATCAGCTCTAAAAAATAACCCCCTCTGGCTCCCATAAGCTCATACGCATGTCACAGCCCCTCCACTATCATAGTACTACTCACGATGATATCTCCAAACACTGTACTATAGCATAGGATTAGCAGAAGCTCAAGATCTGCACATGGCACTGTACGGTCCTTCAAATATATAGTTTTCCATTTCTCGCACCAGAATGGCTGCCTCAACCCTCATCAACCTCTGATTCTGACCCCAAGGACTCTAATTCAGACTCGGCTGGTTCCTGAATCAAGCTCTATAGGTGTAGAGGCTTGTGTGGGAGCCTCCATCTCTCTTCCAGACACCTCCAGATACTCCAGTGATGGCAAAATTCAACTCGAAAGGCTCCGCCGCACCACGCACTACCGTGAGCTCCGACCCTCGCTTAACACAAATCACAAGAGCCCCTCGTCTATAGCTTCACCCACGCCTGCACCCGTGTCCCTGTCCATGAGTGGTAGCTTTCTCTGCGACTGCTGCTACACGAGCTGCTGCTGTGGCTTCCTTCTATTTTCCGAGCTTATCTGCTGCCTTTTTTTCCTTTGCGGATACTGCTGCAATCTTCTCCTGTGCAGCAATCTTGGAGAGTTGGCAGAATTGCTAGGTACACTTTCGGTGCTAGGTAGGTTGGGGGTGCTGACACTTCTGGTAATTCGAGTGGGTGCTGGAGAAGGTTGTTGCTGGTTCGGAGGTTGCTGCCAGCGGCTCCGAGGATGCAGTACCAGGGCGCATATGCATCTCAAAATGATACTTCATATACTATGCTCTTAGAGTAACCAAAGCTTGCTGGCCACTTATGCACATCATCCTTACCGTAGTAGCTATGCTGATGACTTTTTGCCTGCCATACAATAAATGGCGGTATAGCCTTGTCTGCAGCATTCACAGTCTCAAGTGTCATGACCAACTCTTGACTACCATTGGTGACTGTGACCTTACAACCAGGTCCAGCATGCACAATTGCCTTGCGGAGGTATTTTCCGTGACAATTCCCTTCTCACTGCAATTCCAAAAAGATTATCAGGAGTAATATGGCAACATTGAATAGTATTACACAATGTCTTGTAAAATGTACATTGAGCCACCACATCCATGCCCTGCTTCACCCGTATTCTCTCAAGGTATTGAATATATTGAGCATTGATTGTGGGGCGGCGAGTGAGGAACTGCGGGTGCCAGCGAGGGCATAGAAGCAATTAGTTGCAATTAATGGTGCTGAAAAACAAGTCAATTTAGGGTGGACGGTACCTGTACGCGGGCATTTGGTTTGATGACTAAGCACTAGCTATTTAGTAGTTACATGCACTGTTCTGCCCACGCCGCAGCGATTTGGTTTTCTTCCACTTGCCCACCCCACCTCCTTACCACTCCCACTGCTGTGTTCGCTGCTCCCCCTACTAGTAGTCTGTGGCTCAGTTGGTCCCTCGATGCGGCTTATGATAAGATGTGAGCCAAGTCCGTCAATCAATACAAGTATCGATGTTCTTGTGCTACAAGAGGTATGATATTGCGGAAGGGGAAGCACGCTTTTCTGGTACCGAATAGCAGAATACCGTAGGGGCTGCCTGGCCACCGCATCGCCGCTGGAGCGACGAGGTATCATATGATGAGGGCGTCCTGGCTAGGCTGTGTTTGGCTTAACGCTGCGTGTTTCGAAACGCTCAGTATGCGGTCGCTGTGCATGGGGCACATATGCAAGGCACTTGTGCGTCGGATGTCCGGGGAAGTTACAGAGAGTGCACTGCTGACCCCGCCGAGCTCACATCTGGCATTGCAGCATCACCTACATCGCTCTCAAGTGCTTGTCCGGGGGTACGGCAGAGCAGAGTACAGTTTTTTATTCCTTTGCTGAAGAGAACAGATATCCCAAGCTGTGCACTCTGCAGCAATCCTCAACTTGTCGTTCACAATGGATCCAATTCAACATCCACCTAACCCGCCAATTCCAATCCAGGAAGACCGGATATGGATTGACGGGTGCTTCGACTTTGCTCACCATGGTATATTCAAATTCCCCGTCAAGCTTATGGTCATGGACTAATGTATTTCCCTCCGCTCTGGCTTCTTCATGCAGGCCACGCTGGCGCAATCCTTCAAGCCAAACAGCTTGGAAAGTACCTAGTTGTCGGCGTTCACTCCGATGAAGACATCTTCGAGAATAAAGGTTGAAACAGCTCCCCGGTTTATGAAACTCCCCGCGGTCGATGCAAGCTAAAGAGGTGCCGTGAAAGGTCCAACCGTCATGACATTGAAGGAGCGGTAAGTCTCCCTCAATGCGCAATGATTAACCCCCCCAAATTTTGACTTGCGTTAACCTAGAATTGCTGCCGTGCAAGCTTGCAAATGGACAAACCTTCCTGTTCCAAATGCTCCATACGTTACAGAGCCAGAGTGGCTTGATCTCTACGGCTGCAAATATGTTGTTCACGGAGACGATATTACCACAGGTACGATTCTTCTGACTAAGTCAACTGGATGCCAGCTAATATATCCGTGAAGACTCTTCTGGTGAAGACTGCTACCGCCTCGTCAAATCCCAAGGCCGTTTCAAGATTGTTGCTCGCACGCCTGGGATATCGACAACTGACCTCGTAGGCCGCATGCTGCTCTGCACGAAGCAGCATCATATGCAACCGTTCGCACTTCAAACGAACCTCCTCTCTGCTTTACCATCATACAATCGTCCAACACCCACATCTGAGGCTGAATACCAGCTGGACCGTATCCGAGCATACGCTAGTGACGAATTTGGGTCCCCAGGAAAAGGCAGTACCGTTTTTTCGTATGATCCAAACTTTGGTGGGAATCCAGTTGGCACTTGCCTCAAGATTGTCGATGGACAAATGCCTCACCTAGGACAGAGGGTGGTGTACGTTGATGGGGGTTTCGATTTATTCAGCAGCGGACACATTGAATTCCTGAAATTGGTTGTTAGGACGGAGACTAACAAGGCTGCCGACCGAGGAGAGTATCAAGTTGATGGTGATCCTTCGAGCGGTGGCAGGAAACCCTACGTTGTAGCTGGCGTACACGATGATAAAACCATCAACAAGTTCAAGGGCCTCAATTATCCTATTATGAATCTCTTCGAACGCGCACTCTGCGTCTTGCAATGCCGTGTGAGTATTCCTTCTCGCTCTTGCGTGCTGCAGAGGATGGTACATGCTAATATCATACCTAGTTTGTCTCCTCGGTAATTCTTTCCTCGCCTTTCGTTCCCACTCTCTCGTTTCTCGCCACACTGCCCACTGGCGGTATCCCACACACTGTCTACCATGGTCCCACAAAATTTATGGCCTCGGAAGCAGACCCTTACGCAGAACTCAAAAAAGTTCAGAACGCATTTGGAGAGCCACTGTTTAGGGAAATCCCTGAACACGAATGGAGCGGCGTGAATGCCGGAGAAATTGTGGGGAGGATTGTTCGGCAAAGAGCGTTGTATGAAGAGAGGCAGCGACGAAAGGAAGGAAAGGCAGAAAAGGAGGGTAACATGACAACTTAATTAGAGCACAAGCATTCCAGCATTAGTGGTATAGAAGTTCAGATATCCAGTTTTGGATATGCGTATTGACATAGAGTTATTTTATTATTGATGCTTCCAATTAGTATTGTATTTTTATTTTTTAATATTTTCCGCCCAGGATAAGCAATCGTTTCGGCCCAAGGCCCCCCTAAATGAGACCAGCATCTTCCACCGCCTCTTCTTCCTAGTCTGTGTTATCTTCTTCCTTTTCATAGTAAGAACATTAGTCTCGTAACGTCGCCCTAGTTTCACTAGACTCTAATCATCTGTAAACGCTGGTTACGAGACTACTGTAAACGGAGCATTACAGTTCATCTTATTGAGGAACAATTCTGTTCCCCCAATTCGGAATTCGAACCCGGGGGCCCTCTCTCTATTCGATACTTCCTCCAAGCTCTATTGTTAACCTCCATCAACAGGCAAACCACTTCAACCAAGCTAAAGGCCAGTTTCGGACGGTAGAAAAACTGTTTGTAACCCCGCCACCTCTCCCCACCATTGCCACTTCCCTCTCTGTACCCTCCTCAGGAAAGGTATAGCGCCACTTTTCACCCCTTGGTGCGTTCGACTACCCTCCCCCATATGCATTTTCTCTTTTTTATTTCTCTGTTTTGCATTTCCATTTTGTCTGAACCGTACGTATTGATTTGTTTTATTTTTTTTTTTCATCTATTCCATATCTGTCGCCCATCCACCCCCCCCCCCCCCACACCCCCATTCTGCAATTAGGTGGAAAATGGGGAGAGAAACAGTTGAAACAAACGAGATGAAGTGGCGGTTTCTCGGGATACTGATGAAAAGTGGTGACAGTGAAAAATTACGTACTTAGACTCACTCATTTAAACAACGATTCATACTGATACCTGCGTCGCGTTACTCCTTCTTAACCCCATATCAAACCAATTGTGGGGCCCCCAGTGCCTGATGCAATTGAGCACTGCCGCCTGCGTACATACTTGATGCCAGCTTGCGGGTCCATAGAGGTGGGGATGGATTCAGGAATGGGTTCAGACATGGTGAAGGTGGCAATAGTGGATTTGCGAGTGGTGAAATAGGTGAGCTTGCGCTGAAAGTTGGAGATGGAAGAGATGAATATGTAGATGACCTTCGGCTTTTGAAGGAATCAGGTTAGTGCAGTACGCAAATTAAGTCAAGGTGAGTATATATTGATTCCTCCACAACTTATCGAAGAGGCGACCTGGACACGACCACCAACGAGCGCAGGGGCTGAATGTCGAATGTCGCAATCGAAGATGAAGCTTCTGGTAAGACTTGCGATCAGTCAGGATGAACTTTACCTTTGCGACCCCGGTCAAATGAATTAGACTACTGTCGCCTTAGTCAGTATGGGAATCAAAATATAAATTAAGGAAACAAGACGAGATACCTACTTGCTTGAAATACTCCCTGAATTATAGTTACATACCTCGAAATTAATCGTATTCATGACCTGCTCTCACGCCCCTCCGCTTTATCTGGCCAAGGCTTCGTACGGATGCCGCACTAGATTCAATAGAATATTTCAGAGTTACGGAAAACACAAGTCTCGAACCAGACTACCCCCTGTATTTCACTGCGAATTCTCACTTAAGACTTTATCAATTGCCCTAATTTCCTGCAAGTACATTCATCGCTCATACAAGTCATGGCTGGCGTGCTTTGGCCTGGAAGCCCAGTACGCCTAGTCTTGAGAACGCCATGTTGTCCGTAATGTTACTCCCCGCACCATTGGACCTCCAATCGCGAGCTTCTTCAAACGCAGCCTCCATTCTGACATCGCCGTGGCACCAATAGCCTCACTTTCACTTATGCAATGCTAGCCTGCAATGCCCACGTGAATAACATGAACTACCTGCTCCTTTTCCACTTACTAGAATTCAATGCTTGGAGTATTCCACTTCAGCACACTCCACTCAAGCCGGGCACCATCAACTTCCTCCGCCAGAGCCGAGATAAGTGCCTTGCCGTATCCTCTACCTCGGTACTTCTCCCGGACCTCAAGGTAAATCAGGCTTGGAACGCCAGGTAGAATAATACAGAGCAAAATCCAGCAGGAGAAACTAACTATCTACTATTAGCAAACACTATATAGTGGGAATATCTACTGTTATGGTACAAAATACTCATTATATACCTGCATCATTTTCAGCAAATTATAACAGAGCCTGTAGTCATCATTTATACGCCTGTGTCTGCAGCAGCTATCTCAGATGAAAAATATGCGACTGCAGTATCTCCGTAGCAAGATATTACAAATAATGAATTTCTATCTTGGCTTTCTCAATCTACTCCAGACGGCCGGCGCCGTCTAGACGGCATTGCGGAAGGTCTCTCTCTACTGATTGTCAAACCCAGAATGTGGTCACGTTCTGCATACCTCCTACCAAATGCTCCATTACGGAGCACGTGACTGCAACTCACAAATAATTCAAGACTTCTGATTGCCTTGGCAGCGTCAACCTGTGTCTTGGCACCGCCACCCCGGCAGTATATAAGGACCCCTTCCCCAGAGCCCTCTTTTGTTCCCCGTCCAAGTGCACGGGCAATACGAGCAGCAGTGAAGATATCGTCTGAGCTCTCGTTTTTGCTAGTTGAAAACTACAACTTATATTGACTGCTCCCCATTGGCTTCGGTCGGTTGGGGGAATTTTTGGCAAAATGAAAAATCTTGATACACGAGATTTTCCCCAAATGAAAACAGTTTGGGGGGGGTCTTGTGATTGGGGCATTTTCGACGGGGTCTACTTTTTTCTTTCAATGTGCTCTGGCCGCGGCGCTGGGGGGCATGGAAGGAAAATGTATTGTATGATCGGGATAGCTCTCCTTGATGGTGGTTTTAGTGAGGCGTGCTGCTGGTGTTGTAGGATTACGGCGTTTGCCAGCCTTCCTATCTGTGAGGGAGAGCTGGTGTGCGCCTGCCAGCCTGCCGCGTTTCCACCGCTTCACTTGCATTTCACTTGCATATCCTCGCTTCGTCATTTCACCGCCAACCGAAGCCAGAGATGCCAACATGCATCTACAGCTTGACGACACCTCGCGGTCACTACATTGCATTATTGCACCTCCAACACATCCGTAGATTTAGCTTCGGTATTCGTGCTTTAAACATTAAACACCTTGTCGAAGGGTTACCTAAGTAGTAGGTAGGGAAGGGCATTGAGCAAGAGGAGCCTGGTACTAGTGAATTCCATTCTAGTTTTGGTGTGATTGGCATGGGTGATTTTTTTATGCAAACATGGTAGTAGAAATACTTAAATGCGAACAACCAAGTTTGCGTTAGCTTTCAAAAGAGGAATTATACAATACCGAGTATAAAGGCATAGCCGGCTCACATCTGTTTGTGGTGGGGTTATGAATATCTCCTCCCTCCGGTCGGGGGTCGTGCCAACCAGACTAGGGTTATCCGTATTCTTTGTTCGCCCACTTTGGTATGATACAAGACAAAGAGAGATACATAGTTGAATTAAATGAGCTTCATTATGTCCCGATATGAAGTATTTAATAAATACACCGGATGAAGAACAAAAGTATATGTTATTCTGAATTTGTGAAGTATCATCAAGAAACAAGTGGTGCGTGACAAGGTCTTCTTTTCGTTTAACTTTATCTTGAGCGTGACCGCATCATGTCTGACGGACAAGCCCTATCAGCGACAAAAGCCGCGGAAGATACGAATAGCATGCTACGGGATAGGCCAATGAGCGTTGCGAGCTTTCTTGAGCTTGCTTTTGGAAAGTACGAACGTAAGGTCGAGAAAGCGTTGGCTGAAACAGAACGAAAAATCATAGCTGAAGCCACGACAACCCAAGCTTATTGCATGGCAGAGCTGAAGGCATTGAAGTCATGCATACTTTCTAGCTTAGAGGATGTTGGCGAGTACGATACCACCACGCAGGACCTCCCACAGAGCGAAGAGCGCAAGCAAACAAAGAGGCCAATGGATGACGACGAGGTCTTTCCGTCCCTTAAGAAGTCACGAACAAGTCCTCAGTCACATACGAGTAATATTGGTAAAACTCGTGATGAGAATATTGGGAGATTGGGCGAAACGGGCACCCATCAAAGCAAGGACGCTATTGGAGATGAGCAGGATAATGGAAGTGAAGATGGGCTTGCGCCTCCGGAGAGTTCAAATAGTGAAGATGATAGTGACGATAGTTATACAACACCTCCAACACCGAGCCCGGCACCCAGAAGGTTTTATATGGCATCAAGCAGGGGGACGGTAGAGAATCAGTCTCCTGAAGCAACGGATGAAGAGATCAGGCTTTGGGAATAGGCAATATCTGTGACGGGGTATGCGGTTATACGTCTTCCACTTGCAATAGAACTGTTGTGTTTCCATAGATACTTATGTCATTAAAATTAACATGTGGAGTTCTCATGGGTAACGAATTTGGAAGCTTGTCAAAGCCAGGAATTTTTTTACCCTTTGAAAAGATGGCTTCTGCGTAGTTTCTACGGGTTGACCAAGTATTCAGAAGAATTGAACTTTATCCCCTCTTCTCCCCATGTAAACCATTCTTCCACAAGGTGCCTTCCAAAAATCTCGCATGCCGTGAAATTCGTAGGCATCAAGGGCCTGATGAGGTCTTTACCAATCCTTAGTGAGCACATGAATGCGGAAAAGCAATACTTCGACAAAGGAGGAGAAGACAAGAAGTCAAACTTACCTTTAATACATGGCTTCCTGGAATGCAGGTCTGGAACAGCAATAATCACCTTTTTGGGAATCGGACGGACCTTGATGTCCCCACTGTGGGTATCTAAATTTGGAGATGGCAGACGAGTACCGGAGTTTCCTCTTCTCCATTTATGCTCTGCTGCAGCCGACTTGGAAGGCTTCCTTCCGAAAAGCAATACTTCGTATGGCTTTCGCATCACACTTTCTAGGTCGAATATAGGCTCTCCAGATGGGGTAACTTTTAGCCAAATCCATTCTCCCGCAAACTCAACTCCAAATTTCGGAAATAACCGTTCAAGAACAAAGTGTCTCCATTTTGGTTTATTCGTAACCCACACTCCCACTACAGCATCTTCACGCAAGGCTGACTCAATTGGTAGTAGAAGCAGATCCTTATGATTAAAGAGGATATCATATGTAGACCTGCAACGCTCTGCGGAGCGATTTGGCCATGGTGGGTCTAGAAGTACGAAGTTGAATCGCCCAATTCTTGAGGCATGAGCTAGAAAAGTATTGACAGACGTCTGAAAAGGAGCAAGGAGAAAGCTCGATCGAGGAGGCAAGATGAACTTTTTATGTTCTTCTGCAGAGCAAGCAATTGTGATGGTGTTATACTTGGCGGAATTGTTCTGAACGATGCACTGGTATATGTCTGCTATATGAAGAGTGGTATCTGGACATTCAGAGACATCTAGAGGGTCGTCGGAAGCTGTTTGTAGGAGATTAAGATTGGATTTCAAGTCGCTAGGAAATAGCGGCCCATGAGCTTGAAGTGCCCCCACTTGCCTCTCCAGATACCATGGACCTTTGTGCTCATGTCGTACCTTTTGTAATGCTGCAACAAGCGCTTCTCTTAGCCCGTTGTGAATGTCCAGCAGCTCTTGGTTAAAAACGAGCGTTGGGTCTTTTGGCTCCGGCAGGGCATATGGTGTGCTAGGTGGCTCCACGGACAAGAGCTTTAAGGGGCAAGATCCCGCGATTGATGTTGGGATGTCAATGAGGACAACACTTCTGTCGCTTGATAGAAATAACACCGGACCGTGGGGAGAGTTGTGTTGGTTGAAATCCATGCTTGACGTGTTCGAGGAATGCTGAACTGGGGATGCCTCATTACAGCTGGACGCTGACGGGCACGGCGCTTCTAAGGGCATGGACCGTCCTTGGCATATGTATGACGTACTGCATACGATATTTGCATCCGGATATGCAGCCAAGAACTACCATCAGCCACCGCTAGACTATTTATTTTTATGCTGTATCAGTCTGGTCGCATGGCAGCACAGCCACACCAGCGTTTACCAGCTGAGACCTCGGCCTAAGGGTCCATCCCCCGACAGAACAAAACCCGTCGCCGCATCAGCAAAGCCCCGTCCGCCAAATTACAACAAAAGTTCAAACTTAACGCCGTTCATAGCCCGCTCCCGAAACCGACCCACATAAACCACAACTTCGCAAGGCTGGCAACTCGTTCCGTGGCCTGGCCTGCGCACGATGGAGTTCATGAGTAATGTCAATTCAGGGCTGGATGAGAACAAGCCCAGCTTATTCGGTAACCATACCCAGATTCTTGCTACCCCTGGCAAAACATTTCAACGTGTTTATTTCAACTCCAAAGCTAAATCCTTACAGAGCTCATCAGCGAGACCCAGCTACGCGATCTCCTCGAGCCGTCAATCAGGTACCTTCTTGCCATTGTCACAGAACGACATCCGCGGTACCTAATCCATATTCTTAACCGTTTCGATGAAGCCTACGCACTTGTTATGCTTCTTGTGGAGAGGCACTATCTCAAATCATGGGGCGGCAGCTTTACCGAGAACTTCTACGGGATGAAGCGGGAACGGGTTCTAGCGGTCAATAATTTGAAGAGGGCTAGTGCGGCGGCGCCTGATTTAATGAGGAATGCGACGAAATTGAGGAATAGGGATATTTGGAAATCATTATTTGTGATTGTCGGCATACCGTATCTTAAGCGAAAGCTTGACGACGCATACGAGATTCATGCGGGGGGTGCAGCGGCGAGCTTGTTCGGGGCGGGTTATCATCAGAGAGATCAACTGAGGGAAAATGTACATCCGTTACTATCATTGCCATGCACTAGAAAGAGGAAATTTTGGACCGTCTTTGCTGACAGATATTCTACTAGGCTACAATACGGGAGAAGGTCATATATTGGCTGAAGAAAATATTACGAAAAATCTACCCAACAATCAACGCCGTATATTACATTTCGATGTTGTCGTTCAATCTTGCATACTTGTTCGACAAGTCGCATTACCATACCCCATTTCATTTCCTGATCAAGCAACGTATGAGGCGGTTAAATGAGGCTGACTATGTAATATTCCCCCCATCATGATCAAGCGAACGTCAATGTCAGTGAGTCGGGAGCTAACCAGATCTGCAGCGTGCCCATGAGCTTGCTAATAATACTCGCTCTCGCCATCCTGGCCTTCCGCCAATCACCTTAACGTCGCTTCTCAACCCGATATTCTTGTCGAAAGTGCTCCTTCCTAAACTTCTCGACTCCCTTAAGCTTTTACTCCCGACTTCAATCTTTTTCTTAAAATTCCTTGAATGGTGGCACGCTTCAGACTTTGCCCGACAACTCTCAGCAAAAACCAACGCTTCTATTGAACTCCCCCCACCAAAGCAAGGCCCTACCCCACTGGCGGAGAAGGATTTCAAGAACTTGCCCAAGGGTGTCAAAGTGGTTCCATTACCAGAAGATAGCAAGTGCTGCCCCATTTGCAAGGAGGAAATCACCAATCCAACTGCAACGCAAACGGGATATGTATTCTGCTATCCTTGTGTCTTCAAGTGGGTTAGCGAGGGAGGTGAAGGAGAGGGGAGGTGCCCAGTGACGGGTGTTAAGTTGTTAACAGAAGTTGAAGGATTGCGGAGGTTAATGGTTTGAATTAATACTCTGGTATATGATACGACATTTCTGTTTTCAATTTTTTTACTTTATTTTTGGAGTTTCTCAATAGGAGGCGTTTCCCGCTTCTATTTAGTTATTGGATTTAGAATCGTAACAGTTCCATTACTTTTTGTATATATGTGCGCAGCATTATACTCAGGCATTTGGTTTGCCAGTGAGGGCGGATGGAATATAGTATAATATCTCATTGCAACTAGAATAATAGTGATACAATCAGTCGGAAACTTTGTTGATATCAATCGGGATTAGGTTACTTTGTTGTTAGTATGACATCATTACGCTTCTCGATCTGGGTATCCAGTAGAGCTTGAGGCTGGTAAATCATGCCCTGGTTTCGAGATGAAGATGATGCAAGTCGCTATAATTGTCAACGACACTATCGCAACAATCTTTTCGGGTGCTTGTGTAGCTATAGAAATCGAGAACATGATACTAACTATCTGCGTCTTAATCCCATGCTGAAGCTTGGCTAGTTTCTTCCTATAATCCTCGACGATGCTGAGATAGTTTCCTAGACCAGTGGAAAGACATAACAGTGATAGTAACCAGAAGGTAAGTCCGAGTGGTAGGGCCATTCGTTGCTCAAGAGCTGTGGCTGGTGAACCCAGTTGAAATGAAATTGTGATGGCTAGGCGAAACGGATCAGGCGTTGCTACTAGTAGCGTGCCCGATGTGGTAACGATCTGCCCCCCTGTAACGATCCACTTTCTGGGCACTCCTCGTCATGCATTCCTCACTCTACTACTTTTATTTGAATATATTGCAACTATAGAAATTGCTTAACATTATACCAATTTGACATCGCTGAATCAGAATTTGCTATCATAATGAGGAAAAAATCAAAATTCCAATATTTACAACTAAATTCATTATTGTTTACCTAATTTGAGCTCTCCCTGTATATAGTATAGCTCAACATTCTCGAAATCAGAAAAATAATATAGAAAACTAGTAATTCTCATCCATCTAGGGCTGGTCTTTTTATTAAAAGTCAACAATTGCATATACAGATCATGTGGGATACAGTGCACCTTCAATTGTATAGAAGTAGTTTATGTTCCTGAGCTAATCTCCATACCTTGATCTGACTTTGAGTGTTCCTAGACTCCTCAAGTAATTCAGGAATACCGGGACTTGAAGTAGTAGTAGTTGAAGCACTAGAGGTGGTAACAGTAACTCCTTCTGAGGTGCCAGGTATGACAGAAGAGATCTGTGGCTCAAATCTGCTACTGGAACCTTCTTCTACCTACCCCCCCCTCCAGTATTCAGACCCTCCTATCTCATGAACTAAAGATCTTTCCCTGCCCCAGCCTTGCATGTGAGTTCCCCTATAGTGTCTTTTTGTGCTTGTTCAGCTGCAGCTATCTTTCTCTGTTTTCGTTCCTCTTTTGCCTTACTTTCTTGCTCCATCACTACTAACTACTTTACATATCAGCAGCTTCTTTCTTATCCTAAACTATTTTCGCACCTTCTGGAGTTTCTCTTCCTCCTTTCTGACCTTCGCTGGTGCTCTCTGTTTCCTTTTCGACATCTTCTACTATTTTTTTCCTTCTAGTTCCAGTATTACCTTAACTTCAGCTCGAGGCGGTATAGGAGGAAGTGAGTGAATATAATGTCTTGGGCGTCTTGGGCGTAGAGAACCGCATGGTCCGTATCCCACCAGATCAGTGAAAAAACACTTGACTAGTGACGTTTACTAGTCTTCTGCATAGCTCATTTAGCAATATGCCCATATATTTGCTGTCGCATTTCGCATGTGTCGCATGTACGCTCTATCGGCCACTCGAGATGACTCATGACAGAGGGAAAGTAAGGCAAAAGAAGAACGAAAATAGAGAGAGATGGCTGCAGCTGAGCAAACTACAAAAAGATACTATGGAGGAACTCACATGTGAGACTAAGGCTGGGGAAGATCTTTAGTTCATGAGATAGGAAGGTCTGAATACTAGAAGGGGGGTGGGTAGAAGAAGGTTCCGGCAGCAGATTTGAGCCACAGATCTCTTCTGTCATACCTGGCACCTCAGAAGGAGGTACTGTTACCACCTCTAGTGCTTCAACTACTACTACATCAAGTCCCGGTATTCCTGAATTACTTGAGGAGTCTAGGAACACTCAAAGTCAGATCAAGGTATGGAGATTAGCTCAGGAACATAAACTACTTCTATACAATTAAAGGTGCATTGCATCCCTCATGATCTGTATATGCAATTGTTGACTTTTAATAAAAAGACCAGCCCTAGATGGATGAGAATTACTAGTTTTCTATATTATTTTTCTGATTTCGAGGATGTTGAGCTATACAATACACAGGGAGAGCTCAAATTAGGTAAATAATAATGAATTTAGTTGTAAATATTGGAATTTTGATTTTTTCCTCATTATGATAGCAAATTCTGATTCAGCGATGTCAAATTGGTATAATGTTAAGCAATTTCTATAGTTGCAATATATCCAAAATAAGTAGTAGAACGAGGAATGTATGACGAGGAGTGCCCAGAGAATGGATCGTTACAGGGGGCCAGATCGTTACCACTTCGGGCACATTAGGGACTCAGGTCTTGGCAGATGTATTACTTAAGCAATACAGTCACTGGTCAAAAGTCTTGGTGAAAAGGTCCGAGCGCACGTGATGAAAACAACAACGCGGTTGTTATTTTGTACTGTAGCAACCACCATGCCGCCCAAAACGACCCGACGAGAGATGACCAACAAAGAAAAGGGTATGATAATTGCCCTTCTCTATTTAGATTTCAAAATTAGTTTAATTAGCCGCGTAGTTGGACGTCCTTGGTCAACTATCAAAAATTTCATTGTACGACGTGAAATTCGGCAAACCGATGAAAACCTCCCTCGAAGCGGCAGACCCCCTAAATTGGACAGAAGAGAGCGGCGGCATATTTGGCGATATGTTAGAACGCATAAAGCAGCTCCACGCAAGGAAGTTCAAGAAGTATGCTGCCCTCATGTGTCCTTACGGACCATTAGTCGCTACCTAGATGAATTCGGCTTGCACAAGTGATTGGCCAAGAAACGACCAAAATTAACGACCGAACGAGCTGCGGCAAGACTCCAATGGGCACTAGAACGCAAGGATTGGACAGTAGAAGACTTCCAATCAACAATTGGAGTGATGAATGCAGTGTGGAGAAATCGGAAGAATCTCGGCAAATGATACACAGACGGTAGCATGATCGGAGAGAAGGCCGGAGCAGGTATATCAATCGGAGGAGAGACGGATTCGATATATCTGGGAGCCCAGGCTACTGTCAACGATGCGGAGATATATGCGATCAGCGAGGCTGCAGAAAGGATGGAAGGAGAGCTACTCATCATCACAGATTCCAAGTTCGCGATATCCAGGATGTCAGCAATAGCAAAGGGACTCCCAACACCAGACGGGGCGACGAGGAGACTCAGGGAAGCCTGGAAAAGGCGACTGGATAGGGGAGACCTAGACATGGCTGTGATGTGGGTGAAAAGTCACAAAAGTATACCAGGAAATGAAGCAGCAGATGAGGCAGCGAGAATAGGGACAGCGCTACAATGCGCGGCAGAGGTGGTGACAGAAGCGGGGATAAGACAGGAGGCAAAGCGAGAGAGAGCACGAGAAAGGAATAGACTGGGTCTGACATACCGACCTCTGGAGAGACTCGGCGCGCGAGTATCGAGACTAGCGGGACTGTTGGGGGCGAAGGGACTACGCGCATGGAGACATCACATAGGGGAGGCGACAGACCCAGGGTGTAGGTGGTGCGGGGAGGCGGAGGAGACCACCGGACATTTACTGGAGGGGTGTAGAGTGTGGCAGAAGAAATGGCCCGGGGGCATGGCAGCAATAATAAAACCCCCAAAGTGCAGGGAAGGAGAAGGTGACCCACTACAGGGGCTGATGGAGATGATGGAAGAGGACGGAGGGTGACTTCAGTTACATTTCAGTGTGCCAGTATTTTATTTTCTCTATCTCATTTAGTTCCTGTTGATCACATGTACCTAACACATCGCCATAGCCCACAGGGCGGTAAGCGATAAATGATATAAAAAAAAAAAAAAAAAAAAAAAAAAAAAAAAAATAGGTTGGTAGCCTGTATGCGGGGTTACGTGATCCAAAGATGAAAAGGAATATGACATCGACCCCACTCTTTTCCCTCGGGGGTCGGTCATTATCATAGCTATTATACCTAGGGCCGGGTAGAGAGCTAGCCATGGTTTCCGCAAAGACCTTTCGATGGTAGGTGTCTAAACTAACTGCAAGGTCATATATTTTGCCTTTTTGAGGACTATCTAGAAGAGCAATTGAAATCAAGGAAATACAAATATAAGTCAGGAAAATTTTTTTTTTTTTTTTCTTTTATATCATTATTTGCGTGCTGCCCTATGTGCTATGGTGAGATAAAACGAGAGGAAAAAGTAAAATGGAAGATAAATGGTAAGACAAATTAAAGGGAAGGAAAATGACGTGATAGATCTTCAACTCTACACCTCTCTTTCGCCTTTGGCGGGTAAACAAAATCAGGAAAAAATCACATAGCTACTTGTTTTGTAAAAGATCGCCTTTTTTCCACAATATCATAAACAATTAAACCCAAGCTCTTACCACTTCGCCACTTCAATACCCCAAAAATAGGAAAACAGGCTGGGTCGCGTTCATCATAGCATGAGATAATAATAGGAATTTGCTAGCATGATGTCAATGAGGCGGTGCAACAAGATCATAAGTTGCGGGACAGATATTCTTAAGTTACGTAACCGTTTACCGCTGTTCGCTATAGCAGGGCGGGCCCTGACTCGGTGCCACCGAATGGCAAACCACAGCGATAGTATAATCAATGATTGTTAAGCAAATAAAGATATCATAAGCAGGAAGAAATAACGCCACGCTCGATGAGGCTATATAAAGGGGGCTAGAATCCACAAGAAAGGATGGGCCCCGGGCGGTGTTTCAAGGCACCTACAACCAATAGCACCTTCATCAACTTCACTTACTCTTAGTAAGTACAGGCTTTCCAACCGCTCTATGTTGTTCAAGCAGGCGAAAATTGAGTGAGTCGAGCCCGATCACATCCTGAATGTTTACATTCGTGAGGTTGAGTTTGTTTTGGGGCACTGCCCATACACAAACACAGGTGATTTCCGAGGTATGTACCCACTCGCAGGTGATTTCCGAGGTATGTACCCACTCGCTATGACCCTCAAAGGTATGCATGGTTTCATGACGTAGGACTGACCACAGTATAGTGCAATCACCACTGCCAGAGGCAAGCAGCTGGCCGTCAGGAGAGAAGGCGTCACTCAGTACCGAATCGCTATGACCCTCAAAGGTATACACGGTTTCATGACGTAGGACTGACCACAGGCGTATAGTGCAATCACGACTGCTAGAGGCAAGCAGCTGGCCGTCAGGAGAGAAGGCGACACTCAGTACCCAATCGCTATGACCCTCAAAGGTATGCACGGCTTCATGACGTAGGACTGACCACAGGCGTATAGTGCAATCATCACTGCCAGAGGCAAGCAGCTGGCCGTCAGGAGAGAAGGCGACACTCAGTACCCACTCGCTATGACCCTCAAAGGTATGCATGGTTTCATGACGTAGGACTGACCACAGGCGTATAGTGCGATCACCACTGCCAGAGGCAAGCAGCTGGCCGTCAGGAGAGAAGGCGACACTCTGTACCGACCCGCTATGACCCTCAAAGGTATGCATGGTTTCATGACGTAGGACTGACCACAGGCGTATAGTGCAATCACCACTGCCAGAGGCAAGCAGCTGGCCGTCAGGAGAGAAGGCGACACTCTTTACCGACCTGCTATGACCCTCAAAGGTATGCATGGTTTCATGACGTAGGACTGACCACAGGCGTATAGTGCAATCACCACTGCTAGAGGCAAGCAGCTGGCCGTCAGGAGAGAAGGCGACACCATTTACCGTCCCGCTATGACCCTCAAAGGTATGCATGGCTTCATGACGTAGGACTGACCACAGGCGTATAGTGCGATCACCACTGCTAGAGGCAAGCAGCTGGCCGTCAGGAGAGAAGGCGACACTCAGTACCCACTCGCTATGACCCTCAAAGGTATGCATGGCTTCATGACGTAGGACTGACCACAGGCGTATAGTGCAATCACGACTGCTAGAGGCAAGCAGCTGGCCGTCAGGAGAGAAGGCGACACTCTCTACCCACCCGCTATGACCCTCAAAGGTATGCATGGCTTCATGACGTAGGACTGACCACAGGCGTATAGTGCAATCAGCACTGCCAGAGGCAAGCAGCTGGCCGTCAGGAGAGAAGGCGACACTCTGTACCCACTCGCTATGACCCTCAAAGGTATGCATGGCTTCATGACGTAGGACTGACCACAGGCGTATAGTGCAATCACGACTGCCAGAGGCAAGCAGCTGGCCGTCAGGAGAGAAGGCGACACTCTCTACCGACCCGCTATGACCCTCAAAGGTATGCATGGTTTCATGGCGTAGGACTGACCACAGGCGTATAGTGCAATCACGACTGCTAGAGGCAAGCAGCTGGCCGTCAGGAGAGAAGGCGACACTCTCTACCGACCCGCTATGACCCTCAAAGGTATGCATGGTTTCATGACGTAGGACTGACCACAGGCGTATAGTGCAATCACGACTGCTAGAGGCAAGCAGCTGGCCGTCAGGAGAGAAGGCGACACCATTTACCGACCCGCTATGACCCTCAAAGGTATGTATGGCTTCATGACGTAGGACTGACCACAGGCGAATAGTGCAATCAGCACTGCCAGAGGCAAGCAGCTGGCCGTCAGGAGAGAAGGCGACACCATTTACCGACCCGCTATGACCCTCAAAGGTATGCATGGCTTCATGACGTAGGACTGACCACAGGCGTATAGTGCAATCAGCACTGCCAGAGGCAAGCAGCTGGCCGTCAGGAGAGAAGGCGACACTCCGTGAAGATGCTGGTAGTTGCATAAAAGGTCTTTCGCCAAACGATACATTATTCATGCTAGCTTTACTTAGGTCTGCCTTCTCAAGCCAGGTTTGATGCATACGAATCTGCTCTATACCATTAGCTAATTATATAAGTAACGACGAGTTTTTGTTGATTACATATGTACGAACCTCACATAAGTCTGCATTTTGCAATTGAGCTCGCCCAAAGAAGCCATGACTTATATCTGCTCTAGGAATGCGTATGCCACGCAAATCATGACCTGCAAAGCTCTTTCCTGCTCTAACTAGAATTGTAACTGCATTTGCAGATGCTGTTGAGAAATTTGCATCAGTTTTGGATCGCTCAATCAAGGTCAAAAAATAGTCATGCAATTGCCATGCTTTTTCGACAATGAAATCAAGAACACCGGGATCATCAACAAGATGAAACTCATTGATTAGTGCATTAGCTTTACACCCTTTGAATGCCTCATCCTCCAAAATTACTTCGGCTACCAAATAATCCCGTAGTGACTT
The DNA here is from genome assembly GCA_015179045.1 of Kalaharituber pfeilii. Lineage (NCBI taxonomy): Eukaryota > Fungi > Ascomycota > Pezizomycetes > Pezizales > Pezizaceae > Kalaharituber > Kalaharituber pfeilii. Next base: position 1,813,522 of record WHUZ01000007.1, on the reverse strand, counting down.
GTGTAAAAATCGGTATGAATTCCCCTGTCGGATAAGTGGCGAACTAAGGCGCAAAATCCGCATTTTTTCATTATTTGCTAAAAATTTTTCCCAGACCGACTGACCCTGTAGTGTAGAATTGGAGAAAATGCCAATGGGTGCATAGGTTGCTTCTAGTACCTGATGACGATACAGAGCTAGTGCAAATTGTTGACAAAAGCGTCGTGCTTGGAGATTGAAATCCATGTCTTCTAACTGCCTGTATGCATCACACTGAGTTTTCGGTAGTTGAATATTATTCAAACGGACATGCGCCTGGTTTAGCCAATAATCAATGAACTGTTCGTATAAATCCCCACGCTTGAGTTTGCCATTGCCTTGAGGCCTCACAGTCATAGTCATTTTGAGGAGAAAAGGGTTGTTGATTAACGCAGACACATCGGGACTCAGTATATACCGTTCGTACTCCTCGATTGAGTAGCCAGGCCTAGTCCTTACGTATTGCGAAATATACTTCCGGATGTTTGACTTCGAAAATGGAGCAAGGTAGTATTCTTGAAATAGCTGCGGTTGACCGAGGGGATAAAACTTGCTCTGATACCCTGAGGGCAAATATTCTGGTCGACTAGTAATGATAGCTTTAGCTTTCCATGAGTCAAGCTCGTTTGCTGTAAAAAAATTTCGGTCCTGTCTCTCAATCTCATCATAGCCATCCAAGATAAATACGAACTGCCGTTGACGCCGAACTAGCTCTATTTGGTCTGGATGAAAACCTTGTTTAGCAAAGAAAGCAGCTATCAGATCTCGGTGGGTTCCTGATGTATATATTCTAAAGAGTGAGATGAATATGGGAACCACTGCAGTTGCTTGATTGGAGGCTTTGTCGTACTCAGTCCATAGATAGCGTGCAAGATGATGGTTGAATGTTGATTTTCCAGACCCAGCAGTACCTTGAATCAAGCAAATCTGTTGTACGGTGTCCGATAGAAATTGTTGAATTGCCTCTAGGAGATCAAAGCGCTTGCTGTCATGTGGATGTGTCATTCCTTCTGCCGGAATATATAGATCAAACTCGAACACCTCCAACTGATTTTTACCTAGATAGTCCTTTTTAAGCTGCGCAAAATCTGCATCTAAAGTTTTCCAAACAATTGTTTCTCGTTGATCCAATACTAATTTTTTCATTAGCAAATGATCTGTGAATAGGTGTGCATACTAAACATACTAAATGTAGATAACTTCTCGTTGATCTCTTTGGACATAGCAAGGTTCTGCTTCACAGTTGTATAGATTTCTATTTTCATTTTTGACAATTAGCGTCACGTTTCCTTATGAATGAAAATAATTTCATTGCACTCACCATCTAGCCTTAATAAAGGCTCCATTTCCTTCTTTATGTCATTCAAGACCCTCTCCATTTGCTTAAGCTTCTCAGAATTCTCTGTTCTTATTAGTAAAAAATATTTATGCAAGACTTGAATGTCAGTTGTATGCGTACCCATAATCCTTTTCATTCCAGCCTCATCTGCGCAATCTCGGACAACCTTTTTTTTCTTAGATATCTCATCAAGGTATGGTTGGATCACTTCTGAAAAAGGCTTGAACATATTTCCAATCTGCCTTATGCCTAAAATTTGAAAGTTCTTGTTTAGCAGAATACGGGGTGGCCCCAAAAGGAATCGAATATCTTACATGATGTTGTCTGAAAATGTTTTTTTACTTTGTCTGTAAATTTCTGGATTGAATCGTAGAGTTCTGCCAGAGCGTACTCTAATCTTTGTTTGAAAGCATCCCTTGTCGAACCAAGCTCCAATGCAACCTCCAGCGATGTGTTCATGTAGATATAGGCATAGAATTCGCACTTTGCCATCGTATTGACAATGGTTGCTACTGCAAATTCCAGACTTTCCATCAATTGTACATAGTTGAGTGCAATCTATTACCATGATTAATCTCCATGTATGAATGCAAGAACTTTATAACCCACCTTCAAAATAAATCTAACACTAGCCCAAACAAGAGCAGTGATAGTCGGGTTATGCTGTATTGCTACATCAACAATATTTGCATAACTCTCCATGCATTTCAGGATTGGTCCTATGCGATCCACTACAGCCACACGCTCGCCATGCCTGTTGGTGTATTTCCATTGCTTCTCTTTACTCTCAGTATGAACAGTCCGTAAATCCTTAATTACACCTTCGATCTGATCTCGCGTTGGGTTGCTCAGTAAATTCTGTCCAGGATTTTGAGGTGTTGAACTGGATGCTGGGACATTGCCCACTAATTGCGAACCTGATTGCGGTCGTGTTACGGGACTAGTAATTAAGCTCGCTCTTCCCTGTGGAGGAATTGTTTGTGCGGTTGTTTGGAGGGTGACAAGCAGAGAGCTACTAGGTGGTGGGGGATCAGTACTCCGACTCCGCTTTCTGTCAGGAGATTTCGGTCTAGATAAGTGACTATCAAGTAGCGGAAGTTAGCCTAAGCGAAGAAAGAGCATCGCTACTTTCCGTAAACTTACTGAACACTACGTTTTTGCCCGCTTCCTCCTGGGCTTCCCGATCGCTGATTATTCATTTTTTGTCTTATCACAGAATTATCACACAGAATGATGAGAGATTAGAACGACGAGAGCCTACGTACGGAGTCTTCCTTTTTGACTTTGGAGTTGTGAGCAGCGTCAAAGATTGATGATTCCCTCTCTCTCCGCATTTATTTTCAGAGGCTGTGATTTGTATGCGGCTCCGCCAGCAAGGCTGATCAACCAATCATTGGCAAGCACATACCGGTACTGTCGCTTACCTATTAGTGACCGAGCACCTATTAGTGACCGATTTCTTGGCACTCCTCCTCGTACAACTTCCACATGCAATATCTTCAGCGTCAGGCATGCTAGCAACATGAGGTAAATTGCAGAATATACAGCAGGCATGCCTAAACATTTGGAGGATATTTGATGGCCACACTATATATACACCTTTTGTAATTCAATGATATGCAGAGAAAGTATAGCATTCTACCCCCCCCTTGCATAGCAAAGGATAGCATATACTAAATACTATATGACTATCCTCAACTATAGCTCTTCGTACTCTCAAGTGACTATAGAAGAAGGGTGGCTCACCTAAATGATGGTAGGATAAGTCGCTGTGAATTTCTGTAGCCTCAAAAGCAGTTACCAAAATATCTGAAAGTGCCGGAAGTGCTAAAGCTGCTAGTATGTCCTGCTACACACATAATATACTCCACTGCAACCAATATACCACTCTAAAAGCAGCATTTCTATGCTCTTGATATAATCAATAGTGCTTTATATAACTAAAGTAGTAGATATATGATGAACTAATTCTTTAATTGCTATATTCTATCAGCAAGCACAAATTTATACCAATTGCTGCTACTTCAATATCAGAGTACCATTACTTTCTATAGACCTTGTCCTGAGTGCTCTACATATGCTAGTCCTCTGCGTAGCTCATATAGTACTCATTTATGTGACTGCGATGCCAGCGCCGGCACTGTCACCAGCATCATCGCTAGTATTGTCAGCTCATATATGACTTGCATATATGCATCCACTGACTGCCCACCGTATGGTTGTGGTGAACCTATAACAAGACAGTAACCACCCTGACAGAAGTTCTTGCAGCTAATTATACCTAGGAGGTCATTATAGGATAGTATATATCCAGATACAATTCCGCTTATTATATTACTATAAGAAATACTAAATTTTTGTTAGTATTGCTCCCTATATCATTCTTTATAGATGTACATGGTAGTAATACTATTATTCTTACCTCCTCTATCAACTATGGTATATGCTATCAATGTTGATATAGTAAGAAGTTCATTTCATCAACTAATCCTATCAGTTAGATATATGCTATTATAGCCGTCAGGGTACTTCTATACCAGCTAATTCTGCAGCTATATACTATCGTTGGTATAGATACCTATCCGGTCTACCAATCCTATTATCCTACTAGAGGCTGTCGCACTCATAAGAGTATTTTTCCTAGCAATTAATACTATCAGTCCTGAAATATACTATACTATTCTTGAGGATGTTTTCCTAGTAGCCAACACTCCCAATTATATTACATACTATCGTAATCATAAGAGTAGTCTTATAACTATTAATCCTGTTATTTTTAGTATATGTAGTTGCTTGTTGCAAGTAATAGAAGAGTATATTGGAAGTTTTGGCACTTCCGGCATTTTCGGCCATTTTAGTGGCTGCTTTGAGGCTACCGAAATTCAGAGCAGCCTTATCCTATCACCATTTAAGTTAGCTATCTTCTTCTATAGCCACTTGAGAGTGTGAAAAGCTATAGTCGAGGAGAGTCATGTAATATTTAGGGTATGCTATTCTTTGCTATGTAAGGGGGGGGTAGAATGCTATACTTTCTCTCCATATCATTGAATTACAAAAGATGTATATATAGTATGGCTATCAAATAACCTCCAAATATTCAGGTGCACCTGCTGTATATTCTGCAATTTACCTCATGTTGCTAGCATGCCTGAAGCCGAAGATATTGCATGTAGAAGTTGTACGAGGAGGAGTGCCAAGAGATCGGTCACTAATAGGTGCTCGGTCACTAATAGGTAAGCGACAGTAGGTGGTACAGCCAACACGAAGAGCTGAGCACAGCTCCGAGCCCCACACAGTTTTCATTTCTTGCTACAGTATGCTTCCCTGCTTACTCAGATTGTTGTACTTATAGTAGGCTGCGGAAATCCGGTACGGCAAAGTCAGATTCTGGTGTGGGGAAGCTGAAGTGTGAGGCTCGGAAGGTGGCCCAAGCATGAGTAGTGCAGGAGAATACTGTACAGTAAATACTAGTGGTTGTCACTGAATAATTGAGAATGGTTACCGGTACCACACTTTACTTTACTTAACTATACTTGACTGAGGCGTTTTTAGTGCCTTGGCCCCTTCGTTCATTGGCCCATTGGGTGGTGGCGCAACTTACCAGCATAAGTTCTTTTACCAGTCGAAATCGACTGGTAAATGGCTTTTCTGGTAAGTAGAGCTCAGTTAGTAACCTACTTTGCTGCATGCACCCACAACATTTCGCACCATATGCAGCATCCGCGTACACATCTCGATTCGCATCAACCTTCAGCATGCATCTACAACCACAAACAATGCAAACATATCCTATTCATATTTATGTCTTCTTTATGTGTCAATTCACCCTAAAACATTGTATTGACATAAGAAGTGTATCTTTGGCCATTTCCTCCAAATCTGAGTTGGAGTCTGCATCTGAATCAAGAACCATGAGCATCATGATAGCTTTTACATGCGTAGATGTGTAGGGCGTTTAGTCGTGGTAATTCATTTTACTAACTAATAATTTTCGCAGGGTTAAAAGGGGTACCTCACGGTTCCTGCCTAGTTTGGTTGGCGTCTTTTTCCTGGTAACTTCTGGTAACCATTCTCAATTATTCAGTGACAACCACTACTATGTAGTATTACGCTACTGTAGAGCATACCGGAAAAATCAATACCTCTTGGGACAGGCACTTGTTGCCTGAATGCACACTGACCGCCTGCTCCACTTCTGGTCGCCTGTTCTCAGCCTGGGTCTTAGTCTGAGTCCGAGCTGACCCTGGGATTGCCTCATTTAGGTTCATGGCACACTTAGAAATAAACGCAATTTTCACACCATAAAATTTAAAAGGTCGGATTTTACCCCATGGGGTAATTTACACTATTGAATTTTCATTTAACAACAGAGAGAATGATAACTAAACGGAGCGATAAGGCGATTAATAGTGGAGCAGGCGGTCAGTGTGCATTCAGGCAGAAAGTGCTTGTCCCGAGGGGTTTTGCAATTCTTAGCCCAGAACTTTGCGAGTATCTTTACAGGAGTTACTATTCTATAGAGTTCAAACACGCTTCCAGCGCTTTACGAGAGTATCAATATCATTCCTCCAGGGGCCCTTTAGATGCTCTGGAATTTTGGTTAAAGTGTGATCTCGTTTCACGAGACCATATGATAAATATTCTTCGGGCCTCTGAAAATACAGCTGCAAGGTTACATTCCGGCGCCTACTTTGTTAACCCTCAACTACTGTACTGTAGATTGGCATTTATAATAGCCCCTCTCACCCACCCAGCGTTGCTTAGAAGGGAGCTCCACATGCCCAACCTGCCCAAAAGGAAAAGAGCACCACCCCCAGGGCCACTTCGACTGCAAAGAGCAAACGGAAGCCATGCTAGAGCCCCCACCCACGTTACCTGCCTTCATATGCTAAAGACCTCCATGTCTATCAATCCTCATGTATATCCTGTTATGCTGTTTCATGTATGTATAATTCGTGTGTTTAAGTTCCGTTCATCCGCCGTGTAGATGGGTCTTCAAGTAGACGTCTTCTTCTCCCTACTGCCTACTGGCGTGGGTCTATGGCGTGGTTCTGTAAAAATATAGAGTAGAGAGTATATTCTATTTAAACTCGTTGGGTGATCTTGGGAGGTCTATTCATTTATCTACCGATTCTTCGGCCCTCTTTATACCCTTCTGTGGCTACAATTCACTGGTCAACTGGTTTCCCAAATTGGGTTTATCCGCCCAAACTAGTCGTTTCCGGCAATCCCGCCCAAAGCGGCCTTTTTTGGGTTAGCCGAACCTCGCTTACGCGACCTTATTCGGGGAAGAGTTTATTACCAATGGTCCGTGGCAGCGATGGCATAGGCTATGATGTTTGGGTATAATAATGCCACTTCGCCGTAGCTAGAGACAGGACATATCGCGTAAAAATCCGGATAGGAAAAAAAGACAACAGTGCGGAGCTGGAGGGCACGCTGCACGCCTACTTGAGTAGATATCTATGGGTATATAGACCGAGACTTCGTTTTGCTTAAGGCTCTATCGATGGCATGCCTCGTCTCTTCCCTATCCAGAGTTATACCTTCTGGGCACAACGGAGTCTCCAGTTTCTCATCTGTATTTATGAAGTGTCTCTCCACTAAGGCTTTGTGGCTGATAACGTGGTGGAAGTGTTGAGAGATGGGCTGAAGTTTCGAGGAGGAAGACTCAAGTGCTACCTAAGGGAAGATATTGGCAAGGAGAGTTCAGGGAGGGCACGACGATATCGATACACTGACTCGGAAGGCTATTGTGTGCACTTCCAAGTAGGACAGGTGATTGAATGGATCCCGAAGCAGCGCAACCTACCGGATTGGGTGAAGAGCTCCCCAAGAAGAAGGGAGACAGAAGAAGTAGTCAACCTTAATGGAGGATGGAAGCAGAGCTGCCCATGCTGCAAAGTGATCAACAACCACCACCCGTTGTGTGGAAGGCCACTTCAGAAGGCCAATTGGATTCCGAAAAAGACTGAGGAACAACAACACTTTCGTCCCCGTGGGGCACCAGGGAAGGGAAGGGCACTATGTTAAGGATAGCCTACCAAAATGTGGGCAAGGCAGTGGTGGGGACGGATATAGCGTTACAGGAGGCAGCGGACAGAGAGATTGATATTATATTTATTGGAGAGGCATGGAGGGCACCAGGAGGAGGGACAACCTTCCATCCGGCATTCATAACGATTCATAGACCAACTAAAATGGGAGGTTTAACAGCCTATGTCAGAAAGGAGCTATTAGGGAGTGTGAAAGTGGAGGGAGGGGAGAGACATGCGACAGTCAAGGTCAACGGAAGGACGGTAACAGGAGTATATTGGAACAAGGACACAGACATAACGGTGGAACTAGACAAGGTCGGCATGACAGACCTACTTATCGGAGACTGCAACAGTCACCATATGGAGTGGTCATCAAAACAAGATGGAAGAGGAAGAATACTAAGAGACAACATGAGGACACTAGGACTAGAACAGCAACTAGATAAGAGGACTAAGACGTGGACAAGAACGGTAGAGGGAGAAACACGCACAGCCCTGCTGGACCTGGTCTTCGCAAGGAGAGGAGAATGGGAGACTGGCGGGCTAACATGGGTTGCGGGGGCAGATCATGCGATGGTCTATGGGTACTTGAAAGACACAGATATGAATCAATTTAGGACTATAACCGTAACTGACTGGGAGAGGTGGGAGGAATACGTAGAAAAATGGGGCAACAAACCACTTCCGGAAGGTACTGAGATATTAAGAGACCTCACAGCGCGGTTCACAAAGAAAGCACGAATCAGCAACAGGTCCAAAAGGTGGTTCGACAAGGAAGTGAAGGAGGCTCGCAAAATGACTAGGTACATTTTACGCAAGCAGAATGGATTCGACTACGAAAGTAAAATCAAAGCGAGACGGCTCCTGAGAGACATAATAAGGGAAAAGAAAAAACAGCATTGGGCGAACTTCCTGGAAGAGGACAGAATAACATCTCCATGGGACATCTTTCGCATAGCAAGAGACCCATTCCGGAAACGCGATCTAATGGGCATTCCAGGCACAGACCAAGAGATAGCGGACGCCTTAGTGGAGAGACACTTCATAAATACAGATGAGAAACTGGAGACTCCGTTGTGCCTAGAAGGTATAACTCTGGATAGGGAAGAGACGAGGCATGCCATCGATAGAGCCTTAAGCAAAACGAAGTCTCGGTCGGCTCCAGGACCAGACGGGGTCCAATACGGATTATTGAAACTACTGCGGGGTACAACTCTATACTGGGGCCTGCGGGAAAGGATAGTAGAATATATAAATGGAGTATATGACTTCGCGAGAGGCTTCGATGTGGTAATGATACGAAAGAAGAACAAGCCAAGGGAGCTACCGGAGAGTTGGAGACCAATCACACTCCTAAACACGGTAGCAAAATTGGGACAGAAGGTTGTAGCAGACATGATACAGCGGCAGGACCACCTTTTTCATGACACGCAGCTTGGTGGAAGACCACATAGAGGAGCGGAAGACCTACAGAGGCAGACTCTAAAGGAGATAGACCGGAGACTCAAAGAAGGGAAATGGGTAGCAATGGTGGGTGACGATATTAAATCGGCTTTCAACTTTGTTAGGAGAAGGAAGGTGGTGGAGCGTCTGAAACACACATGCCCAAACCTGGCAGCTTTCGTGGATTCCTTTCTCAGACCGTGCAAGTTCAACATGATATGGGATGGCAAAAAACGTGCGCAGCACCATATGACAGATGGCACTCCACAGGGCTCTCCTTTATCCCCAGTCCTTTTTTTGGTAGCAATAGCCCCCGTGGCGGAAAAGGTGGCTGAAAGAAATTTCACGCGTTCCTATGTCGATGACTTTCATAGCATTATATCCGATTCCAACATAAGCCGACTAAGGAAAAAGATCAAAGAACATCGAAGGTTGCTGGAAAGAGACGCGGCAGAGGAGGGATATCAGGTAGACCCGGGAAAGTCCGAGACTCTCATTGTCGGATTCAAGGGTCCCACCTACAGGCTAGTCGGATTACATGTAGACTGGGAGCTGAAATTTGACGAACACCACCAGAAAAGACTCAGACTGGGCAAAGCGGCATGGGCGACAGCAGCAAGACTCACAAAGTTACACCCAGCGAAACAGCGCCAGCTATACACAAGCATCGCCAGGAATATCGCGACGTGGGGGGCGTGGGCCTGGAGCGACTACGCTCACGGAGCTCCAAAAGAACGAAAGCTAAGGGACCTGGAGAAGTGGCAATATACTGTCACACGAGGCATAATTCGGGCGCCATGGGGGACGAGAAGAGAGGTCGTTGAAGGCCTGGCGAACTTGGAGTCGATAGAGACCTTCGTGAGAGCTGAGGCTGAGCGGGTAGAAGCAAGGGCACTCCGGTTCGAAGAAGAGGAGATACGAAGAAAAGACTCGGAGAGCACGTACTTAAGAGGGAACTTCCAACACGGGGGGGAATTGCCTTTAGTGATCCTACCGACCTTGACCAGAGACGCGGAGGTGGCAGAGTGGAGAAGACACATAGATGACACAGTGGAAGAAGGATGGATTACAGCAAGACAATGCACCGATCCATAAAGCAAAGATTATTCAAGCTTTCTTCAAGCGGGACAAAATTGCTATTGATTTACACCCACCCTACTCACCCGATCTCAATCCTATGATATCGAACATGTCTGGGTGGTTCTAAAGCGCAAACTCCATGAACAGTACCCTAACATTAGCGACACTCCCGGTGGATCTGATGCTGTTAGAGCTAGGTTAGCAGAAGTACTACCTAAAGTTTGGGACTCTCTACCTGCATCGCTCTTTGAGAATCTGTGGAAAAGTATGCCAGATCGGGTCGCTGCTGTAATAGATGCAAAGGGATGGTATACTAGGTACTGAACCTCAACCACATGTACTAGAATTTTTTCCTGTATCATAGAAATTTCTCCATCATGTATACTATCACCAATTTTCATTTCATGTCAATCGGGTACTTCGTTGTTGAGATATTTGAATTTTTGCAGCCTCTTGTATCAGGCGCTCAGACCTGTTTCACCAAGACTTTTGACCAGTGACTGTAGTTTAAAGCTATACCGTATTAACTCACTTAAGAGGTAAAACGCAAACGCGCGCTTTGGTGGTCTTGGCAAGCCTCCTAGCGCCAGTGCGCGTGTTCTACGCATGAGCACGCCGAACTACCGCGATGTAGTCTGGTTGGCACAAGCCCTTCCGCTAGGAAGGTCTGGCATAAAACTTTTTTTATTTGGGTGGCACTAGCGTCACACCGTTGCCTTCTAAGTTTTGTTAGTTGCAACCCCAACATAGTCTGGTTGGCACAAGCCCTTCCGCTAACCCCAACAGACTAATATAAACACTAAATGTAAACATTGTCTGGTTTGTAAACGTAGACTAGTTAATACGTAAACCAAACGTCCTCCATAAAATTTATCATTGTGCACGCTTTGATTATCAGTTCTCTACACCCAGACTATATGGAACCTATCGAAAAACGAGTGGAAACCCGTGGGCGCAAGCCCAAAGTGCCTCCTCCGCCTGTAAATCCAAGAATAGAGGCTTTTCACAAGGAACATGCACCAAAGCTGGAGGCGATCATGGCGTTGATCAAAAAAGAGTTCCGTACCATGCATGGGTTCCTGAAGGAATGGACTCTGAATCCCGATCCCAATCTCTCACAAGCTCGGCAGGGATTTTTTAATGGAGCTGGGTGTGGTGAAGTCATTGGATTATGGCTGGGTCGGTCGACAAAGCCCCTACAAGAGCTCATACATGATATGTTTTTCAAGGAGATGGAGGGGGAGGTGGTGAAGATGCTGAAGGATACAAGTGCACCAATTCGCCATGCTCGTAAAGGTGTGAAGACAGTCAAAGCCGGAAGCATAACGACTTCTCTGAATGAAATGGAGCAATACATTCGTGAAAATGCTCCAGTGGTTTGGAAATTCTGTGACAAAATTGCGACTGGATTGGTCGTGCGACGGAATAAGTGTCGCGTCAAATGGTGACTGCGCGGTGTTATCGGAAGAAGTTGCGCTGTTCGAAGAGGTATTATTGTAGGAATTCTCAGTGATTGGGGGTTTGGGTATAAGGAACTGTAAGTCTTCAGAACCATCATCTGGTCCGACAATTTGTTTCACGACAAGGAAAAGATTAGGTCTGTTAACTGGCTCGATGATTGATAACGCATCATCCGCAATACCCAGGCCTGCTCGAATGATTCTGAGTTTATCCGGGGTGGCCGTTGCGGTACATGCGCCGAATGGGACTTTTCTACCAAGTACATTCCTCAGGGTATCCAGTTTCGCAAAATCCGTGCGGAAATCATCGCCCCTATATTGTTGCGTAGGCTAGTTAGTTGTTGCGCAAAGTAACTACCGCAACGTAGTCTGGTTGACGGCAACGGGTACGGCAACGGGTCTAATTGACGGCAACGGGTACGGCAACGTAGTCTGGTTGGCACAAGCCCTACGTTACAGATTGCAATTCGTATCGAGCATAATGAATCAGGAGATGATGACGAGCTCATCTCGATACAGGTTCAAGGCAAATCGTTAGCATGGCCTAGATATATCTACTTTGGGTAATATCTAAGCTTAGGCAGACATACCGCATATACTATGATATAGCATTCACATCACACTCCCCGGTTATTAATTCACATCTGCGGAATCACTCCCAATATGTCATGATCATTCTACTCCACCGAGTAACATTGACTTCATACGTTAAGCTTGAGACGGTATAATTGATTTACCCATATGTACATCAATTATGTACAGCCTACGTATGTACCGGAAAAAAGAAAGAAATGAGCACATCGATACTAAACTTTTTTCCCATCCAAACTATATACCCCTGATCCAATCAAATTCTGGGTTGAGTAGTAACCCATGAATGCAAATACTCGATTACCCACTCTGATTAGCACCCTCTGAGACTGGGGTACTGCAGGCACTACCCGTAGATCCATGCTCGGGGGCAGAAGCATTTGCAGTAGTGGTATCACTCCCTCCGCTAGACAGCACATCTCCGGTAGGCGTAACCGATCCTTGCCCCGAAGCAGGTAGACTTCCAGGCGTATTAGGAACCTCATCCTTACCAGCCACAAATTGAGGAAGTTGCATTCCCACGTGATTTGAGTTAGGTCCATTTCCATAACCCGCCATCGCGTATATGCCATAATTCTGATGCATATGCGGCATACCAACCCCATAAGGAACCATATACACCCTGCCATCCGGTGAGGACTGCATAACTTGGGGCTGCATCTGATGTTGCATGGGTCCACCCATAGGTTGCTGCATAGGCCCAACCATTGGTTGTTGTTGTTGCATTGCCGGAGGGGGAAGTGCGTAATGCATACCCGCATCGTACCCACGGACTGCTTCCTTGAATACCTCAATCTTCTTCAGATATGCCACCCATGCCGTAAACGCGCCCCAAATCTCTGTCGTAGTAGGTATATTTGGATCCTCGGAGTGATTTTGTGCTGCGTTCGTCGACGACTTTGCTTGCACATTCTTCTCATGTTCTCTCTTTTCTGCCTCCCTGAACATCCCTTTGCACTCATTGATATACCTCTCAGCGGTTGCTGTCTGCATGCGCCCGTGCACTGCACCATCAACCTGGGCCTTCAATTCACTCACCCATGTCTCCAGCTCTCCACACTTCCCCTCAACCTCTTCCCTCCCCCGCTTCAGAAGCACTTCCACTGCCCTCATCGCCTGTGACTTTGCTTTAAGCACACCGATCATATAGTCCCCCTGCTCCAATGTACTAAACGTCTCCAAAACGCTGGGAAGCCCATCTGGTTTTTCTGGGACTTTAATCCCGGAGTCCGGATTATCCAACACACCTGCTAATACTTCCTCAATAACGTTCTCTGCTTCTCTTTCAGCCAACCTCGCCCCTTTGAGTTGCCCATAATTGGAACTCGGACCACGTCTAGATCCCCATTTTTTTGGCTTGACTGATTCCTCCTCTGTTGGCCATTCGACAGGGACATTAAGGTTGCCTTTCGTAATCGCAGCCCCTGACAATGGATTCCTTTTTGGAGGCATTCTTCACTGTACATAGCTCCAGTTAGATACAATTTGCCTCTATACAAGGATATTGTTTACATACGGATAAGTACTAGGACTGACTTGTAGAAATATGTAGATCCTTGGATGGGATGGACAGGGAATAAGTGTGAGATAAGAGGCGAAATCGCTTTATTAGAGGGATTTTGCAACCCTGCAGGAATTAATTCACGGACTTGTTGCGACAGCAACGGAGCTGAATTGGTTTAACGACTGACATGGGCCCCCAGTCCTCTGAAGTCCACCCACTGCTAGCGCGGACTTAATAAGTCCACTCTGTTAGCGCGGACGTAATTCAGAATCAACCACAACAAACAACTACAAGAGGGCAAGTTTCTCGTGAGGAACCCTGTGAACACGTGCATCGAGCTCTCTTATGCAGCACTTGGAGAGTAGATGCATCATATATTGCATATTCAGTGTCAATTCTGCTAGTAGTATAAAAAAAGATAAACATTTCAAAGTATCAAATAAAATTAAAGTGAATTGAAAATATTTGGTGCATTCAAAAATGTCTTTTCTACACTTGATATAGTATCCATACATACTGCTGACATTATATCAAGTTCAGAGGGAATACTCTAGTAGTATTGGCATTTGTATGGGCATTCAAGTTGCATATTCATAGTGAAGTTAATGATTATGAAGTGACATTCCTGCATCACGTGGAGTTCTATTCTAAACAACTCTTGTACACTTTGGGGTTACTTCGTCTTACCCTTGTTGATTTGAATTAATTCCTGCTGGGGTACGTACAGGGTTGCAAAATCCCTCTATTTGTTGTGGTTGGGAGGCGTTGATACGCCAAGTTATACTAAGAACATGCTCCCGTTGGACCGCCATACAAATAAAAAAAGTTTTATGCCAGACCTTCCTAGCGGAAGGGCTTGTGCCAACCAGACTAACCGCGATGCTAACCTCAACAGCACGGAGACTGATACTAGTAGTGACGTGACTCCCAACGAAAGAAAAAAGAAAAAAAAAAAAATACCAATATTGTACCACAGCGCGCGCTAGTGCGATCAAATAGCGTCCGAAGTTCTGCCAAGACTACACTAGCGCGCGTTTGTGTTTTACCTCTTAAGTGAGTTAATACGGTATATAAAATGAGACAACAATACCAAAGATTGATTACGTAACACATATTTCCTCCGCGTGGCCGCAGCAAGGGCAGAGGACCACGTTCGGAGCTGCTGCAAGTGTTGTGTTCGGCGCTGTCGCTGGGTGCGTGGGGATCTTGGCATTTCACGTGCCATGGTGAGGGAAGGGAGGTGACTACTAGAAGGGGAAGGGGGTACTGGGAAAGGAAGAGTATTCAATAAAGGGAGAAGAGGGGAGGCCTCAGGGGGGAGGATCATCGTTACAAGGTTGAAGAAAGTCAGATCCATAGACCTCAATCAATTCCAGCTGTTTTGCTCCTTCTTCCCTCTAGTCCCACTTTCCTCCTCTACAGCGCCGCGAGATCTGGGTCATAACGCATGGTTACGAACGAACCCCTCTTGGCACAGGTGAGCTCCGAGCAGTGAATGCGTGACTAGACTACACGTGCTCCTCGCCAGCTCCTCACTGCACATTCGGCTACCCATCTACTACGCACGGCTGTACGCGGCAACTGGTGGGAATAGAGTATGTATACATTGAGTTCAATAAAATCTCAGGGTACAGTAGAATCCTTGACCCATGGTGTGTCAAAGCATGTCCAGCGTATGTAGGGTTTTGTATATGATATACCAAATAAGCCATCACTTCAAATAAGCCTAGAAAATGTGCGGAGGATAATTAGCCTATTCTTCCATGCTTCTGCTTCAATTTGAACCCACTTACTGTAAGGGCTCGCAGTAATCATTTATCGAGTGCGCCATATCCCGGTAGCGTGCGTTGTGTTGTTATTATTATTCAGCAAATCTTTGAACGTCAACTACAGCTTGTGATAGAATGCTTCAAGCGAGGCTGGGGACAAGCAGGGCTTCGAAACTGGCTAAGAGTTTCGTCAACATCAGTGGAATTATTTTTTTTATTTTTTTTTATTTTTTTTTTTTATCTTTACTCGCGTGCCGCCATGTGGGCTATGGCGAGGTTATGTACAACGGAGAGTTAAGGAAAACCCCGGGGAATCATGCATGAGAAAACCGAAGGAAACTCATCTCCCCGCCCACTCCAGCATCTCGGTCAGTGGGTCCCTCTTGCCCTCCTTTGCCCTCCCCTAACCCTAACCCTTCGCCCCCCCCCCCCCATTTCCGTCTGCATACTCCACATTCGTTCCAGATGTGCTCCGCTGTCTCCTCGGCTTCCCTGCAGCACCTGCACTGGGCTCTCTTCTTTGCCTATCCTATGTCTCCATGCTCTGAGGCCATTGCCCCCCATGAGGCCTGCCAACGTGGATACCCGCTCCCCTAGTCGCTCCAGCTGTCTGTAACTTTTTTTTTTTTTTTTTTTTTTCACGAAACCCCACTTGCAGCTGTTCGCCATGGCAGGGCGGTCTGTAACTTAGGCCCAATCTGGCTCTCTCTCTCGCCCTCTGGGCCGTCGCCTCCATTCGCAGCCCTGCCTCCGTTACTGTTCCTTCTTGGTATGGTAGTAGAGCGCCAATCCTAGCCGCCCTGTCGGCCCTCTCATTGCCTTCGACGCCCCTGTGGCCCTTTATCCACAGCACTACCACGTCCGTGCCCCCTCGTGCAACCCTTTCTTCCCAGGCCTGTAAGGGCACGGAGACAACGATCGCGGGTGCTACGAGGAGGCTGGCACGCAGAAAGAAGGGTGAAGGCAAGCTGGAAGAGAGAATGAATGTACGTTGACCAGTGGAGACTACATACAGGCAGGTAGGAGAGGTATATATAGATTAGAGGGAAAATGAATATTTCATGGACTTGAACATGACGACATAGAAACAGACATGACGAAAATAGAAACATACATGACAACATGCAAAGGTACTGTAGAATGATGTAGAATGATGTAGGGCGCTGTAGAGCTGTGGCTGCTCGGCTTGCAACTGCTATTGGCGCTGCCTACGGCGGTTGGCGCAGTTCAAGAGCATTCTGTGGTTCGGGTTCCAAGAACTAATCCTTGTTAATTCCTATTGCGGCATGACAGTATCTCCCCCCTTCTAGGCTGAGCTTCTGATCAGGCCATATAGGACTCATATGCAGATATGATGAAACATAGGAAATATAAGAGAGAATGACGAACAACTCATGCAGTAGGCGAAATTAAGGGTAACAGATAACAAGTGAAAGGGCGGTTATTCCTGAGCGGCGGAGCCTTTTCCCCTCCTTTTTCGCTTATTCGTGGGACCGGGCTTATCAGGGTACCTCTGGTGAAATTGGTTAATCATTTCTCGTATGCTTCTAAGGCCTTGAGTTCCTAAAGGGTGAAAAGCTACTGTATTCGGCAGATGGGTCTACAGAGTTCTTTTTTTTTTTTTTTTTTTTTTCAAATATCACGTGACCCCGCATGCAGCTATTCGCCATGGCAGGGCGTCTACAGAGTTCTAATGGTTCCATTAAACGTTACAAAGCCAGACTAGTTGTAAAAGGATACTCTCAAGTGTCTGGAATCGACTATGATGATGAGACATTTCCGCCAGTCACACCTTATGACTCCCTGCGCCTAGTCATAGCATTCGTCGCACATCTTGGCCTTCAACTACGTCAGCTAGATGTCAAATTGGCATTCTTGTATGGAACTTTAGGCGAAGGCAAGGAAATCTGGATGACTCCACCACCAGGATTAGGCTTCGATGGCAAAGTCCTTCATCTTTAAAAGGCACTCTATGGACTGAAACAGGCTCCTCTCAAGTAGTATACCAAACTAGCTTCAGTTCTTGCTAAGAAAGGCCTTAAATCTACACACTTCGATCCCTGTATTGAAAAGGCCAATCTCATTATGGTTGTCTACGTTGATGACCTTACACTTGCAGGGACTCCACCCGCGCTATTGAAGAAGTCCGCGGGCATTAGATGTAGTTAGAACTGATAGGGGGGTTTAGGATTGGTGCTTTTAGGCGGGAATGTTTCTGTCGTGGTTTTTAACTTTCTCTTTTATTTTTAGCACAACATCGCCATAGCCCTTAGGGCGGCATGCGATTAATGATATAAAAAAAAAAAAAAAAAAAATTACACTTGCAGGTAAACCCAAAGCCCACGATAACATTATTAACTTCCTCTTAGCACACTGCAAGCTTAGTGAACTGCAATGGATACTCGGCATGGAAGTTATACAGAGATAGAGAGATAGAGAGATTGGTTCTTTAATGTATCTGGTGACCTGCACTCGCCCTGATTTTGCTTATGCTGTCTCATACCTCTCTCAATTCTCTGCTCACCCTCTTCCCAGTCACCAAGCAGCTGTTAAACATGTTTTCCGCTGCGTCAGCCATACAGGCCACTACCGGCTCGTGTACTCACGTACCCAAGGCAACAATCAACAGCTTCGGCTTACTGCTTTCTCAGATGCCTCTCTCGCCAACTGCCTTGGCACACACCGCTTTTGGTCTGGATACATCTTCTTCCTTGGTGACTGTACCATTTCATGGATATCTAAAAAGCAACAGTCTGTGTCTGTTTCTACAGCTGAGGCTGAATATATGGCACTGTCATTAACTGCTCGGCAAGCCCTTTGGTATATCCATGGCTTTCAACAATCTAAACTTAATATACCAGTGCATATTTACTGTGATAACAGCGCAGGTATCAAGCTCGCTGAAAATCCGATTCTACATCAATGGACGAAGCACATTGACATGCATTACCATTTCGTCCGTAAAAGACTAACAGATGGCAGCTTCACTCTTAGCTACATTTCTACTAGAGAGAATGCTGCTGACCTCATAACTAAAGGACTTTCTAGAGACTTACATGACAGATTCACCAAACAGATACTCGGTTTACAGCCTAAGAGAGAGTGTTGAAAATGGTATAGTGCAACATCCAGTCTTTCCACCACGTTCTGTTTTTTCTATACGTCATGTATTCATCTGCCATACATCATGTATTCTAGATTTTCTAATCTCTATGTTCTTTACTCTTGATACTTCTAGATGTCATGTGAACATCACGTTAATACACGTGACTTGCTGTTTCATTCCTTATTTGGAAATATCTACATCTATTATGTACTGAGCCTAGCGCCAAGAAAAAAGCGCAGCACCATTACAGAAAAAAAATTCATTGGATCGCTTAATGTCAATGCCAGCAATCGTCCCTTCTTATAGCATAGTTCCATTTCGGCTTAGGCAACTACGTTCCATTGGGTCCTCGCTACACCTTGGCAGCAACCACACCAGACACCCCTAACTTAGAAGCATGATGAGTATGCATGTCATGAAGTATAGCAAGCGTGGTGGCAGCATAGCATGATAAGTATGTGTAGCATGGTGGAAGATTGAACGCAGTGGACAGCGGGAGTGGATCAGTGCAGGGGGTACTAGGGGGGAGGTATGGCATGGTGTATGGACGGCCTCACGGTCGGGAGGCCAGTTACTGCTTGTTCTCTTTGTACCCAAGATCTCAAATATAAATAGGTCCTCCTGTGACGTGCCCAATATGGTAACGATCTGCCCCAACTCTCTTGGCACTCCTCATCATCGCTCTACTACTATTTTGGATATATTGTAACTATGGAAATTGCTAGTCTGGTTGCACCAACCCTCCGACCGTAGGAAATTGCACAACATTATACTAATTTGACATCGCTGAATCAGAATTTGCCATCATACTAAGGAAAAAACCAAAATCTCAATATTTACCACCAAATTCATCATTATTCACCTAATTTGAGCCCTTCCTGTATATAGCATAGCTCAATGTCCTCGAAATCAGGAAAATAATACAGAAAACCAGTGATACTTATCCATCCAGTGCTGGTCTTTTTACTAAAAGTCAATAGTTGTATATAGAGATTATGTAGGATGCAGTGCACCTTCAAATATATAGAAGTAGTTCATGTTCCTGAGCTAATCTCTATACCTTAACTGATCTTCAGTGTTCCTGGACTCCTCAGGTGATTCAGGAATACCGGGACTTGAAGTAGTAGTAGTTAAAGCACTAGGGGTGGTAACAGTAACTCCTTCTGAGGTGTCAGGTATAACAGAAGAGACCTGTGGCTCAAATCTGCTGCTGGAACCTCCTTCTACCCACCCCCCCTCTGGTATTCAGACCCTCCCATCTTATGAACTAAAGATCTTCCTCAGCCCCAGCCTCGCATGTGAGTTCCTCCATGGTGTTTTTTTGTAGCTCGCTCAGCTGCAGCCATTTCTTTCTGTTTTCGAGAAACCAGTTACTGCTGTTTTATCCTTCCATATTCTATATTCTCCTGCATCTTGTTTTTACTTAACTCTTATCATATAAGATAGCTCCCAGGGTGGTGAATGAGCAAGGATGCAAAAAATATACATAGGGTACATTCATGGTCGTCACTGGCCCAGCTGTTCGTGGCCGGGCCGGCCTCGTGAAAAACACCATATGCTTTCCACGGGGCCGGCCGATTCGAACCGGAAAATGTTAGTCGGTGGGCCAGAACACAGCTAGTTCACAAGTAACTATTCGATCGGATGGAGGAGGTCAACGTTCGGCACACAGAAGAACAGGAGGATTATCCAGTTTAGGCAGAAACAAATGATTTCATTCTAAATCTAGCTACTTTCTAACTATCTACCCATCTCTTCCTTTATCATTTCTTCCCATCTACAGCACCAGCGCGCCATCATTTGCTCCCCTCTATCGCTCTACCTGATCCTGTTACCCTTTATCCCAAAAGCATTTCAAAACGCCATATTCCACTCCCCATACCCATTTCTCACATTTTTATCTACTCCTTTTTCGTTAATCGTTAGTAATACAACTGTAAATATATGACAATCAAAGCCCGCAACTCCTACAGTCCTATCTATCCTCTCTTTCCTTTCTATCCTCACGAACCGAAGGTTCTATTGCTGGGCACAAAGAACTTAAGCCCTAACAACTGAGTTCCCGGCTCCAGCAGCACTAGCAGCACTGGCAGTACTGGCATTCCTCGCCTCGTTTCCAGCTCCCGATCCTGCCGCTGCTGCTGCTGCCGCTGCACTTGCCGCATCTCCCTCACCTCCATGGTATCCATTTGAGGTTCCAGCGTTGCTTGCACTTGCGCTGGAAGCTGCACTTGCGCTGGCCGCCGCGTCATTTGCTGCAACGGCCTGCTGTCCCTCTGCTGGGAGTTCATGGACCCCAGCAGTGTCAAAGGACGTGTATTGGCTATGGTCGATTGGTGCAGATTGATAGGTGTTGTAGTCAACGTCAGTATTGTAGTTTGCATTGTAGTTGTTATTGCTGTTGTTCAAGTTCTGGTTGTTATTGACGTTGGTGTCGTAGTTGTTGTAGTTGCTGAAGGCGTTACTGGGAACCGGAGCCTGGGATTCAGTGGCCTCGGCGAACTTGGGCGCAATGGCTTGGGCTGGAGCTGGGCTCTCGACTGCAGCAACGGTTGGCGCGGCAGCGGCATAATTGATATTATCGGGGGTAGAAGCGTAGTCAACAGGTGCTTCCGCCCCGTACGTCTGGTAGTTAGCAGCGGGCATGTGCCTGTAGGTTGTGCCAGGGTAGGCTGCGGCTGGGGCGGTAGTATCAACTCCGTCGGCATAGCTCTCGAGGTAGTCAGTATCATAGTTCTTGTTGATGATCTGATTCTTATTGACGTTCTTGTTCACGTTCTTGTTGATGTTGATGTTATTGTTACGGTTGCTGTTCCTGTTTACATCAAAGTTGTTGTCATACTGATAACCGTCGTATCCACGACGCCCAATTCCCCCCCCAAACCTTCCATGACCAAACCGAGCAGTCCCGATGTTAATGTTGGCGTTCTGAGATTTGTTGCGGTTGATATTGAAGTTATTACTGAAGTTGCGGAGCCCGCCAAAGCCATTCCCGAAGCCGGGAGATCGTTTCTCGTGAACGTCCTTGTCAACATTGACGTTCTTGTTCTTGTTTTCATTCTTGTTGATATTCGTGTTCTTGTTGACATTTACGTTTTTGTTGGAATTCCTACTGGATGAGCTGCTATAGCTATTATTGAAGTTATGGCAGTTGGAACCGTAGCAGTCCCTGCTAGGAGCAGCTTCACGCTTAGCGACTCCAGAGCCATCGAAACCAACTGGGGCAGGAGCTGGAGCAGTTTCTTCTTCGAAGTTATCGATGGCATCTCGCTTGGTAATGAATGATTCAGGCTCAGCCTCACGCTTGTGGCCTTTGTGGAAGCGGTTGCGGTTAAGATTATTATTTTGGTTGATGTTGATATTCTGGTTGGTGTTTTTTGTTTACGTTCTTTCCCACACCGAGGAGGCCAGTGCCAGCAACTCCATTACCGTTAGAGCGCTTGACGATGCCGAATCCGCCGAAGTTATGAACGAAGTTGTCATTGATGTTGCTATTTTGGTTGCTGTTTATGTTGGTGTTGACGTTATTATTAAAGTTGTTGTTATTGTCACAGAAACCGCCAAATCCACCGCCGCAGCTGCTGCCTACAAAGGAAGCTCCGCCGACGCCGTTAAAGCCGCCTTCAAAGCCGCCGACGCCGCCGACGCCACCAAAGCCGCCAAGTCCGCCAAGGCCGCCAAAGTTACTAATGTCATTTAGATTGATATTCGCATTCTGGTTCTTGTTGGAGTTGACGTTGAAGTTATTGTCGAAACCATTGAATCCGCGGCGCTCATTGCCTGAAGTGGGAAGGGCGTGAGCGCCGGTGAGAGCAAGGGCAAAGAGGGTGGTGAAGACGGTTGGTGTGAATTGCATTTTTTGTTATTGCAGGGAATGACTATTAGCCGTTCGTAGTAATAGATTGTAGCGATTGGTGTGAATGTGTGAATGTGTGAATGTGAGTTGCGAAATGGATGTGTTGTGATGATGAGAAGGAAGGATTAAGACGGGAAAATGGCCTGCCTTTATAGAATACAAGAAGACAATGTAGGGTTGTGATGAAGTCGCACATCCTACTGGACATTCGCTGCTGATTGCTGCAACTGCAGTGTACAGACTACAGGCAGTGGAGCAGATCAGAAGCATTGCAATACTGTGAAGTGTGTATGCGTTCATGGTGGAACGGTGGACCTAGGGAATTCAGCTTCCAGTTGAGGGCAGTGGGTATGTGGATATGTGGAGAGGTACAGTATCATACAGTGGATATGATCTACTCTCCTCGGACTTGGTAGTTGATTCGGCCTAATAAGACTAGAATGGGTGTCACTTAGGGATGATCTATCAAGCAGCTCGGAGAGAGAAGCGCCGCTCAGGCCGGCAGTCGCAGTTTGGCGGGAGCGAAAACCCTAATGCTCGAAATTTGGGATCACTAGTCCAAATCAAGATAGCAAACGGACTACTGTAAATCATTTCGCCCCCTGCTAAATGGGTCCGCAGGAACAATGATAGATTGTTTAGCCCAACTCCGCGTCATATGGATCCAGCAACTAAAGTAAAGCCTTGATGCCATACAATGTCAGCGTGGGCCGCGTGGCAAAGCAAAGGAACCTAATTCACTTTCCGGCAACTGCAACCCTGAGAGTCCCGGGAGTTTCGGTAAGAAGTCTAACATCAAGTGTTTTCCAAGGTTACGTGACCAAAAAAGAAGTCTATCCGGTTTTAGGTAGAGGGGTGAAATACACGTGTGCTGTAATACCTGATCTTAAGCATACGCGAGCTGTATATCTTTTTGTTACGCGCACGAAACCGCAACGTGTGACCTCTTTAGATGTACTCGAGTACACAGGCACGGTTTCTGAGTGCATTCCACATGGCAGACCACATGAGCGATACTTCCACGTTGATTTGCTAGCCAACAGGTCCAAAGTTTTTTCCATTTTGCGCATGCTACCATGAGACTATGGAAACTGGCCAAGCGTGAACTATATTTTGTGCATGCTAGTTTCAAGGCATGGCCGGTCCCTGAGAAATGCTTAAGGGCTCTGTTCAACCGATAGTTACAGTCTGGCAATGAAATATGTATCGAGCACAGATGTGTATTGCAAGGACCTGATGGCATGGTGATAGGACAATGTAAGACGGACCTCTGGGAGCAGAGTCACTAAATGGACCTCTAGATGAGACGAGGCAGTGGCTGGGGATTGAACATCATAATATCATAGCAAGTTAGACAATAGACGGAAGGCATGCAAGATTTACTATAGGAATGGCCAGCAAGAGCTGCCCTCTCGAAGGTCAAGCACCAAGGGTTGTCCTAAATTACACCCTCGTATTTACTACATCATCGTAGAAACGGTAACATACTCGTTGTAATGCTGAGTTGTTTGGAGAGAGAAGATAATTGCGGTTGCACGTTGGGCCTTTGAAGACAGCTCACGTGATTAAATGCCCACAACGAAGGTGACTATTAAAGTTCGAATTTAGTACAACTTCTAATGTTTTTTATGGAGAGAAGAGAGTTTATTGTGCTCACTCGATTAGCTTCGGGAGCTCTACTATCTGCTTCTACTACTATCTACACCTCTCCGGCGAGATACAAACCCTTTTATCTCCTCGCCCCTTCGGCATCCGCTTCTGTTTGGCAACTTGAATTCTAGCCCTACAAGGAAAGTTGAATTTTGACCCAATGAGGTTTAGCTCATTGACCGGGGGTGAGAAGTTACATTCTTACACAACTGACAATAGCTGTTATGCATACCAGCAGGTAACGTTACTTTTTTTTCGCGTATAGCATCCTGGGGGCTATGACAAGATTGCTTGTCATTACTCGAAGTGGTGATATTACTTATCTCATCACATATTATCATCTGTATCTGATTTATATTCATATTAATATGCCCTCTCACTCCATCCTGCATATCTCTCCACTCAAGTAGACACTAGCCGGTGCTGCCAGCACTTCAAGAGATACCCTAATTATGTATATGTTGCTATTCTATAGTCAGAGAGAGTCTCCACATATTACTTTTACATTGCATAATAGCCAAGCATTCCTCTGTGCATATGCATAAGTGAAGGTGTATGCTTTGATATGACAGTGCCATTCTCTACATAATAATCTGAGACATCCCATACTTTCTGGAAACTTGCCGAGACGGTAGGAAGAACATGAGGCTCTAGGTATTTGGTCAAGTATGTATATTCAGGTATTCCTAGCCTCGTCCCCAGGCGGGTTTTAGTCCCTGGGCACGTAACACACTAGTAAATCTGATTAGTAAGCAATGAATTATCTTGAGTGAGGCTTAAATTTTGAGTTAAGATATTTACAGTTTTTGGCAAGTCACATGACTAACTAGTGGGGACGAGGCTAAGGTATTCCCACTACCGTTGCATAAAGTTTTAACTTAGTCCTCCTCACTTCTCCCACTCTGGTCTCGCTACGCTCCACCTACACTTCGCTCCGTTCCGTCCATTACGACTCAGCAGGTTTATTACGACTCAGCACTCACCCTGTTCCTTTCACTTTCGCGTCGGTTTTGCACCAGTCACTCCGGTGCGTTCGAATCAGTACTTGATCGTTACTTGGTTGGAGCTAGTCGATGAGTTTATATCTGGTTTGTGTAAGTTAACACCGATGGAGACTGATTGGTAGGGTTTTTAGAAATGAGTGACGGTCAGACCAAGAAGAGGAAGTTCCCCTGGAAAACGTCATACTCAACAAGTTCCCAAAAAGATGTGGAGACGAGGATAGGGACTACAATGAAACATCTCTATTCGACCGCGGTAACAGTCCAGGAGATGTTGGCGTTAGCCGGCTATAAGGAGGGTTCAGAGCCAGTTAAGAGAATCAAGGACGACGTGTATAGGGAGCTTGTACGATATCTGAGGGCTGGAGGGCATGAGACCCTCGTGGAAGCAAATGCCAACGACTTAGTTTTATTTATTATCGTTCCAACTATCGACGAGTTTATCAAAACAACTGGTCGTGAAACAGTACAGCTATTCCGAGAAAAGCAGGTGGTGTCTGGGGATGGTGAGACTGGCGAATATGAAGAGTTTGTCGTAACTGATGCGATTGAGATTATGCAAGAAAAGTACATTTTTATTGTTGAGGCGAACAGGGATTCATTGGGTAGAGCGATGGGCCAGTGTTTACTGGCGATGAAAGATATGGGTGAGAGCAATCACGGAGGTATGGTATATGGTTTTGTGACTACAGGGGTCACTTGGCGAATGTTGCGCTATGATGGCAGTGATGGATCGTTCTTGGTGACAAACAGGATTGAGGTTGTATTTGATACGATGCGAAGAGAACAAGAGAGATGGATGAGGGACTTCTCAATTATAGTGGATTGTGTGTATGCCGCTTTGCGTGATGGAGGTGTTGCGAAAAAGGATGCGGTCGGATAGGAGGATTACGTTTAGTGTGAAGGTTGTCGGGATTGCTTGTTTTTTTTTTCTATTTAATTGTTTTTAGAGTAGTTAATTTCATTTGTTCAAATTTGATTGTTGATATTTCCTAATTTATTCTATGGGATAATTAAACTCCAACAACTTTCTTTAAGAATTACTGTAATCCGAGTATCCTCATATACATATGTTTTCCCCCTACGACACCCCCCATCTAAACATAAATTAGGAAACCTCCCCTCTAAACCCGAACAAAAAAAAAAGAAAAAACAATTAAGAAAAGTACCACGAAACCTGCAAAATAAAATAAAAAAAAATAATAATCCATAAACATATACTCATCACTCGAGTAAACCAGACATCGCCAACACAACCCTAAAGAACATCACGTACTATTTGAAAATCAGAATGGAAGTACGTAGCAGAGCCCCATATTGTTTATTTTCACAATAAACTTCCTAATGTGGACATTAGCGTTTGCAATGAGATGCACACTTCACAGGAGGTCTATTTTTCTTGCAAACTGACAGCATCCTGCGGAAGTACTTTACATGGCAGCCATGTTCCCTACATTTGTTCCAGAGCCAATATTTGCAAAGTGATAACTGTGACAATTGACAAATTTTTGACATTGGAGGTCTTAAAATCTTTTTTTTTTTTTTTTTTTTTTTTTTTTTTTTTTTTTTTTGGCACCATGACAATGTTTAGCAAACAACCTTCAAGATCCCCGATTTTTTTTGCACTTCATAGCCGTGGTTACGTAGTCAAATTGTAGTAAATACACGCTTCCCCAGTTCCAATTACACCTCTTACATCGTATCCCGTCTTGGCTATTCATATCGATGCTAGGTCTAAACTATCTGATACGACCTACTGCAACCAAACAGCGCCTTAACAAGAAGAAAGAAGAGAGGGGAAAAAGCAACAGAAAAAAAGCAACAGAAAAAAAGCAACAGGTAAAACGAAAATCAAAAGTCGTAGCTCATTCGCAGTAATCCATCCATCCACCCCAATGCTAATCGTACCCATTGGATATCAGATACATAATGTAACAAGTAGCCTCCAAGTATAAATCACAACTCATGACAAGTAAACCCATAACCAACAAAAAAACCTACCTCTAGACCCCCTAGATCCACGGACCCCTCACTTCATCTCCCCACCCCCCCCTCAATTCTTCTCATACGGTGGTGGTGCCCCCATTGCCATCTCCTGCGTTACCACCCCTCCTCCCACCATCCCACCTACCACCCCTTGCTGCTGCGCCTGCAACTTCATCGCCCTCCCCATCATCACCATAAAATACATTTGCACAAAACTTTCCGTATAAAAACTATGGTCGCTCGAATGCTCCCTAACCAAATTATGCGCCAACTCATGACAAGCTGTCACCCACCAGTAAATCAGTGCTTCTGTCCTATTCACCGGTGCCCCCGCTCCCGCGCCATGCAACTCCCTCCAATACCGAAAGTTGAAGAACAGACTCCCGTTGAGGTTGAACGCAATTGTCGGGCCAGTCTCATCATAATAGATGTGCACCGCTGCCCGGGGGAGATCGAAAACTTCCGCAATCTCGATGAGGATGGTCGAGAAGCTGTTCAGCTCCGTGATGTTGGAGCGCAAAAAGCTCGATTCAGGAACGGAGCGGTCGATAAACACGCGGATGCCAGAGGGCATCTCAGTGAGGAACTTGATGTCGTGACCGGGCCTGTTGGAGGAGTCCAGATTAACACCTGCTGTAACGGGGGGCGGTGAAAGGGGGTTTAAGCGAAACTCACTTGGCATCACAATACGTCTTCTGCTCCTTCACCTGCTGCGTCTCCACAGGACTAAACACCTGATTTGCACTATGCGCCCTGGACGCCGCAATGGCATTGTGTAGGTTCGCCTTCAGTACATGTGGCTTCGTGGGTTTATGCACTTGCTGTCCATCCGGCGCGGGTGTTCCACCTGGAGTCGGAATCGGAGTCATCGCTGTGCTACTGCTCCCGCCAGCTTGAGCGCTCATACCAGCACCAAGCATGTTCTGTATGCCTTCAATCTGCTTCTGCTTGTTGTCACTCTCGAATCCGAGGTGCCTCGTGAACGATTTGAAGAAGTTGGAAATAGGCGGCGCAACGACGGGCGGACGTGCAACGTCCTGCCCTCTAGGTGGGGAGCTGACGAATCCACCAGGCATCTGTGGACCAGATTCCCGAGCCTTCTTTGCTTCGGCTTCGAGTTTCCGCTGTCGCTCCTCTTCTTTCTTCGCTTCTTCAGCAAGGGCTTGCGCTCGTTCATCCTCACGTTGTCGTCGCGCTTGCTCGGCAAGTCTAGCTTCCGCCGCTCTTGCCCGCAAAATACGATCAACATTGTATCCTCTTGCTTTCAGCGTCACGAGATCTTGGAAGTGCCCTAGTTAGCATCAAATATTAATGTCGCTTCCACAGGAGTACTCACCAGTCGATAGCAACGACTCCAACAGCAAACTCGAATGCAGTTTCGGCTTGTAAAGCACCAAATTCACCAGCAACTGACTAACATCAAATAGCAGATACTGCGGCGACACATACAACGCCTTCATCCCACCCTGTTCCGTAATCGCAGCCGTCACCTCCTGCACCTTTGAAAACTGCTGTCCATTACTCAGTTTGAGAGATCTCCTCAAACGTATTCGCTGCACCATGTCGACTTTGACGTTCTTCTCAATCCACTTGGCGTCATGTCTGACTTGCTCCGTCTGGGTATGGAAGAAAAGTCGGATTCGCTCAAGGATTAGTTTCTGGAGCTCTTTTGCCTTCGCAGCGGCGGAAACTGGAGATCCGATGGTGTAGTCCTCTGAGATGATGCTGGACATTGTTACAGATCCCAATGCCTAATACACATTAACATCTGGTAAGACAGATAATTCAAGTAACTTACCGAATAAAATGATTCTAGCACGTCTTCTTGAGGTGCCACCAGTATTTTGTCCTTGAATAAGTTATATGCAACGAAGTCATCGCTTATAACTATCTGACTGGCACTCGCAAGCTGATACTCCTTGATGCTCTGGTCGTCATCGGCAACCTCCTGCTTTACATCTTCCTTGAGAGGCAGATCCACTGTTGCTAGCAAGAATGGCGACCTCTTCATCAACGCAATCAACTGCTTATCCGTCTTCAGAACTTGATAGTTTTCAGCCAGGGTGCGAAGCACACTCAAATACTTCTGATACCCTTGGAATGCATCCAGTAGCCTCGCTGGCTCCCGCACCAGTAGATACGCAACCTCAAGTGTAGTCGGCTCATTCTTACTACCGCATTTCCACAAAAATGGATTCGCCTCAGCTCCAAAGTCTACAAAGTCAAAGACCTCCGCATATGGTGATGACTTAGACCCCAAGTAACACTGTAATGGCGCGAGATGTTTGAGCTTCACATTCCCTTTCTCGCCCTTGCTTATGATCGGAACGATTGAAGCGTCCTTCAGTCTGATAATGTGATGAGGCATTATCTCACTGAGTCGTGATGCAAAATAGCCAAACTGCTCAGTAGCAGCTTTGATACTCTGCGGCGGCAATTTTATCAATTTCGTCACTGCTTCGTCCATATCCGGATCCTGTTTAACTTTAAACTTCTCCGCATGGGCCTGCAAATCAGCCCTCAAGACGGGAAACCCAAGAATTGCTGCCTTTGAGTTGACGAAGCACCCATGAGGGGGAACAAGTTTACCCACGTCTTTGATATCTACCGACATCGTGTCCAGAGGTAAGTACGAAATATCCATTGGCATTTTTTGATTAAAATATTCGTTCATGTGATAGTTGACGATGAAATACGCAAGTGCTGACTCCGCAAGAGACCGGTCTTTTCCTGCCATCAATTCGACGAGTTGGCGTACATCAGGGAACTTCTTTAAACCCAATCCTGTCAAAAACCTGGCTTCTGGAGAAGATGGGCGCCAGTCTCCCGGCCATTGCAGGATAGGTAGCTTGAGTTTTCTTAGCTGTTCGTTTGGCTCGTATAGGTTAGATACTCTGAACAGCCCCTGTGCAGGCGGTTCCGCCTTACAAATCGGCGTATTTTTCAGTCGTGTAATATCCTCCGCTGGAATGTCATCTTTCACACCCACTAGATACTTGACCAGATCGACATGAGACCACTTGGCTCTTTTTTCACCATTAATGTCCGCGACATTTTCAACCATTAACCTATCGAACACAATCTTGAGCTCGACTGTTTTCCTGACTCCAAGCGCTAATAAAAACTTTTCCTTGACTGAGTTCACAGAAATGATTGGAAGATCTTCAAAAAGTTTGACGGTGGGAAAATATGCCTCTCCTGGTTTCTTCATTCCTCGTTTCGTGGGTATGCATGTTGTGTTCTTCAAGCAGCTCACCATATATTCTTTCTTCGGCGAAGATTCCTTTTCCCAGTTCTTGGAAATTATGGATAGCATCAGTTGTGCAAATTCAGGGTTCACGGTAAAATCGACAGTAGCAGGAGGGAGCTTCCTGGAGCAGAGGTAGCCCAGCCATTCTGCAACGCCCAAGTCTGTCCAACCCAGCGCTTCTAGTTCTTTGGGACTCAAATTCTTTGTGATATTGAATGGAATGGTATTTTGTGGCAAAGGAATATTGTCATGTAGCTTCGACTTGTTGACTGCATGCTTAATATTTCCCAGTATTATTGGATTTCCGCTACTGTCATCAGAGATTACAGCAGCCCCCATGAGCTTCACTAGTCCCGCGTCATCCAGCTCTTTCGCAATTATCTGTTTAGCAGCCCACTTCAAGAACTCGGTCACTTGATTTCCACTCAAGGCTTTGCTCTCCAATTGAGTAACGATGTCAGCCATAGTAACTTCCACCAGAATGGAATAGTCAACCAGTAGCTTGACAAACTCGGGAGCCCCAACAGCGATTGGTTTTGGAAGCATCGGAAGACCATCAAGGAATGATATCTCGGTAGCCAAACGAATCTTGTTTGAAGGAAGAACGCCCTTGGTAGACAAAAGCTCAATGTTGTTATCCTTTGAGCAGCTCCAAAAGCCGGATTGTATATACTTTCCCACATTGACAGAGGGCGTAGAATCTGTGCAGGTGAACTGCTGCATGACATGAATAGCGTGCTCGTATAGCGCTTCTAGTGCTGCTCCCGTGAGCCCTTGAGATTGTCTGCCAATGGTCGACATTTCATCGTAATACATGATCCTGGACAGTATACCAGCAACCTTCAATAATTCCACATTCCAATCTTTTACAATCCTGGCATTGAGATCAATGCTTTCTCGCTCCACTGTTGGAATAACCGAATGTGCGGAAATATGTGCCTTGATACCTGTCGTCTGGTGAGTGGGGAATCCGATGAATACCTTGCCTGTGTGCGTAGGAACTACATTCTCAAAGATATGAGCTTCCTTCTCAGAGGCATCATGCAATGGCTTGGACATGGTTAGTATTGCAAGCTTGGTACTTTTAGGAGGCGGTTTCTTTGTTGCACGCTCCAACTCCGCAGCAGACTTCCGGTCCACAGACGTATTGACAGTTGCAGTTGCTATGCGTAAAAATATAGTCTTGTTCGAGTAATTAAGAAGATTGGTGTCTGGAGCAGTTGGCACCGGCTGAGAGGCAAACCGGAAGAGTGAACGTATTACAGGCACAACAGAGCTCTGTTGAGAAGGGGTATATTGAGTCAAGTTCATGTAACTAGCATCAATTTGCACTGATTCCGTGACCACTTCCGATATTCGCATGATTTTTGACAGGGTAGTAGGTTCAAGTGTAGACGGTATCTTCAGCGGCATTGCTGGTGATGGCTTCTTAGTTAGCGTTAAGAGACAGTAATTGTCAATGTACAGCGATATCGCGGTCAGCTTGACAAATGTAAGACTCGTGGCAAGAAACTTGCACAAGCCTTTCAGGTCAGGTATCTCTGCAGGCTCTCTTGACTCCAGCAGAAAGGTAGTCCATTTGTCGAATGTCGGCAATTTGGCCCGTCTAGTAAACAACTGATTGCCCTTCCAGTAGAACACCATCTTGTCACGAGATATTAGCGGAGAAGGTCACTGAGATCTCAGGAAAATGTTAACCTACCGCTTGATCGCCTGAAGATACAAATGGCTCCTCGCAATCGGCAAAGACGCTGTAGAAACCGACACCAAAAGCACCTGAATTCTTTTGTAAGCACTGAGACGGATAGAGCAGCAGAGCAGCATTACCTACCGATCTTTGTCTCATCAGGATTCCCTTCCGCTATCCGCTTTAGACGCTGCCAGTCTTCTTCTCGAAAAGCATGGCCGTCATTCTTGACCAGCATCCGCCGCATCTTCAGTTTCAGTATATCCTTTGGATCTCTGCGCAAATTTCCCGTCAGCCTGCGTCTCCATCCGGAGGTTTGCGATTCCTACTCTACTGTCGTTCCAGCCGCTGCTGTTAACCCGGTATGCTCTGGCTGGGACTGGTATCGAATCTCCACTGTGGAGGCATTTGCGTCTGCCGCATTTTGAAGAAGCTCTCTGAGCGTCGTATGCTCTCCCGAGTACCTTGCAAGGACTTTGTCTATCTAGAAACCGAGAAGATCCAAGTCAGTTACACTATTCGACAGCAGGATTGCACTTGCAAAGGGGGTCTGGCTAACCAAAGCTCTAGTGTTGACTGTAACCGCCTCTTCTTCATGGGTTGAGTGCAGAGTTTGTGCTCGTAGTGCATTGTAGTCGAAAGCGGCCATGTTTTGCTCGCCAGAATGCTTCGTCAACGAGTGCTATTTTGTGCGATAGATGCGGAAGAGAGAGCAGGCCAGCAAAGTGGCAATCAGGCGGGGGGAAAATATATGAATGAAGCTTGCAGGCTGTGCTTCGTTCGCTTCGTAATGCACAAAAGTTGTGGAGGGCCGGCTGTTAGGTAAGAAGGACAGTGTTGGTGGGGGGGGGGGGATTTGTAAGGAACGCTGCCACCAGCTCATGCGCTGTGTCAATGTGCGATAAACAGCTGAGGGACGGGCAAATGAAAAGAACGAAGGGCTTATGAGGCTGTCAAATAGCAGTCGCCCCGAAGCAGCCAAATAGAATGAAAGGGAGCTGGCGAGCGGGCGATACGACGCCGATCAAGAGGTTTGTTGTTGCCTCTCAGGCGCGAGGCTGTTTCGGCGGCGTGCATGAACTGGCGCTGCAGCAATATGTCTATCATATGTAGGATTCTCCCAGAGCCAAGCCAAGCCACGCCAGCGTCGGGATCCGAAGCGAGGCAGCCGTTGCGCCGCAGCTGGCAGCCCAGGGCCAAGAGGAGAGGAGGGGGGTTGGGGGTGGGGGTGGGGGGCGGCACGCACGGGAAGCGTTCCGCAGAGCTTCACGGTCGCAGCACGAAGGCTGTGAGTCTAATATCATAGGCACCGGGATTCCAGAGCTCGATGCGCTTTACACTTTAATGCAGGTGAAGCTGCAGGCTTTTAGGCCTGTCTATCGTACGAGCGAGGCTGCTCAGCGAAGAGCCGCATTGCTGCCTGATCTGATCTCGTGGGCATGGAGAATAGGTATCGGGCCGTAGCCAGATCTCGTGCAGTTGATCACTGGGAGCCGGCGCGGAAGGCAGCCACCCCAGCTGGCGAGGGCCCTGGCTTAGGGTCTGGGCACGGGACATCGCATATTGCCGCGCCCCAGTATGCATATTACATACGTCCCAGGGGCCGGCATCGAAAATGCAGCACGATCCAAGGCTTTGTTCTGTGCTTTGCCTCATACCCAAGCCCGCAGCCATACGCACGTACGGAGTACAGATAAGATGGAGCAGCCTTGTGATCAGGCGCTGACTAAGATAGATAAAGAGCCCCCCCCCCCCGCTCAGCCCCACATCACAGTGCAGTGCCCCCTACCCAGGCACACCACTTATGTAGCAGCCTACAGGCACTTACCCTCACAGGGGTGCTCACCTTCTCAAGGCAAAACGGCAACACCACGCCGCGAGCACCCCCCCCCCCCCCCCCCTTCCTTCCCTCCTCTCCTAACTCGTAATTCGATAATCATAATCGGCAACAATGTCTCTCGATGGTTTGTCGTACACCGCTGCCTCCCGGATGCGGGCCCTGCTCTGCCCCATCGGACGAATCAGACGCAGCCGGTTCCTGGAGTTCGTGGAGAGGGTGCAGCTTGAGAACATCATTCGGCTCGGGGATATTGCCCCAGACCCAAAGCCCAATCGGAGTACGTCAAGTCTACTGCATCGTGGTGTAAACGCCTCTCAGGCGTCAAAGAATAGAAGGCTGACTATGGGTGCGCGGCCCCCCCATTCTTGGGATGGACACAGCTATGTTCAGTCCACAGGGATTCCCAAATGGACAAATTGTCTACAACTTTTCGACGTCCCACGATCGAGATCACGAGTACCTAGAGCCGTTTGAGCCTCACCGACGGACATTTCTTGTGGGTCACTGTAACCTGATGCCTCCGCCGGAATGCTCACACAGGAGCTAGGTCATTGCCATCGCCGATTTTACGGAGGGTAACCCAGAAGAGATTCTCCTTGCTCAATTCGAAGATTTGAGAGCTATAGTACGGTTCAGTTTCTTTTTATCTCCCTGCGACCTCTTACTAATGAATTCGCAAGTACCGGAGAGCGCTTTTTCACACATGCTTAATATTCGACTCCCCATCGTCTGCCCCACTTCCTAGTCCAAAGATGCGAGCAAATGATGACAGAGACACCTCCAAGTTCTTCATTCCTGTACCAACCAAGCGGGAGTCCCGCGTAACTACCATGCGCACGATCATGTGTGACATTACAGCTTGTCTCCTCTCTGAATTCACAGGCTATGCTCGCACACTCCAGTCATTGCCGACAATTGAGTCTCCTCTGGTATCAGGACTGGCAGAAGAATCTACACCTACAGCACCAGGTGGAAGCAACAGGTTGAGCATGCCCTCGATCGCTGGCGCATCCGTCATGGGTGGACTACAGCAGCAAAGAATGAGTATGCAAGCATTCGGGAGTGGGACAACAACGGAAAGAGCCAGGATCAGAGGAAAAGGGCGAATTCAGATTTCTATCGCGGAACTATATCTGTTGACGGGCAGAACAACAGATGCGCTCAAGGAGTAAGCAAGCCCCAAGAGGCCAAATCTCCTGTGTTCTGTGTTCATGAAAAGTAAGATTCCCTCAATTGGCAGACAATTGCTGAAGTTGAATCCTGTAGGTTAGTGGAAGGGGCGAACGTAGCCAAAAACTACAATGACCACCTTTGGCACGGGAAGGCACTGGACGGTATCGGCATTTGTTTAGTTATTCTCGCATATTTAGGCGTTGATTTTCAGGTCTCTACACGATCATCCCACCGGACCTACGGATATTCAACTAACCCGGTCAGAATTCAGATTCCTAATATACCTTTTCCTCCACTGGATGCGAAAGCTGCATCAAAATCTACACCTACACCTCCAAAGACCCCGACTCCTATAGAAGGTGGATCATCCGCACCAAGCGTCGATCTTCAGCAGTTGCTTGAACTTATTCCTGAGATTGGAAATTCCGTCTTGAATCTGTTCAACAGGAGTTCCAATTTTCAGGGCGAATCGATACCCCAACTATGTTTCTCCGAAACCGTCATTCGTTACTCCAAGTTTATGACAGCAACATACCTTGCTAACGGTCTTAATACCAAATCCCTATCCAATATTGTCATAAGCTACCCACTCACCAAGCCAGAAACCATAGAGAAAAGGGCACCTGGTCTCCCAGAGAAAAGAGATATATCTGCCTCGGTGATGAGAGCATATCCAAACCCTATAGAAGCGCTCACTGTGTTAGATGCATCGAAAATTTTAGGGGGCATTTCCAGTGTTTTGGGATCGATTGGTTTCCAGCGAAAGAAGGCTATGGTTAGTCGAGAACTCATCCGGATACTAATCCCTGGGTTGATTCAGGCAAGAGTTGTCGGAGCTGCTGGAGCTGGTGTGCATCCAGCTGCCGGTTTAAGTGCTACAAGTGGTCCGCTTGTAGCCACGCCCAGAAGCCCTTCTGGTGGTCTTGATATTATGGAAGACGAGGTGGAGATTGGTATCATGGGACTTTTAGAGGATATGTGTGCAGCTTACGGAATTTTGAGAAAAGAGGCCAAGGCCCCGAAAGATAAAGTTACAGAGCGTGAAAAGAATGTAGGAGATGAGATTGTAGCTGAAAACGAGCTACGAGCGTTCGGTTGGCCTGCTCTAAAGATACATGTGCTCAGAAGTTGCATGTCGCTTTGCGAAGCGTTGCCGGACTTTCATGGAGTGTTGAAATTCACTGCGCAGTTACTGAAACTGGGAGGTTCGGATTTAGCAAAGGAAGAGCAGATTAAACTTGCCACCAACATCTCGAGGACAATATCAGCAGCGAGCAAGCTTGGGCTATCAGGGGTGCAGACCTCGTATTGGGATGCTTTTCTTTTACGAGATATTGAATTAGTGGAGTTAGTAACAGTTTCTGATACTTGGAGTTATGGGATGTTGCTGACTACCGATCAGATCGGCTATCTGGAAATCTCCTACACCACATGGTAGGCATGAGCTGGTAGGTGAGGAGGAATCTGGTGGCACACCGGTGCCAATACTCAGCAGCAAGAACCCCTTCATTTACAACCCCTTTGGTAAGAACCGGGATACTGTGATTGCGGAGCAGGTGCTTGTTCAAAATGAACTAGCTGAATTCAAGGTCACCCTGCAGAATCCTTTCGATTTTGACGTCGAAGTTGAATCAATAGCTCTCGACGTCACAGGAGTAGAATTCGAGACTGAGAAGCAGGGCGTAGTGCTGAGCCCATTCCGGACGCAGCAACTGTCTATCTTTGGAAAGGCGTCCCAGCCCGGCAATATGACTGTTGTTGGTTGCAAAATCAAAGTCTTTGGCTGCGTGGAACAGTCCTTCCCCATCCTCACCGAGGGCTTCGATTTTGGGAAAATGGACATCAAGATTAAAAGGATGGGGCTTTCAGTACTAGAAGCAAAGCTACACCGGCCAGCCTCCGCTGTCTCAAAGCGTGCGTCTGGTAAACTTGCTGCTATGCAAGCAGCCCCAACGCCAAAGACGATACCGATCTCTGTAGTAGAGTCCCAGCCATTGGTGGTGGCACAAGCTAGTTCGCTGCCGCAATCGGCGCTGATGGTGCTCGAGGGTGAGAGAAAAACGTTTAACGTGGTATTCAAGAATGTGACGGCCGTGCCAGTTGATATTATTTTCTTCTCATTCCAGGACTCAACCACTACGCAGTTACAGGCGGCGCTGGCGTCGAAGGACATGCAGCCTTCGGAGATATATGAATATGAGATATTACTGCTGAAGAAAAGGGCCTTGATATGGAAAAATGAAAAAGACAAAGCGTCCTTAACAAGTTCTGAGGACACATCCACTGAACTGGTGGGAAAAAACGATTCTCCAATTCTTATCCCTCCTCAATCAACCGCCAACTTTGACATCGAAGTCCTCGGCAAACCCGGCCTCACGAACGCATCTGTGCAAATGGACTACGGGTACCTAGGAGTTCCCAAGGACCAAATAGGGCCAAAATTCTACACCCGTCAAGCCGTGTTACCAATAACGGTGACTGTGAACGCAAGCATTGAGTTGGTGAGGGTGGACTTTATACCGTTTGCGACATCGGTGGACTTTGGGGAGTTGAGTGGGCCGGTTGAGGGTGAAGATGGGGCGGTAAATGAGAAGAATGAGCAATATAGGAGGTTAATTAGGCAGGCAGGGGTGAGGAGTGCACCTAGTGAGTACTGCCTCATGACACTTGACCTGCGGAACGCATGGCCACAGCCGTTGAAGGTGACGTTACAAGTCCGGGAGCCACCAAAAGGTACAGCGGAGGAGGACGGGGACTGGATAGACCCATATGAGACAAGTGATACTATCCAGGCAGGTCATCAAAACCGGTTCGTCCTGCTAGTCAAGCGAGTGCACCTTGCGAATCCAACTGCAAAGATTCCGTCTCTATCCGGCTCCCAACGACAATTCGTCGTCAGCACCAGCAAACCCACCGCGGTCCAAGAACGCCTCTCCCGCGAGGCCTTCTGGTTCCGCGAGGAAATCCTCAAATGCATCCGCGGGACCTGGGCTGAAGTCGGCACTGCTCGCAAAGGTGAAGTGGAGCTTCGCAATTTCCGTCTCAGCCCACGGATGGTGGAGACCGTGCGCGTTGACGACGTCGGTATTAAGATGGAAGTTGTGCCGTGCGAGGAGGCCGATGAGGATAAGGATGCACTATTACAAAAGGCCGCGCCGGGTAAGTTTATGTTAGAGACGGATCGATTTTATAATTTACGCACGACGATTACAAATCGGACGTCGAGAGAAATTCTTCCGATATTGCGGCTGTCGCCGAGTCTGAGGAACCAGCATATTAGCGCCGCGCTGGACTTGTCGAGGAGATTTGCGTTTGACGGGTTGTTGCAGCAGGCGTTGAGAAGGATTCCGCCGGGAGGAGCGACAAGTGTGGAGATGGGGTTTGTGGTGCTGTGTAGAGGGGAGTTTGAGGTGACGGCGGGGGTGGAGGAGGTTAGGATAGGGAGATGGGGTATGGAGGTGGGAGGGGCGAGGGCGGAGGTACCTGTGGAGGGGGAACCGGAGAGGGAACAGGAGCAGAGGAAATTGGGACCGGATGGGATCCCAGAGGACGTGTTGGAAGGGGTGGTCGGCAGGATGAGTTGGGTGGGGAGAGAGGTGTTGACGATGGTGGTGAGGGGTGGGGGCTAGGTAGTGAGAGGGTAGGTGGTGGGGCGGTGAGCGAATAAGGGATGAAGAATTGGGCAGCTTTGTATTGGAGCTGTATATATTAAAAAATGAAGGTAATAGATGCTTTCGTAGGTTTTATTTTTACTTGTTGCGATTGCGCTCTCTAAAGATGTCATTCATATTCGTTTGCGTGTCTCATGTGAAGCCCTGTACATTTATATGTTATTCTACGTGACGAAGTAGAAGTTATACTCGAATACACGTTACAACACAGAAAGGCGGTGCCCCACCGCGCCGCCGAACTCTGGCCCAGGAGGCAAAGAAATATGTTGTGTCGGATGGTGCTGCGACTGTCAAAGGTGATGCTGCTGTGAAGGTGGTGATAGTGGAGGTGGAGATAGTTTGTGGGAGGTGATGACCAGTTCAAGATCTACTTTTTTTTTCCGACTTGTGAACTGACCTCCGCCTTGGTCACTGGAGATAACAAACAACAAGCGCGAAGGAGAGGTGTAGAATTGAGGACGCCGGTTCGATTCTCGAGCTTGGGGAAGAGGGTTTTCCGGCATCTTATCTTCTGATAAGATGGACTGTAATGTCCTGGTTCCAGCGATGGTCTCTTGGGATTTAGAAGAAATCAAGTATTCTAATTGGGAGCTGGAACCGGGGTAACTCGTTTTCAATTTTGACTTATTATTTTATCTTACAGTGAAGGGGGGATGGGAGATATCGCTGCAGCTGCTGCAGAGAGGGGTGCAAATATATAAGATATATAGGACGCAGAAAGGGAAAGCATTGCCTCTGAACTCCATCTGATTAATTTACCCTCAACTCCCATCTCTGTCCCGGAATTCAACTCACAGGTCATTGCGTTCGTCCATCCTCTTTGATTTCCTCTCCGGGGTCTCACTTCTCGGCAATCTGCATAGGTTCCACAGATTACCTCCCAAATTGGTCAAGTGGGGCTGAAAATTGGGTTTATGATGGTGCTGTACTCGTTTGTAGCTGTGACTGGACCGCCAATTGTGGGTGCGGTCTTGACGTGGCACCAGGAGTGTAGAGAGCGATATAATGCTACATTGGTACTGGACAAGTTGGGTTTTGGGGGCCGTGATTAGGGGTGTGGGGTCGGCGGCTGTTGGCTGCTCTAGGTTCAAGGTGAAGAAGGGCTGGCTGGGTTATGTAAAGATAATATTTTTTCTGTGGATGATTTCCCTCATATTTTTTATTTTTTTATTTTTTATTTTATTTTATTTTTCACTTCGTTAATGAGTTCAATTACCTTTTTACAATATACCAAAATGCCTTTCTTTGCTATTTTCTATACTTTTATTGTAAATTGAAATATAGAAATATAGTTATAAGTAGTTTAGAAGTAATTTAGAGCACTCGTTCCTCCAAGGCTTCAGAGGAGAAGAATGAGACATACATCATACATGCATGCATATGCCCCAGGAGCGAACTTCTGCCTCTGCACTATTTGAACTTCTTGGTACAGTACCTTTTGAAAACAATAATGTCACAAGCTCTAGTCTAATAAATTTCTTCGAATTATCTACTTAGTATAAGAATAGAAGTAGTGAATAATACATTCTTAGTGCCTTCCAAAGTTATCAAGGCCATGCAGCACTCGTATCTTTCTTTAATAGGTAGTCCTTATCTAATTCACAAAGGGCATTGTTGAGCCTCTTCCTTCAAGGTAAGATCATCTGATTCCGAAGAAGGGTTTGTAGTGAGATTAGCCATCCCTTTGGGAGTCTCTCGAGGTATGTATGGATATAAGAACCTATATCTGTCGATGCATTCTGGCAAGGGGGGGGACTTAGCAACTCTCCAGACTAATGTTATGCCAGGATCTGACTCTGCTTTCCATTTTTTGGGCCATAGTGCTAAGTAGTATGGAATAAAAAAGATTCATGAACAGAGTACAGGTAAAAGCAGTTATTAATAGATGAAGTCTGATATTGAAAGGTGGGAAATAACTTCGTCATGAGACTAGAAAATAATAACTGTGTACTACAAACTTAATGGGTGCTACTAGACATTATGATATATACAAGGCAACAACTGATTAAAATGTACCAAGAGCAGCAAGAACCATGAGGACGAGGCTAGTAAGAATCTGCAGCGTGGCACAGAAGCTATAATATATAAAAAGGAATATTGTAGTACTAGTACCATCTTATACTTATTTCTGAACATATCAGTATCTTGCATACTATGGTCAGGCCACTGATGCCAGTGACGAGATGCCTAGAGGGCCCCGTATGCTTTATTGTCTACTAAAACAATAAGCTACCCCATTCAAAGGAAAAGGAAGTCAAGGAAATTACCGAAAAAAGAAAAAAAAAAATACATACACCCACCCCCCCCCAACTCACCACCCCATCCAACCTCCCCCACCTCACCGCCTCCTTCCCAACCTCCTGGGGACCTCACCCGGTCTCCCCAGCTCAATATCTGCCACTGTGTTGTTTAGGTTATTAATCGTTTTCACCACAAGGCTCTATCCCTTCTTCTCAAATAGATACCTATGAGAACTATTATGAGAATCAAGATGCATAGGCATGATAGCACAACAGATACCAGGGCCATATGTGAGACTTTTTGGGAGGGATCGTCGGATAGATTTCTGTTTATCATTTGAGTTAGAGTATAAAGGGTGTTAAACAAGTAGGGACAGTAACTGGAAGCAAAGGGGGATTTGTCATACGTTGATATAGCAGATACCATGATGATCAAAATTATAATAATGATGCTTTTTTTTTTTGGTCACGTGACCCCGCGTGTAGCTGTTCGCCATGACGGGGCAATAATACTTGTAATGATAATATACAGATGAGCTCTCAAGTGAGAGAGAAGACGGAGAGGAAGCGGAGTGTGGGAAGTGATTTCTGTCCGTTCCGTAGGAGCTGGCCCCAAGTCTTCCCAGTTTTTGCTTTTGGCACTATCCACCTCTGGACAGAAGTGGCAATGTCCCGCTGTAGCTACCGTGGCTGGTTGGGTCCTCTGCATTGCAGCTGCTTACTGGGTACTGTGGGAATCTTGGCGCAGGATGATGCAACGGTGGATGATAACTCAAGATGGAAGGGGGGACCATGAAGGCCTAGATGAGACTACCCAAGGGGGAAAGGGAGACCATGACAGCCTGGGTGAGACTACCCGAGAGGGAAGGAGGGCCCTGAGGGCCTGAGGAGCGGCGATTACCACAAGGGGGAGGGGACCAGAGGGTGATGGGTATATAAGGAGGGGGAGAAGGAGGCTTTCTATCATCATCATCATCATCGCCGAGGGTGATCACAGTATAACCAGGGTGGTTATTCTGTCCATCTTGCAGTGTTTTATAGTCCTCTTCAATACAGTGAACCGGTCTTTGTCTTGTGCCTCGTGGTTTATCTCTAGCTCTTTACTATTGTGTGTTCTCGTTCCCCTCCTCAGAACTTCCGTCCGTTCCCTCCCACAGTACGCATTCACGACTGCTTATCCTATCCAAAGGCTGTGTGCAATGTGGTCTCAACTACATGAGGTACCGATTCGGTCAATATATATGCCTTTCGCCGGCATACCCATCTCCAGCGTGAAGCGGCCACATATACCTAAAATTATTATTATACTCTTTGCTCGCTTACATGTGGACTGCAAGATTCTAACTCTACCCTAGCGCCGAAACCAGGACTAATGAGATGTATCATAATAAAGTATAAATCGTTACTGGACGTTTCTTTGAAAGTATTCAAAGTTTGACCTGAATGCAATTCCCACGATACCCAGAGCAACTAGAAAACTATAAGTGGGATAAATCGATAGAAGAACTCTAAAATTCTCTAATGGTATCGATT
This sequence comes from Kalaharituber pfeilii, assembly GCA_015179045.1. Lineage (NCBI taxonomy): Eukaryota > Fungi > Ascomycota > Pezizomycetes > Pezizales > Pezizaceae > Kalaharituber > Kalaharituber pfeilii. The sequence goes on along the minus strand of WHUZ01000007.1, from coordinate 1,771,287 downwards.
TCATTGATACAGAAATTGTGAATAAGCGGAAAATGGGGTTTAACGAAATTGGTAGAGTCAACGTTGGATATGTATCCATGCTTGTCCCTCCGCTGACTAAGCTAAGTGCCGCACACTGCAACAGGTCTCGGTGAGCAATATGGTTTCCCAAATTCTGTCAGTAGAGTTTTATGACATTTCTATTCAGAATTATTCAAAGCTTCCATAATGGAAGAGTATTCCATCCATAAGTTGATGGTGTTAAATTCAGTTATGGATGTTGAACTCTGAAGCCCTGGCATTAAAATTGGGTCGATAATCGTGATCAAGATGAATTTAACCCCACCAAAAACGTCCACTCGTTAACAACCAGACGATTGACTTCTGCGCGCCGAGGAGGACATCTCTATGCAGAATTCTTGTCATCTTCGTCTTCTAAACATCTAAGCAGCAGTTCGATTTCTCCACCTCCCTTCTCCATTTTTTCCACCCTCTTTACCCTACTTAGTAGATGCTTGCGGGGTTATGTGACCCAAAAAAATAAATAAATAAAATAAATAAATGAAACAAAGTAACTTGCAGAGCTCCACAAGTACTGGTATACGTGTATATCACGTATGTATATATTTGCCTTTACATCAATACGCATTGTGCGAGAGCTATAAGGAAGGGATATCATAGCACTTATGAGCAGTTCTACTTCTCCATAAACTGGTAGTATCCTATATTTATGTATACTGCCTGCAGGCGAGTTCTGTGTCCTTCAATGCAAGGTAATATCTAGCATGCATATCTGCTAATGTTACCAATAAGGGAGTTTTTGTAGATACAACTCTTCTTCTGGACCTTCCCTCATAAGCCGCCAGGGGCAGCAAAAGTACTCCAGCCGTCATGTTCATGAGGTTGCATCATATTATTTGGACTGACAACGCGTCTCTTTAGGCAGGTTACGGTAAGCGTCAAGCATGAACGTTGAACGTTTCCTGATCCGATGCCTTAGATTCACTGCTCAATCTATGTGCCCAAATTTTTCCATGTATGCAAATTAATTCCCCTATTCTCCTTATCGAAGCAAGGAGGTCTTCTTGCTCCTTTGGTGCGTACCTTATGCAAGTGCTAACAATTGCGTTTGAACGGGCTTACATGTATAATGTAGATCCAAATTTACCACTAATTTTGGATACCCTCAGCAGAGTTGTAGAAGGGTTCTCGAGGATGAGAGTATGGCCGGATCCAAATTTCACTGGCAAAGTAAGTAATAAGCACCTTCGATCTCTGACAACGCCTCATAGCCGATTGCCATTGTTTAATCGAGACCCATGGCGATGAATATTGAAATACCATGTATGCAAGCAACGTCGCCATAGCCCTTAGGGCGGCACGCGATTAATGATATATAAAAAAAAAAAAAAAAAATAAAAAAAAAAAAAATGTATGCAAGCATAAGTATTCAGCAACTTGGAGGTAGCCTTATCGGGTCGTCACTGCACTAAACAAGTATAAACCCATTTCCACTGGCAGAACTCACCACACTGACAGCAGATGTAGAGAGACAAGAATGGGAGAGGAGGATGGAAGAGGAGGTGGATGAGGGTCGGAAAGCGGTGTACACGGACGGTGTAATGAAGGGTCACCAGCATCCACTGTCTTGCACAGGGTAGCGGTATCTAGAGCTGGCGGAACGAGGTCTCAAGGACAGTCTCAATAGTCAAATGTCAAGAAAGATATCATATATGTGGCCTATAGTCTGGTCCACCTTGTCTGGTCTGTCTGTCCCTGCAGCCTCTGCTGTCTCTGCTGTCTCTGCTGTCTGATGTGCCCATACAGCCTTATCTACATCAATTTATAGACCACCTTCGTCCTCCAACTGAACCTATATATCCACATCTCGCTTCTTACATATAAACTCGCTTCCTTATAAAATATATGTATGCATCATCATATGGCCTTACCGATGAGTACCACTCCGGGCCGCGTTTGCCTTATTCTTCCCACCAGTGCTGTGGTCACCACCACATACTACCCTCTCTCCTAGAACAGCGGCTCTCCGTGTTCAAACTATCCCAAAGAAGAAAACCAATGCAAACAAAGAATAACAAATAAGGTAAACGTCAAAGATCAACAATCCCATAACGTTCCAATGCCCTCTCGCTGCTGCTGCTTCTTCCAATCTTCACTTTCTTCAGGTTTCAACCCGCATTGTTCTCTCTGCTCATATTATACTGTGATGCATCCTACTGAGCACATTTCAGATTCCTTCTTGTGAAGCTGTGTGGCAACCGAATCTTTCTGCCATTCCACAGTGCCATCCTTCTCTACTGGAATAGGTAACCTCACTGGATACCCTACACCTTCTTGGCCAAGGTAGAGTATTGTCCCTTTCTGATGAACATCTCCTCTGGATAGTGCCTTGCTTAAGCCTTCACATGTCTCCCTATTGTGCATGCCTCCATCCCAGTAGCACCCTCTAAGCTTGGTCTTATTAGTTGCTGGATATTCCCTGTTTCCATATTGGCTCGGGAGTAGTATGGCTTAGATATCGTGACTGCCGCCGCCTTCATTTCTGCTATATATGCATTGAGCCATTTTTGAGCCTCCATTTGCTGGACCTTCAATTCTTTCATCATTTCAGTGAGGTCTTCTATGTCTTTGTCTCGCCCTGAGGTTCTAGGTGCCTTATGCTGTAGTTGCAGTTTCTGGAGTTGCAGTTTGATGGGTTGCTCATTTTGTACCAGTATAGACAATTTTACCTCCTATAGCTTCTTCATCTGTGAGTCATCCTTTGTACAAATGTGAATAGCCTCTTTCATAAGATTCTCCCATGCTGTCGCTGTAGTTGTTGGATCTTGCACATCAACGCTACACTTTTTGCGTAGTTTATCACCACTCCTATCTGAAAAATGCCTGTAAGAATATTACCCTGATATGAGTACTGAGAAGTCTCTTGGATACCAAATATTCGGCCTGTTCCGCGAAATCAAGAATGAATGCCCTAAAGATTGCAGGTGTTGGATTCTGGTAGTTAAGCATTGCGCCGGCAATAGCCTGTAATCAAGTATCTGTGTAGTTCCCGCCGGGATCGATGGTGGTCTGTGGAAAACCTGGGCAAGCATTGTCTAAGGATTACACATTTGTGAACCATCTGGGAGCGTTCTCAGCACCTACTGACTGACTGAAAGAACCTAGTCTCTACTTGTAAAAAAAAAAACTATATAATCCGACTGCAGAATGCTAGGAGTAGATGGAGAATGTGAAGCCATGGATAGGTAAGACTGTTGCGATAAATGGCTACTGAGTAAAGAAAGGAGAAGGAGGAAGCAGATTAGTTCAATAGCAGTAGACTTATAGGAGTAAGGTGGGATTTGACAGTGAAAGACAAGGGAAAATGCCATTATCAGAAAGGCCGTAGAGGGAAAGAGAAGGGTTATAAGGATGAACCGCAGAAGATGGGTATGTCTGCAAGAATTTGTGTCTGGTTCCAACGTACGATATGATGGTTATTTTTATTTTTGTTTTAGTTGTGTATAGCTGGGGAGGTCTTGTTGCTAGTATACGCAGAATATTGCGATCCAATGGCCCTCCCATTGCCAAGCATAGAAGTAGTTTTTTTTAAAAAAATATCATTACTCGTGTGCCGCCCTGTGGGCTATGACGAGAGTAATTACATAGCAGATAAAACTCAGGAAGGAAGAGAGTAAAGGAATAGGAAAATAAATAAGTAAATAAATAAGTAAAGACTGGTCTGTTATCTCTCCATCCACCTCAACAAGTCCGGCACGGGTCATCCTTCTCATCTCCCATGGCCGGGGGCCGTTAGAAGTAGTTGTCAGCTTTTTTAAACAAAAAGCAAAGAGATAAAAAAGCACGATCAAACAAAAGTTCTATGATCATTATTTATGTTGCTGTTTTGTAAATGACAAATGTTAAGTCTCATCAATAATTTGCTTCCAGGTCTCTCATCTCCAGGAATTTTTCCAGGACCCTTGGCCGAGGATGCGTATATGACTGTACGGCCATCTGTAGTGAATGCAGACAGCGCCCCCGGCACACTCTCCTGACCTCTGAGTGCATTTTGAAGCATAAGCATAGTCTCCCTGGCAAGCTGTGTCAATCGAGCTTTGTCGATGACCTCGTTGTAAGTTGCCTCGCCCACGTAGACAAAAAGTGGTTTTCCCTGTATGCCGCTATCCCACTCCTTTCTCGTCAGTTGAACGCCTACTGCGAAGACGTAACTGGTGAGGAACAGCAGGACTAAGATACACTCATACTGAAAGAACCTCATTATGTATCCGTGAGTTGAGCTTTAGGATCAATGGCAAGATTAATTGATAAGCTGAGGAGATGAGAAGGAAGAAAGTAATACTTTATGAAGGAGTGACTAAAAGGGAACAAAATATGTGGGACCTGCCCTGAAGAAAGTAAAAAATGAAGGGAATATGCTGGAAAAGAATGCAAAGAGACCTGTTGATGCTGAGCACTGCTGAGTATTATGAGGAGAAGGAAGGAAATACACCACATATTTATATCCTTTCATAAACGCATTGTCACCTTCGATTTGCTTACTAGAATCTTTGATCCGTGAGAGCCGGTGCAAGAGAGCGCCTAGTGCGATGCGAACTGAAACTTAGTCGTGTATACAGCTTCTCATCACAGCTAGATGTTGTATTGAGCAGTAGTGTCTTTGTGAAGCGGAGTTCAGACAAACTACGGAGACTTTAGCCACAAGAATACAAAATGTATTACTGATTGAATATTAATCCAAATTTGCATAACCCTTGAGCAATACAGTTTTCCCTTGCTATACCGCGTCTGTAAAATCTGGCTGGTATAGCAAGGTTCCGTTATAGAATAAAATGCTTGGCAGAATAGAATAGGGACGGGCAGTCTCGTAACCAAGGAATTGGGAATGTGGATCGACAACGACAACCCAATTCAATTATGTAAATTTGTGGGGTAGCCAAGATTAGACGCACCAGTATTAGTATATCGGGTATAGCAAATATTATTTTTATGGCGACAGGGGGGTAAGCGTCTGGCAATTCCTGTCCGGTCCGGTAATCTTAGTGCGTCTGGTAAAACATTGCTGGCATTGAACGGGAGTCTGTGCGTTTTTGCTGGCATTGAAAAGGTTTTCTCCATCCGGTATAGCAAGGGAAGATTGTATTACCATCTGAGATTATTAGTGCAATTTTTTACTTCTTTAGGCTGCGGCTATATATGACAGAGGTCTAGTCTGGCTTATTTCGCCGAAAAGTTACCAGTATCATAGTTCTGACAGGGACAACCATTGCAAGCTTGTGCGTCATCACTTTAAGCCCAAATGAGTGCTCGAGGGCCCGAGAGGAAGTTTTCTTCTTTGAGGTAAGTCATTACAGCACCGTTGCTCTTAAATGGGGAAAGGTATTCGGTCTGGAGGCATGCAACATTGGAGGGCTCTTCTGCCAAGACACTGGTAAAACTCAGGGGTCCTTTCTGTGATATCACGTCATCCCGCTTACAGCCGTTCGTCCTGGTAGAGCGCGAGGGATGGCTGATAGGGATGCGTTGCACAAAATCCTAGAACGGAGTTTTGCAGCTGTATCATAGCTCGTGACGAAGCTCGCTTGGAGACTTCACTACAGGTGACCCTGGCTATGATATACAGTCTACAAGCCTAGTCCGGTCACGAGACTAATACAAGCCCTGGACTGAAAAGGTTGAGAGAACTATTATAGCTATGAAGTGGACATTACTCCAAGTCTCCCTGTCTTAGAATTCCGGACTGTGGCAATCCGGGAAATTCTGATTCAAGGACTCTTCTCATATCTCGAGTTCGATTTCACGCTCCCTAGTATCCCATTTATCACGAAGCAAAACCCCATCTGCTCATCGTACACTTTAAGAGGCTTGTGGGATAATATAGTATTCACATACTTGGCCGATGGGAGATGATGCCTTATTCATAGCACCACGCCCAGATTGCAGCATGCCTAAGTAACTGTTACCTACAGTGTAAAAGCAATTCACATGTATTCTTGTTGATATTCCCTATGTCTTTCAAAGGACAAAATTCAGGAAAAAGGTCCTTGATTCCGAAATTTCAATTATTTCAGCAGTCAGGCTATCCTTCCAATTGCTTCTTAGCTGCCGTTGATTGTTTTGACGGTCAACCAAGAAGCTAAATACATACTCATACACTCATGGTATCTAGATGCCTCACAAAATAGAAGATTCCATATACAGTATATACCAATCTTTACCATCAACAATCCTAAGACGAACTCCTCCTGAATAGGAGACTTACATCTATTTCTATTATGTACTGTTGAAAAGGCCACAAAAAGCGCAACCATTGGCTCGCTCCCTGTCAATCACCAGCAATCGTCCCTTCTTATAGCATAATTCCATCTCGGCATATGCAACTGCGTTCCATAAATTATAGCATGGTTCAATTATTCCTTCCTATAGCATGGCTCTATCTTGGTATATGCAATAGACGATAAAATTCTATAGTATAGTTCTAGCACTCGCATTCCCTAGCAATCATTCCTTTCTGTAGCATAGTTGTATCTTGGCCTCTGTACTTGAGTACTTGTCTACCGCCGACCTCAAGACGTATGAATTTAGGCGATACATAGTCTGGTTCGAAACTGGAATTTAGGTACCGAAATGTGTAGGGGGATTATCGTTGGTGAGGTTACACTAACTACTGTGTATGCATAGTCGAGACCATCGTGTGAGGTGGGACAGCTCTTAATCCAGCCACATATGCTATACTGGATCTCGCTATATCATACCGGAAACCTTGCTATACCGGATGGCCTCTAGCTGCGACATCCGTTCCCCATACAAATCGCCCTTGCTATACCGGACGGACAGAAACCTCCAGACAAGTATGATACCCCCTGTCTCCATACAAATAATATTTGCTATACCGGACACACTAATACTAATACATCTTAGACCACCCCATTTCACACTTGGCTGCCATCACTGCTGCCACTACTGCTGTACTGCTTGTGCTATCGCCGCTGCTACCGCTGCTACCATCACTTACTACAATGTTGTTCAAGTAATGAAAACTGAGCACTTCATTGCTTCTTTTTCCATGTACTATCTTTTCCGATCTCAATTGCCAGCCACTTATCACTTTGGCTCAAAATATCTGACAAAGTAGATACAGCTACTGGTCAGCCGTAAATAATAAGTTAGATACTTAGGATATCCAAGTTAAGTTAAAGTACAGTAATCTTATAAATACATCTCAAAAATGTTTACAAGATTCACTTAACTTCGGTTCTAGTCGACATTTACATAGTTGATGCTTCTCAAGCACGTTTTTCTAGATTTTGTGGATGACGCATATTGATGTATTTCGTTGGGTATGGGAATGAGTTGATGTTTTCATTTATTTCCTACTTCAGTAATTATTTAAATCTGAAATCAATTTTCACCCCTGTCTGCCAAGCATTTTATTCTATACCGGAACCTTGCTATATGCTACCAGACGAAAAGTGCCAGATTTTAGTGATCCGGTATAGCAAGGGTAGACTGTAATGAAACTCTTGATAGTGAAATCCTGGCTATATGCATAGTGAAGGAATGGGCGGGATCGGTTGCGCACGCAGGTAAAACGCCCTGGCTATAATGAAGGCCACAGAATCAGACTAGTTTTCTTCACTATAGCCAGTTTTCACTATAGTGAGGGGTCACGTGCTGGCCCCCAAGGTAGGCAGGGGGTAAAAAAATTGTCAAATGTGGAGATATTCAGTGTATGATATTCCGATCTCTGTGTGAATTCAGTTCCTTACCAAATTGCCAATATCATGTCTTCTCAACACCGCTTTGGATGCCCAGTTCTAGGGAAATAGAAGATATGTCACGCTCACCAGGAAGTGGGACAATGCCCCAAGAGAAATGACTTCCGAAGACTTATGCAAATTATTTCCTAATCCTGACGGCAAGCTAATGGCATTATCTCCAATGCCTATGATATTGAAGCAGTCAGATATACCAAAAGTTTTTTTTTTTTTTTTTTTTTTTTTTTTTTTGTATTGAGATATCTTGAATTAAATTACCACTCTACTACTAAGCCTATTACATAAGGCAGTACTGAGGACACCCCACGGTATTTCACTATAGCAAGTAAACTGTACCTGTAGCTGAATTAATTAGTCCTGAAAAGTTCTTCACTTTCACTATAGCGCTTCTTTTCACTATAGCCAGGGTGTTTTAGCTGCGTGCGCAACCAATCTCGACCATTCCTTCACAGGCTTCACTATAGCGAGGATTTCATTATCAAGAGTTTCATTATAGCCAGGGTCACCTGTATTGCTGTGACGGAATGGCTAACGATAGGAATCTGAACTGGGATGACAAGATTAGGGAGTGTTTCCAGCTACTTACGGTGCAACTGGTTCTACAGGAGGCCAAACTTGAAGCCCTTCTTTTATGTCCGATGTTTTTTTCTATTTTATTTATTTTTTTTTTTTGCCCCAATGAATCCAACAGGCCAGGCCGTGAGGGCCGCCTGGACCGGCCCAGGCGGCCTGAAACAATCAGGCCAATCAGGCCAGTCCAGGCAAATCAGGCCGGTCAAGGCCAATCAGGCCATTTACGTAAATTCAAGCGATTTTAGAATTTAACCCAGGTGAATTAGATTTTAATAGTCCTGGATATTTCCACTATCAGTAATTGACAGTTGCGCATTAGGTATCATCATCGAAGAATTGAGACCCGTCTGTTGTATTATCTGGAAGGTCCATCATTTCTAGAATATTTCTTAGTATATATACTTGAATACAAAGTGTGATACATTCTTGACAAAAGTCGGAGACCGCTGCTGTTTAAAATTCTAGATATACGGGAGATTCTACTCACTTAAATACTCAAACAATCTGGTAATTGCTGGCCTCAATTCACCTGGATAGCTGTGGAGTGATTCGTTTAATTGGCCTGAACCGGCCTGAATGGTCTGGGCCGGCAAAAAATGAAGCTACCTCTTCTTCAGGAGCGCGACCAGAGTCTGTCCGTGACTTGGGCATGCGAAACCACTTTTGCTGTTCTCCATCATGCTCACAAAATTGCTCCAGTAGGTCCTTCTTGAATTGATTCCAAGAGTCTCCCATAGCTGGCCATAGTCTTAATATCTTTGCTGATAGCCTCTCACAGTATAAGGGAAGCCTCTTAATCTTGAATTCATTTGTCCAGTCTGTAGTCATTTCTTCCTAGATCAGGATAAAATCCATAATATCCTTACCCTGGAAGTGCGGAGCACCAGGTTGATGTGCGAGTGGGTAGAAGTAAACACCTGAGCCATTCTGTATTGCTGACGGCATTACTTGAGGGGCCTTTCCCTGTCCTTGTCCTTCCCCGTGCCTGTACTCGAGCTGGATGGTCTTGAAGTAGGCATTTGTGCTATTAAGTTTCTGATAGCTGTAAATAATTGGTTCTAATTGGTTCTGCTGTTGAAAAGACTCACGTCGGGGGTCCTGATATCGTTTTCTGCGAGGTGTCTTGCTGCGGGTTGTATTGCGTGGTCTGCCAAAGTTGCGAGTTGCCCTATGTAAGAGTCCGTGTTGCTGAAGAAGATAAGTGCGGTTTGGTCTTGCGAATTGTCTGGTCAAGTAAGATAGGTCTTGTAGAAGGCTGCGTGGTCAAAGAAGAGTCTGCTGTGTGCGAGAGTGCTGATCTTTTTTTTTTTTTTTAACATCATTACTGGCGTGCCGCCCTAGGGGCTATGGCGATTTTACAAATTAGCGGAACTACTGGAATGGGCAGGACGGGAGTGACTCTGGACAATTTTTCTTATGTGACTAATAATTCTCCCTTTTCTTTTTCTTTTCGCACTATCCCTTTTATCTTTGCAACCAGACTACCTTTTATCATAACATGTAAATACACATCGCCATAGCCCATAGGGCGGCACGCGATTAATGATATAAAAAAAAAAAAAAAAAAAAAAAAAAAAAAAAAAAAAAAAAAAATATGGCGAGATTAGGTACAAAGGAAGGTTTTTTTTTTTCATTTTTTATATATATTTCACGTGACCCCGCATGCAGCTGTTCGCCATGGCAGGGCAAACAAAGGAAGGTAAGGAAATAAAGTTATCGTTCCGTCCGCCAAAAGGAAAGAAAGAAAGGAAATATAGGGAAAGAAGAACCGGAAGATGTTTATTGCCCCGCCCACCCCAGCAACTCCGCCAAGGGGCCCCTCTTGCCTTTGATGGATCTCTTATCGCATCCGCCCCCCTGGCCACTTCCGTCTCCACACCCTGCATTCGTTCCAGATGTGTTCCGCCGTCTCTTCGCCTTCCTCACACCATCTGCACCCCGGATTCTCTTCCTTGCCAATCTTGTATCTCCAGGCTCTGAGACCCTTGCCTCCAAGAAGCCCTGCCAGGATGGTGATCTGACCGCCCAGGCGCTCCAGAGGCCTGTAACTCCGTTCCAGCCTGTCTCCCTCTCGCCCTTTGGGCTCTTGCTTCCATTCGCATTCCTGCCTCCGTCACCGTCTCATCCTGTTATGGGAGGAGGGCCCTGTCCTCCGCCCTCTCGTTGCCCTCTAGTCCCTTGTGCCCTTTGACTCATATTACTGCCACGTCCATCCCCCCTGCTGATGATCTTGAGGATGCGCTATCTGAGAATGATGCTGATGATGATGATGTCTTCAATTCCGGCGTCCTTGGTATCCTTATATACCTGTCTGGACCCACCAAATGCATGACAGCGTAGCACATGAATATTGACATTATCTCGGAAGCTTGAAGCTGTAAAGATAGATTGCCCGTGGCAGAGTCCATGATAGCCGATCCGAAACTGAACTCAATTTTTAATCTAAATACTGCTATACGCGAGCAGATAGCGAAAGGTGTCCAAACCGATGATGCCGTCAACGTATTCTGTACCCAAAGTCTTGTGAGTCCTGAGTGTTGTAGATAGTCAGCTTTGCGCATAAGTCTCATTCTGCGGCCACAGCTCTCTGGTCGGAGGGACCAATGTAATGAAGGCACAACAGCATCCACTGTCTTGCACAGGGTACGGTATCTAGAGCTGGCGGAACGAGGTCTCAATGGCAGTCTCAATAGTCAAGTGTCAAGAAAGATATCATATATGTGGCCTATCGCCCTGTCATGGCGAACAGCTGCAAGCGGGGTTATGTGATATAAATTTAAAAAAAAAAAAAATGTGGCCTAAAGTCTGATCTAGCTTGTCTGGTCTGTCTGTCTCTGCTGTCTCTGCTGTCTCTGCTGCCTGATGTGTCCATATAGCCCTATCTACATCAATTTATATACCATCTTCACCTTCCAAGTTCCAACTGAGCTTATATGTCCACCTCTCGCTTCTTACATATGAACTCGCTTCCTTAATATGTGTATGCATCATCATATGGCCTTCCCGATGATTACAGCTCCGGGCTGCGTTTGGCCTTATTCTTCCCATCGGTACTGTGGGAATCTTGGATCTTGAGATGCAACGGTGGGTGTCGGCCTGGGGGGAGGAGACTACCAAAGAGGGAAGGGGGTACTAGAAGGTTACGGGTATTTCTTGAGGGAGAGGAGGGGGCCTCCTCAGATCATCATCATCATGGATGGTCACAGTGTAACTGGGTCGTTATTCTGTTCAGTCTTACAGTTGTTTCGTCATCCTCTTGAGATATAGTAAACCGGTCTTCGTCTTGTGTTCCGATCTCTAGTCCTTTTACCTTTTTGTGTTCTTGCTCCCCTTCATTGAACTTTCCTCGTTGATCCCTCCCACTACTTGGCGGTCTTAGGAAGGCAGGGGATCTGCCTGGTGAGAAAGAAAAGCCAAAGACCAGGAAGTCTACTTCTGGACCAAGGCTGGACTCGATTCGTCGGAAGTGAGCCTAGTGTAGGCTGGAATAATAGGCTCGAGCAAGCTTTTCATACTCGAGACCAGAGAAGTGAGTGGTTCAAGGTGGCTTCATCAGACAATACAGTTACTGCTCAAAGTAAAGGGAAGGCTCTTTTTACAGAGTTAGAGGGGAGTATATTCCGAACCAAGATACCCTCCCCATTGATAACTGCAAAGGACTATCCCATTAGAGTACAAAGTCCGGCACGGCCTGCCGTGGTTATCTACAGTTCTTCAGAAAGCATTGTGAAGTTAAGTACATGTTCAAGTCCCCGAGGACGTGAGCCCTATTCAGAATTCAATCTTGAGTAACTCAGCTCAAGATTCTGAATAGTGAGCGGCACGAGCTAGCTCGAGCCAGCTCGTGGGTAAGTGAGCTCGGCTCGAGCCGAGCTCGTCAAATAGAAGGTGGAATCGAGCCAGCGAGCCTTGATTACATGATAATGATAACTAATCTAAACTATTCTACAGCTTCATCCCTTGTGACTCTTTGTGTGTACATAAAAGTTGAATGACACCCTCACGAGTTTTGTTATAGAGTTTCAGAATATCTCTATGTATAGTACGAGCTGAGATTTTCTGAACCTTGGGGTTGCAATATTGGAGGAGCTCTAGAAATGATGCCATTGCTACTAGTTTGATTGGTGAATTTATTGAGATAAGAAAGCGGCAAAGGAGTTCATGATACTGTGTTTCGGAAAAGCTCTCTAGTTTAGCTCGCTTTGTTTGAACCATCATGTTAAATGGTATTCGTCGCTTCAATTCTGTAGCATTACTAGTTGACGCTACAAATTCTGAAAGGTGAGTATTTTCCTTAGTTAGAAAGTGGAAGTGATGCATGTGACTTCCAAGAATGGCGAAGTAACATGGATGTGGTTGTTGTACGGCTTTTGACTTGCCAGGTCTTGGAACAATGCATACATAAAATTTCGTGCTCATTATCTGATATATTTCACCACAAAATCATACATCTTTTATACAGGTAACTATGATGATGAGAGTTCAAAACAGTACACTGATCTTTAACTGAAGAATATTGGCCAGCTAGGCTGGCAAGAAAGGCATCACGACTTGATGTAGAATTGGTTGTCATCTTGATAAATTACGAATATAGTATCAGGAACAAGAATCTTAAAGTGTAGTATGAGGATTAAGGGTCTCGAAGTCTTGGTAGTAAAGAGAAAGAGTTTTAAGAAGATAGAGAGAATAGAGAGGCCTATATATACACTCTTAAAATGTGCAACTTACCTTCTAGAGACCTTGAAAGATATTAAATGTAAAAGGCTTGATATAGATCTATGTAATTGAACCACTTTTGATATTGTATAGAAGTTGTTGGCAGGTTGGAATGAGCTCCGACTCTCCAAGTCTCTAATTATTACCATATTAGGTATTTTCAGTTTATAAAACCCTGCGCTGGCTGAGCATTTTAGCGAGCTGTCAAGAGAAACACTAGCGTGATCTTGGCTGTCTTAAGCACGAGCCAGAGCTCGAGCTGGTCCGGCTCGTGCCGCTCACTAAATTCGGGTCATCCTTTAGCCACTTGCTCACACATACCTGTCAAATTCAGCTCATTCTTGCTTATCTCATGCCATCGAGTGGGCCCTACCATACCAGTTAAATTCAGCTCATTCTACCTCATCTCATGCGCCCTGCCATGGCGAACAGGTGCAAGCGGGGTCAAGTGATATTAAAAAAAAAAAAAAAAAAAAAAAAAAACCTCATCTCATGCCGTTGGGTCGGGGCTGCCATACGTATCAAATGCAGCTCATTCCACCTCATCTCATGCCGGCAGGTCGGAGCTGCCACATCTATCAAATTCAACTCATTCTGCATCATTCGTTGAGGGCGTACGTTGTATACCATCGTTCAATTGCGCTTTTCTTCATCAGGATGCGGTGCACCAAAGTCCAGAAATCCTGCTCTGTCACTGCATCATTTTCATTATTGTCGCACCAATGGCTAGAGATTCCACTCCAATGAGCAGTTTTCTTACCATTCTGTTTTTCAGTCATTTCTGTTTCTGTTGTCATTGTATCCTTGTCTGCAATAACTATTCGGTTGCAAAGCGACACCCATTGTCCGGCAAATATCATTTCATGTAGTGTAAAACTGCGAATTGACAGCTTGAAGGCGCTCGTACTCTAGCGCGGTTAGAGCGGCTCCTGCAGAGAAATATGAGAACTGAAATCAAGTGTGACTGTGTCACTAGCGTCTGCTAAATACGCACCTCGACATGGATTGTGTTCTCTGAGTTAGCAATTGTTGAGATGTGCCGCTGAGTAGACAAGGGCCCATGAGATATATATCAGGCTCCAAGTCATATACTAATCTCCGAAACCCGCGTGGAGGCATAAGTATTAACCATGCTAGAGTCTGTGACGTTGGCTTTTCAATAACAAATCATAATTAGAGATGGTATATGATACCCTACGTACTCGAATAGGACTACTCGAATAGGACTACTTCACTTGCTTAGTAGTCAGCTAGCACCGTAGTTTACCTGAACTGAGCCCTGTGTGGCACAGTAGTGTCTTAATTGAGGCGCATGTGGCACACCAGTTGCCGAACGCCCGAATCGGCTGATCAATATATTTGCTTCACACTGAATGGGCGACTGTATAATGATTACCCAACTTGCAGATAATAGCAGGCACCTATAATAGCCTAAGTGTCATCTGACCCCCACACGAGATGGTTAAAGTAGAAGTAATCAAAGCAAAGAAAGCAATTAAGGGGATGGGATATTGGGAACATCGAATTTGTAAGTACCCTGCTTAACCTTTTAGCAGTGATGGTGGAGGTTAGTGACCAACGTCTCCACAAACCACGGCGGCAGACTCAGTTTAGGAGTATAAAACACCAAAGACCTCTCCTCAATTTCTTCCTGCCTCCCGAAGCCAGCATCAACAACTCAGCAGCCCGCTTCTCACTCTCATCAAGCTCCTTTTACAACCCAACGCTGCGTAATAGAACCACCTGCCTTTCGACTGCCAAGCTACGGTGGACTATACCCCCGTTCGCGTTCCTTCAGCACATTTGAGAAGCATTTTAAGTCAATATGAAAAGTATGTTCAATGACAAGATGTCGTAATATTACCATTTGACCATATGATGACTAACTTTTATGGCATAGTCCTCAATGCGGCAACTCTGCTGGTTTCTCTAGTAGCAGGCGTGACGAATGCTTTGCCAACAGCTAATGAAGTGGACAAGTTCGGCCCCTCAAGTGTTAGCGCGGTTGACAACACTCACATTAAACATGTTCTGGACGTGATGGAGGCCGATACTGGGCCCCTAAACTGGAAAACTCTTAATGATGGTGGAGCTCTCCTCACTATCCCGAACGACGAGTGGGACAAGTACGCAAATTTAGCTGGTGTCATGCCTAACATCCAGACTGCTGAAGAAAGGGCCGCAGAGGCCACTTACTGGTCCCAGGTTGAAGCCCGCGATATTCTTCGTCGTGCAGGGACTGAAGTCTGGGGAGGTATAAAAGGTCGTAGAACCTGGGTGGTGTGCCATGGGTCAGGCTCTTGGGGCCGTACTGACCTGATTGGATTTTGGGCCGATCATGCATGTGCGGTCTTCGAGAGCACGCTCAATTCGAAGGGTACTCGGATATTGATATCGGAAAAACTGATAAACATGGCTGGTAGTGAGTTTCAAATATATTATCGATGGACTTACCATGGGTTCGTGGACTATTCAGTTGATGACTGTAAGGAATATCTCAAAACATTGGCGAACAAATACTGTCAGGGCAGCGCCGAGGATACTCGCGGTGGAAGAATTGAGGGTTATACAGGAGTCCTTGGCGACTCATGGGGTAGTAAGGCAGTGGAGGCAGGCGCGGACCCACAAGCACTCAACTGTAACTGTTAGAAGATAAAATCGAGATTCTAGCAGGCTCCAATGGTTGAAAGGAGACGATGGCAGCCAAGGTATAATATGTATTATGGCTTCGTGTTCTGAGTAGACTTAACGCTTTGCGAATAAATTAGTTCATCCTCCCTGCCGTAGGCTTGTAGCTTGTACTATGCGGGGTTATGTGACCAAAAAAAAAAAAAACTAGTTAATCCAATGATCAGTCTCCTCGCATACCCCGCGAGCAGGTGAAGGGGATCACCCTGGGGTCCTGGCGTGGGCGGAGGGGGCGACTAGATTTTGTGACGCCTGTTTTAGCTTTGCTATTGGTTATTTGTTACTGGTTACTTGTTGATTTTCTCTGCTTTATGTCCTATGTGTACTATCTCGCCATAGCCCATAGGACGGCACACGAGCAACGATATTTAAAAAACAAAAAAATGCCCCGCTAATGGTGGGTCAAATGAATCAAACAGGCCTGGCCTGGCCTGAACAATCAGGATAAGAGTTTTGGATTCGGTGCGCGCTTCTAGAACAGGTGTTAAGTCAGTCGTCAATATATCCAGAGCACGGCCCTGCATCCGATGAAATGAGTTCCACCATATATGCGAAAGTAAAATCACTTTGTATTCCTGATTCCCTGTCTTAGTTGCTTCATGGAGATATCGTAACTATTCTCATGGTTTTAATGTCCCTGGATCGCGATCTACATACTTCTTAATTTTCTGCAACTTGGTAGGTGGTGGAATGGAACGTTAGTAACTGTACATTGCATAATTCCTCGCTATGCTTCATATCCTACTTTGGCTTCAGATGGTATCAGATCCAAAGCTCACCTGAATTGCGAAAATTTGGAGCTCCCGCGTATGCATATCTGGCAACAGGACGTTGTAAAAAAGAATAGAAGTGAGCATTGTACAGTAGTAAGCTACACTGCGACAAACATGAAAAAGGACAAGGCCTTGAGTTTGTGCTTAACTAAAACCAGGTTGCCAAGCAGGAAACAGTCCCCAGCCTTGTCACGTGTGAAGCACTATCACGTGAGGATAGAATCTGGAGATGTTTGAAATTTCGATTTCTTTGATCTATACTATAGTGTGGTAGTCTGCTAACTTATATACTGTCGCTTACCTATTAGTGACCGAGCACCTATTAGTGACCGATCTCTTGGCACTCCTCCTCGTACAACTTCTACATGCAATATCTTCGGCGTCAGGCATGCTAGCAGCATGAGGTAAATTGCAGAATATATAGCAGGTGCACCTGAATATTTGGAGGTTATTTGATAGCCACACTATATATACATCTTTTGTAATTCAATGATATGCAGAGAAAGTATAGCATTCTACCCCCCCCTTGCATAGTGAAGGATAGCATACACTAAATACTATATAACTATCCTCAACTACAGCTCTTTGCACTCTCAAGTGACTATAGAAGAAGGGTAGCTCACCTAAATGATGGTAGGATAAGTCGCTGTGGATTTCTGTAGCCTCAAAAGCAGTTACTAAAATATCTGAAAGTGCCGGAAGTGCTAAACGCGCCAGTATGTCCTGCTGCACACATAATATACTCCACTGCAACTAATATACCACTCTAAAAGCAGCATTTCTATGCTCTTGATATAATCAATGGTGTTTTATATAACTAAAGTAGTAGATATATGATGAACTAATTCTTTGATTACTATATTCTATCAGCAAGCACAAATTTATACCAATTGCTGCTACTTCAATATCAGAGTACCATTACTCTCTATAGACCTTGTCCTGAGTGCTCTACATATGCTAGTCCTCTGCGTAGCTCATATAGCACTCATTTATGTGACTGCGATGCCAGCGCCGGCACTCTCACCAGCACCGTCGCTAGTACTGTCAGCTCATATATCACTTGCATATGTGCATCCACTGACTGCTCACCGTATGGTTGTGGTGAACCTATAACAAGACACTAACCACCCTGACAGAAGTTCTTGCAGCTAATTATACCTATGAGGTCATTATATATCCAGACACAATTCCACTTATTATATTACTATAATGTTACGGCTAAGGTAAGACTTACGGAGTCGGTTCCGGAAGCACCGCCAGAGACGTATGCTAAAGATGTGACTGATCACCACTAGGCAACGTCCACTGGTAAACGGCGGTTGCCCATGGAAGTGTGTGTTGAAGTTGCACATGGTCTACCAATATGCGCACATGCATCACAGACCTTCCTGATGCATGTTTCTATTACGTTCACGCCTTTCCGGCTACCGCAGACCTTCCTAACGCATGCCTCCATTACGTTCACGCCTTTCCGGCTACCGCAGACCTTCCTAATGCATGCCTCCATTACGTCCACGCCTTTCCAGCTACCGCGGACCTTCCTAATGCATGCTTCTATTACGTTCACGCCTTTCCTGCTATTACGGACCTTCCTGATGCGTGTTTTCTGTTACGTTTCTCTGCCTGTATGCCTTAGCATGTTTATCGTCATGTTACTGTCAATTGACTAGTCATGTATGACGGCCGGAAGTCTATATAAACGGGCTGAACAGTTAGCTAGAAGGAAATCAAGACACAAGCAGTGTTCTAAGTCTCTCACTTGAAAACGCTCTCGCGTAACCTTTGCCGTCCGCTTCGCTGCCTTCGCGGAAAACCAGTGCCACTTTCGTGAGTCCAGCGACGCCTACGCTGACATATAAGAAATACTAAATTTTTGTTAGTATTACTCCCTATATCATTCTATATAGATGTATATGGCAGTAATACTATTATTCTTACCTCCTCTATCAACTATGGTATATGCTATCAATGTTGATATAGTAAGAAGTTCATTTCATCAACTAATTTTGTCAGTTAGGTATATGCTATTATGGCCATCAGGGTACTTCTATATCAGCTAATTCTGCAGCTATATACTATCGTTGGTATAGATACCTATCAGGTCTACCAATCCTATTATCCTACTAGAGGCTGTCGCACTCATAAGAGTATTTTTCCTAGCAATTAATACTATCAGTCCTGAAATATACTATACTATTCTTGAGGATGTTTTCCTAGTAGCCAACACTCCCAATTATATTACATACTATCGTAATCATAAGAGTAGTCTTATAACTATTAATCCTGTTATTTTTAGTATATGTAGTTGCTTGTTGCAAGTAATAGAAGAGCATATTGGAAGTTTTGGCACTTCCGGCATTTTCGGCCATTTCAGTGACTGCTTTGAGGCTACCGAAATTCAGAGCAGCCTTATCCTATTACCATTTAAGTTAGCTATCTTCTTCTATAGCCACTTGAGAGTGTGAAGAGCTATAGTTGAGGAGAGTCATATAATATTTAGTGTATACTATCCTTCGCTATGCAAGGGGGGGGTAGAATGCTATACTTTCTCTGCATATCACTGAATTACAAAATATGTATATATAGTGTGGCCATCAAATAACCTCCAAATATTCAGGTGCACCTGCTATATATTCTGCAATTTACCTCATGTTGCTAGCATGCTTGACGCCGAAGATATTGCATGTAGAAGTTGTACGAGGAGGAGTGCCAAGAGATCGGTCACTAATAGGTGCTCGGTCACTAATAGGTAAGCGACAGTACAGCGTAGTTGGCATAGAAAATATACGAACCTGACAAATAGCTTTTGGGAATCATCAAGGATTCCACTGTGAGCCACAGTATTTAAGTTTAATGCTCTTTTTTTTTTTTTTTTTTTTTTTTAATTTCACGTAACCCCACTTGTAGCTGTTCACCATGGCAGGGAAAGTTTGATGCTCAGTGACATGGAAAAAGACTCAAATTCCTCAGCTACAGGTTGTATGTCAAGCACTGCCTTTGGCATCCTCTGCGCGTCAAAGAATTACAAGCGGCTCAAAGCATATCAGAGATTACTGTGCTGTGGTTACGTACAGAAGAGCATATTCTGAAAGGGTAAGTTAATCCTAATTGGTTCACTAGTTTAATAGAGTAGTATAATAAAGCCAAGTAAAAGGTTGAACTCTAAGAAACGAACCTATCAGGTACATGAGTCATAAGGATTTTTTTTTATATATATATATATATATATATATCATTACTCGCGTGCCGCCCTATGGGCTATGGCGAGGCCATAAGGATTATCCCCACGTAACCAAACAGTTCCGTCTCCGCTGTAAGTGAATTCCAACAGCAATGAACGAATGTGAAGAAAAGAAATAGCACGAGCCAATAACAAAATATTGTTTTTTTCCTCACATAACCCCGCATACAAGCTACAAGTCTATGGCAGGGAAACAAAATACATATATTGCATTCGTAAAAGCCCAAATCCCCACGCACTCCTCTCCTCATACTCTAATCTTAGTGAACCGGCACGAGCTAGCTCGAGCCGAGCTGGAGGGTGAGCTCGAGCCAGCTCGTGGGTAAGTGAGCTCGGCTTGAGCCGAGCTCGTCAAATAGAAGGTGGGCTCGAGCCAGCGAGCCTTGATTACATGATATTGATAACTAATCTAAACTATTCTACAGCTTCATCCTCCTCGCCGCTATCCGCTAAATTCAGTATTTCTTCTACATTTACTCCTGCTGCAAGTTTATGAAACCCTGCGCTGGCTGAGCATTTTAGCGAGCTGTCAAGAGAGACACTAGCGTGGGCTCGGGCTCGAGCTGGCTCGGCGCGTGCCGCTCACTACCTCATCTACACGACCAATTCTCGCCATAGCCCATAGGGCGGCATGCGAGTAATGAACAAAAACACGACCAATAGTCCATTAAGCAAATCTCTTTTCTGGATTTTCAAGCTCGACGGTTGGTTTGTGAGAATGCGCGTCCAAAACCGTGTTGAATGCGCCTAGCACCAGTTTCATGTCTTTGCAAATCTGTTTGTAAGTCCGTAGGGTCTCGTTCAAGGACTCATAACTGGTTTCGCTATCCATGGCACGCTATAGACCTGAGCCAGCAGAGAGCTCACCCATTGATTGACGCCTCACATTTCTTATGTACTTAATCTCACCGTAGCCCCCAGGGCGGCATGCGAGTAATGATATTGAAAAAAATAAAAATAAAGACGCCTCACATGGGTGATGCCTTCATCTGGAAATTTCTATTGGGGATATGATGACGACAATTGCAAACGAAATGCCGAGTCTACGTCTATGAGTATACCCTCCATCGATTTCAGAGGTTAGGCTGCTTGCAGCAACTCCTAGGCATTTAGTAACCATTTGCTCGCGCTCGCATTTGAGGCATCCATCTAGTAATCGTTATCAAACTCGGGGTCGAGTATTTGCTATCCAGAGGATTTCATAATCGGATTATCATATTGAACTTGGTGCTTCTGTTTCCGAACAAAGGGCCTCTGATGATTGTTGATCCAATTCGCTTTGCTGGTTTTCCTTAGGGCCAGAGAGAGGGACAGGTTGGGCCTGAGTTACAGACCTCCTCCAGAGGCTAGGAGGGCAGACCGCCACCCTGGCGGGACTGTTGGGGGAAAAGACCTCAGAGTATGGAAACACAAAGTGGGTAGGGTAGACGGCCCAGAATGCAGATGGTGCGGGGAGGAAGAAGAGACGGTGGAACATATCTGGAGTAGATGCAAGGTGTGGAGGAGGAAATGGCCCGCGGGGCTGGAAGCGGTGAAAGACCCTCCGAAGGCAAGGGTGGGAAGCAGAGATCCACTACTGGAGCTGATGGAGTTGGTGGAGAGATGATAGCGAACCTGCGCCCCGTTCTCACCATAGCCCGTAGGGTGGCATGCGAGTAATGATATTAAGAGAAAAAAAAAAAAAAAAAAAAAAAAAAAAAAAAAAAAGCCCGCCCTGAAGCGGGAATGTTCTCGTGCCCAGACTATTATTTTCGGCCTCCGCCTTGGCTTGGCCGTAGGTGTCTTTGCTATTATTTCTTGGCAGCACACCGTCTCTTAGGCTGGGTACGAGAGCAAAGCGGAAGCTGATTCTGTGACGGGGTCATGGCTTTATTGTACTCATCTGTTTTATACAGTATGTGTTATTTCCTTAATTTCCTATGCTAGTCTCCATCAGCAAAAAAAAAATCGTCCTGAAGCGCCCGGGGTCCTGAAAACCCCACAAGCGCCTCGTGCGCCTTGGATGCATCTCAGCGCCATCTCGCGCTAAAAGTGAAGCTGGCGTCATTTTGTACTACTGGTGACCAATTGTGTCTGAGCGGCAACATGATGCTATCAGCACGCCAAGATACCAAAATACATTTGAATTTAGTTTCCAACTTGCCAAGTCAATTATTTCATAGGGTCATGCAGACTCTGGGAGAGCCTGAGAATACGGTGAGCGGATCCTCGAGGAGCAAGATGTGTTGGAATGATGATGTAGAGGAGGCAGCGAAGGCGGTTAGGAAGGAGGGCAGAGGGCCCTTCTCCCAGGCAGGATGCCTGCAATTACCTTTGTTAGCCGTTTTAGTTTAGATGCCGAGAGTTTTGGAGGCTCAAGTCACGCCGAGGGATATGGGTCTAGCACCTCACCTTGGCATAGGTGTTACTAAGCTCTTATATCATAGTGGGTTTCCCAGGCTAGTTCTGTTCCACCTTCGGCTCCAATTTCGGCGCCACCTTCGTGCCATCTATACTTCGAGTCAACACCCGATAACAGCCAACAACAGTACATAACTCTGAACGACAAGGCCATCGAGCAGCAAGTACCTTAGGGCTTCTCTGTGACGCCGAGGTCGACCAAGGGATGGCTCAACAACCCGACTTCCAGACGTTACGTACTTCAATGACAAATGTTGCAAACGGATTTCGAAATACAGCCGTAGAAATCGAGACGGCTGCAACAGAAATCGATAAGATTCAACACATGGCTGCAGCAAACATTATCCGTCAGCTCGAAAGAATGCAACAGCAAATGACCAGAATGGAAGAGAACCTCCTAAACGTCCTACGACAGTTGTCAAGGAGGTGTGTGTTTATCATATTCTTTGGGAAAGAACTCCGCACTAACGTAACTGTAGTGAGAACAATAATATCGCGCGTATTTTCAACTCGCGGGTTGCACACGACACATACCAATTGGCACCCTTATACGATATAAACAATGAAGTCATCGAGAATTTTCCGCAAACAAGCAATGATATCAAAGAATTGAATGGTAAGTCAGATTCAGTCAAAATACATATCCGATCAAAACTAAATGATGTATGCTGCTAGCTGAGGGTGTGAATACCTTATTAAGAGCACTGGGGTTACCAGTAAATGGGAGACTGGATGCCAAAAGAGAGAGGCTTCGTAGGTACATTGGGGTGATGACGGTATGAGCGTATATTTTTGTCGAAGTGCACGTGGGAGCGAGAAGTATTATTGATTGTTGGACGGTATCTATTAGTCTCGTGTTTTTATGTCATCCATTCCGTAATGTATCTAAACAGGCTTTTTTTGGTGGCTGATTTTTGCCCTAGGAAATAAAGGAAGAAAAAAAAAAAAGGCTACGGTAAAAGGACTAACCGAACTATCACTCCCTTCCCGCCCACTCTAGCATAGCTGCCAGTGGGTCTCTCTCCCCCTCTTCCGCCTCCGGAGGATCTCTCAGCCCCGCCTGGCCTCGGGGCCATCTCCGCTCCCAGACTCTACACTCTCCCCATATGTGTACCGCATTTTCTTCCCCTTCCCCACACCATCGGCACTCTGGGCTTTCCAACTTGTTAATCCTGAATTTCCAGGCTTTGAGACCTTTCTCTCCTAGAAGTGTTCCCAACGGGCCGGCCAGGCCATAGAAATCGCCCTGCCATGGCGAACAGCTGCACGCGGGGTCACGTGACAAAAAAAAAAAAAAAAAAAAAGCCATAGAAATCTAGGCCGGCCCAGGCCGCTCAGGCCATTCAAGCCATTCAGGCCATTCAGGCTGCAGTGTGAGTTAAGTTATACAGTAGCTATATACAGAACGTACTCTAAATTCTACGTATACCTCATTCTCTAATGTTTAGGATTTTGCTTGCTGATTTTACACCGCCAGTATCGCTTTCCATTAGCCATGCACAGCTTCACCATACTGTCAAATCCAACTCGCCAGATTTCTGTAACCCAAATCCCAGAAGACTCGATATCGGCATCAGATTGGACTGCAGGGAATCGTCGATGCAAGATCAAAATTTGAACTGCACTATGGAGAGTGAAGAATACTAAAGGAGTCATCATCGCCAGTACCGGTGGTTGGAATGTCTGTCTCCCTGCAGTACTAATAAGAAATTAGTATATAGTCAAGCGATACAAAAAAAAATTACTTACCTGAATACCTGCGAAAAGCGCTGATCAATTAAAAAAAGTCTAGATAGTTATCCGAAAATATTGCAAGGTTCATATTAAATCCGTGTCCAAGTAACCTGAAGGTGGCCCCTGAAATAGCCTCGTAACCAGCCCTCCTGCCCCTGAAATTGCTTGAACGGCCTGAATGGCCTGGACGGCCTGAGCTGTTTCAGGCCTGGCCGGTTGGGAACACTGTGTATTTGCCTTGCAAACAAAAGTCTCGAGATGCTAAAAGCTCCTAAGTTGTTGATATTGTGATTGATGTTGGACGAAGTGGCTGAGTGGTGATATTCCGTAGAGTGAGGATCATCACGCTGAGGGTTATGGGCCATCACTTAACCCATCTTCCGTCCCTTTCCTAGGTTTCGGCTAGAAGCAACTAGATTAGGTCAGAAGAACGGTAACTAGTCTAGCAGAACGGTGCTGCGGAAGGCTGCCGTATCGACTTCAGTTCTGATGTGGTGTCGTAGGATTCGTGATGGCAGACTCATAGAAGAAATTGTCAGTGGGCAGCTTAACACAGCTACCACCATCGCCCTGTCCGGTACAGACTGCTGTAGGCACTTACTTGCTTAAATATGGGTATGTTGGTGCTGGTTTGAGGCTGTGTGGTACTGAGTGGGTTCGAAGAGGGATCACTGGGCGGAGCAACACTGTCAGCCCTAGTTCCGCTGTTCATTAGCTCTATCACTTCATAACCCAGGACAGATTGGGACAGGCAACCAAGTGGGGCTGGTGTGCTGGCTTAGGGGTTCCCGCCGCGAGGGACAGGCGCTCATTAGGGAGTGGCAAGCAAGGCACAAACGCGCTGCCGAGGGAAGAGAGTTCGAATTCGACAACCAACAACCGAATCCACCTTGACCGAGGGTGGACAGCACACGGTCCCACATAATTTTAGTACGGTCGGAGGGTTGGTGCAACCAGACTAACATAATTTTTATTTTTCATTTACTTTAATTTATTTATTTTGACACCAGCGGCCCTAGGAACTCCCAGTAACTTAGCTGTATCTGCAACACTTCCCACGACTATGTACTAGTATAATGTCGTCGTATATACAATCTTGCTTAAGGAGGTGGCATAACTTACAAGTCGTTTTTTCGGAACTCTTCTTTCTTTTAAGAAAATATCTTTGAATTATTCTCTTCGCGATGCATCTTCCCAGTCTTGATTCATTGCTATCACAACCTGGCTTTCATAGACGAATCCTAAATTGGTCTGCTTTCTCTCGAGTCTCAGCCTCGTCTTTGTTGACTTCTTGGGTGATACCAGCTTGGCTGATCTTTATTTCGAGAAATCCCTAGATGCATTCTTGGGTATCACACTAAGAATTCATTTGTGCTTGCGTCGATGACAATTAGCATTGGGATATAAAAAACGGTGGCATTGGCCAATTGCCTTCGGAAAAAAAAAAAAGCAATACGTTGATCAAGAAGAACACTAGTCCATACCAAGCCCCTAGCGTAGAGTGCCCTAGAGGCTTGGTATGAGACTAGAAGAATACCAAAAGAAGACACACAAAATTTTGAGCGGAATATAAATCCAGTTGCCGACGTTCCAGTCTGACCTAATCACGCCCAAGCTGGCAATTTCGAGTTATTCTTTGGCGGGAAAAACTCTCTGAAATGGTAATATTTCTCTTGTCGGAATTGACATTCTCGAGTTCGCGATAGCTCCAATCAGGTGATTGGCTAGATAGGGAAAAGCTGCCCGTATTTCAGCATTCTGAAAAGAAATGTCGTGCGTGCTTAAATCTTCAACAGCATGACCCTTCTTGAACTGAATTTGAACAATCTGGTTGTGATTGCCTTCCAGTAGATATTTTCAACTAGTGGTGCTCATCGAAGAATTGTGTTGACGATCCTCCAAGTTCTTGAAGTTTGCGTCTTCGCCGATACTTTAAGGCTATATCAACTAATAGTTGTCTCTACATCATATAGTTCTCTATTTTATTTTCCATTTTGTTTCTATTTATCCCCTATGTACCTAATCTCGTCATAACCCACAGGGCGGCACACGAGTAATGATATATATATTTTTTTTTAAAAAAAAAATAGTTGTCTCTACAGGTCACAGGGCCTCCAGGTGGGTTTGAACAGGTTTCAATCTTGCTGAGAGTTTGGACAGTTTATAATCATCTAGATATTCACAATTAGCTAAGGAGAACTTGAACCACATTGCTCGTGATTTGTACAACCTATAGCGATGTTTCCATATTTGCGGTGGGGGAGTGGGCAAGCATTGGCTAACAGTTTGGAAGGTTAGAATGTGCATGCGATGCAGCTGAGATTAAGTGCACGTGCTCCAAAACCAGATTATAAGCACTGCATGCAGTTTGGGCCTCTCAGAGCTTCAGGTATGGTAAGTGCAAGCGTACGTCCATCAGAGGTATCTAGTTTTTTTTTTTTTTTTTTTTTTTTTTTTTTTTTTTCTATTTCACGTAACGCCGCTTGCAGTTGTTCGCCATGGCAGGGTCCCTAGACCGAAGTCCTTATGGCCCGGAGACAGGCACCTGTGCAACTACCTAGAAAACCATCCCCTGTAAAAGCACACGTGGCACAACAATACCACGACCTCGGTGATGCGGAGGAAACACAAAGCGAAAGCCCAATCCCCCAAGAGAACAATCAAGCATGAATACCCAAATATCCCCCCAGAAAATCAAGCAGTCATGTCCATCTCCTCCACCTCCCTCCCCTTCCCCTTTCTGTCCACCTTTGTGATTCTATCCCAGTCATACAGGCACGAGTGGTGCCATTTGCCAGATAACCGCACCTTCGCCGGTGTTTGACTATCTGATTCTACCTCCCCTTCTAGGTAGATAACAATCGAGCTAGTCTTCTTTCCCTCCCTCCTTTCTTTATTCGCCAACCATCTTGCCGTTTCCATCCAATCTCTTTTTTTTTTTTTTTTTTTTTATATTTCGCGTGACCCCGCGTGCAGCTGTTCGCCATGGCAGGGCGTACCATCCAATGATTCCAATCTCTTGGAGGTATCTAGTTCACGCATACCTTTTTTTTTTTTTTTTTTTTTTTTTTTTGTTTTCACGTTACCCCGCATGCAGCTGTGTTCGCCATGGCAGGGCGTTCACGCATACTTGCGCACACGTTCGAATAAGGAGGTTGAAGAAGCTTAATGTGAAGTCCCACAGCCAAAACCTTTTTTTTTTTTTTTTTTTTTTTTTAATATCATTACTCGCATGCCGCCAGCCAGCACCATATTCACTGAAGATCTATGGTACCAATATAATGCACGCTGTCAAAATCACTGACCCAATATACAAGCATAGCATGGAACTCTCGAGGAGTTTAGCTAGTGTATATATATGGCAAGTCTCTTGATTAACCAGTGGAATTAGTCTGGGCATGAGAAGAAGTGGAATGGCACAAACGCACAGAAAAGATGTAGCAGACCAATAAAAGTGCATCATACTTAGTACACACAATGCGAATGACATTAATGTCAACATGACCAACAATGGACTAGAAAAAGTTGAGTTTAGGATGTATGAAAAAAAGGTATGAGTGATATCAAATCCGTCCCGTTCATGTGCATGCTGATATAAAAAGGAATATTCAACTGCAAGGATGCAAATTTCCCGTCTAAAAACAATATAACTTGAGAGAGAATAACTCATTAGTGTTCTCGTACCCAGTCTAAAGAGACAGAGGCTGAAATAATAGTCTAGGCACGAGAACAACTCATTAGCCTTGAATGCGGTGTGGTAGGCGGCGGCGCCTAACTGCTATAACCATGCTGGCACTGGGCTCAAGGAAATCGCAAGTCACAAGGGTTGTACAGTAAGCGAATACTGGGAATGAGGGTAAGGTTGGAAGGAAGTGTGATTAGATATGGGTATTTGGTCAGCCAGTGGTATAAGAGGCGGTGATTCTGTACAGCTCTTCGTTCTCAACAATTCAGTTCCTTCCTACACATCTAGTCCTTCTATTCTATGGTTTAGTTCTTTATTCCTGTCATCTCGCCATAGCCATCAGGGCGGCATGCGAGTACTGATATAAAAGAAAAAAGAAATTTATTCCTGCCTTCAGCAGTGTTCCCAACGGGCCGGCCAGGCCAGGCCAAGGGTATGGCCTGGCCGGCCTGGGCCATAGAAATCTAGGCCGGTCCAGGCCATTGAGGCCATTCAGGCTACAGTGTGAGTTAAGTTATACAGTAGCTATATACAGAACGTACTTCTAAATTCTACTCTAATGTTTAGGATTTTGCTTGCTGATTTTACACCACCAGTATCGCTTTCCATTAGCCATGCACAGCTTCACCATACTGTCAAATCCAACTTTGTCGCACCGGATTTTTGTAACCCAAATTCCAGAAGACTCGATATCGGCATCAGATGGGACTGCAGGGAATCGTCGATGCAAGATCAAAACTTGAACTGCACTATGGAGAGTGAAGAATAGTAGAATACTAAAGGAATCATCATCGCCAGTACCGGTGGTTGGAATGTCTGCCTCCCTGCAATACTAATAAGAAATTAGTATATAGTCAAGCGATACAAAAAAAAATTACTTACCTGAATACCTGCGAAAAGCGCTGCTCAATAAAAAAGTCTAGATAGTTATCCGAAAATATTGAAAGGTTCATATGAAATCCGTGTCCAAGTAACCTGAAGGTGGCCCCTGAAATAGCCTCATAACCTGCCCTCCTGCCCCTGAAATTGCTTAAACGGCCTGGACCGGCCTGGACCAGCCTGGGCGGCCTGGGCGGCCTGGACCAGCCTGGACCAGCCTGGGCGGCCTGGACGGCCTGGTCGGCGGCCTGGCCGGTTGGGAACACTGGCCTTCAGTTCTCCTTTGCATTCGCTTATTCTTTACATAGCTTGCCTTACGAGGGGTAGTGCAACCAGACTAATGTTCTTGCCTTGCATGTACATTCGCACTTGCAGATACACTCAACACGGCACCACACAGTATAACCCGAAATATCCCTTTGAGGCGAATTGCCCAGTGACCTCCCAGCAGAGGATCCATGGCTGGTGAGCAATGGTCAGTCGTACCCCCTGACCCGCTCATAGCAGTAGCTGTGTGTCCTGAAGCATTATAAGATGCAAAGGTATTAAGGGCAATTTAATTGCATATCATAAAGCTCGAAAAGCGGTACACTTCAGGTAATGGCATGTCCTGCATCTAATTAGTATGAACATGAGTATCTCGTGTAGATTTGCCGTGGTAAGCATAGCTCGTTTGGACCACCGAAGCAGTTCGTGATGGCCCTTACAATACAACATTTGAGTCGCTCGAGGGGTTCCGCCTTGGATGCATGTCTCAAGCGTGCCAAGACGGCTACGAGGAGTTATGCAAGGTCTTAGCATGTACCTGCTTCTCTCCGCAATTCTCATACGCCGAAACTCATACACCCAATCTCGAGACTACTTTTTTTTTTTTCTCGTGATAGACGTGACTGATGAACACAGCTTGCCCAGGCGAAATGGCATCCAGTACATACGTTAAACATGGGGCTCCGCACCCTGCACCCACTGTTGGCGTTGGCATTCGCCTGGCAGCACAATTTAACACGTCAGAAGCCTTGACCTTTCCTGCCTCAGTTCCTGTCATCATTTTACGCCACCATGGTTATGACAATGGCAATGATTTTATGGGATCATTTCCATGTTTTTATCAAGTTAGTATGAGTAGCTGGGGCACCCGACGGTACTTAGTTCTCTCCATTGCACGCATTCTCTCCAATAATTGCTCTGGTATCCTTTGGAAAGCCCGGTCCATCCATATAAACGGATGTCGATCCAGGGCTACACGTCGAAGCTCTCATATTGGATTCTGTCATATTAGATAACCTGTCGTATTGGATCAACATTGCTGGCCTAAGCCAATTAGTCCGGTGGGGATTATTGGATATTTGTCTTATTGGATAAAACCCTCCAGTCCCGGCCTTATCCAATAAAACAGGTTTGACTGTAGCTACTATCCCACCTGGGTCATATTTCTACTACCCAGATAGTTAGCTCCCAACAAATAGGCCATATCCCCTGCCTGCTTCCTTTGTAGACTGGAAGTTTCCCCAAAGAGAACTTCCAGGTGAATAGGATATCTTTTGGAGTCAAGATTCCAGGAAGTGAACAAGGAACGAGACAAATATTGCAGAGCTAATGGATGGAATGAAGTTTCAGCAGTAGCGCATTTGATTCTCGAGTCAGCAATAGGAGAGAAGTAAGTAAAGATATTTACAGTACCCCTATTTGAGGCATACATCACTAAAACAACACTTTGTTACAGTTCCAGTGGAACAACATGATGGTTTATCGTGACGTAGTAATGAGAGGCATTCATGACCTCAATAATCGGGTTCTCCTACTTGTGGACATTCAACGATAGTTTTGAAAGGTTTTTTTTTTTTTTTTTTTTTTTTTTTTTTGTCACATGACCCCGCATGCGGCTCTTCGCCATGGCAGGACAGTTTTGAAAGGTATTATGCTTTACATGTGTTCTCGTCCCAGATGGGCTGCATGGTACTTTCTTGGTTTGATATATTTTAACGACCACTACTGTTAGGCAAGTGCACTCAACACTATGGACGACAAACTACGAATTGAGAATATTTTAATGTCGGTTTTTTTTTTTTTTTTTTTTTTTTTTAATATCATAATATTTTAACGTTCGAGGAAGACTCAGTAATACCCAAACAATATGAAGATAAATGGATTTGTGCAATGCAAAAAGAGTATCAAACTCAATTGGAAAGTGAAAACATGTTCAGTTGTTGACTGCCCTCAGAGTCTTCAGAAGTGGCAGAAGACCTACAGCAGCAAGTGCTGAAAGAAGTGAAGGAACACATGGAGAACGACCGATGGACAGCTGTAGTAGGGGACAACATCAGATCAGCCTTCAACTTCACAAGAAGAGACAAGGTCATCCTCCGCATCAAAGAATTCAACGAAGACCTGGCAGCCTTTGTTCACGGCTTTCTGCAACCATCAGCCTTTAATCTGTGCTGTGACGGAAAAAGAAGGGCAACGGCTACCATGTCATGGAACACCTAAAGAGTCACCCTTGTCGCCAGTCCTTTGCCTCATAGAAGTGCAAGCAGTCATAGCATCCTCGGCCCAGAGGACGCTCACTCGCTCCTATGTGGACTACATACACGCCGTAATCTTAAACACTGTGATGCAAGGCCATTGGGAAGGCCATGTAGAGGGTGCTACCTCTTGGGGCAGTAGCCGGAGAGGTCACCCGGAAGGGGAAGTGCCGGAACGGTGGGATGGTGCGGAAGGTTCTTCGAAGAGGTGGGACTCCTGACTTTCTTTTGTTTTTGGAGAGAGATAGACTTCGAGATAGATCTTACTTTGCTTCGTGCCTCTGCCGTCGTGCCTCTGCCTCGTGCCCTCCGCCTCAGCTTCTGCCTCCGTCTCGTGTCGTCTACATCGTGCCCTCCTCTTGCTCAGTGCATGTAACGATAGCTGACGAGGAGCTCACTGCATACGAGGGGCCAGGTGCAAGTCCCCTGACAAACACCTCGTTACAAGGACTTAAGAGGGCAATCGGGGACCACCAGAGATGCCTCGAGGAGGAAGCCGAACGAGAAGGGTTTATACTGGATA
This sequence comes from Kalaharituber pfeilii, assembly GCA_015179045.1. Classification (NCBI taxonomy): domain Eukaryota; kingdom Fungi; phylum Ascomycota; class Pezizomycetes; order Pezizales; family Pezizaceae; genus Kalaharituber; species Kalaharituber pfeilii. The sequence goes on along the minus strand of WHUZ01000007.1, from coordinate 1,739,775 downwards.
TGGATAAGAGGGAAATAATTATCTTCGGGGTTAAAGGGTCAACATACCGGCTGGCGGGGCTACGCCTGGATTGGGAACTCACGTTCGACACCGATTTCCAGCAGAGACTGGCACTAGGAAAGGCAGTATGGGCAATAGCGAGCAGATTAGGTAGACTCGACCCTGCGCAGGAGACAGATCTAGACTGGGATAACCAGACAAATTGCCTGCTGGGGAGGCTGGGCCTGGGAAGACTATGCAGCCAAGCCGCCGGCGGAGAAGAAACTGAGGGCGCTGGAGCAGTGGCAATACACTGTAACAAGATCTATAACTGGCACACCCTGGGGTACACGACGGGCCCTAGTTGAGGGCCTAGCCAGCCTGGAGTCAGTGCAGACATTCATAGGGGGAGAAAAGGCATGAGTGGAGGATAGGGCACTGAAATTCAAAGGGGAGAAACTACTGGAGCGGATGAGGACGTCCTTTACCTGAAGGGCTCCTTGAACTAGAAGGATCCTCTCATACTGGCAACAATGCCAACACTCACGTCCTCAGCAGAGAAGGAAGAGTGGGAGAGAAAAATCGCAGATGCAGAGCACGAAGTTTGGAAAGTAATATACACAGACGGGAGCAGGATCGAGGGGAAGACCGGAGTAGGGTTCTGGCGGCTGGAGGGCAGGGGAGAATCGGTTTACATGGGGATGAGAGCCAAAGTCAACGACGCAGAGCTAACAGCCATGGCTAAGGCCCTAGAGATCGGCGATGAAGAATCATTATTTCTTCTTTCCCTTCTATTCAACTCTCCCTTCCAGCCACATCCAATCCTGTAACCTAACGTACCTTCTGTCAAGTCCCCGACTCTTTTGATCATTCCACCTACAGTGCAGTGTGCGCCATCGATACAATCTGTCACTAGCAGTCCTTTATGATGGACATTAATGAACTTGCAGAAACTTGGGGGCAGGCTAGAAGTGGAGTTCGTCAGGAAAAAAAAAATACTTTCAGTACAGTTAGCAACTGCGCTCAATTTTTTTTTTTTTTTTTTTTTTTTTTTTGTCATTACTCGCGTGCCGCCCTATGGGCTATGGCAACTGCGCTGCCAATGAATCCAACAGGCCAGGCCAGGCCAGGCCATTCAGGCTGGTCCAGGCCGGTCCAGGCCAACCAGGCCATTTACGTAAATTCAAGCGATTTTAGAATTTAACCCAGGTGAATTAGATTTTAATAGTCCTGGATATTTCCACTATCAGTAATTGACAGTTGCGCATTAGGTATCATCATCGAAGAATTGAGTCCAGTCTGTTGTATTATCTGGAAGGTCCATCATTTCTAAAATATTTCTTAGTATATATACTACTTGAATACAAAGTGTGATACATACTTGACAAAAGTCGTAGACCGCTGCTGTTTAAAATTCTAGACATACGGGAGATTCTACTCATTTAAATACTCAAACAATCTGGTAAATGCTGGCCTCAATTCACCTGGATAGCTGTGGAGTGATTCGTTTAATTGGCCTGAACCGGCCTGAATGGCCTGAACCGGCCTGGACCGGTCCAGGCGGTTTCAGTCCAATGCAGATCACGGCCTGTTGGACTCATTGACTGTGCTCAAACTTCCCTTTTCCAAAACTACCTCACTTCCTCTCCTCCTTTCTGTTATAAACTAATCCCTAATGTGGTCTACTCTTAGTGATCTACCTATTATACCTTATGCAGCTGGTCCTCTCTTTTTTCTTATCTGCCTTCTCGTTACCCTCTATCCCTATATAGGCCTTAACCTTTGTAAGCTGAAGATACCATTATAGAGTATGAAGACACCATTACAATGCATGTAAGGCACCACTACAGAGTACGAAGACGCCATTGCAATGCATGTAGATACCACTACTGAGTACAAAGACACCGTTGCAATGCATGAAGACACTATTACAGAGTACGAAGACACCATTGCAATGTATGAAGACACCATTATAGAGATTTTTTTTTTTTTTTTTTTTTTTTTTTTTTTATATCATTATTCGCGTGCCGTCCTATGGGCTATGGCGATACCATTATAGAGTACAGAGACATCATTGCAATATACAAAGACACCCTTATAATGTATGAAGACACGCTATTGCAGAGTATGAAACACCATATCAGCAAAAAAAAAAAAAAAAAAAAAAAAGTTTGTATCCCAAGGCGTTCCATACGTTAGAAGCACAAATGCCATGGGATGTCAACCACCTATCACAGTGACAGAACCTTTCCGAGGGCAGTGTCTGGATGCCATTCCGAGCCGGCTCACCTCAATAACAGGTGAGTATTTACTGTGGCACCTGACGTTTAGCACTTTTTCAATCATGTATCCTCAACTATGGCCTAATATTCACTGCATTATCAACTACGGACTTCTATACCCTACGTTATCAATTATGGACTCATATCAAGTACAGACTGATACACCCAGCGTCCTCAAATATGGCTTGAATTAGTAGTTGGCTACTCGCATCTACGACACTTATTACACAAATTTTGTTCTACCATGCCATAATTTTATGTTTGACAACCAATTGTTTATTCATTAATAACTAGCTATCTCGGTCTATATACAGGTGCCCTTTTATCATCTGTCATGGTACTGCTCTTGTATGTTCTTATCCCCCATAGAATACACCCTCAAACGACCTGCCATGCCTGTTGAATTAAGCTCACATTCCCTCATCACGTGCTGTCGAGGGAGACCTGGCGTACTTGTCAAATTAGGCCCTATTCTACCACATCTCATGTGGGAGAAATGGACCTGCTATACCTGTAAATTGAGCTCATTCTACCACATCTTATGCCATCATGTAGGACCTGCCGTACCTCTCAAATCCGGCTTATTCTGTCACATCTCGCACAGTGGAACTGGACCCAGATAACCTGTCAAATTGAGCTTATTCCGCCATATCTCATGCTATCGTATAGGACCTGTGATATCTATCAAATGCAGCTCATTTTGCCACATCTCATGCCATTGTATAGGGCCTGTTGTACCTATCAAATTCGGCTCATGCTGCCTCATCTCACACCATCGTATAGGACCTACCATACCTGTTAAATTCTACCACATCTGCCGCCGTAGAAGGAGGCTTGTCATACCTGTTAAATTCAGCACTGTCATACCTGTAAAGTTGAGCTCACTCTGCTGCATCTTGCGGCATAGAAAGGGGGTCTATTGATAGGATTCTGTAGTACTTCTCATGCCATTTACTTCTGCCACACTTGTTGCTTTTTTTGCATCGAAGAACACTGTTATTTTCAGCGCATAGGCACATTGTGCAATTTCTTACGTATACCACTGAGGTCTCAGCTCATACCTTAGCAACCTGGAAGCATACTGATCAATAGTTCATCATGCTCTGTCTGTACCCACGTGTCAGGACACCATTTTCATTGTTTCTGATGTAGTATAGAGTATGAAGATACTATTACAAAGCATGAAGAACTATCATAGAGTACAAAGATACTTTAATGGAGTAGTAAATGCAGAGAGTTACCATCCGCCAGGGCCAAAAAGACACTATCCTCTGCGTAGCTTGATAGTTGCGCAGGTGCCTGTCTCCGGGCCATAAGGACTTCAGTCCAGGGACCCTGCCATAACGAACAACTGCAAGCGAGGTTATGTGATAGGAAAAAAAAAAAAAAAAGCTCATATAGCACTCATTTTGATGCCTTTGCTATCGCATATCGCCTGTATTACATATGCATGCGTACATCCACCGACCGCCCGCCCTACAGTTTGGTGAGCTGTAATATTGAGCATATTGAGTATACTGAGTGCGCACATGAGCTATTGGAAATATAGAGTACATTGAGCATGTTGAGCATATTGAGCATGCGCGCACATGAGATACTGGGAATACTGAGCATATTGAGTGCACATATAAGATATTGAGTAGGTTGAGTATACTGAGCACGTGCATAAGATATCGAGCATGCCCTGCCATGACGAACAGCTGCGCGCGGGGTCACGTGAGGGAAAAAAAAAAAAAAAGATATTGAGCATGTTAAGTGTAGAGTGCTTAGTAGTCTCGTGCCCAGCCGCTGGGCACGAGACTAAGTGCTTAGCATAAGTGTACTAAACTAATAGAATATTGGTGTCGTATGCCAAGACACATCTTGAACCGAGCCCCATACTAAAAATTCATGGACCCTCTACGAGGGGTAGTGCAATGTGGGTGGGAGAAGGTGATCGAAGACTTGGCGATGGAAGCTGTGGACTTGGCAATGGAAGTTATAGGAATTGCCTAGAAGGGAAAGGGAAACGTGAGGGAGGAGAGATAAAAAGGCTCCTGTACCTAAAGACACCACCCCACTCTCTAGACGAAGAATCCACCCTCAGCAACCAGACTACAGTACCAGCACACTGCGTAGCTCAGGGTTCAGCCCTTGGCATGGTCTAGCAGATACGGCAGCAATTCTTGGGGCCGCTGACTAAGCATGTAGGTTCAGTGTCCTCAATATATTAAGAAATGTAGAATTCCTTCAGTTTGCACTTGCAATTTGAGTGTAGTTACTGCCCTAGACGTTGACTTGAACCGCTAGATGCTTTGTATAGCCCTTCGAAGGCATCCTCCATTCTGCTGAGCTTCATTTCAACATTGCGCCACCAACGGGCTGCTTTGCTATGAGTCATGACCTGTTGTCCGCATCGAATGCCTCTTACCCTGAAGTGAGTTCTCGACAATAGCCCGAAGACTATGCAATCTAGCAAAATAGTAAAGATAAAGCAAATTGCATTTCCATAGGGGTACCGAACAGCGCATTGCTACTGCCGATTTGTACGAGTACTGAAGTTTCCAGACATTGATGACTCTACGCTGATGAGAACGGGTGGGGTAATTCTTACCTTAGCTGAGAGCAGGGGCTGGGATAATTGCTTTCCATTACCTCCCCTCTCGTTGGCTCGTTTGGAGGGTGCCGGGAATCGTGTCTCACTAGTGCATTCAGCTCGTATTCGAATTGTGGGGAAGGGAATATCATAGAGTACGTCTTTTTGCTACCGGCGGGATTGCCAAGAGCTCGTCTCCGCCAAACTTTTTGCCTCGAGTCAACAGTTAGTGGCGGGGTACCATCAGCACCTCCGGCAAAGCATTAAAGACCCTTCGAAGCCCCACCATTACGCACGATTATTCCCCTGATATCCCCTCACTACGGTGTGGACAAATCATCAGTGACTTCAACATCAATTCGCCAGACAATCAAATACAAAACTCCGACACTATGCCTTCTGTTCAGGACAAAGTTCCGTCGACCCTGTATGACAAAGTCTATGCAGCGCATTTGATTACAGATGACACTATTTACATAGACAGGTGAGTTTAGCGCTGGAAAACGAAAGCGACAAGCATACAGCTAGCTAAAATTTATATTTCCAGGCATCTAGTTCATGAAGTCACTTCTCCAGTAAGTCTACCAATTGGCAAACTTCATTGCTTGGAGCCCAAAATTACAGTAGCTAAATAATTCCTTCCTTCAACAGCAAGCTTTCGAAGGGCTACGAAATGCTGGGAGAACTGTGAGAAGACCGGATTGTACCCTGGCTACAGTGGATCATGTAAGTGATATTTGAAGAGGATGCTTGTTGAAAAAGATCTACTGACAAATTTCGAAGAATATTCCTACATCAAGCCGAGCAACGTGTGTATTTCACAGGTCTACATGTTTGTTGGAATTGTTCAATTAACTAGAATCTCTGCAACAGGTTCAAGAATGTGAAAACATTCATTGAAGAGCCAGAATCCAGATTACAATGCATGACGCTTGAGGAAAACGTGCAGGCCTTTGGACTTACATACTTCGGTATGGGCGACAAGAGACAAGGGATTGTACACGTTGTGGGACCTGAACAGGGTTTCACTCTTCCGGGTACAACTGTCGTCTGTGGTGATTCCCATACCTCCACACATGGTGCCTTCGGAGCTCTGGCTTTTGGAATTGGTACCTCGGAGGTTGAACATGTCCTGGCTACCCAAACTCTCATCTCGAAAAAGTCCAAGAATATGAAGGTTCAGGTTGACGGTGTTCTAGCTCCTGGAGTAACATCGAAGGATATTGTATTACACATAATTGGAAAAATCGGGACTGCTGGTGGAACTGGGTCTGTTATTGAGTTTTGTGGGTCAACCATTAGGGCATTAAGTGTGGAGGCTCGTATGTCCATTTGCAATATGTCCATCGAAGCTGGAGCCAGAGCTGGGATGATCGCCCCGGATGAAATAACATTTGAATATCTGAAAGGAAGGCCATTAGCTCCAGAATACGACTCTGCCGAGTGGCATAAGGCCGTTAACTACTGGCGCTCTCTCAAAACCGATCCAGATGCCAAATTCGACACGGAGGTCTATATTGATGCTAAGGATATACCACCTACCGTCTCTTGGGGACATCTCCCCAGGATGTGGTGCCTATCACCGGATCAGTTCCGGATCCGGCGCATGAGACTGACCCTGTGAAGAAAGCAGGAATGATTAGAGCGCTGGAATACATGGGCCTTGAGCCAAATACTCCGCTTCAAGAAATTGCTGTTGATAAGGTTTTTATTGGATCTTGTACAAACTCTCGGATTGAAGATTTACGAGCAGCGGCCAAAGTTGTCATGGGGAGGAAGGTGGCCCCCAACATCATGAGAGCCATGGTTGTCCCTGGATCCGGACTTATCAAGAAACAGGCAGAAGCGGAAGGTCTCGATAGGATTTTCTTGGACGCAGGGTTTGAATGGAGAGAGGCTGGTTGCAGTATGTGCTTGGGAATGAACCCCGATATCCTCTCTCCCAAGGAGCGCTGTGCGTCAACGAGCAACCGAAACTTCGAAGGCCGACAGGGTGCTGGGGGTAGAACGCATTTGATGTCTCCGGCCATGGCTGCAGCGGCAGCCGTTACGGGAAAGATTACCGATATCCGAAAGCTCATGGGAAATGAGGAAACAGGCAAAGCAGAAGGGTCTCCCAAAATCAGCATTGCCCCTGAAGCCGAAGAACCGGTCTCAGACGAGGATCTTGACAAAATCAATGATGTTCCCCCTGATTCATCCCCATCCTCTACTAATGCTCATGCAGCGACTGAAAAGTCAACTGGTATTCCTAAATTTGAAGTGCTTAAAGGGATAGCGGCTCCTCTACCAATGGCGAATGTGGATACCGATGCTATTATTCCCAAACAGTTCCTAAAGACGATCAAACGTACTGGACTCGGTAGTGCACTATTCTGGGCACTCCGCTACAATCCTGATGGTACGGAGAACCCCAAATTCATTCTCAACAAGGAGCCATATAGACAATCAAAGATCCTTGTCGTTACTGGGCCCAACTTTGGATGTGGAAGCAGCAGAGAGCATGCTCCCTGGGCGCTCTTGGATTTTGGTATTAAGTGCATCATTGCTCCAAGTTTCGCCGATATCTTCTTCAATAACACATTTAAGAACGGCATGCTTCCGATTATCATCAATTCTCCAGACTCACTTGCTGTCTTGACTGTGGAAGCCACTGCCGGACGTGAACTAGAGGTCGATCTTCCCAATCAAACCATCAGAAGTAGCTCGGGGGAGGTGCTTTGCCACTTTGAAATTGAGGAGTTCAGGAAGCACTGCTTAGTCAATGGTCTTGATGACATTGGATTGACTCTACAGAAAGAAGATAAAATTGTTGAATATGAGAAGAGGAGGAGTACGGAATGGCCATGGTTAGACGGGGCTGGATATCTCAGCAAGCACAGGAAGCCAGTGAAAGTGGATGCCGTGAAGGTCCCAACAACTAACAGGGGAATCGTAAAGGATATTGCAGATTGGTAAAATGGGCTCGTTTCGGGGTATGGTGGTATTTCACATTTATTTTCGGGGAATATCTTGCTGGAGTATCAGTTTGTCGCATTTGAAGATCGTCTGTATTTTGTTCGCTGGTCGAATAGTTAGCGCTCACGTGAAAAGTCGTTATGTACGTATGCTGGGACGAATCTATGAGTAATCCAATTGACTGTGACCTTAAGTCAGCATAGTGGGCTGGTCTCATACCTGGGGCATAGGAAGCAGCTCTTGGCAACATTTCGTGCTCTCGGCGCTTTAGGCCAGCTCTTCCTGTGTCTGTACAACCATCCACCGCACTGCACCGTTCTTTGAATATGGCTGAAGGCGATGATTCCGCAGCCGCCGTTTCCGAGCCGTAAGAAATTGTCTTCCACCTGCCTGAAATGAGATAACCTAATTGTATTGAATCATACAGACTCGATCTTGTCCGCCTGTCCTTAGATGAGCATGTTTTCGTCAAGCTAAGAGGGGATAGAGAGTTGAAAGGGCGTCTCCATGTGAGAATTCACCCTTCAAAAAGTAAATGAGGTTCTAATCTAACGTGTCTACATAGGCATTTGACTCTCACTGCAACTTGATCCTAGGTAGCAACGACTTTCCCAAATCAAGCTCATAGCAAATCTGACAACCTGCCGAAAATTTAGGCGATGTGGAAGAAACGATTTACATAGTTGCAGACGAAGAAGATGACGATACCGTGAGGGTGTGCACAGATTATTCCTTCAGCATCAAGATTTACCATGTTTCTAACGAATTGTGCAAACAGACAGTTAAGAAGCAATCAGAGATGCTGTTTGTTCGAGGTCAGTACGACGATGACTGTCGATACTTCCGTTGATGCCAGCTGCTAATATCAATGGGTCGTTCAGGAGACAGTGTGGTATTAATATCACCACAAACCCAGTGACGGGTGATACACAGGTTGTTCCGGAAAGAAAAGAGTAACGGTTTCCATTTTTTATTCCTAGTAATAATGTTCTACAGCATCTTAAACTATCCACTTGCTAGTAGCACTCTGTATAAGTTTTTACCTATTAGATCACACCAGCCCTTTTCATGACCCCTTCGAAATCCTCGCTAGAGGGGCATTAGCGGTCCATATTTATCATCTGGGTGTCATGGATTACCCACAAAGAAACAGTCATTCCTCCCGATGCCTCCATCAGCATGTCCTCCAATTGCTCATCTGTGACATTTTCTTTCAACTCCTTAGCTATTCGCTTGAGATCAAATATCGTTATTGGGCCTTCAGTGCCATTGGTAAAGAGGTAATAGGCATTTCTGAGCTCAGCTTGTTCATCTCGGTCTAGCAGCGGAGGGTCAGCATAAGCTTTTGTCACTTTCCCCTTCTCGGTGGTGTATGGTATTCCAACCGTACATTTCATCTTGAGAGCGCATAGTCTGGCAAAAGTGTCCCACATTACGATGCCCTCTTTCTCAGGATCAAGAGTATCAAGTATCTCCTCCAGTTCTTCTCGTGACGAGTCAAAACCGAGGGCTCTGCACACCTCATGCGAATGCCACTGTACATTAGTTTCACCACCATCGGCTTGTACCATTATAGAGGAATTTCGAAATATCATACAGCATTGCCTTCCGAACATCCCCTGTTTTAATAGCATCTAGCTCTTCTTGATCATTGACGAACATGTCAAATGCTTCCCGAATCTCACCCTCTTCTTCTGACGACAGCTTGAGCTCTTTGGCGAGTTTGGTCGTCTTTCGCTTCCCAGAGGCAGAAGACGCCGTTGAGGTTGCAGCAGCACCCCGTTTGCCTCGTGCTCGTGGTGGCATGGTACTAGATTTTATCGGGTGTTGTCGTGTACTTTATAAACAAAATATCGTGCTTACTAGTTATCCAAGGCGAGGATCAGCATTTATTTACTTGAAGATAGGAGATATGAAGGTTGCATACTCAAAAAGGTCGACAATGAGATTAAAGGTCACAAATCATGTGCGCATCTTTGATGGGGCGAATGAGTAAGCATGTAGCTATGCATATTTGTAGGGGTGAGGGAGAAGTACATGCTATGCAATTAGCCACCTTATGAGGTAACGAATTAATTGCAATACGGTTTCCCAATTGCAGATCTCTGCCGCCGGGGGACGTACCGGTAAATACTTGACTGAATCAAGTATTAATCTTTCGCTATCAGTTGTCGCCAAAACCCATCTACCCACCACCACCAAAACATCCACAAGCGTCTGCTCCAACTTAAGATTGCAGCATGTCAGATATCGATGACCACAACAATTCTAACCCCCATTCCCCAGCCTCGGAGATGTCGCAAACTCTCTCTGCGCACTCCGCAGAGATCCAATGGGGCCATCCAGATGACCAGGTGGTGGCTGCCTGGTGGCTGTTTGTGAATGTGAGTTTTTATAGTCATGCTTCATTGAGAACTCCATCCCCTCGAACCTCACACCACTATCTGGTTTGCTCGCTTGAGATATGAATTAACGGGATATCACTAACTACTTGACCACACACCACGGGCACATGACATGTGCGTGCCTGCGTTTGCCTTTGTCTATGTAGGAGAACTGGGTACCAAGGACAACAGAGATGCAGCAGGAAGAACAGGCGACTGAGTACGAGTATGTGCAGAGAAGGAGGTTAATCAAAGAATGGGTCGAGAAGGCACAGGATGAGCGAGACGTGAGTAGCTACTAGTACTGCTCCTTGTGCATTATTCCAGCACTCTGGATACTGATTTTTGGTCTGTGCAGGCATACGCTGAGCGGGCCAGCGCACTCTCCGAAGATGAAGTGGTGGGTTTCTAATGTCGCCGCATGTTTGCGATTCACTCATGTTGAGTATTGACCACCCACACGTACCAGTCTCGACTGTGTGATATCTCTACCTCGTCCCAAGCTGGGTCGCCCCACTCCTTGCCCCTGTTTCCCCTCATCCTCACCTCCCCCGCACATGCCTCCTCTATTGCCTGGCCAAAACTTCTCTTCCTTACCCGCTACGATCTCTCTGGCACATGCTGGGACGAATGCGCCGAACAGTACATCCCCTCCACTCCTATCACCCCCACCACCTTTGCCACGACTTACCTTGTCGAGCAAATCGCCGACTTCGGGCTCGTGGGGTGGGACATCACTGGCGGTGCTGTGGTCTACAAGGTCCTGTACCAGTTCGCCGACGAGCACGCACTCAGGACGGGGGAGCGGCTGCTGGTGGAATATGACTCCTCCGGAGGGCTTGCAAGGAGCGTGAGGATACCTGCGGGGGGACGAGCAGCGTGGGAGCGTGCGCGGGTTGTGGGTCTGGGGCACGGGTTTAGGGATATTGTGGAGGAGAGTGTGTGGGAGGAGGACGTGTGTTATAACGGGGAGGTTGCCGGGGGTGACGAGCAGTGGAGGGTGGATATGGATATGGGAGTGGTTGAGGTGGTGATGAGGGCGTTAGAGGCGCAAGAGGTGGAGGATGTGAGTGTGGAGAGCGTGAGGGAGGACGTGAGGAGGTATGCTCCGGAGTTGCTGTAGCAGTGGGGTATACGATGGGAAATGTGCGTATATAAGATGAGTGAATCGCGACAAGCCTTCATTTAGTATTTCACAAATTCGCAAGCCAGTCTTTCCCCATTAATCCTACTTATATTTCTCAGTTCTCTACCATCCGAGGTCACCCTGTTTCCTTAATCCCCGATTTTGGGAATGTTACTCTATGGCGAGCTCAAACTTTACTTAAATGTTCCTAGAATATTACTCAAAGACTTTAATGATGAATATATGTTACTAAAGATGTTACTTGGTTTTTGCGCAGACTCACTAACTTTACTTAAAGTAAATCCGCCCCTGAGGACCACGTCGCTTGTGCATCCCTTGATGTGTAAATAAATATTACATAAATGTGAATATGTATGTGACAACATATGGAAAAGAAAAAGGCATTCACCCTTTAACAAAGATCCCAGAATAAATAATTATGCAAATTCGTTTGCAGCTGTGCATGTATGAGCACTTTCTAGAGCTGCTTACAAATACATCACAAACTCAGGAAAAAGCAGAAAACTTTTAATAACTTCTTCTTGTCAGTATTTTTCTGCTGGATCTGCTGCTTTCCAAGGGAGTATCAAAGTTATCGTGTTTTCTGTTTGGAAAAAGCAGAATCAAAAGGGGGGCAAATTTTTTCGTTTTAATATTTGAATATCGCTGTTGAACGCATATAGCTATTGTCAGCTGCGGATGATGGGCGTATACATACTACAGAGGAAGTGATATCTGGGTGCGAGGGTATAGAGAAATGAGCAATTGTTGACAGAGGTTAGCTATAAGCTCATCGTTACCTTAGAATGGCCTTTTGGGTTTCAGCCGCTTGGGCAGTCTCTCAGAGAGCCCTGCGAGTGATTGATGGAATTCCTCACTGTTGTATTCATTTGTTCAACACAACAAGCTGTCGCAAGAGTACAAAGTTAAAAATAAAAGCGTTATGATATTAGTCTGGTAATGTGGGAATCTTGGCACTTGAGATGCAACGGTGGGTGGGGGAGGAGACTACCAAAGAAGGAAGGGGGTACCAGAAGGTTACGGGTATTTCTTGAGGGGCCTCCTCTGATCATCATCATCATCATCATCATCATCATCATCATCATCATCATCATCATCATCATCATCATGGATGGTCACAGTATAACTGGGTCGTTATTCTGTTCAGTCTTACAGTTATTTCGTCGTGCTCTTAGGATATAGTAAACCGGTCTTCGTCTTACGTCCCGTTCTTTAGTCCCTTTACCTTTTCGTTGTTCTTGTTCCCCTTCGTTGAACCTTCCCCGTTGATCCCTCCCACAGTAAGCATCATGACGTTTGTACTAAGTTCTCTTCCTTATCGAAGCATTCATTAGTCTCACGCCAAGCCCCTACTGATGCCTGCCAATACCGGTAGCTGCTAGCATACGGATACATAGAAAGCATCCCGTCATACAGCTGCCAGCAACAAGTTTGCAAGCTTGATGGGATGGTGGGGTCAGGGTTAGGGTACCCCCACACATTCGTACCGGTAGTCTTGCGGCGACTCCGCTTAAGCTTCGTTTGCGACCCTATCTCGTTTCAGATCACCCACATTCAACCAACCAGATTGGAGATTCAAAATGCCTGCCTCACACCAGCCATCGCACTATGAAGTCCTGTCCTTACCAGCACCCAGCATAGATGGTGGAATGTCACCAGAAGTTCTTACCTCACATCTTGTCAAGAAAGCGTACCATAGGGCACTCTTGCGATGGCATCCGGACAAATCTATGAGTGCGTTGAACTCTACGGCAAATCCCGGGGAAGAGCCTATTAGTGCGTCACCCGCGGGGTACACTCTCGATGAGATCATCACGGCATACACCACCCTATCCACTGACCGTGGCAGGAGAGAATACGAGCGTGAATACAGATTAGGTTTGTTAAACGCCACTCGACCAAAGGACCAACAAATTCTGTATGCACCTGTTGATGTGGTGGACCTTGATGACTTTGACTACGACGAGGACAAGGAGTTGTTTACAAGGCCATGCAGGTGCGGCGAGGAGAAGGGGTATATGATTTCTGAACGGGACCTGGAGGATGATCCGTCAGGAGAGGTTGTTGTGGGATGCTTCGGATGTAGTTTATGGTTAAGGGTGGCATTTGAGGTGGTTGCAGTGGGATTCCCACGGATGGACTCAGATTCGGAGGAGGAAAGCAGTAAGGTGAAGGGGGCTGCGGAGGAGGGCTTTCCAGCCGAAGGGCCAATTGGACAGGCTTGATAGACGTGATAGGTAGTAGCTGAACACTAGGACACATAGAATCCAGTGCTAACGCTTTCATCCACCGGGTTGAACTCGACCTGGTCTGAGATTGTTGCTCCATAACATACCTCACAAGCTTCCTCATCAATAAAGCTGAAATCCTAAGGCTATATGCGGAGGAGCTTTACCTACTGGGGGCTATTGTCTCAAATGACACTAGCTCTTATGACTGTCCAGTCAATCGAAGCACTTTTCATCCCTCCATCTTTGACCGGTAATGCGAACCAGATTAACTTCCGACTTTCCATCGGATTTTTCAACTTCACTTCCCTACTTACCTTTCATATATCGTCCATTTCTATTCTAGCCTCCCTCGACTACTTAGGTTTGGGAATGGCAGCCCCTGTGCGACGTCCCGACCTTGGGGGTATATATATGTAAAAATGCATCCCGCCAGCCCTATACCTCGTCGTTGTTAATTCATCTATCTATCCCCACCAAACTTCCATGTTTGTTCCGAGGAGTTTTAGGAAATGTCAAATTTTCTATCATTTTAGGAAAAAGTTACGGAGATTTATTGAGGGGTCCGTACTTGAATCAATTAGCCAGAATATTATTGCTATACTCTCTTTGATACCTCCGGTTAATTCGAATACTTATTACACAGAATCGGTGAGAGAAAAATTCGGAATGTCTCCATCCAGTCACTATCATATTCTGACGGGATGGAAGTAGGGATAACTGGCGCTAACCTTATATTTATTTAAAGCGACCGCTAATCTACTAGTACATACAACCCATGTTCACACCCATGTCCACATTGTTATCCACCATGCCGCCAGACTACATAATCCAATACTTGGGTATCTACTTCAGTATCCTCCTGAACTATCCTACGTGACTGCAGAAAAATAACATCCTGAGTGTGATTATCTGCACTGTCATCACACTCCTGAATTTCTTGATGTTCTGGTGTTTCAATCACTTTCCGCCGTGAGTGCAGAATGATAACATTCTGAGTATGATTTTCAGTAATATCATCACGTTCTTGGATAGCTTAACATTTAGCTAACTCAGCTTCAGCTACTTCAGATCAGAAGGCCCATGTGCAATGCTTTTTGTCTTTAGGCTACGTAAAGTTGGTATACTAGATGCTGTTCGAAACTGTGTCTGGAAGCTTAGTTTTGGAGAAGGTATGGGAAAGTGAGCGTTTTTATATACAGACCTGTATTTGTGAAAAGGTTATACTTGTCCCCCGACGTGACTTCAGGCCCGTCACTGGCATCACCACGGTCAAAAAAATGAAAAAAAAAAAAAAAAAAGAATAACAAAAACAAACTTTTGATAATGATAAATGTGTCTAAAATAACACCTTCGACATAAACGCAAACGCCCAACATATTGATAAGAAAAAAGATTAAAAAATAAAAAATCATGCTGAACGAAAAAATACAGAAAAGAAAAGAAAGGAAAAGTTAGATATACAGATGCAGATATACTCAGAACAGCGCATGGCAGAAACCATCAAAACATAAAGAAAGGGGAATAAGATTCATATGGGGGAAAGCAAAAATTTGTGTGATATACATACTTAAAGTACTTTAGCGTGTCGCAGGTGGTTGAAGGGGAACTTACCCTCAACTTGTACAATCACTGCCAACCATCAAAATCCTACCGCATCAAACACCCATACCGACCGAGATCATGCCCCAACCTTCCTCTTCTTTTTCCTATCCTTACCCTTTTCCTTATCCTTCACCTTCTCTTTCTTCTGCTTTTCCTTCTTCCTCTCCTCCTCCCCTTCCTCCTTTTCTCTCCTCCTCTTCTCCCTCTTCTTCCCATCCCCATCCTCCTTCGGAGGCACAAAATCCTTCTCCCTTTCCCTCCTCTTCTCCTCCTTTTTCTCTGCCTTTCTCTCCTCCCTCTTCTCCCTCGCCGCGCGCTCCTTGGCCTGCTGAGACAAAAAGTACTCTCCGGACTCGATCTGCAGATCGATCTTGCTCTTCTCTGGCGCAGGCGGGAAGGGCGTGTACACTTTCTTGCTCTTGTCCGTGATCTTATGCGGCTTGCGACGCTTGGAAAGGTTTTTCTTCTTGAAATGTGGCAGGAACCGCTCCCAGTTTTCGTGCTTGAGGGTCGGGTCTTTCGCGAGTTCGCGTTTGATCATGAGTTCCTGTCGGGGTTCATAGATAAGTTAGCAGCCCACAGAGTGGTAGTGTAGTGATGGAGGAAGAGAATGTAATTGGGGGGAGTGAGGGGAAGTTACCTTAATATGATATATAGGATGTATATTATTCATACAATCGATCACCACTCTCCTCACCTCCTTCAGATTCTTATAACTCCCCATCGCACTCACAGTATTCCCCTGCACTAATATAAAGCATCCTGTCAACAATTCCAGCGCCTTCAGCGTACTCCCATTCGGCCCCAGAAGCCTCTGCCGTCTCTTCGTAAACCGCTCTTTGTTCCTCACTAGGCCTCCAATTTTGATAATATCACACGCAACGCCGTCCTCCATAATCTTTACTGCCTGCGGAGCAGGAACTGAACGAGCAAGTAGTTTAATCAGATCGCGGGCGTTGAGGATGGCGGCAGGGTCCCATGTCTTGCGGGTGGTTTTGACGGTCATGGTGCCTTCGATCGTGTCAAGCTCTGCACGGATATGGTGCTTGTCGCAGACGGATTTGACGAGGGGCCATGCTTCTTTGATGTATACTTCGCGGTATTTTGGGAAGAGGGTTGCAAAGGAAGATTCTTCGAGGAGGGCGCCGGCTTTGTTGTCTTCGGGTTTGAAAGGTTCAATCTGGAGAGGCATGATTGAGCAGTTAGCGCCTGTGGATTCAAAGCGAAATAGACCGACACAGCAGGAGCTCTTCGGAGGGGAATGTTCAACCTTATATTTGTCTACATCTTCAGTGTCCCACAGTTTGTCGGCGTCTCTGGCGGAAGGCATCGGTTGTCACTATGGCCGTAATTGATGACTTGTTGATTAACTTTGGTTAACAGCTTAGTTAACTTCACGTATGTAAGTAATAGTGGCGAAGACGCACGATCCTGCTATATTCAAATTTACATGAAGATCTCCAGAGAAATTGGTGCCAAGCTTTCTCTCCCATAGTGCCAAGAATAGCATGATTACTAAGTGTGCACATCATGAGCGTCGGCCACGTGATTGGGCGTCAGTCTTGGCGCGGCCCTCTTGCTTTAGCTCGCCCAGATAGATACTTATGCATACAGCTTCAGTCCTCACCACCACCGTCCCTTGATCTTTCAACAGCCTCACGACACCCATCCGAGCCTTCACAGACTCGCGCGCGCACATCGGCAGCGATGGCGCCCTCTCCCGCCCCCACCTCCTCTTCCTCCCTCCTGACCGAGTTTCTCACCACCCTTAGCACCGCCCGCGCAACCAAAAACGCCCAATTCCTCTCCAACATTCTCCTCCTCTCCCCCTACGACATGATCCACAACCCGCTCATGCTCCATCTGCAGTCCGAAATCATGCCTTTGTCACCAGCGTATGTTGAGAATAAGTGTTATGAGGTGCTTGGGGAGGACTGGACAGCGTTCACGGACTTGGTGATTAGTTACGTGGCGACATATTTGAGGGCATTGGATATTGTGGGGATTGTGGAGAGTGTTGGGATGGGGGAGATGCCTGCGATGGGTGGAATGAGCATGGGCGACGGAGCACGCAAGTTGGAGGATTGGAGGGATGGACTAAGTGCGTTGGTTGGGTACGTTCACTCTGTCCTGCTCTGTCTTTCTACATCTCCCCGCCCTGGCCTAGAATACCTAACCAACCACCAGATAACCCCACTTCCACTACAACAGACAAATTTCCTCCGCCTTCTCCTCCCCTCAAGGCACGCTCCTCATCCCCCTCATAAAAGCTGCATCGACCATTCTTTCCAGCCTCGCCATCCGCATCGACTCTCTGACACGGGACCCTCGACAGCCCGCCGCAAATGACGCCTCGCGTGTGGTGCTTCGGGCATTCAATATCGCACTGGGTGACCGAACGACGGGGAATAGCTTGGGAAAGAAAGAGGCTGCGTTTCATCTCGCCAACGTCTTGTTCAAGCTATACTTCAAGGTACCCCCGTTACCCCTACAGCATCTTGCTATCCCCCGTATATTTCACTTCGCTAACTCAACACCTGCGGCGATTAGTTAGACCAAATCCGCCTCTGCCCCACCATCCACACCAACCTACTCCAATCTGCGCTCCCCCCTCTCCTCCCAACCCACTTCCCAAAATCCCAGCACTGCACCTACAAATATTACCTCGGCCGGCACCACCTCTTCACCGCTCTGACCACCCCCGCGGCTCTACTACCTGCCTTTTCAGAATTGCAATCTGCTTATACCCTATGTCCGCTGCAGTGCGGCTCCCAACGCCGCAAAATCCTTACCTATCTCCTCCCTGCTGCCATTCTGATTGGAAAAGCTCCCTCCAAGCAACTATACTCCCGTCCAGAAGCCTACGGCCTTGAAGCCATCTTCTCCCCTCTTGTGACCGTCCTGCGCAGAGGTGACTTTGCGGGTTTCCGACACGAGCTCCGATGCAACGCGCCCTGGCTGAAGAAGGTGGGCATATACCTCCTGCTGTGGTCCTGTAGCCCCGAAATCCTCTGGCAAGCGCTCGCCCGACGCACGTTCATGATCGTCCGCGAGCTTAGGCCGCCGGGCATAGTGCCGCCGAATGGGTTTGGGGCGGGCGCGAGTGCGAAAACGCCCCCGCCGCAGCTGAGTCTGGTGGCACTGATGACAGTAGCTAATTTTCTTCATCGGCCGACGACTGCTGCTCCGCTCTCGTTTCCACACCAGCCTCCCCCGCCGACAATGGCAGGTGCAACGATGTTCTCGGAGGGGGACGAATTCACCTTAGATGACATCGAGGGCGTAGTCCTTGACTTACTCGACCAGGGCATGCTAAAGGGGTACATTGCGCGCCAACAAAAAGTTGTTGTGCTCAAGCGGGAAGGTTGGGGGTTCGTAGGTGTCGAAGAGGCGAGAAAATGGAAGGCGAACAATTTTGTTGCGTATGGAGATGGAGGAGGTAGTGGGGGAGGGGATGATGGTGCCGGGGTGTTGT
The DNA here is from genome assembly GCA_015179045.1 of Kalaharituber pfeilii. Lineage (NCBI taxonomy): Eukaryota > Fungi > Ascomycota > Pezizomycetes > Pezizales > Pezizaceae > Kalaharituber > Kalaharituber pfeilii. Next base: position 1,721,142 of record WHUZ01000007.1, on the reverse strand, counting down.
TGGGGTGGGGTGGGGGCAAGATTAAGTTGCCTGGAATGAGGGCCGGCGGAGGAGGGGTTGTGAGGCTAAGCGGGGTGAAGGCGATTGGGAGTTGAGTTTGAGGTGCTTTGGGTTTAGGATTTGGGTTTGGTTTTTTGTTTTTGTTTTGTTTTTTTATGTTTGTGTGTGGGTTGAGGTTTAGATTCGGTTTGAATTTAATTTTTTTTTTTTTTTTTTTAGAAAAATTTATATCATACGTCTGAGGAGCATGCATATAGCTAATGCATATACATCACTAATGGTAATATATACTTGGTAACAAAATGCCATCTCCTTCCTCCAGCTGGTCCAAGGTTGTTATTATTGGCTCACACCAGATGAAATGAAGAATTATTAACATGAAATCGCTAAACAAAATAATTAAAAAAGGCATAGCCCCCTCCTGTTCGCCACTTCATAGGCCTCCCCTCCCCCGTTCACCCCATCAAACCCAAATACCGGTGCCGCAGCCTTATCCAATTCCCGTCCCATCTCCTCTCTTTCTCCTCCTCTGCCCCTTCTTGAGCCGCAGTAGTTCTTCTGGTTTCGAAGGGTTGAAGAGGTGATACACATGTAGATATCTCCTCCATTAGCACACGGTGTCCAATAAACAAAAAGAGAGCACAAAAGCACAACTAAGGGGGTGGTTGAGGAAGAAAGTGTGCTTACCCGTCAACAATGTCCCCAGTTCCTCGCCACCCCGCACAACCAACCCGTCTTTACCAACTCCGGCAATGCCTCGAAATCCACCGCTGCCGCAGGTACACCGACGCCAAACATATCTACCACCCTCATCGGAAGATCAAAATCCCTATTTGCTGTTACACTTATTTTTGCACTTAATAATCGTGCTTTGTAATTACTCTAACAACTTTACCCGCATGTTGCAAAATCCCTCTACTATCCCACATTGCGTGTAATCTAGCATAATACTGTATAAATGCCACCACAGAATGCTTTTTACTCAACACAATCTTGCAACGAAAAAAGTTAGTTCCAGCGGCTTGGCTCAGCATGTTAATGATTGACCCAGGAACCTGGTCTCAGAGGCCCCGCCAATACACGTCTTGCGTTTGATGAGCGAGCGGCTTCAGGTAACTGGACTGGGGCGGCGTTTAACGTAGTATATGTAGAGTACATATGTAGAGTACCGAAGTACAGTCTAACCTTGCTATACCGGACCTCGCTATACCGGAAACCTTGCTATACCGGATGGCCTCTGATTCGGACATCCATTTCCCATATAAATTTCCCTTGCTATACCGGAGCGCCCTAACAATACCAGACCGGACAGAAACCTCCAGACAACTACCCCCCTGTCTCCATACAAATAATATTTGCTATACCGGACATGCTAATACTAATACATCTTAGACTACCCCACTTTACCACTTAGTGTGGTTGTTTACCACTCTGTTGCTGTCACTGCTATGATACCACCATTACTGCTGCCATCGATAAAACTGGTGTCACCGCTGCTGCTATCACTGCTGCTACCTCTGCTGCCGCCACCGCTGTCGCCATTGCTGCTACCACTGCTGTCGCTGCTGCTGCTGGAAGACTGGAGCCATGCTTGTAGAGTTTGAAGCTTTTTTTGTGTGAATTGATAGGCTTTTAGAAAAACAGTCAGAGTTGCATATTCTGGCTATAGTCGATGCTTGTGTATTTGATTTTAAGGCTTGACACATTTCTAGATGGTGAGAGCAATGAATATTAATTAGACTTGGATTGAGTTAATGGTTGCTACACTTGTTTATTTCCTACTCTAGTAATTTCTATGCAAATTTTTGCCATCCCCATTTACAGCTGCCAAGCATTTTATTCTATACCGGGAACCTTGCTATACCGGATGAAAAGTACCGGATTTTTAGTCGTCCGGTATAGCAAGGTTAGACTGTACTTATAATTCATGTGGCAAGATATAATGCTTGCATCGAGTGAACAAGAGAAAATCCTTTAGGCCCACCGTGTACTCCATATACATTGATGTAATGCAAGGCCATGGATCATGAAGATATATACAATAGTGCTAGTCTTGTCTGTAGGTGTCCCGCTGTTAGGGCACGTATTCTATATATGCGACCCATTTGAAGCCAACTGACATGACCTGCAAATGTGGCCGAGTAGGGTAAGAATGAACGAGATCGCTCTTTTATCTCTAAAAAAGTGGGTGGTACCAAAGGAGGGGTAGACCATGCCATGTAGTCAAGTGGTATCATAATAACAGTCCGTCTACGCCGAACGCTCACAGAAACTGTGATCAAGGGTTAGGATTGATAAATTGCACACTATACTTACCACTAGTAGGTGATTTGGAACGCTTAGAGATTCCGGTAAAAACCCTGCTGTAAATAAGTATTTGGTGCATGGACGCGAAATAAGATGTAGACATAACAAGCTATAGCTAGTTCGCTGCTCAAGTTGTGGCAGCAGTTGTGTTATCAGATGATCAGTTTTCTAGCCCTCAGATTTATCTCTAGTTGCTGGAGCATTCTGGGTACGAAAACAGGAGGTCAAATCATCCCCACCACTGCTCTATATCGGTATGTTAAATAACAGAGGAGGCGCCGGGGAAGATTACGTAGCCCAGCCCAATATGCTTAGGCTCCTGCTAATATATCATAGTTATAAGACTGAGCAAACATTTGTTTGCGCGATTCATTGGTCTTGAATATGAAAGGAATTGAGGTAAGCAATAAGGCAAACCTAATGCTCTAGGATCTGACAAGAGATCTGCGTTAATATTGCTCAATTATATGCCTCCCTAGTGCCACGATGGAACGAAGTTACGGCGTACTGTACTTTGTACGCCCAAGTATGGCCAGCTGAGCCTTTTCGTGTATCATAGGCACACCAACTCCCCTGCCTCCCTTCTACGTCCATAATCGAGACCGAGTCACCATCGCTTATCGTACGACTTTCCACCAACCGAGAAAATTCTAGGCCGGTGGGTCGTGCACTAAAAGAGTATTGACTTTTCAGGTCCTTGTGCAGCGCAACATCGCTAGCCATAGTCAGTGTTTACATATTGGCAAGAATATTGTTTGGCCAACTCATGTGCAACAGGCCTTAGCTTTGCAATCGCGCAGCGATCTCTGTCCTACATGTCTGATTGTTAGCCTGTATTCTTATGACATGCACCATACTGCACTCGGAATGAACTTCAATCCACATCGCATATCCTGTAAAGTAGTTCCAAGGTGTTCTCGTGCCCAGACTATTAGTTCCAAAGGAGCTATTAGCGAAACCAGGAGATGCCCCCACACAGATTCAAATTCCAGCTTCACCTACTGATTACTTTAGTACCATTAACAAATTCTACCGTAGTGCTTCTCTGCACCCAAGCACCTAAACCAAAACAGCCAATGCCACAGTTTAGCTAAAGAGCTTGTTTACTCGCCGACCAGTGCGGTTGTGATCCCCATTAGACAATCGATTCTCAGAGTCGCTGGTGATACTCAATTAAAGATGCTGCATGGCTTGCATACCATGTGCCTGTATGCATAGTAACCATTTGCATAGGTATATGTAAGTACATGTAAATCATAATTCTGTGTTCGGCAGCCGTACAACCATTGCACTTGGTTGTTACGCAGATAGCACGACCTATATTATGATGTTTTTGCGGAGAGTGACTTAGGTATATACTGTAGAGGAGTGACATCCTGAGTGGTTAGTCGAGGAAAAATTGCAAACATGCATCGTAATGGTGGGAACCCAGATCTGAACCAAATACTAATTTTGCGATCCTCATTTCTGCAGTGTTGATAACTTGCATGGCATGATGCAGGTGGTTTAAGACTGTGATGTAGCTTATCTGAGCACCCTTGTTAATCAAAGCGGGTTTACTTCTAGGCTAGCCGGAAGTTCTGAATCTGGGCGAGAGGCGGTAAAGTTCATGACCTTTCCAGTAATATCATAATGGGGATCCGGCAATCAAATTGAGATGACTGGAGAATCAAGAATTATCAAGTCACAATTTACCATAGTAGCACAGTATTGTATTCACTAGCAATTCGTGACGTGGGAATGTCACTTGTTCTGTTTTTTTATATCAAGAACTTAATGCCGCCGCATATGTCGTTCCGTGCATCCTGGCCCTTGTTGGTGCGGTGCCTTCTGCGTGGGTAGTGCCATCCCACGCATGAGTTCTCCACATGCACGTTAAAGTAAGGTTAGATCTGATAAAAAATTTTCCTAGTTCTCACTGTGGCGCCTAGTCATATGAGCGATTTTATCAGATCAACATGGCAGCTCCCGATCTGATAATTGGCACATGTCTGGTCCTGAATGACATCACCTGCTGAATTTTGCTGCCCAAAATGTTAGGTGCAAGGAATTGCAATATTGGCAGCATCTATCCTATTTCTCATTTATAATCTCTGCGCATTCTTACCTCTTGAGTGAATCGAATATCAGCAATTTCATTTTTTTCAGAGTATACATGTTTGTCAATTGTGAGGATGCAGTGAATACCTGCCATGGTTGACGTCAATGAGATAAAATCAGCAGATCAACTGAGATGGAATTCAAGACATACTTGCATGTAGCAGACCTAGATAACTATGCATATATGGGCATGGAGCCAAAATCAGCATAGACTAAGCACCATATACTTTGTCAATTTTATTCATAACAGCAATGAAGAGATTTGCCTCATGCTCGCGTAATGGTAAACCTTGCTCTGGCAAAGTGAGAAGAGTTTGGAAAAAAAGTAAAATCAGTCGGGCCGCAAAAAAGAGCAAGGGTGAAAGCGATGGCAACCAAATTGGAGTCCGGTGCCGACACCTGCAGTGGGGGGTAGTGAAGCACAACCTAGGAACATGGGATCGCCTGTTTGCGTCTCTGCTCTTCTCGCACTCCGTTATCTTCGTAGGCACTAGACTAGTTTGTTGTGGGATGATCGGGTTGCAATCTGTTTTAACACCCAATTGGATTACCTACAGCTCTCGCCCCTGCTTCGGCAATATAGTTCATGCTCCTGAGAAGCGTTCCCACTTACCACCAATATATTTCCTGCGAGTAGAACCATTCTGCTGGGTTCCATACGCGGTGAACAATTCAATATATATATTTATGGCCGTCGCATCCTCTGCAGATTGCAGCTTAGATACTGACCATAATAAATGTTCTCTGCTACTAATCGGTGTTCTCATTGCTAACTCACAACACATCAAATTCATCCAGAAAACGACAACCCCAATCCAGTAGCTGGTAGCTGTTGTTACGATGCCGTCAAAAGAGCTTGGACCGGTTACCGACTCGGATGTTGAGCATAGGGACCTGGAGAGTTCCAGCTATTCCAGTGAGGAGGCGCAGGAGGGTGTTGCCAAAGTCGAGGCTTTGGCACAAGCCTGGGGAAAATGGGGTCTTATCATTGCATATGTTGGGTAAGGCATGATATTTCTGAAATAGAAGTTGTTGGAAACTGAATGAGCTTATCAATGCAGTCTCCTTTTAGGCTCCATAATGGCGTCGTTAGAGGTTATGACCACTAACGGTGAGTTCATCAGAGAGGCTCTGGGTTTGGGAATAAAGCATTAACGGAGATGTTTAGCCTATACCCCTGCTGCAACATCCGCGTTCAAACTCCACAGTCTCCTGTCAACTGTCGGCGTCGTTACCAGCATTCTTGCTGCTTCTGTTAAGCCTCCGGTTGCTAAGATTGCAGATGTTTTTGGTCGAGTCGAGGCACTTTCCATCTCACTGTTCTTATTGATCCTTGGTTTTATCATGAAGGCTGCTTCCAATAACGTAGATACATAGCATGTGAACTCCGCTCTCCTAATATGGTAACTCCAAAACTAACGTTCCATCATTTGCAGCGCCGCCTCCTCCATTTTCTCTTCTGCTGGGTCCACTGGTATTATCATTTTCACGCAAATCTTCATTGCAGATTCTACGTCTTTGCTGAACCGTGCACTTTTCTCCTCCCTCCCGGATCTTCCATACCTATTCACTACCTGGGCTGGGCCTCCTTTTGCCGAAGCCGTTGGCCCTGAGAGCAATTGGAGATGGGGATACGGAATGTGGGCTATTATATATCCAGTTGCCTATTTTCCGCTACTCGCCTCCCTTTTCGCCAATCAGCACCGTGCGAAGAAGATGGGTTTGATCAAGCGAAAGGAAAGAGGGCCAATGAACATTCTTGCAATGATCAAGAATACTGCAACTGACTTGGACTTGATGGGATTGCTACTATTGACTTCCGGGTTAATTATGCTGCTTGTCCCCTTGACTCTGACCGGGACAGTCGGAACATGGCCATGGAAATCAGCAAGGACTATTTGCCTCGTCGTTTTTGGTGCTGTTGTTTTGGGGCTATTTGTGGGCTGGGAAACCACAAAGAAACTGTGTGCCAGGCCGATGATGAGTCTGAGGTTTATAGCTGATCCTACGTGAGTATTAGTACAATCGACTCGCACTTTTTCCAACATGACTGATGGTTTCAGAATTGGTTCTGCCTGTGCTCTCGGATTTTTCTACTTCTTTGTATACTACCTTCCTGGCGCCTATTTCTATACCTGGCTACAGGTTGTTCGCAACTACACTGTCACTGAAGCTGGCAATATCGCCAACACCTTCACCTTCTCTTCTTCCACAATGTCAATCATCATTTCTCTCGTCATTAAATACACCGGTCACTACAAGTGGTGGATGATGTCAGGTATTCCACTCTACGTTCTAGGTTACGGTCTCATGATTGCTTTCCGCACCTCCTCCGCCACGACCGCACAAATTGTCATCGCTCAAGTCTTCACCGGGATCGGTGGCGGTACTATCAATGTGCCAGCACAGGTCGGACTTCAAGCTGCTTGCAAGCACCAGGATGTTGCCATTGCGACTGCTATGTTCCTAACCTTCACTTCTGTTGGGGGTGCAGTTGGAAATGCTGTGACTGGTGCCATCTGGGCTAACTTGCTTCCTGGATATTTGAGGGATGCGTTGGCCAACACAAGTGCCGCTGACCAGGTCAATGTGATTTACGGAAACTACTTTGCTGCTCTTTCCTACCCCATGGGATCTCCGGAAAGGATTGCCATCAACAAGGCTTACTCTGACGTCTATAGAATTCAACTGATTGTTGCTTGTTGTGCAGCTGTAAGTTAACTTTGCGCGTCCCGAATTCCCGGAGTTCTACTCGCTATCGTTTGTACTTGTTAACTAGCCTCTTTCTCGTAGGTCCCAATGGTTCCTCTTGGTCTCTGGATGAAGAATTATGATCTCACCAAGGTCAACTTCCATAACGTCAGGGGAATTGTTATTGGGAACGTCCATACCGACAAATCCGAGTCAACTGACAATACCCAACCGGGAGAACCAGAGCCGGTTGAAGTTACCGAAGCCGAACAGTAGTGTTCCAATGTCAACTCTAGATGTCTACTCTTGGTTATCATTCAACTAGGTTTCAGGCTTTTGCTTTTCTCTCTCTTATTCATTCTCATGTTCCTACATTTCAGGAGCATGCTTACCGTCTTGCTATGTTGTTTCGTTCACCGCTTTTTGTTGAGTAACTGGGTTAGAGGATACGTATTACATTTTTCATGTATTTTCTTTCTGTACGTGGAGAGATGGGTTTAAAGGTCGTATTAGAGCCAGGGTTAGAAAAGTCATACCCCCAATTTTATTATTTTCCTCTCAAGTATTAGTTGCGCTTAATGATGGGTTAGAAGTTGAGGTGGAATTGGATCTGGAAATAAATAGGCTTGAAGATATCACAGGAAAAATGAACAATGGCATCATGAGATATGCAAGAATATTAATAGAGATTCGCCAAAAACTTTAAATCAGATATCATACTACTGCGACGTAGCATACTATTCTTGTGAAATTTCACAGCAATTACCTTCGTGATCTGGGATAAGAGGGCGCGTGAACAGGACAAGTAAATTGTATAGGAATGAAAGTTGTTTGGGCTGCCAATCAGAGTTCTTTGCCAATCCCGTTGCATTACCCACTTTGGCAGTCGGTTGTAGCGCCAAGCATGTTCCGTTAAACCGCAGCTGGAACTAGGCCACGGGGGGGATGTCTTCTTATATATCTAGCAAAACGTCGTATATGGAGTATCAGCAAGCAGTAGAAGATGCTGTACAGCATAGGCAAGCAGGATTGAGTTTCAATATGTCTTTAGACCTTCATGCAGAAGAAGGAATGCAGTTGGTCCTAAAGGATACTACTAGTACTAGTAAAACATCGTAGCAGTAAAATCCCTATTGCTGCGGAGGAAAGAAGTGATCGAATGTTCAGAAAATCGACAACAGCTAGTCTTCATACATTGTCTCGATGGAGCGACACGACAGATGCAGATGGTACAATTATTATACAAATAGAGCAAATCTCCTTCGTTGTACTCGCTGGTTTGGAAAGTATTGGAATGCTGCATAAATCGTATGCGCTATTTCGCTCTTTGGAATAGAGGCAAATTTAAGCCACTTTGCACTTCTTCCAAAAGGCGAATTAGAGCATACGTTTTATGTAGAGTTCCAATACTTTGCGAACCAGCGAGTACTCGGGGGTGCCGGAAAGTCTGGCGAATTATGCAGCGCCAAGGTACTCACGTGCAGTTCGCAGTTACGTACCCAGCTGCTATGGAGCTCGAGAACACGACATGGTTTAATGGCCAAAAGTCTGGCGAACTTTTTTCTTATTCATTCCGCCATTGTGAGGGGAGAGCTCTCCAGAAGATGCCTTTGAGTTGCAGTCACATTCTGGAATATTCTCGCTAGCCGAAGGCCTGAGACGGCAGGAATGCGGCCTTACCAGGATGGTTATATATTGCAGTGGAACAATCTGCTTCTTATAGGTGGCCTGCGTTTCAAGGTGCGTATGTCCTGATCTAATAACTTCTATATTCTAGGGGGCTCATATCTGCCACACTGCTGATCCAAATAAAAGTACTGACGGATTTTTGCACCGTCCGTGTTCGCGCAGCATTCAGTTCACAGGCACATTCAAACGTTGAGTGTGAATGCAGCATTGTTCACGATTGAAATTCAACTCATTTTAATGTCTATTGACTCTACAGTCTCTTTTCGGAACGGAGCTGTGTAATTACATTTGTAAACTGGTGGTTGACTAATTAACCATTACCTGGGTTTTGAAGCTTTCTATTTGGCCAGCGCTATTGTACCTAGGGACGCTGTAAAGACTCTCAATACGTCGATATAGTATGCCGAGTTTGGTAGTTGGATGTGAGTTTGGATTTTTTGTTCATGTAAAATGTAGCGTCAAGAACGGAGTTGCAACCTGCTCATGGTTTTAGTCAAGACAGGTAACAACAGCATGATATTTGAATCAGCAGGCCTACTGGTGGAAGTACAGTACTATAATTATATGTGCAGATTCCTTACCAAACTGGGAATTGGTGGATATTTGGTTGTTGTTCATGGTAGGGACGTTATGTTGAAATATTCATGTACCAACTGGAGCTAGATGCTATTGTAGACAAAGTTAAAAAGGAGCTGACTAAGTATGCGCTGGTGTACATGTAAAATAATGTACTCATACATCGTAATTCTCTTTAATATTCAAACCATATTCTATTCATAGTCTCCAGCAGCGACCCACTTCATTCTAGCACCTTCAACTAAAGTGAGATACAATTTGCTCCCGTTCTGCTAGTCTTCCAAAGCACTCGTGTTTGTTTCAGATATATAACCAATCCCTTCCCTCTTAGCATCTAAAGTTCCCCGTCCGTAAAATCCACCACCCTGAAGCTCCCCTCTGGCGGCGGGTCCACAAATGGCGCCAAAACCTTCTTGAACTCATTATGCACGGGGTCATCGTTAACGTAGTAATCTCGGTCTTCGGTCGAGGAGAATGTCATGACGACTCCGTGTGTGGTGCCGCCCTAAAAGTAGTGTATATGTAAGTATATACTTGTACTTGATATTGAGTTGACTGCTGGGAGAAAGGATAGAAAGACAGCGGGCAGTTACGCTAAATGGCTCGGGAGAGTTATTGGCCCCGACACGAATGGAATGGATATATGGTTTGCCTTCAGGATTGAGGCATGTGGATTGCAGGCCGACGAAGGCGGAGAATATCTTCATTTAACCGGTTTCCCCAGCTTTAGTACTCGAACAGATATACATATTTAGTGTGGCATGGTTTCCCTCAACAGGGGAAGCCATGGAAAGGGAACTTTTAGAGTGGGGGTACGGGAGATGCGATCAAACCAATTTAATCTGTTCCCTAGGAGTCGTCTTCGGGAACCTGAGCAAAAGCAGATGATACACCAACCCATCACTAGGGATCGGAGCTGTGCATGGGGCGGGGCCGGCTTTACCGTCGCCGTTTTCCGCCGCATATGAGGGGACGCACGTATTGGACATTTTGGGGTTTGAGTGGTAGTGGGGTCCGGAGGGAGAGACAATTGTGGATGTGAGTTGAGACTTAGCTATAGACGCTCGTGTGAATATCAAGATGTTTGGCTTTGGTTTGGAGATGGAAGCAGAGCTCCAAGGGATGGGGACTTTATAATTCAAGATACAGAATTGGACAGGGGGTACCTGCATGATACAAAAAGGGAAGAGAAAGGCAACGGCTGAGGGAATGCATTCCGCGCATTATGTGGTTAGAAATCGCCTAGAGAATGGGGGTATTATTTGTGCTGCTGAGCACTTTCCAGAAGATTCATGTTTCAAGTTCATAGCCCTATTTAATTTGATAATGATATTGAAGTCGTGACTGAAGCTCAGGGAAGGCCTCAATTCAGTGTTACCATTACCTGTGAGAAGGTTGATTTTGGTGTAATTGCACTTGATGACAGCGATTTTTGTTGTTTCCGCGCTCGGGGGGGAGATGGTGCAGGAAACAAGAATTAGTATTTGAATATTGGCCGCGCAGCAGGCCGATACAGCCTTGTTTGGAGACGTAATCAGGGTAGCTGCCCAGCTATTTGACAGCGGAAAGGAAGGATGTAATATTGACGTACATATGCACGTCCGTAATATCCCGCCCTGCTTGCCTAAGGCTGAACGAAGTAATTTGATGACTATAATATAAGTTTGGAATTTTTCATTCAGAAGTTAGCAGCATGTGTTTGATTATTGTTACAAAAGGAAGGATGTAATATTGACGTACATATACATGTCAGTAATATCCCGCCTAAGGCTGAGCGAAGTAATTTGATGACTATACCATAAGGATGGATGTGTTTGGATTCAGAAGTTAGCAGCATTGTTTGATTATTGTTACACTGCAGGAGAAGAGCTGACGGGAGATTTGGATATACTAGATTAGCTACTATCATGATACATGCATGGGTAGATGTGCAGGAGCCAGTCAAAATGTCCGTCATATTTAATTACTAGTCAGATAATACTCGTAATGATTTTGAATGAAATCTCCATCTGCCTTGGACCGGATGCTATGGGATTGATGTTGTTTGACGTAGACTCTTTGGTGTCTTTGGATCGCTACTCTAGGGTTGCCGCCTGAGAAGGATTTGTTGCAGTCAGGCACTGGACAGGGTGTTCCGAGAATAGAGGATGAGGTGCTGGTGCTATCATAGTGCTGGTGCTGGCTCTGATGTCACACAGTTTTGACGTCCGGTGGGTCATTTGGAAGTGCTGAAGGCGGAGTCTCTGATTTTTGAGGTCCTCTTCGCTTCGTGGCTTTAGGTTGACGAACTGGCATTATGGAAGAGAGGTTGTGGGGCGATATTGTCTGGGGTCGGTATCGCGATCACCATAATGTGTGAAGTGTGATCAACTCAACGTGCGTGGCAACCAGAAGGCACCCACAATCACGCACGCAAACTTCACTGACGACTCGATATGCAACCGATGTGCATGCACGGTGCAGAACATACATTTCTATAATCAAAGGTTATACTAAGCTAATGCCATAACTTTTCCGATTGAGATAAACTGCCTCTGATAAGGTCCAAATACCAGAGGCCGAAAAATAATACTCTGGACACGAAAACAGGTCCAAAAGGTTCACTTTAGTTGGCGGGCGTTCGAAAAGCTATGTGGTGTTAATCAGTTGTACCTCGCTACTGTAGATAGCATCTGAGACCTTCCGCAGCGGGCTATCATATGGCGACGAGGCTTGACCAGGGTGTGTGACCTTGATTGACAAGAGGCCTTCTGCAAAATTTAAAAGTTAAAGAAGGGCGAGGTAATCTCAAGTTAGTGGTCTGTGATATACCTGCAGGATCTAATGGTATACCTCCAGGATGAATCTGTAATTGCTGAAGAGTATCTTGAGGATCATAAAGGAAAATCTAAGCAAATGAAGAACAAATATGAGTTGTATATTCTAATGGGTCAGTAATATGATATAATGTACTATAAATTTGAAAGCACTACAAACCTGCTTGATTACATTAATTCTTAAGAATATAAAAGCAAATATAAAGTTGTATTTTTAAATATAAGAGTAGAAATGATTTATAATAGGAGTATTTCAGTGTAACTATTACAATAGCTGAGAGAACTCTTACAAGAAAGAAAGATATATGATTATCAGCTTTGCGTTACGTTACGTTAAGTTAGGTAACCCATGTCAACCCACTAATCCGGACCAGGCGTTTAGTACGAGTACATACGTTGCTACTGAGGCGTCTTGGCATATGTGTTATGTAAACAATCTTTCGTATTGTCGGCTTAATTAGAGAGGAGGGTCGCTGATTTCCCCCACGTAACCTAGCGTGCCCGAAGTGGTAACGAGCTGCCCCCCTGTAACGATCCACTCTCTTGGCACTCCTCGTCATGCATTCCTTGCCCTATTACCTATTACTGGATATATTGCGACTACGGAAATTGCATAGTATTATATCAATTTGATACCGCTGAATCTGAATATACTATCATAATAAGGAAAAAGCCAAAATTCCAATAACTATAACCAAATTCATCATAATTTATATGAATTAACCCCTCCCTGCATATAATATAGCTCAATGTTCTCAGAATCAGTAAAATAATATAGAAAATGAGTAATAATCATTCGCCTAGCACTAGTCTTTTCAGTTAAAGTTAATAAATGTATATAGGAATTATATAGGATACACGCACCTTCAAATATATAGAAGAAATTCACATTCTCGAGCTAATCTCTGTACCTCAATATCATCATCAGTGTCCTCAGAGTCCTCAGGTGATCCAGGAATACTAGGACTTGACGTAGTGGTAGATGAAGCACTAGAGATAGTAGCAGTAACTTCGTCTGAGGCATCAGGTATGATAGAAGAGGTCTGTGGCTCGAGATTTACTACTGGAACCTCCTTCACCCCCCCCCCTAGCAGGTGTTCGGACCCTCCCACCTCCTGAACCAAAGGCCTTCCTCGGGCCCGGCCTCGCCCGCGAGTTCCCCCACGACCTCTCTTTGCGGCCCGCTCAGCTGCAGCTATTTCTTTCTGTTCTTGTTTCTCTTTTGCCTTTCTTTCTCGCTCCTCCGCTGCTAGCTGCTTTTTCACTTCAGCAGCTTCTTTCTTATCCTCAGCTATTTTTCGTCGCTCCTCTGCCTTCTGAATTTTCTCTTCCTCTTTTCTTATCTTCTCTACTGCTTTCTGTTCCTTTTCCAGCCTCTTCCGCTCTTTCTTTTCCTCTGCTTCCAGTGCTGCTTTGACTTCGGCTTGTCGAGAGGATTCAATATACGCTCGATTAAGAGTCCGAGGGCCTTTAATATGCTTCAAACTACCAGCCGGAGCTTTTTTGACCATCTTACCATTCCGTAGAGCTTTGAAGGTTGTAGCATTAGGCTCAATCACCGTATATTTTGTTAGCTTTTCCTCCAGAAACAATACATGATCCATCACAGTCTTGCGTGTATGTAGAGTCAAAATTGCCTTGTCCAGAGCAGTTCGTAGTACTATTTGCTTTGATGGAGTATCTAATATAGAGAGATCTGAATTGACCGTCATTGTCGCTTGAACTTGAGGAGGAATAACTTTGTCGGGATCAATAGGCCAGCATCCAGACCCCCGCCATGCACCCAAAATAGTATCGGTAGTAAAAGTAGATTGTCTGGCACCACAAAGAATTTCCCAGAAGTCAGGTTTGCGCAAAATATCACAAGGCTTTTGATATATCCAATCTTGTAAGCCATTGCGGTAGTGTCTTTGGAGAGGAGAGAAACATCCAACATCAAGAGGTTGCATTAAATGAGTTGAATGTGGGGGAAGACAAAGCATTTGAATCCGGTGATTGAGTGCATATTCAACGACTTGGTAAGCGACATGGGAAGAGTGACCATCAACAATTAAAAGGCGCCAAGGATATTCGGATATATTAGAGGGAGGTAAGGTCAGTGAATCGCTCGAAATAATTATACTGCGTTTGTCATGTATAGTGCTTGTAGGAAGGCCGGTTGCTATGGGGGTGCCGGCGGTAGAGGCGGTGGAGGCGGTGGAGGCGGTGGAGGCAGGGGTGGTGGAGGCAGGGGTGGTGGAGGCAGTGGAGGTAGTGGAGGTAGTGGTAGGGTTCACGGGGCGAGTATATGGCTCAAAGTGATATTTTATAAACTCAACACCTAGTTCATCATCCATGTATCCACTAGGCGAGCGTCCAAAAGTTGCAGGAAGTTTATGGACACCCTCAGCACCGTAGTAGCCTTCTCTATGGGTTTTCGCCTGCCAGACAAGGTATGGAGGAATGATGTGACCAGCAGCATTTACTGTCTCTATGACAGTAACAAATTCTCGATTGCCATCAGTAACTGCAATTTTTCGCCTTGGACCTGCTCGAACAATACATTTCTGCCTGCCAGTTGCAATGCCCATAATAATACCCTTTTCATCATAGTTCCAGAGGTTGTCAGGGGTGATCTTAAGTTGGCGCATTGTAGTCCGGAGTGACCGATAAAATGCCTTCTGCGCTGGAATATTTGTCCCTTGCGAATGCCGAATGCGCTCAAGATATTGTACATATTTGCTGTTAACTATGGGATGTCGAAGTAAAAACCTCTCATGCCACCGATCTCCTGGAACTGCATTGCTAAACCTTCGCTGCAGAATTAAAACAGCCATAGATCTCAGCATTCGCAAATGAACTGGAAAGCTCATTGTAAGTGCCCAGGCCTCTAATGCATTCTCTTCACCTCTAGTAAGCAATGGCTGCCTTTCGCGAGCCTCCTTCCTTCCTTTCTGTACCCCATCGAGTCGTCTACGTAATGTAATAGCTTTTACATCAAAGTAGGAAGCAATTTTTGGTATTGACTCTTCCCGATGTTTGTATGCATAAGCGATTGCTCGGTTAATGTTTTCAGGCTTACTTTCCTGTCGCATAGCTATTAACTGCGGGTAAAACGAGTTCAAAATATGTAGAATTCGCTGAGATATGCAGGATAATCGCGGTTGAAAGATGAGGAGCAGGTTGCCGAAGCGGGGGTGAAAATGTAGGATCGTTACAGGGGGGCAGATCGTTACCACATCGGGCACGTTAGTGCCTTGGCCCCTTCCTTCGTTGGATGGTGGCGCAACGTACCAGCATTACCAGTCAAAATCGACTGGTAAATGGCTGTTCTGGTAAGTAGAGCTCAGTTAGTAACCTACTTTGCTGCATACACCCACAACATTTCGCACCATATGCAGCATCCGCCTATACACATCTCGATCCACATCAACCTTCAGTGCGCATCTACAACCACATATAACACACACATATCCTATTCCTCTTTATGTGTCAATTCACCCTGGAACATTGTATTGACATAAGAAGTGTATCTTTGACCATTTCCTCAAAATTTGAGTTGGAGTCTGCATCTGAATCAAGAACCATGAGCATTATGATAGCTTTTACATCGCTCCTGAGCTCTTGCTATATTACAGCTCTTTGACTTAGATGGGGCATATCGCATGTAAGTTGATATGCGTATATTGCGGTGATGTGTGGGGCGTTTAGTCGTGGTAATTCATATTTTACTTACTAATAAATTTCGCAGGGTTAAAGAGGTTCCTGCCTAGTTTGGTTGGCGTATTTTCTCTGATAACTTCTGGTATGGTGGAGTGCACCTAGAAGGGACCACTCCGTCGTGTGCTGACTAATACCATTTTTTTTTTTTTTTTTTTTTTTTTGTTAGGTTGGGGGGGGGGGTGTATGTATACTCTACACACAGGCTCCCAGTTGGCCTCAGTCCGCTTTCTGGCACCGTCCGGCCTCGGCCACAACACACTCACATTTGGCATCTCATCTTTGCAATCGAGAGATTGGACAACCTAGACTTCGTGGGCATTTGGTATTATTCTATCAGTGTTTTATTCTGAGCTAAACTCTAATGAATTTTTTGAGGGCAGCTGCAAAATGCTATACTGATGATTATTGTGAGTGTAACTTCGAAGCATTATGATTGACAATTCCATGCAGCCTTAAGTCTGTTTCCGATATGGCAATCATTTTGTATAAATGTTTACCTATTATGCATGCATATCGCTATGGTAGTCAAAGGAATATGTGAATCATTTCCATATAGGGTTAGATTATCCTGTACTAGTACTGATCTAGCATTCTTGGCACGTTGCATTTTTCAGCTCTTCCATACAAAGTGCCTCCTTTTCAATCTGCTTCTACATACTCATTAATTTTTTTTTTTTTTTTGATAGAGGACATTAAAATGTAGAGCAGACAAAATACTACGTATTAATGTCCTTTAGGTTTCAATCAGATGTGGTTTGACAATATAGTAGCACTTCAAACATGGTGACTATAAGTGGTCCCTTCTAGGTGCACTCCACCATAACCATTCTCAATTATTCAGTGACAACCACTATTACTTTTAAAAGCTAGTAAAATCTAAAAAATTATAGACTTGGAATTTTATACTATTATTATAATAGTATTTTTTTTATTTCTTTTTGTGATTTTTCTTAATTATAATTAGTACGAGGAACCCGTGTGCAAGCACACAAGTTAATCTGCGCATGCAGGTAGTTTTGGATTGTCCTCCACGCCCAATCCTGTTGTCTCAATTGTGACACACTGTAGCTCAATTGCGCAATTTTGTTGAAGTAGAAGGATTTAAGGGGACCCTTGCCAGTGATGATGAGCAGCAGGTTGGGGAGTTGAGGGGCGGCTTTTGGGTTGGAGGTGGATGTGAGGAGAGAGATAGGAAGTATGAGAGGCCTGAAGCATGGTCATACACAATGAGGGCATCGAGAAGGAGTTGGAAGTTTTTATGAGGGGTCGAGATGGAAGAGAGAAGAAGTTTGGTCTCGCCGGAGACAAGGGCGGAGGAATGGGAGGAGGTGGGTGGGACGTTGGCGAGTAGTTCTGCAATGGCAGAGAGGGGGAGGAGTCAGAAGTAAGAGGGAGGCCGGTTGTGGAGTGTTGATTGGAGAGCCGGGGTGTGTGATCAGAGTTAGTAGGGTAGTTGAGATTGTGAAAATGGAAGTTAAGGGGGATTTACGAGATTCCGTAGTCTCGACGGAGAACGAGTTTCATCGCTTGTGTGACGGAGAAGTTGACATCTTTCCAAAGACTCAATCATAGCTGATAAAAGTTGTAGTTAGTATTTAAAATAAGCTCAGCTGTCTTCTCCAGTTTATACGACTCACAGTTTCGCAAGCAGCATAATCGGTGCCGAATTTCTCCCCAGCTTCTGCCCCAATATTGTCCATCCAAAATTATGCCAGTCCACTACAACCTTCATTCCCCTCAGCATGCTGACGAACCAGGCTACGATGAGTAGGCATGGCTGGAGGGTTCTGGACGAGAAGGTAAGATGCAGAAAGAGGATTGCTGTATATGAGGATATTGAGGAGGCTGTTGAGTTGAAAGAGGATCTTGATGGGGCGAAGATGGGGAAGAGGAGTTTGAGGTTGTTGAGGAGGCTGGGGGGGGGATGATGGGGCCAATGGTGATAGAGTTGGAGGACATGATTTCGGGATGGGGAAAAGATTCTGCAGTCATTCAGTATAGTGAATCATATGTATAAGGTCCATAGGAAGGGGGAGAGTACATCACTGTAGCCTGCAAGGTCTACTTTGCCGCCATTCCGGACTATCGAGAGCGCAGGTACTACATCCCTGGACTCTTCCCAATGTCTGCCAGCACCAGCACCACAACACGTTTCTCTGGATGAGCTCCATCAGTGCTGCTGCATGTCGCTTCCTTTGCCTGTGCTGCCTCTTTGGCAAGGACTGGTGTTTTGTCAGTAGAAAGAACAGGATCACAGAGACCGCAATGGAGGTGATAAGGATGGGCATTGCATGCACGGGCGCGGGAGCAGGCGAACACGTGTGTGAGAAATGTGGATGAGATACGAGCCTGTTCTTATATGGTCCTGGTAGTGGTTGGTCTCAATCACAACTTCCTACAGAAGCAGGGACTGCAGAAAGTTGACAACAATATGGAACCGGCAGCATTGTTCAGTCAGCAATTTGGGGCTTCTGAGAATTTGGATCACTTTGGCACTGGTGGGTAAACGCAACAATACGGAACTGGTAATTTTTCGTAGCAGTAAGAATCCAGATTGTTTTTAAGTCGCCTTAGTATGCCGCTCACCACTGCCAGGCAATCAAACTTCAGATACCAGTCCCTATATTGGCAATTCTCTCCTTATTTCTTCTGCGTTGACTGCAACATTTCATCTCTAGAAATTTCCAACAAAATTCTTGACACCGTTCTATTATGTATGCTCATTCTTCCCACGGCTTTTTAATGCCGTTTTGTTCTTATCTAGCACGAGGGTTTTGAGGGGAAACGGAGCATGGCGTTGTCAACATTTATTCAATGCCCAGCATTCTTTTCAATATAATTGCACATGTAAAAACATCTAGTGGGATAAAATGCAAAATGATAAACTCCTGCCCCTACTTTTGTATGATGAATTCCTCAATTGTTCTTCTTGGTCGTGTCAATGTTGAATTAGGTATGGTACTACGTCAGGTGTCATGCAGGAAATGCAAAATTAGGCCTTCGAGTAGACCTGCTTCTCCTCGGGTAACTTTTGTGGATTGTCAGCATGTAAACCTGAAATGCTAAAGTGGGGTGAATGGAACTTACGCAGGTCCAAATTCCTTTACGCTCAAGCTTGCCAGCCAATGGCCCATGTCAATACAGGTCGAGATGGGCTCTCCCTTCACCAAACCTCCAAGGAAGCCACCGGCAAAGGCATCACTGGGGGAAATAAGCTTGCCGCGTTATAAAGCGAGAATGACAAGAATCAAGGACCTACCCAGCACCGTTGGTATCCACAATATCTGCAGGGTTCACTTTCCTAATAGGGTAAACTTGCACAGTAGGTTCAGAGTCCGTTTGGGTGGCTACAATAGATGCCTCAGTTCCCTGAGTGATAATGACTACGCGGAGTCGGGAAGTGTTCTTTTTTGGAAGAGCAGCAATCTTCTTGGCGATCTCGGCGATGTCGGTGGTCTATGTAGGCACATAAGCATAGATGTTACACTGGTGGATTGTGGAGGACAGCTTACCCCAAGGTCGTGGGACTCGGAGAAGGCCAGGGCTTCGCTCTCGTTACCGATGACGTAGTCCCAGTACGGAACAACAGAGTCCATTTGGTCTTTGAAAACTGTACAAAGGAAAGGAGCAGAAAGGTTCATGGTGAAGATCTAGATGAGTATTCTCAGCTAAGGTGTAATTCCAAGGGTAACAAAGGAATTTACCTTGTTAGCAGCTGCAGCGTGCTCGGCAAGAGCCAAAATGGCTGGAACGCAGACAGTCAAGTGGTATCCTCCAACATAGTACACATCGGCGTTTTCAACCAGCTTCCAGATCTTCTCAGACTTAAGGTGCTCGTCCTTGTAGTGGTTGGCGGCGCCAAGGTCTGTGACCATGGAGCGGTTATGGCCGGTGATGATGACAGCACATTTTCCAGTGGGAACGGTTTCCTCAACGCGGTACTCTGTTCTAACACCACCCTTGTTGCTACAGGCCTCAACAAGCTGGTCGGCATAGCCATCTTTGCCGACACAGCCAATGTAGACGGTGGAGTTTGGTGGGAGAACATACTAATATGCCACTGGTTGTTAGTTTAATGAAACTCGCAAACAATGGACGCAGCATGAAAGACAATTATTGTACCTGAGCACCTCGAGAAGCATTTTGAGCAGCACCTCCTGCAACATAGCTGGGATTGAGCTTGGTGATTTCCTCATAGATAGGCATGTGCTTTTCCTCAGCGAGAATGGCATCGTTGGCCTTGAGCTGGTACTTGTCGAGCAAAGCCTGGTCACTGCAGTATATGAAGACAGATTAACTCTTTGTTTCACGAATCGAAGAGAAGTGCTCACCCATTGACCTGGATGTCTGCGAAGAACAATTGCACAAGTCAGCTATTCGCCATTTACACAATTTGTGGGCACTTGGAGAGGGAGGGATACCGAGAAGGGGTTCCCCAAGCACAGCAGCTGATATTCCTTTGTCATTTTGATTTTAAAGGTCTTGCAGTACAGGTATAGATAGATTCAATTGAGTTAGTAGAAGTGCGGGGAAGATAGATTGAGGGCCTGGTTTTTCAGAGCTATGATACAAACCAAGAAATGGAGGGACTTGTCGGCTGGGGCAGACTCATGCGGGCAGACTTATTCCGGATGAGAGCCCACACCCCACCCGCACCTTTTTGGTTCTGTCAGCATCGGAGCAGCACCGTCGAAAGAAACGACCTGCAAGCATTCTGCACCGAAATGTACGTTGGAGATGTCACGCAACGGTCAATTATCTGGAATGTTTGGACTTTCCCTCTTGGGCAACATTTTTGCTCCATGCAGCGCCGCGCTCTGTTCGAGACCGAACTCAGGAGCGTCTGGTTGCCCTACCCCTCCCCTACGAGGGGTAGTGCAATCAGAATTACCCAGGAGCGACTAGCGGACGCCTTTAATCAACACATTTTGTTCCTGAATTTCCAAACTCGATAAGAGCACAGCAAAAATATCAAACTGCACATAGATACAAACAGAGTCAATCTATGCTGTGTTTTTAATTTTGCGAATTTTTGTAAAAAGGTTATCGAAAATCAAAGAGGAGCAAATTTTGATTGGAACCCCTACCTGAGTTACATACTACTAGTACAAATTTAATCCAGTCTCGTAACCAGACGCTGACTAAGTACTTAATACTAAAATCGCATCAAACTCAAATACAGCCGGAATCGTAGCATGACATACAGGTAGCTACAGAATAGAATGTGCACGCTGCTGAGTGGAGCATGCAATGTGCAGAACAGCGGGGCCTGCGGGTGGCTAGGTTAGCTCGCCTGATGGATGGGAGGGATAACTTTCTGCTCTTTATCTGCGGCAATCTTATCGCTCTTATCGCATCTGATCGAGGCTACTGCACTGCTGCGTCCTCGCAGGACTGTCCCACGAGCAACTTAGCCGTGCCTCAGAATCCCCGTCTCTAATCTTGCAATCGCATGCTCGCACTCTCGTCCTTAACTGGAAACTCCCCAGCATCCCCAGCTTAGCTCTACACACCCTCTGCGCCCGCGTTGCAATGGATGCTACCGTCGCGAGGCACTACCGTCTCACAGAGCCTTTCCCGCAAACATGGTCGGACCCAATTGAAGACAGCCAAATTGTCCATCGGAAAGCCACCAAGGCTTCGACGGCGCGGTACTCGGTCCTCCAGGAGGAGGGCATGTCATTGAGGAGTGGAGGAAATACCCTAGATTCTACTGTTCCACAGGACGAGGCAGACCCTCTAGGAATGACGAGCTCAGTCGTTCGAGTGCTGCGCCAGAAAGGCTTGCCGGTGGACGACAACCTGAAGCTTCGTGAGGTTCCTTCAAACTCACAGAGCTATCTGTTCTCTTATCTTTTCCAGTGCTAATCTCCCGCTCAGGAAATCGTTACTTGATTTCATCAAAGACCTTCTCCCCAGCTGCATTTCTCCGCGATGTCCATTCAAATGACTCCACCGAGGCCCTTTCCCGTGGCCTTGAATACTTGACCCGATCCATTGACCAAAAGTCCGAATCCCTTAAAGTCCTTGTTGAAAACAATTTTGATAGGTTCGTTGCCGCAAAAGCGACGATAGAAGGTGTATATACAGAGATGAAGCAAACAAACTTAAACAGAGAGAAAGAGTGGGGCTTAGCTGGAATTAAAGCTCCATTGACAGAGGCTGGACGAAAGGCGGACGAAATATTTGGTCCCGTGATTGAGAATAGAGGGAAGGAGGAGAAATATCGAATGGCAGTGGCTATAGTGGAGAAGTATAGGAGTTATCTTGAGTTACCTAATTCGATCTTAGATGCTATCAAGAGGGTAATTCATTCATGGTGCACGTATGGCATTGGAGGGAGAGCTAATGAGTATTATCCAGAAAGACTACGATTTATTGATTGAAGAGTATCAAAAGGCTCGGAAATGGGTTACCGAGTCACGCGCATTAATATCAAAAGTTGCAAAACTGCAGGAACAACAGATCCACCAGATCATCATAGCGGAAAAGATCTGGGCAGAAGTCACAAACATCGTTGAGGAGTTCAAGAGGGACACCTGGAAGCGGCTTGTGGATACAAAGCAAGAGGATAACTTCCTTGAACTGATAAGGTTGACCAACTCCATTCATCTCTCTTGCTTCAATGTTGCTAATTGTGCGTAAAAGCATTCTGCTGGAACTCGGAGTGGAGGATAATCCTATCTGGGTATGGCTATTATCCAGATATGACTACCTCAAAAACAAAATCACCAGGACGTTCGAGAGGGCTCGAGTGGAAATAGAAGGTGCTTAAGCTCATTCCAAATATCAACCTACTCAATACTAACTACCTACAGTGCTTCGCCGAAAGGTGTCCCAGGCACCACCACCCTCCCACGCCGTAATTGCAATGCACCTCCGCAGCTCCTTCCGCCGTATACCCATAGGCACTCTCGCAATGGACACTCCTGAAATCATTGCTCTTTGGGAGCTCATCAACACATCGCTCACCACCATTCTCTCCCCACAAGGCGGAATCCTATCTGAAGTCTTGACCTTTTGGGAAACAGCCCAGAGCTTCATTGACGGTAAAACGCAAGCAACATTACCAGTCGGCATAGACGACCAGTCTCGAAAACATCATCGTCTCAGTGAAGACGGAATCAAGGATCTACGAGCAGGTGCATTGGAGCTGATAACTTTAATTCGAGACAATATGTTGTCATTTTTCCAGGACCCACCCATAGAGGATATTAGTAGCATATACTCACCTGTTCCGGATACACCTTCCACAACGGTGGGTAGTGTGCCACCTACGCCAGGTTCAGCGGATGGTAGTTTGGCGCCGTTCTCGCCGTTGCCGCTGCGAACAGGGAAGCATGGTCTTGTGCGGAAGGTACCCGGAGACGAATATGCGTTTCTGCCGCCATGGGCTAATTCGTTGGGAGGGGTGCACTATCTTAGCCGAATGCTGACGCTGCTCGGCAACGCTGCAAGTTTATTATCAGAGCTGCCGATTGGGACGTCGTTGGCGGAAAAGCTCAAGTCGATGATTGTAATTGCGAGGGAGAGGTGCGTGAATGCGGTCTGTATTGGGTGGTTGAGAGGTACGGTATGCTATGAATCGCCGAAACTATGATGCGGCAATGTTAATATATTTTCTGTTTGAAGATGCACAAAATTGCAAAGTTCTCGAAGACTGGACCCGCAGCCCGGAGAACCGCGACGTTACAAAAATGCCGGCACAATTCCTACAAGTGGAAGCGGCAGTCATAACCGGAATGCAGAAGCTTCTTTATATGAGTGAAGTCAAGAACAAGCCCTCTTCCGAGATCATCGTATGCTACCTTTCTTCTACCTCTGCCTACCTCTGTTCTATCTATATTGTCTAACATTGGAGGAATATAATAGCCACCGCCATCACAAAAACTGCTTACGCACGTTCGTGGCCAGTTCGTGCGATCTCTTTACAAAGCCCTACAAGGCATGCTTGAGAACACCAAGCGCCCTATGCCGACGGAGGATTGGGATGCCGAGAAGGAGACGCTGGCAAGTCCGGTTGCTAGTGTGGCACCAAGGAATTTAAAGAGTGGGATGGTAGACCAAAATGATAAGGCAAGAAAAATTCACCTCACTTGATTTCTGCCTTATCTGTACAGAAATGGGTGACTGATACGTGATGCTCAGCAATAGAATGTCCGAGTCCTCCTAACCCTCAGCAACCTTCATCTACTCAAATCTGAGCTCATTCCCCAATTAATCTCTC
Organism: Kalaharituber pfeilii; assembly: GCA_015179045.1. NCBI lineage: Eukaryota > Fungi > Ascomycota > Pezizomycetes > Pezizales > Pezizaceae > Kalaharituber > Kalaharituber pfeilii. The sequence continues at coordinate 1,697,034 of WHUZ01000007.1, read as the reverse complement.
AATTCGAAAGCGCCTTCTCTATTCAACTCACGGATGAATCCAAGGTTTCCCCCCGTCAACTTTCCCTTACACCCCTTCACTTCCCCACCTTAACCGTGATCCCTACTAACCACCGCACCAAGTAGACCATTCGCGACGCCCTCACACAACTCGACGAGCAACTCTTCACTGAATATACCCGCCCGCATCTCGCCCACCTCACTAACCTCATCACTACCTCTATACTTTCCCCCCACTGGTGCCCGCCCACCGCTCCTCTCCCCCGTTCTGTGAGACCCTACATCCACGCCTCCCTCTTACACCTCGTGCACGTGCACACCGAAGTTGCCACCACTTCCCCCTCTCTGACCACCACCATTGTGTCATACCTCGCTGAGAAGATCTGCGAGCTCATCCTGGACTCGTTCACCAAGCGCCTCGATGGTGATCGGGAGAGGGGCATCAAGAGGGAGCCGTATACGTTACCACAGCTGCTGCAGGCGACGTTGGATACAGAGTTTGTGGGACAGATGCTTGGAACGCAGTACACGACAGCAAAGGCACAGGAGTTTCAGCATGCAGTGTATAAGGTACTAGATAGGGGCAGCAGTGATGAGGCGCGGGCGGGGCTACAGAAGGAGCTGGGGAGTATTAAGGCGGTGTTGCAAAAAGAGAGGAGGGGGACTAGGGCGGAATTGTGAGTATTCCTTTTTTATTTTATTTTATTTTATTTTACTTTACTTTTCCCAAATTTGGTACGAGTTTTAAACCGTTGCTAATGAATATTGGCGTCTTACAGCTTGTGCTTCCGCACGAGCAAGAAGCCGTCGGCGTCGTCGAAGGATAAGGATAAGGATAAGGACTCCACTGGTAGCGCCCCGTCGTCGATGACAGGGAGCGTCGTGAGAAGAAGGGTGGCGGAAGATTAAGATGCTTTTCTGTTTCTATTCTTATGTTTATTTCGTTTTATTTTCTGGTCTTTATGAATGTGGATGAGATGCTGGTGGGAGGGGTTCAGATGTTATATAGGTTGGTAATGATCTTCTTATTCTAGTTTTAGTTGTTGATTGTAGGCACTGTTAGAATTTATAGCTAATGATGGATTTTGGCGAGGTGAATGTGCATTACAAGTGTTAATTGGATACCCCTTCAATCTCATTGGATTCTGTGAAGGCTTCATGTGGAATTATGTGCTTTAACGTGGCCAATATACGATTGCTGAGAAGATGGCACCATGCAACTTTATGCCATTGTGTATGCGGAGATCAATCTGTCGTCCACTGCAAAATGCCGTCTTCAACGAAAGCTAGATTCCGCTCTACCAGAGCTTTACGCTGCTGTTCTTTTTATTTTTTTTTTCTGCGAAGGGGTACTAGTATTTGGACTCTTTGACCTCTAAACTCGCATACATGTTGAAGCTCTTCGCTATAGAGTCCAGCCATTCATCAATGATATCTCTGAAAAGGAAAGACGTGTTCAAGAATGTGCAGATATGGCTACCATAAAAAGGATCATGGATTACTCTGGACACTTGAGCAGATACATTTGAGGGCTTCCCAGTGACATTGAGTCAAAAGCGGCACCTTTAACCAAGCTAAATGAGAAGGAGCACAGAAGCAGACCGTCGTAGAGTCCGAAAACTTCTAGATATGTTAACTCCACTAGAGCCAGTGAAGCGACATCAGGACGTGCAGTCCAGTCGGAGTGACGGTACGGGTACCTGGCTACTGCGATATAACAATTTTTGTCAGTGGTATGACAGCACCATACAAGATGCAAGCAACCGTGTTATGGCCTCTCTGGTGCTGGGGAAAACATGTTAAGGTATTTTTTGTCCCTATAAAAACAGATGGGATGTAATGGTTCGAAACTGGTGATGTAACACTAATAGTTGCTTTGTACCCAGCCTCAGAGACGGTGTGCTGCCAAGAAATAATAGCACCTATGTATATGGTTCTATAGCTGGACATAATCTCAGACAAATTGCCACAGTAATAGCTTTGCTTTTGCTAACCAAGATTTTTCAATAGTGGTTGTCACTGAATAATTGAGAATGGTTACTAGAATTTATCAGGGAAAATACATCAACCAAACTAGGCAGGAACCGTGAGGTATCCTGCGAAATTTATTAACACTCCTCCAATGTTGGTAATACTGCGTCTGTACATAATATAATCGTCTTTCGGAGTATCCCGACACCTTTGAGAACTGGTTTTCAGAATCAACAAGGCAGGCTTGAGATGGGACGACTCGAACATACTTAACAGTGTTCGCCACGAGCTCGGTATATTCATAATAGCAAGATTTTTATACTTGGAAGTTTTTACTTCAGAGCTGATACAACGTCGGACTATAAATATGTTGAAATTATTTTTGCAAATCTAGACTAGCTACCACATTTTTATACCCATCTAGAACCCCATTCATGTACCTCTCGGTCACTTATTTTATGGTTGAAAACTGCGATTCCCGCTTTCACATATTTCGCCGTCGGTTCGTTCTGAGTTCGTGGCAGAAAGAGTACCACTCGTCCAAACGCTTGAGGAATCTAGTGATAGGGTTTGAGTGAGCTTCATCGACCTCTCTTCTGAATAGTACCCTGATATCTGGGAGACTATACCTTTTGTTTTGTTCCTTTCGTTCCTTCATTAGTATTATTTCCTCGCCTGAAGGTTCCTCTGTGACTCGCACATATTTCGCCACGAGTCGGCTTCGGTGTAACTCAGCTTCGCGCCTTTTGTTCAAACGTTCAATCTGGTCTCTATACTCTGCCGGTGTGAATTTATGCCCGAATACTTTTTGCATCATCTTTGCATGTTCCTGTAATATCTTATTGAAGATCATTTCCGGTTCGGTCATTTCCGGTTCGGTCATGAGGGTGAGGAGTTCGGGTTGGATTGTTGCAGTAGCCTCCCTTCTAGAGGGCGAGCTCCAGCGATTCTCAAGGTCAGGTTGCTGCTCATCAGGAATAATGATAGGGTGCGTCCTAGTTCCACTCATTTTGGCAGAGTACGGGGTCTTGGTTTTCTTAAATGTATGTCGATTTAGATTCGGTTATGAGACGTCTGAGTTTTTGCTCGCTTAGATATATATCCGCATTTTTATACCCATCTGGATTCCCCTGTATCAAGATACTGAGGCTTTTAAATAAATTTTTTGAACTGAAAAAATTATACGTTATAGATAAGTTGAACAAGGGTTAAGAGTTGAATAAGGGTTAAGATTGAAAACATACAATTATTGGACAAGATATGGTGGAAAGAGTTTTGTGGGAAAGGGTATTGCCCTAGTACGGGGTCGTTAGTTGTCTGTGCTTCTGTAGAGAAGAAGTTAATTAATTTAAAAATTAAATTAATCTAGTACATAATGTAGTTGTCTGTGCTTTTGTGGAGAAGAAGTTAATTAATTTAAAAAGTAAATTAAACTAGCACATATGTACTAGCGTGCCCGATGTGGTAACGATCTGCCCCCCTGTAACGATCCACTCTCTGGGCACTCCTCGTCATGCATTCCTCACTCTACTACTTTTATTTGAATATATTGCAACTATAGAAATTGCTTAACATTATACCAATTTGACATCGCTGAATCAGAATTTGCTATCATAATGAGGAAAAAATCAAAATTCCAATATTTACAACTAAATTTATCATTATTTACCTAAGTTGAGTCCTCCCTGTATATAGTATAGCTCAACATTCTCGAAATCAGAAAAATTATATAGAAAACTAGTAATTCTCATCTATCTAGGGCTGGTCTTTTTATTAAAAGTCAATATTGCATATACAGATCATGTGGGATGCAATGCACCTTCAATTGTATAGAAGTAGTTTATATTCGTGAGCTAATCTCTATACCTTGATCTGACCTTCAATGTTTCTAGACTCCTCAAGTGATTCAGGAATACCGGGACTTGAAGTTGTAGTAGTTGAAGCACTAGGGGTGGTAACAGTAACTCCTTCTGAGGTGCCAGGTATGACAGAAGAGACCTATGGCTCAAATCTGCTATTGGAACCTTCTTCTACCCACCCCCCTTCTAGTATTCAGACCCTCCTATCTCATGAACTAAAGATCTTTCCCAGCCCCAGCCTTGCATGTGAGTTCCTCTATGGTGTCTTTTTGTAACTTGTTCAGCTGCAGCCATCTCTCTCTATTTTCGTTCCTCTTTTGCCTTACTTTCTCGATCCATCGCTGCTAACTACTTTGCATATCAGCGGCTTCTTATCCTAAACTATTTTCGCACCTTCTGAAGTTTCTCTTCCTCCTTTCTGACCTTCGCTGGTACTCTCTGTTTCCTTTTCGACATCTCCTACTATTTTTTCCTTCTATTTCCAGTATTGCTTAACTTCAGCTCGAGGCGGCTTAGGAGGAAGTGAGTGAACATAACGTCTTGGGTGTCTTGGGTAGAGAACCGCATCCCACCAGATCAGTGAAAAAATACTTGACTAGTGACGTTTACTAGTCCTCTGCATAGCTCATTTAGCAATACACACCTGCATCCCATATATTTGCTGTCGCATTTCGCATACGTCGCATATACGCTCTATCGGCCACCCGAGGTGACCCATGACAGCAAGGCAAAAGAAGAACGAAAATAGAGAGAGATGGCTGCAGCTGAACAAGTTACAAAAAGACACCATAGAGGAACTCACATGCAAGGCTGGGGCTGGGAAAGATCTTTAGTTCATGAGATAGGAGGGTCTGAATACTAGAAGGGGGGGTGGGTAGAAGAAGGTTCCAATAGCAGATTTGAGCCATAGGTCTCTTCTGTCATACCTGGCACCTCAGAAGGAGTTACTGTTACCACCCCTAGTGCTTCAACTACTACAACTTCAAGTCCCGGTATTCCTGAATCACTTGAGGAGTCTAGGAACACTGAAGGTCAGATCAAGGTATGGAGATTAGCTCAGGAACATAAACTACTTCTATACAATTGAAGGTGCACTGCATCCCACATGATCTGTATATGCAATATTGACTTTTAATAAAAAGACCAGCCCTAGATGGATGAGAATTACTAGTTTTCTATATTATTTTCCTGATTTCGAGGATGTTGAGCTATACTCTATACAGGGAGAGCTCAAATTAGGTGAATAATAATGAATTTGGTTGTAAATAATGGAATTTTGATTTTTTCCTCATTATGATAGCAAATTCCGATTCAGCGATGTCAAATTGGTATAATGTTAAGCAATTTCTATAGTTGCAATATATCCAAAATAAGTAGTAGAGCGAGAAATGTATGACGAGGAGTGCCCAGAGAATGGATCGTTACAGGGGGGCAGATCGTTACCACTTCGGGCACGTTAGTACTTCTGTAATATTTTTTGCGCACATCATCTTGTCGTGTATCATACGAGACAGTCTACCCTTGCTATAACGAAAACCATCTGGCACTTTGTTTTCGTTATGATATATGTACAGTAGCAAGGTTTCGTTATAGACTTTCCTTGGCAGCTGAATTTAGAAGCCCGAGTAGTTTACTGTATTGCAAGAGATTTTAACTCTGTGATTTTCCTCCTTATGGAAATGACCGGAGTAGGAAAAAAAGAGAGTCCAACATTGAGTACATTCAATTTTCGGTATAGCAAGGGCAGACTGTAAATACATCACTAGTTCGAATACATGTGGGTCCACCATCTCTGCTCAATTTATGTACATATTCATAGTCTACAGTACATGTTGTAAAATCTTTCAGTTTGCAAATCTCAAACCAGATTAAAAATAAGCATATGATAGTAGTCTATAGTGTGCCCAGAAGAACTCAATTCAATTCACAATGGAATTTAGGTCAATTATTACCCTATGACTACGAGGTTCTATACATAGCTTCTGGATGTGTATGATAAAAGTATCTTCTACCATCACCAATTCTCCATCTGCACCCCCTCAAGCTCTTCCTCTAACCCTTCCTCTACCTCTTCACCGAACTCTTCACGCCCTTCTTCTGGCTAGAATTCCACGCCGTCCGGCAACGACATAGTACCAGTCTTACAAAATGGAGTATCATCATGGGAGAAACCTTGAACCCAGGGCCCAGGAGCTTCGAAGAATACTTGAGGAACGAGATTCCGAAAATTCAGCCCTCAAGGAACGCATACAAGCTATGGAACAACAGACAGTTCAGCTTATGAGAGATGTCGCACGTCTCTGCAACGAGCATCCAGATGCTCAAAGAGACGATTTTTATTACGAACGAGCTATCGCCAACATTGGCCGAGCGATTCAGAGGTGGGCAATGCAGAATTATTATATTCAGAATCCCAATTCAAAGGTCGTGGAGGCGTTATCCGGATGCAAAGAAATTCAGGATGTTCTTATAAAAAGACTGGGGGATAACTGGTTGACAGCTTTGTCAAGCAAGACTGTCGAGTGTGTTCAAATTTACTTGATGCATAAAATTTGTGAGCAGATCTTTGAACCTTTCTTGCTCGATTTAGGGGACGATGGTTATCTACACTTTATGAATCTTATTACGCCTAACTTAAGTGAGTTTAGTTTTTCCAAAATCTAAAGTTCCATGATAAGGCCAAACACATACTAACATAGAATTATCATTTCTGCAGCAAAGGACGAATGCGTACAATGGCGCATACTGACAGTGAAGTCACTTGCAGAAGAGGAAACTGCTTGGTCCAAACAGGCAGCACAGAATGCATGTGGCATTCGTTGTTTAGAGAGCTTGATGCCACATTCTGGAAAAATCGAATCCACTTACTCTCCCTCTGCAACCAACAAAGCACTTCTACCATCAACCGTTGTCATCAATGGATGATCATCTGATACCAGAACTGCTGTCCGCAGAGCTCTTGCCTCTTGCTACAACAAGTGTAACAACCATGATTGCTCCCGCAATAGCTCTGGACCCAGCTTTGCAATCGTGTTACAGGCAGTCGGTCGGAACAAATGGCTGCAGGAATTGTGGTTAATGGTGTCTAGCATGGCAAATTTTTCGATTGTTTCTTTGAGCAAATTAGATTGCTATGCGGCACGCGATACAGATCGTTGTGTTTCTTGTGGCATGGACAGGTCCAGCATGTACTGGTTGTTGGAAGGTTATTCCGAGCATAGAACAAATGGGGTACGGAAATGGTGGTTGATTTTTAGGATGTTCCAAATTGCTGCTCACGCGCTCAGGTGTAATCAGCAGAATGTGAAGTCATTGCCTTTAAAATAGAAGTAAATATTGGAATTTCTAATTGTATACTTTGAATTTGAGAGATTGGGATAGGAAATACCTTGGATATTAATAGTTTTTTTTTTTTTTTTTTTTTTTTTTTCACTCTCACAATATTATAGAATCTTGTAATGATATGATCATTATAGTGTTTTGGGAAAAAAATTGAAGTTCGTCACCGAGCCTTACCATTTTAGGAAACTGGGTGTTCGTTTTCCAGGTAGAGTTATAGTGATGGATCATCTTATATCCCGACATGCAATAGTGGTGGTAAGTGTGACGTCTACAGAGTCCACAATATTGGGTACGAATATGGATGCGAGTGCAGCAGCGTTTAGCATTTAAAGGCTAGTAAGTGTTCAAAGCCCAATGGCTATACTGTGCTCTAGCAGCTTGATGTCCTTTCAAACGATTTGAGGTACCCGTTGGGGCGGTTGAGATTTCTTTGAGACGAAATCACGTGTATATAGCGTGCCCAGGTCATGTGAGTGGCGGGGCTGCAGGTTTAGGTTCTTATGATACCACATACCATAGTTACACAAATACTAGAAGCTGCCAAAAGGCCAAATTTTCGTATCACTAAATGCAAAAGCACTTGACCGAAGAGTACGAAAAAAAATCAGCACTATTCCTATGCATAAAACCCTGCAAGAAATGGGGTTTTTATTTTTCGAAAAAAATTGCACTTGGATGTGTAAGAATTTTTACGACAATAGTATGAAACCAGCAATGCCATTCAATACATTGCCTCAACGCCTCCGGTTTAGGTTTCTAATATTGGATACAGGCCAAGACTGTGACCCTGGATTGCCCATCATGCATGCACGCATGTATGACGCTGTCGGACATCAGACAAGTCACCGTTACCAGGGATCTCTATCACTCGGGATTTGAGAATTCAAGTTCGATTGCGGTAGTGTGACCCGCCAGGGCTAAAGCTCCCGAACCATTTTGGAAGGAATGTATGTGCTGTACTCGAGCGCCGGGCGACACAGTACTATCAACAAAGCTGACCTTGCCACCAAGATACAGTAGTTAACAAGAGGCGTGCTCGAACTGCCAAAGGGATTGGACCCGCCCTCCTCGTGTCGCCTTCCGCCAAGCGCGGCCCACGCCAAGCTGCTGACTAACAAGCACTCCCCCATCAACCATGCGGTGGGGCTCACGGTGCCAAGGACGTGCCCCCCACCTCCGCTTCATAGGCTGGTCGCCCCTCCACCCACAGCCTTTTTATTCTCATTCCCTTCCGTCTGATTCTCCTGTCTTCTCTTTTTCCCTACAATAAAAACGGCTCAGCAGCTCTGCTCGCGTTTTCCTCGACACTCTGAGAATTCTTTTCGCAGAGAAACGACGAACATCACGACGGCGACGGTTTAGACAGGCGTTGTTCTTTTTGCTCTTATCATCTCTACTCAATCCTTATCTTGGTTCATCTTTTTCCAGTTTTTCAAAAAAAAAAAAAGGCAGCAAAGGGATTGAACTGCTTCGTTTAAATCAGTTTTTTTTAGAAAGCATACTTGTCGATTTTCACGTTAACGACGAAATAAAATTACATTACTGGTTTTGTAGGGGGTTAAACAAAAGTTATTTTTTCGGTCACTTTTTCGGTCACTTTTCCACAATTTCATCAGGACAGAAGGTCTGAACGCATATATTTCACACGACAGAACAGGTCAGTTTTTCGAATAAACTTAACAAGAAAGAATCTTCATCATGGTTTCTGCTTCGAAGATAAAGCGTGAGAAAAAGCGAGCTGCGGAGGGGAGAAGAAAGGCTCCCGTCTTGCCACTCCCACTGGAGGCAGCAAGGCTACCTCTAAGGCATCCTCTGTAGCAGGAGATGTCACCCCCCAGCCACCTCTGAAGACGCCCTCCCTGTTCTTTCAAAGCTCTCACTTCAAGAGGACGCTCATGGCATCTCTGACCGCGTCACAACTGGCGTATTGGCCTCAATTCCGTCCTCCAGGGATGTCAAGGTCAGCTCTGTGAGTTTGGTGTTCCATGGAAAGGTCTTGATCCAAGATACTACACTTGAACTCAACTATGGTCGAAGATATGGTTTGCTTGGAGAGAACGGATGCGGAAAATCGACGTTGTTAAAGTCAATTGCAAAGAGGGAATTCCCAATCCCTGAACACATTGATATTTACCTACTGAATGAGCCAGCTGATCCCACGGATTTGGGTGCTTTGGATTGGGTCGTCAAGGAGGCGCAGAACGAATTGAAACGGTTGGAATCATTGGCGGAAGAGATGTTAGAGAAGGAAGGTGCGGAGTCACCAGTGCTGGAGGATTTGTATGAGGTAAGGCCTTGATTGATTCCCTACTTAGGAGAACATTATTGACAGCCTTTGCAGCGTATTGACGCTATGGATCCATCTACTTTCGCCCCTCGTGCTGCGCTCATTCTTACTGGTCTTGGCTTCAACAAAGATACTATTCATAAGAAGACCAAGGACATGTCCGGTGGTTGGCGTATGCGTGTCGCTTTAGGTAAAGCGCTCTTTGTTAAGCCATCTCTTCTGCTTCTCGACGACCCCACTGCACACTTGGACTTAGAGGCTTGCGTGTGGCTTGAGGAGTATTTGAAGAAGTGGGACAGGACGCTCGTCTTGGTTTCGCACAGTATGGATTTCTTAAACGGAGTCTGTACAAATATGATTGATATGAGACGAAATAAGCTTACCTATTATGGTGGTAACTACGATGCGTAAGTCTACCGTTCTCCATTGCTCGGGATGAGATTGGTAACATTGGTATTGCGAATAGCTACGTCAAGACAAGGTCTGAGCAGGAAGTCAACCAGATGAAGTCGTATCACAAGCAGCAGGAGGAAATTGCTCATATCAAGAAGTTCATTGCATCTGTATGTTAATTCTCCATCTTACCTGTCCTCATTATTGCTGTTTTCTAACTCTCATCGCCACCTTAACAGGCTGGTACATACGCCAACCTCGTCCGCCAAGCCAAATCCCGCCAAAAGATTCTTGACAAAATGGAAGCCGATGGCCTTATCGAAAAGGTCACTCCAGACCGCGTATTTACTTTCCGCTTCGCTAATGTCGAGAAACTTCCTCCTCCCGTTCTCTCCTTCGACCATGTCACGTTTTCCTACTCCGGCGAACCCAAGGACAACCTGTACGAGGACCTCGACATCGGTGTCGACATGGACTCCCGTGTTGCCCTTGTGGGGCCCAACGGCGTTGGAAAATCTACCTTGCTCCGCCTGATGACAGGAAAACTCTCCCCGACTGCTGGCTCCATCTCCCGGCACACACACTTGAAACTGGGAATGTACTCCCAGCACTCAGCGGAGCAGCTCGATCTTACCAAGTCGGCGCTGGACTTTGTTCGGGATAAGTATAGGGAGAAGAGCCAGGACTATCAGTACTGGCGGCAGCAATTGGGCAAGTACGGGTTGAGCGGAGACTCGCAGACCGCCTTGATGGGGACCTTATCAGAGGGCCAGAAGAGCAGGATTGTGTTTGCGCTGTTGGCGATCGAGGGCCCGAACATGTTGTTGCTGGACGAACCGACGAACGGGCTGGATATCCCGACGATCGATTCGTTGGCAGACGCGATCAATGCATTTGAGGGTGGTGTAGTGGTGGTGTCTCACGATTTCAGGTTCGTATTTTGCAATCATGCCATATTAATGAAGAATGCAGTGTGGGCTAACATAGCATAGGCTGCTTGACAAAATCGCCAAAGAAATCCTTGTGTGCGAAAACAAGACCATCCGGCGATGGGAGGGCACAATCGGAGATTACAAGAAGTACCTGAGGAAGAAGATGATTGATCGGGGAGCGGTGTAGATTTTGCTATGTTTGCAGTCTTCGGTGTATTGCCTGAGTTATTTTTGATTTGCGGTCCTGCTTTTTTGTTATTCCTGGTTTTAGTTTTGTCTTTTGCTTCTGCAGGTTCAAAGTGTTAGACTTGACGAAACTTGTATGGGCTTTCTCGTTTCGTTCTCTTTTTTATATAATTATACAAATCAACTAAAAAAGAAAAAGAAATGAAGCGAATAGAGGAAAATCAAAGAAAAAAATTCCGTTTGTTTTCCGTGACTACCGGGGAGGGAGGTGCACCGGGTGTAGTTTAGTTCGTGCCCAGACTGCCCTTATTTTTCGGAGGAAGGCTTGGCCGTAAAGAAATGCTGCGCGGTGTGGCATAAAAACGAAATAATATGCAAACTCGAACCAAACAATTATACAGAGAAATAGCTTAAATAGTACCATGTTGTGATCTTTGAACCATACACACAACTGTTTTTGTACCCAATCTAAAGACACATGCACACACTTGACTCCGCTTATTTGTGAATGCCATTTACTTCACGTTACATAACCCTTGTCTTGAGCTTCATCACATGATCCACAATCAACGAGTTGTAATTCTTGGCATTTGGACTAGAGTTTTTCAGTTGCAGGTTGCAAGTTGCCCACTGTGAAGTCACAGCTATTTTGGGAAAGAACGAGAACACACCTGAGCCCCAACTACTGTGGTATTGTACTGGCAAAGAGCACAGATATACACAAGATGGCGGCTGCACTCAATCCTGCTTCTGCGATACCGACGCCGGTTGTGCAGACCTCCACTGACGCAACTCCGCGAAAACCCATAAAGGCGCTAGTACTCGATACCGCTCCATTCCTATCACACGCCGTCGCACCAACATCCCTACTATCCCGCGCAGAAAGAGTGTACACTACCCCCACTGTGCTATCGGAAATCCGAGATCCCCAAGCTCGAGCACGGTTAGAAACACAATGGCTCCCCTTCATAACAGCACGGAATCCAAGGGTGGAAAGTATACGGCGAGTAAGTGAGTTGGCCCAGAAGACAGGAGATCGGGAGGTACTGAGCGCCACGGATTTGGGAGTCTTGGGGTTGGCATTTGAGTTAGAGTGTGAGCTACGGAGTGGGGATTCGTGGATGAGGAAGGATGAAGGGTTGGAGAAAAAGCAGTTTGTCACTGGCGGTGGCAAGCAGGAGGAAGAGGACCGGGGTGAGTCGAGGTCAAGGAGGGCCGAGGATTCAAAGGCTGAGGAAGAGAAGCCTGTTGCCGCACAGCCAGCGGGGGATGCTCCGGATATTCAGAAACTCACGATCCAGGATGAAGAGAAGGAAGCCGATATCTCACAATTCCAGCCAGCTCTTTTAGTCACGGAGGAAGAAGACGAACCGTCCGACTCAACCCCGTCCGACGACTCTGACGGTGGCGAATGGATCACGCCCACCAACATTGACAAGTTCCGCAAGGCTCAAACCGTACTCCCTACCCCCATTGAATCAACCGAGACCGCCATCTATGCCGCCTGCGCCACCAGCGACTTTGCCATGCAAAATATCCTTCTCCTGCTCCCCATTCCTCTCATTTCCCCCACATCTCCTCACATGCGCATCAAGTCCGTCAAGACCTGGCTCCTGCGCTGCCACGCCTGCTTCTACATCACGCGCGTCATGACGCACCAATTCTGTCCCCGGTGTGGTGGCCCCACACTCCTCCGCACGTCCTGCTCCACTGACTCTGAGACTGGAAAAACAACAATCCACCTGAAGAAAAATTTCCAATGGAATAACCGTGGCAACATCTACCCCGTTCACAAGCCAACAGGGGGGCGTGCAAGCGGGAAGGAAGGAAATGGGGTACGGCATGAGTTGATACTCAGGGCAGACCAGAAAGAGTATGTCAGGAGGAAGGAGGAAATCGAGAGGATGAAGAAAAAGGGAGAGAGGGACTTAATGGACGGGGATTATTTACCAGGGCTTTTGACAGGGGAGAGAGGGTGGAGTGGGGGTAGGGTCAAGGTGGGATATGGCAGGCAGAACCCTAATGCGAAGAAAGGCGGAAAGGGGAGAAAAAAGTGAGAGGGGTGGGAAATGAGGGTAATCACCCGGAAGAGAAGCGATAGGAGCGAGTGATCTATGTATTGTACGAAATGGATTCGGAAAAGTGGGAAAATGAAGGGCCGGCATAATAACATTGGTTCCTCTGGAATCTAACTGGGGCATGTGATTTATAAAGATGGAAACTATAAAGGAAAATAGTTTCATGGTGCGGCGTCTTCGCAATCGTGAGATTTTTGGTAGTGCTTTTTGGGCTAAGAAATGGAATGAAGTCTTTTTTTTTTTAAATTTTCAATTTTCTTAGGGCTACACTTGAGGGGAGTGCTTACGGGAACCGGGGAGCGAAACTGGTTTACCCTCATCTCTCAAACTATACCATCCTACCCCTTTCCACACGTGAGTTGAACATAGAACATCCATCCCATCACAACCCTCTGCGATACAACTGAAGCGGGGAACAGAGTATATTCCTACTTGTATCTATTCATACCTACCTATTTTTTCTCACATCATCCATTGCCTAAATTTAGTGCAAGCTAGCCAATACTGCTCACAACCCCCGCCGGCCGGCCATCTCTACCTGCTCTCTCTCGCTCTTCCTCACCCTTCTACTCTCCCTTCCCTGCTGCACAATCTCGTCAACTTCCTTGACCTTTAGATTCGAATTCGCATGGCCCATCTCCCCCTTCTCTAAGCAAACTTACTTTTCCTTGACTCAAAGATGGATAAAACCCGAAAAAAAAAAACTGAAACCTAATATTAAAAAAAAAAAAAAAAGCCGCAAACAAACAGAACAACTAAATAAACAAAACAAGATAAGAAGAAATTTCCAACATCCAAATCCAAAATCCAAATCCGCATCTATCACTACACATTTCCCCCCCGATATTTACTATCCTCAGCATACAACGCAGGCTCACCAGTTCCCTTTGCATATAGTTCCCTCAATCTCTTTCCCCTCTCCCCACTACATAGGAAAAATTACAAAGTGAAGTACTGTACTGTCGTATTTTTATGATGTATGGTGATACTTTGTATTTATGTACTGGTAAGTGCTTGTTCGTACTTGTATATATGTAAACCTGAAGTGAAGGATATGTATACTCACCTCGACAATGGAAAGAAACAGCGCAAACGGAGCAGGGAGCAAACCGGCGAAAAAGCGAAGGAAAAAATGCCCCCCCCCAAAAAAAAAAAAAAAAAAACTAGACTTACAGAAATACCCAAAACAAAAACGTCTCAACAGACAGACAAACCCACTTGGGGCTTAACAAATCTAGCGCCAAACCTCATCTCATTTCACAATCTCCTGCATTTAGCGCCCATGCTTTTTTAAGGGAAAAAAAAAGGCAAAACCAAACCAAACCGCACCCTTACCTCACCTCAAATAATCAACCACTCCATCCCTTCCTCTTCAGATATGCCTTCCAGTCTGGTTTCCCTTTCCCCTTCCCCTTCCTCCTCTCCTTTTTCCCGCTTCCCCCGTCACCATGCCCTTCTCCTTCAATTCCAATTCCCTCCCTCTTGTCCTCTCCCTCCTCCCCCTCCCCCACCCCATTCCTCCATAGTTCCTCCAACACCCTAATCCCATTCCTCACATTCCAACAATACAGTACATCCCACAGCCGATCAAAATGCATTCTAATTTTATCCCTCTGCTCGGGTGTTCTTGCCTCCGTCCCAGCAATGAAGCAAGGCCACACTGTACCTTTATACAAGGTGCTGCTTATGGGGATTTGGTCAAGGTGGGCAAATAGTTGGATGGTGAGGCGTTGGAGGAGAAAGTCGGTGGCTGTGTGGCAGGCTTGTGTCACTGCGGTGGACATTGACGGTGCAAAACAACTTGCAGAGTTGGTAGTGTCGGGAGTGCTGGGGGTAGAAGAGCCGACACTAGAGCCAGTGTCGGCAATTGTTGGCTCAAAAGTGGTGGTAGTACTGGTGGAGCTGATATCCAAAACGTCCCCCTCTTCGCAATTATCACTCGGCGGAAACAACGACCGGTAGAGGTAAATCAACACCGCGGTCTTATACGCCTCCACATGATGATATAAATCCGTCGCACCACTCCTCATCGTCAAGTCCTGCTGGTGCCGCACCAGCCACGGTGTCGGCGAGAACGATGAGATCATGTGGAGAACCTCCGCACGCAAGCGGAAGAAGTCACCTTGAAGCTCCGTGGTATAAGTGCTCGTGCTACTGGCACTCCCGGTTTGCGGGAGTAGAGACTGCAGGTACGGATGACTGCTCAAAATGGTAATCTTCAGAATGATTTGCAGTATTTCAGGGGGGCAGGCAAGGAAACAGAACATTTCGCCTTGGACAAGAATTGGATAGATGTCGGTGTCGATGTTGTGGAGGGCCTCGGCAGTGGAGGATGCAGGGGAAATAGCGGTGCAGGCAGAAGGGGGATGGGCGGTTTGGGATGAGGAAGAGGAAGTAGAAGGGGCCGGTGGGGAGGATGGAAGGATTGCGAGAACGGATGGGGAGCGGTCGGTGGCCAAAGTGCTGCCAATGATGTCGAACCTTCATTCTTAGCAGAGGGTCGACAAGGCGATGTATCAAATCAGAATACCTACAGTGCGATAGAATGTAGTAAAAACGCCTGTATATGTGATAGCTTGCACGGTTGCATCTCCATCCTCTTCATCTTTAGCTCCACCAGCTTGCGTGCCCCGCTCAAATGTACCCTCCACGTATCAAGACCTGAGTCCATTGTTTCATAGAACAAGAAGAATAACACGCTTGCCAACGTGGTGTCCTCAAGCATCCGCTCCTCATCTTGCAAGTCCTGGTTCAGATAATTCAATGCCTGGTTATAATACACCAAATCCGGCCGCCCTAGACCGTCTTCGGAGTAATTATATCCAGTTACGTTCGCATGATACCGAGCAGCCACAGCCAGGAGTGTCGACAGCAGCGCCGGCTCATGAAAGTAGAGCGTTGACAACAGAATCTCGCGATATGGATTCAGTGGATGCCGGTCAAAGAGGAGGAATATACCGGACATCTGGTCAACTACAAGTTTGAATCCTGTCAACGAGCAGCGTGGATATTTGGAGACAAACGAGATACATACAGTAAGAGAGATAGTAGCGTGCTCTGTCATCTAGAGCTGCAATCATTGTTGGTGCTGCAGAGGGTGTTGAGACGTAGAAATCGATGAGTCTGGCAATACTGATTTCCTCGGCTCTTGGTGAACTGGGGACACGAACGTTGAGTATATATTGTTGGCCATAGCCTCCGTCAACTGTCCCATTTGGCACGACTCGGTAGCATATACCTGATCGTGCTCTGCTATACTCGTAATTTGAGCTGGTGGAGAAATAGTAGGCCCAACTGGCGGCAACTTCAGCAGGAGATGTAAGCGGTGTTTCACTCGCTGCAGAGCTTACAAGGGGAAGAGATTCAAAATCCAGTTCCTCTCCCACCATTGCAACTTCAGTTGGCTGTTCCGCTGCATCCTGCAGTAGCTGTTGTGCTGGATCTTCGCAAGCGATAGACGCATTACAAGGTATTAGCAAAGCAGCCTCCACAAAGTCAACTCCATCACCTGAAATATACTCTCCACTAGGTACATTGTTGAAGCAACCGTAGGGAACAAGTGGAGCAGTAGTTGTAAGTGGTGTATCATCTACAGTAACGCCATCACGTGGAAAATTGTGTAGCTGAGGATATCGATCAAGCAGCACCATCTCCGTTAACTGCCTTTCATCATTGACCTGCCCACTTGAACGACTACTCTCGTCCTTCTCCTCTTCTTTAGATTCCTCAGTTGTCATAGCCTCCTCATCATGAAATGTACTTTTGCCCATCATCTTGCCGCGACTCGCAATTCCGCCCACCCACCGAAACCCTTTCTTGTAACCCGCACATTGATGACCTGCCTTGGTACATTTCCGACATGTAGGTAAGGCACGGTCGCATCTCACGCGTCTGCGGCGGCATGTGTAGCAGTCAACATCTGCAGTAGGACCAGGGTTCGATATCGCATGGGGTGGTGCATGACGAGTTGATCGGGGTCGTGAAGTGCCGGAAGGCAATGACGCCGCACCCACCGGCCTCGCAGGGAGCCGATGTCCACGGGAGCGTCCCGAGTCGACGGCAGTGGTTCCTGTTAATCCCATAGCCATGTCTACAGCAAGAGACGCAGGGAAAATGAGCTTTTCTCCAAAACGTGCGTTTTAGTGTATTTGTTAATTGTTAATAATTCCCTTCAGGTAATGAAAAGGAACTAATCACGTCTGTCCGCCAAAAAAGAGATGATAGAATAAGTAAAAAAGCCGCAACAGAACTGTAATTGGTGTGGGTAAAGCCAACGGTTCCTTACTAAATGAGGGTATAAGATGGAGAAATACTTGAGCTCACCCCAAAGTCACCCTGAAACATTGAATTCCAGTACTGGGTGTACCAGCATCGAACGACAGACAATGGATAAATTACTGAGAAAGTATAAGAGCAATCAACCGACGGAATGGCTTCCTGAAATCGCTGCCATGCAGCACCAGAAGACTGTCTCTTGGACGTAATTTGTTTGTACTTCGCTCTTGTTGAACGGAGATTCGACGAAGTATGACGTTTGGCCTCGCCGCCCAAAATCGATGTTTTATTCGGCAAGACTTGTCTTTGATTTAGGTTTCCACGTGCTTTAATTAGCGCCAGCTTATCGACAGCCGAAATGTTCTGAAGCCAACGATGACCGCCGTAAATTCTTGCAATGCCTCGTCAGCGTCTGGTTACGAGACTATGCAATGCCCAGTCCAGTCAGTATTCCCCGGAACAATAAACCCCGAACAGCGTTGACCCTAGAATCCGGATTTCTTGAAGCTTCCAAAACCGAACTGTCAATATTTCCGGGCTTTGTGAACTCCACAAAACAAACGAGATGCGAAGCATTAACGGTTTTCCTTGCATCCGATGCCTCCTAAAAGGGCGAGAAAAAAGAGAAAAACTGACGCTTAATACTCACGATTTTCCGTTTTTTTTTTTTTTTTCCTTCCGTTTATGTACCCTTTTCCCCCTCCTTATTTTTCAGCTTATTTTTTTTGATTTTTCAAGCTCCTCTCGGTAGCTGCCGCGTGCCGCAAGTAGAGGAGCAGCACGTTATGAGAACATTAGTGGGCCCATCGGCTGGGCCTTCTTGAGAAGGCCAGGTGGAATGGCAATTTCCAGGAAATGCGAAAGCTGAGAAAGCCTTGAACAGCATCGCTATTATGCAAATATTTGCATGCTTTCCAACTTGCTAGCTAAACGATACAGAGTATGATAGTTGTCCTGGAGCGCCGTTTGTGAAGACGATGGACTTGGCAAGCACACCAAAGTTGGTGACGTTGTAAGGCTCTCTGCTTGGCTGCCCTTCCAGGCCTCGCGCTTCCGGTCAGCATGGGGATCCACTCTTCAATCCCGGTTAAAGACGCTCACTTCATGCAACCTTTTTCGCCTGTGTTTCTGGAAGCATGCAGCATGCACGTCTTGCAAACGCCGTCTAGGTTCCTGCAGTATGATTAACTAGACTACAGCATGATAAATGCTCCTGGTGGCGCGAGTGGCAACGATCAGCAGCACGTGGCACTTCAAGCCGAAAGAGCCGAGAAGCAACATTCCGACACTCTGTGACTGTAGCAAATTTCATGCACAGGGCCTTACTAGAGTCTACAGGTGTCGTTAACGGAAAAGCCAGACTTTTCCAGGAGAGTGTTATACCTTATAAAGGCAAGAAAACGGAACGAAACCTGACCTAGCTGGGCTTTGAGGCAATCCTCGTTGCAAATGCGGCGCTATGAGTATGGAGTTCACGCAGAGAGGAACGGCGATTACTGTACTGTAGCGCAGAAGGACCCGACCAACAGCCCGCCAACAAAGGCATTGTTTCCACGAATTGCTGAACTGCAATAGGCATCAGCAATTTCAAACCCTCCAAATTGTACAAATCCCACGTCAGGAAACTGCCTTGACCACAGAATCTTCAGAACTCACTATAAGGCCTCGTTGAAGTGGGAATTTGCGAATGCTCTTGAGGTGCCATACGGTTGCTTGGTTTAGCCTTGTCGAGTTTGGCTTAGTTACATGATAGTCTCATGCCAAGCCTCTTGTGCCAAGTTCTGTGCAATCACAAACCTTTTTCTTGTCCCACGACCATGCATCTGTCGCTACCCAAATCACCGTGCCCTTAAATATTAGTAGTAATTGAGTAGTGATAGTAACTGGCAAAGCATTAGGTAAAGTACTCAGACGGAATGTCAAGTCTCAGTAGCCAGTGAACAAGTTTTCGAACGCCATAAAGAGCCCGTATTCACAGTAATAACGTGGATACAAACACAACAGATATGGTAAGATTGATAGAATGTATTAAAGATAAGAAGTGCGAGTTGCTCGATCGGGCTGAACATAAGAGGGTAGTTCTCTGGGGCCAGACCAAATCTTACATAACCCAAGTAGAAAACCTAAGGTTTGTTGAGTGTTAGATATGGTACCCTCTTATTCTAATGTGTTTTAACAACTATCACTGGTAGGAAAGCGCAATGATTATCATAGACAGAAATTGCATATCCAGAATAATTTATCAAAGGTGTACTAGGTATGTTAATACAAGCCTAGGATATAATGATTAAATGCTTAACTCCTTCAATGATAGAATGAATTATGTATCATAAAACATTGGAGGGCTGGTGCCAAATTATATAAGGGTTTGGAACAAACTAGACCTACTAGTGAAAAAGAAAGAGTTCAAATAATTTTTGAAAGTAAGATGGAAAACTGGAAGCTGGTCCTTAGCATGCAGAAAACTGGGTTAGAAAACTTCATCACGAAGTTTCCAAGCACACTCATGGAAACACTGGAGGAATTTATTTGAAATATCAAGAATTCACTCCCAGTGAGCTTGCAGCACTGATCACTTTTCTAGGGTTGCAAGAACTGGCTACCTGCACCAGCACCGTGAACTACCTCTACTTTGGTCTTGGGAACCTGAAAATGACATTAAGTTTCTTAATCTAGGTTGCTGAGCCCACACTCAGCATTCACTATACCATTTCAGCGGCGGTGGGCACTGAAACTTTTACATTCCATTAGCCAATCCTGCTGGCATCGGATTTTGACTGCAGAGGGATGCATATCGATAGCTCATGTTAATCGCTGTGCTTATCGTTACACATAGCATTCCGCCTTCTCCTACCCACTCGGCCTACTTTGGTAGTCTGCTCGTATGAGACTAACCCAAGTCTGGTTAGAATGATGCTGCCGAACTGAGTCAACAAGTCTTGGCGTGGGGATGAAGCGACGTGCGGCTCTGCGCAGCTCCACCGTATGATATGCTATCCAAACCGATCATCATGTATCCGTCCCACCCTCCCCTCTCCTGGAGCAGCATCACAGGCACGGTGAAAAGATACCTGTGATTCTTGTGCCTCTTGTACCTGCATCAGCAGCCAGACCACGTTTACTGCTCCCTATACCATAGAACACTCGCTCCAACCATGGACGAAGACGCACCCGACGAGAACGACGTCAAGCTCTACAAGGTCTCAGGTCACATCTTCGACTCGGTAAAGATATACCTAGCCAAGGTACTCTTCGCTGACGGGCGCGAGCTGGGATACCAACCGCCGCCTTCTGCTGGGCCCAGGCCTCTAAACTGGGAAATCAATCCATTCGATGTAGAAGGCGTCATTGCAGGAGTAAGTTCATCCCTTTCTTAGAATACCATACCCCTTCATATTTCTGACCATTTCATATGTCATAAACTACTGAAACTCACTTTTTTTTTTATTTCCCCGCAGTGCAAATGGAACCATATACTCAATCACAAAAATGCTCACTTTCGTTCTGTGACAGCTCGAGCCGTTCCTAGAGTCCCCGCAGCTCCTGGATCCCCAATTAGTCAGCATCCTTACCCCGATAAACGACTGCTTCCTCAGGTATCTCACCGGGTCGCCGCCACCCCCGCCTGCCCCTCCTGAAACCTCCACCAAGAACCAAGCCGCTACGAAGGGCACCACAAACACCGCTCAACCCCTCGTACAAGGCATTGCTCGAGTCCTATATGCTCTCTGCAAGACCCGCGGACACAAGATCATCACCCGCTTCTTTCCAAATGAGCCCCACCTCCTGCAGACCCTCATTACCCGCCTCACGTTTGCGCCCTCGGCAACCCCGGACCCGCTCGAGCAGGCGGTGGAAACGCAGTGGGAGCTAAGATTCGTCTTCTTGTTGTGGTTCTCGCATTTGCTACTGACGCCGTTTGATCTGAGCACAATTTCGTCACCTGCTCCGGACGCCATGCCGGCGGATATTTCGGCTTTTATTCCCTCGTCGGACTCGCCGTTTCCGGAGAAGTTGGCGGCCTTGCCGCAGTTGAGCAAGACGCTGTTGCTCCTAGCAACAAAGATCCTGCCGTCGCCATCGCCGAGGGAAAGTGATGCTGCGGCTTTGATGATTGTGAGGTTGGCGACGCGGAGGGATATGTTGGCGTTAGGCGTGCTGGATGCGGTTGTGGAGTGGTGCCTGAAATGTTGTTCTGAGACAAGAACGGGAGAGGATATTGATTTGCTGGGGTACGATGCGAGTAGCGCAAATGAGTTATTTTTACGGACTGGGGCGCTGAAGGTATTAGCTGGTTTGTTGACCACGGCAGAGAGTAGGTGGATAAGAGGGTATATTGGGACGATATGGCAGCTTGTCTCGGGAATGGAGGACAAATCTGCTGGGCAAGGGGACGAAGCGACCGGCGAATGGGTATCTGCTGGGATTCGCAAGGTAGCGACGAAAATTTATAGGTGGATCGGAATAATTTTACTATCCTCTCCTAGCGATGAGGAAAGTGATTCAGGCATCATCGAGGACGTGGTTGGACGGCTGTTGAACTTACTCGGTGATAGGGACACAAATGTACGGTTCGCAGCCAGCAAGTCCCTCGGTGTACTAACCGCTAGGCTGTCCCCGGAAATGGCTAGCGAAGTCGTCAATGCAGTCGTCGGAGGGTACGAAGAAGACGTCCTCTATGAGGCTGAATGTGGGGAGCAAGTCTATCTCCATTGCCAAAACATCCTGCGTATGTTTGGCGAGGAGAACCCTTTTCAGCCCCTCAAACGACAACTTCTCGTCTCAGTCTCTCCAGAGAAATGGCACGGGTTGACCTGGACGCTGGCGACGTTTCTACGACAAAGGGCGATTCATCCAAAGACAATGGCAGAGGAAACAGAGACGCCATTATTTGAGGTTATTATTCGGCGGATTATTACGGCGCTGACATTTGAGCAGCGCCGCGCGACTTTTTCGATGGGGTCGAACGTGAGGGACGCAGCGTGCTACGCGGCTTGGGCGCTGGCAAGGTCCTATCATACCGAGGAGCTTCTTGGGGTCCCGATTCCAAAGGAATACAAGAGCTATCCAGACCCGACGCATCCGACGGGGAATATTATTCAGCTGCTTGCGACGCATTTGATGGCGGTGGCATGTGTGGATCCGTTGGGGAACATACGGAGAGCCGCATCGGCCGCGCTGCAGGAGCTGATTGGGCGGCATCCCGATGTGGTTCATGAAGGGATTCCGGTTGTGCAGACAGTGGATTATGCGGGGGTGAGTGTGCGAAGGAGGGCAGCGACGGAGATTGCACGGGCAGCGGCGGAATTGGGACCGGGATACTGGTTTGGCTTGGCGAGATGGGGGCTTATTGATGGATGGAGGGGAATTGGGGGGCAGGATGTGGAGGGCAGAAGGGTCGCGGGGAGGGGGGTAGGGGTGTTGGTGGGGGTGACTGTACAGGGGGAGTATCGCATCGAAAAGGTGAGAAGGGGGATGAGGGTTGTGGGCTGGTTGCTGTGTAGAGCGACGAAGGAGGCTTATAGGGATGTGGAGATACGACATGGCGTGTTTTGGGCGTTGGCGGAGGTTTTGGAGGGGCTGGCAGAGTTGGTGGATGTGGGTGGGGATGAGGGAACTCAGACATTTACGAGAACGCAACAGGCACTTTTATACCGTGTGTTTGACTATTTGAAGGGAAGGGACTTTATTCATCTCCCATTGCGTCCAGAGCTCACTGCGGAAGCCGCATGTCGGCTGGTATCGGCATTGTGCAAGTGTTCTGTATCGACCCCGGTTAAAATCCTTCCTCCGCCGCTCCCGTTGTCCCTGCAGAGAATATCTCTAGCGATTCTGGAGACATCGTTGGACAATAGACCCGAGGACCCTGTGCTCGACCAGGCGATTCCGGCGGCGAAGGATCTGTTTGTGACACTTTCTCCCGCGAACGGCGAGCGCGTGGTGAAGGGGTGGTGTAGGAGAGTGTTGGCGGAGGCGCCGAGGGCCACTACTCCTGCGGCGATCCAAGCGTTGGCGGGGAAGACAGGTGGGTCTGGGCTTGGGAGGAAGAGGGACTTGTCGGGGGCTGGGCGAGGTGCTGATGGTGTTCTTGAGCACCCCGCCGCCGCCGGGGGATGAGGAGTGGGAGAAGGTGATTAACGAAGTGGTAGGCGTGCTGGTGGATGCGGCTACGAGGGTCGGAGATGTGGAAATGAGGGTTGCGGGGGTGAGGGCGCTAACTAGGGGGGTGATGACGGTGACCGAGGAGAGGGTTGATGCGGCGAAGTATGTGCCCGAGGTGGTGAAGGCGCTGGGACTGGCATTGGACGATTACGCGGTGGATTCGAGGGGGGATGTGGGGAGCTGGGTGAGGAGGGACGGTATCGAGGCAGTGAAGGAGGGGTGGAGGAATAAGGTGTTAAGGTTTGGGATGAGTGTTGGTGGTGAGTCAGGGGATCCGATAGAGGGACTGGTGTTGAAGTTGGTGAGGCTGAGTGTGGAGAAGTTGGATAAATTAAGGGCGAAGGCGTTTGAAGTGCTGAAGGTCATCTTCGATGATGTGCAGAGGGAGAGAGGGCAGGGAAACGAGGTAAAGGAGGTTAGGGACCTGGGCTGCCTTCTCAAGTTCCCGAAGAAAAAGGAGATCGATACCTCCGCGCAGACGCTGGAATACTTTGCCTACGTTCTCCCCGTCGTCCAAGCGAGGAATCCGGCCGTGCTAAGGGCGTTCTGGGAGGGTTATGTGCTCTCCGCAGGCGGGGGGAGCGACTCGCTGCTCCGGGTTGCCGGGAGAGCGCTATGGGAGTTCCTTGATGGACTCGAGGACAGAGAGTTGATACGGGTGATAGAGGGGTTATTGGAGGTGCTCGAGGCACGGGACGAGAGGATTGTGAACGCGGCTTTGGAGACGGTGGGGGGAGGCCTGGAGATGGGGGTGCTGAGGAGGGTGGTGGGCCAGTTGGGCAAGAGGATGTTCTTGGCGACGCAGGCGGCGACGAGGGCGGGGGCGGGAGGGATGGGGAGGGTGGTTGCGGGGGTCAGGGTGTATAGGGCGTTAGGGGTCACAGCGGTGGGGGGAGTGCGAGGGATGGTGGTGAGGAAGTTAGTGGGGATGTTGGCGCATAAGTGGCCGAGAGTGCGGAGAGAGGTGGCGGAGGCGCTGTGGATGGTATTAGTGGTTGGTGGGGAGGGTACTGGGGATGGGGAGGGGAGGGCAGGCGAGGCGATGAAGGTGTTGGAAGAGGGCGAATGGATGGGGAAGATGGAGGTGGTGAAGGGGTGTGTGGAGAGGGTGAGGGGGGTGTTGGGGTTGGTGTATGACGTGAGGAAGTGAGGAGTCGACGGTGAAGCGATAGGCAAGCTGGATGTTAGATCATAGATAAATAGATAGTAGAATTAATATCGTCGATTAGAGTCTGTCAGACGCGCGAGAACACTATTGTCTTTGTGTCAAGTAGAGGTGTCCAAAGCCTTGGAGGTGCACGTCGACACTCGTATTTTATTGCAAGTTTATACGTACTTGATAACTGTAATTGCGTGCTCGAGAGAAAACGAAAAAAAATAAAACTAATAAATAATAAATAATAATAGTAATAATATATTTCCTTTCTTTTTTTTAGATATAATAGAATAGAGTGTGAGATAGCGGTCGCATATTTGGCCCCCTCCAGCTAACGTTCGTATGATATATAACCTAAAACTGGGGGAACTGGAGGATCTGGGGAAACCGGAGGATCTTCGGCTTTGTAACCACTGGGGAACAGTGGGTTCTACTTCGCTTGGAATCCACGTTCACTGGAAAAACCATAGTTAAGGTTCACCGTCAGGCACCACTGCACATATCAGACTTGAAAGACGTCGAACTTACGAGAAATCAATTGAGTCGAATATTTGGTTACCTTCTTACTGTATTTAAGGCCATGGAAGGCAATGATACACTAGCAAAGAGAACAAGAACGGGGTAACGAAGCTTTTTTTCCCTTTTCGGGGTCGGCTTTGGATAGTTAATAGAGGTTTTTTTTTTCTTTTTTCCGGGCCGGCTTTCTCTATCACTCTCCCATATCTTTCTCTTTCTATAAATAGTTAAACTGGATGTTTTTTTATTCTTTTTTATTCTTTTCCAGGTTGGCTTTCTCTTTCCTCTCTCATATCTTTCCCTCTCCATGTGTGCTTGGACTAATCCTTTATTTTTTATTTTATTTTATTATTATTTTTTTTTTCTCTTCTCTGCGTCGCCTTTCTTCATCTCTCTCTCATACTGTATTTCTAGTAGTACATGACCCCAGCGGCCCTTTTTATTATGTGGGATGGGGGGGGTATGTTACTTGCTTTTTTGCTACGCTTGTTTTGGTTAAACAACGAAACTCACCGTCACTTCGAGCTATGAAGCACTCTCACAGAATAAGAGCATCTATGATATCCAAGAAACCAAAAGCCAAATTGCAAAAAAAGGAGTAAAAATACACTGTAACCGGCCCTTCGAGCTAACCAAACTACCTCTCGCCCTCATACACCCCGTATTTGGAGATTCGGCCAAAAATATCAACCCCTCGGCTCAGGACAACAAGGCAAACCTCTACCTTACGTGGCTAATGGTCGAATTTTACAGGAAGGAAAAAACAACGGGAACAGGCGGTGCATGACTTTTTTTTTTTTTTATTATAATATTCGACTGCACCATGGGCCGATTAATGGAACCTTGAGTGAATCGGACGGACATGCATTTGTCAATCCGAATTTTCTGCCGTACATTCATCTACTCGTTGAGGTAAGGAATGAATTGGTGGGAAATTCCAGTGATCTGTATCTACAGGCTCCTGCCGTTCATACAGAATATTTAGAAAAACTTGAAATGCTTATTTTAGTTATTCGGTAAGTATTAAACTGCTTAATCTGCATACTCAGGACTTCGCCGCGGCTGGCTTAGTCGCAGGCTACTGTGAATCATACAAGTTCTTTGAAGCCCAGAGGCGTTCCGCAGTGGGTAAGTCTTGACCATCTCCCCCCCCCCCCACCCGCACGTGTCCGCCCGTATCGCCCCAGATTCTTCTCCGCCCCCTCCCGCCCCACTCTCGCCCCCCTCCCGCCCCTCCCTCACACCAAGGGACCAGGCTCATCTCTACCGAATTAAGGCTGTTCTACACTTACCAGTCTGTCTCAATGGCTGCTACAGGTCGAGCAGTGTCGTCGTTATTGCAAGCGTGGGCGACAGCCCCGCGGGCAGCATCAATTGTGGCAACCCGAGCTGCGCATTTGCGACGAGCGCTACCCCATCGAACTCTTCTTCCGTTGCCATACACAGCTTCCGTTTCGCAACCACCACAACGGCATATACACTGCTCGCCAGTATACCGTCTTGCTATTTCCGCAAAGGAGTACGAAATTCTCAACGGTGAGCGTGAGTCAGATGAAGTTGACGTCTGCATTGTTGGAGGAGGGCCCGCAGGTCTCTCTGCTGCGATCAAGCTCAAGCAACTGGCGACTGAAGCAGGCAATGAGGATTTCAGAGTAGTGCTGCTCGAGAAGGGAGGGGATATGGGCGCTCACAGTCTGGCCGGTGCAGTGCTTGAGCCATCCGCAATCAACAAGCTACTCCCCGACTGGCTGAGCGAAGACAATCCGAACCGGTTCCAAGGAGCCACCCCAGTGACAAAAGATAAGATGAGGTTTCTCACAGAAAAGTACAGCTTCCCAATACCGGAGCCGCCTCAAATGAGGAATCATGGAAACTACATTATATCCTTGAGTGAACTTGTTAAGTGGATGGCAGAAAGGGCGGAAGATGTTGGTGTGGAACTATACCCTGGTTTTGCAGCATCTGAAGTACTCTACGGTTCGGATGGTGGGGTTAAAGGTGTGGCTACAAATGATCTTGGAATTGGACGAGACGGAAGCCCAAAGGATTCATTTCAACGTGGGATGGAGTTTCATGCGAAGTGTACATTATTTGCAGAGGGATGTCATGGGAGCTTAACGAAGCAAATTGTCAAGAAATATGACCTACGGAGAGACAGCCAACCGCAGACATACGGTCTGGGAGTGAAAGAAGTCTGGGAAGTGAAACCAGAAAATTTCAGAAAGGGCGAGGTTAGTCACACCTTGGGATGGCCTTTGAAGATGGATACGTACGCTGGTGCTTGGATGTACCATTTTGGAGAGAACAAAGTCAGCATTGGATTGGTAGTTGGTTTGGTAAGTACCCATCAGGCGGATCGTGCTCTCTTATTTCTTCTTCTGACTGGATACCCTTCAGGATTACCCAAACCCGTATCTCTCTCCTTATGGGGAGTTTCAGAAGATGAAACATCATCCTTTCTTCAAACAAGTTCTAGAAGGAGGAACATGTATCTCCTATGGTGCGCGTGCTATCAATGAAGGTGGCTTCCAATCAATTCCCAAGGTTGCCTTCCCTGGTGGTGCTTTGATTGGATGCACAGCCGGGTTCGTCAATGTCCCAAAAATTAAAGGAATTCACACTTCTATGCTTAGCGGAATGCTTGCAGCAGAGGCCACATTCTCCGCCATCTCCGCGCAAGGAAGCGCAGCTGAACCAGGGACTGTCATGTTGTACGAGTATGAAGATAAGCTTAGGAGCAGCTCAATATGGAAGGAACTGAAGGAAGTACGAAATATGCGACCTTCATTCCACAATCCATTGGGGCTTTATGGTGGTATCTTATACTCTGGTCTCGAAGCATACATTTTCAAGGGGCACGTCCCATGGACATTCAGCCATAAGACCATGGATCACTTGGCCACCAAGCCCGCGGATCAATGCAAGAAAATTGAATACCCCAAGCCTGACGGAAAGATCTCCTTTGACATATTGACAAGTGTCAGCAGGACAGGCACGAACCATGAAGAAGACCAACCTGTGCATCTACAAGTCAAGGATTGGGATAAGCACGCAGAAAAGGAGTGGCCACGTTTTAAGGGACTTGAAAACCGATTTTGTCCAGCTGGTGTGTACGAGTATGTCGAGGATGAGACTAAGCCGCTTGGTGTGAGATTCCAAATCAATGCCCAAAAGTGCGTACATTCAATTTCATTAATGATACTGGATATTAACGATTCTCTCAATAGTTGCATTCATTGCAAGACTTGCGATATTAAAGCTCCTTCTCAGGATATTAACTGGAGTACGCCCCAAGGTGGGGAAGGTCCAAAGTACTATATGACTTAAGACAGCAAACAGAATACGGGAAGCAGTATTGCATGCCGTATCAAATCATACTGGTGTCGTTTCTTTGTATGTCAAATATGTGTTGAGCCTAAAAAAGCGCGCATCTTTTTTTATATTGTTATATCGGTTTCACCCGGAACCACTGCATAAACACTAGTGTTATGATGTATGTATATATAGATGGAAGGTATGTAGGGCTGCATTGCGTTGATTCCACCCGCTTTGGTTGGAAGTTCGCGGGGGTAATTTTCTACAGACGCAAGAAAAATCGGAAATAAAGAAAAGATACGAAATGTTGATATCAAGAGTCTATCATAGAATTTTGTTCCCTGCGGTTAGAGCAATTGGATCATCCAGGTTCAGTGTCTATCTCATGCCCTTTCGCCTCTATGTCACAGGACTAGTGGTGCTTCCCCTCCCTCCCTCCCTCCCCCCTCCTCAGGATCCTCCTCAAACCAATTACTCTCAAACTCGGCAACAGCAGAGCCGGTCTCTGCCTGGTTGGGCATGTTACCCGATTGGGCGTTGGAAGCTGGGGAGGATGGATATAGGGGATAAGAGGATATGGGGAGAGTCCTCTAGCTCTCGAAGGAGAGACATGAATAAGTAAGTATAACATCCAAGTTATGCAGCAGTAGCATCAGTAGTGTACGTTAATAGTTATAGCGTTTAAGAGAATTATTTTTTTACTAGAACAAGTCATGATTATGATATCAAGGTGTACTTGTAATATTATCAGAGGGCCTTTTGAACAGCACTGCATACTCTTATACGGCAAGTGACGCAGCCGCTATCAGCTCTCAAAGATTATCCAACCCTCTAAATTAATATCAAGCTTCTATATGTCCCCTATTTTGTTGTAGACAAAGCGTTATATATTCTGTTGCTTTGCTCCTTTACTTTGGTTAACCTTACCCTCCTCTCCATCTCCAACCACACCGCATCCGGATTCACCTCCCACATCACCTCCTTCACTCTCCTTCCCTCCTCCGCCTCCAGCACCCCACCACACAGTTCCAACATCTCATCGAACACTCGTTCCTCCAGCATACACCCTCTAACTACTCCCTCCACCAATCCCAGCAGTGCATTCCACACCTTCCATCCTGGGGAGTAGAATCTGGGCCCTGCTGGCATGCCTCCGCGGGACCCTCTCTCGTGGTCCACCTTCTCCTTCGTTGCACGCATGAGGCCGGAAATCCCGCTGCCCGCGGGGCCGCCTGAGCACCAACCTTCGTTGACTCTTGAGGAGATGAAGTCGCCGCATACCTGCGCCAGGTTAGCTATGGTCCCAGCCGCGGTTACAACCACATGTGTTTCCTCGTCAAACAGCCTTTCAAACAAAACCGGCCAGACATCGTTCACTATTGGTAAATATTCTTTCTCGTTCTGTCCTAATAGGCCAGAAGACATGCCCACGAGCTGCAGTAATTGTAATTTAAACCCTGGGGAGGGATGGGTGAGATAGTGTTGTGTAAGGTTCGTAATCTTCTGAACCATTTTGTACGCTGAGCTAGGCTCGGGGGGGTTTCTTCCTGTGGCATTATCGGTTCCGGGGTCTCGTCCAATTCCTCGTTCAAGTACGCTTCAGGATTGAAGCGCTTCTCTTCTTTTGTCTTCCCCCATGGTTGGCATGGGAACTCCTCCTTCCCCTCTTTGTCTTTCCCCTCTTTGTCTTTCCCCATTTGTTGATTTAACTTCTCCAATCTCACCTGCTTCCGTCGTTTCGCATCCTCCGCCAATCTTAGCATCAGACCCTTCTTCGACAACCTTTTCGGCCTCGTCTTATTTTTTTCTTCCACATTTCTCCCCGCAACCATCTTCCAACCCCTGTGAACATCGTCCTCTATTCCCACTCTCACAATCTCCCTCAGAGCCCCAAATAAGCCTTCACATAATCTCTGATAGCCGTGGTAACTCGCTAGTGTCGAAAACACACTCTCCACCACATCATCTAGAAAGGGTAAAATCTGTTTCCCAGCCAACTTGACTACCATCCCCAATACTTGTGGTGCCTGTGGTGATATATCGAAAGTATTGAATTTGAGGGCAAGGGAATTCACAACATAGTCGACATTGTCAAGGATCATGGCTTGAGAACTGGAATATCCGCAGGCGAGGGCAACCTTGTTGAGGGTAACGATGGAGTGGGATTGGATGGAGTTGCTTGGGGAGCCAAGAAGGTGAATAAGGGGGTAGATCACGTCGACCAGTTCATCCTTAAACGCTTCTCGCTGCCTCTCTGCGACCAGGGCAATTGATTCTAAAGCAAGGCAAGTACTTAGGGTATCTTGTGGCGATGAATCAGCGAGATATGCTGTAGCAGCAGTTGCATCAGTCAATACTCCTTGGGCTTCTGAGAACAGCTCTTGTGTAAGACTCTCTGAATCAGGGTCCTCAAATTGCAGATTCAACCATTCCTCGTCATCCTGCGTCATACACCGTAACAGGTTCACTGCGATCCACCAAGAAGATGATGATCCATCTCTCGCCTCTCGAAGATATGTGCGGACCAGTGCATTGGCTGGTTCCGAAGGCCCCTTTCCAATCGTTTCAAGCAACGACCTAAGGCTCTTGACTGTATCTTTCTGTGTATGATGCACCATTACAAGCTCAGGGTACTCAGTTGCCACATTTTTTAAAGCCTCTGACTTGTTCGCTACTATCAGATCAGCTGTACTCGCAGTCTGTGCTTCTATCTTCTCTTTCCCTGAGAGTATCCGTGTTGATTCTAGACTGTCCCGGATATTTTGCGCAATCATATCCCGCAGCACATTTGACTCCTTTCCCATCAACCCCAGCAACTTATACCCCGCTCCAATGCGCTTCACAAGTCTCGTTTTCAAGTCTTCATCATTTGACACCATTATTCGTGGTAATGACAATATCCACCCATGAACACTCTCCTGTAGTGTATTTCCAATTTCTGGGACTGTGACCGCATATACTTGTATAATAAATTCTGCTCGCTTAGAAACCTCTTGATCATCATCAGCAGACAGTATCACTAAAGTATCGACCACAAGCCCGAGTCCTTGACTTGATTTCAGTGCCTTGAGACACCTGCCCATTAACTGTTCGCAAAGGGAGCAGACTGCTTTCCGGACTGCTGGCTTGGAATGTGATCGATTCCGGGCAACAATTCCCTCAAGAGCTACTTTGGTCTGACCGGCAGTTGCTATGAACCAAGGCTCGCTCCGCTGTATCTTCAAAGCTTCTTTCCCCGCTGAGCCTGACTCCCCTTTCACAGGCTTTGGAGAAGATTTGTCCAATATCTCATCCCCAAGTACAGTAATGATAACATACTCCAACACTCCTATTGCTCTCGCAATAACCGTGTAAGCACGCTTTGTAGTCCTCTGCTGCGGCGCCAGCACCTTCGACAACTGCGACACTACTCCCGGGAAAAAGGATGCCAGCACGCCTACATCATTGATACACTCCTTCAATAGCATGTCCAATGCCTCCAGCGATACCCTCCCCAACTCTGCCGAATCCGCACTCGAACCGAGGGTATCCAACAATGTTGACACTACGTGCCCTGTGGCCGGTAAATTCTGATCCTCTGTCAACAAACTCTTACTCGCCTTCGATAACGCCATGGCCTGAAACAGCCCCTTCAAGCAATCACATCCCGCAATCTTACACTCCTCCGATGTCGTCCTATGATCGCCCTTTCCTGCCAGTGGTCCCCCAACAATAAATGTTATCAGTATCACCAACTGCTGCGCCATCTCCTTCGCCACGTCCACTCTCCAACATGTTCCGATCAGCACAGCCAATATCCGCAGTGCCAATTCTACCACTCTATCTGACAGCTTCTGGTGCTGGCGGAACACATTTCCAAGTGGGAAGAAGATATAATTGCCGAGAGCTGGATTGAGGGCATTTTCGATTTGTGAAACACCGCGCACGGCGGAGAGGAGGTTCTCAAGCTCCCGGGCGAGGTCATGATTAGCGGTGGGGACGGGGTGGGCGAGAGAGGAGAGGGCGAGTTCAGAGACGGCTACGCAATGAGGTTTGAGCTATTTGGCGCCGTACATTCGTCAGGACTGAGATATGGACAGGTGGTCAAAAACGTCAAGGGACTGGACGTGCCTGCTGAAAAGCCGCCTTGCGGACTGCTTCGAGGTCGGTATTCATTCTCCGAAGAAGGTCTGCAAAACTTGAGAAAGTTTGTTGGGAGCACGCATAGGTTGCACACAGGAGGGCACGATTAGGTATGCCAAGACGTCACTCAACCTCGCCCCGTCCCGAACGTTATGATAAATAAATAAATCAAGGTTACCCTGCACATCCGCCCCCAGCACCACAGCTCCCACGCAGCGTGGTTTTATATCCAAATGGACGCATTCGAAGCCCGCCTCCAATTCACCAGTCGACTATCTAAACTGAGCGCGAGTAGTCAAGCGGCGAAATCATGTGCACAGTTTGCGTTGAAGCATAAGGAATTCCACGAGGATTTGCACTCATGTATTTTGGAGCAGCTGGGTAGTGTATGTGACGGCGAATATACCCAAGATCAATATCAGTGCAATTTTATATAAATTAGCTATCATGCTTCTTCACTTTGAGACAATACTTTAAATCACAACAAGAGGACAAGCTGAGAAGCATATACCCGAGATTTACTTGTCCCATTGCTCTCAGGAAGCTTGTGCTTGCAGGGAAGACTATAACTGACATGTCTCCTTCATCTTTCCAGGTTCCCATGAACACTCGCGTCAACCTCCTTTATTTCATCGAAGTCCTCTGTGAAACCGGCACCAAACAAGGCTTCGATGGCTACATGGACATGATCCGCAAGGACCTCTTCAACATCATCGAAAACGTTGTTCCCCGGGATGGATCTGGAGTGGCAAACGTTGGGACGGCTAGGCGAGTCAGTCATACTCCCACCGCCTTTTTTTCCAATACACTGCCCCATCCTTTCTTGCGTGGGTCATTCCGCTGAGTCTCGAAGGGTTGGCTGCTTGATAGGTGATGGGCAACCTCCTCGAGAAATCTGTCATCAACCAAAGTACAAAGAATACAATTGATAAGCTGCTCTCGGAGCGAGAGTCTGAAGCGGACATGTATTTATGCCACCTCCTAATTCTTATGCCACCCCAAGATTACTAACTACGCTGTTTCTCCGTTCCTAGCAGCAATCTCACCGCCAATTCCGACACAGACAAAAAGCGAAAATTCGATGAAAAAACTATCAACCAACGCATGAACGAGGATCGCGAGCGCGTAAAACATCCCCTAATCCCACTCTCTCCTTTCAACTCCCTCCGCAGGTCTCCACCCCAGTATGACAGGTAGACTGACCTTTCTCCGCACTACAGCACAAACGCCTCCGTGAGAACATCTGGGCTATCCCACCCCCATCTGCCGAAAACATGAATCCGGAATTTGAATTGTTCTGGGAGAATTGTAGTGATCTCGGCGAGGACGATTATGAGATCATGAGGGAAGAGAACGAAATTTTGAAGGCTAGTGTAGTATATTAGTGGGAGGGAGGCAGGTGAAGAGATGGAGGGATGAGAATTGGCGATGAAATCAGCTTGCATACGACCACTTTACGTGGGTGGAGCGGAACAAGAAGAGAGAGATGACAGGAAATCGCTGTTCTGCTGTTATCGAAGCATTGTTAGTTTATTTATAAGCACATCAATCATCTCACAATCCATGTACTCGTCTAATTGTTGATTGGAGTTCAGATCTATTTCCTAGCCAGCCCTTCTTGATCTATAGGAGTTTAATGCATTTTGAGATTGGCCTTCCAATGGTTCAGACAATTCCATGGACCGGATCCTACAAACATGTCAACAATAGATTCAACCACCAAGAAGAAAACACCATTCTGGCTGCCACCAGCTGGAACTACATTTAAAGCTCAGCAGACGTCAAGACGATTGCTGTTCTATAGACGAATTACGAAACGGCACAAAGAATGTGCCATTTCTAGGTGCCGATGAGGCTAAAGGATGCGCTTTTCCGTCAGTAGAGTATAGATATAGATAAGATAGATAATAGAAAAGATATTAGACAAGTGAGGGTAATAGTGTTGTTCCTGTGTCAAAGATCTAAATTAGATGGCATGCAGTTATAAAAGCATTCAGTGGTTAACAAGAGTGTTATACCATCTTGTCACCATGTCGTGGAGATACTGTACCATCTCACACCGAAAAACATCAGAAGAAGTATACTGGTAAACATTGGCAGAAATGGAGGGAGAGCTAACATCGGCTTGGCCTCCAAAGTTGAGCTCTCCGCGCCCAGCAGTTGGCTCACAAGGACAATGCAGCTCTCCTTGAGTGAATCCTAATCAACGCTAGTCTCGTAACCAGACGCTGACTAAGCGGACTTTCATGCATGGGTGTTGCTCCTAAGCAACGCCATTCTCGACCTAATCTGCTACTTCAGCTCTCTCATTTATTATGAGATGAAAGGAGTGTACTCAGCATGCGCATAGCTAATCTCAACCACCATAGGATGCCAACAGCGAGACCTCAAACAGGATCATATCCTACATTTGGTGGACCGGTTCCTAGAGATGGGCGCACTTACCTCCGACTATCGGCACAACTTGGTCATCACAGTCGAAAGGAGTTACGATGGTCAATTTTTTATTTCCATCAATAGCTACTGATTTTGCTTTTGCCCATCTTTCCAGTGCGCCGCCATCGACTGTGACGACCAAGTTGTGCCGATAGTCGGAGGTAAGTGCGCCCATCTCTAGGAACTGGTCCACCAAATGTAGGATATGATCCTGTTTGAGGTCTCGCTGTTGGCATCCTATGGTGGTTGAGATTAGCTATGCGCATGCTGAGTACACTCCTTTCATCTGAGGACGGGAGCAGTCTCATAAGTGATTTATATATTTCTTTTCTTTTCTTTTTTTCTTTTTTTTTTTTTGCAGGGGCTTTTTAGGTGATGCTTGCCTCTTCTGGGCAATAGGACTTGGATCCAAGAACCCTGCCATTGCAAAAAGCTACAAGCCGGAGAAAAAAAAAAGAAAAAAAAAAAAAAAGAAAAACTTTAGAAAAAAGTATGTTCGCTGCATCTTTATAGAAGAAATGTGGGTCCTCCGTGTAATCCACATTCCATTCTATATGTTTACCGAGACCATTTCAACACCCAACGTCTGAGACCAGAATACCTAAGTTCAGAACTGCGCAGCATCCACAATCAAAACAATAGACGTACTCGGACATCCGCAAACAGCTACCTCAGTAAAAGAATCAAAAGCTTAATGGTCCGATTGCTTGGTGTAGGGGTTTCTTTTTTGGTTTATCTCCATTAGATGCAGCTTCTACACCCGCCATAGCCTACGGGGCGGTATGCGAGGAATGAAACTGAGAAAAACAAAGGAAAGCAAAACACGAAAGTGGCTGGATGGGAACTCCAAAGCTGAAACGATAACAGACGTATTTGAGGTGAGCTGGCCACATGTGTTGAGAGTTTTAAAACTTGTTTTCTTGATACCGTACACCTACTGTGCCGTTTTCTTGTTTTAGTCGCTTCTGTGTTCTTCCGATGACGCTCATGTTATATTGTACAAATTTGGCCCCCTTCATCCACTTCCGCACTTCCAAATTGTAGGTTGCATTCCTCTTCCTCCTATCACGTGGTTGTGGGACACAAACAGCGTAGCTTTCCAGGTCGAGACTATCTCCGAGAGCTGAATCCAATCTACAATCCACCTCCCGCTGAGAATGCTTTGCAAACTTACGTACCAGGAACGTAGGAAATCCATTCAAAGTGTGGGCACACGTGATCGGATTCCCAGTGACTTTTTCCCAGGGATGTTCATGCACAAACAAAGTTTGCTCAGTGCGCTCAATATGAAGCATATGAATCTTAACTTTTTAAGTATGAACTGCTAATGGGTAAATTCATCGTAAACCACCATATCACGCAATGCCGATTTATTTACCATGCATTTGTTCCCTTTCACTCCCGTTCCAACTCCTACTGCTTTATCACATACAAATCCACATATGCATCTACATCCATACCCTCAACTTTCCCCTTCTCACTCGCCTGTTCGATGTTCCTCGACTTATTCTCATCAAACCGCCCCCTCAAATGCCTCGCAAACTTCTCCATCAACAATGGAATCCCCTCCTCTCTCCTAAACTTATGCCCGATAGGATACTCGACCTCCACCTCCGGTAGTGTGGTGCCATCATTGAAGGTTATCAGGATGGCGTTGCCAATGGACCGCTTATCGGGGTGGTGGTACTCGGCAGAAAACCGCGTGTCTTCGATGCACTCCATTTTGTCACGAAGGGCGTCGATGCGCGGGTCCGCGGCGACGTCATCGCTGTAGTCTTTGGTTGTCAGACGGCCAAAGATGAGGGGTATGGCAACCATATACTGGATGCAGTGGTCGCGGTCCGCGTAGTTGTGGAGCGGGCCCTTCTTGTCGATGATCCGAATCGCAGCATCTTGCGTCCTGATGCGGATGTGCTTGATATCCTCGATGGTTTTGCCTGCCTCCTTCAGCTTGTGGTGCAGCGTCATTGCGGCCTCACACGCTGTCTGCGAGTGGAATTCTGCGGGATACGAAATTTTGAATAGGACGTTCTCCATGACGTAGCTGCCATATGGGCGCTGATACTTGAATTCCTTGCCCTTGAACAGCACGTCGTAGAAACCCCAGGTCTTTGCAGTGAGTACAGACTTGATGCCCTGGACGCCGCCAATCTTGACCATGAGGGCGAGGTTTACGGCACGGGAGCAGGCATCTCCGGCAGCCCAAGACTTGCGGGACATGGTATTGGGGGCGTGACGGTAAGTACGGAGCGACTGGCCGTCCACCCAAGCCTGAGAGACGGCGTCAATTGTTTGTTCTCTAGTGCACCCAAGGAGCTTGCTGACGACGGCGGTGGTGGCCACCTTGACGAGCACGACGTGGTCGAGGCCGACGCGGTTGAACGAGTTCTCGAGGGCTAAGCAGCCTTGGATTTCGTGGGCTTTGATCATGGCCTCGAGGACATCCTTAACCTTGGGGACTTGGATGCCTAAGGAGGGGTCGGCTTTAGCGGTGCGGGCGAGCCAGTCCGCAACGGCGAGGATGCCGCCAAGGTTATCAGAGGGGTGTCCCCATTCGGCTGCGAGCCAGCAATCGTTGTAATCCAGCCAGCGGATGGCAGTGCCGATGTTGAAGGCGCCGCGGACCGGATCGAGTTGGTAGGGTGTACCTGGGACTCTGGTACCGTTGGGGACAATTGTGCCTGTTGTGTGTGGGATTAAGGTAAGAATCGCAAGCTAGATCGGAGCAGTAGAATTATGACGTAGGATAGTGAATGGTTTGGCCCGTAACGTACCTGGGATGACAGGCCCCAACAGCTTTGTGCACTGCTCAAAGTTCAATGCCTCGAGACCACAGCCTAGGGTGTCGATAAGACATAGTCTTGCGGTTTCCCACTATCAACGACCATACTTAGTTTGAACCTTAGTAGATTTGGAATAATGAACACCTAAGCCTAGGGAGGGAATTGAGCTCGCTACATACAGCCAATGGACTTTCAATCTTGTAATCATGCACATAGTCTGCAATGTCCTTCAATACCTTATCCACCTCCGGTGCCATATTGTCATTGACCACAGGTGTTGCACCCTCTGGCTTCTGGAGAGAGGGCATTGTACTGAATCTGGCTAATCTGCTTCCGAACGTAGGGACAGTGTGCTTTGTGGCAGGAACAATCGTCCGAACAGCAAATGGAGCTGTCCGTAGGGGTGCGACTACAGCTGAGGATGTGATTCTGGAGGTGGGGAGGTTTAGTCGAGAAGCAGAGCGGGTGATGCTTCGGCTGACGAACGACATGATGGTGATTGCAGATAGCTCCGGCGATGCAGGATGAGGGGGGTGGGGGGTGGATTAGTACCGATCCTGCTGACTGTCTGGTCACGAGACTACTAGCACTCTGCACCAGTGCTTAGGGATATGATATGCAGTACTTGTTGCCTTGGTACGTCATGATTCTGACACTTCACTCAATGTGAATGTGATTGACGCAACGCTAGGCAAAGCTGAGTGTATCTACAACATTTGAAGTCGTATGCATTACATGATTTTTCATGCATTAGTCAGCCGTTCCAATCCTTTTGAACGCGCGAGTATGAAGACTGGTCGACAAAAAGTCATACCTACTTCACCTTTGACCCACTGCCAGCTGGAGCACATTCTACATGCATAGCGCTTCTGAGTATTTTTCCCCTACCCCCGAAGGACTGGCACTACAGTACCAGTAGTAGAAAATCATTGCCCGCAAGGGAAGATTTATGTAAATACGCGCTGGTTAAGGATGCATGCACGGCGTTGTCTGCAATGTAAACAATGTTTACCGGGATATCAGCACAGCCGCCAAGACGCACCGCCAGCTGCCCGTTCATTCGGACAGCTCTGCAACATCGTCATCACAGCCCTCTGGAGCATTTGTCTCCCACGGGTTGAACCGGCCACAATTGAATCCCGTGGTCAATTGCAAACTCCTCCGCCAGTGCAAATTAAAATTTGTGCCTACTTAGTACATA
Source organism: Kalaharituber pfeilii (assembly GCA_015179045.1). Taxonomy (NCBI): domain Eukaryota; kingdom Fungi; phylum Ascomycota; class Pezizomycetes; order Pezizales; family Pezizaceae; genus Kalaharituber; species Kalaharituber pfeilii. Next base: position 1,658,021 of record WHUZ01000007.1, on the reverse strand, counting down.
ATCTCTAATATTCCCCTTGCATATAGACATTTAACCATGGCTTCCCCGGCACCCGGCACCACCCCGGGCACCTCCGCCGTGCCGGCAAAGCTTGCTGCCACCTCTGAGGGCTCTAAAAAGACTTCCTCTAGCTTTTGGCGCCCCGTCCCGATCTTCACCCTCTCCTTCCTCCTCCGTTTCGTTCTACTCCTCTACGGCCTCTACCAAGACTCCACCTCCCCCATCAAATACACCGACATCGACTATCTCGTCTTCACGGACGCCGCCCGCTTCACCCGCTCCCCCTCTCACGCCTACTCGCCTTACGCGCGCGAAACGTACCGGTACACGCCCCTGCTCGCATGGCTTTTGCTGCCCACTACCCTGCCGGGTCTGGCCTGGTTCAGCTTCGGCAAAGTCTTGTTCGCGCTGGGTGACCTTGGCGCGGGGTGGGGGATAATACAGATCCTGATGCGCAAGGAAGGCATGTCCCGGGAAAGAGCGGTCAAGTTCACCAGTCTGATCTGGCTGCTGAATCCGATGGTGGCGACGATAAGCACAAGGGGGAGCAGCGAGGGACTGCTGGGGGTGATGGTGATTGCGATGTTGTGGGCTGTTGTGGAGGGGAGGACGGTGCTGGCGGGGATGCTGTTGGGGTGGTGTGTGCATTGGAAGATATACCCGATTATATACGCCCCCGCTATACTCTGGTGGATGGCCCCTTCGCTGCCAAATAAACCTACCCTCAAGTCCCGCTTCGTCGACTACCCTGTAAGCGTCCTTACCAACTGCCGCATCCTCATCTTTGCACTCACGTCTCTCGCAACATTCGCTTTCCTCACGGGGTCCATGTATGCGATCTACGGATTCCCGTTCCTGCAACACACATACCTACACCACCTTACGCGGCTGGACCACCGCCACAACTTCTCCCCATACAACCCACTCTTACACCTTGTCTCCTCGCCAGCCGGCCGGAGCGCATCCTCAGCGTACTTCTCCTCCACCCCGTTCCTGCCCCAGCTCCTGCTCTCCACCGTCCTGCTCCCGCTCGCGTTCGCCAAAAGCGACCTCCCGGGAACGATGTTTGCACAGACGTTCGCATTCGTGACGTTCAACAAGGTCTGCACGTCCCAGTACTTCATGTGGTACATTGTGCTCTTACCGTTCTACTTGCCCAAGTCGTCACTGGTGAAGAGGCCCGGCTTGGGGGTCACGGCGTGTGTGCTGTGGGTGGCCGCGCAGGCACTGTGGTTGCAGCAAGGGTTCGAGCTCGAGTTCATGGGGAAGCAAACATTCTGGCCGGGGCTCGGGATGGCGGGGTTGGGGTTCTTTGTGGTGAACGTGTGGATTTTGGGCGTAGTGGTGGGGGATTTTGCAGGGAAGTAGGGGGGTGCTTTATCTGGGGATGGGGGTGGGGGGCTGAAGGTCGGGGAAAAGTGGGAGAAGTTGTAATGATGGCGGGTCTTTAGAAACCTCTCAAGTCGAGTATGTGCATATTTAGCAAGCATGAATTGCATTAATGGGGGTTCAATACATAACGTTGTTCTATACACTTGTTTTTCACCTACTTTCCTATAAATCATGATATAGTAGACATTTTTTGCAGACGGAAAAAAACAAACAAAAAAGCAAGTACAGTAGTGCGATGGTTAATTATTGAAAGTATATATATGTAACAAAAAAAAAGAAAAAACTTATATTCTAAATTTCTCAAATGTTTTAAAAAAAAAAAAAAAATTAAGGCCCGATGCACCACAGCGCATATGGCCTTTTTGGATTTCTCCATACCAGACGACATGATACCTTGAAATGACGATTGTTTAGAGGCCCCTGGCTCCCATTTGCTCTAAATCCTGTTGCTAACATAAACAGAAAAACGGATGGCTCCCCTGCAACCTAAGCATGCAGAATCAAATTACCCTCATTTCATATTTTCGGACGAACAAAAGGAAAACACGTACGTATAAAAAGTTTACCACGGGCACAGCAACATAAAGAAAAAAAACACCGATGTTTGCAAAACTCCCATTTGTGCTTATCTAACTAGTGTAGTACCCGTACATGTAATTCCGTACCATCTAGTACGATCCCCGTCTATGTATCAAGTATGTTTATGTCTAATAGCACATTCGTCATCATGGTAGTACAAATCTTATCCCGCTAGAATCGTCCCTGTAGCACATCTAATTGCAATTCTAACCCTGTATTCCTCCCAATGATCTTTCAAACCCCTCCGCCTCCTCCCCCTTCCCCCCTCCCTCCCAAAGCAACGCAATTATCTAACCAGCCACCTTTTTAAGCAGCCGCATAGACGCCGCCTTTCACCAACAAACTCCTCCCCGTCATATGCTCCGGCTGCGGCAAGCCCATCGCAGCCAACACTGTGGGTGCAACATCTCCCAACACTCCAGGCTCGCCTTGTCTTGTCAAGCTAAATCCCTTTGGAGCATTTGCCATCACAAATGGCACCTTATTCGTCGTGTGTGCCGTCTTAGGCTTGCCCTCCTCGTTGATCATCTCCTCCGCATTACCGTGGTCTGCAGTCACAAAAAGGATGTACCCGTGTTCCTTGCATGCCTCATAGATGCGGCCGATGGCCTTATCGGTAGCGGCGACGGCTTTGACGGCAGCTTCATAGATGCCGGTGTGCCCAACCATGTCCTAAATACCAAGGCCCCTTTTAGTGAACTCCATGGAATTTGAACACGACATTCTATTCACATACCGGCGGCGCAAAATTATTCATTAGAAACTCATACTTGCCCTCCGCAATCCGCTCCGCGAGCTTCTCAGCAACATCCATTGCCGACATCTCGGGCTGTAAATCATATGTTGCTACCCTCGGCGAAGCAACCATGTCTCTATGTTCTCCGTCAAACTGGAGCTCCACACCTCCGTTGCTAATCCCGCAAACAATCCCCATATCAGTATCCTAACCATACCAACTACTAGATCAGGAAATTCTTACAAGAAGAAAGTCACGTGAGCGTATTTCTCAGTCTCCGCAACGTGGCATTGCTTGAGACCCTGCTCGGATAGCCACTCTGCCAAGACGTCGTCCATTCTCTGTGGTGGGAAGGCAATGGGGAATGGGTACTCGATCTTGTACTGTGTCATGGTGGTAATGTGGAGATTCTTGGGAAACTTGAAATCTGGAAGTGGGGAGGAGTCGACGCCGAGGAGTTGGGTGATTTCACGGACTCGATCAGAGCGGTAGTTAAAGAAGAAGAGAGTATCACCATCTGTTGTTCATTCCTCTTGTGAGAAAATTGAACTGAAGGGCGTTGGGAGAAAATACATACCCTTGATCCTACCCGCATCCCCGTTCGCAATAATCGGCTTCAAAAACTCATCCGTCTCACCCTGCTCATACCTCCTCTGAATCGCATCCACCAACTTATCCTCCTCCACCTCCTCGCCCTTCCCATTCACCAATCCGTCCAGGGCGACCTCTACCCTCTGCCATCTCTTATCTCTATCCATCGCATAGTACCTTCCCACGACCGTTGCCACCTTGCCCACTCCAATCTCCTTAATCTTTTCCTGCAGCTCTTTCATATACCTTGCTCCGCTCTTTGGATCCGTATCTCTTCCGTCACCAAAGAAGTGAATGTAGACTTCAGGTATGTCGTAGTGGTCTTTGACAGTCTGGAGAAGACCGTAAAGGTGGTTCTGGTGCGAGTGAACGCCACCGTCAGAGATGAGGCCCAAGAGGTGGAGACGCTTGGTGGTGTTTTGGGCGTGGGAGAAGGATGCCTTGATGTTCTCGACCTCCGGGAACTTGCCTTTCGAGAGAGCAAGGTCGATGCGGACAACCTGTCACCAGCAACAGAACCAGCCATGAACCCCAGTATCCAGTATATGGTAGCTAAGTAGGCGGGGATTTCACTTACATCCTGCCACACAACCCTCCCTGCGCCGATATTCAAATGCCCGACCTCACTATTTCCCATCAGCCCCTCTGGCAACCCGACCGCCAACGAGCTTGCTTCGAGCTCGGTGTACCCCGCCGCATTCTCGCGGAAGGCGTCCATGACCGGAGTCTCTGCCGCAGCAACGGCATCTCCTTTGGCGTTCTTCTCTGGGTGGATTCCCCATCCGTCAATGACGACTGTGTATTTCAGATTTCGCTCATTGTCAGCTACAGCAGCTTTCCGAGAAGTAGGCTCAACTAGATTTGAGGTTGAGAAAAAATCTAGGAAAGTTTATTGTTCTCTTTTCCCTCCATACAAAATCAAATAACTTTTTTCTCCCTTCATTTTTCCGTTGTAGATGTTCTGCTCCAGTCTTCTCCATAAACCATGAATGAAGGGTACCAAGCATCTCTAATAGCGGTGGACGGGGCAGCCTGCAACAGGCAGCAGGCAGCAGGCACAGGGCAACTCACTCAACACAGCCTTATTCGCAACCTTGGCCATCTCTCCAGAAAATGCCCTTTATTTTGTATCCTGTAGCTTCAAAAAGGTTTGAAACGAAGGTCTTTAAGTCTCCAACAGAAGCGAAACGAAAAGTCGAAATGAGGAAGACAAGAGAGCGGGGGGAGGAAAGGGCGGAAGTATTACACTACAAGAAAAATCAAGTCTTCATTTAACGTTCCTCCAGGTATTCTGGGTACTGTAAGCGGGTTTTAGCTTCTGGGCTTTTTCTTTCCCTTGCAACTACCTTCTGCCCTGAGATGGGCTTCTTGCTCAACAATGTACTCTACATAGCATACCGTGCCTCGCCGAACGAGCTAAGCGACGCAAGGGCACGGAGGGGCAAGGGGTAAGATACAAGGGGCTGCTGCGGGTATCATCGTATCATCATCCCATCTGCAGCAAAGTGGATACATCATAGGTCGAGGCTTATGCATAGTTCTCAGTGGTCGTCATGCCAAGAATGCCAAGCATGCAGTCTATTTACTCGGTATCTTCAAGCCCTTACAACGTCGTACCCTTGCCTTCTTCACCACCGCAATCCCTCCAGCACTGCACCCGCACCCGCGCCCATGTGCGAACATGCATTGAACTTCCTTCGACTCGCAATCCACACTTATCAAGACATACATGATTATGGCTATCTGTGAGAATTTCCAGCTTCCGAGATTGGTGACCACTATGGATTGTCCAGTAGTGGCATTGAGACTCTAGAACTAGCAGACCACATACAGCACATGTCATTGTTGGCAAATCACTTTGTAAATGGTAGAAGTTCATAAAACAGTCCTTTGTTATCTGTAACAGGTTGTGGCCATGAATCACCTGCCTCCTTTTTCAAGTTAAAATCTTTTTCCAAATTATCAAGACATTGTGCTGCTTTCTCCTTAAGTACTTCTTCATCCGGGACTGATTTGTGGGAAGGATTCATTATCAGACTTGTCCAGCCTTCGGAAGTATTCAGATAGGTATGCTGATAAGACGTAATATCTTGCGATGCATTAGGACAAAGTGCCACATACTTGCTTGCCCTCCAAGCTAATGTAGGGAAGGTTTCAGCTTCAGCTTTCCATTTAGGTGGCATGATACTATGTTGTAAGGAGGCGGAGAGAGAGTTTAATAATTATTCTTAAACATTAGGCATTATATATAGGTATTTTGGCCTATTGACAAACAATCTCTAGTCTACAAACCAGCGTGCCCACTTGTGAATTAACCTGTTTACGAACTACAATGTTCGTCAGTGGGCCAGAATACGATTACCAAACAATGCAGACAGATACGAGATGAACTCATGAATATTTCAGAAGACTTGTAATATTAGTGAGGTTATTCTAGATCGTGCTATAATCATTGGATTTACAATGTGTCAAATGTTCTAGAATGGAAGTAGAGAGAAAGAAAAGATACAGTTGAAGGTACAGGAATCATATGATATACCTAATCTCTGGAGTACATATTATAGCAAACATCAGATCTATAGATTTATATAAGTACTACTTCTCTGCTGTTACGGGTTCACCGCAACCGTGGTCGGTGGATGCACGAAATGCCCATATGTGTTACAAGCGATATGCTACAGCCGGCGACGGCTTCGCAGTCGCATAAATAAATAAATAAGTGCTATATGAGCTACGCAGAGGACTAGCGAGTATCGCTAGTCAAGTGTCTTTTTGGCCTGGCGGACGGTAACTCTCTGCGCTTACCACCTCCGTTACATCTGCTTACCTGAAGACAAGCTGAATCTAGATTGTACTTCAAGAGATTATATGTTAGTAGTTCATCAACAATGCCAGCCAAAGCTTGAAAACCATATACTAGGAAGAGCAACAAGATGTTTGTAGGAGAACATGACAACAGCTGCAGTGACGAGGAGACCACAGTCCCAGCAGAGCTCAGTAAGGCACCCTACCTATTTGAACAGTGCCTGGCAAGGCATTTGAGAATCACAACTTGCTTATATACCACAGAAGCTATGTACGAGTGTGCATGTAAGTCTCTACTTACGTCCATCTAACATACATAAGGTACTTATTCATTTCCGTCTGAAGTACAGAAGGTGAAATTGGGGGAGCAGAGATAAGCGCAGTCTGGTGGCTGTAGCTTCAGTCTGGTTGGCTACAGGTAACTAAGGAAAGTACGGGTGTGAGTAGTAGAGGGCATAAAAAAACAAAAAAAAACATGAAAATATAAGTAAGAAAATTTGAAAAAAAGATACCCAATAAGTGAGATATATGTAGCCTTTGGTCCCCGAGCGGATTTCTAATTCTGCAGAAAGCTATGAGAGGTAAAAAGTCTATGTAGATTGGTATGCGCTGACTAAATACATATTATATTTTTTTTTTATTCAAATGACATCACGTGAGTTGTAGCTGGTAAAACATGCAGCGCTTTTGACAAAACCAAAATCAGAATGAAATAAACAAAGAAACGTTGAGGTTATGCCCGGCGCGCGCTGAGATATAGACAACAAGCTTGAATAGGAAAGATGGATGTGAAGAGCAAATGAAGGCAGATGGGGATGCAGTGAAAAGCAAATGTTGGGTATAGAATACCTCCCTACCCACCCCACCCTCCCCACCCTCCTCCTCCTCCCCCTCTTCCTCCTCCCCCTATAAAAGTGACTAACCCCAGGCGCCGTTCTCTCACGCCATAGTACTATAAAATAAACGCACGTAATCAAACCATTACTTACTACCCGCTAACTCCAATCCACAAAAGAAAGAAAGCATTAAAGTGAAAATAAAAAGAAAACTGAAGGGACAAAGCTCACAGCTTAATCCTCTCCCCCTCCGCCCCGTCATACTCCATATCCCTCTTCGCGTCCCTGACCAAGAACTGGTACCACCACACTGTCGGCGCAACAGTCGCTGCGTGCCACAGCGCATGCGCATCCAGCGCGTCCGCTATCGGCGGGAAGTCCAGCAGCTCCAAGCTCATAGCCATGACGACCCACGTCACGATCAGCCCTGGCGTCGCGGCCCACAGCTGCTGCAGGCGCCGGTAGTGCTGGATGGAGAAGTACGTCCAGAGCAGATTCGTCACGGCGCCGACAGCGACGTTGGCGGCCATGTTGTAGGTATAGGACCACTGGACAAAGGCGAGGTAGTAGACATGCGCTGCGTAGCCCGCGAAGCAAGTCAATGCCCACAGTCTGAACGGAAGCGGTACTGGAGCACCACCACCACCGCCCCTGGCTGGAGCTTTCCCCTCCACGCCCTGGGGCTTGTACAGCCTCCAGATCCTCACCGGCGCCAAAAACATCCCGTACATGACGTTCGCTCCGGCAGCGAAGTAGTCCATCCTCTCAGTGAACTTAAAGTCCCTCGTGTGGAACACCGCGCTCCAGAACCAGCAAACTAGCCCCATGTACCCGAACCACATATAGAACTTGTACATTGGATATGTTCTCGGAAGCTCCTTCCGTAGAGTCCGTAGGCCGACCACATGCGCGTAGAGATTTGCTAGGGAGAAGATAACGGAGAAGGGCTCTTGCACGCCGAAGACTCGACGGAAGGGCCATTTCCCGTGGAACTGCTCAATGGATTGCTGCCGGGCGATGCGCTCGGAGGTGATGGTGCGCTGGCAAGAGTAGTCACATTCTTGCGGACAGGTCCACAGGAGTAGCCGGAGGTGGAACGGGAGTGGCGTGGGGTCGTATTCGCAATTTTGGTCGATGCAGAACTTGACGCATTCTTTGAACTCGACAAGCCGGTCGCCTCTCGAGGCGTGAATGGGTACACAAAGTACGGAAAGGCACGAGAGAAGAACGAGTGGAACGGTCGAAAGGGATATCCGCATCGTGGGGGGCGTCTACTCAAAGGGAGTGCGCACCAGGAGGGCGGGATGCCACCAGTAAGAAAATTTAGGGGATTGACGCGGCTCGGGTGAGCAACTCCGTCAGCGCAAATAGGAATGCGCTGCGACAGACTTGGCAAACTGGACGATGGCAGCCGGTTTTACAGCGCTGAACCCGGAGATAGGTGCCAAAGAGGCCATTGCGTCGCTGGCCGTATACACATCGCAATCGCGCGCACGTCTTGCGGGCGAGATGATTGAGGCGTGAACAACACTTGAATGCCAAGACTGGCAAGTTTGTTTTGTTGTGCGATGTGGGAGCTGGATACTCCCATGCATACGGCTACTCTCGTAACCCGACTTAGTCAGCGGTCTTCGTCACGAGACTCCCATACGGCATCCCAACCGCGCCTGTCCGAGACTACTACTACATCAGTACACCGCCGAATCGGGCAGTCCCATGCCAAGCCAGAGCAAACCGGCCAGCCAGCCCTCGACGAGGCCGCACTTCCCACTTGAGACTGCACTTGCCCCAGGCCTCCTCCCCCGACAATGTCCACCCCGCGGCCCCACGCTCCCGCCCGCCCTCCCGCCCTACCACCCCACTCCGTCGCTCTTCTCGCTCCAGCCTCCACCCCCCGTGCTCGCCCAACCACCCCTCCCACACATCCCCTTCGTTCCCCCTCGACTCCCTGGAACCCGCATTCGCGGAGCTATCAGATTCCCTGACGGACCTCGACACAAACCTGCAGCACCTGCAATTAATGAACGAGAGTATCGGAAGATGGTCCGAGAGCTTTTCGGCGTTCCTGTACGGGCTGAATGTTAATGCGTTCTGTGTTGATTTTCCCGAGGTGAGTTTTAAGACGTTAAGCTGGGACAAAGGGAGAAGGAAGGGGTGGCTAACTGGGGGACTTGTTAGGCACCCATACAAGAATCCTTCCAGCGGGCCGAACGCCACGAGGCGGCTGCCCAGGCCGCGCAGTTAGCAGCTCAGATGCAAGCCCAGGTCCATGGTCAAGCACAAGGGCAGCAGACCCAGAACCGGGGTTATGAAGCCGAGATGACATTCTTGTGAGTTTCATTTTTCCCGACCATGGTCGGGAGAAGGCTGTGTCGATGAATGTTGGGGAGAGTAGTTACTGATGAGGGTTGGTGGTATTTACCAGGACGAATGAGACGTCATTCGTAAATGAGCCCGGTCAAGCGCAGCCACCCGCGAAAGGGGGAGCGAAGAGGGTAATGGGATTACCGAGGGGTGGGGGGATTCCGAGGGTTGCGGGTACGGGTACGGGTACAAGAGGGGGGAGAGGAGGGAGGGGCACCGGGATGGCGAGGGGGAGTGCAAGTGGCAGTGGAAGGGGGGGATATACCAGGTAAGGAGGAGAGAGTAGAAGGGAAAAGAAAAATCTGAGGTGAAGGAGGAGTTTCCAATTTTATTTGTTCGTCTTTGCTCTGCGTTACGGCTGAAGTTTTTATCCTACGGATACTGGAATACAGGTTGAGGATCTGGGTTCTTTTCTTCAGGAAAATCTGATTCTGGGTAATTTCAAATTTAGATTCTAATATCCCCATTCATTGAAATATGCCCAAAGGGAGATAATAATAATACCTACAGTGAGAAAACAAAATAAAGAACAAAGAGCAAAACCGGACAACAGGGGAAGATAACAATGTACGCACAAACGCCGGTAAGTTATGACAACAGGAAAATGGATTGGAAAGATATAGGATTGGGGAGGCAAAGTATGGTAGATGTTATAAGCTATGGAGCCATGTACTAACAGTGGTGGCCGATTGATATATATAGCTTTAGGCCCAAGGGGCGTGGTGCTTCTAGGACGATTGGGGGGAAGCAATATGATTATGACGCAGCAGTCGCCGTATCCTCCTGCGGCACCGTGTTCGGCTTCGGCTTTTTCCGCATCAACCCAGGCGCCAACATGTTGGGCCCATCCCCTTCCACCGGCACCACCGGCGTCGACCCCAGCGGCACTGTCTGAAGCTCCTCCATCTTCATCCTCTTTCTCATTGTCCCCGCCTCCAGGACATTCATGCCCCCTTCCGCCTTCGCAGCCGTCGACCCTCCCGCATCAGTATCATCACTCCTCTTTTTCTTCCTGACCGACAGCACATTAACAGTAGTGCCTATACTCGCCTGCGTTGTCGGGGACTGTAGGGCCTCTGTTGCGGCGACTACCTCCCGCTTGCCAAGTACTGGGACGCCCCAGTCCCAGTCCTGATGCGTCGATTTGTGTTCCTTGATCCTGGTTGAGTCGGGGCCGTTACCGAGGAGAAGCAGCGCCCCGTCAATCCATTTCCGTGAGTGCAGGCGCGCGAGGGGCTCGGTGCTGAAGTCGGAGCAGAGGAGGGTTTCAAGGACTTTTTTATAGTTGAGGGAGGTGAGCCGAAGTGAGGGTAGAGGATTGGTGATGGGCTTCGGAGCGGTAGCGGAAGTGACAGATGATGGATGTTGTGAAGGTGCTTCTTGTTGCGATGAAGAAGGGGTACGGTCAGCCTCAGGTTCGGCCTGTGAAGCGGAGGGAGGGGTGCTTTCCGTATCCGCCTGGCTGGCTTGGCTAGCTGGAGGAATTGAGTCTTCGTCGTGCGTAATTTCGGATGTTGGTTCCGCTTGGCCCGAAACTTGTCCTGTCGTCGTAGATGTAGCTGTATTTTCCACTACTACCCGCTCGGTCTTCTTCTTTGCCCTCTCAATCGCAATCCATATGAAACCCGTGGACTGCCCCGCGCTACACTCCTGCCTGAAACTCATCAACTCCCAAAACTGCTCCAGGGTCTTTATATTCGCCCATGCGTTTCCACGTAACGTTTTCCCCTTCTTGCTGTCCCTTGACCCCCCGCCGATATATTCCGCATCTAGCTCATCCAAGAACCGAGACTTTGGGTCGTCTGGGAAGTGGGGTATGACTTCGCGGACTGTGAGGTGGCGAACAGGGTCGACTTTGAGCGGGTGCCCGTGGACCCAGCGTTTTGCGTTGGGGTATATGGCGGCCTGTCGTGTCTTTGGGGGAAAGAGGGCCGAGGTTTCGTATTTGTCTAGACCAGGCACAAGGAGGTAGGCGGAGGCGTTTTCGGCGCAGTCTTGGTCGCTGAAGTGTTGGAGGATCGGGTCGAGGACTCGGCACCACCAGCGGATTAGGCCCCGGTCATCGAGGACATGTTTCTTCTTGTTGGAGGCGCTGTCGGGGAAGAGGTACTGCGCCTGCGACCTAGCGAAGAGGGATATAGTTGACTTCCGGATATTTAGGTGTGCGGTCCTGTGAGTCGTGATGATGTGCTCCAAAAAGGTCGAGGATATAGTGCGTAGTGTCGACTCTCGCAAGTCTGCGTTATTCTTGGGGACAAACGAGGCGGCTGCGGAAGGGAGATACCCGCTACTATCGGCCTTGGAGACGAAGAAGGTGGTTTCCTTGTGCGACTTGTTGGTTTGCGGGTTCTTGAAGGCGCAAACGTAGATGAGCACCTCGATCGCAAAGACGAGAATGCCGTCGTGGGCGACAGCGAGGAAGTGCGACTCGAGCGTGGTGGGGAGCGCGGGCTGGCCTGGAGGGGGGAGGTAGAGCGGGTCGGCGGCCTTGACGGGGGGGTGCGAGACGTGGTAGAGGGTGAGTGGAAGGTCTGCGGGGAGCAGGGCGGACAGGCGGTCCTGCAGCGACGGCGGCGGAGGCATTGCTGGGAGGCTTTATATACTTGGGGGCAGGTCTCGATTTGGGTTGGGAGCTGCGGCGGGGGAGGACAATTTGAATGGGTCTGCGACACGCGAGAGTTTAACGTCAACGCGACCTAGTTTGACGGGCTGCACGTGACGTGCAAGCTCCCATATGTAGAGTATTACATAGTCGGGGCGCCGGCGACGCATGCGGCATATGCCATATGCGATAGGTGTGCAATGCTAGATGCTGGCACTCGGGGAGCAGAGATCTGTTCTCGTCCCCAGCTGGGCACACATCCATCCAAAACAAATCTACGGCCAGAATTTAATTTTTTTTCCTTTTTGCCGGCAGCTATGCAATACAGTTCCAAGGAGAATAAAAAAAGAGAAAAGGAAACAAAACCCCCGAAAAAAAAAAAAAAAAAAAAAAAAAAAAAAAAAAAAAAAAAAAAAAAAAAACGCCTAATATATATGTTGGTAGCGGGGCAGGAAGCTCCAATATGATAGATAGAGTTCCATACTATACGGTGAGGCGAATTGCAAAAATTAAGAAATGTTATCTTTGGTAGGCTGCAACAAATAACTGATATAGAATTTTTTTTTCATTTTTTTTTTTTTTTTTTTTTGTGATTATAGTGAAAGCATTACTGGTACTACTACAGCAAAGTTATAACAACAAATCCTACACTACGTGGCATCAAAACAAGGAGTTGCAACAGAAGCCAGCCCCAAAGACAAATATGTGCCGCAGTATAGTAAGACCCTTTCGTTTTACCCAAGACATATTTATTTCCCTAATCATAGACACTAAGCATTATTTACTACGGAACTTTGTGTATAGTTGCATTAATCCCGTATTAGGTTACGGGAACTACCCTGGTAAGTTTACTTGAATATATATATGCGCTGTGTGTTGCAAATGGACTCATTTCGGTGCCTGTTCTCCTTGAATCTCTTCAAGTAGCTTTGCGGCAGCTTGCACTTCCGCTTCCGCGTATCCCTCCCACCCTTTTTCTTTCCGCTTTGCGCGGCGCACAATCTCAGCCAGCTTGCGTGTTGCGAGCTGTTGTAGCTTCTCGACCTTGCCCTTCGTCATGCTCTTGTCGTCGTCTTGGACGGCGGCGAGCTTGCCCACTTGTAATAATTTTCCTGTGACGACTAGTGTCCCGTAATATCCTCGCAAGTAGTCGTCGCACAGTTCTATGCTTCGTAGATAGTACTTTAGCGAGTCGGTGAGGGTTTGCGTAGGGTCCTTGTTGTCCTTGCTATTGTTTGCATGAACATATGTGACTTCGCCGAGGCGGGCAAAGATATTGTAGGCGTTCGGGTACATGAGGATGATTTCCTCGAGGCAGAAAATGGATTGCGGGTACAGCCCTTGCTGGAAGTAGAGCGACGAGAGCTCGGCCCAGGATTCGGCGTCGGTGGGGTTGTTGGAGACGAGGGTGGTGAGGTTGGAGATTGCGCGGTGGGGGTAGTTGAGGTGGGTGAGGAGCGAGATGAGGCGTTTATGTATTGGCTAGCGGGATGGGGGACGGTATCAGCGGATTGGGGTTTCTTGTGAATGGAGAGAGGGACATGAAGAGGGGCGGGGGCATACTGTGTTTGTGGGATCCTCGGCGAGTATCTCCTCGTACCGCTTTAATATGGCTTCCAGATCTGCTCTGCTCCCAGCCGTCGCCTCGTCGAAGAGGCCTGCCAAGGCCATCACCCGCTCATTAGCAGCCCCGAACCGGTCGCTCAATCGCTGCAGGCACAGACGCGCGGAGCTGTCGTCCTGGCTGCGGAGGCAGACCAGGAGGAGGTTCTCGTACAGCAGCCATGTCTCGGGAGTGTCTCTTGCCGCGGCGGGGGAGGAGAGGAATGACGGTGCGTGCTGGGCGAGGGAGAGGATGGTGGCTGGGGTGGTGTGCGAGGAGGACGGGGAGCGCTGGGAGAAGTAGGAGAGGAGGGCCGATGCCATTGAGCTCGGGGTGCTGCGGGGGCGGGGGGGGGGGGGGGGAGCGGGCGCGAAGCTGGCGGAGGGGCAATTCTGCGTGGAGAAGAGGGCTTCTGCTCAGGGTCCGTCGGGGGCGGGTGCGTAGAGGGTGGATGAGGCCGGCAGGATGGGGGAATCTCTGCGCTGCTGCCGCCGGTGCTGCGCCAGCATGTGGGCACGGCGCCTCCAACCCGCCACCGTCGCCGCTCCGGCACCACGTGCCAAGCCCTTGGCCCTGCCGCCGAGCCTTGGCGCCGCCGCAGCGGCCTCCGCGCTCCCCCGCCCCCGCCGCCCTCAGCGCGCCGCGGCGCAGCGCACGTCGCTGCTGGACTCCCGCCCCCCCCCCCGCGCCCCTCTGATGCCGCACCAGCACTGCCGCCCGCACGCGCTGGGCCCGCCGCCCTCCACCGACCCGTCCAGCCTCACCGCGTTCCCGCCGCCGCCCTCGCCGACCCCGTCCCCGGCGCAGCTCGCTTCGCCCGCGGCTGCCCCCGCGCCGCCCCCGGCTGCAGCCACGGGCGCGGTGCTTGCGCACTCCGCGCCCATTCCCGACGACTGGAAAAACCGCCAAGTGCGGGGGATCGACTTCAATGACTTTGCCGGGCGCGATGTCACGGTGTCGGCGCTGGTGAAGGGGATGGAGAGGATTGGCTTCCAGGCGACGAATCTATCAAAGGCTTGTCAGCTGATAGATGAGATGGTAACAGCTCCCCCCCCCCCCCAAGTATCCGCTCATTCTTCCTCAATTTGACTGTTAAAATAGCGGACATGGCGCGATCCCGAAACCTCCGCGCCGGCTACAATTTTCCTCGGGTACACCTCCAACCTCGTCTCCTCTGGCCTGCGCGAGACGATACGCTACCTCGTGCAGCACAAGCACGTTTCCGCCATCGTCACGACTGCCGGTGGTGTCGAGGAGGACATCATCAAGTGCCTCGCACCCACGTACCTCGGCGCCTTCTCCCTCGACGGTGCTACGCTTCGCTCGCAGGGACTCAACCGCATCGGAAACCTCCTTGTCCCAAACAACAACTACTGTAGCTTCGAAGACTGGGTCATGCCGATCCTAGATAGAATGCTCTCTGAGCAGCAAGCGTCGCAAAACGACCCTTCGATCCCACCGGAGGAGAAACTGGTGTGGTCGCCGAGCACGGTGATTGCGAGACTAGGGAAGGAAATCAATAATGAAGACTCGATACTGTATTGGGCATGGAAAAACGACATTCCAATATTTTGTCCCGCGCTGACGGACGGGTCGCTTGGCGATATGCTGTACTTCCACACGTTCCGCGCGTCACCGCAGCGGCTGGTGCTTGACATTGTCGCAGACATCCGCAAAATAAATACGATTGCGGTCCGGGCGAAAGCAGCAGGGATGATCATCCTAGGCGGAGGGGTCATAAAGCATCATATTGCGAATGCATGCTTGATGAGGAATGGGGCAGAATGGGCGGTGATGGTCAATGTGGCGGGTGAGTTTGATGGGAGCGATGCGGGGGCGCGGCCGGATGAGGCGGTCAGTTGGGGCAAGATCAAGCCGGCGGGCAGGGGGGGAAGAGGCATGGTGAAGGTGTATGCGGAGGCGACGATTGCGTTTCCGATTATTGTGGCGGCAACGTGGGCGAGGCCGCAGAGAAGGGAGGAGGAGGATGGGGAGGATGAGCGGCAGAAACAACAGCTCAAAAGCGAGAGTGGTGGTGATGACAGAGTAGGAGGGCTGAAGAATGGAGAGAGTAAGCGTCCTGCCCATGGGTTTGGTGCATTGTGAGAGGACGATAGGAATGGGAATAGGAGGTGAAAAGCGGAAGGTTTTTTATTATTTTGTAAATTCTAACATTTTCTGTAACAGGGGGGGCGGGGGGAAGGGGGGGTGTTTATCTGCCTATTACTTAGATTTGGGTTCCTGCAGCTTCTTTTAATAGAGGGGAATGAAAAAAAAAAAAATAACAAATATTTACTTGTTTTAGAAAGCATCGAAATTTAACGTCTGGGGTTTTTGTGTTTTCCGTATATTTCCCCTAGAAAAAGAAAAAAATTTTGTTATGTAATGGGTTTAGAGGGCATATATGGTTTTTTTTTTTGGGGGGGGGGGTGTTTACTTAAGCTTAACTTTCTATCTTTGCGCACCACACCTTTTCAATGTTTACCCTCAACCAAACCCATAGACGATACTTAGTCTTTCATCATAAGTTCCCCGGCTCTTGGCGCTCGGCTACCACCGGCCCCCGGCCCCCGGCCCGCAGCGGCTTTGATGTACGTCATTTTCGCAAGGGGTGGAGGACAAAAACATAACATTGGTCGTCGCCCGTACAAGATCGCAAGGCGTCACAATTGCAACCCATCGAAAACATAGTGGATCTGAAAATACATAACACGAAGACAAACCCAAACCCAGAGACTTCACCCACAGGTCTCACCACCTTTTTTTTTACATACCCATACAAACATGGCTAGCTCATCAGCTAGGGCCGGAGAGGACTACTCGTCAACAACACCACTGCCCTCAACGCCCTCTTCGGGCTCTCTTGCGCCCAACCCTCTCCCTGCACCCCCATCCACAGCCCCATCCGCCCCTCCACCTCCATCAACGACACCTCCTACCTCAACATCCGACTCCCAAAACCGCGCCCTCCTCCCAGACACAACCCTGACCTCCCACGACCGCACCATCCTCCACCTCCTGTTCGACCCCGAATCAACACCGACCCATCTACACTCCCCGCAAACCGAATCCCAACACCGCACCCCTCCGCCGCCCCCCAGCAGCAGCAGCAACAACGCCGACACCGTCCCCTCCTCCGCCCACAACACCTCCCTCCACGCCATCTCTCTTGCTGAATCTGCCCTCTCCAAAGACAACAAAGATGATAAACTCTCCCTCCTCACCGCCTCGCTCAACACCCTCACAACCCTCACATCCCAATACCCTCATTTCGCCTCAGCGTGGAACAACCGCGCCCAAGTACTCCGCCTCCTTCTAGATCTCGACCCTCCCATCGCTACCAACGCCGCAACCACCCCCCAATGGCTCACATCCCAAATCCGCCTGTCCCTACAACACACCCTCTCCCTGACCCCGACCCCCCCACCTACTCCACACGATCGCCACCTCCTCCAATCCGCCTGGACCCAACTCGGTGCCCTCTACCTCCACTTTTCCAAACACCCCGAGCATCTTCCCGTCGACGCCGGCCCCGACACCGACCCCTCTGCACTCGAATCCAAAGCCTCACACGCCTTTGAGCAAGCAGGCAAACTTGGAAGTGAACTTGGGAAAGCTATGGCCGTCCGCACGAATCCGTACGCAAAGATGTGTGCTGGCATGGTGAGGGAGGTCATGAGGCGGGAGATGCAGGGAGAGGCATAGTCAGGAGAGGTGGGGTGGCGACAGCGAATATGGGGGATGGGACCATAGAGAAGGGGGGTCTATTTGGTATGTGGTCTATATTTCCTCATTGAACACTATAATGTTGGAATCATAACAACCTCATCCATGGGATTTCAAAACTTCCCCACCTATTTTTTCTTACCTGAACATACATTTATTATTGGATATTTTCCCAATCTTTCAACTTGTTTATGGCCAAGGATGTATATTTTTGGGGGGACATGTAGTCACAATGTGCATTTTCTACTTGGTTTTCAGGTCATAGATTGATGCTCTTTGCTTGCATCACCAATATATAGCCATGAGTTGCCTAGTGTGGAAAAGAAAATGGAATGATTCTGTTTTCTGGTGTAGTCAAAATCTCTATCTGTTCTCTGTAAATACACCTTTACTCTTAGGCCATGGCATGGGACGGATGTATATCGTCATGTCGTTCAAAATTTCCTTCGCTCATATGTTTCTTCTCCACCCGTCGGTATTCCATTAATATTCAAGTATGCCTCCTTCGCCACCTTCGGCTTATCTACTCATACATCAATCCAATCAATCTCAATCCAGGACCTTCATCAAAGCCTCAAAACACAAGCTTTAGATAAACCCATTAAAGCGAATAAATGGAAAAAAAATGAAACAACACCTTAAGCTCGAGTCCCCCCCAATACTACTACTTGATGCCAAAATCATAGATAACTTTCAAACAATTCCTCCATTCAATCCCTTCCCACCTAATACTAACCAACCACCTCAAGTATCCTTTCCACAATGACAAAATCTAAACTCAAAATTCCGGAGGCAAAGCTTATTCTGGTATCCTGGAATCATAATCAACTAATTCAATCCCCCAGCGGCACCACCAAGTATTGTAAATCCCCATAAAAAGTCAAAAACCCCTTCCTGATCCTCACCAGGCATCCCACCCTCTCCTTCGTTCCCACCCACTATAGGCACCCCACCTAGCTCCATCTCCGCATCGAAGTCAATATCAGGATCGTCCGGGGGTAGCTCGGAAATCCCAAAGTGCTTATGTTAAGCATTTCCGATCCGCCGGCGGTAATTAAACCTCCAGCTGAGTTCAGGGGAAGAGGAAGGGAGGCGGCTGGTGCAGACTGCCACGAGACAGAAGTGGGAGATAGACTTTCAACAGGACTATGCAAGAGGGGGGGTTGACCATGGCCATGTTGCGCCCAAACTGGAGTAGGGCCAACTCCGCTTGTCGTTGTCGACATTGGGATGGGGATGTAAGGAGCTGTGACAGTAGTAAGTGACGTATTGTTTGTTGTCCTTGGGGATGTGGAGTTCTGTTGTTTCGCCATTGCTATAGAGTGCTGCCTATAACTTTGCCCTGAAGACAGCAGGGAGGGATCACTTGCAAGTGCACTAGCGAGGCAGCTCGAAGGCCCATCTACTAGAGTCGCTGGCAACGCTTCCTGAATTCCGTTCGACTGAATTTGGTTGATGCATGCTGCACCTCCCTCATTTATCCCGCCAGTACCTCCACCTGGACTTGCTGTTCCTGTATCATCGTCCTTCATCCTTTCCGGCGTTGGTGGAAACACAACCTCAACTTCCCCGTCTCTGTCTCTACTCACACCACCCTGTTCCTCCTCCTCCGATTTCCTCAAATGATCCGTCTCCTTTCTCCCCCTTTCCCTTTCCCTTTCCCTTCCTCCCCTCCCACCAGCACTTCCTCTCCGCCTCCCGTGCCCCTTTGCATAAATCTTCCATCTTAGCCATTGAACATGCATCCCCAGCAGATCCGCAAACGTATTTGCCAAGTGCACATCATCCACTGCACACCTCCTGAGCGCTGCTGCTGTGCGGGATAATAATCCAAGACACTTCTTACTTTGAGTTATGATTGCCGCGCGGGTAGTATTTGGCGTAATGCCAGGGCCAAGTGACAGAAGCAGAGCGGTTGCTTTGAGAAGGAATATAGCAGCAAATATAATGCGAACGTAAACGCGTACAGGAGCAAACCGGAGCCAAGGGACAGGCGGGGGATGTTGTGTAGACATTCCGGCGACCTTCCCAGGCGTGAACTCTTGCGATTGCAAATCTTCCCCGCCCCCATTGACAACAATGCTAAGTATCTCCAGGCCACTGTGGAAAGCCATCTGGATAAAGTCCCAGTCCACCTCCTCTTCCCCGAATGCACCACCAATAAGCCCAGCTGATAATACCCCTGTTGCCATAATTCCCTCCCACTTGCTCCTCTGCCCTCCCTCTTTGCCTTTCTCCTTATCTCCTGATTTCTCCTTGCCGCCACAGCTTGCCTGCCTTTGCCGCCTTTCCGCTACTGCTTCTAGTGAAATACAATAAACAAAAATCTTCGCATAACAGAACTCAATTCTCAAGACGTCCCAAAATTTCCTGGGTATCAAAACTCCCTTATCCTCCAGCTCTCTCTCCTCATCATCCGTTGCACCCCTGGGGTAGTAACTTGCCCGCTGATTCAGTTCCTCTGCACCCCTCTCCCATGCTGCCAACACCTGCCCCAGATGCTCCACAACTGGCACATACCTCCCGCTGCTGACAATGTCTTTGGTATATTTCTTACTTGGGAACAACATCTCTGTAGCGCTTCGAACCAGTACTGTTAAATCGAGGTAAAGAGCCACAATTTTATGCCACTTCTGCTCGTATTCGCTCAGCCGAGGCAATTGCCCAAGAACATTCGTGGAGTGGTATGAAGTAGCCGTATTATTTGTGATGATTGAAAGCAGTCTACGGTTGTTATCCAGTGGCGAGGACCAATTCAGTCGAGTGGACAGGCTGTGGAGATAGATATAGCATAATTTTCGGAGGCGGAAGATACGTCGGGGGGTTTCGGTATCGAATGGTGCAGCCGGAGGTTCCTCACTCTCATCAGGAGTAGTATCAAAAATGCCGAGTTCATGCGCGAGTGTGAGCGCTGTGCCAAGCAGCATCCTGTTGGATATTAACACCTGTCTGTTTCGGATCGATAAATGTTGCCAGTACTTACCAGGATAGTCGATCCGATCTCCGTGTTGGCTCAATGACTTCCTCAAGCCAGCGATCTCCTGCACATTTTCATCATGCACATGTTAGCATTCTGTCCTCTGGTAGAAAAAAGAAGAAACGAAAGAAGCACCCGGATCGGCATGAAATATGAAATCCCACTCACTCTGACTAACTTCCTTCGCCCTCTCTTCCTCGTCCGCGCCTGAATTATCATCGTCCTGCCTCTCTCCACCTCTGTCATTTTCTAGGGGCCCAATGACCAGACTTACATCCCACCCGTCTCCCTCACCAGTCCTCCCACTCCTCCCGCCTACAACCCCCTCGAGTCCTATCCCAGCACCCATACCGCTGCCCATTAACTCTTCCTCACCACCAACTTCGACGGGCGGAAAATGTATTCCCCTTGGATGCCACTCCGTCCACAATAATAATGCTTCAACCGTCCCCAGTCCCCTTAGTCCCTTGGTATCTTTCCCTCTCTTTTTCCCACTTCCTCGATCCTGACCCCATATAACTCTCCCCACCAGCCCCTGCGTGAACTGCCAAAATCTCTCATGTAGATAAACGCCTCGGCTATTTGTGCCTCCTCCACGTCCATTCCCAGCAGTCCCTCCAAGCGGACAATATCTTGCAGCAATTGTCAAAATCGTCATTACGAGCAAGGGTTCGGACTCTAGCAGCTCCTGCTGGGTGGATGGAAGTGCAAAGTAGGGCGAGAGAATAGGAGAGAGCGGAAGGAGATGGCTGTGGAAATAGTTGATATATGTGAATGCTTCAAGGGGAGTAAGCCACTTCAGATGTACAAATTTGAAATTGGCCCAAGCTTGTAAGGCTCGATGGAGAGTTTCCATGGAAGGATTGGGAGAGAGTGAAGGATGAGTTTGAAAGAGCCATGGAGTGGCAGAGGCTGGGGGAAGCTCAAGTGGTGTACTCGCAAGATGGCTTAACGGAAGGCGCACCTTAGAAATGGCGCGACGTCGGCGAGGGTGGGGATGAGAGAACGAGTTTGTAGCTGACGCCTGGTTATGTGTGGTGTTCAATTCTTGCTGCTGTGTGCCCCACAGATGAACATGGCAGCTCTGCGGTGCGGGATCAATGGAATGTGCGGAGGTACCATGGGTCCCAGATAATTGCCTTTTTCGACGCAGTTTGGGTGAGGATGATTTTGCCCGCGTAGGCCCAGACTCTCCGTTCTGTCTTCTCTGTTCCGGAGATTGCGGCGTCGACGAGATTTTCCTGGCTGCAGTTTCATTATTCATTATTTTCGTTCCACCTTCTCCTCCACAATGGCCGACATCAATCTTCTGCAAGTTCCCCCCCATTTCATTGGTATGGTTTCTCCTCCCACTGCCTCCTTGACTCAACCCTGTTCTTGCGTTCTCATCATTACCCTCCCCCTCCGTGTCCTCCCAATTGTCATCATCATTATCTTCGTCACCATCGTTGGCCTCATCTTCTGCACCATCCTCCTCTTGGTCCTCGTCTTGTTCATCGCTCGTTCGTGGCGGGCTAGCTTGACTAATCCTCTCCGCTGCCTGAAACAATAAATTCATTGCATCATGTGTACTATGCATTTCTGTAGTCACCAGAATATCCTCTTCACCCTCCTCACCGTCCTCATTTTCCTCTCCTTCGCTACCACCGCCACGCTCTTCGTCTCTTTCAGACTCTCGAGCGCTATCCCCCTCTCTGTAATAATGTTCATCTCCCTCCCCTTCCACCGTGAGTGGAGAATCACTTGCCACAGGTATCCGGTTCGTTGATTGTACCCTTTTCCGAGTCCTTCCTGTAGCCAAAACCGAACTTTGGAACCGCGATTCGTGCCCGTTCCCCAAGGTTCTACGCCTTTTGGGTTCAGAAGTTGCGAGGATTTCCGCCTGTGAAGCGAGTCCTCGAGGCCCTACACTCACTCTCCCATCAACTGTGGGGTATTCAGGGTCCTGCTGCACCTGTTGCTCCTTCATTGGCAGCCTCACCCTTCTATACGAACACGTTTCCTTGTCCCACCTCCTCACCGGATAAGGACTCGCTGTACTTGACCTAGTCCTCTTCCTCGCTCGTGCCACATCACTCTCTTCAATTGAAGTCATTTCGGCAGTCCTCTCTTCTCCCTCTCCAGTAACCGAAGTTTTCTTCTTAGTACTAGCTCTAGGTCCGCTGAACACACATTCCTTTCCCTCCCGTCTACACCTGGCACACGGAGGCGCGTTAGGCGCGTCTGGGTTTCCGAGATCGCAGCGAACCTTACGGGAGCGGCATGGGAGACATGCTTGATAGGAACGTTTAAAATGCGGAGCTGTGTGATGTAGATGGGGATGTCCTGTTGGCCTCGGGAGTGGAGGGAGGAATGAGGGGGCACCTGGAGGAAGAAAGTGAGGTGGAGGTGGGGGTGGCAGAGGGTGATGATGATGATGCTGGTGTGGAGGAAGGCTGGGATGTTGTGGAACGAGCACTGGAGGAAAAGAAAACCCGCTTGTAGTCGTGGGAGTCAGAGTTCTGTGGTTGGGAGAGGGATACATATCGTGGTGATTAAGGTGGTAATTCCTGTGAGGAATCCGGATGTACTGGAAGCCGCCTTCGCCGAGTACTTTAATGGAGATACCGGTCGGGT
Organism: Kalaharituber pfeilii; assembly: GCA_015179045.1. Lineage (NCBI taxonomy): Eukaryota > Fungi > Ascomycota > Pezizomycetes > Pezizales > Pezizaceae > Kalaharituber > Kalaharituber pfeilii. The sequence continues at coordinate 1,635,194 of WHUZ01000007.1, read as the reverse complement.
ATTTCTGACTTGATATTTACCGTGCGCAATATGTGCCCGTAGCCGAGGATACCCCGCAGATCCCGCCGTCCAAGGTTTGACTCGGACCGGCTACAATCATTGATGCCGAGTTACGCCTACCTCCTCCCTCTCGGTCCGAACTCAACTGGGTCGCACTTTCTCTCCTCGATACCCCGCCGCAGTCGGCTTCTCTATCTCTGTGACTCAGTCTCTGTGTGCTCCGCCTAACCAAAGCCGTTTGGGAGTCGGTTGGAGCCGGCACCGATTCCCGGTCGCCCCGAAGGCTGTCCAGTCGCTCGTTCTCAATTAAATGCCCAAGCGAACGCTCGTAGCGTCACGATACGGCGTTCCACCAATAAATGTAGAGCGCAACTGTAACCCAAGCTGGCGGTCCCAATAAAATGAATCTTGAGTCTATAGTCAGTAAGTCGTTTTTCGCCATCCCGTATCCATTTTACCATCCCTGTGGGACATGATGTGATGTAAGAATCAACAAACCTAAGTGATAAATGTCACAGTAAATCACAAGGTGGCAAAGTGGCAATCTGCAGTGACTTGATATAAAACTGAACAGTACGAAGCGGCGTCAATAACTTTCTCGGCTCCGACTCTCATAATAATGCCAATTTTATCTGTCGCTATCCTCGAACAAGAGTCTCTTAGTCAATTTATCTTCACCTATTTCCACGTCAGCTTCCAAATAGTATGTCATGACGGCTCCCACGAGGCTGGCAATTCGTTGGGAATTGGATATCTAGATCACGCTTTCTCAACCGTACTCACATGCGATGCCTAGTTTTCATAGGAGGCAAAATTGCAGCCTTGTCATAAGTAGTTCTTGATGTTCCAAATAATCCGGCTAGTGAACGAGAGGAATGGTCGGCAAATATCGGCCTTTTCCGATCGTCTAGTTGGAATTAGGCGCCAAGGGTCTAGACTGATTTGGAGGTAGGCGTAAATTGATATATAGATATTCGGATTTATCCTACACAACTAATTGAGTTCCACAGGCAATAAGATTGAGTGGGCAAAATCTGTGAACAGTATGATCGCAATTGGGATTTAAAGTTCGACTGCAGCAATTGCGTTGTGCTAGACATGAAAGAGCTGGTTATTGAATTCTGATCTGAGAGATTGAAATGAAACACATCGCAATTTCTCAAAGTGAAATATATGCACTTGGAATTATAACATATAAACCTACTGTAATGCAGACTGATGGTGTAACATGAGTGAAAGATGTCTGAATTTTGCAGAATAATGTTGCGAAACTTCCAAAAATATCTATGGTGTATCAGAACTGAGTATATATTGTATATCAGAGTCTCGGGAGCATAGGCTGGTGAATATCAGGACCAGTATAAATCATATGCTTAGTGAGATCAGGACATTAGCTCATGGCAGATCTATGTGATATTATATAAAACTATTTATTATATTTTACCTGGTCTCGAGTTATTACTTCCCCATGGCTTCTTAAACCCTTGCTGTGTGAATAACTAAGTACTATACATATGATTGACGCACGCTAATGTTGTGGTACTGAAATTTCCCCCACTATGGACCTGCTTTGCATTCCTTGCATATCAGTGTAAGGGTTCGCCCTTCCCACCTAGAAGACAAGGACATCATCCGAAAGGAGCGGTTAACCCTCCTTGTTCCCAACAGAGATGGAACCTACCTTGAACCTGCCCGACTGTCAGCAACCACACAGTGCAATCTGCCACCAGAGAAACTACTTCAGTGAACTGTGCGATCGAGGGAATAGAGGAAATGGAGACAAACAAGAGGTCGAGTTGCAAAAGGGAGAGAATGGTGATGGAGGAGAGGAAGGAGGGTGCAAGAAGGAAGAAGGGGGCAGCAGAAGGAGGGAACACCATTTTCTGACACTCCACAGCTCGTTTTCCGAAACTGGCAAATCCTCAACGGGCCAACCTGTGCTTCCTTCCGCTAAGTCAAACAAGTTTGCATCATGTGACGGACAAGGTATCAAGTATATGTAAGTAAGTATTTAAACATTTCCGCGAATCAGTTTGTGCGAAATCTCAGATGGTATCGACAACACTGCATGGACCACTGCACGCGCGCGCATGGGCAATCGTCCATGGTGTCTTGTGTGGTTGAGGCACAAACTTAGGGTGACCTGGGAATGGAAGTCACTATGTGCATAGCTAATACCCCACGTTCACCAGAATACACTAGCTACAATTGACCATTGGACTAGCTTTGTCCTTACTATACTACCTTTGCTACTCATCCAATTGTATAGCATTTTATTTTATAACGGAACCTTGCTATACCGGACGAAAAGGGCCAGATTATACAGATCCGGTATAGCAAGGGAAACCTGTAGGACAAGGATGAGGTCCTCGCACAATGTAAAAGGTCATTTCAGACTTTTCTCGCTTATGAATTTGAATTGATGGAGATACGGTGTGTTTGCCAATAAATGGCCTAGAACGATTATCCTCCTAACACTATTATCTCCAGTTGCAGTCATTACTACGCCTCGAACTCACCTGTTGCTGTTTCAGATGCTAGTGCGGAGCGTTCACTGGAGCTGCTGAAGCTTCACTTTGCATGTAGCACCATCCATGCTCATTATCATCTACTTCTGTTGACGCTTCCAGAAGGCCCAGCCTTCCGAGTAAGTTCGTTGAGCTACCTGCAAGCATGCTAAGCCTTTCTTTTTTTAATCTCTCTTCCCAATGCATTTTCCGTGACGGCACTATACCTGTGATTCCAGAACAAGGTTCAACCCGAGGACCGTTTACTCAACAGATATAAAGTGGGAGTTCTGATCAAACTGATCAAACTGCTCAAATGTCAATTTCTATTATGATGGAGAGAACCTCAGACAACCTGCATCATATCAGACCTCCCATATTGGATACTTTGCGTCCTGGAGCTGTCGGAGTGATACAATGCTTGCTAGATGCATAGCTAATCCCCAGCTTGGTCATACTTTCTTTCATCTTGGCAATGAAGTTTGTCCGTTTCACGTATAATATTCGACTTCAAAGCCTCAACCCGGAAGGCTCAAAAGATATAGTGCTTGCTGTTTCGGATAACCTCGGTTATTCTAACGGTTGCTAGTTTCTGGGCAGACACCCTTGTTAGAAAGAGTGAGGTGGTAGCACAAGCAGGGTTCATGAACCTCCAACACCTCAATATACATCCAATACATCCTTTAGCCCTTCAGGAGCACATCTCGTAACGCTCGCATCAATGGCCACCACCAACCTCCCGACTCATACCATCACAAGGTGCATTTGGTACTAGTAGTGACTGGCCTCCCGACCATGAGGCACTCAATACCCCTACTCTCCGTCCCATACCTTCCGAGCTCCCGCTCCCCACTCCTCCTCACCCCCCCAACCACCCCCTCTCTCCTCACCCCTCTCCTCACCCTTAACCTTCTCATCATACTACCATGCTGCTATTCCAGTGCTATGCTATAAGCAAACGGACATTCATGACATGTAAGTGAATGCATACTCATCATGCTGCCATGCTATAATACTACTATACTGCTATATCAACATGCCGCCATGCTTGCTATATATTGAGTATGTTACTATGCTGGTACCACGCTATACTTCCTGCTGCTATACTATCATGCTTGCTTTAATAGATTGAGCAAGAGATTAGTGATAGTGATTTTGAAGTATGCAAGTAGTATAATTATCATGCTGCTATATTATTAACATACTTCGTTCGGGAGTCTGGCATATAGTTGGTGTGAAGAAGGGGATGGACGACAGACATAGCGAGCCAATAATTTTTTTTTCTGATGGAAGTGTGCTTTAAGCTCAGCATTCGTATGAAGAGATCTCCACTCACGTGGCACCCGTTTCTTGGCAATCGATAAGCCCGACGCCTGACTATCGTTGCATCGTCCTGGGGCCAATAACTACACCTGTTATTATGTTATTTTCTCACCGTTGGAACAATCCGCGCCCCAGTGATTGACCGTTCCCGCAGACACTGCCCATTCACCTCTCCAGCAGCCTCTGACTCGCTTGCACCCACCATGTCTTCCTCCGCATCCTCTGCCGGCTCACACCAGCCCTCCGGCGCCCCTCCCAACCCCAAAGCCCGCATCATCAACGACATGAACGCCGACCACTCCGATTCACTTCGCCTGTACCTCACTCACTTTTCCAAGATCCCTCCCCCATCCCCATCAACCATTCTCCCAGACCCTACCCTCATCGACATTTCCCTCGAAGGGTTGACAATCTCGCACCATCTTTCCCCGCAAGCAGCGGCGCCAGCAATCACCTTTATCCAGTTTGACCCACCGCTCGCGTCCTTGTCCGAAGCGCGCGCCCGGCTAGTTGCAATGACCGAGGAAGCGCAGGAAGCTGTGCTCGGCAGTAAGAGCGAACAACCACATGTGGACGTGGTGACGTTACCAACTCTATATGGATGGTTCATTGCTGCTGGTGTAATCAATGCCTTGATTTTCTTCGCTCCGGGAATCGTTGACAAATATACGCTTCCTCCTCCGGGGACGAATCCCGCGCCAGAAGGGTATCCGGAGGATCTTCCGTATAGCTGGTACACGAGGACGTTCTTGTTTGGGTTCCCTCCACTGATAAGGCTGTTGAGTCAGTTCAGGTACCTGTTCTGGGGAGTGGTATTGGCAGCTCATATTGTGGAGGGGGCGATACTGGATAAACGGCTTGTGGGGAAGTATGGGGTGAAGAGAGGGAGTGGGGTGTGGTTTGGATGGATGTGGTGGGCGTTTCTGGAGGGTTATCCGGCGCTTCAGAGAGCCGAAGGCGTGTGGAGGGGGCTTCAGGCTGGGAAGAAGAAGGCATGAATGGATGGGAATGGAAGTGGGTTGCGTGGTAGGGAGGATTGTTGTATGTGGCAGGTGTGAGGGAAGGAAGTGATGGAAGGAAGCGGCATAGCGAGGGTCAATATTTGAGGATATGAACTTTACGGCGACAAGCTGCGGAACAATTAATGCTATTAATACGAAGTTTCCTTTTTATAGTTCCTCAGTTATCTCCGGATTTTAATCGACAGAAGAAAGAATGGCTGGAGATTGTTCTTTACCCCCCTATATGTTGCGCTGGAAACATCTGTCACTTATTATTCCTCGCATCTTGGACTTGATTTTTACTTGCCGTTTCCAAGGGCGATTTCTGGCATTTGTTTGAGATTACCCTATACCCTGAAATGCTGCCAGATGCAGGTCAAGATTGCACCTTTAAGGTTCTCTCTCCTAGGTCGAGGATCTAGACTACTCAGGTTGGGAATGGCGACACGCACAACATCACTTTTTTTTTTTTTAAATTCTCACTCTGACGATTCCACCCTATCTTTTGGTTCGTGGAAGCATTATTATCCCCCTTAATCCCTTAATCTAATATTTCTCCAAACGCTTTATATTTTTCCCGGGTCTGTATAATATCGATGCAGCCTCAGGCCAACTCGCACCTTATACCTATCCGATGCAATACATCATTATTCCCACCTCTGACAAGACCAATTTTCCTGTTTTTCGAAGGGCTGGTTGTCGTTAACGTCTCGAACACTTTTGATTTTATGCTTATATTGACGAGGAATGCGAATGATGCATGATTATGACGACGGTTCTCCATTGTTCTATTCAGGCGATATTCACCTGTGCTTTTGTTCTCTCTAGTCAATACCCAATAAGAAGAAACTTTTTTTTGATTTGTCGCCTGCACACTATGGAAATAATGTGGAATACTCGATCCGGTTTAAGTACTTCCACAACATGCTTCGTCTCGCTTGTCCTTTCCGTGTCATACAAAGCTGGAACGAGGTAACCCGAATACAACCGGGGTGTTATGCCTTGCTCCTTCAGAGCGATCAACTTTCTGGCACCCTCCGCTCTCTTCAATACTCTCTGTGGTATCGACGCATTTAGAAGGACTTGTTCAAGCACATAAAAGGTGTCACATAATGCGGAATGGAATAACTATAGCGTAGTTGTGTATTCACTCTACTGTGCTCTCGGAGTACTGGTTGGAATGCTGCATTGGAGGGTGGGGGTGGGGAGGTAGTGAGTGCAGTTAATTATCTTCGTGCTTTGCACGATCAATGCTATATAAGAAAATTTCGCTGGCCATGGTATGTATACACCGAGAAAGCGTCATTACATTTTCTTCTGTTCGCCGTACCCCACCGGACTTAACCCGTTTAAAAGGTGAAATTACCCTGAGTGCCCCCACTTGACTAATGGATTTGCCCCATCCATTTTGAATATGTGTCGACTGCATCAGTCTGGTCATCGATTTTCCTGCAAAACAGGCAAGTGCTTACCGTTCTTGTTTAGGTGGGGCAATGCTGAGACTAACTGCTTTTCAACACCACTAATCCCAGTCAACCCTACAGGACAATCCTATTGTCATGTACCTATCCGCGCATATGACGTTGCTACATCTCAAAGCACGTGATGGTCGCATACTTGCTTGATTCACCTCCAAACGTCAAGCATGCTGACCTCACAGAGCACTTGTTTGTACGGTGACTCCATGTCTCATGCTCTGCATTCTCCAGCCGGTCTAGTCACTCTCCGCACAACTTGTGCTTATCTTAGGTTCCGCAGCCTATGTCTCTCTGCACATAACCCTCGTTGCGTCAGAATGGTTTCCCACTCCTCCTCCCCGGTTGCGGCCCCTCCACAGGCCCCACCTGCATTCGCATCCGATTCTTCCGCCAGCTGCGAGCGTAAGAAGCGGTGGCACGAATCATTCACACGTCCCCGCTGGCTTCTCCACATCGAAGCCGCCGCCTGGCGCCAGCTCTCAAACATCGGCTTCTTCTTGCACCGCATTGGCCCGCCGGTGCCCGCTCTGCCCTCGTTCAGCCGCTCCATTCCTATAACTGTGTCATCCTGCAAGGAAGGCGAGATTGTGTTGACGTTCTGGACGCCGGAAGGGTACAAGTCGCCGGCGTATCCGGATGGAATTCCAAGTGCCCCGGGGGAGTCCGCATCCACCACCACCGGAAATGGCAACGCCAAAGATCAGGCCACCAAACCGGAGCCCTCCAACTCCCAAACCCTAACCCCACATCCCAAACCCGCCAACCCCCCTGAACGCTCCATCACCGCCGAAGCACCTACCTACTACCTCCGCTACCCCTTCCTAATCAACTTCCATGGTGGTGGCTTCACCCTCGGGACCTCCCTCGACGACATCCGCTGGGCGCACACAACTACTACCCTTCTCAACTGCATCTTCGTCTCCGTCGAGTACCGCCTCGCGCCACAGCATCCTTTTCCGACTGCCGTTGAGGATGGTGCCGACGCCACGCTCTGGCTTGTTGACAATGCAGACCTCTACGCCCTTGACCCGAACCGCATCGTAACCACAGGTTTCTCTGCAGGCGGAAACATGGCCTTCACAGTCCCCATGCGGGTACGAGATGAGATTTCCCGTCGCCGCGCTGCCCGAGGGCTCATCGCCAATCCTATCACGCGCGACCCAGACATGAACGGGATTGAGCCCGGTGAGGTACTCACTGAGCCCCCCACATTCCTTCCTCCATCCGAAGCCGACCACAAGGACGTCCGCGACGGTCACATCATAGCTGTCGCATCCTTCTACCCCTCCGCCGACTTCACATTACCCCGTGAAGTCCGGCGTCTTTCCATCCTCCGCAAAGACAAGTCCCTCCCCGCATTTTTCACCGACCTCTTCGATGCCTCGTATCTACACCCTCCAAAATCCATCGCCCTCGACGACAAGTACCTCTCCCCCGGCATAGCACCCACTGATATCCTGCGCGACTCCTTACCAGAAGACATTATCATCTACACGTGCGAGTGGGATGAACTCCTCGTCGAAGGGGAGCAATTCGCAAAACGGCTTGCTAGCGACGAGATTGGGAAGAGTGTCCGGTACAGGTGTATTATGGGTGCGAGGCATGGATGGGACAAGTCACCACTGCCGTGGCAGGGCAAAGATGAGAGACGAGACGGGGTGTACAGGGAGGTGTGCAATGAGTTGGGCAAAGTGCTGTATGGGGCTGGATGGAGGGATTTGGGTGGTAGCCACGGTAGCGGAAGTGCAGAAGCGAACAATACGAAAGATATAAGGCGGGTGAGTTCGAGCGTGCCGCAACAACGTGCTTGATAGAGTGTGTTTTGTATTCAGCTAGCTCGTCCCCAAGCGTTGTTATACCAGTTAGCATGGTTGTCTAGCCTCTCGCCTACGTATTACCTACCCCTGAACTAGATTACCTATTTTGGCATGATACATTGCCTAAGTTGCATTTGCTTTGTTGCACGAAATGATTTTTTTTTTATGAACAATATTTTCATACACAGAGAAGCACCCTAAGGAGTGAATTTGGCTGAATTGAGTTGTCAAGGGAAACAGAAGTTCATAAAAGTAGAGGCGTGCACTTTTCTATGGCTGGAGAAATTTATATAGCTCGTCAGATCGATCTGAAGTTGGTTTGCCAATTATTAATTTAGATCATGACCATAAATATTTCAATAAAGATGAACAATCGGAATAAGAACTCATTGCAGATTAAAAAATCAACATGGTGAATAAAACGATTGATCTATAGCCAAAGCAGCATCCCACCCAAGAGCATAGAATGTTCTACTTGCATGCACGCATATATGCCCTCACTCCTGTTCCTTGCTATATGCGCCTAGGCACCGTTCATGCGGTATGCCGCTCTTTCCGTCCGCACTCAAGCATTATAAACGACATAAATGAACCGCATCCACATAAATATTCCCACTCCAACTACCCCTCATCTAAAGCACTCCTTTCTTCATTCCGGTAGTTACCCCCTTGATCGCATCCGCATCCACAAACCACGCTACCCTCTCCCCACCCAACTGGTTCACCAAGCTACACGGCAACCCCTGCTCCGGCTTCTCAAAAATCGTCCTCAACACCTCCTGCTTCCCCTTCCCTGTTGCAACAAACACAACCTTAATTGCATGTGTCACAACTGGTAGGGTAAGAGTAATCCTTCTTGGAGGTGGCTTAGGGGAGTCCTCAATTGGTGCAACCCAGGCAATATCTTCCCTCAGCAGCTCATGTCCCGGGAACAGGGAGCATGTATGCCCGTCTGGGCCGCATCCCAACAGCACCATGTCGAATAATGGCACCTTGACCGAGTCCTTTGCTGCAAATGACTTGACAAGACGCTGTTCATAATCATCTGCAAGTTCCTGGGTATCATTCAGCAGTGACTCTTCAAGCGGAATCACAGTGGGAGTGCCATGAGGGTGGTCCACTGGGATCTTATCTAGCAAGACGCTTTTGAGTAAACCATAGTTCGAGTCTGCATGGTCCAAGGGCACGGCCCGCTCATCAGCAAAAAAGATCTCCCACTTCGACCACTGTGTGGCTGGGTTCGATATCAGCTCCGGCGACGCGAGAAGGTTTGGAAGCGAGCCGCCAGAAACTGCGATACGGAAGCGGTTGTGTCGAGCAATAGAAAGGTTCTGCGTATGGATGACAAAGGAGGCGAGCTTGCTTGACAGCTCCGAGATGGTGGGGAACGTGTACACTTCCGGAAGCTTTGTCATCGTGGATATACCAGTAGTGGGGTTTTCTGTTCCGCTGTGCGTATTGGAGTGTGCGGGGGGTGGCGTGGGGGGGGGCGGGCTGGTACTTGTTTGGAGGGGGAAGCGTTATCCGAAGGCGGGGTCGGACTAGCGGGGCGGATCGAAATCTGGTTGGCTCGCTTCGGAGGCGCTGGGTAGTATGAACTACCTTTTCTGCGGGTCGTTTATGTCGGTGGAGTAGGCTAGATAAGACGCCTATTGTAGCGAACTTTGCCTTTCCTTTTTCACTGGGTATGTCTTTGGAGGGGGAGGTAAGAATTCAGAAAACTGCAGAAAGTGCTAGCGTCGTGAAGAAAAGGTATCAGCTGCAAACAAGGGGATAACGGTTCAGATTGATGATAACTGACCTTTTCGATTCTGTAATCTTTTGGGGATGCTTTCTTGCTGCGCTGTGATGAATTGATGCTGGTTGCATACGTCCTATGATATGGGGCAGCAACAGAGGTACCATACATATGTTCTCGCGCCCAGACTCTCTCCACACAGGCCCACATTTCGTTATATAACTTCTAAATTGTTGTTCCATAATCATAACAGCAACTTCTTCTTGGCGTGACTTAGCAGTTGGATGATGAAAATTTCAATAGGCTAGCCCTAAAATGAAATTAAGTTTCAACTTAGTCTGGTTAGTTTCAACTGCCTGTCATGCCAGGTTATCATACCGTCACCAGACTACCGTCATTTCCACAGTTGCTTTTACAAAAGGTTGTTAGATGCTGTTCACTAGTTTCGTAGCCAGACGCTGACTAATTAAGTCTGGTCACGAGACTAGCTGTTCACAATAAACAGTCACTGCGCCTGGCTGTTCGATTTCCTTTTTTGGTCCTGAACATGACATCAGAGTAGTCGCCAAAGAATTTTACTTCTATTGTATTTCACCACCACCTTGCGACGTACGCCAGTACCCGATATAAAACTGCCCAAGGAGCATATATCTCAACAATCACAACAGAAATTTTCTATGCGATTTTTAGGGGGTTGAATAAAGAGTCATATCTTCGTACTTGACACTTTTATTTGCCCTAAAAGATATTGTGGTTGAATATTGGTACAATTAACCAGACTATGGTACAATGACATTTTTAATGGATGTTTAGGTATGCATTTGCATGGAATTCCCGTACAAAAGTACTCAGGAACATAGAATGTAGTACTTACTTTCAATGTTCCCTACCGCAATCGCAAAAGCCCACACAATACAATTTCCAAAACTACCAATCCAGATTGTGTCGGCATATCACCAGTCACTACAGTTAACTGCACCTATCACTTTATGCTGTATCTATTACTTTTATCAAAGTTTGAGAGCTTTTTACGGCGATAGGAACAATAAAAGCGTTAGAAAACTCTAAGAGTGATAAAGCTTTGCCATGGTATTATATCGCGGATTCCGTGGTAGGGGCATCTCGAGTTGAACAAAATCGCTTTCGTCATTGTCGCTGAACCTCATGACCCAATAGACTTAAAAGCGTAAGTAATAAAGCAGCTTCGAGCTCTTCATCAGTGTCAATAAAGATATTATCATCAGATGTCATATTGAGTGTATTGAGCACCTTCGGTGTTGAGGTTAGAATTACTAGTAAGTACTAATTTTTATTGGATATGATCTATAGTCGTTTGATCTGGAATGCGTTTCCAAGAAAAATTGGGTCTGGCGGAGGTCAAATTTTTTTCTGGTAGGTTGTGCGTTGATAAGGTCTGGGCCTATCTGATAGACTCTCCAGGTAAGCAATTATACCCTCAGCCTTTCTCAGCAGATGCTACTTGCAGTAAAAATACGCAGGTATATTTGTGCCATACATTCTGAATCCGGAAACTATGTTGAAACTTACATTGGTCGGCTGTGTGAAGAATACCATTATTTCACTTGTTTTGCTTGCCGAGTATCTGCTCTTCCGATTGAACCTTCACGATCCCGGTGTCTACTCCAACCACCACGAGCCAACTAGTAATATATTGGACTTTCTGACTGCGGTTATTAATATGACAGGTCGCTTGATAAAGGAAAGAGAGCCAGGACTGGAAAGTACAGTGTTATGAGTTATAGGGTGGTGGAGGAATGGCTTGCTTGGAAGGTTCATGCTGGATGATATAGATGAAGGGGCATATCAGAGGTGGATTGAAGAGGAGGAAGCGGCGGGAAAGAGCAGTAGTATGCTACAGAGAGAAGCAAAGAGGAAGCGACTAGAAGCGAAGAAAGCCAAACGAGCTGCAGTAGTGGCAGCGGATGCGTTAAGGAAGATTGGATTTCTAAATACCAAGCAAAAGACTAAGTGAAATGTAGAAATACTATTATACAATTTTTTTTCTTTTTTATGAAAAGGTTCAATTGCTTCTTTATTCTCTATATAAGTACTAGTACTTACGTTCAGTTTCGCAGAATGTCTACCGCGCGCAGACACTAATACCCCCTCCTCTCTCAAGTACAAGGACCCAGTGCTGAGATAACATTGTTCCTTGCCATTCCGAAAGAGACTATTATGTGTTCAGTTTGCAATACAAATAATTGCGATAAGGAATGAGAAGTAAAATGAATATATATTTGGTACTCACTGGGCTCGTAGATTTTTTTAAAAATGTAAGTGGGAGCTAACTAGTGTAATTTTACATATACTTACGAAAAATGCGTATGGAGCTTTGAAACATATATAAAGAGTTAACTCATGCGGAATTACCTATATAGGGATAAATAATAAATTTTTTATGAGAATGAACAAATTAAAAATAAAAAAAAAATAAAAAAAAAAATAAAAAAAAATAAAAATTCAATTTTTGCGCTTTTCAGAAGATATAAAAATTATTAAATCGGAAACCGGAAATATCAGTGGAGGGGGTGGGAGGAAAAGGTTTTGAAACATTGAGAATGAAATATTTCTACCACTTCGTTGTTTTCTATCGTGCAAACTATTTTGCTGGGTGGTGGCCGCTATAGGCCTAGGCATAGGCATATGTATGCGGAGGAGTCTCGGAAGTACAGTATAGTTTATATTTTCAAAGTGCCACATTCCGGGCGTATAAAATGACTTGACTTGACTTAGGTATGTACCTTCATGAGTACTAGTAGATACTGCTGAATATACAGTTTTCCCTTGCTATACCGGACCTCGTTGTACCGGAAACCTTGCTATACCGGATGCTCTCAGGTTGCTACATCCCGCTCCCATTCAAAATCCTCTTGCTATACCGGACGCACTAAGAATACCGGACCGGACAGGAATTGCCAGGCACTTACCCCCCTGTCTCCATACAAATAATATTTGCTATACCGGATACACTAACACTGAAACGTCCAATCTTGGCTATCCCACATTGCGTTCACCTTCAGATGCTTACTAAACTTAACATTACATAATAAAATTGTTCCCAATTACATTATTTTTGCTGCTCACCCCTATTCTGTCCTGCCAAGCATTTTATTCTATAGCGGAACCTTGCTATACCGGACGAAAAAGGCCAGATTTTACAGATCCGGTATAGCAAGGGAAAACTGTACTTACTTCCTTGATGCATACCTTACTTCACATGTTTTTTTAGACTGGGCAGCGTACCGGCAGCCTCCGGACCTGTTTCCAACGAGTCTCGCTTGGTGTTACCGGGGGTGGTATAGCAACAGGAATTACAGTGTCCTCCCACTACATACTTGCTGGAAAGGAAATTTGTGCCAGTGATATGTACTCACGGGTGTTCTGTTCGCTCGCCGTTTTCCAGACTTCGTCGCTAGCACTCTCTTGCAATTGGTAAGCATGAGCGCACGTGACCTGGCTAGCCTACAGGAAGCGCTAGAGCGGATGCTGATGTCATCTTGACATGCTTGTTAATCCGGCACTAGTGCGACCAACACGGTAGTAGTAGAATAGGATCGACTGTTCTAGAAGCGTCTTTCTGTTCCACCGCACTCCACGGGGATCCTTCGCTTTCGCGCAGGCTCCAGCAGCTTCCATAACGACGGGACGGTGGCGGCGCAGCCTGCTTGTGGGCTGGTTTTGCACCAAGCGGTGACTGAGAGAGCTCAAGTGAATATAAGATGCCCCCCCAATCCTCCGAGCACCGGCTTCTGTTCTTTCATCACTATCAGCCTCAGGCAACGGTACCACAACGATTCTGCCGATACTCGACCACTGTCCACTATTCCAACTCACGCAAGTAGTACCTGAAGACGGTCCCCCAAAGTGTCAACGCTACAAGCTCGCCGTGCTTATAACCCTTTTCGAGTCACAAAGTTCAGCTCACCCAGAATGCCTCTCTTCCCTCGATTGGCTCCTCACTCGCCAGATTCACCTCTGAATCTGTCAACTTTGCTCTCTCTCTTGAATGGAGCCGATGACTCCAATCCATTCTCCTATCACTACACCCGGTCTCAAAGCCCCTTGAACCGCCGCGAAGGCTTGAATATCAGTCCCAACTTCGACGTCATTGAGACTGCAAAAGCTTATATCTTGCAGGGTGAATTTCCAGGGCTGACAGATAAGAAAGCTGTGGGCATCGAGTTTACGGATCCACAGACTTTGGTAGTGAGGGGAAAGATTGAAAAGTTGACCCGTCCTGTGACACCTGCTCAGGAGTCTCTGCAGCGACCTCACACTCCTCCAAAGCCGACTGTGGAAGACGTCGATGATGATGAGGGAAAGTCAACCATCCTCACTCCAACCACTACTTCATCCACTGCCGTAGAGCAGGCGCCAAGGAAAGACTCGAAGGACCAGATCAAATATTGGATCTCCGAAAGAAATATTGGCTCTTTCCAGAGGACTTTCAGCTTCCCTGGTTTGATTGACCAAGATAATGTGAAGGCCAAGTTGGAGAATGGTTTATTGACTATTGAGGTTCCAAAACGTGCCAAGTTACCTTTGCGCAAGGTTGAAATTCAGTAAATGATTGGCGAATAGTAGCTATTGCTATTAAGGGACAGGGGAGGTTGATAATTGGAATAGCCGCTTGCTTAGCGGGGAGGGGAGGGGGGATTATGAAACACTGATGTTTCTCTTTTCTTTTTACTTCTTTTTCGAAGCATGACATTGCGGCGTCTGGTTTGAAATGTTTTGCAAATCCTTTTTTGTTTTTCTTGTTTGCTTCTGAGGCTTGGAAGACGCTCATGTAAGGATTGTGATGTCATGTTCTCGTATTATTTTCAACTTCAGCAGTTGTACTGCCGGAGACCGAAAGTAATAAGTTACTGATCACGAGAGCAGTTGCTACTTCTGGTTTGTTTGTTTTTGAATTTTTTTTCCTTTTGCTTGGCTTCTGGTCTTGACTTTTGCGACATGGCTTAATATATAGTAAATTGAATTATTTTGATGGAAACAACTTGTTGGTAAACTATATCCATCTCGTCATGGATCTAAGGCCCTGTTTGGTTGACCACATATAGCCGAGATTTCAAGTAGAAACTCCGGCAACCAAACGATTTCTACGCTTCACTAGGGCCATTTCGCACAAAACTAAACTGTGAGTTTCCGCCCGCAAAAATTGGAACTGTCCAACAGAGGTGACTATAGCCATGTATCATTTCGCTTGCTATACCAAACTGTATCACACTATTGCATCACATCATGACATTGACATCGCATTGCACCACTATTATGGCAGAACTCAACCCTCACAATATCCTCACTCTGGACCTATTATTGGAATAGAGATAACAGAGTAGATGCTGTTATTTTACAACGAAACTCCTATGTGGACATCAGCATTGCAAGGAACTGTGTACTTACAGGAGGTTTATTTTTCAGCAAACCTGTGGTGTCCTTTGGAAGGTCCACTTTGCTTGTAGTTCTGACATTTTGGGTAGGCTGATTCAGCGCTATACCAGAAGGCATAGACAGTGATAGCTGTAGTAGCTTGGGACTCAGAATGCAATAGCTGCAATTGACAAGTTTGACATTGCTGGCCCCCTCTTTTTTTTTTTTTTTTTTTTTTTTTTTTTTTTTTTTGCTTTTTTTTTATATTCGCACAATGAGAATGTAGGCAACGAACCTTCAAGTTGCCAAATTTTTTTGCATTGCATATCTGTAGGTACGTAGTCAAATTGTAGCAAACAAACACTTCCCCAGTTGCAACTGCACCACTTACGCCGTATCCCGCCTTGGCCATTCAAATTGATGCTAGGTCTTAACTATCTGATACGACCTACTGCAACCAAACAGGGCGTAAGTGTGTGTAGGTAAACCCCGTAAAAGAAAAAGGAAAATAGTGAAGTGCCGAAATTCGAATTTCTTACTTTTTTCCCTCTTGGTCACATTTACATCAATCACTTTATTCTAGCAAGCCTCTTTATCATGGACATGGCGTTTAGGATCAGGCATTTAGTTGCATTTACATGTAAAGATATTTCTGTCGGGGCGGTCAATTGGCTATACATGTGAGCTGGCATCGAGTCTAGAAGCTAAAGCTCGCAGGTCATATGGAGTATTTCTAGAGGGCTTGAAAGGCTCCTGCATGTTGCTATCTAAATGGACACTTCCATTTTAACTTGCTCAAGCATCCCTATGTCACTGCATGAATCTCGCTGCAACCGTCTTTCACGTTGCCTTGTCCAGTCCAACCTCAATCAAGCGCCACCTGGATAATGATGTTACTTGAAGGTACATAAGTGCTTAACATAATTATAAAGTATTGGAGTTTTACTCTTGTGGGATGTTGAAGACTTTACAATCCTCGTTATGTGTACTGTACTCCCGGGGCACTCCAGAACTGCAAGGGCGAATGATACGTGCGTCTGATGCTAATCACAACGAAATGAGGCTCTCGTTGGGTCGCCAATAGGTGGGGTACAGGATTGGCATAGTCACGTACGCAGCTACAGCTTGCTAACGGTTGGTTAAAGATGGTGGCGGAGTACGAAAATCAAATGCGGAGTTTTGAATAATTGCAAACAATCATCAATCGTCGCTTCCAATATACTCAACGCGAAACAAGGCTCCTTATCCAAGCTCTCACCATTATTATCGTCGCATCTCGTACTGACACCAGTCATTCCAAATGGGTAAAAATGATCCCAAAAGCCAAACGGGGTTCCGTAAGAGTGTTAGAAGATTGGGGGAAAGGCTTAGCATTGGGTCAGTTTTCAAACAAAGTGGCGATTTACCTCTGCTCAGGCTAACTTCCGTCACTCCATAGAGGCTCATCCAGATCGAGATCTCCTGCTGGCAATATAGCGGGGCATACGAGGGCCTCTAGCGCATCCCCGTCAACAGATAGGCTTTCGCATACTCCCCCTCACACAACTCCACAAACAGGGCAGGCACAAATATCAGCGAGCCCAGTTACTACTTTCACCTCACCACTACCATTAGTACAAATACAAAATGTGGATTCCATCCCAGTATCCGGTTCATCACATTTACCAATTGCATCAGGGCCACTGCAAACTCCTCCGCAGAATTTACAAAATAACGATACACGTGCCAATATCGAAGATGTAATTAAGGAATTACAGTCTGCTAAAGCTAATATCGAAGAAAGGCAATGGAAATATACCAACAGGCATGGTGAGACTGTTGTTGTAGTGGAGCGGATAGGCCGCATCCTTAAGGGGGTGCAGAAGTATACAACTATAGTTGATACAGCAATACAGCATAGCCCCGAAACCACCGCTCTTGTATGGGCTGGTGTTAGATTTATTTTGCAGGTCAGTGATAGAATTCTCCCCCCATGGAACTTTTGCTTAATATAATAGGTTGCACTCAATCATGTCGAATTAATGGAAATCCTGGAACTTGCAATGGGAACTATTATTGATAGGATGGCCACTTGTGAATTCTATGCTCGCATCTATAGGACTACATCATTGGAGGTCACATTGCATTCAGACTTAACTGAGGCTTTTAACCGCAAGTTGGGTTCTGCTCTGGACGAATTCTATGATGCGATTTCGAAGTTTACACTCGAAGTGCAAAAATATTTTGGTAGCTCGGTATCCTGTAGGTTCAACTCAGTTTGGATCAGTTTGGACCTCACTAACGAGAACCAAATTTAGGGGCAACGAAGATTGGGAATCTCTTTATGCCTTTCTCAACATCGATGCAACCATTTCTCGATGAAATAGCTAGCAAGGAGAAGGTTATTCAGGAGTATGCAGATATGGCTACAATGAAACGGGTTATGGGTAAGAACGCTATGTGAGTCCCATATGGATAGGCAAATTTATCTAATGAGAATAGAGAGTTCCAATGATCTTAAACAAATGGAGGGTCTTTTGAATGATATCAGAGGAGAATTGAAACTTTTGTCTACGCTAGACAGTAAGTGCATGATTATATTAATTTCGGTCATAAGAAATGGTTATGCAATTGATGCTAATTGTAATAAATAAATGCAGATATCTCCATGAACATGGAAGAAAACCTTGTGGCAACCAGGGATATTAAGGATATGGTAACTACACTTGGTATGTTTATGCACACCTGTTCGCCGATCTCTTCTTTAACATAAATTAGTATCGAATCAACGTCAAACAGCGGTTTGGAAAACTTTAGATTCAGACTTTGAGCAGCTTAAGAAGAATTATCTAGATAAACAAAGGCTAGAGTTTGAGTTTGACCTATATATTCCAGCAGAAGGAATGATACAACCACACGATAGCAATCGCTTTGATCTACTGGACGCTGTTCAAGAATTCCTTTCAGATGCCATGCCACAAAAGGTTTGCTTTTATTTTAATTAGTCTTTTATTTCATTTGGTGCTTGCAGCCTTGCCGGCTTTTGCTAAGATGAGTGAATTAAAAGGTTTGCTTGATTCAAGGTGCTGCTGGATCTGGAAAATCAACGTTCAACCATCACCTTGCACAGCAGCTATGGTCTGTCTTTGACAAAGCTTCCAATAAAGAAATTGCAGTGGTTCCAGTATTTATATCACTCTCTAGAGTATATACATCTGGAACCCACAACCAAGATCTAATAGCTGCTTTCTTTACTAAACAAGGCTTTCATAAAGACCAAATAGACCTAGTTCGGCATCAACGGCAGTTCGTATTTATCTTGGATGGTTATGATGAAATTGAAAGACGAGATCGCAACTTTTATACCGAAAATGAGCTTGATACATGGAACGCTAAAGTGGTCATTACCAGCCGACCCGAATATTTGCCTCCTGGGTATCAAAGTCAGTTTTACCCCCGTGGTCAGCCAAAACTATTACAAGAATACTACCTTGCGCCATTTTCGAAGTCAAACATCCAGAGGTATATTTCGCAATATGTGAAGGCTAGACCTGGTCGCTCAGTTGAGGAGTTCGAACAGTATATACTGAAGCCCGATGTGTGTGCCTTAGTCAGCAACCCTTTCCTACTCAAAATGACTATGACCGTGGAACCAGCTCACAGCAAAGACAAACTCAAGCGCGGTGATTTATATCATCAGTTCATTGATTATTGGATCAACAAGGCAAAGGAGCGTTTGGATAATATTCAACTACCAGGAGCCCAGCGTGATGCATATACCCAATTAACTGACATCAACTTTAATTTCCAAGCACGATGCTTTTGTCAACAATTTGCACTTAAGCTCTATCGCTGTCAGGTATTAGAAGCAACCTATGTACCTGCTAGTATTTTCTCCGATGCTATACCACAAGATCAGTCATCCTGGAAACGCTTTTTAGCAAATGATGATATCAAAGTACAAATTTTACGCCTCAGTTCACCGCTTATTCGACAGGGCAATTTATACCGATTTTTACACAAGTCACTACGGGATTATTTGGTAGCCGAAGTAATTTTGGAGGATGAGGCATTCAAAGGGTGTAAAGCTAACGCACTAATCAATGAGTTTCATCTTGTTGATGATCCTGGTGTTCTTGATTTCCTTGTTGAAAAAGCATGGCCATTGCAAGACTATTTTTTGACCTTGATTAAGCGATCCAAAACTGATGCAAATTTTTCAACAGCATCAGCAAATGCAATTACAGTTCTAGTTAGAGCAGGAAGGAGCTTTGCAGGTCATGATTTGCGTGGCATACGCATTCCTAGAGCAGATATAAGTCGTGGCTTCTTTGGTCGAGCCCAATTGCAAAATGCAGACCTATGTGAGGTTCGTAGATATGTAGTCAACAAAAACTCGTTACTTATATAATTAGCTAATGGTATAGAGCAGATTCGTATGCATCAAACCTGGCTTGAGAAGACAGACCTAAGTAAAGCTAGCATGAATAATGTATCGTTTGGGGAAAGACCTTTTATGCAACTACCAGCAACCTCACTGAGTGTCGCCTTCTCTCCTGACGGCCAGCTGCTTGCCTCTGGCAGTGATGATCGCACTATACGCCTGTGGTCAGTGCTACGTCATGAAGCCGTGCATACCTTTGAGGGTCATAGCGGATCGGTACTGAGTGTCGCCTTCTCTCCTGACGGCCAGCTGCTTGCCTCTGGCAGTGCTGATCGCACTATACGCCTGTGGTCAGTGCTACGTCATGAAGCCGTGCATACCTTTGAGGGTCATAGCGACTGGGTACAGAGTGTCGCCTTCTCTCCTGACGGCCAGCTGCTTGCCTCTGGCAGTGCTGATCGCACTATACGCCTGTGGTCAGTGCTACGTCATGAAGCCGTGCATACCTTTGAGGGTCATAGCGACTTGGTACTGAGTGTCGCCTTCTCTCCTGACGGCCAGCTGCTTGCCTCTGGCAGTGATGATCGCACTATACGCCTGTGGTCAGTGCTACGTCATGAAGCCGTGCATACCTTTGAGGGTCATAGCGACTGGGTACGGAGTGTCGCCTTCTCTCCTGACGGCCAGCTGCTTGCCTCTGGCAGTGCTGATCGCACTATACGCCTGTGGTCAGTGCTACGTCATGAAGCCGTGCATACCTTTGAGGGTCATAGCGGATCGGTACTGAGTGTCGCCTTCTCTCCTGACGGCCAGCTGCTTGCCTCTGGCAGTGCTGATCGCACTATACGCCTGTGGTCAGTGCTACGTCATGAAGCCGTGCATACCTTTGAGGGTCATAGCGGATCGGTACAGAGTGTCGCCTTCTCTCCTGACGGCCAGCTGCTTGCCTCTGGCAGTGCTGATCGCACTATACGCCTGTGGTCAGTGCTACGTCATGAAGCCGTGCATACCTTTGAGGGTCATAGCAGATCGGTACTGAGTGTCGCCTTCTCTCCTGACGGCCAGCTGCTTGCCTCTGGCAGTGCTGATCGCACTATACGCCTGTGGTCAGTGCTACGTCATGAAGCCGTGCATACCTTTGAGGGTCATAGCGGATCGGTACGGAGTGTCGCCTTCTCTCCTGACGGCCAGCTGCTTGCCTCTGGCAGTGATGATCGCACTATACGCCTGTGGTCAGTGCTACGTCATGAAGCCGTGCATACCTTTGAGGGTCATAGCGGATCGGTACGGAGTGTCGCCTTCTCTCCTGACGGCCAGCTGCTTGCCTTTGGCAGTGCTGATCGCACTATACGCCTGTGGTCAGTGCTACGTCATGAAGCCGTGCATACCTTTGAGGGTCATAGCAGATCGGTACTGAGTGTCGCCTTCTCTCCTGACGGCCAGCTGCTTGCCTCTGGCAGTGCTGATCGCACTATACGCCTGTGGTCAGTGCTACGTCATGAAGCCGTGCATACCTTTGAGGGTCATAGCGGATCGGTACTGAGTGTCGCCTTCTCTCCTGACGGCCAGCTGCTTGCCTCTGGCAGTGCTGATCGCACTATACGCCTGTGGTCAGTGCTACGTCATGAAGCCGTGCATACCTTTGAGGGTCATAGCGACTGGGTACTGAGTGTCGCCTTCTCTCCTGACGGCCAGCTGCTTGCCTCTGGCAGTGCTGATCGCACTATACGCCTGTGGTCAGTGCTACGTCATGAAGCCGTGCATACCTTTGAGGGTCATAGCGACTTGGTACTGAGTGTCGCCTTCTCTCCTGACGGCCAGCTGCTTGGCAGTGCTGATCGCACTATACGCCTGTGGTCAGTCCTACCCAAGGCAAGCCGCACACTAGACAATCATTCCTTGGAAATCACCTGTCTATGGGCAGTGCCCCAACACAGACTCAACCTCACGAATGTAAACATTCAGGATGTAATCGGGCTCGACTCACTCAATTTTCGCCTGCTTGAACAACATGGAGCGGTTGGGAAACCTGTACTTACTAAGAGTAAGTGGAGTTGATAAAGGTGCTATTGGTTGTAGGTGCCTTGAAACACCGCCCGGGGCCCCATCCTTTCTTGTGGATTCTAGCCCCCTTTATATAGCCTCATCGAGCGTGGCGTTATTTTCTTCTTGCTTATGATATCTTTATTTGCTTAGCAATCATCGATTATACTATCGCTGTGGTTTGCCATTCGGTGGCACCGAGTCAGAGCCCGCCCTGCTATAGCGAACAGCGGTAAACGGTTACGTAACTTAAAAATATCAGTCCCGCAATTTATGAGCTTGTTGCACCGCCTCATTGACATCATGCTAGCAAAATTCCTATTATTATCGTGCTATGATGAACGCGACCCAGCCTGTTTTCCTATTTTTGGGGTATTGAGGTGGCGAAGTGGTAAGAGCTTGGGTTTAATTGTTTATTGTGGAAAAAAGGCGATCTTTTACAAAACAAGTAGTTATGTGATTTTTCCTGATTTTGCTTACCCGCCAAAGACGAAAGAGGGGTGTAGAGTTGAATATCTATCACGTCATTTTCCTTCCCTTTAATTTGTCTTATCATTTATCTTCCATTTTATTTTTTCCTCTCGTTTTATCTCACTATAGCCCATAGGGTGGTACGCAAATAATGATATTAAAAAAAAAAAACTTTCCTGACTTATGTTCGTATTTCCTTGATTTCAATTGCTCCTCTAGATTAGTGCTCAAAAAGGCAAAAATACGTCCTTGCAGTTAGTTTAGTTGAAAGGTCTTTGCAGAAACCATGACTAGCTCTCTACCCGGCCCTAGGTATAATAGCTATGATAATGACCGACCCCCGAGCGAAGCGAGTGGGGTCGATGTCATATTCCTTTTCATCTTTGGATCACGTAACCCCGCATACAGGCTACCAACCTATGGCAGGGTCTATATACCCATAGATATCTACTCAAGTAGGCGTGCAGCGTGCCCTCCAGCTCCGCACTGTTGTCTTTTTTTCCTATCCGGATTTTTACGCGATATGTCTGTCTCTAGTAGCCTATGCCATCGCTGCCACGGACCATTGGTAATAAACTCTTCCCCGAATAAGGTCGCGTAAGTGAGGTTCGGCTAACCCAAAAATGGCGGGATTGCTGGAAACGACTAGTTTGGGCGGATAAACCCAATTTGGGAAACCAGTTGACCAGTGAATTGTAGCCACAGAAGGGTATAAAGAGGGCCGAAGAATCGGTAGATAAATGAATAGAGCTCCCAAGATCTCCCAACGAGTTTAATAGAATATACTCTCTACTCTATATTTTTACAGAACCACGCCAGAGACCCACGCCAGTAGGCAGTAGGGAGAAGAAGACGTCTACTTGAAGACCCATCTACACGGCGGATGAACGGAACTTAAACATACGAATTATACATACATGAAACAGGATAGCAGAATATACATGAGGATTGATAGATATGGAGGTCTTTAGCATATGAAGGCAGGTAACGTGGGTGGGGGCTCTAGCATGGCTTCCGTTTGCTCTTTGCAGTCGAAGTGGCCCTGGGGGTGGTGCTCTTTTCCTTTTGGGCAGGTTGGGCATGTGGAGCTCCCTTCTAAGCAACGCTGGGTGGGTGAGAGGGGCTATTATAAATGCCAATCTACAGTAGTTGAGGGTTAACAAAGTAGGCGCCGGAATGTAACCTTGCAGCTGTATTTTCAGAGGCCCGAAGAATATTTATCATATGGTCTCGTGAAACGAGATCACACTTCAACCAAAATTCCAGAGCATCTAAAGGGCCCCTGGAGGAATGATATTGATACTCTCCTAAAGCGCTGGAAGCGTGTTTGAACTCTATAGAATAGTAACTCCTGTAAAGATACTCGCAAAGTTCTGGGCTAAGAATTGCAAAACCTCTCGGGACAAGCACTTTCTGCCTGAATGCACACTGACCGCCTGCTCTACTTTTGGTCACCTGGTCTCAGCCATGGTCTCACCTTGAGTCTGGGCTAGCTATGGCATCAGCTCATGCATATTTAGATCCAGTCTAATGCAATTTCAAATATTGGCAGTCTCTCCAATATGCGGAACTTGCTTGTTTGGGTATAAATTCTAGAAAATTGCATATCTTTTCTGTTGTCACGTATTTTTGAATAACATCATATACGTCCGTTTAGTTACCATTCTCTCTGTTATTAAATAAAAATTTTATACTATAAATTACTCTATAGGGTAAAATCCGACCTTTCAAATCTTACATGGTGTGAAATTGCGTTTATTTCTAAGTGTGCCATGAACGTAAATGAGGCGATCCCAGGGTCAGCTAGGACTCGGACTGAGACCTAGGCTAAAAACAGGCGATCAGAAGTAGAGCAGGCGGTCAGTGTGCATTCAGGCAACAAGTGCCTGTCCCGGGAGGTACATGCTCTAGCATAACACCTTTTACCCTCAACTCACGCGACATGGCCTTCCTCAATGACTAAGCGTCAAGGTCACGAGACTGGTATAGCTGTCGCTGCTTGGCGCGCCAATGCTTCACGTCTCCCAACCTCCCGCTCCCGACCATGACTTCCCAACTTCCCCTCCACATCTTGTTCCTGGTAGCAGCGACGCTTGTCCTGTCATATCAGTTTCAGTCAATCGTTCCGCAACCGTATCTCGTGAGTGTCGCACAATTCCCCCAAGCCCTGGATAAATTGACATTCCCATCTGACTTCTTGCGCATGTGGCAGGATGAAGTATTTCATATACCCCAAGCACAACGGTACTGTGATGGGAAATGGATGGAGTGGGATGACAAGATTACGACGCCGTTTGGATTGTATTATCCCCGTTATTTCTTGTTAGTATAAGATCACTGATTGCGGAAACCAGATATATCCTCTCATATATCTACACTCTCCTTCTCCTTCCCCTTCGTCCAATCCTAGGCCAGCCAGAAACCTACATCTGTTCAACCGCTATCCTGCGCTCTCTCAATGCAATCGGAGTCGCAATCGTGCTTCCGGTCCTGGGGTACCGAGTATCACGGAAATTGGGAAGGAGTGAGGTAGCGTCGTATCCCGCCTTGGCCATTCAAATTGATGCTAGGTCTTAACTATCTGATACGACCTACCGCAACCAAACAGGGCGTAAGTGTGTGTAGGTAATCCCCGTAAAAGAAAAAGGAAAATTTTGAAGTGCCGAAATTCGAATTTCTAAGTAAGAATGTTATCTGGTAGGCTGCAACAAACAACTGATATAGAATTTTTTTTTTTTTTTTTTTTTTTTTTTTTTTTTCTTGTAAATATAGTGAAAGCATTACTGGTACTACTACAGCTACAAATCCTACACTACTAGTACAAGAGAAACGAAAGAGATTACGTAATATTTTGACACCCATACCATCAGCATGGCAACGTCACGGCACGCGGCTGGGTTCAATCCGGCGCGAGGCATTCCCTCATTGGGCCAATGCTGAGTGGCCGCGATTCCTGTGCTATACACTTTACTATACCTAAACAAAACCACTAACCACCTGTCAATCAAGATATGGTGAAGTGCATCAATTCAATAAGGGACCAGTTGTTACATTCGCCTGCTTGCTGACTAATAGGACAAAATTGGCTTTTTCCCCTTGAACATGTTTTTGACATCGGACAACTTGAGCGAAGTTCCTAACTCTATAGA
This sequence comes from Kalaharituber pfeilii, assembly GCA_015179045.1. Taxonomy (NCBI): domain Eukaryota; kingdom Fungi; phylum Ascomycota; class Pezizomycetes; order Pezizales; family Pezizaceae; genus Kalaharituber; species Kalaharituber pfeilii. The sequence goes on along the minus strand of WHUZ01000007.1, from coordinate 1,609,910 downwards.
ACACATTAACCCCATCTATCCCAAATGCCTCGTCCTACTAACAAGAGCCTGCCTGTGCACTGCTGCTATAGCTAGCAGGAAGAAGAAAAAGCAGTTATGGTGGAAGCAGATACCCACATTACGGTGGAAGTGGATACCCCATTACAGTGGAAGCATTTCGAGATGATATGTTTATATGGTACACAAGGGTTTACACAACGTGTATATAAAGGTCACCGAAGAATCAAGTTAAATCATTTCTGTATTGAGTAATACACTAGTACTAATTCTACAATCTTGGCTATATTGACACATTCAGACTATTGACACATTACATTTCAGAGGCCTCTCATACAAAGTATAATTTTTTCAAAACCCTATTACTCTAAATCAGACATCATCAAGTTGTAGAGCAGACGAAATAGTACATATCTATGGTATTTACACTTCAATCAGGTCTGGTTGGGTGACAAGGTAGAGTCTCAACCTCAAGCCCATGATTTCAGCTGACAGGGGTCCCTTATTGATGCACATCACTATAAAAAATCTGGCTTCCGGTCAATACTCACGCCATCAACCTCCAAAGAATTTACTACAGTCTACCCTTGCTATAACGAAACTCGCTATAGTGAAAACCTTGCTATACCGAAAATTGCATGGAGCCATTATTCCGTTCGCACTCAAAGACCTCTTTCTATAACGAAAATCCACCAAATGAACGAAACGAAAATTAGATTGAGTGAAAGTTATTTCTGTCTACATACAAATTATTCTTGCTATAACGAAAAATGGGTAGTGGAATGCATGACTAAATCAAGGACCACCCAATTGCACTCCTAATTAGTTTTGGCCCAATTCCACAAAAAAGGGTGTGCTTGGATTGTACCGGATACATTGTGAAATGCTTTCGAACTGCGTCTAGGGTTTCTTTTTGTTTTTGCAGCTCCAGTCTTCTTTTTGCATAGTTGCTGCTTTTCTAACTTGAAGTTAGGCGTTGTAGGTAATTTTGCTTCAACAACATGATTAATTTTTGCATCTACATAGTACCTGATCAATACTTCTGTACTCTCGATTTTTTCCTTCTCCGGTTATTTCCATAAGGAGGAAAATCACAGAGTTAAAATCTGTTGCCATAAATTCCTTAGGTACTCGGGCTTCTAAATTCAGCTGCCAAGGACATGACTATTTTGCCACAATATTCTATAACGAAACCTTGCTATAACGAAAAAAAAGTGCCAGATTTTTGGTTTTCGTTATAGCAAGGGTAGACTGTAATCTCCTAATTCCGTTGCCCCCACACCTATTATAAACCCGGACCAATTTCAGGAACGTCTAACGTCATCGCACTCTTTTCTATTTCCCATCGGTTGATCTCCCAGCTGGCCGCTCCCTGTCCGGATCTCCCCTGCTTCTTGGCAGGGGCAGGGGCTTTACAACTGGCCTGGCTTGTTTCCGTTATGCGCCACGCTACAAAATATGTTGTAAACTTGTATCATGAGTGGGTCTCGCGAAAAAGAAAGCTGTTCAAGATCTAGGAGGTGACAAAACTACAAAAGAGGGTTTCAATGGAGAATTTAAAAGACTGAAAGCGGAGTCGAAGAAATGGATGGGTCCTCGCTGTTTTGTGCACGGATGATGTGGAACAATTTTGATGGATATCCCGCACATGACGTGCCAAGATGCTCAGACATACAGCCTAAGCACGAGATCAACAGCTGTCAAACTTGCAGTTGTGAGACACAACGTGAACGTTACTACTAGTACAACTAAACCTTGGATGTTAGTCTTTGCCAAATTTTGCTGGCACCAGGGATGGTTTCCAGGGATTTCCAGGGATGACTGCGCCACGCGCTAGAGAATCCTACGGGAGGAATTTCATTCCTGGGATTGGATTTCCAGGGCTGGATCCCTGGAAACCACTGCTTTTTGACTCCCATCTATCTTCACCGGTTTTTACTCAATTTTCATTCTGAAAGCTGAGATCGATCCAGTGAACTGATTCACACGGTAAACCAAAAATCAGGGATTGTCTGAGAATGTTGAGTTATGATACACGTAGTTCAAAGGTGTTCCATTTTCATGGGAGCAAAGGCCTACACTACGGCCTGTACTGCCTATAGTTACCAGTCCAAATTGGTAGTAGTAGTCATAGCACACCCGCAGTTATGACTTAGTAAGCTTTGGATTGAGTTGCCATCTCGAAGTTCAGTGAGATAAGTAGGTTAGCGGCTGGGCACGAAAGGGAGAAAACCTGGAGCATATATCCCTGATGCAGCAAAAACTCAATTGCATTTTTTGCTATTCCCAGGGTTGTGCCACATGTTTAGGGCTTTATCCCTGATAAATCCCTGGTATCAGCAAAATCCCTGAGCTAATATGAGCATTTTACACATCAACTCCCTCATCCCACTGAGCAACTTGCAATCGCAATGTAATCCGTAACCAATCTCAGCAAAACATGGACACCAACTAAACTCTGCAAAACATACAATTATGCAGAGAGGCACTTACAATCAATCCCAAACCCCTTCCCGTCTCCGTACCACCTTCCTGTGTGGTCCACGCCGCCGTTTCTACGCACACTTATCGTCAATTATTCAATTGGTCTACTCAGAACCCGCCCGATTCCGAGGACAAAAAGGACTGATGAACTGATGCATGTAAGACTCGGCATCCACACGGGACGGGACTTTTTAGCAACTCTACAGCTTACGGCTGAGCTGAGGAGCCTTCGTTGTCGCAATATCAATGCATAGAGTACCTTATTACTCGGTCTAGCAAGGATCCCGAAATCTTTCGTACTGTACCCCATCCTCTTTTTGTCCTCCGTCCAGCTTAACGAATTTCCAAACGGGCCCACCTGCATCGTTACACTGTAGATATCGGAACTTTCAAACTTGGTTCCCGCACGTTGTCGCTCCATCCAAGCCTAAAATCAACGCATGCACTTTAATATACCCGCATTAATACTATTATTATTATTATTCTAGGCAAAGATACTTTTCGAATCCGGAAAACTGTTCCTGGTATTTCAGTTGGGGCATTGACTTTTTCGTTGTATTTATAAGGCACCAAACTCCCCCGAAGCGCATACTTAGGAGGCATCCTTTCTCTTTCTTTTTTTTTTTTTTCTTTTTATTTCTGCTCTCTTTCTGCTGCTGTGGGTTTATCACGGGGACCGGTTTCGTTTTCACAGACAATTAACTGCTTTAGGCACAATCGCTCGCTTTAACTACTCGGATCATTCATTTACATCGAAGTTAACTGGAAAGAATAAGAATTCTCCACAGCGAAATCTTTCATTAAGCCCCCCGGGGTTTGTTCCACTCGTTTTTCGATTCGTTGATTCAGAAGGGGATCTATCGATAATTGCTAGGGGGGTTAAGGAACCGAACCGAACCACCGACGCACAACTTTATACGAAGCACAACAACAGAGGAGGGGCATAAAAGGATCTTTTCGTATACGGAAGAAAGAAAAGGATGGGTTTTCTCACGAAAACCACGGCAGCCCTGATGTGGGGTGTGCTGCTCATGGCCGGGGTAGGAGTCGAGGCCGCGTGCTCCAGTAATCTGCTCGTCGACGACTTTGCAGCGTTCTCGCAGAACTTGAATTCGTTAGGGGAGTGGACGAGTGGTGAGTTTATTTTGTTATTATTATTTCCTTTTTACCCCCTTCTGTAAATCTTCAAGTCAATTGCGTTTTGATCATTGGCATCCTTTGCTTCCCTATGCGCGGAGGTTAACGACACACAGACGACGGCACTATGACTTCGATTAGCGCCTCCTCCGGGAAGCTCACGTTCACTCCTAAGTCCGACTCCTATTTCTACAGCCCCCTCAGCTGCATCCAGGCCAGTACGGAGGGGTACAGCGCCATCACGTTCCCGTTCAAAGCCCCCGCTGGCGGCACCTTCTCACTCGAGATACAAACATCCTCCGGGGGGTGTGGTGCTACCGCATACCAGAGCCACTACGTCGCCGTGAGCGGATTCTCGAGCGGGCAGACGCAGACGGTCACGATTCCACTTACCAATTTCACCGGTGCGAATCTTGCAGCAGTCAAGGCGCTGGTGTGGGGGGGCTTCCAGGGCGGCAGTGCAAGCAGCGCCTGGGAGCTCGGCAAGGTCGAGTTTATGTGCACCAACGGCGGCGCGTCGACGCCGATGCCGACGACGACCTCTTCCGGGCCAGTGACGACGGCGAATTGTTCGTCGCCGCTGGTGATCGACGATTGGATCTCGCAATCCAGATTGACGTTCCTGTTCTATAATGCCATGATGGAGCCTTCGTCCGACGATGGCACAATGCAGTCGATTGTCGTCGACTCGACGAAGCAGCGGGTCACATTCATGCCAAAGGCAGGCTCGTACTTCTACTCCAGCATGAACTGCATCGCCAGCTCATCCCGCGGGTACGGCGGCATCTCGATGCGGATGAAGGCCACCGCGGGGACCACCATGACCGTCGAGCTGCAGTCCTCGGCCGCCTGCGATCCAATCAACTTCCAGTCCTTCTCCCGCACCAGTGCGCAGCTCGGATGGACCTTCGACGGGACAGAGAAGCTTTACAGCATCCCGCTGTCGTCCTTCAACGGTCTGGACAAGGACCACGTCATGGCAGTGCTGTTCACCATGTCCGGACCTGTCACGATGGGGCCAATGGCGTTCTACTGCGGCAACACCGTCTCCGAGTACGTGCCGCCGCCGCGCACCGAGGAGCCGAGTCCGACCGCCACCGTCCCCATCACCTCCGCGACCCCGACCGCCTTCGTCATTGACCAGTTCTCGAACCCGAACAGCAACGCGCTGGGCTTCTATCACGGTACCGACGACGGCATGTCAGCGACATACTCTAATGGCCAGCTGACGCTTGTCAGCAGCGACTCCGACTACGCCTTCTACACCCAGGTGAGCTCGTCATGCCGGGACATGCGTGCGTATGAGAATGCATACCTCCACATCGCTTACTCAGGCTCCTCCAAGTTCACCATCGCGATGCAGCAGCACAATTCCGCGTGCAACCAGGCCGTAGCGCCGTACCCGGAAACCTGGGACGTCGTTGAAGCATCTCGGTACGCGGTCTCCTCCACCGATATCTACGTCCCGCTTGCACACTTCTCCATCAACAAGCAGCGGGTCATCGGGTTCACGCTCAAGGCTTTCCAGACAACCAACCCCACCGTGCTGTCCAAGATTGAGATCGTCAAAACCGCTCCATCGTCCATCAAGGTTCCCTCCAAGGTCCCAACCGCCCCGCTGTACTTCGCCTGCACACGCCCCAACTCGTTCGCATTCGCCATCGATGACGGCATACCAGACCTCGCGCAGCAGGTAATGCAGATCGTCAAGGAGGAGGGCATCAAGGTGACTTTCTTTACCGTCGGCGCGCCCCTTCTCGACCCGGGGACCAACCTCTCCAGCGTGTACGCCGAGATGCACGCGCAGGGCCACCAGATTGCGCTGCACTCGTTCACGCACCCGAAGCTCGAATCGCTCCCGTCGACAGCGGACCTGGACTGGGAGTTCAAGCAAGACATTGAGGCGGTGCAGCAGGCGCTTGGACTCACGTCGTCTTATTTCCGGCCGCCGTTCGGCAACGAGGGCGCGCGGATGCGCCAGCGCCTCGCGGCGCTGATCCCAGATGCGAAAATTATAAACTGGTCCGTCGATGTGGAGGACTGGTTGTGGGCGCTGTCTGGCACGCCGGAGAAGCAGCTCGACGCATTCAAGAGGGACGTGAATAAAGGGGGAAACTTGGTCGTCATGCACTATTTGTATCCGAGCACGGTGGGGTATTTGAGGGAGTTTATTAAGATTGCGAAGGCGACGGGGAAGCAGTTGATGCGTGTCGACCAGTGCATGGAGGATCCGAGTGCGCCGGCGTTGTGAGTTGGAGGATCGGAGGTCGGGGGTAGTAGAGTAATAATGTTTTCCTCTTTTTCTCGTGTTTTTCTGATGTGTATCCATTTCTCCTTTGTTCCATTCCCTTACAAATAATATCTGCTAGTTAGCTTTGGGAGCTTCTAGGATACTTATATATTGGAAGGATGGGTAACGGATGCTTATTTGATAGTCTGGTTTTGGGAAGGCACACTGAAAATATCAATATTATGGTCTTCGGGTTATATATACATTGCAGCGGAATAATCAGGAAACGCATATATATAGTTTTAAGCGCTCTGTAATTAAAAAGTTCACCTCACTGGACCGCTGAAGAAAACAGAAACGAAGTTTGTTGATAATTGCATTTGAAATTGATGCAGGCAGCCTGGCTATAGAAGGTTTCCGCTACTGTTGCTTCCCCTACGGCGGATGGTCGAGGAGCTAGATACACTGCACTTGTTACGAAAGAAATTCTTGGTCAGATACTAGGTGGCCTAGAGCCAAGTGAATTTTGTTATGCTGACTATGACAAAACTACCTTTTTTTTCGTTTCGCTGGAATTACAGTACCACGATCATTCCTGAAGGACGCAGGAATATTTGATATTGACCGTGTGGTATAATGTACAGATTGATATGCTAGATTCCCAGATTAGTGTATATCGCTAGGAGATCATGTAATTGATGTATATAAACTTCAAGTTTATGGTAGTCATTTTGGAAAACTCACCCACTACAGTTTTACCTAGCTATACCGGACCTCGTTAAACCGGAAACCTTGCTATGCCGGACGACCCTTGACGGTTTTTGCAATTTACATACAAAAAAATTAGCTACTGGACGCCCAGTTGGACAATAGAACTATAGACTTTTAAATTCGGATTACATACAAACTAATTAGCTGAACTGGACAAAGGCCTCAATCATGAGACTTCTTTTGTACCTTCTGTGTGTAATAGTGGTATTATTGAAGTATTCTCAGTATCTTGAATTCAATGTTTGAAGTTTTGTAAACTATCTTGGAAGATTGAGAAGAGAATACCCCGCTGGAATACCAGTCTCTAGGCATATTGTACCTCAATTGGCTTACTAAACTCTTTACCCCCCTGGCAGACAACCCTGCAGAATTTGTTATAACGGACGCTAGGTTAAACCGGACGGAAAGTGCTGGATTTTGGTCGTCTGGTATAGCTAGGTAAAACTGTAGTTTGAGTACAGGTGACCCCGGCTATAGTGAAAAGAAGAGCTATAATGAAAGTGAAGGACTTTTCAGGGCTAATTAATTCAACAACAGGTAAAGTCTACTTGTTATAGTGAAATAACCGGGGAGATGGCCTCAGTATTGCCTTATGTAATAGGCTTAGCAGAGTGGTGATTTAATTCAAGATATCTCAATACAAAAAAGAGAAAAAAAACTCTTAGTGTATCTGACTGCTTCAATATCATAGACATTGAAGATAATTCCATTGGCTTGTTATCGGGGTTAGGAATAATCTGCAGAAGTCTTCTAAAGTCATTTCCCCTGGGCGCTGTCCCACTTCCTGGCGAGCACAACATATCTTTCACTTCTCTGGAGCTGGGCGTCCAAAGCGGCGTTGAGGTAGTCTCATACCAAGCCCCTAGGACACTCTACGAGCACAGCGAGGGCGTTGAGGAGGCATGATGCTGGCGGTCCGGTAAGGAACTGAATTTGCACACTGAAAATTTCCGCATTTGACAATTTTTCCACCCCCCTGCCTACATAGTTAAGATACCTCTTCGGGCTTAATCACCTAACGCATAAATCTCGTTGCATACCCTTGCCGTACCCCCTCATGATCACAACGTCAGGGGGCTCCACCCGCTGAGACCCTCACTACCAAAACAAGTAACCCAACACTAAGAATTATCGCCATCAATTTAAAAAATAAACATTGAACAAGTATCCACACAGGGAAAAAGAAAAATTAAACCTCCGTGAAACTATTACTACATATCTTAAGCCCTAATGCTTCCACTACTCATGATGCACCTACCCGACAACTAAATCTTGACTCTTCTTACCTGCATTGTATAATGCAGCGTATATGCAATCAACCAATACAGAATTATTGTCCATCCATCTCTTCTCATCTCTACCTATTTTGCTAGATAGTACTAACACCTCAACTGAAAGAATTCACCATCATACTTCAACATCTGCCAACTCTTCCCTGTGGTTACAAAGCCATATACTTCTCCACTTCCATTAATACCACACATATCCTTCATTGCAAGAGCACACTGTTTGAGGACCTGTCCCAGAGAAGACCGATTCACCTCCACTATGAGTATAAAATCTTCGCTTTCTAATTCAATCAAATCTACTATAATGAATCCCTCCCTGCCTCCTATCTAATTGCCTTGAGAGACAAGCTCTTTCTCGCTCCTTAGTTGGACACCTCGATGCCCAGTCTTTATGTATAAAATATTCGAGAAATAGACTCGTGATAGTATATATGAGATAATTGATATTTGATTCCTTGAAGTCAGGGTCCGCTTCCATGGGAGAACCTTCAAAGGGTTTTAGCACTCAATAAAAAGGACTTAAATACAAGAATACCTTCAATGAGTAGATAACGCACTATCCCCTTATATACCTTTTCTTTAACCAAATTCAAGTTCAATGCAGCCTCAGAATCTGTTTTACCAGTGCTGGCCAACATTTCATCCACTGGAATCTCTTCAAGTGATCAGAGTCTAAAACTGTCTACTCTGGGCTTCATCTATGGTCGTGTTGCTGTTACGGAGATGGTAAACGCAGAGAGTTACCGTCCGCCAGGTCAAAAAGACACTTGACTAGCGATACTCGCTAGTCCTCTGCGTAGCTCATATGCATAGCACTCATTTATGCGACTGCGACGCCTTTGCTGTCGCATGCCGCCTACGTCGCATATGCGCATTTCGTATGCGCGTGCATTTTTCGCATTTTCGCGCGCTCCACCGGCCGCCCACACTACGGTCGCGGTGAACCCGTAATAGTTGCAATATAAGGTGATCCAGTTCATTTTTCGATTCTTGCTTTGCTGCATGGTATTATTGTGACCCATGGCTTCTCTGATTCTTCAGTTATTTAACCTTCGAGCCTCTGTACCGAGAGAGCATCCTAGACTTTGAAAAATGGAGGGTGAGCGAAGCAACACCGAAGTAAAGTGAAGTGAAGAGTACTAAGAGAAAAATACCACCTAGGTAATTAACTGTATTCCACTGCAGTAGCTCGTAATCTGTAGTTTAACTTTACAGGCCGAAAATAATAGTCTGGCCACGAGAACACCAGTTACTATCAGGTAATCGTACAAAAAAAAAGGCAGAAATCAAAAACAAGTTACCCCGGTTCCAACTCCTAAACAACCGCTACTAGAATTTCTAACTCCAAGAGATCATTGCTGGAACCGGAGTATTACAGTTCATCTTATTTACTTCTAAGATGTCAATCCGCTTCCCTAGTTGGGAATCGAACCGGTGCCCTCAATTCTGCACGTCTCTACGGCACTTGTTTTGCCTCCATCACTAGAGATAATAGCATTCCACTTCATGAACCAAGGTGCAGGTCAGTTCACAAAAGCTTAAAAAAAAATTGAACTGGTCATCCCCCGCTCACTGCTCCAGCAGCTGCAACACCATCGTATCCCCTAGAAATCTCACAGCTGCGTCTCTAGCAGCCGCATCTAACTCCCTCTAACCTACAGCAGCTGCGATAGACACATTCAACAGTCGTTTGTTTACCTGGCAGTCTAGTGGTACAACTATATTGGCGGAAACCACACGGTCTCCAATATTAAGATAGAGCTTAAGACGAAATTCAATGAAAATGTAGAGGCTATAAGTTTACTATCCTCCTGCAACTTCAAGAGGCCATGTATCGTATGATGAAAGGTATCGATAGAGTTGAAGGTCCATTACATGGAATAAATAGAATCTGAACTCTATCAGACCTCGAAAGTAAAGAACATAACATACAGGTAACTCATAGATCCCAATTCTCAAGCAGTCATATAACTGAAGAGCGTGTTAAGATCTTTTCTGCGGGTTCTCGGATGCAATTGTTTCCTTTGTCACTTCTGCTATTCCCTCACGTGAACGAGGGTGTTTTTTTTTTGTTTTTTTTTTTCCCAAATCAGCCCTGACAATCTGATCCAAGGATGGTTTTGTCTTTTCTTTTCTTGCTGTTGCCTATCTGTTAGCTTCATCCTCTTCTTCCTACCAGGGCTTCTTTCCTCAGATAGGTTGGTTCTACAAGTAAGTTACTAAACCGTCACCAAATATCCCCTTACGGCTGAAGGCCGGAAATAACCCTTCCGGGGAGGTCAAGAGAACGGCAACAAGAGGCTTACATTAAGTTTTTTTAATGAAAACAAGGAATCGGCACAATACAGACTGTTAGCGGGTTGTATTGATAATTCTTCTGTCAATCGCAAATATCTATGGCTTAGGGACGGTTTAGTAAAGTAGCTTGTAATTTTTCGATTGAGGGTAACATGTAGACAATCCATCATAGCACCTAATATTTTTGCTGCAGCATACGAACTTAGTCGTGGCAACTGTAGCAACCAGAATTATTAGCAACACAGTCGCCAATTTTAGATTGGTAACAGAGAAGTACAAATTGTACTAGAACCAAAGTGAGAGTACTAGTACTTCTCGCGTGAATTCAAGATCTTTCTAGTCATATTCGGTGCTAGTCTCAGTACCCATCATATATGAGTGAATATTGGGACCGAATAAGGGTACCTGATATGGCATAAATCTGTTATTATCCTTGAGCCTCATATTAAGTCTTGCCTGTCAGTTGGTGTAGGTATTGTAGATTGAAGTATGTCATGTGAGATTAAAATACTGTTACCATTGTAGAAATAAAGGACGGCTTTTACCTAGTCATCGCCATAATACGCTAGGCTTGGTTAGGCAGTCAAAATGTCGCAATTGATATTTTGGGTAGTTGAGAGGCTTGGCGGCTGGTTTGAAGACTTTCTGACGATATCATGGTTTGCATGTCACTGCATATGTAATTAGTTCAGGCTGATGCGTATTATTATGTACCAAGGGGTTTACTTTTACCATATTCTCCTTCTTGGATAGCATGCAGCGGGGCCAAGAATGTTTACCGTAGCAAGATGTGCCTGACTAGAGTGACAATATGTAGATACTCATTGTATGAGTATAGTAGAAAGTATGATAAAACTCGGGAATGAGGAACGGAAATGCTGTGCATGCCTTCATGCATGAGCATAACTGCTGCAAAGTAGTTGGTATAAAGTAAGAAGTGGGTCTAGATGTGTATGTAAACTGGCCTTCCATGGGATAAATTAGGAATAAAGTAATGTGGCAAGATACTTTTAAGAGATGTAGTGCGATTGCATATATCCTTACATAAGACTTCTATAAATATTGTATCAAGACAATGATTATATAAGACTCAGACATTAAATGGGGCGTGCTGCAACAAAATCAGACAAAGTGAACATCGGTGTCACCAAATCCTGATAACAAACTTTTTATAAGCGCCGACCACGAGTGCTTGGTGTTCTTGCTTCTATTAGCGAAGTCGCGTAGGATCCATTCGTCACAGATCCCACCGGAAAGGATAGCAATGAACGAAGAAGTATGAATATGCTATGTGTATGTTTTATTGTAACTGATTGAAAATCTAAATTTCCTATTGCAATTATTTACACTTGGAAAAAAAATGTTGCGCTCAAGAATTATTACAAATGAAGGTTCTTCATCATCTCCTCAATCGCATTTTGGTCGCCCTTCGGAACAAGACTTACAGAGGATAGGTCGATGAATACAGCAACCAAAGTTCAAAGGCATCTATGTAAAATCCAACATGGCGGGGAGAAAGATCATTATGTTTGTAGCCTTTCGAGGCCATGTATTTAAGGGCCTTCGCCGCGGCTTTCCCGAATTCCTGATTGGTGGCTAGCGCTTCCCTGTTGCACATCCACAGGTACGGCATGACGAGCGCTGGCTGTCCACCCACCATCTGCGCAGTAACATCAATGTTCCAGAAATACTTCCAAGCATCAGCCTCGTTCTGAAGTTGATCAAGCACCGCCTTACGTTCCTTTTCTTCAGCTTGTAACATTTTCTTCATTTCGTCTGAGAGGTCGGCCGGTTGACGTTTCCTTGGTCTGATTGCTTTCGACAACACGCTGAACCATACTCGGTGGTTGCTAACCAAACCAAACCTTCAGCGCCACTCCCCAGGTATGCCAAGCAAATAAAGTTTTTTGCCCCCTTCTTGACCCCTGGCCCAAACCAGACTCCTTTAAGGTTGTTGGGCAACACCGTCCATTTCCACGAGTTCTCTGTCATCTCAATGTAGGATCGATCGGAGTCCACCAGGTCAACTTGGTGTCTTGGTGAATTAACCATCTTGTGCAGCATAGAAATGATAGCTTTGGGAAGCTCCTGATTTGAATAGCTGAATATTGCACTGGCGTGGACCTTTCGATCTTCAACTTGTCCTTGAGATGGTGTTACTACTTGTCTTTGAGATATTGTTTGAGATCGTGTTACTACTTGTCTTTGAGATCGTGTTACTACTTGTCTTTGAGATCGTGTTTGAGATCTTGTTATTACTTGTCCTTGAGATCTTGTTATTACTTGTCCTTGAGATCTTGTTATTACTTGTCCTTGAGATGGTGACCGTGTTACTACTTGTTCTTGAGATGGTTTTGTGACCTTTTCAACGAACATCCATTGATTTTTCATTGAAGCCCAGAATGGGATGTCCGGAAGTGAATTGATGATAGACGGATTATTCGGGTTAACTACACTCGTCTGCTTAACTGCATCATTAGCATCTGGTAACCAGAAGAACCGCCATTGTTCATAGGTCGAGACGATGGCAAACTGCCACTCGATCCCATAGAAAGATTTCAGCAATGTCAGATAATCAAAAACTTGGCCTGCCAACAGTGGGTCGTCCATAATTGTATCCGATGGTTTTTTGATTTTGATGATGCCCACGGGTAGACCGTTATCGCAGATTACCCAAATGTCAGGCCGCTGCTCGCGTAACTGCATCTCTTCTTGTAGAGAAATCGTTCCTGCTTTGCCAGCCAAGGATATGATCTCATTCATGACCATCATAACATAACCAACAATAGCGGCCTCGCTGGCATAAGTTAAATCGCCGGTAATTTGATATGTTCCCCAAATCGGCGACGATGGTGGCTCGTTGAGCGATAAGCCGTCAATGAATCCAAATTCAGAAACTTTGATGGTGGCTGAGTGGTGGTTTTCTTTCTTTGCCCTTGATGACGAAGACATGTTGCCAATCTCACCACCGAGTGGGGGAAGGCCGTTCTTTAAAATGGACTTAAAAGCTGTTTAAAAAGTTAGCAGATGCAAATCGACAAAAGTGAGAATAAACAATCATGGCGTATGCAGGTGAGAGGTGATACACGGCAGAAGTACAAAAGACGCGAGTGCAAACGTCCAAAATAGTCAGGGAATGACAAAGCGAGGAGAGCAGAATGGTGACAGACAGGTGAATAAATGAATGGAACGGGATGACGCAAAAAAAAGGAGAATTTAGTATGGTTGAGTAGCGGGAACAGTAACAATAAAACAAAATAAATTATTGAATACAAGAGCACAATGGTAAGCGGTTGAAGAATGATGGCATGGAATGCGATGGTGTCGAATGCAGTCCGGCCTACTTACCGGTTCGTCCGGTTATTCTGTCAATTTCTCTAGAAATAAGGACAGCGGGTCCAAGAACCATTCCAACAGCCATTAAGGTGTCGACCGTGATGTCGGGCAAAACTGCACCGGTCACTTTATTGTTCTTCAGAATGTTAAGATCTTCATCGTCAAGGCTCGGTACTGTCTTTTTAAAATGCTGAAGAACTCCATCCCGGTCCCACGCTTTGATCTCTTCTCCAGACGGGGTTGGGAGCGCTGTGCTAGAACTGGATGCCATTGCACAAATGAATCAATGGAATAGATTGCGGATTGAGAGTGGAATTGACAGTAGTCGTATCAATGAATATACACTCCCGCAATCCGGTCGTGCGATCGTAGTACATGGAATTGCGGTGACAAAGAAACTCGGGAAAGTAAGAGATTGGATGGAGAATGCGAACCCATGGATGGGAAAGATTGTTGCGGCAAGATGGTTGGTGAAGAAAGAGAGGAGGGAGGGAAAGAAGGCTAGCTCGGTTGTCATCTACCTGGAGGGGGAGGTGGAATCGGATAGCCAAACACCAGCGAAGGTAAGGTTGTCAGGCAAGTGGTACGATTCGTGCCTGTATGACTGGGATAGAAATTCAAAGGTGGACAGAAAGGGGAAGGGGAGGGAGGTGGAGGAAATGGACTTGACGGCATAGCGGGTTGTCCCATGGGTTTTATTTCCTCTATTCCCTTTTGAATGTCGGTGTATATAGTGAGTTGTTGTTTGTTTTTAGGTGCCTGTCTCCGGGCCATAAGGACCTCGGTCCAGGGACCCTGCCATGGCGAACAGCTGCAAGCGGGGTTATGTGAAAATAAAAAAAAAAAAAAAAAAGTATCAATGAATATTGTATTAAAACAGACGAAGGGAATGAGAGAGGAATTGTCAGGGAATCAGGTTGCGTACTTCCCAGTATCAGATGACATTTGTGCGGAAGCGTTCTTGGCGTCAGGGACCACTTCGTCAAAGCTTGGCATGAGGTGATCCTTGCCTCAATTGGGCTTAGCCCGCATATAACACCCACGTAGCTGGGTAAGAATTGGCTTACTCTGTAAGGGAGGGAGAAAAAGGAAGAAAGGATTCGCTGACGAGAATTTTTCAACGTCGCCTGTAGGCCCGACTGATTCTTCTGATAAATCCGGGCTGTCCATCTGTTTCGCATTACTCCGCTACGCACCCCACACACACCCCGTCTCACCCCATCCATCGGTCCAATTCGGTATAAAACAGCTGTAAACAATGTTTTCCGCACTCAAGACATCTGCTGCTAGGTCCCTCCCACTCACGGGGAGACGTGCCTTCTGTAACTACACCCCTTTCGGGAAGATTTCTACTGACTCTGCAAAGGTTGGTTGTGGTTTTCGATAACGTTCAAATGGCTGCCATTACCCAATTACCCATGGCCCAATTCCCCATGTCTAGAACTATGATTGCGATAGGATGAGGCTAGATTGTGGTGGGGCTTGCTGGAGTCGGTGCTGACTTACTCTCGTTTGAGCACTTTTAGCCAGCGAAAGTTGCTGTTCTGGGTGCCACTGGTGGTATCGGCCAGCCATTATCCCTCTTACTAAAGATCAACCCCTATGTCACTGATTTGGCACTCTATGATATCCGTGGAGCTCCTGGTATGCAGCCATCTTTTCGCCATCTGAAGTTGGACAACGTACTGATTGCCAATCCTAGGTGTTGGAGCTGACCTTAGCCACATCAACACTAATAGCAACGTATGTATTCTTACATGTGTCTTTATATGGAAATATATAGTAATATCAATCCTAGGTCAAAGGTTATGAGGCTGGTGAGGCTGGATTGAAGGCTACCCTTGAGGGGGCCGACATTGTCTTGGTCCCAGCTGGTGTTCCACGCAAGCCTGGCATGACCCGTGATGGTAAATATGTGATGCCTTCTCATTGAAGTCTATTCTCTGACTGTACGGCTCTAGATCTCTTCAACACCAATGCCTCCATTGTCCGCGACTTGGCCAAGGCTGCTGCTCAGTACTCCCCGAGGCCAACATGCTCATCATCTCCAACCCTATAAACAGCACTGTCCCCATTGTCGCGGAGATATTCAAGTCCAGGGGTGTCTACAACCCCAAGCGCCTCTTCGGTGTCACCACCCTCGACGTTGTCCGAGCCTCCCGCTTCATCGGCGAGGTTAAAGGTTCTGACCCCGCCAACCACAACATCACAGTCGTAGGCGGCCACTCTGGTGTCACCATCGTTCCACTCCTCTCTCAGCAATACCCCGAGATTGTTGGCGAGACCCGTGACGCTCTGACCCACAGAATTCAGTTCGGTGGTGATGAGGTTGTCAAGGCTAAGGATGGCGCTGGGTCTGCGACTTTGTCAATGGCCTTCGCGGGTGCTAGGATGGCGAATGCAATCTTGAGGGCTCGTGCTGGTGAGACTGGACTCTCAGAACCGGCGTTCGTGGAATCTCCTCTGTTCAAGGACCAGGGAGTTAGTTACTTTGCTAGCGAGATCGAGTTTGGGCAGGAGGGTGTTAAGACTATTCGTCCATTGCCCAAGACGAATGAATATGAGAATAACTTGATCCAGACTGCGCTCAAGGATCTGAAGGCGAACATCAACAAGGTACGTGTACCCAATGCACCTTTACGAAGCGTCGAAGGTATGACTAACCTCCAATTATAGGGCATCGAGTTCGTCAAGAACAACCCATAGAGTGTTTTAGCGCTAAGTGTTCGTTTGTTTGGTGGGATGGAGGGTAGACGGTTATGGACATGTAGAAATGGCATTTGATTGCTTGGAATAAAAATGTAAAAGTATTAACTATGCCACTCCAGTGTTGAGGATATGTTGTTGGCACATCTTGATATGAGACTTCTCTGCTCCGGAGCATCCTGTAGTTTTAACTACCTGTGCTCAAAGTCAAACAAACTTAATGTCAAACGCCCTGCTGTGTGCCGCCGCTTGAGCGTATGATATGATAGCATCCCGCCCCTGCGCCCGTGCCGCCCAGCCTAGCGCAACATTATGTAACCTGCTCCTCCCTCCCCCGGTCCGTGCGGCTCTGCGATGCAGCCACCCGAAGCCTCCAAGAAACCCGTCCACCCACACTCGTTCCTTACGTCTCTCTGCACCGCCGCCTCCACTCCCACGCCTTATGGATGATGACTTCTTCTCTGACGACGAAACCTTTGAAGTGCTTGGCGAAAAGGAGCTCGCTGCACTCGAGCAGACGGCGTTGCAAAGCACACATGTCTCTGGGGCACCGCCGGTTCAGCATCCGAATGCAGCGACCTCGTATCGGTGGAGCCCCAGCAGCCACGGAGGCGGTGGGATGGGACGGAACAGGAATGTGAGCAGGGCATCGACTACGACATTAGAAGGTACAAATGGGAGGCCTACGCCGACATACATCCCTCAGCCGCAGGATCAGCAGCAGCAGCGGAAGGAGCAGTTTCAGCAAGGCAGCTGGCAGAATAATCCAAATGCAAGTATGAGCACGAGCAGTAGATGCCCACCACTGAATCTGAATATGGGCTCGGATAGTGGCTACATAACGATGCCGACAGTGAGAGACGTCGCGTTACGGCAGTCACAGCAGCATACCGCAGCTACTGGCCAAGCTCGGAACCAGAACCAGAACCGGAACCAGATTCAGAATCAACAGCAAGGAAACAGGCAGGAAGCCTTTGTGACACTAGCAGAATATAACCGCTTTGGACAAGCGACGGAATTGTGGGATGCTGCGGCAAGGGTGCTGTCTCAGCAGGGTGATGGTGGCAATGAGCAGCAATATCACCACCAGAGGCAAGGGAATCTGAGCGAAGTGGCAAAGGCTGAGAGTGAGGAGGTGTATGATGAAAACGACTACGATAATGGTGATTTGGATCAGATACTGGGGACAGCTGCTGGTGTGGTAATGCCGGTTGAGGGTGATTCTGGTGGTTTCAATGCCCATGCAGGGATAGCAGGACATCAGAATTCTGAATCCGCACAGTTGCAGCATCTTCAGGGTAAAGTATCTGAAGTACGTTAATTTTTTCTCCCCGAAATTGTCATATTCCATGACGGTGGCATAGCAAAATCTTATAAATGATTCTTCCCCAGCTCGAATCCAAACTCGCCCTGCTCCAATCTGCCCTTGAAACCTCCGAATCCACGGCCCTCGCCAAAGCAGGTGAAGTCTCCGTCGTGCGCAGCAACATTGCCAAATCGCAACGGGAACACGAACGGCACCTGCAGTCTCTGCAAGCGCACCATAATGAGGAGAAGGAACGCTACGAGCGAGAACTGGACGCGCTAAAGGCGGAGATGGAGCAGTTACGGACGAGGATTATGTTTTTAAATAATGACTATGAGGAGGTAGTGAGAAAGAATAAAGCATTGGAGAAGAGTGCTACTACAGCTTCTAATACGAATACCTTTGGAGGATTCATAGGAGGGGAAAGAGGTGGCACAGCGTCCCCAAGTATAACGCCAAAAAGGAAGAAAATTATGACTCATAGGGACGGCTTTGACGATGATGAGATTATGATCATGGGGAGTCCGAGAGGGGGGAGGACAAAGACGGTGTCCATGGTGACGACGCCCTCGAAGAAGAGGAAGAGGATTACGGTCGATTCACCTGTGAATGCAGTGCTGCCACTGTCTCAGTCCAGAAGGACACCAGCGATGGAGGGGAGTGCCAGGAGATTGCATCTGGTAGATGAGGAGATATTGAAGGGGCTGTGGAAGGAGGATGGGAGGTTTGATGTGAGTGGAAATCTTCTGCGCCCCTCTTGGTAATGGGTTAGTGATGCTGATGTGGTGTGATATATGGAAAGTTTTATGAAGCGATTATGTCACACCGCTCTGAAATTAGCAATGTACGCGCCCTCGAAGAATTGTCTAAATGCTCTTTCCCCTCAAATCCAGCAACGACACTATCCTCAATGTTCATCGATAATATCTCGAAACTCAATACCGAGTCACCGAAAGAAAAATTTCCTGTTATCGTGTGTAAATCCCTACTTTCAATCTGGTGGGGTATTTTGAAAGAAAAATTTGTATGTACCACATTCACCTGTTAAATTATTGGATAATCTAACATGGTTGAGGGTAACTCGCTGACCGGGATGTAATGAAGTGGACCCCCTTTCCTCACCTCCTCGACCTCCTCCATTTCTCGCTTATGTACTCTCACGGCAGCGCCTGCACCTCCATCCTCGATGATGCCGTCGATTTACTCCAGCGCACGATCGACGTCAATGCTATCGCTATTTTCAAGCGGGATCTCGATAAGTTGGTGCCGGAGATTGATGTAGATCGGTGTCTGACAGTTTTAGAATTCATTGCCCTCAATTCACTTTCTGAGGAGCAATATGCTAGACGGTATTGTTAGCCCTCTCCACCCATTGCCTCTAGAAAGTGAACAATGGTTAATAGTTGAGACCTGCAGCTTTTGGAAATTGATTCGAATAGACTTTGTGTTAATGTGCCTTAATCCTAACCAGCCGCTTGCCACCATAAATGCACTCCTCTCGCTCCTGTGCACAAGCATCTTCATGGACTCTTTTGGGCCTCAACTCAGTAATTCGTCTCAGCAATCTCAAAACGAGTTGCATACTCTCGAAGCAGTGACACGGATTCTAGTCGAGACACCTGATTTGAGTGCTGTGGAAATGAAAATGAGGAGGGAAAGGCTGGTGGAGGTTAGGAAGGGAGTAGTGGGGTTTCTTGGATGCGTGGTGGCAGCGATGGAGGGCGGAGGGAAGAGAGTGGTGGAAAGTAGGGAGGGGCTGGCGAGGTTGGTGAAGAGGGTAGCGGAGGAGGTGGAAGCATTGTATGACTTTAGAGGTGGGGTGGGGAGGAGGTGAGTACTGGTGCTTTATATTCTGTAACGAGGTGGCTTCGGGTGTTTCCTCTGAACTATACTAACATGCTTTCTTTCTTACTCTTGCACCTAGCAGCGTTGATCTCATCAACACAACTGTCCGTCTCCTCCACAGCCTCCTCACTGCCAACCTAGGGATCCAGTTAGGCACGAGACTCACGGGGGGCGCGACACACAAGCATATTGTCGCAATGACGAGGCTGGCGTTTTCCGAGGGGCTGCTACAAGAAGCAGGCATTGAGGAGGAGGTTGTGGAGTTGGCGCATGCAATTTTGGAGATGAGTGTGACACCGGAGGAGGGGGAGGTTTTGCAGGAGTTATTTACAGGGGGCTTGAGGATGTAGAGGGGGGTAGCTATTCATTGAAAGGACAAAGGAAGGACAGTGGAAGAGGGAGGATATACTTTTTTTGGTGTTTTGGATGTTTATTTGCAACGTATGGCAGGTTTGAGAATATTGGAATTGGTGATATAATAGTAATATTGAACCCCGCAGTTTTTGAATACAACTTCTAGAGAAGCGGGTTTTTATTCCAAAAAAGGAAAAGGAAAATAAGTCTCCTGCTTGTATATTGTGCTATCTCGTCCAATTAGGTTACTTTGAGGTCAAGTAACTAAATTACATCACGTAAATTCAAAGGCTTTATGTATACAAGTGCTCGGCGGGATTGCGCGGGGCTTGAGAAGCGTAAGCAAATTTGCTTTGGTAGAAGGCGCGACGTTTTCACAGTTCTTGCCACAGGCGTGCGACCAAGGCCTCACTCTACTAGCCTCATCCCCATCACTCTACCAGTCGAAATGGGTCCCAAGAACTACCTATGGCTCGCCTCATAGTTGCGGCAATATCATGGGTCAAACGCATGCAGTCGACAATGCTCTATCTCAAGCTATTGTGTACAGAGATAAAGTTATATATTAAAAATTCTTGAAAGAGAAGGATTTGACCTTCCATGAACTAAACGCCGGTCCATTCAGTCAGCTAGCTACCCTTCCTCGCTACTTTAAAGAATACCGCGTCTAGGCTGGGCATGGAGGAGAGAAGGCTAGTTTCGTTACAGATTCAAGCATAAATGAATATGGATAGATATAGTCACAAGTATGCTACTAGTTTTAAATTTTCCTTTTTTTATATGAAAGATTGAAAAGGAGATATCCCAGTTCCAACTCCCAAATGATCAACGGAGCATTACTATCCACCTTATTGAAGGAGATGCCGGACAACCTTGTTCCCCAGTGTTCCCCAGCTCGGATTCGAACCGGGGCCTTTCCCTCTCCATGGCGCGCTCATCGTGTAACCTCCATCACGAGAGATAGACATCAAGGGCATCCACGTCTAACTGCCAACACCGCTATCTCTCCCACAGGGTCTCGACAACTTCTAACTTACTCTCGCTGCCAAATACACTTCGACGATGATGCAGTCATCACAAAACGGAGACAGGCAAGAGAAAAGTACCAGACGGAAAAGGCACAGTTGACAGCCGATGAATTGAATGATTTTCGGAGAAAGGTGTGTATATTCAAATGCACTTCAAATATTCACCAAAAAGAACTGTTATAGAGCTCCTAGCTGACATGGTTTGATTGCTTGGGAGGGTGTATTCTTTCCAAGGATTCAAGCAACCAGAGTTCATAGGATACGTCAGATTTGGGATGGGATGGTAATGCTTATCTGGTCGTTTGTTTCATCTTATTTGGTTTTAGGTGTATATTTGGGTAACTGTTCTGTGCTCACCATACCTTTCACTTGTACTTGCCGTATCTTGGATCAAGAAATTTTTTTCTATTTTTTCCTTCTTAATGCACTAGATTAAACTTATGTACTTCCCATTCCATGTAATGGCAAGTCTGATGCTTTGAAGTAACTATATTACTCGAATAAAAAGAAAAAGGTTACAGGAAAAGTACCAAAAGATAATGTTTTGGTTTCTCTATACTACTTTGCTCCTGTGCGCCGTTATGAACTTCATGTTCACCTTCGTTCAGGGTTTCCTTTTGTGGTGCACCTCTTTGGTCAACAACCATGATGATCAAGAGCTGCGATGTAGTGAAAGCGGTGAGGCCGGGGGATCACATACACTTATTAAACGTTTGCACACACACACGGCCTTTAGCTCCATTTGAGGATGCTGTGGTAGCGCAAGTGGTGAGAGATCTTCGTTCGCAGTAGGCATCCACATGCAGAGGCGGCCGCCCGCAACCAAGTTCGTCGCGGCAAAGTTGAGGGAGGGATATAGTCTGGTTGTATGCATAGGACGTGAGTTCAGGGTGATGCAGGTTGCATGAATAGAGCTGACGAGCTGACACCTTACAAGTGCCTTAGTGCCATAATCAGCACTTTACTTCTTAAGTCCCAAGTACCTTAAACCCCTCCCTGACTCCATACGGTGGATCGCAGATTATCGCATCACACACCCTCCGATTCACCCCTGGGCACTCCCGCATGGGTGTATTGGTCACGTCCGAAATAAACGTATCCTCAAACCCTGGCAGCACACCGTACTTTTCGAAATTAGATAACACTGACTGGCCATTTTTCCCACACAGTGCCCACCCATCGATGTCTGGCCCAAACGAAAGGGCACCAAAGTGTGAGGAGGTTACCAGGAAGGAACCGTCCCTGAAAAAGGTTCATACATAAGTTTTCCTGGGCTCACGTGTGCAAAGTTTACGGTGATAAGTGAGAGTTCGGCACCCATCATTGTGTTACCAATGTAATGTCGCTTCTTCACATCGTATCTGTCAATGACACTGCAGGAGTATCTTCGTCATATTTTTCAAGGATGGAGAAGGTCAGTTCGGGATTCTTCATGCGGACGGGCCCATGAGGTTGAGGTAGAAAAAAGAGTTGATGGGTTCTCGTTGTTCGGCATACGAGCGCTTGCCTTGGTAGCACTCAACATCGAATTTGAAGGAATTGGTTGAGTAGGCAGCTTTCCATAGAGCAGGGAGACGTTTCTTGAAATTAGAGTGGACCTTGTCATAGGTGGTGGGAGCCGCAGAGCTCGTGGAGGCCTTTTACCAGTATCGCTCGTGACAGCTGCACTGCGTGGTGTTTGTCTTGTATCGTGGCAAGGGCGAAGGGTGACTACACAGAGAGCGGGAAGCAGCATGTCAGGTCGTGCCCTTGTCAAGTCGGGGCAATTGAGATAAGGGTGAAGGAAGGGCATCGTGTGTATACACGTTGAGTGCATAGTCAGTGAACTGGACTTGGGACCCACCAAGCTCAGCTAGTGCTTTGATTTCGGGCTTGCGGAATGTCTCGTGCACTTGGGCAAAGTGTATCAAGATCTCGATTTTGTTTTCCATCTTCCAGGATACGGTACGGGGGGGGTGCAGTGGGCAAGAAAGTAGCTATTGAGAGTGGGATTGGTATGCTCATGAGTGGACTTTCAGTGCCCCATGTCTTGAGTGTGGTTGGTTTAAGCCTGCTCCGAAGCAACGGTTCCTACGATTCCAGACCCTTGGCAGCCCTGATGTAGGTACAAGAGTGCGCAACATCTAAGATGGTATGCACATTATGTATGCGACTTAATCTAAGCTACTACGCAGGTCTACGAGTGTTCGTCCTGACTGCCAATCACCTCGAATGAAAGAAATTGCTCTGCATTCCTCCCGTGCACATCGATGTCCATTGCATCCCCACGGGGCTGGCCACTGGGTGCTGCAGTGGGGAAGGTGGCTACAAGCGTGTAGCAGTTCTCCCCGCCTGTGAGGGAGCCGTGGGATTCATCGCCCCAGCTAATGGGACTGTTTTCGAAGCCATGGACTGTGATTGCTGTCCAGGCTTCCTCTGTTGGTAGGGATTTAGCTGCCAGTTTCGTTCTACACAGAAAATGTTAGCAGATTAGCACGCTCACGAATTGACACATGAACACACGTGATATCATTGCACACACTCTCGATGTAATTTGCGGCAATCATCCCTCTCCACCGAATTGTGACAATCCTCCGTGCGGTTTTTGCGGGCTCGTTGACTTGATAATTTGATAGATACGGATCCACCTTGTCGTCGGCTCTAATTCTATCCGCTTCAATCAAGGCCATCCCTATCCATTCGTGGAGATCGAGTGCCCATTCTTTCCATGCTTCTATAGCATAGTCACTGCTTCCGTCGGGTGCAGTCCCAAGTGGAGGCATGAACGATGGGACGATGAGAGATTCCGAGATGGATATTGATGGTAGGATGTCGCGTGCAATAGCTTTAAGCTTCTGAAGGATTAGACAATCCGTTTGCGACGTTGCTGACGATGCGGAGATCTCTATAGATAGATCTCTGCGGTGTAAGAGAGATGTAACTTATAATAGTATGGTTGGAACATACTTTGGTTGAGGTCACAAAACAAGAACGTCACAGGCTCTTTTAAGACTTCGGAAAAGCACCACACGAGTCTTTCTAGCGCTTTCGTACCATGCATCATCTTATCACTTCGTAAATCAAATTCCACCACTTAACCACGGCTGGAATTAGTAAAAATCAAGAATCCATTGCTAAAGGCTAGGATCTGGGTGCTCACACCATCGTTGCCCCTTTCTCCCCCCTCCAAATCTAGCTGGCTTTCCGATAAGTCCGGCTCTTTCATATGACTCCTTGGATAGTGAAAGACGCAGCTTTCCTAAAGTCGTGAGCAGAAAGACATTTCTGTAACCGGTGACTATCTCATACCATCGCTCAGGCAGTACACATTGTCAACGTCAATGCGCCCTTCTGACAGCATAACTACATTGCCTGGAAGTACAATTAGAGCTAGTATGGAATAATTTGAGCCCAAAGGTCTGTACCAATCTTTATATATTTATTAAAGAAATCATGCGCTAAAATAGCAGACAATGGTATCCTCATGCGATGATAACGCAATGGTGGGCGGACTTGGGATGAGATATGCGCTTGTATTTCATCTTTGATTAATTCATATGATGCGTACGGCAGTAAAAGATCAAGCTAAAGAAGTGTGTTAGTTATGGATTGCACAATATGGGCTTGTAGTTCGAGTATTGCCTACCTGTTTATTGAATGGGTGAGGAAGGATGATATCCTTGGGCTTTTTATTAACAGAGATGTAACACTTCGACTGGGGATCGACTGCCATGTTTCCAACAGTATTCATTCCTCAGCCTTTTGCATTGGAAATGTTCGAGCTCAAGTTTTAGTAGTGACGTTACCTGCACTGTATCATAGAGCCTTTTTTTAAGCCACAAAGCTTGGCAAATATTAGTATGTCATAGCATAGCTTAGCCAGCCACTAGCAGTAGTCTGGTTCCACCGATTCTGTACTCGAGTATGCATACACCACTCTGCTTGCGGCCCGCGCCAGCCTCATGCAAGCCCGCACCCGGCCGCCCACCAAGATTAAGTACTAGGTAGTACGCCAAACCCCACACTTGAGATTGGACCTCGACCCCTTCTGTTCCGCGATCCCACAATGCCCCACCTGCTTCCAAGTCTCCGGAATCGCCTTCCCACCTCCGTCCAGTGCACCTCTTTACTCTTTCTCCCCCGCCATGCATCCCTCTACCATTCCCACCAGCACGCTGCTCCTCATCCCCACTTCAACAATGCCGAAACTGCGATCCTCTCCTCTGCACTCAATTATGTGCCCAAGCATGGTTTCTCTGACATGGCGCTCACCCTAGGTGCAAGGGATGCTGGCTATCTTGACATCTCGATTAATTTGTTCCCACGCAGCCCATTTGAGCTCATACATTACCATCTTGTCACTGAAAGGCTGACCTTGCACAAGAGAGTGGATTTTGGGCCCAATTGGGGAAAAGACGCAGGGAGCGGGGTTGCAAGTGGCGGGAAAGAGCTCGGGGCCGGTCAGAAGATTAAGACCCTATGTGTCGAGCGGCTTCGGGCAAACGAGAGGATAATAGGCCACTGGCACGAGGTTAGTACTACGGCAGTGCGACCCCCCAAACTTACCCACGCACTTTTATCTCTAGCGTTATCATGTCTCTCCTCGCTCTCGTTCTTTTTGGTACTTTCAGGTCTTGTTAGTCCTGTCTCGGAATGTGGATATCTTTTTTACCCTTCTTGTATCATATCATTCTAGGCTCTGGCAATTATGGCCCTTCCATCCAACATCCCTACATCCATTGCAGAGCTAGCAAAACTCTCAGACGAGATGTGGTACCTTGCCGGCGATATCAGCGTCGACACAACATGGTACACCAAGCGCGCTACGCTATCCGCTGTGTACTCTACAACCGGTACGTACCCTGACAGCACTCAATTCCTTAAGTCTCGCTTCCGTTATACAATTCTGATCTGCAGGCTAACGTCCCTTTTTTTCTTTTCTTCTCCTTCACTGGTCGGTAGAGCTTTTTATGACGCAGGACAAGTCAACTGGTTATGCATCTACATGGGACTTTCTAGACCGCAGGCTAAGAGAGGTCAAGATACTTGGAGACATGGCATCCTCAGTAGGCAGTTATCTGGATTTTACGATGCATTCGGTTATGAATGTGTTGAGATCCAAAAGCGTGATAAGGTAAAAAAAAAAAAAAAAAATCCACCACGGAGGTCATGTGCCGGGTGGAGATGTATATTATTTATTAAACTTTAAATTCTTTTGGGGTTTGTATTGGTACAAATTGTATAACAAGGAATACCCTAATAGATATGGTATTGGACTTGAGCTGGAGATCTGAGGACACGACATTCAGTAAGTCGGGTACATCTACTGTGCCTTCAGCAGATACATCACCCATCTTATCCGCCTTGTTCCATCTTACTGCCTGACTCGAATTTCTTTTTAAACGCCGTAGCACACAAAAATTTACGAACCACTACTCGCAGGCAGCGCCGCCTTCTCACCTCTCCCAAAAATTGGCATTGCAGCAAGTGTTGCATAAGCTTGTGAAATGTCATAGGTACTTCTCTTCTTGGGAGACAGGCTGTTTAAAGTATTCCTTGGCTTGATGCTGGAGGAGAGTTGCTCTACAGTCCATTTTTGGCAGTTGGAGAGATGTGGGTTGACGCAGCAATCGATAAGGATACGGATCGTCTGCAGGGGTAAGTTGGAGAATCGTCAAAAACACAGGCACTAGGAGATCCAGAGTAGAAGCAGGTGGGAGATTAGCGAGAAATGAGCAACGCACGGCAGTACCGAATCAGACGCAGGGTGAAATTGAGAGGTCGTGTGGTGATGGAGTAAGTAGTTCCAGAGGACCAAATTACTGTACTTGTGTTAAAGTGGAATGCTGTTATCTCTAGTGATGGAGGTCACAACAAACAGGACCAGGGTTCGATTTTCGATTCCAATGTCAAGCGGTGAAGAGGGTTGTCTGGCATCTTTGAAGTAAATAAGGTCGACTGTAATACTCCCGTTTCTGCTATAATCAATTGGAAATTGAAACCGTGGTAACTCTTTTTAACGATGGTCTGGTCGGTGCGTGACTGGTCACTTGGAGTTCGCGCATGGTTACGAGACTATATCTCAGAGGTGCTACTGGTACGCAATCCAACTTGCACGGTGTGTAAGGTACCTGTACTCTCAAATGCCTCTCCCCCGTTGAAATCAACTCGTGCGCAGTGAAGCTTTGGAGATACATAATTTTTTTTTCTTTTATTTTACAGCTTCTGCCTGAGGCTAGAAGTTACAGAAAATACTATAGATTGCAGTTCAGGGAGCTAGTCAGATGTTGTCAGGGAGTGCTGGTTTCATACTGGCTCCTAAGACTAGAATTTCAGTTGAATATATTGCGAAACTTCGTGTATAGAAATTGCTGCAAGTGCCGAGTTCTTCTCGAGCATGAAAGTGAACCGTATTTACAGATCTCTCTCACTCAAAGTAATTCTAAGTACTCAATTGTTACAGGGCTTCTGCCATAACTCAACTCCTGGTCCTCTCTAAGTTTCCGCTCCGCGAGAGGGTCGAAGAAAGAAGGAAAAAGACAAAATGAAAAAGAAAAAATGAAAAATGAAAAAATGAAAAAATCGTTGCTACAAAAAGTGGACATTAATAAAGGGAATCAAGTCAGATATTCATTTTCATATTCGCTCTGATATTGGGGGTGCAATGTCTGGATACAAGGCCCCCATATCCGTCGGATTTGGACCGTACATCGGCACAGCAAGTTCTCCTGACGTCGAATTTTTTGTATAGTGAACTTGTGAACATGAAATTATCAGATGGGATTTCTACATTTTCATATGCGCTATATGTGATCAGATACTTCTAATCTTAGTAGTATAGTACCTTTCTGTTTACAGACCATTCACCACATCACGTGATTTTCGGTCATGCTCTGCTATCCCCACATGACTCTTGACAAGACAGTAGTTGACCTAGGGAAAAATTTAAAAAGGAGTTTTCTCTAGGTCTAACGTTCATGGCGCTGTCAAGAGTACGATCCTCAGTTCCAATTCAGTCGGTCATCCTCCATAGCATCTGTAAAAATCTACAGGCTCGATTGGCGGGAGGAGAGCATGCTGGAGGCATTAGAGTAACTGTACTGTTCTAGTACATTATTCGGGTGTACTACAACAGGTGCTTACAAGCGACATAAAAGCTATCATGACACTTATGATTTTAATTCAGGTTCAGACTCCAATTCAGATTTGACGAAAATTGATGTGTAATGAAGACATAAATATGAATAGGATATATGTACGTTATTTGTGTTCGTAGATACGCACTGAACGTTTGACGTGAAGTGGGCGTAGCCTCGTTCCCCAGGTGAATGCGCAGGTCCTGCATATGGTGCGAATTGTTAGAGATCTACAGTAATGTCGGAGGTGTCGGATATCAGAGAGGTCCGTGATAAAGGGTGGTAAGGGCCCGAGAGCAACCTCATGCTCTATGTATATAGGTGTATTACTTTGGCTACTCTCTCTACGAAGGAATAATAATCATCTCCTTCTACCCAAAGCTCAACACGAATTAATGCAGCAAAGTAGGCTACTAAGATGAGTGCTACTTAGTCTGGTAACAGGCGTTACGTTGGTAATGGACACTACCAACCAATAGGCCAATGAGCGAAGGGCAAAGGCACACTAAAAGCGCTTCATTAGTACTGGTACTTTCTAGTTGACAACTATACCGAGAAACCTTGCTTTTGCCTATAGTTGTGTATGCGACATCCTCCAGCTTTTTTGTCGCAAACTCAGGATCTTAATTCGACGCAACGCCCGATTCCGTTCCGAAAATTTTTGTTTTGTTTTTCGCGGTGGCGAACAGCGCGGCAAACGTGTAGAATCTGATACCATCCAAAAGCTGCACAGGTACACTAATCAGATTCTGCTTTGCGACCATGAACAAGCAAGCCGCCATACTAGAGATGTTTTGTTTTTTTCCTTCCTCGATGGGCAATATTGAATCAGATAAAGTGCCGAGCTCAATCTGGTTTTGTATGTCCGGTTGTGTACGATATCATATACAAGGTGATCAGCACTGTCGCCGTGAAGCGCACAAAAAGTGCGGCGGGAATGTTAGTTACGATCTGATAAAGCAATCACCTGGCTTCGTTATCAGATTTGTATCAGCGCCAGATCGAGCCCAATATTCCTTGCGGCTCTGTACGCCGCACCTCTGTCAAGGTTACTGCATCTGGCAGCACGTGGTAATTCAGGCCCTAAACCCTACCTCGCACAAGTTCCCTACGCACACTTCGTGCGGCTGGGCATCTATACTCTGCTGCATTTACACAATACGTTCAGTTGAGACTAGCCGACGAACACGACCCACTGCGACGAAACCGACACGCAAAGAAAGACGCCGGGAAGAATAATTTAAAATGGTGAGAAATCCATGCTGCATTTATTGATTCCTCTGTATTTTTTGCGGCCTGGACATACCCCAGTGGAGAAAGAAGTGTGGAGCGAGAGAGGGTTGCAGAGCGCAGGGGACAGCATACGGAGGAATGAATTGGAGAAACTAAAGTGACGGACAACGACGGTGATGCGTTTTCCTGGACTCGAAGGACGTTGTCGATTCTGATTTTACGGTAGCATTATGGAAAAGGGAACGGTGCAGGGACTTGGATTGGTCTATGTTGGGAATGCGAAGGCGGAAGAGAGATATGGGGTACAGATGACAAGAAGGATTTCATTCTTCCATCAGCAGAGCGCGGAGTGTCGTCAATAGAATTTCGGCAACGCATCATACCGGCATCGCCAACTCCCCACCATGACGATCCCGTAACTCACCGAAATCCCCACCGAAACTAAGAACGTAGCTGGCTCCTCAACAGACTCGATTCCGTTTCCCCTCACTACCTTCCGCACTGCAACTCTCCGCGTTTCTTCCCTCAGCTACGCATCGGCTATTTGAAAGCTTGAAAATTTTACTGGTACCCCATCGAGAATGAAATACTAATATTCTGGGTCTTCACCAGGTCAACGTTCCAAAAACCCGCCGAACCTACTGCAAGGGTAAAAATTGCAAGAAGCACACCCAACACAAGGTGACCCAATACAAGGCTGGCAAGGTGAGCTTTCCCCACCCCTCTCATAAACCCGACAAAATAATTTCAAAATTGACCAAATTAACCACACTGCGACAACAGGCTTCCCTCTTCGCCCAAGGCAAGCGCCGTTATGATCGCAAACAGTCCGGTTACGGTGGTCAGACGAAGCCCGTGTTCCACAAGAAGGCCAAGACCACCAAGAAGATCGTACTGAGACTGGAGTGCACGCAGTGCAAGACTAAGGCTCAGCTGGCGCTGAAGCGATGCAAGCAGTTTGAGTTGGGGTACGTTTTTTGCTTTCCTACCCCCCTTTCCTTCGTTTGTGCAGAATGCTAAGCAGATTCGGTACAATAAATAGAGGAGACAAGAAGACAAAGGGTGCCGCTTTGGTGTTCTAAACGTCCATCATCTTCCCTCCAAAATAAATACGAAATATCCATCCGCCTACACTCTTCTTTTTTTCGTCCTCTATTACATCTCCTCGGGTCTTTTGTGTTTTCCGGGTTTTCATCTGGTGCCTTTGCTTGCTTGCTTGGCTTGGAAACGTTCGTGTTTTTTTTTTTCTTTTTTTTATATATAGGGCGCTATCTGGGATTTCGTTGGACCAAAGCAAAATATAAGGGAAAAAAAAATTCCATAAACAATCCATCTAGCCGCCACCAAAAGCGTGTGTTCTCTGAAAATGACTAGAATATGGGTTCCTACTATATAGGGCGTGCTCGTATGTATCGCTTCTTTAAGTTGCGAATGGATTCATCTCTTGTTTTGTATAAGCTTATATTTTTTTGGTCTGGTGTAGTTTTTTCGCGCGGGTATGCCTTCCATGGCTTGTGTTTCATGTTTAGTTTTATTTTTCTTTAAAAGTAAAGTACCTAGTCGGCATTACTGTAGAACGGTCTCGCTCAGAAATTGGAGGTATATGGTATTTCGAATCTTTCGTTTTGAAGCAGCTGTCACTGACATGAGAGTCATTAGGCTATGTTTAAAGATTTATTACAATGACGACTATAGGAAAAAGGATCTGAAGAAGAGCTAGAGAATATGTCAAGGAGACAGTATTAAAACTTGGAGAAAGTCATTGAGAAAGTCATTGTTGGAGAGATTCGGAGCGATGGAAGCTGGGATGGAAGCCAAATTCAAAGACAGGAGGGGATGATGGTAATCACAGACATTTGTCAACGCATGACAAGCAGAATAAAGTGGAATCGCAGAGCTGGCGTTAAAGTAAATGCATTACTATCCGTCTGCACGGGAAGGTTTTACTTCTACCACGATACGTGGATGAGAGCAGTACACTGGCGTTAGTTGTCTAGGTGGCCCATGTATCCGACCTTCCTCTCCTCTGTTGAGCATTTTCCAACCAAATCACCACCATTCATATGCATCAGCAATTATATGCTCAGGAGCGAACTCAGCTTTGCTGAGGAGCGGTGGGTATGACAGGCCACCCGGGAGCTCATTTCCCGATTAGGAAAAGGGCCAAGATCTGACTAATGTACTAATTGCCATTTGCTGTATCATATGATAACCTAAAAATCATGACAACTCTGAGGTCATGTCATTAATCTAGCCTTAAGACGCTACTGAAGCCCCAGTCGCCACCTCGCAATGATGACTAGCATCCACCCGCACTTGGTACTGTAATTCCAATAAACATACGATTGGTACAAAAAGATACGCTAGCTGGATAATGGAAAACACGTGACTGCATGAGCCGGATAGCTGATGAGTCGGAAAAAAAAAAAAAGTAGGAGCATGTAAGTTGCGGGAGAATAGGAATAGCAATAATCGAAACATCACTCTCTCTTCTTTCTTTTCTTCCATTTTCCATCTAGTCCTAACTACAACCGCTAACGAATCAGCCCCAATCGATCGACGTGGAATATATGACGGCAAGAATATAAGTAAGGTTTAGTGTGCATATGTACGTCAAATGAAATTGCCAAACTCATATGTTGTGACGAAGCGGTGCATTGCATATCAGAACGATCCAAGATGGTTGTCCGCAACCAAAGCCATGGTTTTTGATGGCAGGGGGGGGAGATTGTTTTGATAAGCAACAACGATGAGCACATGTGTGCTTGCTTTTACCACTTCCCTACCTAACCATTCTAACGTGTGGCGTGAACTTGTGAGAAGATTTGGTCACGATCACCTGGATGGTTCGCAATTTTGGTTTAAATTAACATGCCCGTGGTAAAATACAAACGGTACATCACTGTACATAATAATACCAGTTTACTTAAGCAAAAGAAAAGAATATTATTTTTTCTTCTTACTACTACTAATAGGAACCTCCATTTTGAAGAGCAAATACAAACTTTAACTAAGTACTCGAAAAAAAAATTCCCGCCCCCCAGCCCAAGAACTACATGGGCACCTATTCCCAACTTCCAGTTTTTTTACAAAGAAAAATCAAAATTAAAAAAAAAAAAAAAAAAAAAAAAAAAAAATCTTAACGCCGTGAAACTTTCCCTGCGTTAAAACACACCCGGTTTTCTTCCCCTCCACCTAAGCGACCAACGGCTGCTGCTGCTGCTGTCCTTGCTCAGCATTTGTTTCGCGCAGCAGAGCTTCTTCGTCACAGACGATGTTCATCGTCTCTTCCATGACTAGAAGCTCGTGCTCAATCATCTCGGCCCAGTTTTGGATGTCGCCGATTTCCTGAGTTAAAAATAATGAGGGTTTATTAGTAAATTTGAACATTATTATGGATGGGTAAAAGTAGCATGACGGGCATCATTGGGGATCCCTGTGTATGGGTAGACATCTCATGCATGCACGCCAACGGGAGATGATTCGCAACAACAAAAAAGAAATCCAAGTACCAACCTTCAATCGGCTCCTCGCTCCCTCCGTCATGGCGCTCCACTGCCTTGTTGTCTTACTCAACGCTGCAGTCCGATTCTTAAGCGTCCGAGTCTGCGTTTCGAGGCTTTGTGCATTCTGGTGTATCGTGGTAATACGGTCCCGCAGGTCCGTGTCGATCTGGGACCCGAGATTGTGCAGGGTGGTGTGTAGGTGCTTTCGGGATTCCTCTGAAACAAGGGTGAGGAAAAGAATTGTGAGCAACCAGTACGTCAGAGCTGCGGGAGCGGGAGGTACGTGGGAGACAAGGAGTGTGATGAGATAGAAGCTAGGGTGGAGGGTGCGTGAGGGAGGGGAAGATTGGCCAGTAGGACGCTTACCTGCACGCTTCAAGCGCTCGTTCCTGGCAGCACGGTCTTCCTTAATTAGTCTTGTTGCCATTGTGTATCTCACGTGTGATGCACGATGCGTCTGATGCCGATTGGTATTGGACAGGATGGGAGGTAGAGTGTCGTAGGGTAATACGTGGTAGACAGCTATAAGCCAACTATAAAAGAAGCTGTTCGATGCCTTTAGAGATGAGCTGGATGAAGGTTAAGTCAGACCCAGACCAACGAACGCAAGCTCAGTTTAAATGCAAAATCCCCCTACCTTCTCCTTAGTGTGCTCATAAATGCCGACCCTTCTGCCCACCACACTGGACGGAATTGCCCTCAGGAAACAGAGTCAGAGAGGAACTTGCACCGAGCTCAATTCCGTCTTCCGCACACCCTACCCTCCCCCCCCTCCGCCGTTTCGACCAAACAGAGCTTGACACGAAGGCGTGCCTCTTCCCTGGCCTCGAGCGATATATCCCAAGATCAACCGACTCGATGCCTTGCCCCGCTTGCCCGCCTCAGGACAAGGATGGGATGAGCAGGCGCAATAGTCTCTCGATTGGACGGTGTGCAAACGAGGATACGGAGTGTACCTCGGTGAGTGACGGAAGGATGAAGTGTTGATGATGCGTTGGCAATAGATGTGCCTTCGGCACTTCTGGGATTGAGGGACAGCATTAGCAAGTGCATTGCGGCGCGTGGTCAATTTTTGGTAAATTTTGAGGGGCGGGTGTTGATGGTAGAGGGATTGGAGAAGGGGGGGTGGGGGTTGGCAGGAATGGACACTGCAATTTCGATGACGATATGTAGGTTGTGGTACTTACACGTCAGGTTTGACGAAGTTAACGTGCAGAAAGACACCCCTGGACATGCACTAAACCCCCAACTACCGAAGCTGTGTCAGGCTTCGTGACGGCGAGGGATTGGAGAAGCTGGAAGCGGCGGGGGGGAGAGTGCCACCCAGGACTCCTTTGTGGAGGGTATTTAGGTTCTTAGGTTCTTCTCGAGCGAGCCATCGCCAAAGCTAGCGGCCCCCAGGCCCCACCCATGCGCCGTGCGCAGCGAACGTCCAGAACCCCTTTTCCCATTGCTCCGGAGACAAGAATTGCAGAATACTCCCATTGCCACAAAACCCTCGATGCTGTGAATACCAGCTTGGATGCAGATGGGGGAAGAGGGAGGGAAAAAAAAGTCGCCGGAGGAGGGGCGGTCCAGAAATTCCGGAAGCAGCCAGGGCAGCAGCCAGGGCAGCAGCAACGGCTGGGTTAATCTGAAGCCGGGTTTCGTGCGTGTCTGACAAGCTGCGACGGTGGGCGGACTGTGAGCGATGTTTTGCAGCAGGCCGGATAAGATTTTCTTTTTCTCGCGGAGGGTGCGTGGACGGATATCATTCGACGGAGGGCATGCAAGCAGGCATCCTGGGCGTGGCCAGCAGCAGCAGCAGCGCCAGCGCAGCCGTGGGCCGACTGGAGGGGTATCGTAAGCCGGCCGCGGACGGGGAGCGCATGCGCCGCAGCACGCGCCACGGCGTGCAAGCCACGGCCGATCACGTGAGCGAGTCCTTCAGGGACGAAGCAGCATTGAGCCTCTCGGATTATGTGCTAATTATACCCGATTACTTGTAACGCGCCCATCACGACAACGGCCGCTGCTCAAAGAGGAAGGTAGGGCGATGCTTGGACTGGGTCAATGCTTTGGCGTTTACCTCCAACAAGTGCGTACATGGACGAACATTTCCCGCAAGCTGTGAGATATTGCTTAGATAGGCGGTTGCGGTATGCGAGCGTAGGACTGAAATGTTCCAGCTATAGGTTAAGGAGGGCATATGTAAAAGGGAAGCCGTGGAAGCTTTAGGGTGTTGCAGTAATCAGCGTCTGGTTACGAGACTAGTGTTGCAGTTGAAAATGATGGATGGGGAGAAAAAAAGCTATAAGTAGACGTTAGAGGGAAGAAGGGGGCATGCGGTGACGAGAGTTCGAGGCGTGGTGGAGGTGGTGGTGGTGCGAGAAGCAGGTACACAGTATGAAGATATTAGTAGTGAACACCTTTTCTTGCCACACCA
Source organism: Kalaharituber pfeilii (assembly GCA_015179045.1). Lineage (NCBI taxonomy): Eukaryota > Fungi > Ascomycota > Pezizomycetes > Pezizales > Pezizaceae > Kalaharituber > Kalaharituber pfeilii. The sequence continues at coordinate 1,574,850 of WHUZ01000007.1, read as the reverse complement.
TACATGCAAGAAGTATATACGTCTGTCTACGAAATCTACATGAATATGATCATATATTTGAATTCCAATACCAGTAGTTACTCCGACATCCGACTCACAACTATCAACGACAAACCACCCCACTAACTATTCCACCCAAGATCCCAATCCTATTTTAGCCCTCTTCCAGTCCAACCCCTTTCACGATCTTCCTCACAGTGGCTCTCAGCAAAAACTGCTCTCTAGCCAACATGCGCACGTGCTTCAAAAACTGCTCAAGCCCGACTTTCTCTCGATCGAGCGCCTTGCCCAGAACGTAAATCGTGTCCTCGATTGCCATATCCTCCGTAACGAGGTCGTAGAGCTGGTTGAGGACGACTGTTGGCACGCAGACGACCTTGTCGATGTCGGGAAGGGGGTATTTTGGTGTTGTTGTTGTTGTCGTTGTCGTTATTGTGGTAGAGACAGGAGCAACGTCCCGGATGAGGGAGTCGGCGGCGGAAATGCGTTCCGTGAGAATAGACATGTTGGAGTCGGCGAGTTCGAGGAGGCGTAAGAGGTCTGTTTGCTCTTGCGCAAGCGCGGACTGGGCGCGGAGTAACGCTGAGTGCTGGGCGGATGCATGAGTGAGGGCAGTGGTAGACTTGGTGTGGTGCGCGAGAGCGAGGGTATGTAGATGGGATGAAATCGTCGAGATAAGGTGGTCTTTTTGTGGGTTGGGGGGAAGCGGTGGAGGGATGGGTGAGGTCCCGGGTAAGGTGGCCGTAGGGGCAGGGAGGAGGAGGTCGGTGTCGGGGGCGTCCATGAGGTCGGGGATAGGAGGTTTGGGTTTAGGTTGCGTGGGGGGTGAGGGAGCGTGCGATTGTGGGGGAACGGGGGGTGGGGGAACGGGAGGTGGGGGAACGGGGGGTGGAGGAGGCGCAGGCTGGAGGGGGGAAGGGATGTGCAGTTGGGTGTTTGGGCCAATGTAAGATTGAGGCCGGGAAACCGGATGAGGCGCAGGTGGAGGCGGAGGCAGGGGGCTTTGGCGTGGTGATGTGGACGGGAGAGGCGGTGGTGGTGGTCCACCCAGAGCATCCAGAGCATATCTAGCTGAAGGCGGGGATGTCGTACTAGGTGGAGGATGATACTGCATCGACACAGGTCGCTGCTGGTAAGCTCCACCATGTCCTTGTGCCCGCGGGGGAGCAGATATGGAGGGAGGCTGCGCGTAATGCGAGGTATACGGCACCGATGATGGACGTGGTGGTACTGGCGGGACGGGTGGAGGTGCAGGACCGGTTACAGCTCCAGCAGGAGCCGGTGGCGGAGTTTGGGTGTGGGAATGCTGAGCTCGATGTGGTGCTGGAGGTAACGGTGGCGGGGATGCTGTCTGTGCACGGGCACCTCCGGGCAGCGAACTTGACCTTGAGTGTTCATGTTGCTGTGCAGGAGCTTGTACAGGCTTTGGCGGGGGTGGCGGAGGTACAGGGGAAGCTTGCTGCGATGGTTGTGGTGTCGGAAGAGGCACTGGGGCAAGTTCCTTTGGCAGAGGTGGCTTTGGGGGTGGAACTTGTGTACCTCCGGGGGTTGGCGGTGGTGCGGATTGCGCTGCTGTAGCTGGTGTAGGTGTAGTTTGTGCCACTCCTTCTCTTGAGCTGAATTCTGCAGGTAATGGCGGCACCGGTGGTGGAGCAGGCGGTTGCTGCTGTTGTTGCTGCTGTTGTGCGCTTTTTGCGTATACTGGGGGCTCCCGTCCAAACACCCCCTTTAGAACATCGCATAGATCAGCGATATTTGATTTCTGTATCAAAGCCGCTCGTTGAGCATGTAATTAGCCTTCATTTTTATATATTATAACTCCCTTCTGTCCACACCAATACCGCAGCCAAAATCTGCCAATGAAAACCATACATCAAAATAACTTTCCCACCCCGACAAATAAGGGTGGTAACACCTCCCATTCCCATCGACGTGATTCCCCGGACGTATCAACATATCTCTCGACGGATTCACAAACGTTATCGGCGGCTGAAGGGGGTATTGGTATGGTATCCAGAGCAAAACCGGTATGTTATAGACTGCCCCACGAAACTTCGCAGGGAGGGTCCCGTAGAGGCATAGAAGGAGCTGAGAGCGTCCATTTTCGTGCGCTGTGAGGGGAATACGATGCCATGGATTAGAAATGATTTAAGAGTGAGAGGGAAAGGAAAGGAAAGAAAAGCTCTCGTACTGTATACGTCTGTTCGTGGGGAGAGTGTTGGAATGACTCGCAGAGCTTGGATAACGTCGCTGTAAGTTCGGCGGGGATCGGTATATTCCTGATAAAGGACAATAGGCACACAGTCAATATAGTGATACAGAGGTAGGAAAACAGAGGGGTCTCGCACCGGAGTTATGACGTTGTGAAGCCATTGGAGGAACTGCGGGGTGATCCGATCGTGCGAGTTCGACGCCATAGCGGGGGACAAGACCAGCTTTAGGATGGAACTATCGTGTGGCAGGAAGCGCAGCTTCTAGCGAATTCATAGGATTGGTTTGCTGCAGCTTTTCGCAAGGGTATTGTCCGGCTGCAGGGCATAGTGAAGCTCTGCTGAGAGATCCACGAGAATGCAGGATGAGGAGGCTTGTCACGGCTTGGCGTCATTTCTCTTATCAAACACCGATAAGATGGGGTGGCTTGTTCTCGTGCCCAGACTACTAGGATAGGCTGCCAAGGTGGAACATTTGCACTCTACACATGCACACCGAAAAGGGACTTCGAGACTCGTCACAAGAATAAAGCGTGAGTAGCAGCAATTCTGTACAGCAGAGAGAGATACGATGCTTATCGTTCCTGAGCGGCCGGGCAAAGGGAAAAAAAAACCCGGAAGATAAATTTGTAGTCACACAAGCAACTTGCAAGAACGCCAATCGCCGTTTTCTCCTAGTCTCATGCCAAGCCCCTCTTTTTCTTCCCCAGTTTCCATCAGACATGAGTAGGGATAAAAATCATCCTGCAAAAATACAACCCACCAAACAAAAGAAAAACCACATTTCCATGCCATGACATACATGTGCCTCTCATTCAAAGCGAGTGACTGAAACCAATTATGAACAGAATCTAGCTTAGCCCCCTCACACAAAATGGAATGCTATACAAGTCTAGAAGGAAAGCATCAAGCGGAAGCTGTACTCGCTGTGTTAGGAGCTGCAGCTTCTGCCTGCTGCTGCTCTGCAATAGCAGCGCCTATCGTAGGAGTAGCCCTCTTCGACTTGCTCTGGTAATCCTTGATGGCGGATTTTATAGCATCCTCGGCAAGCATGCTGCAGTGTACTATATTAGACATGAGTCAGCAACTTTCGCCCGCGTACAAATTGAGATAGATTTGAGATGTGAAAAACGAAGAGAACACACATTTCACGGGTGGCAAGCAAAGTTCCTTTGCAATCTGCGTATTCTTGATCTTCGCAGCTTCATCAATATTCATTCCTCGAACCAATTCCGTCAGATATGAGCTTGAGGCAATTGCAGAGCCACATCCAAAGGTCTTGAACTTGACGTCCACGATTTCATTTGTGTTTGGATCCACTCGGATCTGGAGCTTCATCACGTCTCCGCCTGTACAGCAGCTTGTTAGCGTACGGACAAAGATGCTGAGTGAAGATAACTTACACGCTGGAGCTCCAACGAGTCCCGTGCCCACATTCAAGTCGTTCTTTGGGAGAGATCCAACATTCCTAGGTCTCGAGTAGTGGTCGAGCAGTAGAGAGCCGAAACAGCAGAGCGTTAGCTTTTTCCGCACAGCGGTAGTACTGCGGGAGACAACTTATCTTTCTGGTGATAGTTCCGCCGCAGCGAGGCCTGCACAGCAGCCAATGGAGGAGCGGCCCTTGCGGCGCTAGAGGCCTGGAGCCCTTGGACAAGGGGTGTGGAGGTAGTTATCAGACGTCTGAACATTCTGAATGCAAGTAAGCAGTGTGTGTAGGGGGGGATGTGAAGGTGAGAGTTTATCAGATCGGCTGATTGATAAGGACAGGGAGGCGTTGCTTCTTATATGCGTGATTTTGGGCTTGGGGGGGTTGCGTCAGCTAGGACGCTATGCATAGGGCCATTGCCGGCGCTCATGAGGCGGAGCGCCAAGAGTCTAGAACAGGGAAACGGAAGCAGGCTTATGAAAGCCTATAATGGCAGCAGAGTGCTCAACTTGTGCTCTGCAAGTTTGCTCAGAGGGCAGCGGCTTCTGCACCACCGCGGGGTCCTGCGCCTTTGCCCTTTGCCCTTTGCCCCTCGGACTGCGCAGCACTGGGGCGCCGGCGTCGTGCCCTGGGGGCTCCTCCCGCTGCGGCATCGATCTGGGGTGCGGCGTCAGCGTGTCGCCGTGAGCACTGCTAGTATCATAGCAGACACGGTGCCCTTTCAGGCCGTGCTATCCGCGCGATGCTGCTGCTGCGCTGCTGTGTGGCAAGCCTGGAAGGGCGTCTTCTGGTGTGTTCTCAGTGCTCCATCACGTACTTGCATGCACCAGCTTGTCGGGCATGGACACATGTGCCGTCCTGTGCTCGTCATATATCGGTCATGCCCGTCATACATGGACTATCATAGCAAGCACCTACATAGTATTGCACAGTACTCTACATAGTACGTGCGGTGCTTATCCTGCCATGGCTTAGGCTGCTGACCCGGAAAATGCTGAAAGGAATCTCGATGCGCCCCCGCCCGTTTCTATTACCCCATCGTTTCATGAAAGCCTCCAGTTCCTTGAGCCTGAACAGAGCCTGAGCATTCCCGGATCTGCGAAGTTGCAGCAGCGCTGGCCCGCCTCCCCCGCATCATATTGCTATGCAAATCGGTTCCTGGCAGGTCCCCCCCACCACTCCAAGTTCTTGTTCTTATCAACCCACAGCCGTGAGAACTCGGGTCTATCCGCCGAACCAACATTCCCGTCAATTGCTTCCCACCCACACCCTCAAGCTTCTTCCTACCACCAGACTACCTGAGCTCCTGTGCCATAACCCCGACATGCGCTGCAAATTGTCCGTAGAAAGCCGTATCTTCAAACAAGCGCCGGTGGCCAATGGCCATTTGGACGCTAGGCCTAAGGCCAAAGCAGGAACTAGAGGTTCATCCTCAGAACAGCCTTATAAGGGCTGCCGGCACAAACGACTGCCAGAATTCAGCACACTGATAATTGAGCACGTCTGCGGTGAGTTCTCCCTCGATCAAGAAAAATAAATAAATAAAATTAGATTAAGCGAAATAAAACAGAAAGAGCAGCATTTATCTTTAGGTTGTTGCTGACGCCATATGCTCCTCATTGGATATCGGTATCCAGGAGGCCATCTAGAAATACAAGGCACAGCTTATCTCTGCCCCCAGTCCCGGTATAGCCCGGTTGTCGATACGATAAAATACGATATCCACTTAGACAAGCAGCAGCCATACACACAACTTGTTCTCAATTGACTCTTTTCTGGAACGTTAGCACCCTCTATATCCAGCCCCGTGGCTGCCAGCGCACCGTCGTTATTAGCACCTCCGAAAACCTCGCGTGCTTTTTGACTACTGCAGTTGTCTGGTCGAACAGTGCCATCTCCAGTTCCAGTTAGACGCCCTTATTGCACAAAGGCGCCAGGCACAGCAATGAAGGAAGAAGCGTCGATATCATCGTCATCTTCGGAGGTGGATCTCCGGCAGCTGGGGCCTGCAACTGGCCCTGGGGGTTTTCCAGAGTCAAGGGTCTTGGTTATTGCCACCGGTACGTGTTGAGTGCTTCTTAATGTATTGTATTTTTTATTTTTCTATTTTGCGGATTTGAAGATTCGAATGCAAGTGGGCAGGGTTTAACATACACTTTCTTACATGAACGGGGTCGGACATGGCCGCTCCTATTATCGAAGTTCATATAGAAGAGATGCGTGTGCTTGTTTTGGGAGATATGCATTGGCTAATTTACCTCTCAATATGAACTAATACACAGGTGGTACAATCTGTATGAAGAGAGGTGTCAATGGATATATTCCGGTAGGCGTCCACCACATCACATGATCTTAAATTTGTGTTGCCTGTATGATATCTAACATTCCAGTAGGAACGAAATTTCATCAACCTACTTACTCCCCGCCCCTCATTCAACGATCATTCCAACCCACCTCCATTGCCATGCCATGCTGATCCGGAAGACCCTACAGCTCTCACACTTATACCCTCCCTCCGTACCCCACTCTCCGCATATAACCGCCACGTGCGGTTCTGCGTTCACGAATTCAATCCGCTGCTCGACTCCTCATCCATAAACGCCAAAGGCTGGGGACAAATTGCCCGTGCCATTGCCCGAAATTATCAACTGTTTGACGCCTTTGTGGTTCTCCATGGGACAGACTCGCTTGCGTACACAGCTTCTGCCCTGGGGTTCATGATTGGGTCTCTTGGAAAAGCCATCATTCTCACTGGCAGCCAAGTGCCCATGACAGAGCTCCAGAATGATGCAACGGATAACCTTCTCGGCAGTCTCATCATTGCTGGTCACTTCATGATACCCGAAGTCTGTCTTTACTTCAACTTCAAGCTGTTCAGGGGTAACCGCGCAACCAAAACAAATGCTGTAGGATTTAATGCCTTTTCTTCACCAAACCATCCCCCGTTAGCTACAGTTGGTATAAACATCAGCATAAACTGGAACCTAATTACCCGCCCATCAACCCTCACTCCGTTCTACATCTCCCCGTACCCACCAGGTACTGCGCACGTGGCATGCTTACGCATATTTCCGGGTATCCTTCCTGAAATGGTGGAGGGTGTGCTGAAGGTGAAGGGGTTGCGTGGACTAGTCCTGGAGACCTTTGGTAGCGGGAATGCACCAGAGGATGGGCGGCTACTGGAGGTCCTGCGCCAGGGCGTTGAGGATGGTATTATTGTGGTCAATGTGACGCAGTGCATGACTGGGAACGTTTCGCCGCTGTATGCCACTGGCTCCGCACTCGCACGTGCTGGGGTGGTATTTGGCATGGATATGACCACTGAGGGTAACGGCTCCAAATGATAAGCCAAGCTTCCCCTGTGATAACCTTTACTAACTCTACGGTAATAGCCGCCCTAACCAAACTCTCCTGCCTACTTTCCGATCCCACCCTTACCAATTCGCAAATTCGCGAGAAGATGAGCAAGTCCCTCCGTGGTGAACTCACGGAACAAAATATCACTAGCTTTTCTCATCCTCCCGTCGCTCCTACAGCATTCCAGCCTCGAGGAGCGCTGCTGCCACAGCCCCTTGAACCGAAGCAGGCCGCCTTGTCGACTCTCGGCTATGCAATCAAAAAGGGAGATTACTCTGCTGTCATGGATGCGCTGAAGGCAGCTAAAGCCGAGGGCGTGGGTTGGTTGCTGAATGAGTTTGATTATGCGGGCTATACACCTCTGGTAAGTCTTTCCAATTATGATTTCTTTAAATTGTCCTTTTAACTGACGATTGATTTGATATGAAATAGCACATCGCAGCCATCTCTCCCTCTGTCGACATTCTCCGTGAGTTTCTCTGCGAGGGTGCCTCGGTCCATCTCCGGAACAATGATGGACACACGCCGCTGTATCTTGCTGCGGATGCCGGGATGGAGGAGAATATTAAGTTGCTAAGGAACGCGGGTGCACATTTGCATGCGGAAGAGGTTGATGTTGCGGGGTTGCGGAGGAGAAAGCTGGAGGCTGGTGGTAGTGGGTGGGTAACCCCGTCGGAGGGAGAAGTGTTGATGACTGCAGGGTCTATGGGGAGTGGTAGGGAAGTTGGGGCTGTGATGAAGAGGGCGGTGGAGGGTTCACGTGTGAGCACGCCTGATAGTTGGGGAGTGAATGATGCTGTGATGGAAGAGAGACGGGCGAGGAAGCTGAGGTGTTGGGAGTTGGCCGGGGCCTGAGTGAGTAATTGTTATTGATGTTCGTTCATACCTATTATTTTAACGCAAGTGGGATGGTTTTCTTTTGGGGAGAGACATTTCATGATGGCCAGTGTCTGGTTACGAGACGAAGTTCATAGCTATTCAGAGCATCGCGAAAAAACTTGGTACAATCAGGATTTAAAACTTTTATAGATACATTTAGATTTCATGTTCTTATTTGTCTAAAAAAAATATATAAAGTACTTAATATAACACATACCGACGATTTGGGTATTCAAGGTCTGCTCTGGGAGACTCAAGAACATTACAAACGTGTGGAGTACATGAATCATAAATACATAAGTATGCAAGCATGCAGGCATGCACGTTTTTTGTCATTTTTTCGTATTTGTTTTTTTGCTTCTATTTTTGTACAATTGAGTACGAGTACATGTTAAGCTAGGTAGGTGCTGAGGGTGTAAGCAATAAAGTGTTACCCTCATATTTGTACTTACATAGATGCTCGATGTGCTTGATTGCTTCAAAGTACGGGAAAGAAATTGGGGAGATGGTGTAGTGAGGTCGACTGGCAGTGGTTTGGCTAGGCAGGTAAATAAAAAGCGACTGTTACACGGGTAACATGTGTCGCTAGTCCTGAGGCGGTAGTGCGAAGACGTGGGAGAGGCCCATGTCTGACCAGCAGGCCCCCATAGGCAGCGCGTGAGTCCGCAGGGGATAGCGAGCCGTACGGATACTCCTATATATCCCGACCGTACTACCGGCGGTCACCGGTAGTTCTACCTTTTGGTGCAACGGTTTGAAAAACGGTCGGTTGCAACCCGTAACAGCAAGAAGATGTTTGTAGAAGAACATGACAACAGCTGTAGTAATGAGGAGACCATAGTCCCAGTGGAGTTCAGTAAGGCATCCTATCCTATTTGAACAGTACCTGGTTAGGCATTTGATAATCACAACTTGCTTATATATAAGGATATTGTAGTAGAGACAGACGAGGCATATATGGATAAGAATATGCAACTAAAAGCAAAAGGGAAGTCGATATTGATAAGTTGCCATACACCTACTGAACTAGGAGGAAATGCCACTACCTTACAAGTATCAGCTAAAAGAAAACTGTTCTGATACTGCTGGGGATGATCTAGATGAAGATCATACTGAGCAAGATACACTATAACAAACTTTCAGGGAAGAGGGTGGCAAAGGAAGTCTAAAAGAGATTGTGGCGATTGCAATAAAAGCAGCAAAGGTGATAGAAGAATGACCAGTAGCAGAGGAAGCAATAAATCGGTGGTGTTTAGGGGATTCCTATATTGATAACTTGGTGGCAAACAATACTCCGTCCTCTAGTAGACCTCTTTGCTCTAAGCCTGAGTACATAAATGGCTCTTTCTGCATTGGGTATTTCCCCTTTTGGCGATTTTCCTCGGCACAGTTTTCACCTCTGTTTTTGAAGTTTCAAAGCGATTGAGAAATCAATGTGGTCTCACTACCCTATTTCTTACTACTCTCCATACACACTCTGATTTCTCTCCTTTGCACTCATCCACTTTTGCCTACCTTCATTAACCACACTGGCCTCCAGAGGCACAAACACCTTCAAGTTGAAGCATCCAATGCTTATCTCCCTGTAACTGCCACTGATAACAAATATCCCAACACCTCATTTTACTATCCTCATTAATCGGTAGGGCCCTTCTCACCTGGGGTCCCAGCTTCCTCCCTTTTCCTTGCTAACAGTGTTGCAACCGGGTTGTCCAAACTCGGGAACGCCGCTGGTCTAGTTTGTTGATATAACCTCTTACATATTGGTCTTGTGCTCCGAACTCAAGTGTGCAGTCAAACTGGATACATGATCTATGCAATACTACTGCATACTACTATCTACTTATGTAGTAATGGGAATGATCCTTGTGCTTCATAGCGATAGTATCTAATACCGATTCTCTGAAAACGAGAAACATATATAATAGACGGGTTTTTAACATACTTGAAAGCGTTTCGTTCGCTGGAGCGAAGGTGGCGTGGGGGACAACCTTCCGTTTCGAACCAATAACGCGGACAATCATGAGGATTTGTGGAAAAAGCTCGTGTTCGATAACAGAAACTACTCAACTAACCGCCGAGATACCTATTAAGTCTAGTGAGGTAACATCATATACACCCTATCGAGTTAGTACGTTATCGTGGAGCAACGATAACGTTGTGTACAAACGCCTGTTGGAACGCGTCCAGGCCCCCAAATTCGAAAGGTCCATAGCAGTTGCTTCTAAATACTTGAGGTTCTTATCAAAAGATAGCTTCATTCAGGGGCGCTAGAGGACTTGGGACGAGAGTCGCCAGGTCCAGCGGATAGCCAAAGTACTAAGTTACCCTTACAAGCGTTCGATTATTTAACGGCAATTTTGTATTGATGGCTGCAATAGGCTCGAGTTATGTAGAACATTTGAAAACAGCCACAGCCAGATACAAAAGATACATCATTTTTGTCCTGGAGAACATGACCATATATACACAGGCACCACCCCCCCCAAAAATTTTTAGCTGCATGTCTTGTGGCTAACCACAAGATTCGTAAGCATCAGCAATTCTCTCAATTTCGTAAGGTAACACGTTTTTTGAGATATCAACGTTTGGATTCCCTTTTTACATAACCTCTTGCCCTCAGTTTGATGGGAAGCGCCATCTTGTCCCAGTCATATGGTGCTCCAATCCCAGAATTGCACAAATGAAGTTCGCTAAGTAGCAGCAGACCTTTGGTAAAAGCAGGCATTTCCCTAATTTGACAGCCACGAGGTTCAGCATAATTGCTGTTCTAGTGATTATCTACAAAATCCTTCTTTCGTGACTAATGCTTCTCATCTCCTAAGAATATAAAAGAAAAGGAATCTCCGAAAACGCCCAGCGTTTGTTATATAGCCTGTAGCTAAACTCGATACCTACAATCTCCGCCATATCACCCACTTCAGCTCTTTCTCGTCCGTCTGGTACCTCTTCCCCACAGCCGGCGGTGGTGCGCCTTTGCGAGAAGTACTAAACCCAGGTCTCATAGGGCCATTCAGGCCCGAGACTCATACTATCCTTTACTTTTTTGATTGTGGCTTTGCATAGTTCTTGACCCATAACTTTGCCGTTCGAACGAAATCATCCCTGCTGCTGGTATATTCATTGGCGATACTTGGTTCAACTGGGTCGTCCCTGATCTAGCAGTCAGCACCGAATGATTCCTGATTGACTTCCAAAGACAGTTTTATTCCCAAGCACAAATTATAGAGCCCTCTGATAACTTACACGTTTGGCGTGATCAATAAATCCATAGCCATGAGTAGCACGGCCCTGATCTTGCAGCTCGGCTTCCAGTTCTCCGGGCGCAGGATCCCAAGGCACATCGAGCCCTTGCCATCGTTTGTTACATTTGGGTGATAGATCTTCGTTATAAAGGAGAGAGCTGGTGGTTTGAATGGGTACTCGGTGGGCAGTTTGAGTGAAAGATGGAATTCACCGCCCTATGAGCACTAGTTAGAACATATGACGCTTGTAAGGGTATGGGACAGCGGGAGAAGGCTACATGGTAGACCGATTCCTTTGGCGGGGCGAGGACGATATTCCAGTTGTAGATGTCTGAGTCTGAGGGGAGGGAGATGACAGTGTATGGAGGAGGGTCTTTAGTGAGGTCCGCTAACTCCTGGCGGTTGGCGGGTGAGTTAGCATGCAGTCATTGGGCATGGACTTTAGAAGGGAATGGTTGGCGAGTCCGGATGCGGCAGCGAACTCACCTTCGGGATTCGGTTTGAAGCGGCCATGGCGATAATGATGACGCTGCTGCTGCTGGCGATGCCGGTTGTGGGTTGGGAGGTGCAGTTGCGTAATAGTTGTACTATGATGGTACTTACGATGCGCAAAATATATGTTCAACTGTCTGAGCAGACTGGACCAAGCACAGCGGTGGTGGTGGGGCTTTCTAGATCTTGGGAGGGGGGGCTGCTGGAGAGGACTCGAGGCTGCTGCGCCGCTGGGGGCTGCGATATTCAAGGAAGGCGCCGAGCGGAGTGAGGGCCGGGGGAAAGCGGAGGGATGTTGCTGCTGGCAAGAGGAGCCTCACCGCCTGGCTGCATCGCGCGCGAGCGTGCCCCCCACGTGGGCGCGCCAAGATGCAGCCCGCGCTCGCACCCGTGCCTGCGCCCGGCCCGCATCTCTGGCCAGCTTGCACGTCTGCGGTCCCTCCAGCACGCCTGCGGTGCGCCCTGCCCCCCACCACCCCGCCCGCGCAAGACGCCCCGCCTTCCCCCCCGCCTGCACGTTCGACAGGCACGCCGGCCGCGATATGGCTGCTCCTCCGTCGCCCCGCCTGCCCTCCCCACCTCCGTTCACAGAGGTCCAGATCGAGGGCTCCACGGCGCCCGCCGTCCCGCAGCCTGGCTCAGCGCCCGCGCCCAAGTCCACCGACACTGCATCCGCGCTTGCCTCCAAACCCGCTCCTGCCACCACACGCCGCATCCGGCCCGGCTCAAAGTCGAGAGACATCTCTACCGGCCCGTCACCGATACCGCTGAATGAGCTTGACTCACCCTTTCAGCTCCAAGAGCATCTTGCCTCCCTGCTCACCGCTGCAACCACTACGACCAATGCAGACTCCGTTCCGCACAGTATACCCGTCTCCAAAACTGCCGCGCAGAATCTCTCCACCCCTCCGCCAGGTGTCGACTCACAGCTATGGTGCTACGAGCTTACCCGGCGGCTCACACGTGATTTGAACCACCTCATTGTTGCCTTGCTGCAAGACGACTGCACAAGCAAGAGCTGTCCACAGATGCGAGCGGGCGAGTGGCAATATCTTTGTGCTGTTCACGAGCCTCCGCAAAGTTGCTGTGCAATAGATTATTCTTGTCATACGCTTGATCATGCAGCAACAATCCTGACCAGCTCAAAATATTTCCCAAGTAGGCTCAGTTTGTCCCAGCAGGGAGGGAAGCATTTGAGTAGCATCTTTAGAAGGCTCTACCGAATATTTGCACATGCTTGGTTTCAGCATAGAGAGGTGTTTTGGGAGGTAGAGGGAGAGTGGGGACTGTATTTGGTATGTTGTTACCTCCACCAGTCCTTGTTACCCTTTGCATGCTAATTTAATTGCTTACAGTTCTTCAAAACTGTTGCGGAACGATACAATCTCATTCCTGAGGACAATTTGACAATACCACCCGAAGCAGAGGGCCCATTAGGAGAGCCTGTAGATGAGAAGGATGAATTCAGTCGTGGCCCTAAAAGGGATTCTGGGAATATGGCAACATTGGAGGCAACTGGTAATGTGGAGGAAAAGCATGACAAGAATGATGAGGATGAAGAGGATTTTGGGTCAGATGGAAGTGATGATTCAGATGAAAACAGCGGGAGTGGATCATCAGGAGAGGACGGGGAAGGAGATGGAGGGGCAGATGCTTTTGACTTAGAGTTACCAATGGAGGGCACAGATGACCTGAAAGGGAAGGGAAAAACAGATGGGGATGACAAGGAAATGAATGCACATGAGGTGAACAAGGATGAGGAGGAAGGTTACGAGGATGATGAAGAGGAGGGGGAGGAGGTAATGCTGGTGATGCAAAATGATGAACCGGTGCAGCAGGAAGAAAGGCTTGTGCCTACAGATTCACCGACTGAGGATTCGCCAACTGCCCCAGAAGCACCTCCGGGGCTGCAAACAGGGGGTGGGGAGGCAGAAGCAAAGCATACTTCTGAAGCTGATGTGAATGAAAATACTGAGGAGGTCTCGAAGGAGGGACAAGATGAGCATGGAGAAACAAGTGGAAGTGGAGAAGTTGGGGGGGCGAAAGAGACGGCTGCGAGTGGGGCTGAGCCATTGCCAGAGGAGGATAACCGGGAAGCGGAGTAATAGAATGGGTGGACCCTACCGAGCTGAACAACTAATATTATTTGTCACTTGTACTCTTGAAAACGACGGTATATATTCATGATTGCTACTACTAGACATGTTTCCTGTGCTGGTCTTTGGAATCAGGGTTGGGGTATGTCCTTGCGTTCAGTTTTATTTTGATCAAAAAATACAATAATGGCTGGTTGCTTGGTCCCCTACATTCACTTGTCATATTGGCATTCTCTTTGTGTTCTGCGTGTTTATAGGGTAAGTAATTTTTTTTTTTTTTTTTTTTTTTTTTTTTTTTTTTTTTTTTTTTTTTTTTTTTTTTTTTTCCCGCGGCATCAATCTCAATCAGTGGTCATGGGAAGGAATACTATATACCTAGGTACACTATGAAAATGGCTGCAGCTGAGCAGGCTACAAAAAGACACCATGGAGGAACTCACATGCTAGGCTAGGGCTGGGGAACATCTTTAGTTCATGAGATAGGACGGTTTGAATACTAGAAGGGGGGTGGGTAGAAGGAGGTTCCAGCAGCAGATTTGAGCCACAGGTCTCTTCTGTCATACCTGGCACCTCAGAAGGAGTTACTGTTACCACCCCTAGTGCTTCAACTACTACTACTTCAAGTCCCGGTATTCTTGAATCACCTGAGGAGTCTAAGGAGACTGAAGATATGGAGATTAGCATGAGAACATGAACTACTTCTATATATTTGAAGGTGCACTGCATCCTATATGTACAATTGTTGACTTTTAATAAAAAAAAAAAAAGGCTCTAGATGGATGAGTAGCACTAGTCTTCTATATTATTTTCCTGATTTCGAGGATATTGAGCTATGGTATATATAGGGAGGGTTCAAATTAGGTGGATAATGATGAATTTGGTGGTAAATATTGGAATTTTGATTTTTTTTCCTTATTATGATGGCAAATTCTGATTCGGCGATGTCAAATTGGTATAATGTTATGCAATTTCCATAGTTGCAATATATCCAAAATAAGCAGTAGAGCGAGGAATGTGTGACGAGGAGTGCCAAGAGAGTGGATCGTTACAGGAGGGCAGATCGTTACCACATCGGGCACGTTAGCAACCCGGCGAAGTTGCGGGGATACTGTTACGGGTTCACCGCAACCATAAGGTGGGTGGTCAGTGGATGCACAAAATGTGCATATATGCTACAAGTGATATGTGACAGCCGGCGACGGCGTCGCAGTCGCATAAATAAGTGCTATATGAGCTACGCAGGGGACTAATGAGTACCGCTAGTCAAGTGTCTTTGACCTGGTGGACGATAACTCTCTGCATTTACCACCTTTGTTACAGTGTGCATCGATATCGTTACCCATACGGTACTGGTAATATTGCAGCAAGAAATATATATCAAGCCTTTGCTCATATATGACATGAATTTTATAGAACCTATAAAATCCTTTTACAATATTTTTCAAGAAGCTAAGGTATAGAATATAAAGAATAGTTCTTTATTTTAATCTCTCTACAAGATGCATGCGTACAAATTCAATTCTAATGGTTGAGATATATATTATATGGGGTTAGATTTGGTATAAAATGTGTACTTGGATGTAGTGTATATTACATTGTTGAGCAATATATCTCGGCGAAAGGTCCTTCAAAGCAGTCTGGCGTACTAGTACTCTACTAGTACCTGCAGTGCTTCTTAAAATCTTCCCTGATACTTGTATATGAATTTCTTTGACTAGGACTCGAAGAAATACATAAAATACTTGAAAACAAGCTATAGGGAAGGCAAATTACCTATGGGGGGAAAAAAATATGAGCCAAATACAGTTCAGACGGTGCCATTCATATTTTGAAACTGAGTGCTGCTGCGTATCAAACATCCCTGTGCTACTTCTACCTCATAACATCGCAAATTCGAGTGATCTAGTTCAAGTGGATCATGAGTAGTACTAAGTAAAATAACTAGATTGTGACAAGATAGAAACGTACTTCATAGGGGCAGAGCTTATGCTCCCTGGGCAGTGTTGGCACCGCCGCAGTTGGTTCGCTTGTACAAGAGAAATGAAAGAGATGACAACTCAATACGTAATAATTTGACACCCATACCACCAGCATGGCAACGATCACGGCTCGCGACTGGCTTCAATCCGGCGCGAGGCATTCCCTCATTGGGCCAATGCTGAGTGGCCACGATTCCTGTATTTGTATATTTGGATACTAAGGGAGCTATATGACACCTATTGCCGTCATAAACCGCATGTTTCCCCTCCTGTTTCTATTGAAACTCATCAAACCGCAAGAAAGCTAACGTCAGGCGTGAAAAGTCTACCGTCCAAAAAAGAGGGAGAGGGAGAGAAAGATGTCTATAAATCAAACAGCTTTTTCAACTGCGCAATCGTATCCTCCGGGTTCGTGACACTATGCCCAATCGTTCGTGGATCCTCGTAGATCTGGTAGTCGTTACCGCCTACGCAGTGAGGTGCCTGGTGTTAGCTATTTAACTCTCTTCTCACCAGACTCATAGCAATCAGACCCTGTAAGGTAAAGGCAAGGTAAAGGGTATCATGAAGCGGGGTACGGGAAATATGTAGGTATAAAGATCATCAGCACCTACCTTTGTATGTCTTATCCCCGAAAAAGTGAATCGTCTTGAAGTATCCATCCCCTTCCCTCTCCACATGCTGCAAACAATACGTCTTATCCCACCCGGTCGGGAACACGTCAAAGCTAATCTGCCCCCCGACCGCGCATGTCAAGCCGTAGTCAGGGAACTTGCGCTTTAACGCCTCGACAAAGTCTCGCCGCACATTGGCCATCTTGTCATAGGCTTCAAATTCGAGGCGCTCTTTGATACTGCGGATTCGCGTGGGGGGTTATTAGTCGAGGGGGTCGCGGGTCGGGGGGGGGGGGGGGGGGTAGAGTGAAGGGTGAAGGGGACGGTACGAAGCATTACGTCCGATGGGGGAGACGTTGATCATGCCGTTGCGGAATTCGATGAAGGTACCTCTATTTCATGCCGTAAAAGAGTCGCATCGGTTAGCTACTCCACATCCAACTAAATACCATAGCTACCTCGTCAGTTGCCACGAGAGGGATATGAATGTACCCGTACCTCTTAATCGGAATATCCAAGTCCGCGATGTACCTCAAAATGAAGTTGACAAGCTTCTTGTACTTCTCCTCACCCAACCACTTAATGAAGCTGTTACTCGGTAGCGCCTCGCCTAAGCGGATGGCAGTAAGTCCATTCTCAGCGAAGCAGTAGTCAAAGAGATCAACGACTATATTCGTAGCAATTGTTAACTTTGATATTCTGGTGTGCTCTGCATTCAATACACCCCCCATTGCACTGTCATTGTGTCCTCCATGAAGGATTCTTCAGACGGACATACCATTCAACCCATTAACGCCCAGCTGCTCTTGCAGCTTCACAAGGTCACTACCGCCTACAAACCCGATGACGACTTTCTCACGGAGCTTCTGGAGGAGTGCAAGCATTTCTGGGCTGATGGTCTAGAATTCGCGGTAACCCCTCGTGGTTGGCACCAATGGCCAGCACATTTTGCATCAGCCTCCTGAGCTCTTTTACATGCAGGGCATCGGGCAATTGACAAAAAAAAAACAGTAACAAGAGCGCAAGAGAGCAATTGCTACTTACCCGTCGGGCTGGGGTCAGCGTCTCATCTACGTCGAATAAGCATATTGTGTTGGCGATTGGTCTTGCGAGGAGCGGTGGGAATTGAGCTGCGGCGACGGCCATCGTGAATGCTTCTTTCTTGGGGTGGTATTCGTGATGCTAAACGCACTGGTGGGAGATGAGGAGTTGTGGGGTTGTGGGGTTGTGGGGTTGTGGGATGATGTTCTGGAGTCTCAGGGGACGTTGTGCTGTCCTGGTGAGGGGCCCTGCTCGCCAAAAGGAGACTGGCGAGCCTGCACAGAGCTCCGTGCAAACACATTCCTACTTGAGTAAAGAAGCACTTAGCCCAGCTTGGGCGCGCTGATCAGCGACGAGATCAATCGCCATAATAGATTGTAGAGCGGCAAGTCTATAACTACTGCCAGCATAGCAGACAAACATGCAGACATTGGGCTCTCCTCATAGGTCTTGCCCGCTATGATACAAAGTAGAACAGGATTGTAAAGAAGGTGAAGATGACATGAGGAGAATGTCAATGACAAACTCTAACCCATAACAAGGCCAAACCCAATTACCACCGCCAGAAGAACTGATCCAGACGAACCAAACGAGAATGGAATTCCAAATGCAGATGCCCCATCTGCAAGGTCACTTCCAATCTTTGAGGTCGCTTTGGATTCCATTGTACTCGATGCCGAGGAGCTCGTTGTCTTGTTAGTTGAGTTCGTACCAAAGTGCTTGATGAATCCACTGGGCTGGGCAATTTGATGTGGAGCCTCGTAAACTGTGGTTTCAGTTCCATTTTCAAAGGTGACGACTGTGGCAGCAGCTGCGGTCTGCTGCGTATACACTGTTTTCTCGGTACTACCATTAAAGGTAACAACCATATATTCTGGGGTAGTATATGGGCTTTCTGTGACAGTTGTGACAGTGCCGTCATCAACAGTAACAACGGTCTTAGTTAATGAAGGTGAATCTCTAGGTTCTCCATTATCTTGACCATTACCTGAGGCCAGGTCAAGAAGATCTGGCACGGTATTATGGTAATCGAGGCCTTCTTTCAGGACAGAGTCGGTTGAACTTGTAATATCAGCTACAATGTTGCTGTGGATATACGTTGTACCTGCAACGAAAATTGATGTTGAAGATGTGGGAGGGTGCTTCATGGCACCACTTTCTATTATAGTTGGAGTTGGAGCAACATCTGCAATGAACTCAGGAAGATCTCCGTTGGAGGGTGGTTCGACAAGGATTGGAGCTTTGGTCTGTTGAGCTTCGGCCAGGATGGGTGCTTCCTGATCAACTGGTGTATTATTGAGAAGCTTTCCGTCGATAGGCTGAATAGGAGATACCTCCGGGATTGGCTTTTCCTGTGCAAGCTCAGTGAAAGTGAGTATACTTACTAGTGGCTTCCGCAGAAGGTGCGTAACAAGACTTACAGTATTTGAAATGCCCAGGTCTTTATAATGCTTGACTTCTGGGTCATGTGGGGAAGGGATATATTTCAAGTTGTGACTTATCACAAATATATCATTAACTCATCTGGATTTGATAAAGTGGGTAAAGTTGAGAACTTACTCAAGCAAACAAGGCACTAAGCAGTTGCCATACTCGCCATGAAGATATGCCTCGTTATCATGAGGAAGATGTTCACATTTTGTCTATTAGATTGTATTAGCCGCTAAGCAAGGAAATGTTCGCTAGTAACACTTACAGCACAGAAGACGATATGCTCAATGTCCAACTACACCAAAATACATTAGTCCAATGATTGTCGGTACTGTTGGTTGAGGAGAAGGCACTTACATAGCCTATCTGCCTTGAAGCACAGGCCTCATGACACTGTCCATCTTCACCAGAACAAACCTGAGAGCAGACCTGAGTAAGCCACTCCGGATCTTGGAGAACTTTCCCAACATCATTCCCATAGATTTCATGGAGAAGCTTGAGAAGCTTATCGTAGGCATCCTTGTGGTCAAATTTGTCGTTACCTCTGGCCTGCAAATATCCGGGAACTGGGCGGATTGGTGCCTCAGAAGCTGCAGGATTTCCATGAATGACATTCCTTGCAGATCCCAATGGAAGAAGAGTGGCTAGAGTAACAAAGACGAAAATCCTCTGTATCTTGGGAGAAAACATGTTGTTATTAAGCAAGGAGATTATCCGGTGTTGGATAGGTTAAATAAAGAGTCCCAAGAGTTAACCGAGAACAATAAGTAAAAAAGTCGAGGCCTCAAGCCGAGCTGGAGCAAATACACAAAAAGGCTGGATGAATGAGCAGCAAGCTGAAGCAAAGGTATTATAACACAGAGGGCTACGAAATGGAGGATGAAGAGAGGTGGGAGAGAGAAAAGGTGAAGAGTATTTATGCTCTGGCGGTTTGGTAGCGGAAGGCCGAAAGTGCTACATTGTCGCATACCTGAATAGGAAATGTCCTGATACTAAAGGTGTGAAGCATGTGGTGTGCTGAGGGTAACGAAATGGCAGCAGTGACCAACCTCCACAACATTGCTGCCCCCTTTGGAATTAAGAGCATTCAATTTAGAGTGTATTCCTCTATTTCATAGATGCATACAGTAATATATATAGCCTCAGAGTATCAGCTCTGAGTTTGCTGCCTTCTAAAAACACCGCATTGTTTGTGCAGCTACCGACGCCTTCCAAAGTCACCTCAACCTCATCATCAGCCTTCAGCCAAAGCTGTGGCTTCATTCTCATTCCCACACCTTGTGGTCTGTCATTTTATGCAGTGATATTAGCATATTACCATGAACCTTGATCTACTGGGGCTACTTGTATCACTCATGTTCTGGTGAAAATCAAATCCTCAGGGGGCTATGTTATCCCTTGGAACAGGAAGCTAATGGTTTTTGCTACAGAAAAGATCATATCCGCTGTTGTGGAGTTCTGCACTGTTTTTCCATTCACCTTGTTGAAATCCTCAGGTTATTCGGATAGGGACGAGCTATGACTCTACCATTAGCTTTATCTGAACATTGTGTTGGACATCCACAAATTGTGCATGCCAATCCAGGAGACGGCACTGGTGGGGCGCTGCGGCCGCAGCAGCCGCGGGCGCGGAAAAGAAGGATGATTTAGAGACGACAATGAGTGCGAGGATGTTGGTAATCAGTGTTAGTGGGGATTTGGCATCGCAGTATATTCCAATTATGAATTGTATTTTCCGCAGCGAAGTGGAAGGTTAGTACAAATTCATATCTGCAGTCAATGATGTGCAACGATGGCTAATGGGTTACTTGACTTAGAAAATCCCAGTTAACATTTGTAAAATAGCTGGAGATACCGTTTTTCTTACAACAAGCCTCTGATGCTACCAACGGCATATACATGCATTTGAAGAATGCTCGGGGGTTTCTAAAGTATTTAATGGTGAGGCTAACCTCTCCCTTGATTGTCTTCCTGAGGCAGCAACCTTTAACCAGCTGCTTTGCACTTTATCCATCTGTTCGCCAGCAGATGCTACACATTGGAGCTAATTGAAGTCTTCTATCCAAAAAAACAGATGGAATTCCTCCCTGACCAAACATCCAGCAAGCATCTAGTCCTTCCAACTCAAGTCAGCATCGACTTCTGTGCAGCTTGTTTCAGCCACAAGCGTGTAGTCGATATTGGTTTTGTTTGTTCGATTTTATTGTCAAGTAAGCCCTCCTCATTTCATCATGGAATTTTACCTTATGTATGCTGACTCTTAACCTTCTCAGTTTTCTGCTCACATCCAGATGGAGCAATTTGCACAACTTGTGGAACGAAACTCGACATATCTACCCTTGGCCATGGCGGCAAGCCTGCAGTACTAGTAGTGCGGAAGAAAAGAAGAAAAGAAAGGCCGACACTGTTACTGGAGGAACTGAAGAACCATAACCTTGTGAGATGGAGGCAACGAATCCTTTCTTCTAACTGTATACTTCAGTGTTGGAGACGGTGAAATGGGGCTAGTTTATTATTTCAGCATCTTTGTTTGCATCTTTGCATTTTTGGGATCTATGCCTTCACTTGGATGTTCTAGTTTTGTATCATTTCCTAGGGCGAAACGGAAGTACTTTTCCTCCCAGCGCAACTTTCGGAGTGCGTTTGTTCCGTGACATGACTAATTCGGGCTCAGCTTGCCAGGAGACCATCGAGGCGAGCGCCTGTAGTTATAGTTAGGAGAATCTCGTTCTTGTAGTATGTGAAAAGGTGCCTACCATGCTGTCTGTTGTATGTCCGAAAAGGAAATGAATTCTTTTGTATTTATTTCCGGTTTTCTCCATTTTCACTGCGAGTACACCCAAAGCACCTGCAGTAATTGCAGATTTAACTACTGGTGCACCTATGTTTATATCAGTGAGTTGTTGTCAGGAATGTACCAAGTGTCAAAGTTACTCAGAAAATCTTGTTCAATACAATCTTTCAGAGCTTGAAGATCGTCGTCAGCATTTGCAAGTCGATCAACACACTTTGATGCAATGAGAGTATTGTTCATATGCTCTCCAGTACCTATAAAGGTTTTAGAACGTAGTCTCTGCTAAGGAAGATACGGGATCAGACCAGAAGTTGTAACTCCTACTACTATATCGTCAGCGACGACTTTGACCCAGGTCCCCACCCCCACTAGAGCAGCAGGCCCTACCCTACCACGGTGCTTCATGCCAATTCCTCCAGAACTGCTGCCCGCAGCAACTTGGCCCCATCGATCAATACACACCGCTCCTACTGTATCAGTCACTGCATCTTCTTCTCTATCATCCCCTGGTCCATCCCGAATCTTGACCTGTGCTGGAGCTATAATACCGCCGGCATCCGGAGGCTTGCCGTATCCTAGCTCAGCCCTCCATCTCTCCCACCGTGCATGAGCTGCCGGCGAAACTAACTTATTATTATCCACCAAGGGAAAGTTCTGCTCTTTTGCGAATATTGCAGCCCCTTCACCGACTAGTAATATTGGTGGGACCCGCTTCAGGGACATGGGCTGGCGAGCGTTCTCCAAGAGAGCGCGAGCGAGAGAAATAGGATTTTGAACATCTGAAGTGGTAAAAAAAGTTAGTTGAATGTTCAATATTAGAAAGGTATAAAAATTGAGGGTATGTACGGCTGACTGCCCCAACAGCTCCAGAGAGTCCGCTTCCTTCCATAATGACTGCATCACACTCTACAGTGCCATCAAGTGAAAGATTACTTCCATAACCTGAGTTTGTAATCTCGGCATCCTCAAGAACTCGTACAGCCATTTCCACAGCATCAGCAGCTGAGCCACCGTTTTTAAGCAAAACCATTGCAGCCTTGCATGCACTGTGGATACTGTGATTAGCAGTGGGCACAGCACGGTAAAAGGACAGGATACTTACTCTCCGCATGCCCTGAGATGGGTAGGCTCGTTAGGCTTCGAGTGATAGCCTGCCCCGGCATGTACGAATACGGCACTGTAGTCATATTCATCGTGGGATGGCATATTTGACGTGACTGACGGTATGGGAAGTGAAAAGGGCAGTACTGGTAGGGCAGCCTTGGGTAGCTACGACCAGTAAATGTGCGTATTCACAGCTCTGATCTAGCGAGCATCTGCCCTTGCTTCTGGGACCTATGTGAAATTGATTAACTGCATGCAAAAGAGTGACGAAGAACGAGCAAGAAGGAGCCAAGCGCCGGGGTTGCCCAGGCTTCCTGTGATGTGAAGATGGTGAACGACAGACGAGAAGCGATACAGAGTCCCGTTCCTTACAGCTTTGAGAGCAGAGCAGCAGACTATATTGTCTAATATCTGCGACTGCTGCATTCAGTAATCCAGGTTAAGCTGCTTAAAGCATTGTTCATGGATCTGTATGCATACTGTGCTAACCAGTCAAGTATGCAATTATAATGTTATGCTGCCTGCACTGGCCAACACTGACTAAGCGAAGTGCGAGGCGTTGTTGAGGGTAATGGACAGTCACTTCCGAAGAAAGCTCCAGCCGCAGCGGCTCAGCCCTGTGCGTGAGCAGAGGGAGGTGTTACCCTTTGCTGTGGCGAAGTTCATGCTTAGATACTTAACTTTAAAATTGATATTAACATTTTTCTGTTCTTTGTAAAACATTCTTTTTTCCCCTAGTGAATAGAGTTAGGCTTACAATATACAATTCTCCTCCGCCTCCACTACCGAGTCCACCACCTATCCTCATTCTAGCCTTCTTTCTCCCCTTCGCCTCACCGCCATCACCACCACTCCCACCACCCCTATCAACCTCAACCCGTCAACTCCGCCATGAATGCATCGTCATCAAAGTCCTCATCTGGCGCTATTATATTGGCCTTCACCGCTGCAACAACTTCTATTCCACCCCCATCATCTTCATCACTTTATACTTCCTTCTCGTTCCGCTACGGCAGTACATATATCCCTAGCCCTGGATTTACCAATTTCTTTTTGCCCTTCCCTTCTTTTCCCCATCCCCTTCAAACTCAGCTTCCTCCGTGGTTTTGGTTACCACGGGTGCGAATGCGCGCATGCACCGGTTTAAAGCCTTTCCATTGCCATCTCCTTCCTCATCCTCCTCACCAAAAAAGTCCTCCAAAGCCCCATCTGCCCATGCATCACTGGAGTTGAGAGAGATGTTTTCGAGGGCTAGGGCTGTGGACGCTGGCAGGGAAATTGCAACTCTGTTTGAGTGACGTATGGAGGGGGTGGGTGAGGAGGCCTCAGAATGGGATATTGTGTCTATACCAAGTGCTGCTAGGCTGGAGATGGAAGCACAAGCTGTGGACGAGAGCAAGGCAGAGCACTGGCACCCCGTCTGCTTCCCTTTCCCTGTAGTTCTTCTCGGATTCAGCGAAACCATCATTGGTACTGTAGGTAGGAGCATCTGCGTATCTTCCTAATACCGTTCACTTCACCTCCTAGCTCCCTCCGCTCCAGCCGAAACTGCTCTAGCTCCACTACCCAGTCTTTCTTCTGCTGTTGCACTTCCTCTCTGCGTTCCTTTGTGTGTGCCTCGGAGCATGCCTTCTCGGCCTTCTGGAGCTGGGAGACCTTGTGCTTATAATGTTTGTAGAGAAGAGATTCTATTTTGCTCGCTCTATATTCTCGGGAGCTCTGTCTATCTAACTAACTAAGTACACGATCGCATTTCCTTTATTTATAGCCGTCCAGCGCGTTGCTTTTTCCTTTGTTCCTGAATCATTGGCGAAGGGTGTGAACCGTTGTTTGGCCCCATTTGGTTAGCATCATTCTAAGACCGGGTTCAGGGTTCTCCATTTCCTACAGTGCTGGCTTTGTTGTGCAGAAAACGTGGAGAGGATGGTGGAGATGGTGGTGAGTTGGATGGTGAGAGAGGCGGTAAGGGAGGTAGTGGCGTGTTGCACTCAATGGTGAATCAGGCGATGGAGGGGATGAACGCTATTTGGTATGTACGAGCTTGAAAGTCACCCGGGTCTAAATGACGGTGATGGTCGCGGAGACGAAAATGATGCTGTTCGGAACGATTGTGAGGAAGCCGAGGTTGTTGAGTGCCCCTGTGTGACGGCCACATTACATGCTTACAATGTTCGTCACTTCTGGTTCGATAAGATACGGGAAGATAAGATAGATGTTGGAAGGCTCTCGGAGTCAGTACCAAGCAGTCTTGAAAATGGTCTGATTATTTGGGCACAAGTGCCGTCAACGGCTCTCTCCTGAAGGATTGGCAATCCACCCTGGATGCCAGGGAAAGAGTTTTCAGCAGAAGCTGACGCGAGGCTGTGAGGTGGCAGATGAGCTCCGGTTCCCAGAACTGCGACACTCACCTCCAATCGGAAGCGGTGCATAGAGTTCACCACTCACAAGGCAGCAGAATATCATTCTTTATTGTGGCACAATTGAACGTCTGTCGATTTTGTATCCAAATGGTCAGGATGTACCAGTCGGCTTGCTGCGAGGGGGGTGGCATCGTGGAGGGCCCTATCAAAATTGTCATCCCAATTTGATGCAATGCATGTGCAGGCCCCATGTCTTGCTGCAGCGCCCTTGGAATCACCATGCTACTTTCGAAGTAGCATCAATTTGTGGTGTTCTCCTCTTCTAGTGCCACTTTGGTAAAGAAGAAGCGCAAGTCACTGGAAAGGCTAGTAGAACTGAATACCCAAGAGGAGCGGAAGAGGTTAGAGGTGGGAATTGAGTCAGCACCTGCAGCTTCAGCGCTTAATTCGAGTACACCTGTGAGGCGTGTGACAGTAGAATCTGGGCATGTGAACATCAAGGTTATACCATTCAGGACGACGATGAGGATGAGGAGTAGAACAGAGTGTAGGATACTCGAGCTGTTGAAAGTGTATGTGGGAAAGCGAAATGGGATATCACTGTGTTTCTGTGACACAATCTTTGCTAGTTTTTCCATGCGTATCTTAGGTCCATAGAGGTAATGGATGTATACACCCTATGATAAGTAACCTCCACTCTGTGTCATGCCAAGACCCTCAATTTGCAGCCCCCGACGCCCCGATGGGACCGGTGTGTCCGCGCAGCGCTTGGGCTGCTACTTGCACGAGCTGCTGTTCTTTTTTTTCCCCCTCACTTCCAGCGCGCGCTCTCACCCCACTCCATATAGCTCCCCACAGCACCACTCGCAAGGGCTACCGCTACATTCAGCACAGGTCAGTGGCATCAACACACTTCCTTGTTGCGCCGAATGAAGCAATCGTCGCATTCGGAGGGCGAGTAGTTTTGTACAACTACCTGGCTATGGCCTTGTCAAGGGGTACGACGATGGCGGCGGGCTGCGGTGGGTCTGGTTCGGAGGCTGCGGTTCAGCGGCTGCGGTTCAACGGCTGCGGCCCGAATAGCTAATCTCGTAACCAGAATAATGGTTAGCATAGATCTTTGGGTATAGTTCAGAATTGTCCCAGCTGAATTAAATGATATTAATACCCGAAACACTGCACAATATCTATCGTCCTTTTGCTTTCCACGGGAAATAAGTTGATCGAAGGGACAAGGCCTAGGTTATCGCTGACCCACTCAAATGGTGAGTGGTTATATAGCGTTTCTCGCCGCCCAGCGTTATGACGTGCGGCGGGGAGCATCTCGCTAAGTTGCCAGGTATGCATGCACGGCAAACGCCAATCGGGGCCGCTGATCTCGGGATGAGTGCTACCCTGTAATTGTACCACTCCAAGTATGCAGTTTGACTGGGGCAGCCGTCTAGGGTAGCGACCTAGCACAGCTCCCTTGCAATCATGGGGCAACCTAGCTAGGGCAGGCAGCTTAGAATCACATGAGATGTAGCGAGGAATCGGGAGTCTAGAGTTGAGAGCTGTAAAAGGCCTCCGGACTGCTGATGGCCTGGTAGCAGTGTGGGAGATTGGTATCCTGTGGGTACGAGAACAGGTATCCGCATCCTGGGGATGGCAACCTCTGCGACTAGTGTAGCACTATTAGCTTGAGGAACAGAAGTAGGTGGTTGTCACGTGAGCTTGGCAACTCTGCAAGCAGGAACCCCACTAAAAATTTCCCTCACCTGCTACAACTCCGAAAGAAAGTGTTGCGCAAGCCTCGTCCATCACAATATTCACGCAGCATTCCCGAATCTTCGCTGCAGCTACTTTATAATCTGAGTTAATCTCGGCAGATAACACGCACTGGCACACAGTTTGCAGGCATTTGGTGAACATAGTTCTGAAATTTTGCAATCTACCTTCAATCATGCGCAGAGTCAAGATATTCTCAGGATCCTCCCATCCATTGCTCACAGAAGCTATCTGCGAAAGACTGGGCACAAATCCAAGTAAAGCAGAACTCAAAAAGTTCTCCAATGGGGAAACCTCGGTCAACATTGGGTGCTCAGTTCGCGAGCAGGATGTCTTCATTGTCCAGAGTGGGAGCCAAACGTATGCACCTCCCAGGTGGCTTTGAGGCATCTCTACTGGTTATAAGACTAAAATGGAGGCCTGCTATAGAGTCAATGACAACATTATAGAGCTTCTCATCATGATTTCAGCCTGCAAGGGCGGTTCTGCAAACAAGATTACCGGTAGACCCTCTAGACGTCCTATCTCACTTATATTTCACTGACATTAGACCTTAGCCGTTATGCCGTACTTTCCATATTCTAAGCAGTCTAAGAAGAAATCACATCGTGGTGCCATTACGGCAAGAAGTATGTTTCGTGGAAAGTTATAAGGAGCAGTTCTCAGACTTTGAATGCTGACCGCCACTACAGTGATAGCCAATCTTCTCACAATTGCCGGAGTGGACCATATTATTACTGTGGATTTACATGTGGGTAAACTCCGACCTCTATCTCAGAGTAGAGCTCAAAGCATGGTGTTAGGCTTCTCAAATGCAAGGCTTCTTCTCTAAACCAGTAGACAATTTATATGCCGAGCCGTTGATTGCGAGGTGGATCAAAAGCAATATTTCCAATTGGAGAGAGTCTGTGGTAGTGAGTAAGAACCCTGGCGGGACCAAAAGGTAAGCTATTATATTTGTCCAAGATTTGATATGCGGATGTTTCTGACTTGCAGTGATATAGGGTAACATCTCTTGCGGATGCATTGAAGGTGAATTTTGCTCTTATTACCACCGACAGACGGAGATCCAACTATGATGCCCTCTCTTCCAAATATCACTCCAGGCGCCACTCTCCGGCCGAGTCAGTGAATGGTAATAATGGGACGAATCGAGAGGAAATTGGCAATTTAATTGAGGGTATTGCGCCGGCCATTATAGACGGAGAAGGAGCTGATCTGCAAAATGGTGGAATGGTTGCCGTCAACTATGCAGTTAGCAGTGTTGGTGCGCCCTCGGTTGACATCACCCGAGATGTAAGTGCTCAGCTTGCAGATCTCGCAATCACGAACGACGTACCTGAAGCGGTTTCCACTACGTCAACTGAATACAACTATCATCTTCCGCCACATCCAGAAGATGATCTTGATGACGATTACGCCGATGATAATGCCAGGGAAGTCACATATGGGCGTCTCGTTCAAGGGCATGTTGTAGACGACGACTACCCTTCAGTCCCTCCATCTGTTAGAGATGATGACGAAGATCCAAATGCTGGTTTGAATCATATGATGACATCAGTCTTCTCAATAGCGTCCTCGAACGACCATGCTTTAGGTGGTGCTGTTGATCCAAATGAGACCGATGATGAGGAGGAAGTGGATATAAGAAGCGCCGAGGAGAGAACGATTACACTCGTTGGACATGTCCGGGATCGAATCGTTTTGCTGGTTGATGATATGATTGATCGCCCTGGGAGCTGGATTGCGGCTGCAGAGCACTGCGTAAAAAGAGCAGGAGCGAAAAGGGTTTACTGCATTGCCACACATGGCGTTTTTGGTGGAGAATGCCTTGAAGAAATGGAGGCATGTAGCTACATTAACTATGTGCGTGAAAAATTAAATGGCCTTATACATTCGCTTCTTACTTCGATATGGCTAATTAAATTCTTACATTTCACAGATTATTGTAACCAATACATTTCCTATCCCAGAGAAAAAGCTCTTCCAAGCTCGAAAATTACGTATTCTTGATATATCTGCACTATTGTCGGAGGCTATCAGAAGAAACCACCATGGTAAGAAAGAAGACCTACTACTTCAAATCTGTCAACTAATAGTAAAATAGGGGAGAGTATTTCAGTTCTATTTCAACACTTCGATTAATTATGGTGACTATTACGGTGTATTATTATAACTTGCCCTGTATTTTTCTTTTGATGCAACTTATTCCTATCATCTTTGCGTTGCTTATCTATGGTCTATTGGAATCAAAATTGATTTCGACAATATTGTATTACCTTGCATTCACTTTCTTTTTTTCCCAATTTATGACAGTTTTGGAAAATGTGAGGAGGTATGGCCTAGTGCTGCTGATTCTCAGCAACATATTTCGCTGAGGGTAAAGGATAATGGGATTGTGGCTACAAGCTGGGTACGAGAACAGTGGCTACACAGCAGCGGGGAGTAATGCCCACGAGATAAGAATTTTCTATGCTTTTATTTGTAGACACTCAGCATGTCGGTGGTTGATTCTGATAAGTCTAATTCTGGTACCTCACTTTATGGAAAGTAGGACTAGAGGGCTTGGTATGAGACTACATGTTAGCCTCGAAAGTTGCTACGTACCTATTTGGATATATATTAGTATATATTTACCTGGAAGTTCATAGTATTCTGTTTACAAAGGCTTGATCTACTATTTTTCCTACTGCATCATGAATGTCAATGCAGTGCATATGCGCTTTCACTATTATTGTATAGTGGGGGTGGCGTACACTTTGTCTAGATACTGTACTTTAGACTAGCCTATTGGGTTTCAGCCTCTTGGGCAGTCTCTCAGATCTAGACAGCCCGTGAGTGATGGAAGAATAGTTCTGCCTTACTGTTGTATTATTCCAGCCCACGATGAGAGAGTAACTTGACCCAACAAAGGCTTGCAGCTACTTCCAAATTTATTCGGTCAGGGTATTTTAAGTTACCTGAGGGAACACTCCGTTATGACTCGATCAAGCTGCGGGTGAGTGGAACCGAAGCTGCAGGTACAGTACGTTACAATGTATTCCACCGCGATAACTTACAACCGCGATATTGCATTGCACTGGAAAAGCAAGAAAAAATTGAGTCCACTGTATGGTCCAATCCTACATCTGAAAATATATATTCCTTTTCTTAACTAACTTTTTAGACATATTATATTAGTATACTATCATGATCTCGTACCCGGCCTGAAGGGGCGATAGTTTCGTGGCAATAGTAGTAGCAACAAAATAATATTTGCTTCACCAGTGTGTAATGTATATGGAACGGAAGCGAAGCGCATTAATATAGCTTCCTCCATAAAGGTGAATAGTGCATAATTCTCGAATTTAACTTTCCCAGAATTTTATCTTATTTCACCAATACCGTGGGAAAAGGAAAATTATGGAGATAATATCTTTAGCAACGAAGAGGTTCCACAAGAAGAGGGAGTTGGTAAAGGAAGAAGGTGGTTGTGGTCGTGCGGATATCATGTATGAGGTGGTATTGCAGCTGTAGATTTGGGAGAGAAACGTCGATCTGCGGAGAACGAGGCCGAAGTCAAGGCAGGTAAATAAAGCCGATGCCCTGCACGTTACAAAGATTCTACTGAAAGGAAAATATTACACATCTTGCAACCTACTGCTGTGGGACGAATTGGTTTCGACCATGTTAGTGGTCGTTCTGTTGGTTCAACTTTTATTTTCTTGTCCTTCTCTGAGCTTCTCTCCCTCTAGACCCAGGTTTTATATCCTTTGGTCCGCGCTAATCTAATATATCTCTGCTCTGCTTCCTAAAACATTAATTCCCTATTCAGATTCCGGGCTATATTCCCATACCTCCCCTGAAGCAGGACACTGATAAACAATCAACAGACAGAATTAATAATATGAATTATAAGACAAAGCACAAACATGCTTATTGTTCCTCAAAATCCTCCCAAGTCCTCTCCACATAAAAAGAAACTCGCCCTCCATCTCAAAATCCTCCAGTATCGCTACCTCCCCTGAATTCTATACCAATATCCTATGTCCTGATTCGATATTAGTATCTCTTATCATCCTGATAAGGCAATTTCTTACATACATTGTATGTAGCTGATACTGTCTCTCATCACATCTTTGTGTAATGGTATACTCAAACTATAACAGTATTAGTATGGGTCTCTTATCCCTTGATAAGGCATTTTTCTCACCATGGTGACCAGTTTCTTGCAGATGGTTGAACAGCATATTTCTGCTTTTGAAGTTCATATCGTATCTGGTACATGATATCTTGCTTGCTTTCACATCTAATTCCATATTAACAACATGTCGATTGTGAATTTCGCTTGAGAGACCTTTTGTCATGATATCAGCTATCATATCCCCCGTTGGTATATATGCCACTTGTATATTCCATTCTCAATACAGGATGCGATAAATCTTTAACGAACATGTATGTGTTTCGCCCTCGCATGGTACAAGTTTATCTTTGCCAGTGCTAGGGCACTCTAGTTATCTCCGTGAAGTGTAGACGGGTCTGATATAGCAGTCCATACTCCCATACAAATTAATATTACCCTCATGTTCCTTTTCCATGATAAGTAGTTTATTGCATCCAGTACAGGAATAACTGTTGGCTATCGAGTTATCCTGAATCGTTGATAGCAATGTTGATTGTAGTTCGGGTAGTAGTGGTTTGGACCTTGTTCCTGTTGATTCTCTTCCGGATGTTCTTGGTATTCATATTCCTCTGGAATAGGCTGTCCTTGTTAGGAGAATCCTGGTACCCATGATCCTCTCCCTGGGACAGGTTCTCTAGCTTGTAATCCTTGTTGAGAGAATCCTAGCACCTGTGACCCTCTTCTAGTATAAACATGTTCCATCAGTCTATGTTGAATCATCCAGTCTTGTCCTGGTCCATTTGCTTCCTGATCCCCATTCTATTGAAGATTACTACGGGACCTGGAATGTGCAAGCTGTGGAGGATCATCCCGAGGATCATCCTCACTCTGGTATACTGGGATGGCCGACATATCTTTTTTTTTTTTTTTTTTTTTTAGAAGGATAAGTATCACAGAAGAGAAAAAAAAATAGAAGAAGTTGTATAAATGGTGGTGTAATTGCACCTCCGGGCTCATAACCTGTTGCTTCAACTTTATTTTCTTGTCCTTCTCTTTCTCCCCCGAGCTTCTCTCCCTCTAGACCAAGGTTTTATATCCTTTGGTCCGCGCTAATCTAATATATCTCTGTCCTGCTTCCTAAAACATTAATTCCCTATTCGGGTTCCGGGCTATATTCCCACACATTCGTTGTGAATGCTATGCACTAGTATCTCACGTGCACCCTGAATCCTGGCAGTCTGTCGGTACTAGTAGGAGTTGCTTTGCTAAAATTTCAATGAGAAAAAAAATTACACTTCACAATTTGCCCATTCAACTTTTTCGCCTCATTCCTACTCCGTCCACTTCTACCCCCCATCCCCCTCATTCACATTGCGGTGGACACTCGCATTTCCACAATGGGTACTTTCAAGAAAGAAAAGGCCCGCAGGGAGCGGAGCAAAAACCCACGGCGATGGCATGGTCAATGTCAAAATCAAGGGAGAAAATTTCTACAGAGATGTGAAGGTCAGGAGGCTGAATCTCCTGAAGGAAAGGGAAGCCAATTAGGAACAAACAAGGAGACATTGTAAGTTTGAAGACTGTTTTGCGTATTCCGCTTGCTCCAATTGGTACTAATGACAGGAAGTGGTAGATTAAAGCCGCCAGCTATCAATCAAAAGAAATACCCAACGCCAGGCTAGAGCCCAATAGGAAATGGTTTGGTAAGTTTCTCTGTTACCCTTAATCCAGCGATTTTGTTCTAATGAAGTTGTTCTAGGCAACACTCGAGTCATTGCTCAGGATGCCCTGCAAAATTTCCGTGAGGCAATGGCCTCTAAGGCCTCTGACCCGTATCAGGTCCGGAACATAGTCACACATGATGCATACATTCTGGACATCACATGCTTATATTTTACCTATGTTCTAGATCGCTTGTGGGCATCGGCCTCCTATGGGCAGCTTATGCTACCTATGAGCCTATGAATAGCATTGCCACCCAATCACAGCATAAGTGGTGACTGAATGTACTTTTTGTGTTCAGTTGCTTGATAGCTGATCAATCGACTATTTAACAGGCTGCTCGATATGCTGTTCGCCATGTTTAGCGAGTGATGCCCACCCAGATGAGCGGCGAACTCCCGAGCCCCCCCACGCTCTAGCACATTCAGGAACGGTCAGGGGAAGGGAAGGCAGGCTTTCTGCTACCTTGTCTCATTCGGCCATCCGAGTTTTGAAGTAAGGCCGAGCAGATTTTTGACTCCGCGACGCCAAGAAAAGCGACGCCTCTGTGGGAAGTTCCGAGTCGGAGAGAGCTCGATATGCTCATGAAGTACTAATACTTGTCTTCCTCACAAGGAAATTTTCTCGATTTTGATGATTGATGTAAGCCAGTTTGAATGATCCTCGTTGAGTAGGCTCATTGAGAACACAATTGAAAGTGATAGATCGATGAAGAATGTTTCTCGCCAATCCGGAATGCGCATTCTGCTTACCATAAAAGCTTTGAGGACAGGACAGCCTCTCTCAGGCCTTTTTTGAATTCCTCCAGAGCTTTCGCTTCCTCATGAGCCATCTCAGCGTCAAACTGCTCTTTTCTCAATTGTGCGGCTTGTAATAGAGCCTGCTTGCTTGTGAATGTGGAAACAGTGGATGTCGGCGCGGCTGACTGCTACACGCTCATCATGTTATAAAGTGCACCATATTAGAGAGGAGGGGGAGGAGGAAGCGATATACAAGTTGCAATTTCGCCCGTAACTTGGCTCTTTGTACTTCTGTGAGTGTTACAGTTCCCCCTTCCTTCTCCTCCACAACTTCTGCCACTTTTGCGAGATCACGAGTAATACGGTCAAGTTGCACCCGTGTCTCCCTCAATGTCATTGAGGCAGTGAATATTTTTTCGCCATGCTCCTCTAACAACGGGTCATGTGCAGCGGCGAATGACTCTATTAGCGGGTAAGGGAAAACAGATTGTGGAGGAAGAATAAGGGAATTGAGGGTCATATAGGCATCTGACAAGAGGGGTGAACTTTTCGGAGCATTCGGCAACATTTTCCTTCACAGGGTTTAATGTTAAGGCATGCGTGCTATCGAGCCCAATGTATTTTTATCTGAAGAAACTATAAGAGATATTAGTACAATTTAAATAGGGGTATGGTATATGAATTATCAACAGATGAACAGTTCAGCAAAGCCAGTTTTACTCCCCCCCCACCTAACTCCCCTTACCTTCACCCTTCCAAGATCCCGAAAACCGAAATCATGTCCAGGCTCTGGTACCACACACTTCGTACTCCAGAGCTCATTGCCAACCTTCCCATACTTCTCGCTAGTAGTACATTACCTAGCATATTACCCGCAACACTACTCCGAGGCCCAGGAACCCACTTTCGAGGGGAGCGGAGTAAATTGCAGACCGCTAATGTAATTTCAACTTGGGAGAAGATGGATATCGAAGGCGGTTTAAAGAGTGACAGAGCACAAAGCTGGGGATGGAGGACTCGTTGAATGGATTGACTTGGGTCATCATACTGTAACAATAGAAAATCAGATGTAGCGACGAGGAAAGAGGTGAAAGTACCGTTTAAAGGAATAGTATAAAATCTAAGGCATGTCATAGAAGTTAGTACGGAATTCATTGCCTATAAATTGCTGAGTTAACAATGATCTGCCGCGATGGTTGCATATTTCAGACTGTTGAGCTTGGTAATTTTGTTTCTTCAGCTTGTATGGTACAGAAGCAGAACTGATAGAAGAATTGTATCATCACATGCGGCAAATCCATTGTGGTCAATTTCAAAGAGATAAACCCAAATGGAATTGAACTTTACATACCGATTGCACCTATTAAAACCAACCAAAGTGTTGTTGTACCTATTGCAGTGAGTTAATGGACACTAGCTTGAGATAGCAATTCGTCGATTCTGAATATCGCCAAAGTAAAAAAATCAGATGGTAGTGCATGTTAGTTCATGGCTCACAGAGAAATCGCCAGAACAGATATATGGTTAAATTTCCTCATAGAACTGAGAAGTTGGCTCGCTTCTCGATTAAACAAGTGGGCATCGAAGGAACCAAATAGAGACTGACCAATTAATGTGACAAGAAGCCCTGTAGCGCTGCTGGGAACGTGGTACTGCTTCAGTGATTCGAAGGATGCATCAAAGTGGGGGAAAAAATTATTGAGAAGGAAACTTCATATATCACATAGCACGCATATTTGCAAGTGGGGAGGGTTTTTGTCGCCAAGGCCGATGCCAAGCGGGTGCACTTATGTCAGCACTGTAGTCAATAGTCTTGGCATGTGCCCTGGCTTAATCTTTGGCCCTGGGCCCGTTATTTGCTTTAGCATACGGGTGATTTCTGTTGCTATATGCTAGTATTACATGAACTATTTGTTTTGCAATTGAAGAATACATAGTCGAGAATAGGAACCATATGTATTTATACTTGAGCCAAATTTTTTTCGGTATGAGAGTCACGGGACCAGGTATGAGACGTGGGAACAAGAATCCCAATCTAATTGTAGGTTAATGAGAATGGAGAATTACATGTGCCCAGATAGGTCCCGTATTACGGAGTATCTCCTCTATATTGCTCCGGGGATCTTCTGGGGCATGAGGTTACCAAATCTGTGTGTAGAGGAGACGAACTATACTCGTGCCCAGATTATTATTTTTCCATCTTCGCTGTTATCTCAGTTGTAAATTACAAGTTGAAATGGCATGGGATTTATCTCAATACCATGCTACTGAAAAGAGAAATCGCTTTCTCCTGAAACGTTAGTGCATCGAAAAGCAAGGATTATTGGGAAAATTGGAGGAAGGAAAAGGTAAGTAAGCTTTTGTATCCAGCAATATATTGTTCAATTTATTCATTGATTTTGTTTCAGCCCTTTATAGAAAAGCTGTGAGGAGACAATATTGCATTAACGGTATTCAGATTAGAAAAATCAGGCCAGATTTTTCGGCTTTCAAAATCTTATCAGGGGTTTCGAGGTATAAACTAGTTAAACAGTTTATTTTCGTGTTTTTGCACGAAATAAATTCAGTCGGATATCTGAGACAACTACATATGGTGTTGCATATGTGGTGCATATTGTGGGTCCAGATAAAGTATTCTAGGCTTGGTGTGCATAAATTCTGGTGGATTTTGGGTCCGGGTTTATTTCGCGAAAATAAACTGGTTGAACTGGTTTATAACATGAAAAAACCAGATAAAATTTGGTATCGAGATGACCGGATTTTTCTGGACTTGATGAAAATCTGAAATCCAGCCAGATTTTTCTTATCTGAATACCGCTAAAGGTCACAGTAAGAATGCAACTACTGTTTTATATCGGGATACGATCGTCGACCAAGATACGACGGAGATACTATATTTGGCTATATCTTGTGCAACAGACATGCTAGCAGCTTACAGTAAACAGTTATATGTACAGCATAGCTGATACTACAATTCTAGCATATTGTATCAATTCTGTCAGCAATAGTTCACTTGCTATATCAACATATGCATTAATAATGTTAAATTACCACCCCCTCCTCAACCTTCTGCATATTATCTATCAATAGGTCTATATCTATCTTTTCTATAGTAAGACTTAGTCATTAATGGCTATAGTATATGATAGCATATGCAATATAGGCTAGAATAACTTACAGCTCTATTCGCAAGGCCTGAAACTAGCTGCTGCAGCTGCTGCATTTGCTGAATTACTTCCTCAGGTGTAGAAGGACGGGGTGGTGGTGGCCGAGAGTCAGTAGCTCCAGATAATGCTATTGACTTTCCTACTATCTTATTATCTGTATCTTTTGCAGCCCTAGTTCGTCCCCTTTTACCACTCCCTTGCCCTCTAGCCTGCCATTTTCCTCCTTTCCCACCAGTAGTTGACCCCCCCCTTTAACTTCTAGTATATTAGTAGTAAGCCTATCTGTCGGAGTACTTTGATTCGGACCATCTACAGAAGACTCAAGAGAGTTATTAGAGTCTGAATCAAGGTCAATATGATAATCATTCACATTTTTCTGACCCTCCAACTGTCGTAGTCGAGCAATAAGATAATTTCGATCCAGGACTCGTCCAGATGATAGTTTTTTCCAACCTCGAGTTTGTAACGGAGGTGGTAAACGCAGAGAGTTACCGTCCGCCAGGCCAAAAAGACACTTGACTAGCGATGCTCGCTAGTCCTCTGCGTAGCTCATATAGTGCTCATTTATGCGATTGCGATGCCGCCTGCCAGCGTCGGCTCACATATCGCTTGCGTCGCATATGCGCATTTCGTATGCGTGTGCATTTTTCGCATTTTCGCGCACTCCACCGGCCGCCCACACTACGGTCGCGGTGAACCCGTAACAGTTGGTATAATCAGCTGCCAGTACTTCAGCAGCTGAATTTGACTTTGACTTAGAGTGTTGAGAGCGGTGGTGAACTGGTTTGGAGGGTATATTCGGGCCTGTGGGTATATCTGGGGCGGGGATTGTGAGCAGCGAGCCGGTTTGAGGGGCATATCTGGGCCCAGGGGTTGCGAGCGGCAAGCCGTCGAGGGTATATCTAACAGCTGGGAATGGCAACCCGGTTTAGGAAGCAAATCGGAGGTTTGGCAGCAGCAAACCAGTTCGAGAGTATTGCTATTAGGGGGTATCAACACAGAGGGAGCTGCAGCTCATGTGAGACAGCAGCTGCCGTTGGAATTTTATTAAAACTATTCACCAGGTTCCGGATAATCTCTCCAGCCCTTCAGTTCACCCTATGTCACTTCCTTCTCCTGCTTCGTTCGTAATAGGGATCCACTATGCATTCTCGTGAGGAATTCGAATTTATCAACATGCTGTAATATATAGCGGTCGACCTGAATAGCTCCTTAGAATGTATATAGCTCCCTTCCACGAGTCTTCAAATGTCATTTTCTGCTGTTATTTGACTTATGGAAGGTTTCCGCGTATTCCCCCGATTTCCTAATAGGTATAGCCCTCTCAATCTCAACATTCACTGCTTGAACACAGTCAAACCTCTCTTCCCCTTCAACGTCAGACATATTCCACCAAAACTATTAGGCACTACGCACAAATAGTTAAGGTGCTAACAA
Organism: Kalaharituber pfeilii; assembly: GCA_015179045.1. Classification (NCBI taxonomy): domain Eukaryota; kingdom Fungi; phylum Ascomycota; class Pezizomycetes; order Pezizales; family Pezizaceae; genus Kalaharituber; species Kalaharituber pfeilii. The sequence goes on along the minus strand of WHUZ01000007.1, from coordinate 1,536,887 downwards.
TGTAAATATTCAGGCACTATACACAGAATATTTACACAGAGAACAGTCTAGTGAAAAGTAAAAAAGAGGAGTGAAGAAGTAACAAGCAAGCGAAAAATCAAGAGTTCGGCCGGTCCGGCGAATTCGAATGAAAGTGACAGGTTCAAGTAAGGGGTTGCTGCTGCGAGCAAAGGGTAGCTGCTCACATAGTAAGTAAAAAATCAATAATAAAATGAAGTGAGAACAAACTGTAGATGCCTACCCTAGTAAGGGCCTTTACGGTGGCGGTTGAGAGGGGCGTAGAGACCGCAGCAAATTGAGTAGAAGGGTAGAGTAGCCTCAGGAGTAAGAACACGGATTAACAGACTAAACTTTGATGTACTACCGCTGTTGGGCCGACGGTTCGATGATAGTAATGTATGGCTATAGCTATAAGGAAACCATAAGGGAGATCGGAGATGAGGGAAGGGAGCTGCCTGGTGAATTGGTTGTGTGTGAGAATTGGGTGGGTAGGAGAATTGGTTGGGTTCGAGTAGGCTGTTTCTTCTCTTCCAATCTTTTCTGAACTGTACCTCTCAAATGGTGTATTTCTTGTGGTTGTAGCAGTTCGCTTTCGACGTATAGCGTCGGCTTGGCAAGAAGCTTTATACATAAGCACTCACGTCTGCACTAGATACAATTACAAATAGAACGATGGCAGCAATACTTTGCATGTACACAAGCCACTAATGCAAGACTAGTTGTTGTCTGAACACGTTTCACCAATGCCATATTTTAGAATCTGATAACTGGTTAGTTCATGGCCAACAAGTCCAGCAAGTCTTTGGGCCAGTCAGGCTTACAGACTAGGCGGGCGGCCTGGGACGCACCGCTCACTCGCACTGGCTACATCCGACCACGCTCTGGCCTTTCACCATAATCCGAACGCAAGTCACAATGCAAACTCCTCGTCATATGGGATCTATGCAAATTCGAATGCTTTCTCGTTTGCATCTATACTAGAGGAAAATGCAACTACTCTTCGGATCATGGTGGAATTCTCCAGCCTGTCGGCCGTGGACTTGCATGGCTACCGATCAATTTCTCCTCTGTGCAAAGGTACCCTATGGCTGATGGCGTTGGGTGGAGGTGTCATTATATGCCTGGTGAATGGCTCAAGTCATGTTGCGACTGTCAGGCCAGGGGAGAGGTAGAGCGGATTCAGTTTGCGGAGTTTCGTAAGTTCTGATCAACACAGTCAGCGTTCTTATACATATTCGGATCGCACCCTAATTCGTACTTCCAGATTGTCTTAACTGGTCAGATTATGATAGAACGTTAGAGATGGAAGTCAATTCGTATTCAACGGCCTACCTAGACGAAGATGGGTTGACTATACAGCCAGCATTTGACCGGTATTTCGAGTGTCTTACCCTGAACTATAGAGCCATACGTGTTGTAAACCTCCTTATGGCAACAAAGTCTGAAGTAGTCAATTTATCGAAACGATTTGGATACCATATTCAGAATTTACCATTTAACAATGACTCTGGGCGTTCACCTGAAAAAATCTAGCACGGGGCAAATAGTCTGCGGGGCTATCAGGAGAGGGGAGGGGACATTAATACGAGCTACGGAGTATGACTTCCATGCGGAAGCTTAAGGCAGATATGAGAATGCACACGCTGTAAGGCATTTACTAGAGCAGAGTGCAGAAGGATTTGCCTATTTTCTTATGGAAGAGTTGGATTCAGTATCCGCATCACGGAGGCTCTCCAGTGAGACTGCTGTTGTAGTCCTTCAGCAGGAAGGCACCTTTTAGATCCAATTGTTTGGATTGTCTTGACCGTACCAACTTGGTTCAGGGAGTACTCTCTCACAGCGTGGCGAGTAGAGTAGCAACTCGAGCCACTGGGGTTGACTTCGGCATCGATACTGTCGAGTCCCGCAAAGCAAGACTTTGAAAAATATTCAAATGCAAAGTAGGTGGAGTGTATGTAAGACTTGCCTATCTACAGTGCAGGAATCCTATGCGATGTACTTCTTACCAAGTACGTACTTTTCTACTAATGTACATAAGCATAAGTATGCCTGCCATCGGAAGGAGTGCACTGTAGCGAGGGTCCGTCCATTGTACTACGTACCTTGAATACCACATTCAGTTCAATCACGCTGAACCCATCAGTATATACAGGAACAGACTATGAGACATATCGACTCTGTTCTCACAGACTATGTTTTTCTCGAATAGAGAAATTTATTCCGGCAAGCGTGCCCTCGTGTGGACCAAGTATTTCTTTCTCTTCAAGAAAAGTATTGGACTGATAAATAGACAACCAAGACATCTGGAAACCTCCGCCATCCCCTGGAGGGGTGTCCCTCGTACAGCAAGATGTGACAAGGATCCTGTGTTGCCATGTGGCGGACATCTACGGACAACTCCTGCAAGTGTAAACCCATCCGCTGCTACTGGTACCCATTGGAGCAACGAATGCTTGATCAAAACCTTGAATACATCACCCTATCCTAAACTTAGATAAAATACATATTCAGATTTTTCGATCTTTAAATCTTTTCATATAACAATTTGATACAATATAGCAATGTCTGTTTCTTCAGTAAAATACTTCAACCCACACACATATCGTGTACATGCAGCACAGTTATGTGGGGCAAATTGCAAATATTCGATGTGGGCGAATATAGTCTACGTCATTGTGCTGTCGGGCGTTGCTAACGGACATTAGTTCTGAACCATGTTGCAGATAGTTGATTTTATTCTTCAATTCCGCAATTTAATACTCATTTTATGAACAAGAATTCATCCATTTAATCCTTTCCCCACTTAGACGACGAGCTACCATGAAAAGGCCGTGCAATTGCAGTGATGAAACCAAAATGGTAACAGAAATCAGCCCGTCCCTGGCATAGAAATACAAGAGACGAATTTATTCACCCTGTATCCTGCGTACCGAGGGCATGTTTTTCCTTTCCTTTGCTGCTTTATGTTTCCTTTTCCTCTCTATAACCCGTTCCAATTCCTTCTCCCCCATCTTCGAGTATTTGTCCATCAGCAACATCTTTTTTTGCTCGGCTATATACGAAGGCAAATATCAGCATGCCGTCTATGAATACAAACAATATGTAAGTGATTGAGAAAGCAAGCAACATACATCGTTTCAAGAAATACGGCGTCTTTCCATGCTTGATCTTTTCCTTTTCCCGCTTCTTGTGCTCGGCGACCAGCGCCGCAGCGCGTTCTTTGGCTTCTTGAGCTTGTTTTTTCGATTCCTGTGGTTATGAAACGGGGATTGGTCAATCCGTCAGATAAGTTATTTAATCTGCAACGATACAGTTCCATGTCGCCGGTCTGTTACACATGCGTGTTTGCAGATTACGAGTGTATGCATAACCCAAACATGCGAAAGGCAGAAAAATGACAAAATCTAGAACATGGAAAAGGGCAATCTAAGACGGCCCAAATGGGGAGGGGGTGTGGGGGAGATTGCAAAACAGAAAATATATTGAATGAAGACTTTTTGGAACGAGGCCAAAAATATGCATAAAAAGCTAAGCAAGATCTGTAACATACCATCGACTTCAGCGCCCTTACCAGCTTCTCCTTCTCCTCCTCGCCCTTAGTCTTCTTAATCTGCTCACGCAGCATCTCCATCTCCTTCTCCCGATACTCCTTCAAAAACGCATAATTCTTTGTAAACTGCCGTTCGTTCACAGGGCCGGACGTGGGATCAAACCGGGGGTCCCGAACACCCGCCGTGGGTACGGGAATTGCCTCACGGAACCGTGACACGGGTCGTTTCGAGGACATTTCTGCGGGAGCGGATTTTGAGGGGCGTTTCGGAGGCGGAGAGCCAGAGGAGATGAGTTTGGTGGGTTTGGTAGATTTGGGGGCGGGCTTACCCAGAGTGGGTCTAAGGGCTTGCAGCTGGGATTTGATGGAGGAGAGCTGGTCGGCTTTTGTGGATGTGGATGAGAAGGGAGAGGAGGAGTGTGGTTTCTTCCGTTTCAGTAGGGAGGATTGCGCTTTGGCGAGGGTTTCAAACGAGATAGTAGAAAGTACTGTTTGTTGCTCATCATCGTCATCGTCATCGTCATCGTCATCTTCCTTGAGTAGAGCACGCGCAGTGGTTATTAGCTGAGTCGGCGCAATTGGAACTCCTGTGTCAATGAGTTGGGGTCAGCATTAGCATATACCAACCTGATCCTCATCATCATGACAGTCTCTCATTTCCTCATCGCCATTTTCATCTATCTCGCTTCCGGACTCCTCATTGTTTTCCGAAAATCGATTGTTGTCACTGAACTCTTCCTCGTCGAGATCGTCATTAACATCTGGTCTCACCCGGCGTAGAATTGATTTCTGTGACATTGTTACGAATCCGGATGGCGAAAACAAAGTGAAGCTTCTGTTGTCAGGCTCAAAACTAGCTTAGAGCTGTGGGCTTTAGTTTGAATAGTTTTCTCAGCCTCATGTCTTGGCAGATGATTTTGCTTGACTGCTTTGGGTAGTCGATCATGTCAAATGCGGAAGTTGAAATGGCCTGCGAGAAGGCCAGGCTTGCGACAATTTATGTGCTTATAACCGTGAGAAGGATTCAATGAGGCTGGAGATAGGGCTACACATGGCTTTCTATTGTACGGATACAAAATTTCTGTAGTTCGATTAATCTGCTTGAGCATCCTAATATCATCATACTCTACAATACAGAACTAATTGGTAACTACTGAATCACCTTTCCCTCCTCACAAAATCCCGAAGCAGTAGAAGATGCATATAAAGATTGCTTCGTCCAAGAATAAATGTAAAGGACTGCTAGTTGCAATGCAAGGCCGCCGAAAACACCTGATGCTGCATTCCGTACAGTGCTTACTAAAAGTACTAATTATGGCATTATCGATGAAGGACAAACAACGAACGACGAATGCATCATCTCACAATTTACTGTATCAAAACTTAGCCTAAGTGAGAGAAACATGCTCCGCCCCACTTTTCTCTTCGTCCGTATGATACCTCCAGTAGTGGATTTATCATGACGTAAGACTGCCTGCTGCAGTAAATCCCACTAATTTCGTTGACACGCCTCATTCTCTCAGAACCTACCCCCGAGGAGTTATCGCTGGCAACGACATCCCGTTTCCTAAGGAGGTTGTTAGTCCTTCGCTATCGATGATTCTTGAATTGTCATCCGTACCTCGAGTGTCCCGTTCTTGGTTTCAGAAACGAAGCACAACATCCGAAAGTACTTAAGTGAACAGAAAATTGCGAAGATGAAAGCCCCAAATCTGATCTCGCGAATCATAGTACGAGTTGCTTGTCCATGACAAAGTTCATCATCTAGTTCTGAAACCAGTTAGAATATATTGAAGAATTGAGTTACCTACCGAGAATTTACAGTGGATGTAGTGATAGACATCGCCTTTGATCGAACAGAGGCTGGGAAGATTTCTGAAGGCAATACCCGTCCAATTGGGCCCCACGAGTATGCGAAGTTTGTGATAGAAGTCTAATCCCTATGCATAAATATACCTTGCAATCCCGGCTAGCCTGGCGCAAACTATGAGATAGCTAGATATCTTAGCACCTCATAAAACATAATTAGCTCCTTGGTAACCTGCATGTGAGCTGGATCTTCACACTAATGCCTCAAATGCGGGGTCCAAATATGGGACTGGGGGTCCAATAAGCTGGAATAGCTTCGTAGTAAGCTGTTCATTCAAAGCCTCATATATTTCCTTCGCTATTTGTGCTTCCTTTTCTGTTTTATTCTCCCCATCACACGTTAGCTACCGAATGTTCAAATATTTGCCTCGTGGGGAGAAGTAAGTACCCTTGGGAGCTTTCCTAAATCTATCAGGTTTTTCAACAAGCTTCTTCACCTTCACCTGCATTTGGTCATAGTCTAGTAGCTTATAGTGCCTTTTTTTATGCCTGTAACTTGAGTTTAGCGACGCCATGTGATTTAAGTGTGTCATAGTAACAGGACTGGAATTCATTAATGAGTCTGGAGTCAATTCAGAGCGCTATGCAGTGCATAGCGTAAAGATGCGGCAGGGGCAGTGACAGGGCATGAGAAAGAACGTTGGGCCAACCTGGCCTGACCCCCCCCTCTCGGGTAGTCTGGTTGCACTACCCCTCGTAGAGGTCTTCTCGGGCCTGCCTGCATTTCTTTCGGCTGGCCTCATTAACAGGGGAGCAACCAGACTAGACGGGGGGTCGTTCAAGGGTCCCCAGTTAATTACTAGGGCTCCTGGCCCAGTGGCGCACCCCCCGGTATTGACTCCAGCTTCAATTCGCAATCTCCCTATAGGGAAAGTATGCATAAGATCAAAAGAATGGTTCCAACATAGTTGTCCTGTATGGCCCATCCACGGCTTTAATGGTTTCTGCGTCAGGCTCTCCCATTGCTTGCTTGTATGATTAACTAACACTGTCCTTTGTGTCAGCATCTCCGTAGAATGTATCGATCGTCTCTGCAATTTGCATCTGCGAGTAGTCATGGCTAGTTGTGTGCAAGAAATTTGTCAATAAATCCTGGAGCTCTCTCCGCAATCGCCAGACTCTCCCTTGCACTACACCAGTTTCATTAACTGATTGTGGTTTGTATCATAGTTCCCACTCTCACTTCCGATAGCGTGTAACAATCTAACCATCCAATAGCATTCGCTCCAAGAATATGAGATAGTGCGAACCTCGTAAAGCATCCAAATGATATCCCGTTACTTCCTTCTAAAGCTTATTTGCAGCCGCCTCTATAGTGCGAAATTACCTGTACATCAACGGCAACACGATAGCAACTGAGCTCTGTAATGAAGAGTCAATCAATAAAGCACTCACCTTTCTTCCACTTCGCAGTCACGCTCATTTGTTTTCTGGATCTTCCTGATAGTATAAAATAAAAGATATTAGCGTAATAACCTATTGCGGGAATTTATTGCATTGAAACGGTACAGGTATAAAATAAAGCGCTGGGAAATAGTGCATCATACCAGCTTTCATCATTACTTGGATAGTTGCCCAATTGACAGTCTTCTTGAACCCTGGCTTCCGTGGGTGAGCTTGTCGATGTTAAATCTATAGAGCTAGCATTTTATTTAAGTATAGAGAGGTGTTTGTATAAATATGATAAATATGTCATGCTTTTGTGTTAGGTAAGACAAGAATTGGTGAGGAATGCATGTATAAATGTATATGGAGATTGAAAATATGTATCATCGAAGAGTAACCACACAACCGCATAACAGGCGGGTACGAGTGTGAGATGTAATAAACCCAGGATTCCGAAAACCCACCATATGTCAAAATATAAGTGTGAATGCCTCGCTCCCAGAATCCTAGAAATCAAATGGGTGTCCAGGCGATGCAATGCAAAAAAGAGTGAAAAAATGCTCACCAACCAACAGAACGCCGTAGAAACCTAAAACTGAGATGCATAGTATAGGACATAGGAAAGAATGGTAAGATAGTATCTATCTGACAATTGTGCTACAGTGGTCACTAAGGATTGACTAAACTGAGGGTGAGAAGTCGTCACCGAAGACCTGCTGAGGATGGCGAAGAGGACGGTGCACCAATTGTAGCAGCATTACTCACCAAATTTACTCGATTTTCACTCTGAAGTTGGCCTGACATGTCATGTAAATCGTTGGCTCCCCCAATAGCTTCTCTGCCACTTCTACCATCGCTACCGAAAACCGCACGCCGCAGCCTTGTTATTCCCAGCTCCGGTTTACGGCTTCTTGGTCTTACTGGATGTCTTGAACCATTACCCTGAGCATCATCTCTTACAGCTCTCAAGGCAGTCAACCTTTCCTCCCTGGATGAGGTTCGTCTTGCAACTTCTAGCAGCCGAGAAAGATGTCCATTAATTCCTGGCGCGTTTCGTGGAGTGCCATAGCCTTCAGGCAGAGGCGGAAAGATGGAAGCGGGGTTATTGTCACGCTCACGTTCTTCTGGTGGGCGAAGGTCGATTCGACAAAGTGGGCATGACCCAGTAACGTTTAGCAGCCATGGGTCAATACAGTCAGTATGAAAGGAATGATTACACGGAAGAATGCGAATTTCCTGGCCTTCTTCGAAATCATCCATGCAAACGGGACATTGAACCTGGTTAGCCTGAGGAAGAGGTGCCCCAGTGATCATGGTGTCAATTGGGACAGAATTCGTAACCGAATATACTGATGGAAACTCTGACACTGAAGCTGATGTAGAGCTATTTTCAGGGCTCGATGGGCAATTGGAAGAGGGTGGATTACCCAGCTCTTGCAAGTCCCTCACTTCCAAGCTCGAATTTGCCTCTTGCATTTCAACGTCCACATCCTTTGAGGGCGATTCAACTGGTCTAGAACCGAATCTGACAACTGGTATCGTATCCAATGCCGTTCTTGCAATGCCTCGTGTTCTTGACTGCCTTGGACGAGGCCCCAGATGCTCTGTTGAGTTATGCCCACATCGGCCATATGCTTTGAAACCGAAATATAATAGTACCCCGATAAATCCTGTTGAAATAAGTCCCGTAATAATATATACGACAAGCAGTGCTGATTCTTTGCTCAGCCTGCGGGCGCTATCGTCTTCGGCCATCTCATATCCGAGACTGGTGTCAACCAATACATTCCGAGACACGATTTGAACATCAGTACCATTTGCAGCATTAATAAATTGATTGACCGTCAACTCGGTGAGATTGTTAAAGGTGAAAATGGGTAGATGTCGATATCTATGTCGCCAATAATGCGGTTCAATTCTACAGCAACCTCCTTGCGAAGTATATAAAATTATTGCTTTGGGTTTCTGTAAAGTAGCCCTGAGAAACGTTGGCGCTGGGTCCTCAAGAGTAGTTAACCTCTTCGCATGGTTGGAGATATAACTATCGCAGGACAATAATAGGATTGATGTAGCATTCAGTGAGAAATTTAAGCTATCGAAGGTATAATGTCGCATATTTCCTACAAATTGGATCTTCTATACAACAATTAGCTCAAGCATTATTCCAAAAGCCAAACCAAATGATGGGAAGATACAAACATCATTAGGAGTACTCGAACTTAGAAGATCAAGTTCATATTCTTTTGTATCGCCTGATAGTTGAAGTATATGCCCACTATGGCGGTGAACAGGATATCTCTCATCACCGCGACGATCGGAAGTCCAGTACACGGAAATAAGAAGCAAATCAGTTCCTTCTGTGGCTGTGGCTTTGATACAACTAACAAAGATGCCGCATAAAGTGAGAAACGCAGCGATTAGGGAATGACATGGTGGAGATCGTGAATGCTTCCACAGTGGGAGAGTAGGGGTAGCCATTCCAAAGTTAGTGACAGTTACCCAGGCATCAAGTAAAGTAAAAGTCCAAGTTTGAAAGAATGAGGGTATTGAGGAAGGAAATGGTGGGGGGTCGAGAAAAGTTCGGGGTGCCCTTTGGGTGGTGGCAGTTCGGTGTTTGATTATAGCGACAAGAGAGCGATCTCAACCATTTGTCTGACAAAGATACTACGCTGCATGTCATGCCAATCAAGAGAACAAGGCAGTGCTGTGTGTTGGCAAAAGTGAAGGGCATGGAACCCGGGCATGGAACCCAGGCACGCAAATAGCCTGCTCCCAGTCTCGAACCGACTATCATATGGCCTGCTCCAGCCCCGCGGATGTAGTGTAGCGATAGCGGGGGGGCAGCAAGGATGGGATGAACAACCAACATCAGCCAGCAGCTCTAGGAGAGAGTCTTGTGCTCTAGGCCCTACTGAACCCAGAACTCTTGACGATAGGAGATCACACAGGAATAACCGTATTTTGCGGACACTATGCTCATGAAAATTAGCAGGTCGCAGGTCCAGATGACGCCTGAGGCCCAGGGTGGTAAGGCGTACGAGATCCGCGCTGAAGGCACCCCCACGATATCAGCCTGTGCATGCCGGAATTCTGGACGACGACAATCGCGACTCGTCGTGCGGGATGCGAGAAAGCCCCTCTCCACCCGCTGGCCCGCTATCCAAGGCTCTCACAGCCCTTGCGTCCCTGCGCCCAATGCGAGAACATGCGGTTCTGATTCCGTATAATGGCCAGGCATCATATCGCGCCCTAGCACGGTACAGTTTTACCTAGCTATACCGGACGACCCTTGACGGTTTTTGCAATGTACATACAAAAAATTAGCTATGCCGGTCGCCCAGTCAAACCGGACCGGACAACAAAACTGTAGACTTTTAAATTCAAATTACATATAAACTAGTTAGTTGAACCTGCTGAAGGCCACAGTCATGAGACTGCTTTTTGTACCTTCTATGTGTTATGGTGGTATTTTTGAAGTGTTCTCTATATCTTGAATCTAATGTTCCATAATATCTGAGGAGTTTAAGAACAAGGCACCCCCTGGAACACGTCTCCAGACATATCGTACCTCTCAATTGGCTTACTACGTTCTGTACCCCCGGCGGGCACCCATGCAAAATTTGTTACCGGACGCTAGGTTAAACCGGACACAAAGTGCAGGATTTTTGGTTGCCCGGTATATCATAGCTAGGTATAACTGGAGTACATAGCACAGCGACCCTTGCAGAGGATCACGCCGTCAGCATGGTAATGGAAGCACCATGACCAGAATTTAGCCAGCATGTACTAGTAACTACAGGTGACCCCGGCTATAGTGAAGGAAAGGGTGAGATCGTTTGTGCACACAGCTAAAGCGCCCTGGCTATAATGAAAAGAAGAGCTATGTATAGTGAAAGTGAAGGACTTTTCAGGACTAATTATTTCAGCAACAGGTAAAGTCTACTTGCTATAGTGAAATGTTGGGGACATGGCCTCAGTACTGCCTTATGTAATAGGCTTAACAGAGTAGTGATTTAATTCAAGACATCTCAAGACAAAAAAGAGAAAAAAACGTTTTAGTGTATCTGACTGCTTCAATATCATAGACATTGAAGATAATGCCATTGGCTGCCATCGGGATTGGGAAATAATTTGCAGAAGTATTCTAAAGTCATTTCTTATGGGCGCTGCCCCGCTTCCTGGAGAGCACAACATATCTTCCATTTCTCTAGAGCTGAATGCCAAAAGCGGTGTTGAGGAGGCATGATGCTGGCAGTCCAGTAAGGAAGTAAATTTGCACTAGAGATCTGAATGCCATACACTGAAAATTTCCGCATTTGACCATTTTTTCACCGCCTGCCTACTTGGGGCTCATCACGTGACCTCTTGCTATAGTGAAAACTTGCTATTGAAGAAAACCGGTTGGATATTGGCCTTCGTTATAGCCAGGGTTGCCTGTATAGCAGTGGTCGGCGGAGTGGCCGTAATTTTATGCGAAAGTGGTCAGGAATTGTTGGCGAAAAAATAAATCTCAGTCCACAGTCGTGATGAAGTACGGTATGACAGTGAGACATTGTCTGTCAACCGGAGATCTCATTAACGTAAGTCCGGTTGCATCTCCTTGACGTATGATACAGGCGCCCACAGCAAGATTAGTCTCCAGTATCATAGGATCATGGGGGGCAGCTTGGAATACTTTAGCTACAACACTCCGGGACACACATCACTGATAACTGCCACTTGCACTGAGACTTTCATGTACAAGATAAGGATACCAGTACCATGGTCGCCGTGACTCCTGTTCAGATTTGCAAAAGAGTTGAGTAGCAACTCCTACGCCACAACGCTAGTTACGTATTTCTTATGATAACCGAGAAATATCATAACAGGGTTGGGTCATATGTAGGCCATCGCTGACCGAACTGTCAATACTGTAGTAGTATGGTCAACTGAAAGACAAATTGTGTTGGATTACTCTAGGACGAATTCAGAATGCTTCTCGAAGCGGTAGAAACTATTCTGCTTGAGTAAGTGAAATTCGAGAAACCTGTCTTTTGAGAATAGCACAACAGCACCGCAGTATACAAAAGCTATTGTTAAACCAGTCACAGAGACATAGGGTACTTGTATGTCTTCAGTCTTGTTCCTAATTCGCTAGCCAGTCCCGTTCCCACAAGAACATGGTGCGAGACTGCGAAAACATCGCCTCCATGCCATTTACTAATCAGACTTCTATTTATAAGACCTGATAGGTGCTACGTCTCGTAATTTATACGTATACAATTCAATTGCAATGTTTCTTGTATCGACGGTTGCAGTTCAACGGCTATGGAGCGGTAGGCCAGCTCGCGACTACTAGAACCACCGAAGGGGATCAAGTCCAGGCTTCACTTTTGTTGCAGAAATTGGTTTGTCTCTAGGGCACGAGATTAAAATCCCTATAGTGAAGCAGCCAGGTATAGTCTGGTTGCATAAACATGGAAGGCATAAACAAACAAGAAATCAAGGGGGTAGATTGTTGTATTTTTGGCGAATCGCCAGTCAGACGAGCGCCGCAATATGATGTATGTCGCAACAGTCAAGACTCTTCGCCCCCAAGCTATGCTACTCTTTCTCTAATCAATTTTTCTTTCTGTTTTTTTACTCTTGAGCTTCTTTGACCACAGCTAGTATGGGCTGCATCTGTTTAGGCAGCACATTCGCAGATGAAGCCCGTGGAGGATATGAAGGGCAAGGTAGCGCGATGGAGAGAGGAGGGGCAGTGGATTGCAGGGCTTCTGTCTGAACTCTATATGCCAGACCTCGCTTCAAACGCAGCAGGACCCGCAGAGCGGCGCAAGGCACACAGGATACAAGTACAGGCTATAATGAAGGCCAGGAATCTGACCGATTTTCTTCACTATAACCAGTTTTCACTATAGCGAGCGCACTTTCTTTACTTGTGTAGACAAAGAAGTTCTTAACTATAGCCAGGTTTTCACTAAAAAGAGGTTCATTATAGCCAAGGTCACCTGGCGCACGCCGACACCTCAACTAGCTGCGCAGATGGCTAGGCGCGTTCTGAGATGCAGTCGGGACTTAGCAACAGTGGCCTCCTATCTTATCGATCAATCTTATCGCTATCTCCGCCTGCTGCCATATTTGTGCAAGCTCGAGCTCCCCGCCCCCACCACCAAGCCCTGAAAGTTGAAAATCTTGGCACCAACGCGAAAAAAAAAAAAGCCCCTGCCTCTGCTACTTAAGAGCTTCCCTACCAGCTCTTCCCCTCCGTTTCCTTCTCTTTGGACTGGAATTTCTAACGCCCCCCCAGATTCCCTTGCTATTACCCTGTAGTGTTCGAACAAAGCCCCTCCCGCTCCCTCCCCAATTGCTTGAATATCTCGGGTGAATAGCAATATCTTCTTTTCTTTCTCTTATATATACCCTTTTTTATTCGTCTCGTCTCCAAAAGTTTTGGTACAATGGCTGCTTCCAAGCAAAATGGCGAGTGTGCTGGCATCCTGGACTATAGGACTGCCGTTGAGGTTCTGAAGAGCGAGTACAAGCCTGATGGCTTAGATGTTCATCAGCTCCTGGACTCCGAAACCAGCAATAATGGCTTGACGTATGAAACATCTGCTCTTCCAGCTTTTGCGCACATCTTGCGGAAACCGCATTGATACTAAACTTTGCTTCCTTGCGTAGCTACAATGACTTCCTCATTCTTCCTGGCTATATTGGTTTTCCCGCCAGCGATGTGACCATGGAGACCAAGATCACCAAGCGTATCTCCATTAAACTTCCTTTCATCTCGTCTCCCATGGACACGGTCACGGAAACGGACATGGCCATCCATATGGCTCTGCTAGGTGGGCTCGGCTGTATACACCATAATTGCACTGCAGATGCACAGGCCGACATGGTTCGCAAGGTCAAAAAGTATGAAAATGGCTTCATCCTTGACCCTGTCGTCATGAGCCCCCAGCATACCGTCCGTGATGTGAAGGCAGTGAAGGCTAAGCAAGGGTTTGCTGGTATTCCAATCACTGGTAAGCATTTACTTCTCTATTGTGCCAGTGCCAAATACAGATTAAGATGATGAATACCAAACTTCAATTAACTTTCGTTCCACCGAATATCGACGAAACCGTCTTGTGGAGAACGTTTTGTTTCTGAGCAACTTGCTTAACGATGCCCCTTTGCGTGCTTTGACTTGGATCAATATGGTGCGCATGAATGCTAACTTTCGCGAATGCAGTGGACGGTAAAATGTCCTCCAAGCTGATTGGTATTGTCACTATGCGTGACATTCAGTTCCTCAAGGACGATAATCTTCCTCTTTCCAAAGTGATGACCACGGACCTCATCACTGCGCCAGAGGGTATCTCTCTTAAGGAGGCAAACGCCATCCTTGCCTCTTGCAAGAAGGGTAAACTACCCATTGTGGACTCCAACGGCAATCTTACTGCGCTCTTGTCCCGCTCCGACTTGATGAAGAACCTCCATTTCCCGCTGTCGTCCAAGCTTCCGCACTCCAAGCAGCTGGTAGTATCTGCTGCAATTGGTACCAGGCCAGATGACCGTGAGAGGTTGAGGAAGCTTGTTGACGCTGGGTTGGACATTGTGGTTCTCGACTCTAGCCAAGGAAACTCCATCTATCAGATTGACATGATCAAGTGGATTAAGCAAGAGTTCCCTCAAATTGACGTTATTGCCGGTAACGTTGTTACCCGGGAGCAAGCCGCGAACCTCATTGCCGCTGGTGCAGATGGTTTGAGAATCGGTATGGGCTCTGGATCAGCCTGTATCACCCAGGAAGTCATGGCTGTAGGTTTCAATCTATCTCATGCATCTCTCGAATCACAGATATTAACTGTTCATAGGTGGGTCGCCCTCAAGCCGCAGCCGTCTATTCGGTGTCAAAATTCGCGGCTCGCTTCGGTGTCCCTTGCATTGCCGACGGTGGTATCCAGAACGTCGGTCACATCGTCAAAGGCCTTGCACTTGGCGCCTCCACCGTCATGATGGGTGGTCTTCTCGCTGGTACCACTGAGTCTCCAGGTGAGTTCTTTGTCTCTCGCGAAGGCGAGCTCGTCAAGGCCTACCGTGGCATGGGCTCCATCGACGCCATGGAGGCGCAAAAGACCAGTGACAATGCTGCCACTGGACGATATTTCTCCGAGTGTGACAGACTGCTCGTCGCGCAAGGCGTCTCTGGCTCCGTCAAGAGTTCTGGTAGCTTGACAAAGTTCATTCCCTATCTGCAAGCGGGTTTGCAACACAGTTTACAGGATATCGGTGTCACTAGCTTGGCCGCGCTGCATGAGGGCGTGGAGAAGGGGACTGTTAGGTTCCAATTGAGAACAGTGAGTGCGCAGCAAGAGGGCAATGTTCATGGGCTGCATGAGTACACCAAGAAGCTTTTCAAATAGATGTATTCCTTGTGCGCTTTATTTAATACGAGGCTAGAGGGGATGGAGGGGCTGCACATTTCTAGATTGTGTATGTGAATATGTTAGCTGGGCGATCGATATGATCGATGAGCCCATACTTGCTTGTCAGCTTTTCTGGAGTGTACATCAGGGTGAGCTTGCATGCTCTTAAGTGCCTAGAACTTGAATTTTGGTGTTTTGTTATCATGACGGTTACCAAAAAGTTTATTGTCGTTTTCGTGTTCGCTATTTGCTTTTGGAGGAGGGGTTGTTAAATGGTGTTCTCGGGAATTGTGTGCTCTGGTTATAACTTCCATCCGAAATATTACTATCTCTAATAATAGGCTCGCCTCAAGTATATATGAAGCTGTCGTATACTTAAAGTTACTAAGTATATGGCATCAACAAGTGGTTTTGTTCGTCAGCGCAAAGAAAGTGACAAGAATCACCATATCAAGATCTATGGTCGAGGAGGTACACTTGGCATAGCCTGGTTGCACTACCCCTCTGCTACACTTACAAGGGAATCATATGATGGTATGATATATAGGGATAAATTCTTTTTGACTTGTAAGGCTCATGAGTATAACTCCACTTAATATGCATTGATACAGGTGTGGGACTGAAAAGTACTAGGGGAAGTAAAAACAATAATTGAAGAAATAAAAAAAAAATAATTCTGGTGATACTCAATAAAAAATTATAGTGGTATCTCCACTCAGCAGTCTTTCTTTCAGCTTCTCATTGAGAAGCAGGTCCATCACACTTTTTTGTGTCTCCTTGATCTCAAATATCCCTCTTTTCTTTTGATCGATATAGCTGGCATCTATCAATACGCGCTTCAGGCCATCAAGCTTGAGAGCATCTGTCAACACAGCATATTAGTAAATTAGGATCACGATCACATCATAATCACAAGTCCACCAGTACCTTCTTTAATGAGATCCAATACTCTCCCTGGGGTTCCAACTCCGATTCCTATCCTTGTGCTGTGACAGTACTCTAATGACTCTTTGAACTTGATATGCTTTGCAAAGAGTTTCGCTATTGCATTTTCCTTTGACTGGAACTTTCTCACGGCTCGAGTAAGATCTGCTGCTCTCAGTGCGGCTGCGGCAATGGTAATAGTGTGAGGGGTTCCGTTTGACTCTGATGCCTTCTTTAGACTTGACCCTCGGCCTTTATGTCTGGAAAAGGCCTCCATAAACTCTGGTAAATTCTCCAGATTTCGGTCCTTCTGCCAACTTGTAGTGTCTAAAAATGCAGACGCTGCAATCAAAAGTCAGTCCCTGTCTAGCAGTTACCTGATACACGCAATCTCATAAACTAACCAGGAATATACCTATCCTCCATCTCCACAACACTTAGGTCCTTTTCAAACTTCTTCACCTTTTGTACGACATAATCAGCGATCAATTGGGGATCAAGCTTCGCAATGGCTGTGTTAATTCCGCCGTTACTACCCTCAGGGATGACAAGATGGGATTCTTCATTCTCCTTTTCAGACTCTTTTTTACGTTTTAGCTTTCTGAGCTTCTCCATTTCTCGACGTTTGCGTTTGTTCTTTGTTCCAGCAACAACAGCTGGAGTAGACGCATCATCTGATGTGGGTGATGGTGGTGCGTAAACAGGGGTATCCTCAAATTCGTCCTCCGATTCTGCCATCGTGCGATTCGCGATCTGTGTTGTCTGATCAAGTGGTTGATTTCGCGAGCTCTCTCGAGTTTGGATTATCGTCGGCAGAGCCTCAAAAGTTTTCTTGCAAGTCTTGGCATATGCAGCATATAATACTAGTATGTAACCAGACTAACTGGTATGATAAGATGAGCTAATTGATTGTGGGGATATATTGCAAGCAGCCGAATAAAGAATTGATAGCCTTATTGCTCTTCTAAATATACTAAAGGACACAGTTGGACATAGGTCATTGAACTCGATTGAGTAAGTAGATAAATATCATTGCTCCGCGTGCGTGTGCTGCATTGCCCAGATAGATCCAAAATATTTTTCTTGCACAATCTGGGATGACACGAGTATCTACTAGTAGCACATGGTCCTCAGGGTCATGACGCTTATTACAATTAAGGTGATGAGGCCTTTGATGGATGATCTGCACCTTCAGATGATCTTCCCTGGGGTACTCTCATATAGAGTACATACGCCTGGGAGTGCCTGCGGGCTGGCTGGGGCAGTGACTTCGTGCTGCACGATGCCCTCAGGGGGCCAATGAAGAGCGCTGCGCGAAACGCAAGCTCAGCAAAACCTCTCACGATATCAGGCCACGTTCACGTGGCCACGAGCAATACGCTACCCGCCGTCGCATATTTAAATACTTCCGTGCCTCCCACCATCTCACTTTGACATCCAAGTGAGCGCGAACAATTCACGTCGATATCATCCGCTGCCCCAGAGGTATTCTATCCCTCTGACCTCCTGCTGTGGATGCCATGGCCCTTATCACTATGTTTCCGGCGATGTCGTTTCCCGTAAGGATCTGCGTGCGCCTCTAGCCGCGCCAATAATGAAGCACCACCGGTGTACTCTCCGAGATTCAATGAGCTACTCGACGACCCCCCCACGCAAAGAGAAGTAGTTTGTCACCTGCTATCAAAAATGTTTGCGGTGACAGGAACGGCAGACGAATGGCGGCCCAAGGAAATGTGTGAGTAAATATAGTCCCGGCCTTCTTTCCTTGGATTGAAGCATTCCAACCCCCTCACTCCAAGCCTCTCTTCCCTCACACTCTGATTCCAGTGGAAATGTCATGCTTGTCTAATGAACTTTTACCTTCCTTTTTTTTTTTCTTTTTTGCAAGTCATTGTTTAACAAATCTATACAATACCCAAGTTTGCGGACCTAGGGACATCCACTCGATTTAAGCTGGCCTTTCCTAGCTTAGCCTAGCCCTCTGTCTCGTCTGCGCCCGAACAGTCATTTGACGATACACCATATTCAATGAGCAGCATATTTCGTTTCTCTGCCGCCCACGACAGCATCCATAGTCTTCTACAACGCAATCGCTCCTGGGCTCAGCGTATATCTGCCCTTCGACCAGCTCTTTTCCCTTCACTTGCCAATAGCCAAAGCCCCCAAATTCTTTGGATAGGTTGTAGCGACAGCAGGGTGCCCGAGACAAGCGTGTTGGACTTGTTACCAGGGGAGGTCTTTGTACATCGAAATATTGCAAACGTGCTACCCAGCAATGACCTTAGCAGTCTGAGTGTTATTCAGTACGCAGTCGAAGTTCTGGAGGTTAGTCACTACGGGACCCTGATCTACGTTATGATCTGTAGATCTGACGGTGTATTGTAATAGGTGAAACATATCATCATCTGTGGGCACTATGGATGTGGTGGTGTGCTTGCGGCCATGAGCAACACAAAACTCGGTCTCATCGACAACTGGCTTAAGCATATTCGAGATGTCCGAGCCCGCCACAGACATGAATTGGAGAGGATTGCGGATCCTGCCTGCAAGGCCAAGAGGCTGGTGGAGTTAAATGTCGTTTCTCAAGTCCATAACCTCAAGAGGAATAGCAATGTATTGGACGCGATGAAGAAACGGGGATTACAAGTTCATGGGTTTGTGTTCTTACAAAATGGACTACTTTGCATGCAGTGAAACTGACATTCGAATTTTAGATTCGTGTACGACGTTGCCACAGGGCATGTCAACCTAATGGACATACCCAAAGATCCAGACGCTGAAGTGTATGGTGTCGACGAAATTCTCGAACCCTCACCCTCAAAGTGATTACAACTACATTCCACAAACCGTATCAAATTAGTGAATGAAGGCGATCACCGCGCTCGCAAGCGCGACTGCACTACTGGAACAAACACCAAGAATTTGGATTTGTAGTTATTGGTGAAAACATAAAGTTGATTTGGCGCAGGACAGGGTTTTTCTTCTTTTTTTCAGGGTTCCTGTTTTCCCTCTTCTTTGTATTCACTCGATACCTTCTAGTTTTGGTTCATTGTATATACATCTATTTTGATATTCCCTTTTTTAGGAGTTAAATCTGCTCCAGCGAAGTTAGTCTTGTGCTTAGAAAGGCACTTAAACCCAATTGACCCCAAAGCTGAGTCTGTACACTACAATAGTGATATCCGCTACAAAAATATTTTTTTTGAGACTGTCAAAATGATAACGCCGTAAATAACCCAAGAACAAGAAGGGACTCATCATCCTCTAAATATGTTATCTTCACAATGCCCTTCCATCTAAACTCCATCTAGAACTGCAGAGAGCCATCTAGCCCTACTTAATACGCCCACATCTCTACCCCACCATACTTCTCTTTCTCCCCCTCATCCTCACCTCCGCCAACCTCCTCAAAACCGCCGTCCCTCGCTTCTTCCCTACCCCCTCCTCGTAACCCCTCAGCACCTCCGAGAACAGCTTCTCCGCGCGCGGATGCGTGCTAATAAACGCCCTCTCTAAAACATACAAATCCACCGCCATATCCTCGTCGCTCGTCGACACCGAGCCCAAACCAAAATCAATCAACACAATCTCGCTGTGTGTAAACGAAAGGTCTGTGGCAGCTTCAGACGCAAAGCCAGAGTTAGCGTCAGGGCTATTGGTGGAGCCTCCGGGGGAACGGAGCATGATGTTGGATGTCGTTAAGTCCCCATGGACTACGTCCGCTGAATGCATTGTTGCGACGGTGCGTCCGATGCGGTGCATTAGGGCCGTCAGGGCCCTCTGCACATTTGCATCGTTGTTCTCTGGCTCCGTCTCGGCTGCTGCCGGTGACAGATTTGAGTTATCTTTATCCCGTCTATGCAGTACCCCATCCAACACATCCCTCACCGTCCGCCCCTCAATCCATTCCATGTATATTTCACCCCTCGCCTCGTCCACAAAGTAGACTGCCGGGACTGTCCCTCCACCATCCCTTCTATCGCCCCCTCCTTCCCCCTCCCCGTGCGCTCCACTTCCCCCTTCCGCAGACGACGTAATCCGTGCCTTATCCATCTCTCTCCTCATCCTGACCAACAACCTCGCTTCTGAAAGACATCGGTGCTTCGTCAGCCGTGTATCGAGGAGAGGGTGACGGTAGGGCTTTGATGGACGATGTTTGAGGAGGCAGGGAAGGAAGGGAGTCAGGAAGGTGGTGTAGTAGAGGTGGGCTTCGGCGCCTTGTTTGATGAGGGTTTTGGGTGTTGCGCCCGAGGAGGGGGCGGATGTAGTGGTCGCCATATTTGAGAGTCGGGAGAAGGTTTTTGTTTGAGCTTGAGGGTTAGGAATCTTGTTGATGGGGTCGGTGATGTTGGTGATGGTGATGACGGTGCTTGTAGTGGGGGTGCGGTTATCAACACGTGCCTGCTGATAAGCTTTTCTGTTGCATGTTCCTATAATAATGTTCCTCAACATCGTGACGAGAAGCTTAAGTGAAGGGGCGTCGAGTACATCTAGTCTCATGCTGTATCTCGTTACATATAGATATTACACACAGATTTTTTAAAAAAAAAAATACATAAACGACAAGCTGTCACTCTTTCCGTATAGCCAGCGGCTGATTAAAATTCAGCCAAAGTGCTGTCTTCAGTCGTACGCTTTCAACATACCCGATACAGCTGGGTTATAAAAATGTCAATGCACAGAGACCTAGAATCAAAGCTTCGATATGTTTGTATTAATTAACACGACGGTCTACAACAAAAACAAAGCCTTGCATCGTATGCTCCTTATGCCCAACGTAGGAAGGGAAGTGGGCGACTAAGTATCTAGCCAGTGATCTCACTATCATCGCAGTCAAAATCATATCGTTTTGCGCAACCGCTTCGCGTGATGTCTATAGAGCAAAAATTCTCAATACCTCTCGAGACACTTCCTCCCTTCAGTTTCCGCCTTCTGCGCCCTCACGATATGATCCTCCGTATTATCCCCGTTCCTAGCCCTTTACCTCCCCTCAACCTTCTTCAGCTCCTCCCTTTAATCGCACGTAATCAGCATTCCGCCCATCTGTAGGAACAGGCATCTCCGAATAAGTGCAAGGATAAGAGTGCGTATATTGCCACCTACCAAAAAAGGTAAAAAACGGTCTAGACGCCGGGCATGGGACAGGGCTCCTATCAAGAAGGGATATAAAGGGCCAAAAATGAAGCTTCGTAGTAAGAGTTTAGATAGACAGAGCTCCCGAAACTACTGAGCGAGCAATAGAACCATTCTCCTAAACCATAACTAGACCATCTTCTATATATCCCTCCATACCCCCACCTTTCACCGCCCTACTTCCCACCTCTGCTACCCTACCCATTCCACAGGGTAAATCGTAAATAGACTCACCTCAACTGTGCAGAAAAATCCTCACTCTTCTCATTGTCGTCCCAGCTCCCCTCACATAAATTTCCCTTGCACATAATCCCTGTGTAATGGGAGAACACCAGCAAAAAGCGGCACCATTCCCCCAAACCTTCCGTACATAAAACTCAGTCTAGGATCACACTTTGTGTGCCAAAGTACTTGTCTTTTTCCATCCATAGAAAAGATATGGGGAACACCTAAGATACGTCTGTGGTGCACTGGGTCCGCTGGGACTGGCAAGAGGGGGGAACCATACACCCCTCTGGCCCCAAAAGTATAAACTGACAAGGCCAGGGCGAAGGCTCTGACCCTTATTTTTTCCCTCACTCTCAGGCTTCGCTACCCCCGTCAGCATAGTATCATGATAATCTCACTTCCATTCTAAGTAATATTCCAAATATGATAATATCTCAATCTCCCAACAGCTCAGCTCATAGTAATATCTCCACATCGCCCACCACAACTCCTCCCCACAACTAACTCTCCAGAGATAGCCGTCACTTTCCTCCTCACATAAAGTATGGCACCGTATTGTAAACTCATGTAAATTCATATTCCTTAGTCATTTCAAGAAAATTCCATTTATTAAACTCGCTAGAAACTATCTCCCATAAGCAAAAAAAAAAAAAAAAAAAAAAAAAGATAGATACCCGCCATAGCTATGCAACAAGCCTCTCTACAAGCAACTCCGATTGATCTAGAAAAAGAAAACCATTCTGTATGCAATTGTCTATCCTATGCCACATGCCCAGTTAGCATGTGTACGAATAGCCTCGTGTACGTGTACCTCTTTAACTCAGAACCCACGAAATTACCAGCTTATGCAATAGACTTAGCAGAGTGGTGAATTTAATTCAAGATATCTCAATATAAAAGATGAAACAACTTCTAAAAGCGTAGCATGTGTGGTACTCCGGCGAGATCTGCATGTGCACGCAAGTACTAAGACTCAGAGGAGGTTAGGATGTTGAAGAGGTTTGCTGCTTCTTAACTGCCCAAGCTTCTCTTTCGTATGCCATGTGTTTTTGCCCAGACTCTTGATCAGGTGATTCCGCATTTAATGGGCCTAAATACGAGAACAGGCTAGATGGAGGAGTTGCGCTTAAATTGATCGTGGAAGCGATATGCATACTTCCATAGGGGCCTTTATTGTATCCTCAGCAGGAGTTTGAGAAAATGTAGCATTTGCTTCAGGGGCCCTTGGGCTTGGGGGTGGGATGAGGTCAAGGCTATTAGGATGAGTGGATTGAAGACCAGCAGGCGTAAAGTCCATAGCTGTCATTGATAGAAACTGTAGGGCGGGGATGTGAATCTCCCTTTATAATTAGATTCCCTTGGTATTATAGACAGCTATGCTGCATGTGGACAGGATGAATGTTTGGGATTTGTCAAGTAGATTGCTGTATATTATTGAACATAGATTTGCGAGAGGCAGCTGAGCCTTGGTACCTGTTCAAGAGTCGAGATCATTTGATATAGGCCATACTTGTGCGCTGCTACCTATTACCAGTTTCGTCAAGGGTGCCCTTTCTGGTTAAACGACCGCTCCCTTCGGCCATACCCGATAAATAGGGGGCACGTGCTCGTCTGCCTGGCTATATACGCGCGCCAGGGGGGCTTCTGGTGATTTAAAAGCTTTTATACAGCTGCAGCCCTAACCTGCCACCCACACCTTAAACGTTTGCAAAACTCGAACCTACCGATACTTTACTTTACGGAAACCAAACCTACAATTCGAACAAATGTCTCACCTGCATCACCCCCTCCGCTGCCTTGCAGCTACATTAGCACACCGGGCTCCGTCGTCATCGCTGCGGAGCTTTAGGGTCACCACTACCACCTCGAAATCAATCCCCAGGACACTACTTTCCACACGCGTTGCCCTGCAAAGGAGAACCTACGCAACCTCTCCACCACAGTCGAAGAAGGATTCTAGATTTCCAGTGTTGCCAATCATTGCCATACTTGTTGGTGGATCAGGACTGTTCTATTTCTTGGTGCAGCAGCGACAGGGAACAGGGCCGAAGGGGATGGAGAGGAGAGGTGAGTAAGTAGTGAAAGCAGTAGTAGTAATGGTAGAAGTAGTTGATATTTGGATTGATGTATCGGAAGACTCTTTGTGATGGCTGTGGGCATGAGTATGGGAGATGGGGAGGCTAGATAGTGGGTGGGAGGTGGGGTGGGTGATGGGTGGTTGGGAGAGGGTGAATGGGCGGATGGGTGAAATAGACTGCTGACGATAGGGCGGAGGCTCCTGCGGGGATGTGTGGTTGTGTATGTGTGTTGTGCCTTGTGCTTCGTGGAACCGTGGTGATGCTCCTGGTGGCTGCTGTCGTGATGTGCGAGTGGTTGCGGAGAGGTTGTGGAGTTGATGTACTCGCTACCCCCGAATAATTGTACACCGCATGCTTTACAGATGACGATTATTCTATCAACTGTGTAAAAATACCGCGGTACTTACCAGTCTGGAGCTGTCGTTTCATGCAGCGTTCAATATTCAGGGGAGCAACGAGTATATCCCCCACTCCGGGATGGAACACCTGTCATACCCTCAACCTCCGAAAGCAACTATCCCAACCCCACCACGAGCTCGCATCTTAACACAAACACAAGCACAAGCACACACACGTACACACGCAACATCCAGCGAACATCAAGCAATATACACACAGACATGCCATCCATAGATAGCCCTGCATCTCACCCATCTCTCGCCGCTCCCGATGGCACGAAGCCGGTATTTGACGACAAGGATGTTACTGTGATATTTGTTCTCGGTACTCCCTCCCCCACGACACCTTACACTCCCGATCCCCCCCCCCCCACCCCCCCAAGCTAACGCGAACATTGCGAACTCTCTCAGGTGGCCCTGGCGCCGGCAAAGGCACCCAATGCGGTAACCTCGTCCGCGACTACCCGATCGCGCACTTCTCCGCCGGCGACCTCCTGCGCGCCGAGCAGGCCCGCCCCGGATCCGAATTCGGCACGCTCATTAGCACGTACATCCGTGAGGGCAAGATTGTGCCGATGGAAGTCACCATTGCGCTCCTCGAGGGTGCTATGCGCAAGACCATCGCTGAGACTGGTGTGACAAGGTTCTTGATCGATGGGTTTCCCCGAGAAATGGACCAGGCACTCAAGTTTGAGGAAGATGTCTGCAAGTCTAAGTTTACGTTGTTTTTGGACACCTCCGAAGAGACAATGTTGAAGAGATTGATGAAGCGTGGTGAGACCAGTGGGAGGGAGGATGATAATATAGAGAGCATTCGGAAGAGGTTCAGGACGTTTGTCGAGAGGAGCATGCCGGTTGTGAACTACTATGAGGAGAGGGGTAAGGTTGTCAGAGTCAATGCGGAGCAAGGGGTAGAGGGGGTGTATGCGGAGGTCAAGAGAAAGTTGACGGAGAAGGGGGCATTGTAAGAAAAGGCTTTCTTTCTATTTTTAATTTCTCTTAATCTTTTTTAGTAAAGCGGTGGACAGGATTGAGGGGGGTGAAGTCATCATTAGGTTTTACATTTCGAGATATAGACACAGCCATCTGGAGGAGTTGTTATTGGCGAGCATAGCATAGTTTTTCTTCTTTTTTAACTATCATAAGTATGGCGGGCCATGTCATACAAATCCCATCTTGATAGAGCTGCCTGAGGAGGTTCCACATAGAGTGTTACTGTACATTCATATATGCTGATAGTCAACTAGGTTTGTTTGCGGCCAGTCATTCCGTAGATGCACTGATAGAGGGTCAAGCTGAGATAGATCGGATGATTTGGGATGTTACGGGGGCCGTAAACCGTGAGAATTGCTATCCGTAAGGCCGAAAAGGCACCGTACCAGCGACGCCCCAGTTGAAAGATCAATAGATCTAGATCTTCATTGCATCTCTGTTTTTATGTATATAATAGTGAAATGCTAGGATGTATTAACTGTGGGGGTGAGGGGGGGGAGGCTTTGCCTTGGCTAATAATGTATACACAAGTAATGCTTTTCTGTCAGGGAGCCATGGATAAATTAGAAATTTTACTTGTACTTAAATAATGTTCCTCCCAGCCTGGTGGAATGTTCTTTCGTTTCTACTTGGTACTAGTAGGTATAGGCGCTGACATGCCCTATCTGAAGGAACATTATGGGTTAAGTATTGGGATAAGATATTTGAGTAAGCTACGGAAAGAAATGTTGATGTGTTTATAGAAGTTAGTGAAAGTTTGAGTAGATCGTGCTTGCATTTTGTTATGTTAAGCTAGCTTTATTTTATGTTTTATGGTAAAGGGATGTAGACGCGGTATCATAATGATCCAAAACTTTGTGTATGCCTTCATTCCTTTGCAATTTGAGCCAGTAGCTTCTCCATACTCCTAACCCCCTGCAAGGCGTTCTCATCTGGTCCCTTCCCTGGCGTCCAAGTTGCATGTGCAAAATCAATTAATTTCATATCTTCAACCTTCTTAATCTTATCATCTTCATCTTCCTCTTCCTCCTCTTCTGCTTCTTCCTTGTCATTCTCTTTGTCCTCAGCAGCTTTTCTCTCCTCTTGCTTCAATGCCTCCTCGAATGCTGCGCGGTCTCCCTCATAACAAAACAGCAAACTCGCACTATACATCCTACTTTCTTGGCTTTCCAACAGCTTCCTCACGGCCCTTACTCTTTCCAAGAACCTCTTCGCCACCAATACAACCTGCTCCTCTGTGAGCTCTGATATCAAATACTCCTTAATCCCCTCAATGACATTTTCCGCGGTGAAGACCCTTCCATAATACTTGTCATATACTCTATACCCCATCTCATCTACTGCTGGATCCTTACTTGCACTCCCTTTATACACCTTCATCCCTGCTATCCGCATACCAAGGTTTCGGCTGGTGGATTCATTGCTAACTTTGTCGAGACGAGCACGCTTCTCAGCGCTGGCATTCTCATCCCACAGTTGGGCACCGAGTTTGACATCCAAGACGCAGGGGCGAGTGAAGCCATAGGCGACATTTGAGAGAACGATTTTGGTGTTGCGGTTGTGGGTGGGGACGGGAGTGTCTGAGGAGGGCTCGCTGAGTTGGAGAGTGCCGAAGAATGTCGGCATGTGAGCGGCGAACTCGGGGTGCTCTGAGCAGGAGACTTCGTAAAAGGAGACCTCGGCAGCGGTGCAGGGTTTGATAACGAGAGAGCCGGACTCGTCAGAGAGGACGCCATCACTGTAAATAGTGCCCTAGTTAGTATCTTTCGGCACCTTGAGATTTGGTGATGAATGTTGTAAGATAACGTACTGCCCAGCAGCTGCAAGGTTGAATGACTTGAGATTCAAAGAAGTCAATGCAGGAATCGGGGTGCTCGATGCTGGCGCGGGTTTCGGAGTCTCAGACATCTTAACTGGTTCCAGGTCTTAGATTGGGAAAATAGCAATGCGGGCCTTGACACCTGCCTTATCCAAAATTCAGTGCAATTGAGTGCGAGGGGCCCTGCAGGGTATAAGTAGCTGGGACAGTACAAGTAGACACAACGCTGTATCAAGGAATGTATACTGGTTTGGGTTCAGCGGTAATTATGCTCTTGGCTGACATGCACGCTCGCACCAACGGCCATCCCGTTCCTCAGCAGGGTCTACAATCAAATGAAGTGTCACCCCAGTGGCGCGGGTGTAACGGAGGTGGTAAGCACAGAGATTTACCGTCCGCCAGGCCAAAACGGCACTAGACGAGCCTATTGCTATCGCATATGGCATGCGCGCCGTCCCTTCGACGCTCCACCGCCCCACCTACGGTCGCGATGAACCCCGTAACAGCGGAGAGCGATGAGTGCAAGGTCTGAGAACTGCATTCCAACTGTGAACATCACGATCAGTGGACATTGCAGTGAGGAGGACACCAGACATCACGTGAGAGCATACGGCCGTGTTAAGATTCAAGCTCCGCTTCGACAAGTGCCACTTACCTAAGTCTCTGTAATGCTCGTCAAGCACACCCCAACA
The DNA here is from genome assembly GCA_015179045.1 of Kalaharituber pfeilii. Lineage (NCBI taxonomy): Eukaryota > Fungi > Ascomycota > Pezizomycetes > Pezizales > Pezizaceae > Kalaharituber > Kalaharituber pfeilii. The sequence continues at coordinate 1,509,424 of WHUZ01000007.1, read as the reverse complement.
ACAGAACATGACTTCCACCCCACTTCTCTATGCAGAGCTTCTTTGGAACATCCGCCAAGTGAGCATATTCGTCGACCTCCCCACACCCGCGAATTCTACAACTCATCTTGAGTTCGCTCCAGATGGTGCCAGCATAAGTCTCCATCATGAATCCAACTCCAGTGAGCACCAAACATGGGATATATGCCTGTGTTTACCAGAAAAAGTGAATCTGCTTCCAAATATACCCCCACCATCAATTGCCCCTGGGAAGAAGGATTGGTCAAAAGCATACCCACTACGCCCTAGCAATATTGGTGCGACTTACAAAGACAACTACAACTACGTCCCCTGGACAGCTCTGGATTTGAATTCGCGGAAGCCCGAGTTCTGCTGTGCATCGTGTCAAGCGGAGATTGTGAAGCCAGAGTTAGTCAAGAAATGGCAGGACCTGCCATCTTACAATTGGGCAGAGATGATGGATTTTTGGCACTGTCATAAGCCGCATGAGCAGGGTGACACAGAGAAGGATAGGGCAGCGAAGAAGAGACATGCGGCGACGCATAGTGGAGCGGCGGAGTTGGGAGGGTTTTCAGCACAGCAGGGGGTAGGGTTGGTTGATCTGACATTCTTTTTATTGAATAGTAAGGATGTTGTGGGAGTGGACATGAAGGTTAGTAATATGAATATAGCTGGGGATGATGGATATTATGCTTTGATACCTTTGCTTCGTTATTGGATTAGGACATCCTTATTTTTTCAGGTCACACTATAATGGTAGATTTATAGGGTAAAAAGAAGGTGGGAAGCCACTGCCCTCGTGGCAGATTCCTCGGTGGCTTCTCTATCGATACAATTACCCAATATCAAACTCTACCTCGTTGCTATGCATACAACTTTCTCCAAGGGCTTGAAAAGCCCAATGAGACTCTTTGCGGGTTTCTGTGTGGTTTCTCGCTTGGAGATCGCTGGAGCATGGATTGACGATGGTGATTTTCTCCTCCCTATTTCACTGTGCTTTGTGGTTAGAGGTTACAAGTCACGGGATTTATAGGAGGTACATTGTTTATTGGAACAGTAAAGCTGACGAGTTTAGGTCATGAATGCAGATGAAACAATAAATAATCTCAGTAAACATAGAGTGATACAATGTGCAGCCTGTGGGAGTTCTCTGGGTTTGGGTCCAGCAAAGAAAAGCGATGATAGGGGGAACAACCCGGCAGAGGAGGTGCAGGAAACTTTACGGTTGAATAAGTGGAACCTCTGCGTTAAGACAAGAGAATCGAGGTATGTGCAAGCAGATGTTGCCCCAATGGGTTCAGCTCTAATTAATACAAGCAGACAAGAAAAATATTCCTCAGAAGGCTTCCTCTCAGCTCAACTGATGGCAGTTATTGATGACCAAGCCATACGCCGGTTCAGGCTCATCTCAGACAAGGATGAACACAAGGTAGCTGACCCGAAGGTCGGCTTAAGAGTACGTCAGATGCTTCTTAGTGCTCAGTAACAACTCTAGATTGTTAACAATTCCTAATCTAGATATGGGTTTTTCATAATGATCGCGTTTATTCATCTGTTTCCCCTACACACTCGATTACCAATTCCCGGAGTATGAAAGTTTATTTTTCACAAAATGGAATCCCGAAGTCTGAATCCTTGGCGGACAATAGCTCCACGGGTGTGGTGGAGGAAGACATTGTAGTATCTTCGGAGGCATATGAAGCTGCTAAGGAGGCTCTCCTTAAAAGTACTAAAAATTTACCCCTGGCGATGAGGGAGTTTAGGGGATGGAAGGCAGGTAGTCTAGAGAGGTTCACGCAACCAGACAGGAAACAGAAAGCAATTACCATACCTAGGTAGACGGTACTATCAATGTATTCCTGAAGGCGGTGTAGGTATATTACATCCTAGGTATACTTGTTGCTTTCATTGATGCAATCAATTCCTTACCAACATGCAATTACATGACAGAAATGTGCCAATGTTATGAGCAGAGTCTGGCTAAGCCTCACTTGTTACCATTCATACTAATCAGCAATATTACTCACAATTGCGATGGCGCGAACACTAAAGTCGAGCTTATAGTGACTTCCACACAGAATCACTTCATCCAGGAGTCTCCTATCTCTATATCCGAAATACCCTCTTCGTACTGTACTTCTCAAACAAAATTTTTACAGTAAAAAAACTCGCATTCCGATCTTCAGATTTTTCTCGAAATCGTATTGAATCTGAAATTGTATACTCTTATATTGAGACACAGATACATTAAGTAACTAAACCCTGAAGTTTGATAATCAATTTTTCTTCATCGGTATCTGCTATCCGAGATTGACACATAATGCGTATTTAGATCTAAACTGTTCTATCCGTATCGCAATCATGGAAGTGCCACCGGAATCGTCTGACTGGCTGGACACGTGGAAGTGCTATAATTTATATGCAGTAAAGATTAAACACAGGGTTCCAACTAGAATTGTAGGAACTAGAGCATTGCAGTCCATGTTTTAAAGAAATGCTGGATAACCTTCTTCTCCAGCTCGGAATCGAACCGGGGCCCTCAATTCTATCAACACGGCCCCTTGTGTCACTAGAGGCAACAGACAAACCACTTCACTAGTTATAGCCTCGTCCTGGTGTCGTGTCACAACTATTAAATTAGCAGAAAGAGCTATCAAACCTACCTATCAAGCTGAAGAGCTGTTAAATTGATAGAGAGCAGTCAACTATAGAAGGCTACGGGTACGAGAACCGCTCGTACCCGAAAGCTACTGATACCGGGTTCTCATGGTCTATTGTTTTTTTTCTGTTGCAGCCCCGCTCAACGTGCTACTACTTGTTTACTGACGGGTCAGTCTTGAACCTGTCACAGCTGCAGCAGAGCCCTTAAAATGGAAAACCAACCAGGCACCGCACAACAGATCACGAATGCTTTCAATGCGCTCCACACTAGGATCGACGCCATCTTTCCGCTACTCCAGGCTATTATTAGGCAGCTTAGGGATCTCCATAACGTGGTTGAGGGCATAGAAAGACGCGTTGAGGGCGTTGAAGAATAGTCAATCAGCATTATAACCTGTAAGTGAGCCCGCCAAATGCCAGTGAAGAGCCAGATATTAAGACAGTGTACAGCCAACCGATGCATTGTACAACGCATTTCAGGATGAGAATTCGGCACTTAAATACCCAGCAGATCTTAACCCTCACGTGCCACGCCCCGCAAATAGATTGGAGCTCAGGTAGTTCTCCGGTAACGTCCCTGTTAAGTATTTTGCTATATTGCTAAGTCTTTAAATATATGCTGACAGTACCATATACTAGTCGCGAATTGTCAAGCCTTGATGCAGGGTCTTGGTCTCTCAGCACTTTTACATGGAACTCTTGCCGATAGGTGCAGACAACATATTGGTGATTACCTTGGGGTGCCAATCTAAATTAATGAGGATGGGTGGATACAGTAGATTTCAAAGGGGTTTTTCCACTCACAATTACGTTTGTTTGCTAGCGTTGACATCTGTTAGAATGGTAGAACAACTGGCGTTTGCTGTGATACGAGAAAAATAAAAGAGGTTTCATTCAGTCAATTAGCTAACCAGACTATAGTTATGTTTTGTGGCAGTTGCTGGTACAGTATATATTCGAAGAGTTTTTTTGCGGGGGAGGTTGGTAACAAGAGAGGATTGTCAGTTGTGGTTGTCGGTCAAGCAATTCGCAGAAGCGTTGAGCGAGAAATTGTTTGGATGTGGTAACGGAGATTTTCTTGCTTTGAAGAGGGTCTTTAACCTCTGAGGACGACTTGCTGTTCCGTCTACAAGTCACACCTTAAAAAAAAAAGGAATTGTGTCGTCCGCACCAGAGGTATCTAGCCTCTGCTCATTCCAGACAAGACCATTATTACTTGTATTGTGTAAAATCTAAGATATCCTCTTGAATTCCACAGAATTAAGGCAGGGTGGGCATTGGGTGATGAAGGATGAAGGTATGAAATTAGAGTTGGTGGGTTGGTAGAAATTCGGGGGAAAAAGGAATTTGTAATATTGTGGGGAGTTTGAGTGAAAAAACCAGCGGATTGGCCTCACAGCGTCAATGACAAGTGTTGCAAGTTTTGTGTAAGAATTCAGGGTAACCCTCAGTGAGAAACGTAAGGGGGTGCCGGAGTACATAGAATGAAAACCATCACCCACAACAAAAGACACTGAGTAAAAAATAGGTTACAGTGCAAAAATGCGCTCTCCGCTTTTTATGTATACAAAGAATTAGGTGACATACCATCGTATATTCATAATGTAGGATACCAATACAAAAGCTATTTGACAAGTAGGAAGTAAGGAACTGTAACGGAACGCCGAAATATCAAAGCTTTTTTTTTTTTTTTTTTTTTTTTTTTTTTTTGGGGGGGGGGGAGGGGAGGGGGGCCGGCTAGCAGAAGAGAAGCTAGATGCGTAGTGGGTGGTCGACTATTTAGTAGCTTGAATGAGGTCCAGGAAGCCTTGTTTCGACATTTCGGTGACTTGTAGGTACGTCAGTTAAAAATGTGCAAGAAAAATAGGCATGGAGTTAACATACCTTTCTGCTCCCGATTGCCCATCCCAATAACTCCATTCTTCCTCGCTTCCTGCGCAACCTCCTCCGCCTTAACTTGAGCCGCCCTTACCGCATTAAACAGCTTCACTACACCCCTCTGTGCAATCTTCCTCAGCGCCTTCTCCCTTTCGAGCGCCTTACTCACCGCGGCATCGTCGCCCTGCGGCAGCACGTCCTTCACCCTCCCTTTCTCCAACTCATTCTTCTTCTCTAACACTAGCACTTTCTTTGCCCTCGCCTCTAGCTTCGACTCGTCAATTGTCTGCACTTTGGACTTTGACCTTACGAGGACCGGGTCCTGCCGGGACCTTGTCGTGAGGTGGGAATTCAGGATCTTGGACATGGACATCGAGAAGACAGCAGGGTCATTGCATTTCCGCTTCTTGGTTTGTGCATCCTGGGACGCAGCGGCGAGGACGGAGGAGATGGAGTCGGAGTCGGAGTCGGAGTCGGGGTCGGGGTCGGTCGACGAGTCGTCGTAGACACCGTCCCCGTTGTTGAGGTCAGTGAATTCGTCGTTGTCAGCGGCAGAGGCCTCAGAGTCTGAAGTGGGGGGATCGGGCTTTTGGATTTTCTTGAGGATGGATTTGGGGGCAGAGGGCGGAGGGGAGGTGCTGTTGGCGCGGAAGGCAGAGGTGGAAGTGGAGTTGGAGCTCTTGGTGTCGCTGCTGGCAGCCGCCGCGGTTTCCGTGCGCCGCCGCTTTTTGCTGGGATGGTCGACCATTATGGAGGTAATTGCTTATGGGCAATGGGCTCGCGCGGTGCAATTGAGTTTTGTCCCGGGGGTGGGTTGTGTTGCTGGTGAGTTCAATCGGGCGAGATTGTAGTAGATATTTGGGAATCCTACTGACGCTCTCACGAGTTCACGAGTTGTAAATCTTGGCGCATCTACTGACATACATAATGCAGCTACTGTACGGCATCGCTGTATCACCCCCTGCGACATGCCCCGCCAGAGGGGAAGAATGTGTCGCAGGCGAAAAAAGAAAAAGCAAAGAGGAAAAAAGAAAAAGAGAAAAGAACCAGAGACAGCACAGGATGATATCATAATTGCAAGTAGGGTGCACACGATCCCTGGAAGTACAAGCTGCTACTTAGATGCAGAAGACAAAACACCCCGCCAAGCCGCCCGCCCTTGGGGTCTCCCGATTGAGACTTTTGCTATAAACCCAGCACTCCTCAGCGAGCTGAGTTCGCTCCTGGGCAAAAACAACCAGACCATGGGTGGGTAAGTACATACGTGGTGTTGGCGGCAGGCTTGCCTCCAGCATAGTGTACTGGTACTGACGAGTCAGGTTCGGTCACGCCGAGATGTATGCTGGTGTATGCTGCGGTAACATACTACCCAATCTAATAAGCGAAGGATAATTAAAACAACTAGAAAAATATGGTAGCAATGGCAGTGTCTGCTATCCGCTCGTACTTATTTACATATACTGCATTAAGCGGCGCAAGTCCAGTAAACTGAAGCCACTCGCTCATCAAACACACAGCCCGGAACAGCACACATGTATTGGCCGGACCTCTGAGACCGGGTTCCTGCGTCAATCATTAACATGCTGATGTGCTGGGACTAACTTAGTTTCGTTGAAGGTGACGTAAGATTGTGGTAGAGTGAAAAGCATTCTGTGGTGATATTTACACAGTTTTATGTTATAGCACGCATTGTGGGATAGAGTTTGACGTTTGCATGTGACAGTTTATACCTAGGGTTCATGAGTAACATGAAGAACGGTCCTTCAATTCTACTTGCATGGTTTTATTAGATGACACTTATCAGATTTTATGTTCTGTCGCCAATGTGAGATCGGAAGGACGGGCGGCAGATCGCAAGATCAGATAATTCAACCACTACGTTAGTAAAATTTGTCCCATTATATCATACCTCACGAGCTATCCCAAGAAGTTGAATATTCGGTACAACAGCTTGAAGACGTTTCTAGAGATTGAATTATCCAGTTGCAAAGATGTTCATAATATGCGGGGAATCCCACCTTTGCATCAGCAGCCAATCTTAGGAGGTAGAAGCATATTTGTCGAATGTACTCAAGTATTGTGCGAACTGCAAAGAAAAAAAATGTGGCAAAAACAACTTTACCTTAGTTTACTTTTTTGGTAAAGAACTTTGCCAAATTTATACCATAACTTTCTCTGGATAAATTGATGAGCAGGTACGCCCACTATGACGAATATGCGATCCACCCCTCCCCCGCAACCACCTTCCCCACTTCACCTCCGAATCCGGATTATCGCAACATCGCGGCCACAGTATTGATATCCCGCTGTTGGCATCGCTGCATGCACCAAACTATCAGAACTCCACCATTTTCTTACTGAGCTACCCTTATATTCCGGCTAGTAAATAAGGGCACAAGCTGCGAACTACGGGAATATACTATGTCTTTACCACCCCTTGACCTCACTCTCTATCTTGTCACTTCCTCCGACCTTCTCCCCAGCAACACCACCCTCGCGAAACATGTTGAGGCTGCGATAAAAGGTGGCGTGAGCATCGTCCAACTACGGGAGAAGGAAGCTCCGACGCGGGAATTTGTGAAGTTGGGAAGGGAGGTCCATGCGGTGACGAAAAAGTACAAGGTGCCACTGCTCATAAATGACCGGGTTGATGTGGCAGTAGCGGTGGGATGTGAGGGTGTGCATTTGGGTCAGGATGATATGGGTAGGTGGGCATGATCTTTTTCAAAGCTTGCTTATCGGGGACGGAGGGTGGTTTCTTTTGCAGTCTAGTATATGATGCTTTGCTCAAGCAGGAATAGACTATAAAACCGCTCGCAAACTCCTAGGCCCGTCAACATACATTGGCATCTCAGCGAATAATACCAGTGAAGCTCTGAAAGCTCTTCAAGACATTAGCGAAGCCAACTCTCCACCTAACTCTACCTACCTTGGCCTCGGCCCCGTCTTTGCTACTCCTACAAAACCTGACCACAATCCTCCTTTGGGAACAGAAGGCATTCGTGATATTCTGCAAACCTTGACAAAGGAGAAACTTGCCAGACCTTTGAACTTTCCAGATACAAAGTTTGTTGCTATTGGGGGTATAAACAAACGCAATGTTCACGATGTCCTGTACAAGGGCCAGCCATCAAGTGACTTCAAACAAGCGAGCGCCCCTGAGCTCCTTGAGCTCTCCGGAGTTGCGGTTGTCAGCGCAATCATGGCTTCACCCACGCCAGAATTAGCCGCCAGTGATCTCCGGCAGCAAATCACACTTGCCTTTAATCCACACTCCATCAAGCCCATTCCAGTGCCTGAGATAACCTCCCAGCAGAGTTACGACATCATCAAGTCAATCCCAAAACTCGCCCCACTTATCCACCACATCACCAATGCCGTCGTCAAGGACATCTCTGCAAACATCACCCTAGCCATCGGCGCCTCTCCTATCATGTCTGACAACTCGCTTGAACTCACCGACCTCGCAGCAATTAACTCTGCCCTTGTTGTCAATATGGGCACCTGCGTGCCTGAATTTGAAATTATTGCAGAGAAGGCAATAATCGAGAATAATAAGCACGGGAATCCTATTGTGTTTGACCCAGTAGGTGCGGGAGCGACAGAATGGAGGAGGAACCTGTCGAAGAAGTTGTTGAGGAAGGGGTATCTAGATGTGGTGAAGGGGAACAGAGGGGAGATATTGACGATTGCAGGGGAGGATGTGGTGATGAGAGGAGTGGATTCAGGAAGTTGGGGGGAAAGGATTGGATTGAAGGAGTTGGCGAAGGTAGTGAGGGACTTGGCAAGAAGAGAGGGTGAGTAGGGTATGTAATGTGTGTTGGCGTTATATACGCTAATGTGTGTGCACAGAGAATGTGGTCTTGATGACCGGACAAACGGACATCATTAGCAACGGGATCCACACCTTCCTACTGCAGAATGGACACCCAATCCAGTCCAAGGTCACTGGGGTATGTCCCATTTCCCATTTCCACTGCTCTTCCCTTCCATTGCTCCATCTCCTCGCTTTACTAACCTAATACGCAGATTGGATGCGCCCTCTCATCCGTCATCGCTGCCACCCTATCTGTCGCGCGCCGGACTACCCCAGGGGTAAAACTATCTTCGGACGCAAAATTGTCTGCGATAATTGCAGCGGTCACTATGTATAATGTTGCGGCGGAAAGGGCAGCCAAAAGAGCAAAGGGGCCAGGGTCGTGGAGGGTAGCGTTTTTAGATATGCTGGAGGAAGTGGTGAGCTGTGGTGTCGGGAGCGAGGAGGTGAAGGTAGAGAAAGTAGGGTTGGAGGGGTAGGTAAGTGGGGTTAGTGTGTGAGAGGAGGCCGGGGATTTGAAGTGCTGGTGGTGATGCCTACTTAGAACGCGGAGTGAGAGGGTGGGCCTTCCACGGGCCAGTACGGTTGTCGGGATTGAACAAGGCTACAGACTTGAACGGCGAGTGCTGGACATTAGCCTGAATGAATTACCGAATCTAGTGTCTGCTTATAACCTAGAATTAGAAATGCAAAGAAGGCATCAATTAATAAGAAAGAAAAGAGAAAAAAGGTAATGGAAAGTGGGGAATTAGATATGAAGCCATCAAGTCAGAATTTCAGAAGTGTAAAAAAGACAGGGAAACATTAACCCTCGGCGTAGCCGCTCCTCTTGGAGACGAATCCGCTTCGATATATGGTGGTATTATGAATTGGTAACTTGGGGATTATTCTGTAGAGTATGCATGCAAGAGAATAATGGACGGTATATAAAGAAATACTGGACACATCGAGATAATGCTTGATATATAAACAGCTTGGACCCTACCACGATTTCACGAAACCCACGGAATCCCCACCACCACAGGTCCTTGCCCCTGGCTATAAGCACCCCAAAACTCCTCGCCGCCCATCTCTGACCCCTATTCATACTGCAAAAGCCCCCCCACCCCCCCACCCTATCTCCACCATCCCGCCCCCACCCCTTCCCGAAGCCCCACACTGATATCCATCCCAAGCTCCATCTCCTCCCGCTCTTTATCCTCTCCCCCTTCCTACTATGCACCCTATATACTCCACCTCCATTTACCTCCCTTCCACTCATCAAGTCCAGCACATAAAACATCTCCGGATGCGCTTGCGGCTTCAACGCACCCGCCAGCACCGATAGAGAATCAGTTCAAGGTATCTGATGCCGAAATACGGGATCGTGGGGTCATAATGTTAGCACTAATTAGTGCTATACCTAAGATGAGGTCGGGGACAGCAGAGAACACCACTCCGACAGGCACAAATACGTCAACTTGCTCCCCCCCGGTCCCGCTGAGATGCGGATGGGCTTCATAGCTTCTCTACCGTCGATGATAGGGCAACCGCGATGAAAGTTGATGAATGGCCACAGAAGAGGGGAGGATACAACGATCTTAAGTACCTCCTAATTAGGCCCCTCTGTGCGCGGCAGCATCACGCCACGGTTCCTTCTTTCTCAATTGCCCTTCAAACTCATCTCTCATTTCCCCTTCTAATGAGCACACGCTGCCACTATGTATGTAAGTACCTACCGGTATGTATATCTGGAGACAACAAGTTGGACATGCATTCACGCATGTAACATAAAGTTCAAAACACAAGTACCAGATAGGGTATCAAGTATTTTGGTCAGGTTCAGTGAACGACATGTTACAATAAACTCTTCAATTGATAAAATTATGCCACATCTACCTCTGCGTGGCATGTCCAAATTCTGGCTGGTAGCTCTGTATCCCGCCCTCCTTCATCACCTCCCGCAGCGCCATCGTCGCATACATGCTCGTTCCCAACTGCAATCTTAGCACCACCGCCAACTTGGACGATTCCTCTGCCACATCTTCCCTCTCCCCTTCTATTGGTTGCCCCTCATCAGCAAGCTTCTCCCTGCCTTCGTCCTGTCCCACTTCTACTGGCCCTTTTTCGTGTTCTTTCTTAGCCTTCCGCTCCTTCTGTACCCTTTCCAAATCTGTTTCTACACACTGCTGCAGCCCCCTAATCTGCTTCACGTCCCACTCCACTGGCCCCAAAACCGCCCCAATAACCTTCCTATACGCCCCACTCAAACTCACTTCCCGCACACTTCTCCTCATATTCATCGGATCCAGCCCGTCCTTCGCCATCAATTCCCGATACGCCTCCTTCAGCAAATTCTCGGGATAGACAACATCGTATCCCGGTGTCGGCAGTACAATATCCCGGATGGAGAATTTTCCAGAGGCAGCCTCTTCTGCAGTGAGCGGTCGTGCACGCTGGAACGGATCGTCTCCATCCTCAGCTGTGCGGGTAAGCTTCGTCGACAACGACACAAACGCCCCCGTATTCGACATATCCCTCACCACCAACTCTCCATCTTGGTCCACCAAATCCATGTCCTCATCTACATGTTCCTCTTTTTCTCCATTTACTCCTTGTTCCTGCGTGCTACCCTCTATCAACACCAAATCCCCTTCCACCACTCCCTCCCTTCCAAACCTCCTAATCCGCTCACTCGCCACATGATTCCATACGTAACTCTGATAACTATGCACATACATGAGCCTTAGTCCCCTCGGGATCCTCATCAGGGTTTGCAAATAATCCAGCTTCTTCACGCTACCCCCAACTCTCTCCTTGGCCGCGGTAATTACAGCCGTTTCAGCAAGAAATTTCCTCGGCATGATGAACAGTGCCTCTTGTAGCTTCTTATCATATTCCTCTCCCGCATCCTCTGAATAAGATGAAATTGCCTCTGCGAACATCCGGCATGCGCGAGAGCGATCGTATTCGTCGCGAGAGACTTGTATCTTCTCGACTGCTTCCGAGTCAGATATGCTGGCGAGGGAGTCATCGTAGTCCATGATTTCGTCGACAGCGCCTTTCCAGTCCATGCGAAGCATCTTGACGCCGACCTCGTGAGTCCCCTTATTAAAGGTTCCGAATCTCTGCAACCCGTAATAATTTAGAAATCCATCCCGCTCTAGACCAGACATTGCTGCGGCGACAATTTTCCGAAGCCTAGATTCCTGCTCGTCAACTGGAAGTCTGGCGAAATTGCTGTCAGATATCGCTTTTGCATCACGAAGGGTAATAAGAAATTCGTTCCCTTTCAAATCACCCAAGTCTAGGCCTGCCTTCTTCCATTCGAAATCCCCCACCTTACACCCCCTCGGCAAACCACCACCAACACCCCCTCCTCTACCCCTCCCACCTCCACCTCTTCCAGCACCTCCACCCCCAAAATTCGCCCCAGCAAGCCTCTCCGGGTTCATTTTCAACGCTGAAACCCTTTGTACAGTGACAGCACGCTTATCCTTCGTCCCTGCGAACGAAAATGTCTTCTGCTGTAACTGCCGCGGGAGATTTAGAATGCGGCCAAGCATGTTAATCACCTCCATCGTATCCCGGTTCTCTTTATGGAGCGTAAAATGCAGGTACTGCCCATCTGGATATGGATCTTGCTGTTCTTCCCCAGCCTTTCGGCCACGGCCTCCTCGTATTCCTCCCCTACCCCCTCCCCTCCTACCGCCACGCTCAGGTCGCCCCCCGCGTGCTGTCGGTCCCATGTTTCGAGAAACTGTGATGGCAATAACACCTTCATTCCCAGAGCCTTCAAGCGTCGTGGTCTCGAATTTCCCAGCAAAAATCCGGCGAATGGAGCGGTGGATGTCAGTGCGGGAAACTTTTGAGTCGACTTTCGGTGTCAGGATTGGGAGGTGGGAAGATGCTGATGCCCCGGAGGATAGAGTAGTAGCAAGGCTGAGTAGGGATGTAAGGGTCAGTTCCCCAAGCAAGGAGAGAAGGTGCGCATGGTCTTCTGGTGACAATGTGACAGGAGTAGTTGCTGGTTCTTCGGGCGAGGCTTCATTGCTAGCATCCTTCGGAGTACTGTTATCACTGGTGCTGCTTACTAGTTGTTCCTTGGGCTTATTCACGCGATCCGAGCCTCTCACTCCACTCCCATCCTCATTCCCGTCACCATCTTGTCCACCTCCATGCTGCGCAGCATCCGATTCTGCTGCCTCTTGGTTCCCACCCCCCCCTCCTTCCCTTGCTTTCTGGGCACATCAATACTTCTCAGATGCACCACCGTCCCATCCAGCGCAATCTCATTTACCAGGAAATCTGTGTACCGTTGCTTCAGGATGCCAGTAAACCCCGGCAGCGACGGGTTCAGATACTCGGTGATTCCGACTTTGTGCTCGATGCTAATTGGCAGGTCTGCACGTTCTGCATGGGAAGCTGGTGCTGGCTCAACGAGCTTGCGGCGCTTTGTGGGTGGGGGAGAGGGGGAAGCCATCGCAATTGAATGCTGAAGATGGCAGTCGGGGATGTGTACTTGCAATTCTCAAAGCACGAGGACTGGTCAATCCGTCTGCTGCCAAGCCCGTGCCAAGATTTCGGGCAAAGTCAAGCTTTCTTCAGTCACCAACCAAGACAGAATCCCACCCTCCACAGCCAATGCCTGCCCCACGTGCCCCACGCTTCACCAAACCTCTTGGCAAGACCTGTACCACATAACCGTCTACAGCGACAGACCACCAGCCTCTACTATCATCAACGATGGAAAAAAAAAAAGAAAAAGTTTAATATTGGGAGACTAATCTTGCATAGCTTTCGGACTCCCTGGAGTCCAAAACTCGTTCACTTTCAAGCAAATCTTGAAAACTACAAGAACGTCGAAATCCTTCATCCCGTCGTAAATCTATCTCGTCCAGCGCAGTTTGCAGCTCCACTCAACCGCAGCTTTTGTCAGGTTTTGTACGTGACAGCTATTCAATTCACAATTCACTCACCATGGCACCGTCAGACCCCGAAGCCATGCTGCAACACCCACTACCAGTACGCAACCTCATTCAACAAATACCGCATACACTGCTTAGCACTCTCCTAACCCACTACGCACGTGCTTACACCCCGAAGGACATCACTGTCACCTCTCTCACTCCAAAATCCATCTCTCTTTCCTATCTCCAACCCGTCGAGGACATCGTCTTCAAGCCTGTCCCACGCAGTGCAACAATCCCATTTAACCCCTCTCTCCCTCCCATTCCAGCAGAAGCCCACACCAACGCCGATGCTGCCTACAAATGGGAATCCGAGTGTGCCAATCGACTAAAGGAGATGGAGGTGGAGGCGAGAAAAATTCTTGAGGGTCGCAGTGACATTGTTGTTGAGCGCTATCTCCCGCCGCATACCATGGCATCCTTTTTGACCATGTTCCAGTTCATCGGTCTGACAATGTTCATCTACTACTGGCTACGCTATGGAGAGGACATGCCATACATTGGGGGCTTTGTCGCGAGAAACATCCTTAATAAGGAATGGAAGTTCAATCTGACAGTTTTCTTTCATGCCGCGATTCTTGTAAAGCGTTGGGGTGATGTGCTAGGGATGGCGAAGAAGCTGAGGAAGCATCAAGTTGATATTAACAAAAGGGGAAGGGTGAGAGGTCCCTGGGTGAAATGGCTCATCAATGCATTTTTTGAGGGGTGGAGATGCGAAGCTAGATTCGACGAGGAGGTTGCGAGGGTTGGAAGGTTGATTGCAGAGAAGGGGGAAGATTCAAAGAAACGGAAGTAACTTTTCCTTGCCCTATGGAAGGAGGATTTCAAAAGCAGTAGTCCATGTATCTATAAGTACCTAGCAGCGCAGTGGTCGCACAGCTTGTTTTATTTGCGAATAATTCTATCAAAATATTATAACTTGTTCTTGCCAATTGGAATGTGAGAGCTGACCTCGTGCCCAATCTCTGTGTCCATATTACATCCTGCAAAAAAATACATACATTAGCTAAAATGGATTTGGAAACATCGAGTAGCTGGCGTAAGAGTCAGCTTTTGCACTCGCTGATTTATAAGTAGCAAGTAGGAGTAGTCAAAGTTCGGAGGTACTATAAGATTTCTGTGGACTGTTCATATGGCAAACTTTGAATCCCCCCCGTTCGTAGAGAGTTGTCGATTTGGACTGGCTAATCATGGTACATATTTCCCTAAGCATGCATTTCTCGTTTTGCATATATATTCTATCTCACATTGAAGGCCGAAAATAGTAGTTTGGGCACGAGAACATCTCACACAACCCATTTACCCTTTTTAGGAATTAACGTTCTTGGTAGCTTTTAGTCTCGACATCCGACCCTCAAATAACCCTGAACTCAAGTCTCATGCCGAGCTTACGACTCCCTCTCCTCTTGTCCTCCCTGTCCCACCGGCGTTTCAGTAGCCGCTCCAGCAGCCCCTCAAGCAGCCAAGACTTAGTGTTGAGGGCTATAGGAGCAGGAAAAAAAAAAAAAAGGAGTAGAATAATGCTGCCAAAAAAAAAAAAAAAAAAAAAAAAAAAGGTCGTATTCTCACTTCATAGTATGCCTCACATTATTGAGGTTCAGTTTGTGTTAAGAAAGTCTTTTACACAATTTTACAAATTCTACGGCCGCACCACAAACTTTGACTGTCGCCTAGTATGTATGTACAAGTAAGTATCCGTAGTTGTCAGATCCACAGGCTGTTGGTATCAGGGTACCTCATTAATACGAGTACTCCATATTCCGTGACTGCAGCACGTTCGCCCACAGTGGTCAAGAATGTATACTAGGGATGCCTATTCAAATCTTGGAGGTGCGTGAAATATTGCCAAATCTGCGGCGCTCGTAATTTGCCGCCAATACATCAAGTTCATGAAACCGGCGTGCTGTAACATTTGAAGTATGGCTTTCAAAGAATGGAATGTGACATGTGGATCGTGTTTAGGTAGTTCCTCCAGTTACGTTCGTATCACTCCCGAGGTATGACCCACCCAATGCCTGCCAACCTCACCTACACCAACCACCACTTCCACAATTCCTGGCCCCTGCGACCTGTGATCTGCAAAATGCCACATTAAGCACGAAGAGAAGGCACATAGGTGGTATATCAAGAACATGAATTGTGATGTGGACATCAGCTTTCGTGAAGAACTATCGGAAGTGATGATGGAAGAAGTAATTGATGAGGGGATGCACTTGAGGAGGCTCTGGATGACTACTGGCTCATTCCCAGGGGGATGGAAGCAGCCGATGGAGGTTCAACTTGACAATCGAGGGCTCAAATTTATGTGGGTACATATCAACAGCTAAATACACAATTGCAGCCAAGAACTTTGGGATATTCAAAGGTAGACTCGTATCATGAGCAAGGGATGTGGGCCCTTAATTGCCCTTTAGGGTGAATGACCCACCCAACAGTCACAATTTACGTAGGTACCAGTGTGTGAAGAACCACCTGAAAGAGATATTGCATGTTTCGGGGTTCCCGGAGAAACCGTTCAGTTCAGCATGCTCCAGTGGAAATTCAAGCATGTCTGGGGTCAAATACTGAGGGAATCGAAAGCTAACTAAATCCAATGTTGAGTGGTTTTCAGGCTCATGGCTTTGGACTTGATACCGAGTCAGAGAACATGCATGCAACCTATCCGACGCTATCCGTACGAACCACTGCTTGTGCGGAGTACCTTACGCATTTCTACTTTGTAACAGAAAGAATCCAAGTTAGGGGCTCACGGACAACCCGTGAATAGGTCCAGATGCCACCGGTACCTATATAGCTATGCTAGAAGAATATACTCAACAAGGCTAGCACCTGAGCACTAACGTTCAATTAGTTTGAAAAGATTCTCACTGGTAAGAATTGGAAGTCTACGTGGGAATGCTAGATTTGGAAGTTCAGTGTTCGCACACAATGTGTTCGCAAGCACAGAGTATCGCACAAAAGTCAATCATCTATACCGAATAGATATGGGTGCCGGCTAGTCTAATTCTAAGTAGGTAAGTGTGCCAGAGTCTACTTGCTTGATATGAGATACCTAGTCTTCGTGACCGACCTAGTCTAACACTACGAGACAACAGATAGTCTAGCCTGGTTACGAGACTACTGTATGATATGTAGTGTCGCACTCCTGGGACTGGAAGAAGCCTTGTGCGCATGTAGCGCGCCAAGCGAGTCACCTGACCTGTACTTGTTTCGCCTAACTTGGAGTCTACTTCGTGGTCCACATTTTTTTTTTCTTGTCATAAAATCAAAAGAGTGGATGCTATGCTACGTTGCCAATGAGGTTGATGCGTTCACGCACCATTCCATTTTGTACTCATGATCGAGCCGATTGCAGCTACACGACGTCGATACTGCGAACCCCCGTACTAGTGCAGGTGGCCCGCCTGGTGCCGAGACTATGCCCGGATTTAGGTCGGGCCGCATCGATTCGTAGATCCTATTCGGCTACTAGAAGCTAGGGGCTTGGCATGGAACTACCCAGACCCTCGGACTGGAACTGTTATCTCCGGCGCGATGTCAGTTAAAAAAGATTATAAATGTGCCCGGCGTGCTTCATCCCGAAGTTAAACTTACCCGAACTCGAGCGAAAACGTGTTGTTTTATAATTAACCGTGCATGCATGTGCATGAATTACTAATTCTCATAGCTTTTACAGTCATCTTGGCACCTTGTTCCATCTATGAGGTACTAACCAAGGGTCCGGAAAGCGTCGGAAGCAAGGTATGTAACATGCAAGTGTCATCAGCTGTCATCTCAACTACAAAAAACGAGGTTTAGTTAAGAGTTGACAACAGGCTGACATACGATGAGAGCTCTCGTTCACGAGCCCCTGTCATTTTATGTAAGTGCTGATTCAAAGTTATCGTTGGAAGATTATTTCAGTCTATTGCTGCATGAGTCGCTGTCAACTACATATCTGAGTGAATCCTGTATTAAGATGCAAGCAGTTCTTACGAGTATACCACTTACCGGACTTGATCCTAGTTCTTCAATACCACACTTTATTCAATGGTACGGGTGGCAATATTGACAACTTCGACGAGAATTTAGAAGCTACTCGTACACCGTGAGTGTTGGTCAATTGACAACTTCGACGAGAATTTAGAAGCTACTCGTACACCGTGAGTGTTGGTCAATTGAGCACTTGTATTTGCGACTGTTTATTTAAGCTTCTTACTATGCAGGTTTAACGCTCGCACCAAAACTCTTACATGATTGGTGGCTGAATCAAGTTAGCGCTGGGCCTTGCACCTCTTGGTCTCACCAGTGTCGTACAACAGCTGAATCATGGCTTTGGTGAATTTTACTAATTTAATTTCTGCTACCCGTTTGCATCAAAGTGGTACCAGGTATTAACCTCATGGAACAGTTTATGACGTCATGACTTGTTACAGTCACGCTCCGAGGTTCAAAGGCACCATGGCCGGATTGGCATATTTTTCCTGCTCATGTGTAATTGTTGATTGGCCATAGTACCTTAATTGGATGTAGAAGGTCCAATATGCATTTGCGGCCCATACCGGAAACGATACCACCTGAGGAAATTGCATGTTCCTATACCTCGTAATGAGTCTTACCGGGTTTGAGTCCAATGGAGGACAGCAAGGTTCCATGCAGAAATTCTGGGAAATTGGTTATATACTTGCTCATGAACGCCTATTAGAACGGCCTTCGTCTACTGTATATAAGATCTATCAAATCCTTCCTCTTGACAAGATCCTCATCACCATCCTTCCTCACAACAGCCAGCTCAACTCCAGCGAGTTCTACCCTTAGTCTACAATCACATCCTGCGGTCCTGAATTCGAAGTTCCTGTCCCGTCAAATCTGCATTTAAAAAGCGACAATGAAGGTCCAACTCTTCACCCTCATTACAATGGTTACCTCAGTGGTCCTAGCTGCAGCTCAAGGTATTTATCAACATCTCGCTCAGCCTCCAATAGTCAACCCAATCAATTGGTGCATCTACTAACTTAAACAACTTCTGAAACAACTAGGAGGCTACAAGTTTTCGCGACTCGATAAGGACAAGGCAGTGCTACTTATCGTTGACCATCAGCTTGGATTGATGCAATTAGTCAGGGACATCCATCCTGATGTATACAAGCAAAACGTGCTCGGGCATAGCGAGCTTGCAAAGGTCTTCAACTTGCCCGTTGTAATGACTACTTCTGCTGAAACTGGTATTTCAATGCGCCCTCCTTCAGTCAATTCTCCTTTCTCATTAGAACCCCTTTATGTTGGGTTTCAAGCATCAATGAGCTAAGCGATCATGCTACTTACAGGGCCGAACGGACCTCTCCCTCGCGAGATTCTCGATGCCCACCCTAATGCCCCTTTGATCAAGCGCAACGGCGAGGTCAATGCTTGGGACAACGCCGAGTTCCGCGAGGCCGTCAAAGCAACAGGCCGGAAGCAAGTTATCCTCGGGGGCATTGTCACCGATGTCTGCACTGCTTTCCTCGCCCTTTCTCTGATTGAAGAAGGCTATGAAGTTTTCGCGAACACTGAGGCCTCGGGTACCATGGACCAGAAACTGGCAGACGATGCCAACGACCGCATGAGGGCTGCAGGCGTGCAGACTATGGGACTGTTTGCCATTACCATGGATTTGATGAGGGATTGGAGGAACACCCCTGGTAGTTTGGAGCTATTCCCCTTCCTTGATAAGTATCTGGCTATGTTTTCGGTTCTTGTTAGGTCTCATATGGCAGCAGTCTTCAATGGAACTTTGATGCCAGGCCAGGACTTGATCCCTCACTAAATGGCAGTTGTGACTTTGTGAGATGCATTTCGTGCAAAATGATATTGGTCAGTGTGTATAATACAGGCGGATGGGAAATCGAATGTTGTACATGCCAAGATGCGGTGCAATTGTCGACGGTCCAAACTAGTGTTTTAGCTGGCAATATGTATTAGCAAAGTTTGGTTAATCTTATATAGTTAAGCATATCTTAATCGACAAATATTGGTTTATATGCAATGAATCTGAAATGTAGGAGCATTTAGCATGTTTTGCCCTGCATTCATGCTGTGCTGCACCTGCGAACATGCCGGCAGGACATATCACGTGTCACATCTATCTATCAATAACCATAAACCTACTCTGCAAAGATAGTGAGTTTTTGCAATATACTGTAAGTAGTGAACGCATGTACACATCAATATACGGTAAGTTGCGAAAGCATTATGTGTACATGCATGAAGGACAGAGGCCTCCACATCTAGCATTCCCAAGTTGCCCCCCAAAATCACCCCGACTTACAAGTGCTATGAATAGTAGTAGTGCCTCATGGGTACACGTACATACTCCACCTACCCCTGTTACAGGCAAATTTTTAGAAACTGGATGGAGGAGGATCAAAAGCCTTTCGGGTCGCCAAGTCAACATGTGTATTAAAGCTCTTGCTCTAAATCGAGGTATGTCGGTCCGGTTTGGGTTCAACAACGTGGTTAGTGCGCAGAGGTTGGTATGTGCAGGTTTGTATAGGACTACGTTAGGCAGGTTGTAGAGTGTCTTGAGACTAGTAAGGGAATTTGTATATGCATTTAGGCTGGGTACGAGAACAACTCTAATACAAATTCTCTCGTCATAACCCCTAGGGCAGCACACGAGTAATGGAGAAAAAGGGAAAAAAAGATGCAAATTTTACTGGGACCCCTCCATTACCTAGGTACGCAATACAGGGAATGGATGATGTTCACTTTTTTCTAGAAATTATGCTTAAACATGTTTCTCAAGTCCAATAACAGTCAACATGATAGCCAGTAGCTGATATATGGTAAAGGCCTCTCGATACTATATAGCCGCCCTGCCATGGCGAACAACTGCAAGCGGGCTACGTGATACAAAAAAGGAAAACAAAAATACTATATAGCAGGTTGATTTTGAAGATAACGAGTAGAGCAGCAGACGACAAGGACAGCATACAGCAAGAAAAGCAGAGCAAGGACAGTAGACAGCATGTAGAAACTATAAATACAGAAATAAACTGATATTTAAAAGTAAGGACAAGAATAAGTACTAGACCTATTAGTTGAATTGATAAGACAACAGAAAAGGTAGCAAGAGAGAACTAGCTACATATGGTTAGTCAGGAATATTATATGCTGTATAAGTTCTTTGGCTAAGATAGATATTGACATTCCACTGTAACCAGTTCGAGCGCTATAACTTACATAACACCTCGCAAAATCACCGAACCGACAGTCTCAGCTCGTAACATCACCTAACCTACTGTCGTACCACTTCCTTGCGGTCGCGAGGTGGCATTCTGCTCGTTAAGGAAGCACTGTATTTCAGCATTCACAGTATACCTTAAGGATTCTGGACATACATTCAGAAGCAAGATCCATACTAGTGCGCGCTGCAGATTAAGTTTTTTTCCCTCACCATACCTAGAAAGCCCGAAGACGCCAAACATGCCAGCTGCCAACTGCTCAGCATATCTTAAAGTCCATATCTATGATGCTAAAGATCCTGATACAGTGCTTGGCGGCTTGTTTGTCATAATGTCTGCGACAACTTTTCCTGTTATGGATAAACCGAGCCTCAAGACAGTGCTGCGAGCGAAGATAGCTGGTATTTGCTGTGTACTGCTAATCCTCCAAATTCATCCTGCGAAGAGCACTCTTGATTCTCCAGTAACCTTGAATAAATAGATACATGTGCCAGCTGGTCTCACTGATGTCAAAATGAATAAGAGGCACAACTGGAGATCAGCTACGGGCGGCCGACGCACGTGACTGGTTTGTTTGTGGAGGTTTATTGCCTTATAAGGAAAGCAATTTGCATTGCTAGTATTCTTGGCGACCTTGCTAAGTAAGCTGCACATGATGATTGCGAGCTTGGCATGGGACTATTGCCAGCTAGCCCCAAGCCTACCCCTCGCTAGTTGCAGGCCCCAGATTCTTGGTGCCCCAGTTTAAGCGCCCTGAGCCTCCCCACCTCGTTACTCCGACCGATGCTAAGCGAATCCGAAGCAGCCTCATGCCCATGCACTTAACTACCCCAGAGTCACTTAATGCTTGAAATTGCATTTCAATCCGCCTTTCCACACCGCGATCAACTCTGTTTACAGAATTGCAGAATCACAGGACAGTATAATCTCGCCATGTCAATTTCAAGAATAGCTGCAAGGGTGACGACTCGTTCACTGATCACAAGGAGCCCTGTGGTCCCGACATTACGCAACTTCTCGATAATAGGACCTAGAAAGCAGAATAAGCCAATTCGGCAACCTTTGCACTCAGATAGGTGATTATCCCTATCTGCCATTTAATGAAATTATCATTAACCAATTGTAGTATCTATTTTCCTGGTGCACTTAAATCGAAATTCAGCCCAGAACTCAAGTTTCAATCACCTGGTGATGCCCCTGACATACCTACTTACCGACTCATGGATACAGATGGAGTTGTTATTGATGTCTCAAATGAGCCAAAGGTGCCTAAAGAGATGGCCTTGAAAATGTACCGGGATATGGTTGCAGGTTAATACAATAAATTGAGACAAGGGCACTATTGCTGCATGCTAATACTCACCTTAGTCAGCATTATGGACATGATCATGTATGACTCTCAGAGGCAGGGAAGAATAAGTTTTTATATGGTAAGCAAATTCACAATCCTCAGAATCACTTAATGCTGCTAATACCAGCATAGGTCAGTGCGGGGGAAGAGGGTATCGCTGTTGGGAGTGCAGCAGCACTCGAACCAGACGACGTCATTTTTTCACAGTATCGGGAACAGGGTGTTCTAATGTACAGAGGGTACGGATTAGACGAGGTATATGCCAAAAGTCAGCTATCTGCATTCAAATGCAACTGGCTCACCAGAAGTGGCACAGTTCATGAACCAGCTTTTTTCAAATAAAGATGATTATGGGAAGGGGCGGAATATGCCAGTTCATTACATGAGTGAGCGCCTGCGGATTGTAAGGAGCTATCTATGGATTTTACATTCGTCTAGCTAATAGGTCAACTAGCATCCTATATCATCTCCACTTGCTACCCAAATACCACATGGTAAGATATCCTCCAAGAATTATATTCAATCACAATAAATAACGTGCAGACCCACATCATAGCTGTTGGTGCAGCGTAAGCCTCCAAATGATTCTTCCAAATATCTTCCATGTTTATAACAAGTGTAACTTGGCTAACAGGAATGTAGTTATGCTCTAAAGCTGGAAAATTCTCCCAATATCACGGTCTGTTACTTTGGAGAGGGTGCAGCATCTGAAGGAGATTTCCACGCAGCCCTGAATATTGCTGCAACACGAAGCTGCCCAGTAGTATTTATATGCCGGAATAATGGTTATGCCATCAGTACACCAACACTAGAACAATACAAAGGGGATGGGATAGCAAGTCGGGGAATGGGTTATGGTATTGACACCATAAGAGTTGATGGCAATGATGTGAGCTGCGTGGCTTGGTTGATAAAACGTGAACCTTCTAACAATTGTCTAGATATGGGCAGTCTATGAAGTAACGAAGAGAGCCAGGGAGCTTGCGGTTTCACAGCACAAGCCTGGTAGGGTTTCCCAGCACTATTATGGAGGCAAATCTAATGATACTATAGTCTTAATTGAGGCTATGTCTTATAGAGTATCACATCATTCGACAAGTGACGATTCATTTGCTTACAGAGCAAAGGATGAAGTTGAGGGTAATAAATACTCATTTCAAGGTGATTTCAACGTTAAGCTAACACTTTTATGTAGATTGGAAACGGAGAGATAATCCAATCACGAGGTCAGAAATATATTCTACTCTCTATCTTCAAATGATACCACTTCAGTTGCTCATGTTCTAACATTGGCTAGGCTACGAAAATATCTTGAGGCCAAAAATTGGTGGTCAGCGGATGAAGATACGGCCCTCAGAGGACGTTTGAGGAAAGAGATATTGCAAGCCTTTGCAAAGGCAGAGAAGGCCAAAAAACCAGCCATAAAAAATCTATTTATTGATGTCTTCGAAGAGCCAAGTGAAGACTTGAAGGAACAGATGGCTGAGCTGAAAAATGTGTTGGAAAAATATCCTGAGGAATATGACCTTGATAGCTTCGAGGGAGGGAAAGATGGATTATAATCCAATTTCTATCAGAACTGTAAATTATGACTTGGGCTTGTATGGTATGTTTTCTCCTTTACCATTAGTCTTACTCCTACCATGTTCAATCTAATAAGCAAATGCAAGCCATACTAATCTACTATCAAGACTACAGCATTCAAGCAGGTACAACAAGTGTAAACAGGCTTCCTTTACCAATAACCATAAGTACCAGCATCTAGATGCATCCTGCAGCAATTTTTTACGCGGTCATGGCGAGTTCAGGACTTGTGTTTGGTGGGATTGCGACAGAATTCGATTTCGAGGGATTGTATTGTATTAGCTTAGCTTTCTGGGAGTAATATCAGATTAATGATCTTGGTCCTGACGGTACGTACATATTGTGTGGGGGCTTCGTTCATGACGATAGACGCCATGTGGGAGTGATGCAACAGGCTGGGCCTGAGCCTGAGCGTGTGATGCTTTGAGATCTGCTAGCCTGGACTATAGACGACTGGAAGCCCTCGCGCGCTCCAAATCCTATATCAGATGCCTCCAGAGGAGAAAGCTCTTCTCCGTAAGTGGTAACAACTCCAATGTGTACCGTCAGGGTGTAAGCATTTGCATCCAGAGAGAGAAGATATCAACTAAGAACAACTGCAGCTTGCGGCCTTAAAACGAGTTGCCTCGGTTTCAACTCTCAGTTGATCATCTCTAGAACCGGAGCATTACAGTACAAGCATTATTATTTACTTTTAGGAGGCTAGACAACCCTCTTCCTGCTAGATGTGAGAATCAAACCAGGGCTCTCAAATTCTTTCCATGGCATTGATTGCTACCTTCCATCACTGGAGGCCACAGCATTCCATTTCGACCAAGGCATACTGAGTAGGTCAGTTCGGAAAGTTGACAGTTACACCTTCTCTTGAACCCTCCTCTCCTTCTCCCTCCAGCAGCTGCAATCGATCAATAACTATCACTTGTATGAGCATAACTACTTCGCATTTAAAAGTTGGAATAAACCTTCACGCCTCCGCACATTTTCTAAATGTCATCGATTCCACGAACATCTTCACCCTCGCAGGGTGAGAATTTCATAACTCCACCACTGCGCGGCGGCCGTATTGATAACTTAAGTAGCACCATCCGGTATAGCCTTGGGAAGAATGTCACTATTATCCATATCCACTGTATATAAGACAAATCCTTGTCTCATAGCGCTTAGTCCATAGAGCTTTGGTATTCTGACATTGTCAAAGAGGACTTTAAGCTTTCACACCTCTGGATATCTGCCGAGGCTTGAGTTGAAATGTGTTGAATGTGCCCTGATGGTTTTATTCAACAAAGAATACTTTGTTTGTATCGAATCTCGTCATGGCCTCTAGGGCAGTATAGGAGTCTAACCTCCGATAATCTTGCATAGCCACCTTTCCGCAAGCCGACAAGTTGAGCCCAACTGGTAAGCCAAGACCTTGGGTGAGACCTGCTAAGCCGCAGCCGATTGGTTAGAGTACGATGCCATTGCCGACGTGGCAAGGCCTGACGAGCCGTCCCGGGTCGGATTATTAGCCACTTGGCACCTCACCGACATTACACTGATATCAGCACTGTATTCCCTGTGATTACTGACACCTTCACATTCCATCTACGCCTCCCTGTCTCGTCTTAGTCCTGCCTTTCCATCTGTCTTGTTACTGATACCACTATTGTTTCCTATATCGGTGGATCGCATAGATATAAGGGCCCGGGTACCGCTTCTGTAGTAGTTCTTCTTCTCTTCGCCCGTTGTATTGTCAACCAATAGACCCGTCTGGTTCCTGATCTTTCTCTCTGCCTTCCCTCGCCACCGTAGTCCGTCCAATCGCCGAACTGCGGTAGTCTGCCATCGCCGTTATACCCATTGGCAAGTCCACAGCCAGGCAGTTTTACAGAACTACCCGCCCTCCGAACTACAACGGACTTCGCCTATTCTGGCCGTTTATATTGAGGCGTAATCATGAAATGTTCTTCCGACGGAAACAAGTGATTCAATAGGACAATAACAGGGCCATAAAACCTGGATTGCTCAAGCTCTCTTTTTGGACCAGTCAAGTTGAATCAAGGACTTGCTTCGGGCACAGCGTGTCCACAAACTTGAACCATACACTAACTCCAAGTAATTGCCTGTAAATATCCGCCAACGCCGACTTCAAAACGGAGGAAACTAGAGCGACAGCGAAACGTACCGTAATGCCCTATGCTTACACAGAACAAAGCGTAGCATAGCATAAGTGAAACGGAAGGTGAAGCTGGAGGTGAAGTGAAATGTGGGAATACCCCGTTTATATTCTGACTACCAAGCAGAGCCTCTGGACCAACCTGCCCAAATAGGCACACAGTAGCAAGACTACCAAACGGGGTTTGGAGGCCCAAGAATACCAAGGCTCAGACAAAATGACGCGAGGTTAGCCAGACAGGGTCTGCCAAGGTGCAAGGCGGGGTAAATCGTGTGTATCATAGCAAGAACAGTATGACGATTAATGAGATTAATAGAACGAGTGGAGTGGTGTCATGTGCACATACTACCCTGTCATAGACAATTCCCCAGCCCTGAGACCTGCGACAATGCGATTGTCGCCCCTTACCCTCAATTTCGGAGGGTTTGCAAACCTGACTTCCGGTTGGGGGTGCTGGGCAAGGCTGTAACACCAAACGCCGTCGTTAAAATAAACTGGAAGATTTGAGACAGCAACCTATGGTTTTGTACCAAGGCTTCAGCTATTTACCACTAGAGACAAGAGAACGGCTACGAGCAGCGCTTGCTGATGGGGTGGAAAAGTCCCAATTCTTCGCTGCGACTGAAAATATTTCACACGCTGAAAGAACATATTAGATGCTATATATAATACGACTACTTCGTCAGCTTTATATACTTATGTCCTCTACATATGTTATTAGCGAGAGACTTCTTGTACAAAGGTATACTTCATACAAAAGGATCTGGTATGGATTATCTTTCAGGGTACGTACTATATGCAGCAAGTGACAGAGACAGTGTGGAGTGGATTTAGAAAGGTCTACTAGGTACTGAGTACATGAGCCCTCTCCGTACCTCTCTATATACATGCCAATGATTGGTTGATCAAGGATTACAGCCTTGCTGGTGGAGCCGCATACAAATCACAACTTCAATGAAAATAAATGCGGAGAGAGGTAATCATCAATCTTTTCATTACATCGACGCCGCTCAGAACTCCAAAGTGAAGGACTTCTTACACAAGTTCTCGTCGTTCTAACCTCTCATCATTCTGTGTGAACAATGTGATACCGCAAACATGAATAATCAGCAACCGGGAACCCCAGTCGCCATTGGGCAAAAACTTAAGGCTTAGTAAGTTTACCGAAAGTAGCGGTGCTTACCTCCGGCTGGGCTAACCTCTGCTACTTGGGTATGGCATGTTTAAGTGGAAAGCGCCGACTTAGTGCATAAAATCAATGCCTCAACATCCAGTTCAACACCTCAAAGTTCTGGACAGAATTTACCAAGCAACCCAACGCGAGATCAGATCGAGGGTGAAATTAGGGATTTACAGACTGTTCATAAGGAGAGTAAAGAGAAGCAATGGAAATACACCAACAGGCATGGCGAGCGTGTAGCTGTAGTGGAACGGATAGGACCGATCCTGAAATGCATAGAGAGTTACTCAAATATTGTTGATGTAGCAATACAGCATAACCCGAAAATTACTGCTCTTGTTTGGGCTAGTGTTAGGGCTATTTTAAGGGTCAGTCATAAATTCTTGCATTTATACATAGAGATTAATCATGGTAATAGGTTGTGCTCAATTACGTCCAATTGATGGAAAGTCTGGAATTTGCAATAGCAATCATTGTTGATACAATGGCAAAGTGTGAATTCTATGCCTATATCTATATGAACACATCGCTGGAGGTTACATTGCAGCTTGGCTCGACGAGGAATGCTTTCAAACGAAGACTGGAGTATGCTCTGGCGGAACTCTACAAACAAGTAAAAAACATTTTCAGACGACATCACGTAAGATACTCTATTTCAAGAATACTACCATGCTCCATTTTCAAAGGTAAACATCCGGAAGTATATTTTGCAATATGTAAAGGCAAGGCCTGGCCGCTCAATCAAGAAGTATGAATAATATATACTGAGTCCCGATGCGTCCGCCTTAATCAACAGTCCTTTCCTCCTCAAAATGACTATGAGTGTGAGGCCAGCTCAAGGCAAAGACAAACTCAAGCGGGGGAATTTATACGAACAGTTTATAGATTATTGGTTAAACCACCCGCATGTCCGCTTAAATAATATTCAACTACCGGAACCTCAGTGTGATGCATACATGCAGTTAGAAGACATGGACTTCAACCTCCAAGTATGATGCTTTTGTCAACAATTTGCACTAGTTCTCTATCGTCATCAGCTACTAGGAGCAACCTATGCACCCATTAGTATTTTCTCCAATTCTACACCACAGGATCAGTCGGCCTGGGAAAATTTTTTAGCACATGACAATGCAAAAATACGGATTTTGTCACCACTTATCCGGCAAGGGAATTCATACCGAGTTTTACACAAGTCACTACGGGACTATTTGGTAGCTGAAGCACTTTGGCAAGATAAATCACTCAAAGAGTGTACAGCCAATGCACTGATCAATGAGTTTCATCTTGTTGATGATCCTGGTGTCCTTAATTTCACCGTTGAAAAAGCAAGGCCATTACAAGACTACTTTTTGGCCTTAATTGAGCAATCCAAGAGTGACCCTGATTATTCCACTACAGCGGCGAATGCAATAACAATCCTAGTTAAAGGTGGAAAGAGCTTTAGTGGTCATGATTTGCGTGGGATACGGATTCCCAGGGCTGATCTAACAGGTGGCTTCTTTGACCAGGCTCAACTGCAAAATGTAGACCTATACCAGGTTTGTATATTCAACTGGAACTCATACACATAATTAGCTAATGGCATAGCGAGCATCAAGAAGCCATCCATAACCTTCAGGGCCATGGTGGCTGGGTAACGACTGTAGCCTTCTCTCCTGACGGTCAGCTGCTTGCTTCCGGCAGCAAAGATAAGATTATATGGCTCTGGCGGCAAGAAGCCGTCCATACCTTTCAGGGCCATAGCGAGTCGGTAAACAGTGTAGCCTTCTCTCCCGATGGTCAACTGCTTGCTTAGTGGCTATGATAGTACTATACGGCTCTGGTCTGTTCAGCGTCAGGAAGCCATTCATACCTTTCAGGGCCATAGCGACGTGGTAATGGGTGTAAACTTCTCTCCTGATGGACAGCTGCTTGCTTCCAGTGGCTGTGATTAGTACTATACGGCTTTGATCAGTTTAACGTTAGGAAGCCATCCATAGCCTTCAGGGCCATTGCAACTGGGTAAACAGTGTAGCCTTCTCTCCTGATGGACAGCTGCTTGCTTCTAGTGGCTATGATAGTACTATACGGCACTGGTCAGTTCAGCGTCAAGAAGCCATGTATACCTCTCAGGGCCATAACAACTCGGTAATGAGTGCAGCCTTCTCTCCTGATGGTCAGTTGCTTGCTGCTGGTGATGGTAATACTATACAGCTCTGGTCAGTTCAGCGTCAAGAAGCCATCTATGGCTTTCAGCGCAATAGCCAGTTGGTAAGGAGTGTAGCCTTCTCTCTTGATGGTCTGCTGCTTGCTTCCGGTGGCCATGATAACAGTGCGGTTGTGAGCAGGGCCACTCCGCACCTTACATTAGCTATAGATAGTGGGAATATGGTTTATGGCAGGTGCAACGCAAGGCATGTCACACGCTAGACAATCACTCCTTGGATAACACCTGTCTCTGGGCAGTACCCCAAAACAGACTTGTTACGGTTCCTACGATGATGTAGTAAATATGAGGGTGTAACTTAGGACAACGCTTGATGCTTGACCTTTCAATAGGGCAGCTCTAGCTGACCCTTCTTATAGTCAATCCTGCGTGCCTTCCATCTATTGTCAATCTATGCTATGATATCATGATGCTCTATCTATAGATGTACCTCAGCCACTGCCTCGCCTCATCTAGAGGTCCATCCCGGTGGCTCTGCTCCTGGAGGTCCGTTCAGTGGCTCTGCTAGTGGAGGTCCATTAGGTGGCTTTGTGTTGCTTGCACTGTGTTATGACCATGCCGTCAGATCCTTGCAATACACATCCGTGCCCGACCCATGTTTCATTGCCAGACTGTAGCTATCGGTTGATCAGACCGAATCATCACTAGCAGCTTTAGGTCCATATGAGTGGATATCCCCTTTCCGGGTAGACCCTGACAAGACTCGTCCTTACGAATGTGATCATCCAGGGTGTGACTGGTCTCGATCCTCTCAACCTTCGTCTCCTCAGACAACACGGAGCAGTTGGGGAGCCTACAGTTGAACCGAGAATAAGTGAAGTTCTTACCGATATTGCGGAGATGTAGCAAAAGTCAGGTGTATCTTAAGGCATTCCCTGAGGCCTTACCTTTCATCTTTTTTTTTCTTTATTTCAATATCCTGTAACCTCGCTTGCCGCTATTCGCTGCAGGGCTTTCCTCTTTATATACATATGTTCTAGCTCTTGCAGATACCCATGGCGTTCTGCGTATCCTTGTACACCCTCCAGAGGGTAGCAGAAACTCATTTACACAATATTAAGTAGTTCTAGATACAAGTTATTTTAATATTCATTTGTATTAGATATAATTAGTTTAATAAGAAAGTAAATATATTAGCTATATTTATAATATAATTTGATAAAAAATAAAATATATAATAAATACTATTGAAAAGAAGTATAAAAATTTGATAAAAATAATTTATAGTTAAAATTTCTAATTTTTTTTTTTTTTTTTTTTAAATTAAAGAACTATTTTTATATAAGGAATGAAAAACTTCGGACAGGTAGGTATGTGCTTATCAGTCCAGCCGATACTTTTGAACCGGGGAAGGCAATATATACGGTTGAATTGTAGAACCATGCAAACCGCAAAAATTTGTCACTAGTATCTATAAGCAATAATGATAGCTGCCATACTTCTGTCAAACTTTCTTTGAGAAGATGGGGGACGCGATCATTGAAACTAGGAGACTATGCCTAACAGGGAAGTAAAAACGCCAAGACACTCAACAGGGCAGTCGACGCCGCCTAGATAACAGGGGAGCCCAGTTTTTTGATCCTCGCCAGGTCTTATGCATGAAAAAATTTGGAAGCTGGGGCCAGATGTATGTAACCGGCTGAGTAGATTTTTTGAACGATGGGTATTTTTTTTGTTTTTTTCCTTTTTCATGGTAGATTCTAACTGGAAACATCTTTGACTTGATATGCTACAGCAGCCTTGTCCTCAACTTTAGATTTGGATACATCTCTACAACACCCCTCCGCTCCCACCGAAAAAAATTAAAAAAAAAAAAAAAAAAAAAAAAAAAAAAAAAAAAAAAAAGGTAAACCGAGAGAGACAAAGAAACATTGCCGCCCTCCACCCCCCCGGTTCAATTTATAAAGATTTATTAAAAGAAAAATAAAAAATAAAATAAAATAAAAAATAAATAAAAAACAAAGAAAGAGAGTAAATGAAGATTGTATCACGAGTCTAGGAGCTTCCAGTAAAAAGTGAAGTTGACTATATATAGCTGTTTATATACTGGATGTAGTGTATGCACCTGTGCATGTATGCGTACGGAGTTGATATCAAGGCAGGGCGAGACGCGGGATGATGCGGGGGGAAGGTGCGCAGGGAGAGGGAGGGGAGTAAATAGAGGCGAGTGAGAGAAATAAATAAGATAATACAGTATATCAGATACGTGTGATAAGAAAATAACTCAGATACAAAAAATTAAAAAAAATGTGTAGATATTCGGGAAGAAAGGAACGACCAAAAAAAAAAAAAAAAAAAAAAAGCAAAAAAAAAGCAAAAAAAAAAAAAGGGGGAAGAGAATCAGATGGATAACGTTTATTAATAATACAGAAAGGTGAAAGTTCGAAACTTTGCTTAAGCCGTACAACAGAGAAAATAAATAAATAAAACAAAAAAAAAAAACACTTACAAAAATAATAATAATAATGATAATGATGATGATGAACTGTTAGTGTATTAAAAAAGAAACCATGTATAGTATAACCCTCAGCACGACGGTTCTGATGCATTAGAATGAAAACGTACAACATAACCTCAAAAAAAAAAAAAAAAAAAAAAAAAAAAAAAAAAAAAGGTAAGGAAAACGAGGAAATGAACAACCTAATACATGAGGGAATGGACAAGGCCGCTATGAATAACGGTGACAAAAGGAAGAAAAGCAAATGCTAACAGAGCAAATCAGTGCGAAGACACAATAACCAATATCCCAATACAATAACTCCATCACTCGCTTGGCCCTAGAACGCCCTTCTCCTTCCCCACCACCTCTCCCCAATTTCTTTCTTCCCACTATCGTACCTCCCTATACTACACGCTTACTTCACTCTCCTCCTCCTCTTCCTTTCCTTCCTCACGACTCCTTTCCCCTCTCCTTCCTTCCCCCCACTTCCCCCACCGGCCCCCTGCTCTCTACATCTCGGACAAAACCATTTCTCTCTCTTCGGCGGCGGCGCGGTGAGGCCTAGGCATTCGAGATGGAACCATTCGAGTTCGCACTACAGAAATGTAGGAACAGACGATGGGTTAGTAAGTGGTTCTGATTCAGACAGAGGAGGCAGGTTGGACGGCGGGAGGAGAGAATGATGGTATGGTGGGATTGCATGATATGTTTATTGGGAGAGCGGAGATGGAAAGAGACCAAATGGGATGAAACGACATTATTGGCAAGAGATATTGGAAAGGATATGGAAACGTGGGCATGTACAAGCAACACAAAAATCCATGATACATCGACAAACTTCTGTACATTTAGCTTCAAAATGTGTGTATATATACTCGTATGCTTACAGAAAAAAACAAAAAAAAAGGCCGAAAAACCAGCATCCAAGAAAGTGTATATATGTGCCAAAGTGTATGATATGCCATGAAAGAGAATCAAAAGAAAACATATACACGGCCATCCAAGAAGATCCACAAGAACATTTTCAATTCGTGAGGAAAGGGAGGAAGGGACGTAAGGGTGGGTTCAACAAAGCACCTGCAATGAAATGGGTTCACGAACCTCCTCATTATCGCACCCAAGCATCGTTCCGTGGCTGACACCGCCACACGTACAATACCTCGGCTCGTGCTCGTTGATCTCCATGTCCTCTTCGAAGTCCTCTCCATCGTCTCTGCTCGGTGAGTATTCTTTGGCCTGCAGCGTTGACGCCAGTATCGTCGGCTTCTGCCCCTCCGTGGTAGACTCGTCGAGTTTGGCGAGAGCTTGTGCACGGGCGGCGGCTGCAGCTGCAGCGCGGCGTTTATGGGGAAGCTTGAAAGTCCCGGGAGGGCGCCCGCGACGTGCAGGAGGTTTAGCTTCAGGAGCAGGGCCTACAGGAGGGCCTGCGGCTGTTGCTGTTGCTGCTGCTGTGGGAGAAGCAGGGGTAGGCTCTTTGGTTTTCTCAGGAGGCGCAACAGGGGCAGATATAGAGCCGCGCTTTCTGGTGTTTGCAGCAGGGCTCTGCTCTGAAGCAGTACTGGCAGCAGGTGAAGTTGTAGCCTCTGAGAGTTTTGTTTTGACTGAGGGTGGCGATGAAGGTACCGAAGATGCTGATGATCGTTTGCGTTTGTGACCAGCGGTGCTCTGTGGACTCTGCACTTGTGACTTTTCCGATATCATTCCGGGAGAGGATGGAGCGCGCGTTGGAGAAGCTGTGATAGCAGAACTTGTTGATAATTCAGACTCAGACTCTTCCGCTGCGGGTTGTGGTGGCGACGGAGGAGGCGGAGAAGTTCGAGCCGGGGATATGGCATTCATAGGTGATGGTGAATGAGTGGGTTCTTTCTCCGCGGGTGCTTCCGGCTTTGATTGCGGAGCCTGCGCTGTAGCTCGTAATTTTAAGTGGTTCATCGCCTCTGGGTCTTTACCTCGTGACACATGTTGCGGCGGTTTCACTAGGCTTGCGATAGCAGAGTCGTCTACTGTCGTATCTATATTGTTTGTAGAATATGTCGGAACAGGACCCATAGGCGTCATAGCCTTTCCTGGGTATATTGGTTTACTAACACCAACTACCACCGAATCCTCCATTTTTGTATCTTTGTCCTTGTCCTGCGCATTGGCCTGGTTTTGGGCCTTGCCTGCCGCCGCTGCAGCTGCCTGTGCCTCTTTTAACCTTCTCTTTGCAGCATTCAGCTTCATCCCTCGATTCTCCGTACTGAACAAGTTGCTCTCCGTAGCTAACGAACCAATACCGCCTTCCTCCGGACTACAGTGCGGGTACTCTCCGGACTCGATCTGATGCATATACTTGTCCTTGTGCGCAATACCTCTGCCTAAGCTCTCCAACTCGCGAAGAATCATTGTCGACGAAGGCGTCCATTGTGTGTTCTTCTTCATGCGCTTCCTCAATCTCGCAAGCTCATGCGGCAAAAGACGATTCCAAGGAAGGGTAAGCGGGTCAACCGGTTCTCCCGTTTCCGTAAGCGGGGGGGGTGGAAGAGGTTTCGGCTGGAAGCCGATCCCAGGCCTACGCCCACGCCGTTTGATGGGCTTCTCTCCGCCTTCTGGAATATCCACCCATTCGTCATCCCGCCGAATTGTCTGCCGTCTTGTACCACCACGACCGAGACCAAACGTAGCTCCTCCCCTCCGCCGCCGCCCCGAGAACGGACCAGATGCTGTTCGGGATCTATCCGCCAGACGCAATGTTATCCGGGGCTGTGCTTCTCCGTCCGGGGGAGCTAGTACTGGTTTCGGTGTTGGTTCTCGGTCTGGAAGGGGGATTTGCTGGAGTTTGGCGAGTGTAGCTGAGAGTTTGTTGAAGTGTCGATCAACCTGTAGTGAGTGAGTGTTAGAGGGGTGAGACAGCCTCGAAAAAGACGGATGAAGGGGGGCGCGGACTCACGTTGTCATAGAGCCGCACCGCCTCGGCGGAAGTCTCTTCCCGAGCCCTGATGGCTTCATTCAGTTTTCGTGCTATGCTGAGCCTCAGCTTAAGGGGGCCCAAGTCTTGCTCCGAGACGCTGTACTGTGGGGTACCGACATTGCCGTTTTCCTGCGGTGTTTGCTGTGGCGTAGTGGGTTTCTTCAGGTCGCCATATCGGATGCAGAGTGTATCAAGCTGGGAGGCCAGCTGCTGGTATTGGTGGTCAAGGGTCCCGACGAGGCGGAGGGATCGGTATATATCGCTCTGTAGATACTCTGTATCTGAGAAAGGT
This sequence comes from Kalaharituber pfeilii, assembly GCA_015179045.1. NCBI lineage: Eukaryota > Fungi > Ascomycota > Pezizomycetes > Pezizales > Pezizaceae > Kalaharituber > Kalaharituber pfeilii. The sequence continues at coordinate 1,474,759 of WHUZ01000007.1, read as the reverse complement.
CAGTAAGACGGCTGGAGATGTCCGGACTGGCGCGCCGATTGCACTCACATTCGATGAAGTCGTGGACCGTTGCGTGAGCGTCAAGATCTATCGGGGGTGCCTGAGGCACAACATTGATCATCGCCTCCGTATCCGACATGGTGCAAGGGAAAGATGCGGGGAGGGCCCTAACGTGCGGGGGGGCGGGGGGGATAGGCTGCCGAGGGGACGGGAGGGAGGGGGTGTACGTGTGAGGAGGTGGGAGTGGTGCCTACAACGGTGAGCCTTCCGCCTGCATGCGCGGGTCGAGAGGAAGTTTGCTGTGCTGGGCTGCGCGGGTGGGGCGGTGAGGACTGTTCCGTGCTGGGCAGGTGCTGCGGTCTGCTGGGAGGACGCGGCTCGAATTCGTGGGCCTATCGTGGGGCTGGTGCGCGCCTGGCCGGCGCCAAGCCGCGGCGACGGCTGGAGGCGCGCGCCACAGGGCGCCGGGACGCGGGCAGCACGCTCCGGGGGGCGGGGGGCGGGGGGCATCGCCGCATGCAGCATATGCAGACTGATGCGCGCCTCATGCACACCGCATGCACAGCTCACGCAAGCCTGATGCAGCCGCCCCCGACGACCGGCCCGCATGCGCCTGCACCAACCCGGCGGCAGCGCGAATGCGGCAAATTGGCTGTATCTGGCGCCCATTCGAGACTCTGCAACTCTAGGCGAGCAGTCAGCACGCACCGCCGCACGCAGCCCCCTGCAGTCCGGCAGGCAGAACGTGTCTCCGGACATGAAACTGAGCTGGCCCCCTCCCCTCCCCTCCCCTCCCCTCCCCTCCCCTCCCCTCCCCTCCCCTCCGCTCCCATCCCGGAATGTCGCTCGTGAAGCGCAAAAGTAGCTCCCATTAAACTCCGCAACTGGCTGCTGGTGCTGCCTGCTACTCCACATACTTAGCTACAATTCCAACAACTTACTCCCCCCCACCCAACAACAATTCAGCGCAAAGCCAAAGCTTATCTGCTGTCTGGCCTTAAGCTTCTAAGATCGACTCCTGCCCCCCCCCTTTGGCAAAAGATGGCCACAGCGACTGCGAACGTGCGGACACAGCGGGCCCGTCCGCGGCTGTTCCGTGTGGTCGAGGCGCTACTGCAAAAAGCCCGTCCGCCAAATAGGTACAGTAAAAAAGAAACCAAGTCTCCCCCCCCCCCCCCCACCAAACATGTGCAACCAAATCTAACAAAGCTGCTATTCCCATGCTCAACATACTCAATACTCCGTTTTATTCAGTCCTTCAAACATCGCACTGATTTCATCTACAGCGGCCCTGATCCTAGGGCCAACAATCGACGTTCATACACCGCAACATTCTTCGACCTCCTTGCGCCCGAACTCCAGGTCAGCATTTTCAGCCACTGCTCCTACCATGATCTCCTAAATCTCCGCCGCACCTCCCGTGCGTTCAAAGAGCTTATTGACGTCAATGAATTCAACATCGTTAAAGCCATGGTCCCCGTCTGCGAGTACAGTGAGCTTGGAAAGCTGTTTCCACCGCCGAGAATAAAGCTTGGGTCGAGCCAGGAGAAGCCACTGTACTCCTTAAATTATATCCGCACATTGTATTGCATTCATCAGCTATGTGAGCAGCTTGCATACCACTTGGCGCAGCGGGAGATTATGCCGGCGATGGAATCATTTCGGAGGAAGGAGAAGAAGGGCTATGGGGGGATGTTAATCAGGACTGTACAAGCTGCTCTTATTCCTCAATTGTATTACCCACACTTTGCGCACCCTGCCTGAAGCGACGACCCAACAACATCCACTGATTCTTGCAGATACTACGTCTACTACTTCTTTCACAACCTCCAACGCCGCATCGCATCCGCCCGTTTCGCCCTCCTGCATCAACACCGCTCCAAACTTCTCCAGGGCCGTCCCACCGCCGAGCCCATTATATTGCTCCCTACTTATCTGCAAATCCAGCGCGAGTTCCTCTCCGCCCTCCCATCAAAAACGCTCGTCACAACCCACCACTGCATGACCTTCCTCGTCAACACCATCCGAGTCTCTGTGTCCCCTGACCCACCTCACAATCAGAACGATGCCCTGGTCTGCACACTGCTTCGTTGCACATCCGCATTTCTACGCATGATCGACTACTTTGACGCTGACTCCGGCGCCCCTAGTGCGCGCGGTGGAGGACGAGGACTACGAAAGACCTTTATGCAGACGATGCAGAGGGAGAAGGAGGTTGCGGAGCAGCAAGGGCCTATTATGTTTGGGGGGCCAGGGTACGTACCGAAAATCAAAGAGACATGGTTTATGGCGGCGAAGGAAGAGTTGGAGAGGAGAGGACTGAGAGGGCATGAGCCGGAGGTGTACATGTTCAAGGGTGTGAGGGAGGTCAGGTTGGGATGTCAGTTATGTTGGGATGCGGAGCGGTGATGGGATGGATTGGATGGGAGCTTGCAAAAGTTTTGAGTTTCACGGACTTTGGAGAAAGTGAACAGAGTCAGAGAAACAGGCACAACTAGTAGCTGTTTTAAGGCAGAGCAATAGGCTGTCCAAAACGGAACAGATACCCCTTCTCACAGATGTAAAATATCTGGGTGCCTTTAAGAGTTCTATTATAGACGCGGACGCATGCTTGGCCTGAGGTTAATGCGTGGTGTGGTGGACGACTGTCAAATTACATCCTTTATGCTATCTTTACGAACACACATATAAGTAAAAAATACCGAAGTATGCAAGTGACTAGCAGTAGGTGCAACACGCTTGGATGTACTCTATGATACAGACACTGAGGGGAGATCTTTCTTCAAGCGGCACACCGACAAGTGCCGCGTTGACGCCTTCACAGGAAAAGACAAATTCGAGCCTATCGCATCTAGGTTGAATGGCTTCATTGGTCTGCAAAAGCACGGACTTCGGTTTGTACAGATCCAGACCGTGGGAAGCACAGTCCGCTTCCTTGGCACCACAAAAATTCAGTGAACCACGTTAGTTTAGTTTATTCTGCCGGTGAAGGCGGGAGGCTGGAGGAGGGGGATTTAATGAGTGGTGCCACTGGGAACGTAGGAAATGGAGCTCGCTAAGTTAAACTATGTTTTGGGTCCCCTCGATAAATATATCCTGTTTGCAAGATGTCTACGTCTCCGAGTGCCTTGTTCGATTGGTCGAGCATCCGTACGGCGATTGAAAGTATGGAGGGATACGAGGGATACGAGGAAGCTGGCGAGCTGGGGAAGAAATCGACGACCGAGTGGGTGTTTGGACGGGACAAGCAAGTGGTATTGAATGACGCTACATTCAACATATACCAGCTGGGAAGCAGTGGAAATGGCCACGGTGCCGTCAACTTCATGGAACAGATGTCGTCTTCGGGTAATGCTCCCAAGCTATTGGGGAGTGAGCAGAGCGACTCGCGTGAGCAATTGGCAGGTGCAGGAGACACCACTCTTCCGCCATCTAAAAGTCAAGCATTAACAGTATTTCATGAAACCGAGTTGGAGAGCCTTCGCCGCAGGATGCGGGTAGTAGAGGCGGAGGTGCGAGACCAACGAGACAATGTCCGTCGCGAGCGGCGGGAGAAGGAGCGCCTGCAACGTCGCCACGAGCAGCTTAAAGTCACGATGGAGGGGATCAAGGAGGAAGCAGATGAACTCCGACGCGAGCGTGAGGATCTCGAGGCTCGAATTGGGGATCTGGAGGAGGAGAATCGCGAGCTGCGGGAGGGACACGAGGAGGTGAAGCAGGGGTTCAACCGTGATCGCCAGTTGTACGAGCGCCGTATGGAACGCCTTCACGATGTGGTTTCGCGGTTGAGGGCCGAGAGGAAGGAGTCTCAGCAGCAAAGCCGTGACACCGAGGGACGGTTACGGGAGCAGGTTGAGAAAACAGAACAGGCCAATGCCGATTTGCAGAGCAAGGTTGATGCTTTCGAGAAGAAGGTACTGGCACAACAGCAAAGCCGTGTCACTGAAGGCAGGTTACGGGAGCAGGTTGAGAAAACAGAACAGGCCAATGCCGGGCTGCAGAGAAAGTTAGATGCTGTCGAGAGGGAGCTACAGGCACAGAAGGAGCAAAATATCAGGGATGCCAGAAAGTACACCCGTGTACAGACCCAATCCTTCCTACCCTTCATCAATCAAGACGTCGTCGATGCACTACCAGACTGGCAAAAAAGAAATCTGGGGATGCAGCTCTATGACACCCTGCAGTGGACCGCCGAGAGCATGGCTGACCACAGTTACAACCCTGGACAGTGCTCAAAGAAGTTGTGGACCGTGCTTGAGGGCTACGAAAACGTAGTGACCAGGACGGTGTGGAGGTACTGTAGCAGCCTCTACACCGACATGCGCACCAGAGACTTTGAGGCGATGGACGGAGAGGCGATGGTCAGTATTTGTCAAAGGGCGTTTCTTTCCGGGGACGAGAAATATGGGATGAGCAGTGCGACGTTTCTAGTGGCGGCGGTGCATTTGATATATTACTTGGGTTACGACAGCTGTGGGTACTGGGATGATAGTGATAGAATAGTCTCATACCAAACCCCTAGGGCACTCTGTGGTACAACCTCTGGATGGTAGGAGTGAGAAAGGGTGGGATAGAGTTGCAGGGGAGATACAATCTGATGGATGGAAAGGGAGAGAGGAGGGGAGAGGAGGGGAGGGGAGGGGGAGGGGAGGGGGAGGGGGGGGGGGGGGGAGGGGAACTACATGAGGGTTGAGATATTATGCTTTTAATTATGCAGTAGTATATTTATATTTATATTTGGATCAAAATATGGGCGATTGGCCTAATTTGCATCACCACACTTCTAGGAGCATTTCTCTGATTACACTAGACTTCAAAACAGTTGTAGGCGTTGAAGGCGATCTGAGTATGCTCATCTTAGGCGACTGAATAATAGTTGGTGGCTGTTTCACCCATGTTACAAACCACTATCTGCACCACCAGAATCCCCCGGACCCTCAAAGCTGCCACATATGAGTCTTGTGTCTATTGTGTTCATATAGTAACTACGAACTATACAGTAGTTCTTCAAAACTCGCAAAAGCCATTGGTATGCGCCACTCTTGTTCATGGGTTCCAGAGGCAGGCACGTACCGATTACTATGTCTATCATGAGGCTTTATGTGATTTGAGACATTGTTCTACTTAGCGGCTGACCATAAGTGGTAGTCTGGTTCGAGGCTGAGCTGCGCCGACAGCAATGATTTCTGACTCCGAATATCCGTGTTATCCTTGGGAACGTTTACGTGCTGTACCGTTCTCCACTTTTAATTTCCCGTCGTCTCTTTTCCAACCTTTCACTCTACTACACACGTATATGTATTTCCCGCTACGTTTTAACCTCGCCAGCACGGCTTTTCAGCACTTACACCGGGATTCATTCAGGCTATACATCTGCACAGCTATGTGATCACTGCCTCGACCAATATATATATGGACGTAACCAGATGAGTATACGCAAGTAAGAGAGCGCTTAAATCGTATGCTTAACCTATTTACTACCTAATGTAAGAAGTTATGTATTGGAAGTAATCTTGATGGTGCGAAAATATCACTGGAGCGCCCAGATACATGTACTCGTTTCCAGGCACTGCCTTAGGCTACTACATAAATGAAAGTGAGACATATTTCCAAAGTCGTCCCATCGGCACGGGGCTAATGTGAAAGATTGCTGAATTAGGCATGCTGAGAATTGATGTGTGATAGTTAAGGCTAGTCTCGGTTGCTTAACCCTTCGAATTGGTGCTTCCAGGATTTTCTATAATTTCAGATTATCTACGGGGGCGCCAGATGTGTTTACTACTCCGTACTCGTAAATTTTGTGTCTACAGTTTTCTAGTTTTGTTTTGCTATAGTCTCGTGTGGAGTTTCGCTGCTCTTGTTGTGATCATCAGGTATCATAGTCGATGCACACTACTAGTCCATGTTGGAGTACGAAACGCGATGCATCAACCTCACGCACAAATGTATGACCCTACTTGTTTTGTTCACTGATCTAGTCGCTTTTCTGAGGGTGGATTCAACCCTCAACCTTCGATTTTATCCCTGGGATGTCAGGCAACGACTCTTGGCGTGCACGTGACGTCCACCCGCAAAACGCCCATGCAGTGCGCAAGCAGCAGCAGTCGCAGTCCACCTCCAGTCACGGCAACCCGCCCCGCAGAAACTCCCGCGATGCTGCTACGAAGCCGCCCACTGTGGGCCCTCCCCCCCAGGCTTGCGCAGTCCCAGCCGTGCCGGGCCCTGCTCCCCTGTCCTTGGCCGGCGCAGTCTTACAATAACGTTGCCCCTACAAGGGTCTTCTCTTCGTCCGCAGGCCATTGTGCACAGAAACTCCAGATGAAGCTCTCACGCCAAGGCAGCTCGCAGAAGAAATGGAACCAGTTGTCTCCAGCACAGAAAATAGCTCGCACATCGTCGACGGGTGGGAATTTATTGGTCATTGCGGCAGGGATGGTGTTGACCGTGCGTTGTGATCTTCCCGCTGCCTGCTAGACAACGTCTGAGACTTGCACTGACATTTCAGCATAGGGACTGATAGCTAAATTTTTCTATGATGAGGTCCTTGCCCCAGACTCCAAGACCAATTGGTTCAATAGGGCAGTAGAACGGGTCAAGCATGACCCTCGATGCCTACAGCTCCTCGGAACGAAGCGCTCAATTAAGGCGTACGGCGAGCCTACGAATAGCAGATGGGCTCGAAGCAGACCGATAGCGTGAGTGTGCATGTAGATGCTCGTATCCCAGAAACAATCGCTAATGTTACATATTTGCCCAGGTCCACTACAAAGATGGACAGATACAGAAATGAGCACCTTCTAATGCACTTTTATGTATGCCCACCGAAAAAGAATTTCTCCCGTGACAGCTACGCTGATATTGTTTTGCTCAGGTCGAGGGGGATGCCGGCAAGGGGGTTGTGCAGCTTCATTTGATGAAACGGCCTGGTGATGATGAATATGATTATAAATACCTATTCCTTGATGTTAGAGGTACATCCTTCAACTCAATGCTTGTCAGCAATTCGACGGCTAACAGAGGTCAATCATTACCAGGACAACAACGAGTATATCTTGAGAATGCAGACGCTAGGCCCGATACCCCCAAAAACGAAAAAAAAGGCTTGTTTGGCGTGCGCTGGAGGTAATAACCAGCATGCGCAACGGGTACTGTGGCCGGCCGATAGCAGCTTGCCCTCGATCAGGGTACTCCGTCACAACGCTCCAATTGAGCAGATTAAGCGAGCTTACCTTCTCCTCCTCCCCCTCGCACTCCTGCCATTCCAAACTGCACGCCTCATTCCTCCCAGGTTGAAGTTGAATCAATGTCCACCGCTGGCCGGATCATCTCCCAATATTCTCGCTTGCTGCTCGTCAATTGTGTCCAATCGGCTTTCGCCTTGCTCGCTTACCCCCTGTCTAGTGTGGTACCACAATCTGAGCGAACTTAGCGATATTCGGCAATAGACACGACTTCGGGAAACTGTCCATGAGCCTACTTAAAATACCCTCACGGATTGGTCTCATCAAAATGTATATACCTCCAGACACATAACGTCTTAGCTATATCAGTCGTATATATGACCACCACCACCACCTGAGATTTACGTCTCAAACTTAAACTCTTCAACTAGAAACTGAACGTACACTAAAATTTATTATTAAAGCTTTTGAAAGGCAACAGTACTTATATTTTTGTAGTTAATTTTTTATCCTTGAGAATTGATACTCTTTTATGTACCCTAGCGTCAACATAGTACAAAACAAATATTTACTGCGATAGGCGCAATGCTTCTTCTTAAACGCCGTCAACATTCAGAACCCACCACCTACAAGCAACATGTCCGAAGGCGTCGTCTCAATGATTCCACAGCTATGCCAGTTCCATCTTCCTGTCTACCGTCGTCTGCATCCCCTTTATCATCATTATCAGCACCTCCGTCAATACCACCCTGTCCTCAAATGAAGAGCAGTAAAGCGTCCATCGACCGGCTACCACCGGAAATCCTATTGAAAATAGCATCATATCTTTCACTCGTCCAAAAAATACCATTCTCGCAAACCTGCCGAAAGGTCAGCTACTCTTCTTCCTACCTCAGTACTCCGCTAACGGTCTTGACAGTGGTACCATGCTGCTAATGACCCCGTAATCTGGAAAGACCTCGACCTCACCGGCTACCCTCCAGAATGCGTCTATCGCAACCCCTGAAGCGCCGACTTGCCACTTGCCGCTCTCTCTGCCTCGACAAGGAGCCAACTTCCCCGCGCGACTCTCTTAACAGCCTACAATACGCAAGCCAGTCAAAACACCTGACGCATGTCCAACTCCGCGGCCACTCTACATACCACACCGCACTCTTGCTCTCGTTCTTCCGGTTCTGCGCAGGTAACCTCACACACATTGACATATCACGGATGTACGCCCAAACCACATGATAGGGATCATCCTTGAAAGACACCGCAACACACTCGTCTCACTCGACGTCGAGTTCTCCGCCATCACTGACGTAATTTTGGAGACGATTGCATCGGGTGCCAAATCCCTCGTACATCTGGGCATTGGGGGTTGCTTGTCGCTCAGCAGCCAAGGACTGAAAAGGTTTCTTACGCAAGACCTACCGCCTTCGGTGAACAGCTTGGATCTACGGTGGTTAATGGACCTGGAGGTGCCGTGGCTGGAACGACTACTGCAGACAAAGGAAATAAGGATGCTGGACTTGCGGGGTTGTGAAATGATATCAGCAGCGGCTATGAAGGGCTGAAGAGCATATCACCAAAAACAGAGCTGCGGTTTACGGAAGTTGATCGAAGGAGATTGCTTGGACGGTTGGATCAAAGTATTGGGAACGGACGTAGTAGGCCAAGTCTGCTACGGCACCTTTGCTAAGGAATTTTACTTGTGTTTTCCTTTTTTTTTGCCGCCACAATTCATTGGTCTTGTTACATCTCATTATCTTTCGTTTGGTATTCTCCTGGGCTCGCATTCTGCATTGTGTCGGTGTCTAAATTATAAAATCATGCCAGTGATACTGTTTTTTGTCATTATGTATTGTTTCGCTTTTTTGTTGGGGCAAAGGGCCACCCGGATCATACTCATGATGGTTATGAGTTGGAGGTTTGAAATTGCATGAATTCCTGGTGCAAATGGGGAGCATAGGATAAAACCAAATTGGAAGGGAACGTTGTTGGTATTTTTTTTTTTTTTTTTTTTTTTTTTTTGGTGGTGGTGGTGGTGGTGGTGGGGGGTTGCACTGGGCTCATATCACATTTCCCTATTCTTTATTTTTATTTTATATTATTTTATTTTATTTTTCATTTCTTTTTGGAGGATTTTTTTATTTCTCGCTAATTTTTACCATTTATGGTTCAATAGAACTAGCATGAACTGGTTCGGGATTTTGCGAATGTAGGTGGGAGAGAGGAAAGTTTAAAGGCGGCGGTGGAGTGCTCTAACCGTTAGCAGGCAAGAATTTTTTTCTTTTTGTTTTTTAAATTATCATATTTTCTTTGTTGCTGTGTTTTCGGATGATGCTGGTCGCGTGCCCAGTAGCGGCTAGGCACGAGACTAGACGATGCCCATGACGGGAGCTAATGAAAAACATCACACACGGAACACACGGAAGTGTTCAAAAAAGGTCATAGACCAACAGCCGCACTTTTTTAGCCGGTTGGACACAATGCGGGAGGAAACTTCCTTTATTTTACTTTTCCTCTGAGAACGGGCCGCTGACCGGGCGAGGGAAATCAAGATCATGATAGGCTGTGGTAAACGAGTAGTTAGACTATTGGTGGTAAGGTACCAGATTCTTGGAGATCCAAATATTGTTAACCCAGGGAATACGTGGCTATGGAAACTACTAGTACGTAAATTGGTATCGTCAAGATACGTACCCAGCTTTGTGAATATAAAGTACCATGTACTTTCTAAATTCTTAACAATAGTGGTTATCAGCTTTGCGTCACGTAACCGTTACGTGACATAAACAAAAGCTCTTATTGGCTGATTTCGTAACGTGCCACAGCCGATTTTCGTTACCTGAGGTTACGTTGATCACGTAGCCAAATCGTCGCGTTACCACCGTAACCTCGCGTAACTTTGGGTAACGACAAGGACATGCAGCCTGTTGTTAGCTAACTACCGACCAGTTTCTTACCTAAATCAGCAATGTGTAGACAATGGTGCAAATGCATAAGGGGTCTTAATTCTACCACGTCATGAGCATACCCAATTTACACATGAAAGCTCTCCAGTTTCTACTGTCATGACCCATTCAAGAGCTCATAGCCATCTGAATCTGAATCTGAATCAAGTAGCATAGACATAGCATAGACATAGCATGAGTCTCGATGGTGTTCGTGACCACCTATTCGATTTTGGCCTTCTCCGCGATGCAGGGCATGGTGATGTGATGATATGCAACGGTAACGTGAGGGAAATCAGCTACCATCCTCTCATTTGGGTTTAGTTGATTGGCATGGGTTACCTAACGCAACGTAACGTAACGCAAAGCTGATAACCACTAATATCATTGTGCTTCCCTAATTAACGTCCCTCGTTGGGTCTTGATTATCATGGATTCATCCAAATCCCTCTTAAATCTCACAACACCATCATAGCAGCTTCTTAGGCTTGAGGATCAAATGCTGTTATTTGTGGGATGATGGCAATCATTCGCCTAACTTTTCCCAAAAAATACGGAGCGCTTACGAATAGCGATTTCAATCAATGCTGCTCGCTTCGACCACCAACCAACCTCCCCGTTCCGAGCCTGTGGACCTGTTCCCGCTAAGTAGGAACCTGGAAATACTTCCAATTCCCTTAGATTTATGTTGCCCCCCTTGTAAGGTAAGATGCCAGCAGTGGTCAATGTGAGCCACACTTATCTCAATGCTCGTGACTGTTATTGGGTTTTCAATTGCGCGATCATGCGGCATAGTTACAAGATGAACTTCAAGCAGAAAGAATCCCGAAGCGGCGCGTCGCTGCATGTCTCGGAAATAGTTAACATTTCTCGCTTCTGGCCAACTCCCGCAATATAACTGCCGTAGAGTATGAGACAACTTGCCCCAAGCGTCCTGTTATACAATGCCTTAAAACTTGAGTATCCCAAGCAACTCGCAATTCGAGTCCGAATTGACGCGAGCCAAGACTCATAAAAAATGAGGAACCCAGCTATAGTAACTTATGCGAACTATACTCTTACTCTGTACAACTCTTTAGATTCGAAGCATGGTAGCAGTGCGCTGATGACACGAGTTCAGTTGATGGTATTTTTTGTCAAAGGATCTTATTCAATCGGAAACTCTCAGTAATAAGGTGTCCCGAAGTCAAACTGTACGCCAGAGTATTACACTATCAGTCCCATAAGAAGATTCGAGACATTTAGAAGTCTCTGACTGTGCTGGTGCTATTCCACCTGAAAACGATATACATGGTGCCAAAGTAGCAGGAGCAAAGGAGCATGTGAACAATGACAAATTAGAAATTCGTGAGGAAATAGTCTGCTACCTGATGGTGCGATTCAAAAATCATCGAGTTACCTTCAGATAACGTATAATGGCTGAAGCGCCATGTTTCAATTTTAGGTATCTCTATGTGTGATGGGTCCATTCCCATTACAATTGTCAGGCAATCCCTCATGATCTTCAAGTACATTTTGAGCTGCGGCTGCTTTGTTACGGGATAGATCAAACGGGATGAATGGATCAAATGGCATGGTTGGACGGGAGGGATCAAACGGATAGCTCGTTTGTATTATTAGGTCGCATGTACCTAGTCAGAGCCTTCTAGCAGAGGGTCTTTTGTGAGGATCTTCCCACTCCCTCTGCAGAAGGACAACGTCCGCGAGCTATACCAAAACCGTGAACCATGTCCGTGTTTCTGTGTCTGTGTTTCTGTCCCTTGAGCCCCTAGCCCTTTTTTGCACGTTTATTATGGTTACCGTTTGGTACTCGTTACAGGCATTTAGTGATGCAGGTGGGGCTGTTATGGCCATGCGAGAAAAGTCTACCTAATTGGAATTTGGAGCTAGTCTCGTGCCTAAATTAAAGCTATATATTGTTACTGACGACTATTTTCCGTACAATTCTGCTCCCAAAAGTCAGGTACAGACCTTAGCCTTACCTGCTCACAGACCCCTTGCACGACCTATAACTTGCCCCCTACCTGAATCACTAAATACTAGCAACGGGTATAATGCCCTTAGCTATGTTCTCGTACCCAGCCTAAGAGACAGAGTGCTGCCAAGAAATAATAGTAGAGAGGCCGAAAATAATAGTCTGGGCACGAGAACACCTGTAAATGCTTGGAAACTTGTAGTACCAGGAGGACAATACCATATATTCACATTCCATGGTCCGGGTTTGAATCCAATACAAGCCTGGACTAGTATTACACAGAACATGTCAGCTCAGGGTTGACAAACTTGTTCAATAGAAGGCAATATTGAGATATAGCCAGCTGTAGGAGGTCTATGCTGATTTGGGAACAGAGAGTTAATGCAATATAGCCAGTTAAGAAAGATCTAATATGACAGGTTTGAACTGTAGTTTGAACTCACTCCGTTCCAGGCTTAGAGTTCTAACTGTAGTGTGTTGCCGATGATAAGGAAAGCTGTAGAAATTTCGAACTCGTTTAGCAGCCCGACAACTGCTCCTCAACCCTAAAATGAGACTCTTTATGAGCGTGGTCGCTTCGACTCCCACCCAAACTATCGTCAGCCCAGTGGTCAATATTCTTGTTGGCTTCCCTTTGCGGGCCGGGACGAAATCACCATTGAAAGGTTTCTCGACTGTCACTTGAACAAGGATGATATTTACAAAGAACAAGTACTTACGCATTGCTGTGTTTCGAGTAGCGAAGCTGCAGACCACTCGCTAGTGTCAACTATTCTGAGAGCTTACAAGGCTTAGAATTGCCGTCTATGGGGCCGAGTAGATCGATCAACTATTAGATAGCAGCAATTGCCAAGTGTTGATATGCTATTATCCTGCTTTACGGAGTTGCCCCCATAAACACTCTTTGGACGTGAGATAATGATGTTACTCTTAATATGTATCCATGCTGGGGCGCAATATTGTAACAGATAACAACGAGACTAAGTTGTTAGAGTGATTAGAATATGAAGTCTGGGTGGCTGGCCGGCTGGCCGGCCGGGCAGGTGCGCAAAGCTAGATCGTTCAGATCAATTATCCATACAAGATATGGTGTAGCCTGTCTGCGAATAGTTGAAGTACAACGTTCCACATGATCACGCACTCTCAAAGTTTGATTACGATGTTGCTCGTGAAATGTCGCCATGAAGACTTTATTTTGGGGCAAGATTGACAAGACATGCAACAATCATGACTACCTTTATTCTGGTTCCGTAACCAGTCGAAGAGAGAATGTCGCTCATGCAACTGTTTCTCCTGTGTATAGTTATATCAGACCGTCAGTTGAGCAATCCTGCAAAACTTCAGTCGAACCTCTCATATTGGATCTTGTCATATTGGATAGCCTGTCATATTGGATCAGCTTTGCCGGCCCGAGACAATTGGGTCCGTAGGTATTATTGGATAAAACACGCCGGTCCCAACCTTATCCAATAACAGGTTCATGTCAGGGCCTACCCGGAAGGGGATATTCACCTATGGACCTGTAAAGCTGTTAGTGACAATTCGGCCTGATCAACCGATAGCTGTAGTCTGGCAATGAAACATGGGTCGAGCACGGATGTGTATTGCAAGGATCTGACAGCATGGTCATAGCACAGTGTCAGCCACCGGACAGACCTCTAGGAGCAAAGCCACCGTATGGACCTCCAGGAGCAGAGCCACTGAACGGACCTCCAGGAGCAGAGCCACCGGATGGACCTCTAGATGAGGCGAGGCAGTGGCTGAGGGATATCCATAGATAGAACATCATAATGTCATAGCAAGTTAGACAATAGATGGAAGGCACGCAGGATTGACTATAAGAAGGGCCAGCAAGAGCTGCCCTCTCAAAAGTCAAGCACCAAGCATTTGTCCTAAGTTACACCCTCTATTCACTACATCATCGTAGAAACCGTAACAGTTCAACTGTAATTTGTGTATTGTTGATTCTTCACTTGTAGCTAAAACACGGCACTGGAAAGCCACCAAAGTATTCGAATTGGGTTTTCTGGTATAGAGAAAGCTCCTTGACATGTAGCCTTTACATGCCCAACGGCACAGAGCTCCTACTGTCAAGAGTGAGATAAGTAAGAGATAGCACAGTAGTCATTCAAGCAAATGAAAGATTCCCATATATAGGGTAGTAGATAGATGTACGCAATTGTTGCCCGCCCAACCCTAGGTCATTTGAATTTGCTTTGCCTTCATGATCAGAGAGCTCAGAGAGATGAAGATCTGTTTATGATAATTGACTTGTGACGAGAGGTCCTTAGAAGCTCCCTCTTCTCAGTGCTTTTTTTTTTTTAATATCATTGATCACTTGCCGCCCGAGGGGCTATGGCGATTTAAGTTTCTCAGCGCTTGAATAAGACTCTCATGAATGAATCTTGCTCTCTCAGAGGATGCCCTCTTGCGCAATCGCCCTTTCTATCCTATCTGTCCTTTGAAAAGTCTTCTTCCTCTGTTGCCCTTAAGGGAATATCCCACTTTTCTCCTTCATATTTCTCTTACATACATATCGGTAAGGGAACCTTACATGTTATCGAACCTTTTTGCAGTCAAGGCCCAGTCCCATTTGCTTGCGCCAAAAGTTACACAGCTGTAGGCACATGCCAACAGCTCAAAACGATGTTTTCCTTGAGCTCTGATTATGATCCCCAAATAGCTATGATGTGTTCAAACTCTGCTATTATCAACGAATAAACCTGTTATCATCCCCACTAATGGGAATTCGCAGCCGACTGTGGACGTGAGCGCATCGAAGGTGAATCAAGAATAAGCAACACTGGATGTGGATTATATGGTGCTACATTGCGCTTAGTTTGGCCATTTAGAGGCCTGTAGGTTGTGATACCCAACATACGATCTGGCAGTTCTGCAACTTCAGTAGGAATAGGGCTTGGTAGGCGTGAAGTCCCAATAATTGCCTTAATAAACATGCATACACCGCCATGATCAATGCCTACAACGACCAGGCAATGGACCTGGATAGTTGGTGGGAAATACATGACACAAAAAAAAAAAAAAAAAAAAAAAAAAAAAAAAAGCTACGAGACCGCCTATAAGTGGGTTGTGCAGCCGTGCTTCAAATGTGGAACTCTCTGTGATTTGCTTTCGACTGTTTTCGGATATGCAACAGCGTCAACGCACGGAAGTAACCTCGTATAAGTAGGCAAGGAAAATGCTCTCGCCTATCTAATCCTTGTGGCCGTGACACTTATTGAAAACAGCATTGACATATGGTTTTTTGTTGCATGATGGCCCGCATATCATAATCGATCCTTCGGAAACTTAGATACATAAAGGGTTTCACCTGACGTTGCACAGCAGCAGTGTAACGCCTGTCAAAGGCTTCCTGCATGGTAACACAGAATCTCTGGTAATAGTTAACGGCCGTTGGGCACCAAAAGAAGCTTGGTGGCTGTTTTTAGATCGGAATTTCCTTCAGCTGGCACCTCCTATGATATGCATAGCCAAAACTTTTGATTACCTGTACTTTTTGTCGTTTAAGTACAGTGCGTAGGCAGAAGTCTTCGGGACTATGCAGTATAAGAGAAAGCGAGACATGCATTCTGAGCAGAACCCTCCTTGCCCCTCTTTTCTCAGTACTGTTCGAAAAAATCGAAAAATCACTGAAAAAGAATTAAATAAAGTAGCTAGAAAATTGCAGAAAAATCAATAGGCCACACATCAGAGAATCTAAGCCCTTTCTCAGGAAGTACTTTCGGTTGAGTTGTTGCGTTTTCTCACCAGGGGCCCTCTCGGATGCATGTCTCGTGACTCCAAGGCTTGGTAAACGCTTTTCCTTATACTGTAGCCCCGAAGACTTTTGCCTAACACACTATAAATTACGATGAAGCAACTGTCGAGCGTCACATGCTTGCTTGCAGGTTGTTATTTAGTCGTAACACACTTCCATGGGTATACCAGATAATCACGGTTTTTCATGCTCGTTCATCCCAAATCCAAATCTTCACTTGCTGAATGGGGGAAACGTGTCAAGAGGGGTGCTCACACTCAATTTGTGATGTCCGACCACGTGCACCTGGAAGTTATCCGTCAGCCTCAATAATTTTTATCTGATGTGTTTTATGACTCTAGATAAAAGTAAAAGGATTATATCTTCATTAGACTTCTTTTACGTTCCTGTTTTACCGACAGGACATTAGTACCTTTCCAAAAAATCTTATTATGTCCACCGCTGAATTTTTTTTCTTCCCCCCTCCTAGAGACCGGGCGCCATCGGAATTTCACAAATCATCTTATCTTATCAGCGGCAAAAACTGATATTCTCTTGTAAGGCTTATGAACGACACACAACACAAACTTACCCTGAAATCAAATACCACCAACCCAACCCCAACACGCAAGTAAACACAAATTAACTCAGTACCACCAGTTCCCTGTACTTAGCTTAATAAATCTTGCTTCTTATTTCACCTAAACCGTGCTCTCAAATCCACGTACTATAAACTACTGTATTTTCCCCAGGGACATTGTGTAAGTCACGTAAGAAATGTATTTAACGATCCACCACGATATATGCATAACCGTTACGCCAGGTCGATTTCCAGATTCCGAAAATATTATCCTTATACATCTAATTTTGACCTTAAACTTGTCCCTCCTCCCCCGTGTATCAGATTAGCACCAAGTATGAAAGACCCTAAAAGTTGCTGCAATGTCCCTTGGTACAATCAGCCAGCCTAGTTTCATGCCTGTATACACAAAACTATGTTTACACCTAAGTAAATACTTACCTCTTACCTCTTTTCCACCGTCTCTTATATATACCATTTACTATATCTCAAAACCTAATAAAACTCAGCTGTTCACTTACATATATATAACACAATATATTCATTATAGTAGCACGACCTAGTTGAACTGAATGCTACATCACATTTACTCCTCAGCTTTTACACTTGTCACGGTCATAAGCTTGACTTGCAGCTGTACAGGGACCGACTTTTGCCGTCTAGAATCGAGTGAGGGGGAGAGAATGGATGGTGGGGTAAACTTACTCGAGCTTATAGGAACATAATTTGTTATTCTAGGGCACAAAACTACAGAAACATTTCAATATGTACTATATCTTCCACCTAAGTGCATGCTATTAGAGCGCAAATACCCATATTCTCCGATTCTCACTCAAAGCCTCAGTAAACCCCTTCCCAACTAACCAATCCAAGCTCGAGTACAATTCAAAAAAGCATCAGAAGATCCGTCGAAGCACCTTTCTTAGTTGTTTAGCTATAAAACTACCTGGGTACCAAACAAAAGCTAGCAAGAAATTTCCCAAAGCAAGAAGCTCAAATTCTGCCTCCCCATCAGTAACAAAAAACAAGCAAGAGAGGAAAAAGCAAGAAAAAGAAACAGAAGGGAAAAGCAAAAAATACCAACATGCCTATCTGCAATTAATCAGAAAATCAGAAAGCCAAAGGTTCACGCCATCAACCATAATGTACATGAAAAATCTAGTGATTCGCAAAACGCAAATTCTGCAATTGGGCTTGAAGTTGGCACCGCTCAAGCGCTTGTAGCTCGTAGCTCGTAGCCGCCTGCACACCAGTGCATGCTCCTCCTCTCATTTTTTTGTCTCCCTCACCTCTCAATCTCCATGTCACTCTACGCACAAAATCATCACTCACTCCACTACTCCACTACTCCTCCCCCTCATCATCATCGTCCTCCTCCTGATCCCCCTCTCTCACCGCCACCTCCCTCCTCATTCCTGTCGTACTCCTCGGTCCCTCGCCTCCCTGCATCCCCGCTGCCTGCATAACATCCGCCTTCATCACAACATTCAGCACCTTTACATAAAACCTCGTAGCATTCCCCCTCGCAAATGTGATCTCCTCTCGCAAATACTCAGGCAACAACGCATAAATCACCCTATCCCTATTCTGGTCCAGGTGGGGCGTGAATGTAAACTCATCTTCCGGATGCATCGAGTTGCAAGGCGTGGTAAGCTTGAAATGTAGGGTGCCATTCTTGCCGGTTTGGATGCAGTCAAAAACGCGAAGGTTGGGGTTGTCCGGTAAAAGCTTGATGCTGAGGATAGTCAGGCCGGAGAGATCGCCATAGAGCTCCTCCTTGGCGGCGGCTTCCCAGCCTGGAGGGATTGAGTCGTTGTGGCTATTGCCGTTGACTAAGGACTGGTCTCGACTGTGTTTCTTGACGGCGGACCCAGGAACCGGCACATGGCTCCGTGCGATGCTAAGCTTGGCCTGTAGTGTCTGGTTCTCCGTTTGGACGTCGTATATTTCCTTTTCTAGCTCCTCCAATTGTTTCTGGACAGCGATAATTTCAGCTTCTTTGCTAGCCAACTGCTTCCTCAGTCTCTTGTTTTCAATGATTAGGTCCTGCTTAGCGTTGAGATCCTTCTGTAGAGCTGTCGTGAGGTCTTCCGACTCTGTAGCAATTGATGTTAGTCTAAGTTCCGTCAATAGTATCGGTTAGGTGCGTACTAGCTATCCGGGCTTCCATATTCTTCTTGTAGTCTTCCAATGCTTGCTCTGCATCTGTGACTCTCAGCTTCGACAAAGCTTTTAGTTTTCGATCCGCCTCCTCAAACTTCTTCGTTATTCCTTCTAGTTGCTGCTTCAGCGACGCCTCAGCAGTATTGCCAGCATGCACACCACCAAGCTCATCATCTGACGATTCAACATCAATCGGTCTAACTTTACTTGAGAGAGCTAGCCTCTTCGCTGCCAACGCCTGCGCAGTGGAAGCTACACGTTTCCTAGACGTTGGCTTCGACTGCAGTGCCGGCGGCTCTCCCTTGACCTCTTCAACTTTAGCTCCAATCTCCTCGTCCTTGTCCACCTCCATTGGTGTATACTGTGTCACTTTATCCCCAATCTCCTCATCCTTGTCCACTTCCATTGGTGTATACTGTGTCTCTGCAATTTCCTTATCCCCAGATTCCTGTTTGTCCTTCTTCTTCTTGGACAAGCTCATTATGGTGGGGAAAGGTTTTGCGGGCGCAGTCTCGTTTACCTTTGCCTGCCTTCCTTTTCGCTTTGGTGACTGCTTCTCGTCTGCGGAGGCTACGATACTATCGATATCCGCTGGAGTTTGCTCCTTCTCCACTTCAGATCCCGTTTCCTCATGCTCCGATGGCTTTCCTCGTCCTTTGGGCGCAGGCCTAACTTTACTCCCTGCCCGTGTTGCGGGTTTCTTTTTTGTGGTGGATGCCGTTGTCTTCGACTGAGGCGCCCTTCTGCCGCCTCGCCCTCTTGTTCGCGATTCCTGCTCCTCCTGTTGCTCTTCAGCATCCACTTCCTCTATTTCATCGTCCTCCTGCCCCGCTTCCTCCTCGGATGACCCATCCTCGATATGTTCTGGTTCCGAATCGGGTTGCGCGGCTGACTTCTTGCCGCCCCTGGCAGGTGGCTTACGCGTAGAAGCCTGGGAGGCAGTAGGTTTGCGTACCCTGGAGACGGCTCGCTTCAATGTCATCTTTCTCGTGATTGGCGAACTAGCTGCTACTGCGTTGACGGAATTGGTCTTATTTTGTTTCTTTTTTGTGGTCGTGTTGGCGCGCGGTTTATCTGGCAATACCACAATTGCCTCTAATCGCAAGTAGTGTTAGGATTTGCAAGAAATCAATTAACAAGCACTTTAATAACAATTGCACTGGCGACGTGTTGTGTCAATAGAGGACAGGGTATGTTATGTGCGATTGATGAGGCTGAGTATACACACTCGTTGGAGTGAATATGAATGAGGCTGCGTTGGGGCAACTCCAAGCGAGGGGGTGGAAAGGGTGGTGGGAGGTTATTATTATTAATGTTGAAAGGGAATCAACAGAAGTATGGGAAGAGAAATGTAACAATGAGAAAGGCAAAGGGGATTGAGCGGCAAGACTAACCTTCGGCAGAACTGTCTGATAGGAAATAATCCGCGAGGGTTTGCTGCTGCTGCTGCTGCTGCTGCTGCCTTCCACGTTTAAACGGCATCAAGTTCAGCTCAACGTCGGGTCAGGGAGTTACGTCAACCTAAGCAGTTAGGGATATTTTATTATTTTATTTTTTCTCTTCCCTCGGTATTCCTGACCTAACTGCAAGAAAGGAAAGGATCTGATATAGAGGATGGAGGGCCCAGGATCTTTTGATTATTAAGGCTATTTATTATCTGATTGCTCAGTTTGGTGTTAAGCCTCAAAGCGCTTTCTGGAAGATCTTCTTTCGAGTTTCTGCTGGGTAAGCCTGTATTTTGTTACTGAGCGCTGGGGCGGTTGTTGCGTGCTTGCTTGTCTCGCTCTGCCGACTTTCCCAAGTCGCCTTTGTCTTCTCTATAGCAAGCTCCCACTAAGCCTGATGTCTTATCACGCGTCTTTCCTGTGAAAGACAAAACTAAAAGAATAAAGAAATATACTATGAAATCAAAGAGTAAGAACTAAAATAAAAAGGAAAGTGAAGGGAACGTTAACGTAGGCCAGAAAGAAGTGGGGGGATGTGCGCGAGATGGATGATGCTATGCGATGGATAAAGTAAAGTGCGTGCGTGTGACGCTGACAATGATGGGTGAGAAGGGTGGAGGGTGCGGGGGAGGGAGGGGGGAGCCGCAGCAGGTAGTCTGGTGGGCAGCGATGGAAGGATCAGCAGGACGGGATGAGAGAGGAAGGAACGAGATGTAAAATGGTATGTCAAGTTAGTGAGCAACGATAACCAGGCGATAGACAGGCGATAGACAAGGCCCCTTTCGCCGGCTACTCTATACGCTCATGCTGGTACGTGCTATGCACAAGTACGGTCCTAAGCAAGGAGCTTGCGATTGCAGGCTGCTTCTGAAGAAGAAGACGAAGAAGAAAAAGAGAGCAGTGCTTTGGATTTGAATACTGTACTCGAGTACTTCCTAGCTTCTTAGCTGCTCACTCTGGACCTCCCTCGTGCTCTACACGGTAATGGATGCCTTAATGGGTCGCCGAGTAATGCAGTATTCCAATTGGCTGTGCCGTAATCCTAGGCCGCATGACACTTACATTGAATACATCATCTCACTACTGACCCTTCTATTTGAGCTTACGTCGCCATCTTTCTCAGCTACAATAACTGGCTGGTTGCCGTGAGCAACGCCGTTAAACGCGAAATGGTTAGGAAAACGCAGCAAACGCAAACGAAACCGCAGCCCCAAGGACAATAATAAAGTGAACCCTGTCAGGAATTCAAGGGGGCGAGGGGGAATTAAAAAGTTTACAAGGTATCTGAAGCTGTGACGAAGGGAGGGCAATATGTATGTAAGTAGTTGCTGCGATTGGTAGTGATTGGCGGACTAGTGTGTATGTGAGAACTGTGCTGCATATATGGGTAATATGAGAACAGAAACAAAGCACCTATTCTAGAAGAGAAACACTTCTCTGCTTTCACACAACTCGGGTAAAGTACCTTACCGAGTGACTGTGCATGTGTATGTGATTGCTTTTCTGAGGTGCTACTATCCGTATGTGCAATCTCGAGCCTGCCGCATGCCCACAAATTGTCAGATCCACATCCCATATATTACCGGATGAGGATCTGTATACGTAGAAAACTTGGGTTCGTTGTGTTCTCGTGCCCAGATTATTATTTGGTCTTTGCACCTCTTGGCAGCATCCAGTGCCCGTCTGGATACGAGAACAGGTTCGTTGCACTTTGGGGACATTTAGTGCATTAATATGAAGTTCAAAGGTAGCACAATTTGAGCTGAAAACACTTGAATATGTAGCCGATTGGATTGAGTCTAATTAGGACTGGTATGCATAGAAACTTAGCTTGTATTCTATGTACCCATCTAGGCCATTTAGTTAAAGTGCAGTACTTACTGGATTTGACTTTAAGTATATTGATTCTATTTTACCAACTACAGCTCGCTCGTATATCAGTGACTACTAGCTCGAGATTGCCACAAGTAGGTATCCGGGGTTGATTAAATTGACTTTTGAGATGTGAGTAGTCGATTCCATAGAGAGTGCAGATGTACCTCCTAAGAAACAAGCAGCTGTTGAAGCACGGAGGTTTGAGTACGCGGGTATTCGAATAATTTTCTTTCTCTTTTTTCCCTTTCTTTTTCTCAATGTTCTGCATTGGTAGAGTACAATGTTAGTGTTTGGTTGGTGAGCCATGGCAGATTTATTTGCATATACTATACAGTTTTACAATAGCTTAGAAGTCAGAGTAAGAGAAGGGAAACAGAAAAGTAGGTTGGAAAGGCGAAAATAGACTGCTGGTGTTAGCAATAGAAAGGAACAGTTTCCACAGAAGCTTAACACAATGGTTCCTCTGGTAGCAGAAATAACTCCATTGTGCATATAAAATACAGAATAGTGTGAAAAAGTAAACCATGTGTAGAACGAACAACAGCATGATGAGCAAAGAGATTAATAGGAGAATAGTAAACAACGAGATTGCCAATAATGTGCACGAAGACTACTGTTTCATAGATGAATCCGCCTGGCGTCTGCGTCAAGATGAGTGTCTACGGAGTACCTACCTAAAGAGATCCAAGTCACATGCGTGGGGCAGGAGGCGTATTCCCTGTGGTTAAGCCTGGTTGGTGGTATCGTATGCAACCAGATTACCTACAGCTTACTTAATGTAACCGTTTCCTTGGAACCTTACACTCTAGTCTGGCTTGGCAAGCACGCATTCGTGCTGTGGCGGTACAGTAGATGTATCAACGGGGGAAGACCTGGCGTGGCTGGGCGGTCTGTGGCGGTGTGACATGGGTATGGAACAGGGCTAGTACGAGGAGTAGTGCAACCGGATTGTGGGTGTGCGAGAACTGAAAGCGGAAGTCTTTGCTGCATCCTGTATACTTGAATACCGATAGAGCACAAGACGGGAGTTCTCCTCTCTTCTCACAACCTACATCTTTCTTTATAATCAAAATTTCGTGAGTTGTCCAATCTTCAGAGAGAGAGAACGAGTCCTCCTACTAGTCTGTGTAACACTAACGCCCTTGTTCGGCCCGCCGGATACATCCCTGATGCATGTCTTAGCCCTGTGCCCACCTGGAAGCTTTTTGGGATTCTACAGATGCCACCTTAATTTGGATATATCCCCCCTGGTGCCTTCAGCTATTGCTCTACTTTAGCCTTGCTGCAATTCTGAGATGTTGGACAGTCCGGTTGGATGTTGTAATTATATCGTGGGCGGCCAAATGCCGGACGAGCCAGCTTGCTACCGGGTTCATATCGGAATTAGGAAGCTGATTTCACAATGGCGAGCATGTGGGAGTTGGGAGTTCCCCTCCACAGTCACTACTGGCATCCCTTCACATATGCGGTCCCCAACACCTGCCGCGGAAACAATGGTCTCCATTGTCAATCAGCATGCCACTGACTTAAGGGGCAAATTTATGCCCAGCAAGCGTCTTTACTTGCGGCATGGACCGGTGTTATAAATTCAGGGGATGGGCCACGCGAATGGTGCTAAAATTTAACAGCCTTCTTGTTCCCCCGCAATTGTATTTCTAAGAAATACATCGGTACGTTAATTCGTCATCGAAGCTTGCTTACCCAAATGTTGATACTATTCCAAGCCCTTATTGGGCTGTTTGTGGGATACTCAATATACCACTTTTACTGCCTCTACTGCAACATTCGTATCGCACGTACCAGTGGCCTCCCATACATTGTCATTCCCATCTTCGAATATGGTATCTTCTGGATGGTCTTCTGTCCTTTACTGCACCCTCTCATCAATCGCTGCCTTCCTTCCTTCCTCACCAAATCCTGGGAACCCTTCCTTGCACCAGACTGGCAATGGCGCATGAAGCACAGTGCATGTAAACTGTTGAAGTCAGATGTGTTTTTGGTTGTATCCCCGACTGCTATTATTATGTCGGTCGCAGATGCGGATATGATCAATGAAATTATAACCAGGAGAGAGGATTTTCCCAAGCCAACAAAGGCATATAGGGCGCTGGATATTTTTGGGAAGAATGTGGTAACGACAACCGGAAAGATTTGGAGAGTAAATAGGAAGATTACGGCGCCATCATTCAATGAGAAGAATAATCAGTGAGTTTGGCATTCTCTCTCTCGTTCTCTCTCTGTAAAATGTCGCTACTTTCAGAAGCTCTTGCTGATCATGAGAGTGTGCTCTAGGCTCGTTTGGACAGAGACAGTGGAGAAGACCAAGGCACTACTTGACCACTGGGTAACACCAATCGCCCCAAGTATGGAGCCACCTGACATTAGGACACTCTCTGATGACTGTATGCGCCTAGCCTTCCATGTCATCTCCTGGGCTGGCTTCCGCCTAAAACTCACCTGGCCCAAACGGGTCTCTGGAAAGTCCTTTGATGAATTGCCCTCTCCAGACAAAACGATCGAGCAGGGTCACTCGATGAGTTTCCAGTCCGCCCTGCATTATGTTCTGGTCTGGATCTTCCTCCTTGTCGGAGCGCCGAAACTATATATGCAATCGACACCGTACAAGCCACATAGGACAGCGTGGAAGGCATTTAAGGAGTGGGGAGTGTACATGAATGAGATGATCGCGGAGAGAAAGAGGGAACTTGAGAATGGCATGGTGGAAACTGGGGATATTATGGGTGCATTGGTGGGGGCATATTATAGTGGTGTAGAAGAGAAGGGGGAGAAGGAAAAGCCGATGATTACGAAACAAGAGGTTATTGGGAATACCTTCGTAAGTGTGGGGCCTTGGACGTTGGGATGAGCGGGTAGCTGATTGTGGGTATAGATTATGATGTTGGCGGGGCATGAGACGACGGCCAGAACACTCCACTATACGATTATGATGTTGGCGGTTCATCCGGAGTTGCAGAAGCCGCTGCAAGAGGAGATTTCGAGGATTCTGGGGGACAGAGAGCCAGATTATGAGAGGGATTTTCAGCCACTAGCGTCGGGATGGTGTGGTGCTATCATGGTAAGCCAAACTCTAATCTACTTTCGCTTGGATGAAGTTTTCCAGTCCTAAACCAGTCTTCTAACTATTCCAGTAGAATGAGACACTCCGCGTTTTTTGCCCGGTCGTAGTGGTCCCTAAATCGACAGTAACCCCCAGACAATTGTATACAACAAGAAAAAGTGCATTATCCCTGCAGATACAGTAATCCACATCAACAATCATGCCGTTCATCGCAATCCTAAGTATTGGGTCTTACCAAACCAGACCGAGGAGGAAGCTCAAATTAATGAGTATCGACCCCAGCGTTGGTTCCTCAACAACAACAACGACAACTCCAATTCCTCCTCCTCGACAAGCATCACTGAAAACTATGATGAGGAAGATGACACCAATCCCGCCTACGAACCCCAAGGCAAAGATACTTCAAAGTCCTTCTTTAGACCGCACAGAGGTTCATATATGCCGTTCTCTGACGGGCCTAGAGCATGTCTTGGGAGGAAGTTTGCGCAGGTGGAGTTTGTGGCGGCGCTGGCGGTGCTATTTAGGGAGTATTGTGTAGAGTTAGTAGTGAGGAAGGGAGAGACATGGGAGGAGGCAAGGGGCCGGGCGCGAAGGTATGTGGACAATAGTGGTGCGGTGATTACGCTTGGTCCGAAGGGGGAGGAGGTGGGGGTGAGGTTTGTGAGGAGGGTGTAAAGGGGTGTAGGAGGGACATGGAAGGAATGAATTGGAGAAGGGAGAGGGGGAGATTTCTTTGTTCAGTAAACGAGTTGTGAAATTGTATCCTTTCTTGCGGTTACATATATGCTTGCGCCTAGAATACTGCTCTAGCACTTGGGGCTTTGACCGTGGTGCTGATATTGAGGCTATAAACAAACAAGGAAACAGCGATCCTAGTGGCAGTGAAATGGTGTCACGGTGAAATAGTAGAGATACTACTCAATCGAGGTGCCAATGGCAAAGAGACAGCGAGGAACCCTTTTTCAATCCAGAAACTAGCTAAGAAAAGAAACAAATTGTGTGCTTGTACACTAGTGATACCAGAGCAGTGGCGATGAACTAGATGTCAATATCACAAAGCTCATGTAGATATCTAGTTTGTGATCAAAGCTGAGCTGCCTACTGACATTTTCATCTCTCGAACTTCATTGTTACTTGGTAGTAGTTTCCTGCTCCTAGTTCTTGTCGTATGCATCAACTTGAAGAATTTAGGAATGCAGCAAAACTACTCTTTTTCTTTCTTCTTCGTCTCATATCTGATAATAATGAATATGGAGAAAAAAAGGAGCAGAGGCATCCGCAGATATTACCGCTATATCTCTCTCTTCTGTCCTCAGAGAAATATTTTTTTGCAATTCTTTTTGGAGAAAGATTCTTGGTTGACAATTAGAATTTTCTGAGAAATTAAAAAAAAAAAAAAAAAAACTCCAAAATTTTTAGTACCGTACTGTATCCGATTTCAAGTCTGGAAAAAACTAATATTAACATTAATAGTCCAGTGGAAGCAACAGGGTAAAGTAAACAAAGGGATAAGAGAGAAAGCTACAATAAAGCTTACTCAATAATGATCCTTCCGCAGGTTCACCTACGGAAACCTTGTTACGACTTTTACTTCCTCTAAATGACCAAGTTTGACCAACTTTCCAGCACCTGGAATGTCGTTGCCGACCTTCCTGGGCCAGTCCGAAGGCCTCACTGAGCCATTCAATCGGTAGTAGCGACGGGCGGTGTGTACAAAGGGCAGGGACGTAGTCAACGCAAGCTGATGACTTGCGCTTACTAGGAATTCCTCGTTGAAGAGCAATAATTGCAATGCTCTATCCCCAGCACGACAGAGTTTAACAAGATTACCCAGGCCTTTCGGACAAGGAATGGACTCGTTGGCTCTGTCAGTGTAGCGCGCGTGCGGCCCAGAACATCTAAGGGCATCACAGACCTGTTATTGCCTCGACAGCTCAACATCTCCATATCTAGACAAGGGCAGCACGATAGCTCGACAGTTCCTCAGGATGATGGTTCGGCAGCTCGATAGTATGATGGCATCGCAGTTCGATACCTCGAGAGCTCGACATATCGACAGTTCGACAGCTCGACAACACGACAGCTCCACAGCTCCACAGCTTGATACGATGGCAGCACGGTAGCTCGACAATTCGGCAGCACTGGCCCACTGGGATGTCATGCTGCGATGCTGCTATGCTGCTATGCTGGCTATGCTAAAAAAAAAAAAAAAACTCGCACAGTTTACAACCTCTAAGGTTATTAATTGTTGGAAAAATATGTCCTAACCTTTATAAAATTCGCGAAAACTTGGACTATGCGATGTTCCGATATCACTTTCCAAACGAGATTTCTCTTTTCTTTTTCTATCCTTTCTTTCTTTCTTTCTTTCTTATTTTTTTTCTCCCCATATAAAATATAACCCTACAAGTCCAAAAAGAGAATTCTACCCTTTGTGGAGTAATGTCTTGAAAACTGACCGATCAGGCCCCTCATCTTTCAATTTTCTTTTTGCCAAATTAGTTCTTACTCTCAACCTGATGACTGGAAAGACGATTCTTACCCTCCAGCCACCTGAAACCGCAAATGAGGGTAACCATAACTACTTTTCCCACTGTATACCAGAATCATTAATCTGGTATCATTTACCAACCTTGCTCCATTGACTTATAAACGTCCCTTCTGAACTGCCCCACAACAGGCTAGATGGACTCGGCCTCGGAACAGCCATTCACGGAGAATTTTCCACATCCAGGATATCGACTGTAAAATACAGAGTACAGTACATGAGTACTTATAACTTCAATAATTCTCAAATATATTAGTGGGAATGTGTAAACACGCTTCCTTGGCTCATATAGGATTTCGAGGTAGAGCATTCTTTTTTTTTTTTCCTTCTTCTCTCGCTACTTTACAAAAATTTTGTAGTAAATACGTCAAGAAAAAAAGTTAGCTACTCCCGCAAGATACATGGTATATATGTGTAAAGTTTTACAAAACCATCAACAGCATGCCATCATCTCCATTCCTGTTCACAGCCCATCACGTGCGCCCTATATACACATGCATATACTCATCACTCATTTACAAGCATTGATACTACCAATCATTTATCTTGGTGCAAGTAGATCTAGAAACACAAGCCGTTGGGCCAGTCCATCCGATACCGCCGCACTGTCCCCATTTCTGAACAACAACAGTTGGGGTAGCCGAAGGATCCGAGGTCGTGTTGACTGGAGTGCTGGTGCGAGTGCTGATAGTGCTGGTGGTCGTGCGAGTGGGAGTAGCAGTCGTGGAGGTGCTCACCGGGGGGTTGGTGCTGCCGTCCCCGATGTTGGTGGTGAGCTGCCGGACTCCACGTAGACGCCGGAGAAGTACTAGTCTTCAGCGTTCTAGAGTGAAGAGAAGGGTTAATAAATGTTCTGTAGCAGATGATATTGGAAAAACATGGGGACATACAATGAATGTTGAGGCGCTAATTGGACCAACAACCTGGGTCAATGGATTGCTACCAGCAGAGTGCCACAAAGCAACGGTGCGAGCACTGAAGTCGATGTCATCTGTAAGCTGTATGAGCTCCTATCTCTGCCGGTTGCAACGAGCCTAGTGAACTTACAAGCAAAGTTGTGCCACACATCAGGAACCCAGTCGACGTTCTACTTCGACTGTCCACCAACAAACCACCTAAGGTTGTTATCGGGCGCCGTGGTGGGGTTTCCGTTAATCCATCCATACTTCATCTCAGTGAAGTGAGATTCGCTATAAGAGAGCAATCGATCACCATCCGAAAGCAAATTGAGTATTGCGTTATACTCACAAGAAGTTGACTTGGTGCTCATCACCCGGATGTGGTGGGTTGGTTGAGGTCTTCTTCATGCTGAAGTGATAATAGAGCCTGCCAGTTCCAAAGTTGGCAGAAGTCTGGGAAATCAACTCCGTCCTCCACATATCCGAGTTCCACAAGGCAGTCGGATCAATGGTAATTTTGACACCTTGTCTGGAGACAGTGTCCGCAGGGTTCTTGTATGACGGGGAGAGATTGACATATTGGGTGACCAGATCAGAACCATGGATGTAGTACTGGTATGGACCAACTTGATTTGCCCAAGACCCTGAAAGCGAAGCGCATAAGCATTGACTTTGCTGTAAGCTTCCAAAAACAGAAAGACTTACAGTTGTTCAAATCAGTGGAGCTTGTCAAATGATTGAATCTGCCATCCCAGACGACCGTAACAGCATTGACGGCTCCAAACAGGAGGGCGGCAAAGATAGGAAGGACTTCATTTTCAAATCAAGAACTGGGGTTGGAGAAAAGAGCTGTGCAAGGTGCTGAGGAAATGAGACGAGAGGGTATATATACACGGCCATAATATCATTCTACATATATACCAGGGCCTGCGTAGGCAAATAGAAGACTCAAACTTAGCCCCATGACGTGATACCGTTCCGGGGCGGGCGAGGGGGGGAAATGACCGTTAGAATTGCGAGTTGCTATTGTTCTGACAATGAACTCTCTAGTACAAAACTGTAAACACATTCGGGTAGTTTTATAAACATTCTGCATAACATTACTAGCAGTACACACCATTTGAACGTTGCGTGATCAGTAGGCAACTTTTCCGCTAAACTGGGTAGAAAAGCTTGACAGATTTGTGGTGGTATTCGGCCGGCGGGCCAAGAACTTGGAGGGTAGCCTGTTAATCCCGATGCATCTTAAGCCGTGTGATTGAGTATTGCAGGGGAGCTATTAGTAGTTTGAGAATGCTGGGAAAAGGAAAGGCTTCATGTACTGTAGGTGTGGAATACCGGCCCTGAATTAGCGACAACATTCGAAGGGTCTTTAGGAACGGCTGCCGAGACTAGGGAAGATGAAACGGTGTTTGGACGGGCTGCTCTGACAAGGGGCTCGATGCCAGTCAGCTAGGGACCATCCTGAAGAGCAACACTATATACAACGTAGAAGTTGTATATACGAATACTCCGAAGGAACAAGTGAGGGGCTCACTGTACCCATATGTCGGGTTGATTTATCTGGACATGGCCCAAATAGTCCCGACAGGCACCCACCATAGGACATCCAGATTTCAGTGAGTGCCACCACGCCAGCTTACAATTTCGCATGAAGGGGTTAACTCAAATTCATTATGGGGGAGTGCAGCAGGAATATATGTACCTAGTATCATGCTAGATGGTGTGGGGATGTGGAGCGCTCTGGTGAAGCTATAGAGACGAAATTACATGTCAATGTGTCACGAAGAGAGATGAAGAGGAGTTGTGCATATGGTGCGGGAACCATAGCCACTTCGCTACTGAGGCAGCTCCTAGGGGAATGGAAGGGCAAAGCCAAAGGTTTTGGACGGAAGCGAAGCTGCCAGTGTTGAGCCGGCAGCCACGAGCTGGCTGATTGCTATGACATGTAAATGGGTGGTTTATGCGATAGTACTGCTGTTAAGGATTTATTGTATGTATACATGATGCACAGCTGCCCCATGATGGAAATATTGGGTGTCCTTGGTGAATCCATGGTAAAAGGTAATAAAGAGATTGGAGAAGGTGGGCTCTCAAACAGTGAATTTTAAAGGTAATGAAACGCATATTGGAGACAGCAGCAACACAGCGACAACAAGGTAGGTGAACAAGGTAGCAAAATCCAAAACCAGTGAGTGATAATACAGAATTGTTTTTTTTTTTTTTTTTTTTTTTTTTTTGAGTCTAGAAGGTATTGCACCTATGTGCATGCTCCTGCAACTGCAGTTGAAAGTTTTCCGATGACTGCGCGTTCGGTCACAAGCCAGAAGGCCGTCGGACTGGAGATCCAGAAACAGCATCCCCTCACCCCTCCTTTCCTTCTCCATCATGGCATTATTGCATCCGAAACCGGATCCAGAAATTGAGTTACACCAGAATATAGCAGACGGTACCACACGCCCTCACAGCATTGGGGATGCCAATGCTATCTCGAGCCAACTTCATGCACCTTTGTTCTAACATCCTCCCATCCATTTTGCCAAAGACAATAATATAAGGAAATATTAACGCCTCCTACCCCCTCCTCCACGTCGGTCTCGGCTCCTGGTCCTGCTCCTCGAGTACCTCCTTCCCTTACTTCTGCTTCTACTTCTGCTTCTGCTATCACTTATGGAGCTGTAGCTACTGTAGCTTGCACTCCTCCCTCTGCGCTTGCCCACTCTTCGAGATCGATATGGTGACCTGGAACGCGAGCGTGAAGGTGATCTTGACCTCGAAGAGTAAGATCTAGAGCGGGAAAGACTTCTGGTCCTCGATCTGGGACGATATGAATCGCCTCCCCTAGCACCAAATCCAGGCCCTACAATCCCTGACCTTCCGCCACCAACTCCCGCCCCAGACCTTCTTGGGGGAGAACGATATCTACCACCCGTCCCTCTATATCGGTTGCCAGGGCCTAACTGGGCTCCGCTTGCAGGATTTGGGACTCCTCCAGAGCCCGGAATTCTGCGCGGTATAACAATAGACACTTCAATGACGGATCCATCCAGCTGAGCTTCATGCATGTGAGCAATTGCGGCCGAAGCCGACGACGGCGAGTGATATAGTAAATAGCAGAGACCACGATTGGTATTGACTGTAAGTTATAGGTTAGTAGGTAAATAACGCGAGAATTGATGATGCACCGTGAAAAACGCGTGATTATATGTGCACATACACTGGGGATTCAAGGGCATATCAACAAACTTGATGTCGCCATATATACCGAAAATTTCTCGTATGTGCTCTTCTGTGACATTCTTGGTCAATTTCTCAATCACGATCTGTAACACCAGTTAGTCAATAAATGTTACATCAATGCGATAAAACTTGCCTTCGAGCTCTTGAACCCTCCCTTGCTACCACTCCGACTTCTTCTCCTACTTCTGCTCCTGCTCCTACTTAGACTTCGGCTCAGACTCCTACTCCGAGTCCTACTTCTGGTTCCGCTCCTACTTAAACTCCTGCTGACACTCCTGTCCAAATCCCTTCCTCTGCTACTCCTACTCCTGCTCCTGCTTCTACCCCCAGCCCTTGGACTGTAGCTCCGACCCCTCCTACCAACCGAGCGAGATCGTGAGCGCATCGGACTTCGCGGCCTGGGAGTTCTGGATCTCGACCTTGGTGAATACGATCTCCCACGAGATACGGGTGATTCAGATAATCTCTTATCGGCTGCAGCATTATCTGGTAGCGGGGAGCGTGAGCGAGACCGACCACGAGTTATCGGAGAGGATGGCATGACCATTGGTTGATTTTTAGTACGGTTGCTGAACGTTAGGAAGTTGGCGTTTTGCAATGTCTTTGTTACCGCGCCTGTTCTTCCAGTGCCAAGGGTACGTAAGTAAGTACCGACGCCAAGATATGAAGCTTGGCGCTTCCTATTTATTCACGTGATTGATGAGGGGGTACACCTCAAAAGCATGACCTGCATGAGGCGAGCTGCAGCGAGGTGGGGTCGTAGGTAGAGATATACGGTTTTTGGGGGCCGCAGGCTCACCTAAAGAGAGGATAGCATGGCATCGAGATAAAGCCCATGCCATAACTTGTCTTCATTCATCACTACGGCTGAGCTAACTGCTAAGACAATATAACAACCTGGTCACGAGAACAGTTCTTCTCTACACACAGATTTCGGTAACCCCGTCCCCAAGTAGATATAGAGCGAGACAACAAGGGGCCTGCCTAGGGACATGTAATCTCAATTTTCATTAATTTTACAAATAGCTTCTCATACCTGGCCCTGTGACTCCCATATCAAAAAATCTGATAAACATAAACAATTTTCGCTTGCTATACCGGATCTGTAAAATCTGGTCTTTTCGTCCGGTATATTCATAACTATAGAATAAAATGCTTGGCAGAGTAGAATAGGGATGGGCAGCAATAATTGGGAAGTGGATCGACAACGACAGCCTAATCTAATCATGTAATGTTAAGTTTAGTAAGCATCTGCAAGGTAAATGCAATGTGGGGTAGCCAAGATTGGACGTATCAGTGTTATAGTGTCCGGTATAGCAAATATTATGTATTTGTATGGAGACAGGGGGGTAAGTGCCTCCGGCAAGCTCGAACCCAGACCACCTGGGTAAAATTTTTCCTTCTCATTTTCAATGCCCGCACTCTCACATGTATGGGCGCGTGTAGTCTCATGCCAAGACCCTTTGCGCTCGGCTTTTAGCTTTTAACAGCAGAGGGTCTTGGCATGAGACTAGGGCGCGTGCACGCTTACACATACAACTAGGTACGTACTTACATAACACGCCAGCTCACAACTGCGAGCTGAGTCATCCGCCCCTCATACTACAGTTCAAACCTCACTTCATTTTAGTATTGATTTTTTGCTTACCTTATGATCAACGGCCTTTCGCTCGCACTCAGCAGCAGCCCCCTCCTTGGTAGCCCTCTCCCTCGCAGGCTCCACACTTGTATTTCTCAAACTTCTTTGCCCGCTGCAGCCTTCTCGTAGCAGCTGACCTCACTTGAACTCGTCACTTTTTGCTTGCTTGCTACTTCACTCCGCTTTTTACTTTTCGTTAGACTATTCACTGTGTAAATATTCTGTGCATAGCGCCTGAATATTTATATTGTTAGCACTTTAACTACTCGTGTGTAGTGCCTAATAATTTTGGTGGAACATGTCTGACATCAAAGGGAAATAGAGGATTGACAAGGTTCAAGTAGTGAATGGTGAGATTGAGAGAGCAATGCCTATCAGGAAACCTGGGGAATATGGGGGTGAGAATATCCGGAACTTGATGAATTTTTAAAAAATTCCAAGGGCCACAACGGATAAATAAGCGAGTATAATATAATATTATTCGTGATTTCCTAATCAGGTAATATCTACTGATTTAACATACTCTCATATGCCGGTGTGAAAGTCTGGGCACGAGAACACCGTGTGGTAATAATCACACGCGTGCAGTTGCTGTGAATATTAGACAGGTTTTCTGCTAAAATACATCTTCTATATGCTATGTATAGGGATGCCGACATGAAGCTTTGTGTCCAGCCATTTACATCATGGATGCATCTCACTTATCAGAGACAGATGTCTACATCTATGAGTAATCCTAGTACAGTAATTGGAGATTTCATTCTTAAAACGGTGGAACGAAAGCCAACTTTTATTCGATGGCGGAAGTGTTTTGTGCGACTCTGTTTTATGACATAAGATGGTCCTGTAGGACGTATTAGATCAGGAAGTTGTGGATACTTGTGGAAATCACCTATTGCAGAAAGCGGTGATGGGTGTTAGAGAAGGATAAAAGAAGATGCGTGATGATTCTTTTCCTGTACAATATCAAGACACGTCACAAAATATTGTGTACTTCAAGTGCTTTCTTTCTTCACGCCGGTGATGTTTATCCTACTTCGAAGTTCAGAGAGATGAGCAGGCACAATTTCTCGTGAGAGTTATTACATTGTTATGAATGGTAGGTTTTTCACACTCTACTGTTAAACTTGTCTGTACTTTTAGGCTTCATAATTGCCTGTGATGAGGCCTGGTTAGTGCATACACGTTCAGTTTCTAGTAGAATCGGATCGCAGAGTTTCGTGATGTTGTTCGTCAGCAAGATCGACGATGTGTAATTACGGGAAGGCATGCATTTTGCCTGAATACGGAGCTTCGAAGAAGGCTTCTGGCATCACTATTCAGTCGGCAACCGGTGGATCCATCAATTCTGTTCAGAGTTGCTTGTTACTTGGCAAAGGGATTCACTCGATTTTTGATGATTACGACTTTAATCAACTCAGAGATATGTATTTGACTTATACCGTAGCTTCCAATAGGATAGTCATGACATGACAGGAAAATATCCTCATCGGCAACTCATCCAAGATTTGGACAACTAATGGATCACTTGTTGCCTTGGCATATTACGCAGGCGGCGTTGGCAATTATGAAAGGAGTTGACGAGCCTGTCTATGAGAGCGATTGTCCACCTGATTCAGATGTAATTGAAGAGATAGGATTCAATCACGATAATACATTGACATGTCGCAATGACTAAAGCTGAGGAGCTAATTGCCTGCCGTATGTAAGGGGTTGACAATTCGTTACATGGTAGGAACAGTTTAGGATCTTCAGGACCCACTGGATTATCAGTAACGGGTGGATCCAAGTAAAGTGAGAAAATTATATCGAAAGTGAAGGAATAATGAGAGGGAAGGAAACCAACGATCCATCAGTATAGTTATTCTTGTGCCCAGATTCGGCCTCCGCCTTAGCTTGGCCGTACACTGGAGTACTTGACTCGCAAAAGAATGGTTCTCTGCAGAATATCATTGATGAAAACATAACGTAGCTATTTAACGAGTAGTCATTCTCCTAATAATCAACTACTAAGTCAGGGCCCTTGAAATACTGAGAGGGAACCCACATGTTATATTCAGTACTCTCAGAACAGAACTCAGTGATACCCCAGTTAATCAATCGTAGCTATCTTGTATTCACTCCTCCGTTAATGAATGGATGACTTCCCGTCGCCCAGATTCCGGATATCGCACTAGTAGAAAATACGTTAGACAATGAGAAAAAAACGCGTCAAACCACAACACCAAAAATTATTGCATATAGATTTACATAAGTTGAACTATGTTTTCTCTAATACGCTACTTACTATGGATCTAGATAAGGAAACTTATTTGCCTCTTTAATACTATTTGGTCTACAAAAGAAGCAACAACAATGAAAGCAGTTTTATTTAGTTCAAGCCCTAAAGAGTATTAATGAGAGTGTAGATAGCTGGTGATAGCTAAATAGCTGTACAAGTGTTGGTGATAATGTACACACTGGCAATATAGTAATACAGATAGTGGTGATGCTGTAGCCATCTTGGTTAGAAATCGCTGACACATATTTTGAGAGTTTAGAAGTTTGAGCATGTGTGTTGTGTTGCGACGGGAATCTTGGTCAGCCCAGAATTCGGACTGGACGTCTGGGAATGGGAATCTGGGCGACGGAAAGTCATCCAATGCTCTCAACCAAATAATCCATTAGCAATCAAAAGTCGAGATGCTCTATTTTCTCTTTTCATGGTTAATCATAAAATTGTATGGTTTGACATCCCGGTGCATGGTTATGTATTGTGGAGGGAAAAGGGCATAGATTTTCATGGTCCTCGGGCAAATTGGCTGTACTGAAACTGGTAGTCAATGCCCAAACGATCATCGGCGAAATATTTCCTGGAGGAAGTAATTAGGCAAGCGTCCTCTAACAACTGGCAAGATGATTGTGTTCAAATGGAAACATCAAAATTTATGTCCTTTTTTTCTCCACAATACCCTTACCATGACAGAAACCCAAAGCCTGCCAAAATGTTAATCCATAATCATTTAGCATCAGAGGCAAGGCTCTACATATACCTTCAAGAGCTTGAAAGATATAATATTGAAAAATCGCAGCCCTCGAATCTTGGATACAGGGTTCGGAAGTCGGTAATTGTTGATGTACTCGAAAACCGACTAGAGTACTGACCTCAGACTGTCGGTTCATGTACTGTAACAAAAGAGAAAGAGGCGAAAAAAAAAAAAAAAAAAGAAGAAGAAGAAGTAAAGAAAAAGAAAAGAAAAGCCCTCTCCTAGTTCAATCGGTGCTACAGGAGTATGTGTCGAGAGGATAGCGAGACATCACAGAGAGCAGGGCAACGATGGTCACTACACCTTGAGACTGTCATTGCTCGAACTAACCTCTAAGGTTGGCTCCGCCTGTCTAAATTGCTTAAACTCCCTAGTGTCTTCCTTAACTGCTTGAAATATTGCTAGGATATAACTGATGTACTGTGCAAAGTTCTTCTGGATATCCTTGGTTCCAGGTTGAGATATGGAAATGAACAATGGTGCCGCCTCATAGATACGCACGCTGGTGTCGTCAAGATGAATATCCATGTGCCCCAGTTATTATAATACCATAGAATTTTCTATGGCTTGTGATCTGAGTTTCCCTTCAGGCTCCCACTTCCTATTCACCTTTCCTGCCCTGCGGTGTGAGTTCTGCCGCTTCCTATTCATATTGATGAAGCGCTGAATCCAATTAAATCACACATTGTGATCCCCCTTGATTAAGAGTCTCTTTTCTTAGCTTCAATAACCCATAATTGGAACAACTTCATGTTCAAGTATAATCCACCCGACCCCCACCCACATTTTCCCCACCTACCTCTACTGGATCCAGTTTGAATTTGGGGAGAACTTTGTAGCAATCTGAAAATATCACGCTTCCGAGCGGAAGGAATACATTGATTGAAGAAGATGATCTAAAGTACGTACAGGACCCATGACTTATATGCCCCTTGCAGCGGCCTTACGATTCTCCGAAAACATAGAGAATGCCACAGTTAATCCATCAATCAAGCCGTCGGCCCATAACCTCCGTGCATTGGTGCCAGGATTACTCCGTCGGTTCAACACAATCCACCTCTATCTAATATTGAATTTGATTTTGCTTCATCCCAAGTCCAGCTGGTCCATGGCCTATCTGTTGTTATATAGATCCCAAGGCAGCTATGTTTTGGATAGCAAAATCAGAAATGCTGCTCAGCGGAATGACTGTGTCTTCATCCTTCGGATCCTTTTGCCATTCCAAGCTCACGTTGGATTCCTTAACATCTTCGGGCCATCCGAATAAGCCCATAGTAGATTTGATGAGAAGTCCTTGGAAATTGCCTCTTTACGTTCCAAGATATTGACCATCTTGGTGAGTCTGCCATACTTGAAGATGAATTGGAGCTCCATCTTTGGTATCTTTTCTATCTCGTTTGTGGATGCCGGACCATCTGGCAACTTGTAAGATCCCAACATGTTCTCAAGGAAAAAGCTCCTCTTTGTTGGCTTCGACGACTTTTAGCAAGTCTTTATGGGTCAACTTCTTGAGAGGAGTAAGTATGTGTGAGGGAGAAGTGTACCAAGGACAGTCTCGGGGTTCTATCCCTGTTACTGTGTCTATGATAGCAGCGAAATGTAGGTGTAACTCAGGACAACGCTTAGAACTTGACCTTTTGTATAGGGCCGTTTAGGCCTCTATATATATACCTCCAGCGCGTCGGTTATTGCATCATTCTATATAACATTTAGGTGCTAAATAACAAGCTTCTCTCTCATCATCATCATCATCATCATCATCATCATCATCATTGATACTTTGTTCGGTCACCTGACAATACCAGAGTCTACGCACGAGAACATTCTATACCCACGAGTTGGCCCATCTAGATTTACCTCTTAGTCTCGTAACCAGCTAGTAATCCTCTCATAAGTACTACACTCTTGAATCATTAAATGCATCTGCATGGCGAGTACCTGCACTTTCCTAGCTTAATGCCGCAATGATGATATGTAAGGTGAGATAGATAAAATTAACCTGAAAAGGAGAAACGGTATTTGGTTATGTGGGGAGGCCGATGCATCGGAAGATGAGGTCTATGTTCTTTTGCGACTGTTCTCGGTATTATGTATAGAAAAACGTAAGGAGAATTTTTTATCAAAAAACTGTCAAGATTGTTGATTATCTAATTGCTTTTGTAAAGTTATTAGAAAAGAAGACTTGGTGAGGTTATTCAAAGTTGACTTGGACGCGTATATATTTTCTTGCCACCGCAATATCACAACAACTGGAACCTTGTAAGCGGCGTAGATGGATTAGAGCTATCTAAACGGCGTCAATCTCGTTCATGGTGAAACTGTAAGGAAGCAGAAAAGTTTGGGGTTTGACGAAATCTTTTGAAATGTCCCTTATGTGTATAGTTGAAGAAAAAGCGCCACAGAGAACTGTGTGAGTTGGACATACTGGCTAAGCGTAGCATACCAGTAGGGCATGACTTCCTGAATAAGTAACCATGCGCCTTGGGTAGGTGCTAACCGGAATAGGAAATGAGTGGGAGAAGTACTATGTACTGTAGAAGAAGCACCACTTCTCCATATATGTAAGACGACAATAAAAGTTGTCCAAATTAGGTAGGCCATGTCGGGATTGTGTAGCAACCAAAAAGTGGACTATGTGATTATTGCATGGAAAAGCAGATTTACACTCAATGCCTGTCGCAGGCGTGGCTGCTACGCCGCCAATGGGCGTCTGTGCTGCTGTTCATCGATTGCCGATGGCCAGCACAAATACACCAACCCGCAGGCCAATCAAGAGTCTGGACAATTGATACATGTACACTCCACTGTAATGCGCATGCGGATGGTTCTTTGCCGCGAGCTTACTTTGCGGCTCAGACGGAAGCAAGACGCTATGTAGTCTGGTTGTCTGGTGACGAAACTAGCGACACCCCAAATTTCGCATCGAACGCAGCGGACTATTGTGTTACTAATGCTTCTGATTTGCGCTACCCTCTACATAGGCCAGTCTCACTCGCATGGAGTGGCGATGGGACTCTCGCTCGACCAATTTTCTGGAACTTACCCTTAACCCTTCACGAGTGCCATGTGGAGGCTCCGCTAAGTCTCTGGCGTTCGGCGCCCGAAAGCCAGAGCACTGGCCGGGGCCGGGGCCGCCGGAGGCCGAAAGCGCGGCCGCGGGGATGCGCACGTGATGACGGCATCAGTGGGTACTGATGCAGATGGGCTGCAGGGCGATGCGCGCCTTCCTCAGCTCGCTGGGCAAATCTCCGGAGGGCGCTGGCTGCAGCGTCGGAGCGCTCAGCTCTGGCGCCCCACTGGAAGACGGGCCTGGGCGGCTTTGCCATGTGTGCTGGCCCTGCCAAGAGCGAGCGACGCTAGCCACCAGAGCCACCTCCCGCGCAGATTAGGAAGTGAAGTGCGCAGGCCAGGGAAGTAAAGTACTTAAGGCCTGCCCGCCGCTGGGAGCGAGGAACGTGTGTGCAGTGCGCGATATCCCCGCACGGCAGCCTGAAAGTCGACGCCAGCCCTGCTCTCTCCCAGATCCCACCGCTGCGACTGATCGAAAGAAGATACGAGGCATAAACCAAGGAATCTGCAATGGCACCGGCATCTGACGCAACGGTCGGCAAGACGGATTACGCCCGCTGGCGCATGAAGTCCGACCACGGAAGGCAGACATGGCATTACCTGCAGACGGAAGAGGAGATGAAGGAGTGGCCGCAGACAATTGCGGATAAGCACTACTTGGGGCTGGACACCGTATATGCCCCCTCCAGCACCCCCGCTCCCAACTCATCCCCCACCATTGAGGTGGTTCTAGATAATCTTACTGATTCAGCGAGATTGGCTTTATAGGGACTACCAGATCTACCTCCGCCAAAGACCCCGCTCGACGCCGCCAAAAATGGAATTGAGTTCTTCTCCAAACTGCAAGTCTCCTCTGGAAACTGGGCCTGCGAGTACCCCGGCCCCCTGTTCCTCACCCCCGGCTTCATCATCACAATGTATATCACCAACACGCCGATCCCGCAGGAATGGAAGACCGAGGTCATTCGGTACCTTGCGCACCGGACGAACCCGCATGAGGGGGGGTGGGGGCTGCATGTTGAGGGGGAATCGACAGTATTTGGTACCGCAATGAATTATGTGGTGCTGAGGATTTGTGGCATGGATAAGGATCACCCCATCGCGGCAAAAGCGAGAAAAAGGTTGCATGAGATGGGAGGAGCACTGTATTCGCCACATTGGGGAAAGATATGGTTGAGTTTGCTGAATCTGTACAAGTGGGAGGGGTTGAATCCAGTTATTCCAGAGCTATGGTAGGTTCACCCCTATGGGATATTGCTGGTGGTTTATGCAGGGAAAATACTAATTGAACGCTGAGAATTGGCAGGGTGCTGCCCAAGTGGGTCCCATTCCATCCCTGGAGATGGTGGATTCACTGCCGCATGGTCTACCTCCCCATATCGTACCTCTACAACTCGAAATACTACCACCCCGTCAACGACCTAATCCTGTCTCTCCGCAAAGAACTATACACACAGGACTTCGACTCAATTGACTTCTCCCGCCATCGCAACTCCGTCTCGGAAATTGACGTCTACTATCCGCACACCACACTCCTGAACGTGCTCAACGGCGTGCTAGTGGCCTGGGGCAAGGTGTGCCCGAAATTTGTACAGGAGTACGCAATTAGGGCTGTAAAGGACCTTGTAGTGAGAGAGGATGAGGATTCAGAGTATGTGTGTTTGGGGCCGGTGAATAACCCGTTGAATTTCTTGGTCCGGTATTTGGATGACGGGCCGAGGAGCCACGCGGTCCAGATGCATAGGAAAACGCTGGAGGATTATATGTGGCTGAACAAGGAAGGAATGTTTGTGAATGGCACGGACGGGCTACAAGTGTGGGATACGAGCTTTTGGGTGCAGGCGGTCGTGGAGACGGGGATAGCACAGAGGGAGGAGTATAGGGAGATGTTGGTGAGGGCGTTGGAGTTTTTAGAAGACCAGCAGGTACATACCGCTTACAGAGCTCCAATAACTTTTAATGGATGTGGGTGGGGGACTTACTGAGGTTTCTGAAATTTTAGATTCGAGAAAATTGCAGAGACCAGCATAACAGCTATCGACATATCCGCAAGGGCGCCTGGCCCTTCAGCAAACGACTCCAAGGCTACACTGTCTCAGACTGTACTGCCGAAGCACTTAAAGCCGTTCTGCTCCTCCAACGCATGCCTGAGTTTCCAAAACTTCTCTCCGACCAGCGCTTATACAACTGCATTGACGTTCTTCTCTCAATTCAGTCCTCGGACGGCGGCTTCTCGGAGTACGAGACGTCAAGAGTAGGAGACTGGATCGAGCATTTGAATGCAGCAGAAGTGTTTGGGAACATTATGAAGTCTTATTCAGTCCCAGAATGCACGACAGCCGTTGTGACTGCCTTAACACTCTTCTCGCAGATGTATGGTTACAAGAAAGATGAGATTGAGAGTGCAGTCAAGAGGGCACTGAACTTTGTCAAGAAGATCCAGAGGAAGGACGGCAGCTGGTACGGGAGCTGGGGTATCTGCTTTACGTATGCAGCAATGTTTGCGATGGAAGCGCTGGAGATTAATGGGGAGAGCTATGACAATAGTCCCCACGTGAGACGGGCGGTGCACTTTTTGTTGGAGAAACAGATGACAGACGGGGGGTGGGGGGAGAGTTATAAGGTGAGTTTTGGGTGTTTGTGTCGGGGAGCGAGGCGGGGAGGGGGAGGAGATGGATCTAAGTTTTGGTTTGACTAATGGGACCGCCGGATTGGTAGTCGAGTTCTACGGGGGTTTACCACCACCACGAAAAGTCGCAAGTGTGCAACACTGCGTATGCGTGCATCGCACTCATGCACTCGGGGTATCCCCACCGCAAGCCCGTCGAACGAGGTTTGAAACTTATCATGTCGCGCCAGAAGGCGAATGGGGAGTGGGAGCAGGAGGCGATTGAAGGGGTGTTTAATAGGAATTGGTGAGTTGGCCTTTTTTTTTTTTTTTTTAATTTAGTCTTGAGGGCGGGATAGGATGGTGAGTTGGCTAACATGGAAACGGCATATGTTAGCATGATTGCATATCCGAATTATAAGTTTATTTTTACGGTCAAGGCGCTGGGAATGTTTGCGAAAAAGTATGGGGATTTTGTATTGTGGGAGGGTTGAGTTGATGGTAACGGGAGAGACGATGGGAAGGGGAGCGCCCGGGTAGAGTTTGTTCTGAATTTTTATTTCATAATAATACGTTTATTTATAACAGGTGTACTGTTTAATTACACATTTTATGACAATGGGAAATGGAAGATGGAGTTGGGAACACGCTTGGATATACTTCACACGCTCCCGTTAAATATGAATTGTCGGACTATTTTTGTGCGATGGAATTTAGTTGGGCGTTTGATGTGAAGGTGATGGCGGTATGTGCTATAGGAGGGTTCTCTTTCTCTCGAGAGACGGAAATCTCAAGAGAGAACTTTTTTCAAGTATAATGTAGGTTGAGGGGGAGCAGGACTCCCGCCCTCCCCTCCCTGTATATATACACATGGTGCAATGCATACTTCCCCCTACAGCAACAACCCAATCCAGGCATCCCCCCCCCATGCCCGTCGTATACATTGCCACAGACTGGCTCCTCCATTTCTACCGCCACAGTGCCGAGACTATGTAAGTTGTGATTATCTTAGGCGGACATACTCGCTCACTCAAAAATTGTTGAAGCGGCTAACTAGCGCATAGTTAGTCAGCCGTTCCAATACATGGCGAAGATTAAGGGTGGGAAATGGGGGTGACTGCTGAGGAAGAATCCATAAAGAGGGATATATTATATCATACCATTGAGGACAAGGAGAAAAAAAAAAAAAAAAAAAAAAAAAAATTAATATCATGCAGATTACGCCGAACAAGATTACAGATACAAAATAAAAAAGAAAAAAAAAAAAAACGCCAATATACAAGCTTCCCAAACAATCCCATCCCCGTTTGTTTTTCAAATCAATCCCCTCCTGGCCATGTCCATCTTATTCGCCGTGTAACTCGCGCCGCCCTTTTTGATACTTTCCGCGACAGACTCCCAGCCCAAGTTGACACCCCAGTTTCCTCCGTGGGCAGTGTCGTCAGGGTCGGGATGGTTGTGTACTAACTGCGCTCCGCCGAGGCTTTTGGAGAGACAGTAGACCGCGGCGCTGCCGCCGGTGCCGCTGCCGGCGTCGGTGAGGATGAAGCGCTCTTCGTGATCGGGGAAGGCGCAGGGGCAGTAGGAAGGCGAGGTGACGCAGGAGAGGGTCGAGGGGCAGAGGTAGTCGGAGCAGGTGGCTGTGGGTTATGTTAGTGGTTGGGCAGGTTTGTGCAGGGGGGAGATTGCTTTACCGCTCTCGTAGTTGGACCGGTACCAGTCGGCGTCGCTGGGGACGTTTTGTTGTTCGCCGCCCCCGGGGTGTCGTTGGTGTTGGTGCCGGGCGCCGCTGCCTCCGGAGAACATTTGTTCGAAGAATTGGCCGAATTGGGCGGCGGTGAGGAGGGGGAAGGAGGAGGCGGTGAGGAAGAGGAGGACAGCAGAGGGGAAGAAGCGCATTGTGGGGGTGGTGGGGTTTAAGGGTGGTAGTGGTAGTGGAGGTGTGGTGAGTCGTACTTGTAAGTCGAGATGATACTATGTATGGATCGATCTCGTAACCTAGCTGTGCTCGAGGAAGTTCTGGGAGGTGACTTGGGATTGCGCTAAGGTATAGATAAGTGTTTCCGGATTGAGCTTTGCAGATTCAATTTGGCTATTTTTCTTTTTTTTTTATCTTTTCTTTTTGTTTTGTCGCACAAGTTGAGCTTGAATGTTCGAAACACACCTTGTCACCTATCTATCATTACCTACCTGAAAGAGGCCACATGTTAGAGTCAAGTAGGTACATATTGGAAATTAAAGACTATAAAGTACGCGGATGGATGCATGCGGAAACGCAGATCTAGTCATATGTGGGAGGAGGGAGGCTTGGCGTGGGGGTCTTTCTCGGTGGGCAACGGGCTGGCTAGTTTTGATTGGAAGAGGGACCGAGACCGAGCCCGATTTGATCGACTGGGGCACGAGGAAAGGGACAGCGACAAAGATACTAGAATAGAGAAAGCAAGGAGGACGGAATAGAGGAGGAGGAGAGAGAGAGAGGGAAGCCGAGAAACTTATATCACCGCACACTATACACACAGAACAAAAAATGATCCTCCCACGAATACTCTCTGCAGGGCGAGGGACGCTTTCAATTGCAGCAACGGCAACAGCGACAGCGACAGCAACGACATGCCGGCGGTCTACACTGGTGCTGAGGGCAGGAAATGTGAACGCATGGTGGTGGGGTGTACCGGCGGGGTTGGGAATCGGCGGTGTCAGGTGGGCGACGCATAAGGCTACCAGAGCCGCAAATAGAAGGAAGGATGGGCCGGGGAAGAGGTTGGGTGCGAAGAAGACTGCGGGTATGTTTGTTCTTTGACAAGCCGGAGGGATAGTTCCCTATCCTCTCACTTCGACGCTCCGTCCTCCCACCCCCACCCCTTCCTTCCCCTCTCGCCGCGCAGCCTGCCCCAGCTAACCCCC
This sequence comes from Kalaharituber pfeilii, assembly GCA_015179045.1. NCBI lineage: Eukaryota > Fungi > Ascomycota > Pezizomycetes > Pezizales > Pezizaceae > Kalaharituber > Kalaharituber pfeilii. The sequence goes on along the minus strand of WHUZ01000007.1, from coordinate 1,429,832 downwards.
GCCCCCTCTCCCCCCACCCCCTCTGCCACCAGGCGAATCCGTCCGGACTGGCAACATCATCTACCGCCAACGCGGCACCGTCTGGTACCCCGGCGAGAACGTTGGCATGGGCCGCGACCACACCATCTTCGCGCTCTCACCCGGCTACGTGCGGTACTACCGGGACCCTTCGCAGCCGAAGCGCAAGTTCATCGGCGTGGTGTTCCGCCAGTCACAAACGCTACCAACGCCGCGCAACGCCGCGACACGCCGCCGCCTCGGCCGCGCCCCGGTCCCGCTGAAGGTCATTGAGAAGAGGACAATGGACGAGAAGGAGAAGGAGGTCCTGAGGAGCGGGATCTATTATTATAGACCGCCGAATTGGAAGCTGGGGTTGATGGGCAAGGAAGTTGCGACGAAGTACGATCCGAAGAATACGTGGGCGAGGTGGCAGAAGAGGTTGAGGAGTGAGTCGTGGTTTTTTTTTTCCCCCTTTCGTTTTCTTTTTCTTTTTTTTAGGGGGGGGAGATGGGAGGGTGAGAGTAAAATGTGGTGTGTAACTATGCTGACGAATAATGTCTACATCTAGGAGTCAACTTTGCAAAATCGAGACGAGGCATCGGTGGCAAGGAGTCGAAGGGGAAGAAGAAGGCCTCAAAGAAGAGGGCGTGAGGAGGAGGGAAATGAGAGATAAATGGAGTTTGGGGTTGGGGGTTGGCTGGTGGGGAATTTTTAAGTTTTTTTCCTCACGCACGTGGCTATCTGGAAGGCTTTCAGTTTTTTTTTTTGCAACAAGTTGGAGAATTTTGCGATTCTGCACAATCTAGGGCAAGCTTTCCTGGCTGCGGTTGGTGGGGTGGTGGGGGGGGTAGACTCGTGTGTGTATATGTATATATATCATATTCCCTTGAATTGGAAAAAGAAACTTCTGTCTTTGCGAGAATAAAAATGGGGAGAAAGGTATGGAAATAGGTCCATGTTGCCAGTGTTTTTCTTTTTTTAATCGTATCTGGAACTTCGTGGCCAGTAAAGTCGATTGTTTTATTTTTAACACAGTTTCAATTAGTAGATTAGTAGGAGGGTGTGTGTTAATTTTTTTTTTGATTATACATTCAGGGTAAATGCACATTAATTTCGAGAAAATCTCGGCCAACCTCCTCTCTCCAATCCCACTCTCACATCCCATCACCTCCCCTCTACCCCTGCTCCCGCCCCACTCCCTCCGTCTCCCGTTTGAACTTCCATATTCTCCTCCTCCGCGTCCACGGCTCCCCCATTCACTCCACCCCCACCTCCACTTCCCACCGCGCCCTCCAACCCCTCACAATTCCCCAATAACCACTCCACCACCTCCGCCTTCCCCGCCGTCTCTGCCTCCCACACCGCATCATGCCCGCTCTTATTCAGCACCGTCGGGCTGGCCCCCCGTTCCACCAGCAACTTCACCACCGCCAAATGTCCGTTAAGACTGCACCAGTGCAGCGCAGTGTTCCCTGCGGAGTTTTGTATGTTGAGGAGCTTGCGCACGGCAGCGAGGGGGGGCGAGGTGAGGAGCTGGGTTAGTAGGTCTATGGAGTTGACAAAAGTTAGGTTTCGTTTGCGTGGGGGAGAAGGGAGAAACGCACCAACATGCCCATTCGCAGCCGCCATATGCACCACCGTGTTCCCGGACTCAGGGTCCACCGCCGCGCACAGGATCCCTGCGTCGGTATCCGCGTCCGCGGGTAAAGCGAGCGAGGCGCGGATTTCGGACAGCGTGGAGAGCAGCTCGGGGAGGTCGTTGGTGCGAGAGAAGTAGAGGAGGTCATCAATAGTGTCGGGATCGAGCGTGAGTAGAGGGGCGGAGGACGTTGGAGGAACGGTCCCCGTGGTGGACGTTGTTATCATGGTTGTTATTGTTGCTTTTTGGAGTCTGGGGGTTTTAATTGGCAGTGGGATTGTGATTTTGTGTCGTCAGAATCGCAAAGTTAGGGCCCGGACGGGTACGCCGATCGCCGAATTGGATGTAAAAATCTTGAGTCTATACTCAAAAAAAAAAAAAAATTCCTGCACAAGATGATGCAATTGATGAAGATGAAGAAAAGGAAAGATTCCAAACTAGGCACTCTTCCCCCCGTCCTCCTCCCCTCCCGCCTAAGAGAAATCTCCAAATAGCTTTCGCCAAAGAGACGTGCGCTTTTGGGCAGTGACGCGGGGGGGTGGGGGAGCTAAGCTTTTTTTTGGTGAAGGGTGTGGGGTAAGCGGCAGGCAGGGGAGGGGTGATTAAACGTCAAGCCAAACGTCCGAAAATATGATTAGGGACATCTTTAACTGAAGTAAATAATACAGTGTTCTCGCAACAATGTCGAAAATAATCTGGACACGAGAACAATATAATATAGGTGACTCTAGCTATAATGAAGTCCAAGTATCCGACCGGTTTTTCTTCACTATTACACTATAGCGAGAGGTCACGTGCTATCCTCCAGGTTAGGAAGGGGTGACAAAAGTTGTTCAATGCGGAAATTTTCAGTTGTATGATATTTAGATATTCTCAAGGTGCGAATTCAATTCCTTACCGGAAACCGCCCAATATCATTCCTCCTCAGCAATGCTAGAAATCAATAATTTTCTGATTCTAGCACACACTCTTCACCTATACCCAGCGCTCTTTGAAAAGCACATGTCGAAGCAAATAAATAGCAGCAGAACATTAAGAATTGGCTTTCTACATCCTAAGCCTCCCATCTCCCTCTGGGCCTTAGTACTTATGCGTACACATAGGTCTCGCTGGCAGCACCTCAGTTGCTAGCAAAAGTGCTCTTTTTCTTTATGGTATTGAGATATCTTGAATTAGATCACCACTTTGCTAAGACTATGACATAAGGCACTTCTGAGGTCACCTCTCCTGTAATTCACTATAGCAAGTAGACTTTATCTGTAGCTGAATTATCGACTCCTGAAAAAGTCCTTCACTTTCACTATAGCGGTTCTTTTCACTATAGCCAGGTGCTTTAGCTGCGTGAGCAAACGATCTCGCGCATTCCTTCACTATCGTCAGGGTTACCCTGTAATTCAACGCCTTGAAAGACAAGTGAAATAAATAGCAAAAAACGATTTTACTTCATAGAATAATAGATTAGGATATCAAAGAGTAGTTTCTATGGAGCGATATTGAATTATTTACTTTTTCAGAATGGTGTTAAATCATTATGGTGTTAAAGATAGGGAATGTCGTTGGGAAAGAGGTCGTAATGTGGGAGCTTTACTTGCCAAAAATGGTATATATAGTACAGTTTATACAAGCAGTGACCGGCCTCCCGGCTGTGAGGCCTTTGTTACCACGATTCTCCTACTGAGAGTCCCATACCTTCTGAGCTCCCGCTTCCACCCCCTTCCCCTCTCTCTCCTCACCCCCCCTCATCCCCAACCCTCTCACCATGCTGCTATACCACTACTATGCTATGCTATAAGCAAGCGGACATTCGAGATGTAATACCCATCATGCTATAATACTACTATGCTGCTATATCAACATGCCGCCATGCTTGCTATAAATTAAGCAAGAGATTTGTGACAGAGTATGCAAGCGGTATTATTATCATGCTGCTATGTAATTAACATGCCTCGTTCGGGGGTTTGGCGTGTAGTTGGTGTGAAGGGGGGGGGTACACGTGATGTTGCAGGGAAGCATTTTTTGCGACGGAGGCTTAGCAAAGTAGCGTACACAATAGATTTCTCTAACCAAAAGCAAAAAATAACTAAAAATAGAATAGTGTCAACAGTATATGCATACCCCTACTATGTTTTGTCCGAAGCTTGTTGATGTCCTTTATATATCCTGATACCATGAGTTAACCCTTCACTAAATGCGTTAATTGTATGTAAACAGATCATAAAACCGATCAATAGAGGAAGATGAAACAGAATGGTTATGGGACCGAAGCAACAGGTTTGCGCAAGTGGGTGAGGAGCAGTGATCTACGAGTAACTTGAGGAGCGAAGAAGCGACAACCAGCCCAGACCCTCTTGGCACGCTTAATTAATTCGACGAAGGAAGAGAGTCTGGTAATGAAACATCTCCAAGATCTAGCTTACTTTTGCTCCGGTCCCGGAGCTCGTTAGCGCATGAGACTAAACTAGTGTGCTAGTTTAGTGCAATGCTACAAATGATAGTCAATATATTGACGTAGAGTATCTCTGGCAACTTAAACCAAATTGCTCTGTATATTTTATATATTGCAACCTAACAGTGCGCACCTTCCCCTAAGGATTTATGTGCAAACAAAATTTTACCAGGTACATTTCCACTGCAAGTAGGGAGTAGTTTCTCTAAGCACTTGGACGTGAATAAATAAGAAATCTCGAAAGCTTTTTGTTATGCAGACAATTACATCTTAAATGCAGAAAATATGAGCCAGCGAACAAGCTGTCAATCTCACCACAAAAGACAACATGAGCTCGCAAGTACCAAAAGAGAGCACTAAGTCTTAAGAAACAGCAGTCAAAGTTCTGCTGGCAAGCACTAGGTAGTAGTCAGGTATCATGAATCTAAAAGTGAAAGAGTAGAGGAGGCTGAACTCTCGGGGTGAAAATTTTTCGCTGGAGGATAAGAATGCATAACTGGATATTACATATGCAAGCATGAATAGGTGCAAATGATGCAAATGTGAATTTACATATCCTCTTTATAGTATAGTTCTTATACTAGTAAATCATGCTACTCTAGTAGTGTATTCTAACTAGCTGCTTTTGTAATTTATTGTTTATTGTTTATTCAAGTCAGTATTTTGAAAGTGGGGGTACCCCTCTTTCCAAAAATTGTTTCGAACGCTCTATCAAACAATAAAACAGAGATACGGACCCCGGTTTTATTTCAAAGCCGGGGTTTGAATTTCACCTAAATCCTTAGGGGAAGGCACCCAGCACAACCATTTTCATCTCCGATGTCTATTGCTCTTCTCCGAAACTTTTGAGCTTCTGGCCTTCGGAGCAGCCTTCATATAGTGCTAGTCTGGTTGGCACGACTGCCAACCAGACTAATATAGTACAGACCTCTGCTCCAAAAGGGCACTACAAGTCAGGTTGTTACTCATCAGAGTAGGTCTAAAAGCCCCTAATATTCTCTCCGGTAACCTTAATCCTTCTTGTGGCTTATTTGAAGCAGATAAATAACTTTTAAAGGCCAGCTCTGGTGGTCTTGGCGCTCAGAGAGATATTTGACACTAGACTCTCTTCCTTATACAGATTAATTGAGTATGCCAAGAGAGTCTGACTATGAGGATATCTCATCAATAGTATTGCCTCTCAAGACATCTCACTATTAGGCTTTTACTCAGTGATAGAGTTTTTGGAGATAGTTTTATTCCTTATGCATTCTTCTACTATAGAAGTTGATGCATTGAGTAGTCTAGTCAAGCCTATCTCTCAACTTAGCCTTATATTATCCAGATGACCTCGGAGATGGTGTATAACATCTTTGTCATATGTAATAATACTAGTGCCCTTAGTTTCTATCTCCGGCAATTTTGGAGCAATCTGGACAGAAATTAGAATGGTACTTATGCAAAGCTACCTCTACTGCAAGCGCCGTGAAAGGAGATACTAGCATCTCCGAAGTTCTTGAACCCGGAGCCGATGTTTAGTACCAGACTCTCATCCTTTCACGAATTAATTAAGCGTGCCCAGAGAGTCTGGGCACGAGAACATGCTAATCAGACCTTAGATGCTACTAACTAGATCTTAGACGCTGCTATTAGATGCTGCTAACTAAACTTTAGACGCAGCAACCACTAACTACTGTAGATCTTAGACACTGCTAACTAGACCGTTAACTAGACCTTAGACACAGCTAACCAACCAGATCAGACCTTAAATGCTCTAACTTAGATCTTAGACACTGCTAACTAGTTAGATCTTACAGTACTTAGACGCTGCTAACCAGACCTCAGATGCCACTAACTAGATCGTAGACGCTGCTGACCTCAGTTGCCGCTAACTAGATTTCACATAGACACTGCTAGCTAGACCTTAGCTGCTGCTAACCAGACCTTAGATGCTACTAACTTGTAGATCTTAGACACGGCTAACCATACCTTAGACGCTGCTAACTAGATCTTAGCTTTTTTTTTTTTTTTTTTTTTCCACGTAGCATAACCCCACTTGCAGCTGTTCGCTATGGCGCTATGGCAGGGTCCTAGACCGAAGCCCTATGGTTCGGAGAGAGGCACCTGTGCAGCTACATACAGTCTACCCTTGCTATACCGGATGGCCTCTGCCTGCCACATCCGTTCCCCATACAAATCGCCCTTGCTATGCATATCTGGACGCCCTAACAATTCCGGATCGGACAGAAACCTCCAGACAAGTAACCCCCCTGTCTCCATACAGATAATATTTGCTATACCGGACGCGCTAATACTAATACACCTTAGACTACCCCATTCCACACTTCGGCTGCTGCCACCACTGCTGTCACTGCCACCGCTGCTACCGCTGCTACCATCACTTGCTGCAATGTTGTTTAAGTAATGGAAACTGGGCACTTCGTTGCTTCTTTTTCCATGTATGATACTACCATTTCCAAGATTAATTGCTAACCCTTATCACTTTGTTTAAAAATATCTGACAAAGTATATACAGCTACTGGTTGGCCTTAAATAATAGGTTTGATATCAAAGTCTTGAGTTAAAGCACAGTAATCTTACCATGCCAAACTCTCTTAACTTTTCTTCAGCATACTTTGGTCCTAGTAGACATTTACATACTTGATCCTTCTTAAGTACACTCAAGGCCTGACGTTTTTGTGAGCGAAGCATATTGGTGTATTTTATTTGGCGGGGTATGTGAACAAGTTGACGTTTACTTCGTTCATTTCCTATTTCAGTAATTGTTTGAATTTGCAAATTTTTTTCGCCCCCTGTCTGCCAAGTATTTTATTCTATACCGGAACCTTGCTATCGGACGGAAAGTGCCAGATTTTAGTAGACTGTGCAAAAAAGTCACTTTATATGACATTAACAAAATAAAACTACCTCCTCAGGAACGGGAAGCCAGAATGTCCATGTTTTGGGTAAATGATGGTACGACCAAAGATCCCCGAGGTGGTGGTGGTTCTCCCCTCACACTTCTCAGAGCAAGTTTTCTCCTCCACCGCTGCTTCATCCATGTCCATCGCTCCTTCCCTTTTTCCTTTGCACTCACTATCTGAAGTGACCTTAGCCGCGGCTAAGAAGGATCTTAGACGCTACCAATGAATAAGTTGGATGCTATGAGTGATAGTATCGATGTATGTCTTTTTTTAATACTATCGATGAACAAGTTAGATACTAGGTATCGACTGTGCTGCCCAAGGTTGCAATTGACTATATTCGCAAACTTTTGGATGGTCCCAGAGAGCCATCAGGGATAGCCGCGCCACGCGCTAGAAAATCCTACGGATGGAAGGGACAAAATATTTCTATGGGATCTAAGCTAACATGGGACCGTGCATAACATGCATCTACACCAGTAGTCTCATGCCAAGCCCAATACTTGCACCTATCTAGTACCATCGAAAATTAGAAGTAATGGTCGGGAACATCCTTTTCTTTTTTTCTTTTTTTCTTTTTTTGGGGGGTTATGTAACCCCGCATAATGGCTACTGGCCTATGGCAGGGATCGGGAACATCTTTAACCGGGGTGAATTATGCAACACCATGAAGCGCTGTTAAAATAAACAGCTAGCCACACACGTGGTTGTGGCGAGAAGCCAGCCACACACGTGGTTGTGGCAAGAAGCCAATGATAATTTTTTCGTGATCGTGCTACGCTTTGTTCGTTTTAGTACCAGCAGTAGGTATTGATCCGGGGACCCGAAGGGCTTTACATATGTACCTACCTAGGTAATCTTGTGCAGGTTTGCTTAGCGACATAAAATATTTGATATTCTGTATTATGGACAATTCTGTGCCGGAAGTTAACTGTTTTCATCCCTGTCCATGCCGATCAGACCTATCAGGTTGCAACTTCAGAGCTCACGCAGCCAGTTCACGTCCATGATTTTTCAACTACAGGACTAGTATATTGTTTGAACTCACTGCATTATTGTCATGAATTATGCTAACTACATGAGTTCTAATGTGAGTCCAATGGAAATAATCAAAACGGAAGTTATTCTTTAATGTACATAGTAGTATATTATATGGTGCACCAATATAGCAAGTTTGAGAAGTTGAAGCAGAATCTGAAGAACAGGAGAGATAATGGATAACTAAAAATCTACAACAAGACATCTGTAACAAATTTCTGTATCCTAGTCTCCATGGAGATTTTCTATCATACGTACTGAATTCTCTGTGGCAGAAGGTTGCATTTTGATATCACACAGTCCGTCTCTTGGCGTCTCTTGGCGCAGCGCCATCCGGCACAGAGTTCATGCATGTCTCGACTACCCAAGGCCAATATTTTCACTCAAAAGAAAAAAAAAAAAAAAAAAAAAAAAATCCAAATCGGGATTTTCGGCAATGTAACGGCATTTCGGTATCATCTGCCGGGTTATTTAACTTGCAATTTGCCAGGTAAAACAAAAATGTGTCTGCATACCCGATCGACGGGGTTGGGTTATGTTGTAATACCTAACCGGTACCGGGTATACGTACTCACGGATCGATGAGTGCGGGGCACATTCCATGCTGTGGGGAAAAGCGGATGAAGCTAGTGGCTTTTCCAACATAATAGACTAGCAGTACCACGCCCCCCGGCGGTCCAGCGAGCCGTATGTTCTGAGAGAGGACCCCACTCGCTTTGCTCGGGGGTCGATACATTGTGAGGGGGGGGGTCTGGCGTAATGGGGGGTTTTAGCGTGCCGAGAAATTAAGCGAGCCAATTATAACTTTTTCGTAATGGTGCCGTGCTTTTCGTGGCTTTTCCAACAGTACAAAATAGAAGACTAGACCATCACGGCAGATGATGGTTGGTAGCTTAAGAAGCCTGTTAGCGCGTCCGCTGTGGATGATGCCGGCTTATCAAGTGCGACTCAGTAACCAAGTACGATAGTGAGGCGCGGTGTAGCGAGTGGTGAGGTGGGGCCCCCCCCCATCAGGCCGTATCATAGACAGAGGTACTTGAGAGAGGCTTGGTCGAGGGTTGTGTGTGGCGTAGGGTGTGTGTGGCGTAAGGTTTTTGTGGCGTAAGGTGTGTGTGGCACTCGCATCTGCCACATGTGGCTGTCTTAAAGAGGACCCCACTCGCTTTGCTCCGGGGGTTGATATATTCTGACGGGGGATATGGCGCTTGACAGGGATGTGCAGTGATCGCCGGAACTATGGTACAGAACTTTATGGAAGCCGTTGCATATGCCAAGATAGTAGTACTATGCTATCACACACGTGGACGTTGCAGGAGTGCGTTTTCTTGTGGCGATTCAACAGTACAGTATAGACATGAAATTCCGTTGTACTGTAAGTTAACCCTTCAATATGCATTACTGTAGGTGAACAATGATCATAAACCGATTTATACTAGTAGAAGTAGATGAAATACTATAGAAAGGATATCTCGTAAACTGTCAATTGAAAGAGAACAATTTTCTCACAAATAATACTTAACTGAACATCAATAAAAGAAGTAGCCTTGGACGGAACAAATGAAAGGATGCCTGCATAAATTAGGTGTATTTAGTCATCGAACCACATGTACGCACACTCCGGTTAAAGATGTCCCCAACCATATCCCTGACGAAGCAAAAACTCAATTGCACCATTTGCCCGGCTCAGGGTTGTGCCACATGCTAAAAGACTTTAATCCCTGAAACATCCCTGGGTAGCAAAATCGAGAAAACCTTTTCAATGCTAGCAAAAACGCTTTTCACAGCCAGAGGGTCATGAGACTATTGATTACTCGTATGATACTAGTAGACAAATTACATGTTGTTGCGTATGTCAACAATAGAAGTAGCAATGAAGTGCTAATTATAAGCATGATATCGTGGTAATCTGGCCTCGTAACCAGGCGGTAATCCGTCGCTGACGCCCTGTATGCGGGGTTACGTGATAGAAAAAAGAAAAGCCATGTGTGTGGTGATAGCCTTGGCTTGTTATGTCAGCGGCGTTAGATTCACACTGATAATGCGCTCACCAGCCACAAGCCACCCCTCGAGGCTAAAATAGAGGAGGCTAAACTAGGAAATTCCGCTTAGCACGTTCTTCTGCTTTAGTCCAGTCGTACATACTTTTCTCACACCGCCGCTTTGGAATGCAGTCTCGAGTTTAGTCTCATGTCTCGACATGTACTTGGATAAGGTTACGTGGTACGGCGGTCCCCTGATGATCCATGCCATCAATCACTAGCTCCATCCTTAAAGCGTGCACCCAATACAGATTAGAAATTGTTAAAGCTAGCTGCATCGTTTCTAAGTTGTAATTAATTTAACCATCAGACTGAACGCAACGTGTTGCCGGATTTTCATGTGAAGTCCGTTGTAATCAGCTTTGTGATTATTCTGCAGTACGTATATGCAACTGATGTACAAATGCATTAGAGAATTGGATGACGATCGTATTGGGTATTGAGGAACTTACCTGTAGATTGAGAGGCCACATATAATCAAGTATCAGTCACTAGGCGTTGTAGATCCCATAAGTGTACTGCAGCCTGCAGAATGTACCTTGCATGCTGTCATGCGATCTAGGGCGGCATGCGAGTAATGATATTAAAAAAAAAAAAGTCATACGATCGAGGCATGCAGAACTTTGGGCTATGTACCACCATATACCTACATAGCTTACGACTGAATGTATGGAGTTTCTGGTAGACTACATGTGACTCATTACACGCCTTTGGCCTGGGCAGAGGATTACTGGATATATCATGAGGCGCATAAGTTGTATAAAGTTTGCAGATCAGTCCCCTAAGTATTACAAATGGTGATCTTTCCGCAGGAATAATAACACAGGTATTTAGTAGAATTGGGATAGCAATTGCGGAAGATCCAATGAGATGCTGCCTTGGACATGTGACAGGTTCCCATGGGTGGGATTGTGAAGGGCCGCGGGTTTGGATGATTACGGTCGTAGGGAAGGGCATTAGTTTCTGTGTTACTTAATTGTGGCATACACTTTTGAATTGAGGTGACTATTACGTGATAGTATTCGAACTGCACGAATGTTGGTGGCGAACAGGCAAGTGATACTAGCAAGCTCAATTCAGTTGAACGTTAGTGCCTGTTTTCCCTTTCAAAATATGCTAATGCCCTTAACTCACAAGGAATTCGACATAGTCGAACTACAACACAGTACTCGTTTTAGTAGATCATATCAGAGAATTGATATCATAGATTGAAGGCTGGACAGGGATTCAATCCTCATCTGAAATTCATCAAAGGACCATGTTTCAGCTGAACCGTAATAACTGTTAACGGCTTTTGATTGCGTTTGCACGACAGTATCCGATTCGGGCGGTAGCAATATCTCCGTTACTTGTAGTGGCTTAGGGTGCATTCAGAATTTGACTCGGTGACTCTGCAAATAACCAACCTGGTGGAATCGGAATGCGGTGTTAAATTGCACTGCACTGCCAATGTAGACGATAAAAACACCCAAGCCCGTGGGTGGGAACCAGAGATGGGGATTCGCTAAAATCAGGTGATGATATATGTACCTGGAGTATGCCTCGCGTCTTGTCGCTAAGGCAGAAGGGTCTGCGCTTAGTTTTCAGCTCTATATGATAGGATAAAGCTTTCCTCGAGTATAAACACTACAGCAGTAGGTGATAGATGCAAGCAACTTGACGGCTGCACAGTATCGACAGTTGGGCAGGGGCAGTGCCAGCCAATAGGTCAACCGCACAGAATGTTGAGTAGAGAGTTCCAGCTGAAGAATGACTACTCACTGCGCTATACCTGCAGAATTTGACAAGGGCTGCACATGCACTAAACGGACTGGAGTATTCTGATGACTAAAGGAATTCTTGTCCTATGTAAAGGATTTTGAATCAAGGGCGAGGCAAAGGTTTCATCTCCTAAAGTTGCCAAACGTGGGGGAAGCAATGGCCCATGCAGCAGTTTGCACAGGTTTAAGAAATTTAATTCGTAGTACATAAGTCACTTAGCCTCATGCATATGTTCTAGCGAACTTTTTTTTTCTTGTGGAGAATGTGCATACAACCTGGTTACGAAGACCACTATTGCAGGGCTGTGCCGCGTCGATCATCGAGACATGCATGCATGGTCACGGGGTTGCGCAACGCATGTTGTCAGAAGCTTATCCGAGGCCAAGATTCAATACAGTCTAATCGCAATTAGGCAATCCTCACCCCAAACGCTTTGAATAGGCACATTTTACTTTGAAATCGTACAAATCTTTGCCTCAGGAGAGTATGTTAACCTTGGGCCTCACCTCACTGCAGTATCTTTGTCATGGAGGTTTGCGGTGGACCTGCTTAACTGCATGCTTTTGTGACATTAGTCTTGACATCCGTGACTGCTAGCTTAAGCATTGTTATGTTTCATTAGTCAGCTCCTACTAAATCTTCATGTTGGAATCGCCTCACGATACTTAGATATAGGCGGTGAGGAATCGCTTGAGTGGTCAGAAATTCTTCGGAGACCAGATAAGTATGGCAACTTGCTCCGAATCTAAATTATAATCAACTTGCGCCAAGGCTAGTTGATTCAAGGCATTACCTTATCGGTAATGAACTAACCTAATACGGTAGCCGCAAGTTGCCATCAGTTTGGGCCTGAGGAATTGGGTACCAGGGAGCCTCCGACTCGCACGAGAGCAGCAAGCATACAAGTCAACTATACTCGGCCAAGTTTGCCTTCGAAATAAATTGCTGGAAGACTGGGTAATATTAAATTATAAGCATAGAGGAGATTAATAGTACAAAATAGATAAAGCATCGATACCGCAAGCAGTGCCCATGCATGCCGACAATAGCAGAAAACGTAAAAATAAAGAGATGATACTCTATGCACGAATAGTCGTCCACCATCTATGACAACATATGAAATTCTATAGGAAAAGTCACAGAAAATACAATCCCATGCCAGAAACAAAACATCAATCTTGTAGACATTACTAGTGAAGCAAAAGCCAAACAGAAATCAAAAAAACACTTCTAAATAACCACCAGGGTATATATTATAGTCAATACAACCGTTATTATCATGAACGAAAAGAAGAACGCCAACCAATGAACCCCATTCTATATGCTGTATGCGTATAGGTAATTGCGCAGCCCGGGTAACAACAACCTCCCTAGTTGTTGCTTGGAAATGCAAAAGATTGGTTATAAATTTTCCATTGCTGGACGAGAGATTGGTGATGTTTAAATCTTTGACCGCCCTGCATCTGCAACTAGCATTGATGAGACCTCAAGGAAGAGGGCATTCTTTGTTGGCCGGCCGGCCTCGAAACTAGCTTTGGAGAAACCAATTGATCCCGCCCGATTAATTCCCCTTTGCCGTGGTGAGTCCGTTTCAAAGATACAGAACTGTCAATTTTCTGTCCATCTCCTCCCACAGGTGTAACGCCCGCCCAGCGTGAACGAGGTCTAGGACGGGCGTAATATTGACATGTGTGCTGATTGCAGACTCCCTCTTGAACTGCCCGTTCATATCTCACTGTACCAGAGCAGTTGCCTGCACCATCTGACATGCTACATTGAGCAACTACACGGTGGATCTCGCAACCACAGCCAGAATACTTGATAATGACGATCTGGCACATTGTATCGATTTGATGTAACTCAGTATGGACGAAGTTGCGGCTGACGAGGTGCGTTGAACGAATTGAAGAGTGGCAAGAAGGAGTGCTTCTTTACGTCTGCGTGCTGGTGCAAGTAGAAACTGAAGAATCGTGCTTGTGATGGTTGGTAGGATGCTTGATTATAGTGAAGACTTCTTGGAATGGTATCTTCAATCGATGCTTTGAGATAGTTCGAATAACGAGGGACATAAGAGATCTATAAATGTTGAAAGATTAAATGAACCATAACACTTTCACGAAGCGACAGAAACACAATAATCATCCAGACGACCTCGACTCGGCCACAACCTTGCAGACAGTTAACGGCTTAGCAGGTGATCACCATGCAATGCGGCGGCCTCTGTATGTGCAGGCCGATTACCAGACGCCGTATATTAGTGGAGATTATTGCCAAAGGTAATGTGAAGAAGAATCTCAAAACGTGCTAATTGATAACTGTTATGATACGGAATGCCGCGCCACAAGAATCGACTTCGACTTATCCAAGTTTGAACGAGAGCTCATATCGACATCACGATGGAGGATATTTGAGAGCTGTATGTATGCGGCTATGTTGAGGGTGTTGGATACTTCATATGAAGACTGTCAAGTTCTTAACGACGGAGCCACAACTGAAGTAGGGCTATGGTGCCTCAGAGGCGCTTCCCTCGGCTGTTTTTGAGAAGTTGTTAGACGAGGCAGCCGGGCCTCACATAATTGTATAGGGAGCTAGAGGATTGTGAAGAGAAGCAAAGAAATTGCAGGTGCTGGAGGGGCACGAGGAAAGGAGGTGGGGTGGACATGACAAGAATAAGCTCAGGGGCATCTCAGAGCTGAGGAAATCGTTCTGGAAAGCTTGTCTAGGTATCGAAATTCTGCAATGAGGGGCTGTATGTGGACGAAGACATGGGTCCTTCGATCTAACAAGGAAGATGGTTTTGCATATAACGCTATTACCACTTGCTAAGCGCGTTATGCAGCATCCCACTAGCGCACTAGCGGACGAGGCGCTTGGTCACTGCCAAGAGGGCATTGCAGTTGTGTAAATAGCTTGGTAGGGGCTGCTTCTTCCGCCGCCGATTGCGGCAAGTAATTGTGGTCAATTGCGGTCGTGGACTTCGCTAATTCCTCCAAAGCCCGTTCCACATTATCAGCCGCGAAAGGATGTTCGCGCGTGTGAAAAATGTTTGAGGATATCGATCATGGTCGCCTGCTTGAAATTCCATCTGGAATGATAGGCCTATCATCTTTGATCATCCAGGTTGCAAGAGCGTTAAACGTTGAGAAGTGTCTTAACTTTATCAAGGTATTTTCTTTCTTTCTTTTTTTTTTTTTTTTCCTTTCCCTTTTTTGAGTGGTTACTGTGTCAATCAGAACTATTAGTTAACTTGGTCAATTGAAAGACAAAAAGAGCCTGACATTTAGCTATATTAGTAAAATCGCCGTGAGAGCGTCAACGAACGTTGCACAGCCACCGTTACTTTGGTTTACTCCGCTACTTGCTGCATAGTACTATTCATATCCAATTGATCATTATGCTCATAATTTCCTCAAACTGTACAAGTCGACTCTACATCTTAGTCTCGTGACTACTACCAATAAACCAGTTCATATCTACCCAATCTGAACCTAAGACCGCCCGCAACAGGTGTGAACACCTAAATTTTCGCTTGCGGATAGCCTTCAAGCCAATCCCCGAAAATCGATGATTCGATTATTACAATTGATACACATTTTCGCTGGTGACGCTCAAACCGCAGGCAGGATATTTCCAAGACAGAAACAAAATCACAATCAATTCTTCATACGCCATAACTATAGGTAAAGCAAGAGAACAATTAGACCGTAGCCACAGTAACGTCGCTTCGAATTTTTGTTATGGGAGCGCAATTGTATGATTGCAATAGGCGGCAGATAGCGGAGATAGCGGAAGTTCTCAGTTCTTGCTTGCGAGCCTTTCCAGTGAAGATGCTTATCACTAGGATTCAGGATATTGCACTCAGGGTAGGCGCATAGCCAAGGTGAAGTTCGAAACATGTGACTAAAGGGGCTGGCTATCATATGGATACCCGGGCATCCTATCGACACATCAATTACTATGCATGATTTATCAACCGTAATCAATTCACGAGGTAGCGCATATCATCGCTGTGCAGTGCTTATTGCTCGATACGTAGAATGTGCCACTCGAACTAGTTGCTTAGATTATGAGGGGCATATGTTCTCGTGATGAGCAGGGATTGGTGATAATACTCCCAAATCGTGGTAATTGGGATTATTAATGTAAATAAGATTCAACGGCCCAAATCACAAAAGCTTCATTCCCTCAGGGTTGGTGTCGAGGCTGTCAAATATGTGGCACATTTACTAGTTGCACCGCAGGGAATGGATGGTGGCGCAATGCGTTTCAACCAGAGAATGACATTGCTTGAATATTTAGATTTTCATGATGTTACTCAAATGTAAGGTAACGCATAGAAATTTTCAGGTTAATAGTAGCTTTACTGGCTCAGTAAGCAAACTCCTCAATGGCGTTCCATGCCAGAGAAATATACGATACATTATATAGACACGGTTAAAAACCCATACCCATCAAGTAGCTAAATCTCCCCATGGAGTTTAATCATTAGTACAATTGGGCTGCTGAAATCTGAACTTATAGTGACGTACCTTTCCAGTATCCTCAGTACTTTCGCGACAAACGCCTCCAAATGGAAAATTACTTTTGTGCCAACATGTAGTCTATGCTCGTAATATGCCGCCCATTTGACCACCTCCGCCTTTATAGCATCATCAATCTTCAGCAATAGTTTGAAAGTTAAGCTTTTTAGAATGACCGTTGCGGGGATACAGTGCGTGAGAAGATCATAAAACTTTGCCCGAACTTGTAGTATCCTGGCAGGTGTATGATCTGCAAGTAACTCATCCGCAATTGTTTGTATCAATGCCTCATAATCCGGTGGGGGTATTGGTGTATTTGCTGTCACCGTCTCGTTTTGTGCATATATGGATTCAAACATCAGAAGTGCTTTGCGCAGGTTGCGGCCAGATTCCTCCGCAACCCTCTTACACAGGGCTGGATTTGCCTCTAGCAGCTCAAGCCTACCAACATGAGTGAGGACTTTCACTATTTCCTCATGAGTCGGGGCAGCGACACGGACAAGAAGCGTTCGCGAGCGTATAGGTGCAATAATGTTTGCCGTTGAGTTGGCGATTAGAATAAGCCGAAGATTCGGCGAATATTTTTCCATTGTCCTCCTCAGCGCCGCTTGTGCGTCCCTACTCAATTGATCTGCTTCATTTATTACTACGACTTTAAACCGCTGCTTGGCATTGAGGTCGAGTTGCTGCGTTTGCGCAACTTCCTTTAACAATGATTGAATGACAACACGATCATAACTCCCGACATCACTTGGAGTTATTTCGAGATGGTAGACGGAGGCAACGATGTTGAATTCGAGTTTGCGATTGGATGTTGTTGTAAAGACACGGGAATCGATCTTGATTTTCTCTACACCAGGCCCGAAGAGAGCACGAAGGGTAGCCACAATGCGGGTTTTCTTGCCGGCGCCGGACGGACCATACACGAGGAGGTGAGGAAAATCACCAGAAGTAGCCTAATAAAGTTTCAATTCAGTTAGCATCAGGGTATCGGCAAATGATAGGGTTCATACCAACGCTTTTAGGCGTGCAGATAGATCATCATGCTGGATTTGCACCGTTAGTGACAGATATTTGTTGAGGAGGGCCGGAAATGGGGATTTACATAATGTAGCGTCTCCAAAGATCGAGGGCGATGCTTATCGAGGAAGAGCATTGATGCAGATATTGATCAAGAGTATGACGATGAACACTATCTGCTGGGTGTTGAACGATAAATTGAACAGTTCAACCCTAACGCTCGGGAAGACGTGACGCGTTCAGCAAATTCTTGGCAGGGGCCTGGATGTCGAAGCAGTCTTGGCGAGGGTTGAATCTTGGTGCTAAAGCTAAGCGTATACTGGTGTGCCTCGCGTAGTGGCCTCGCGTAGTGGCGGCCTCGCGCTAATAAAATTCGCGCTTAGCGGCGTGAACGCAAACGAGGCGCTTGCGGCTAGTGTCGTTTACAGAGTCGCCCGGCTTCATGTGAAGAATATGAAGCCTATGATATCACTTCTGCGATTTCAGCCTTCAGCGTCAAGCCTAATTTCCCCTTAGCTCTTTTCTTTCTCGAATATTTCTTGATTCGAGTGTACCTGCATACTTGGGACCATCATCAAATATTCGAATTCGAAATTACAGGGGGCAGCTCTGGACTGAGCTTTACTTGAAGCATCCGAGTACCTGTTAGAAGCAGATTGTTTCCGATAGTCATGTTTCAGCATGTTCTCTATTGGCGGAGTTTAATGCGTTTAATAACGCCGAGAGACATACGTCTTGCAAGATTATGAACCAGAAATGAGTAGTTGGAACAAATAAACGGAATATATCTCTCCCCTGGATCACTCAATAATGGCAGTGTATCCTATTGTACATACTTCAAAATTCTTTAGAACAATAATGATAGCCTCTCAATCCAAGACTCTATCTGTGTATGCATCTCTAGCGACCAGTGCTGATAACGGGTAACACAGATTTGCTTTTGGCAGCCTGATATGAAGCTTCCACCAATGTAGCATGGCAATTGACCCAGAAGCTGATTTCTTGCCCATATATCAAATGAGCACTGGTACTAGACCCCTAGGTCCTAGTCAACGCTGACTGCGGTTGAAAAAAAGAGGGTAGAGTCGAGCTTGGAAAAGTTTTTTCGAGTTACGTACATTTCAACAGCGGCTCATCTGAATTAACACTCGAGACTGCCTGCTGCCATCTCTGTCATCCTCTCCCTTTCCAGACCCACCACTACCTACGATCCACCGTCTCTCTTTTCTCCTGCCCTCTCCCCTTCTCCCCTCTTCCTGATGCCCTACATCAACTACATTGTTGCTGGCTACCAGACCCATCAAGGATTCAGGTTTCCCTCAGTGACCAAAATTGGATGCTAGGCTGTGGGTCCAATTATCTCAAGGCCTACCTTGTCAGTATTTGATTGAAGATGGTGATCTGGATCTGAGTGGACAGAGGTAAAGTTTCCAATTGGTAATTGCTAGCTTATACCCTTTAGCATAAATCTCAGGAACCTCTAAATACCCTAGGTTCGAGTACTGCCTATGTACAGTGGAAAACTATTTGCGACCAATTAAGCTCCTGAAATCATATGTTATAGCAATCAGCCTCAATCATGTGCAAGTTCTAATCAAGGCACCAGCTGCAGGGACGCCTTCCAGAAGGTGAGTGGGATTGGAGGCTATGCCAAACTAAACTGAGTTTCTTTATGTTGTAAAAAGCATGACGTAGAGAAAAACGAAAGGCAGAAGAAAAGGTTGGTACTGGTAAACCTGCTCTTGATTCATACCCAAACTTTCGTTTATAGTTGCTAATACTCTGGTGTTTAGCCAGCATTATGAATAAATTGGCTGAAGTCCTTCAGCATCAATCTTAGATCCTCCAGTGTATCAAATGTATGGCTCCTACATTATTTATTCAATTTTATTACATTCTAATAAAGATCTATGAGACCTATGATGACGAGTAAAGCTGTACTCTCTTTGTTCTTTTCCTGACGTTGTATCTACTAGTGAGAATACATTAAGGCAGTCAGTTCTGGCTTTATCCGCCAAAAAAGAAGAGTAGAATTCAAAGAGGGGCCCGACATCACAATATTAATTATTACAAAACTCAGATTCGAAGAAATCCTCAATAGTTATGCACTATATAGATCTACTTTGACTAAAGACATTGAATCAAAAATTCCCTCATTCATATAGGACTTTATTTGGGAGTCTGAGAAAGAAGATGCACATTCCCAGCGATTTTTGCAATGGACAAAGGATCATGTCACATTTTCAGACGATGGGGTTTTTCTGCGACCCCCCGAAGCCCTCTTCCACATTACTCTCGCTAGCGTGAAGTGTCAGATCAAAGGCCAACAGACGTTATAATCGACAAGTATTACGTGGAAGATTTAAATACTGCTGGTGGTCTTAGCGTTGTTATCGAGTTCGAGAAGCAAGTGGTGGAGAAGTGCAATGCAGACGATAATAAAACTGATAGTGGCCTCGTATATCTCCCGGTTCATTATTATGGCTGTCTTAACTGATATAAAGCACAATTGGAACTTTCTTCTGGTTTGGTGAGAAATGTATCGAAGGTTGTACTGTCAAGCGCAATCAAGCTATCGCAATGCTAGAGGTATTGAGATTCCATACCTTAAGAGGCTCAAGTTCATAGAAGCCACCGGTCTTCCCAGAGATGAGAATGATGAAGACGGATCCATTGCAGCAGATTTCTTAGAGGAGAAGGCGCAATCTAGCCAATATCCTCGAAGATGATGTAGCAAACATCTAGGATATGTTCAATGTCATGTCTCCCGAGGAAATCCATAGATGGTAAGATTAGAAAGGCAATCGAATCTGCAATTCGAACTCCAGCTGTCCAAAGTGTTTATGGATTGAGATGCATGGGAGGACTTGAAGGATTTACTGTAAAGCCATCCGCTCTACTAGTCACCTCAGTGGTCACGAAAATGGGAGCCTATGAATGTCAATCTGCTTTCTGTCTCATCCTGTTTCACATATTGTATATAATATGTACCGGAAGTATTAGCTTAGATTCCGAGAAATACGAATCCCGAAGAGCGACAATATAACTTCCCTTGTGATATATGTACATCAAGTAAGTGCTAGTAGCGTGAGTAACCTCCTTATGCTTTATAAAAGAGCTAGTAGGTACGCCATTGCGGGGTGTCCCATCGAATTCGACGAGAAACTTGAGGGGCAGAAGCCGAGAATTACACATGAGAATCAAAAATTCGGACTGTCACTGCATTGCATTACACAGAAGTATGGCATAATATGGATGCATGGAGAGTACATACTACAATCAAGGTGAGAGTACCGGCACGGAGTATCATCATAGGTTGAGGAATGAAAGCTGTTCTGCAGTTGTGTATGTGATGACAAGTTTCTCAACTATGCTTTGGTGGCTGCATCTAACAATATTTCACAGGCGCACTCGCTTACTTTGATAGCCATGGTATTATATCAAAAAGATTAACTCTAAAATACTATTCTGACCATGGAAGTTGAGAAATCTGGTAATGTGGTTCATCGAGTTACTTAAATAGAAAGCTCATACTCACAATGCCAAATTTTCGAAGCTCCAGTAAAACAGGGCGTTGGCATGCGACTACGAGGTGTGCTGAGGTTCCAAAAATTCATAGGTTAGTAAGCTTAACTTAAGACAGCAGCACAGTCACTTAAAAGATGATCTTTTCCCGATGCTCTCTCAATGGTTGGGGACGTGGTTTAGTGGCCTATACACCATATTTCTTCTTTCTCTCCCCTACTCGGTAGTCTCGCCGCACTCTACGCTAAGGTGAGGGGACTTGACGTGCCGCAAAGGGAATAGCTAAGAGAGGTGAGGAAGGTGGGGAGTACTCGAGTATACTTGCTGCTCATAGATACTCTGCCTAGTTAGTAAATAAGTAGTCGCATTGACTGCGTTCTTAATTGCTGCGTATCGGATTACCTCAATGAGAGTCATCTCATTTTCAAGAGGAACAGTACCTGTTGCTTGGAAACTCAGGTCCAACTCAGGTAGGCTTCCCCTGCAAACCATGTTGTAGCCCTGTTTCGTGGACCCCCTGTGTCCCCACAAAATGATTGATGCAATGCTACCAGCATGGGCTCCGCCCGAATTGTTTATAATTGAAAGAGGCAACAGCACCTCTCATTTTAGAATTAAGAGTTCAACTTAGTCAGGCTTTTCTCCGCGGTTCATGTTACATATAAGCCAGGTCAGTCTGTGCGGAAGGAGGGTATCGCTTGTTTACGAGAGGCATCCTTGAATTCCAGCGTGCTTGTAGAAGCATCCGACTTAAACAACCAGAAACCCACTCAGCACAGCATGAAGGCAAATATATGAAATATACAGCAGAGCGCTACATGCTAACTGGGAGTAATTAGCCGTTTACAATGATTGTGATTCGTACTTGCTATATCGCGGAAGCAAGGGAGAGGAGAAGGAAGACTGCAAGCGTTGCATACTTATGTAGTTGCAGATACCCGATATGGCAACTCCCGAATGCGACTAGCGCGCGTAACCAGAGGGCGCGCGACTGAGTGCGTGACTGAGCAGCCTTCCAGGTATCCTGCCGCCAGTTGGATTGCTGTATCATAGCTGCGGCGGCATGTCGCACCGCGCAGACTTCGTCCAGCGGTCTGCATCTGAATGTGCCCAGCAGACCACGAAGTGGCTGAGCGAAGCATGCATGAGAGTGCGCCCTTAACATAGTAACCTATCAGTTCGTCCGGCAGTCTGCTGTCGCTGTATCCTACAATATCCTCTTCGCAGGCCTCGTCTTCAGCCTCTTCGTACTGCACTTAGTATATACCCCTCAAACGAAACTTGGACAAAAATCCACGTTCCGGACTTCAGATACTATACTTCTTACTTCGGAGCTTTTTGCGCTCGTCTTGACGCTGAAATAGCATTTTCTTATATCTCTACCTAGATATATATCATTGAGTAACAATACCCCAACCAAACTTTCATCACCTACTATACGGGACTGACAAATGTACATAATTTAGCCAATCTGCTTTACCATCATAGTCATGGAACCAGCAGGCCTTGCCATCGGAATTGTCGGACTGGCTGGACAACTGGCCAAAGTCAGCCGAGAATGCTATTCTATTTTTTCTGAGATGAACGAAATCGGCAATGCACATGGCTCTGTTTTACATGATCTCCGGAGGGAGGGACTTCGACTCAAGCGATGGGAGCATGCCTGGGGACTGGGCGATACTTCTAGCCAGCAAATCCAACACCTTGACCCAAGCGACGAGCGGTATAGATTTGCAGTAGCTAGTCTAGCAAGGATAGTTGCTGTGTTTACAAAGGTTGCTGAATTGCAAGCAAGGTATCAAGGTGAACCAGAGAAGGATGACCACCGTCGAAAACGTGACAGTCTTGGGTTTGGGCGTCTTGTCTCCCGGTTTCGGTCCAAATCTCCACATCCAGGGACTTCGAATGATAGTCATCGACCTACAAGTCCTAGCCCTCGGCCTTCGATTTCTGGTCTCAATCCTGGTGACCTCAGCCTTTTAGAAAATCCAATGATCCTCACCAATAAACAGCTCCTTCCAGGAATTAATGAAGAGATCGCTTCTCTTACTAGAATTGCACAAAACATCCAGCAATCTGTACCTACATATCACAAGCTGCGTTGGGCAAGCATCGACAAGACCAAATGTGAAGACCTAGTAGGTCAGCTAACAAAACATATCAACGGCCTCTTCGATGTATTGCCACCTGATGCTACTATTCCGCAGTCTCAAGCCACCGTTCCCAGGATGTCCCGGACTAGATCACTAAATTTATCCTTTGACATCCCCTTTAGCCTTCCCGAAACTCGACGGAATTCTGATTTTATTGGGAGGGAATACCTTCTGGAGAAGCTAAAGCGAGAGATAGAGGAGGGTGCAGCCAAAACAGATATTACTCAGGTAGTACTTTATGGTATGGGAGGTATGGGGAAGACACAGCTCGCATTGGAATATATTTACCGCCATTCGGGAGACTACTCATCAGTATTTTGGATCAACGCAGCTAGCGAACAGACTACCAAAATCGGTTTCACTCATATTATGCAGCGACTTATCAAACATCATGCCAAACTATCAGATGAGCCAGACTACACACAAATTGGCCGACTACTGGGCATGGCTGGCAAACTTGATTCAACAGGAATGTTTAGTATACAGCAACCAAGTGAGGAACAACATGTTGTTGATGCTGTGAAGGATTGGTTAACCACAAAAGACAACACCAAATGGCTACTTATATTTGACAATCTTGATGATGTTGAATCTTTTGATGTCAATGATTATATTCCATTGTCAGCTCATGGAACTGTGATTATTACAAGTAGAAGGCGTGAGAGTGTACAGGGGCGAAGGGGACTGGAGGTGCAGCAAATGGACAATGATGAGGCTGAACAGTTACTCTTTAAAAGTTCAAAGCCAGATTTTTCGAAACTTACACTTGAGGGTAAGTGAAGCTCAGCATAAAATACTAGCTCAGACTACTTCTAATGCAAGGTACATAGAGTGCGAGCGTGAGAAAGAAGCTGCTGCCAGAATTGTGCAGAAACTTGAATACATGCCACTTGCCATAGATCAGGCTGGAGCATGTATTCATGTTTGCCAGTATTCATTTAGTCGCTATCTTCAAGAATATGACTCGGAGGTTAAGATTACTCACCTTCTAAGCAAGAAGTGGAAAGTTGGAAAACATGATAGATCTGTTTTTGCTGCATGGGATCTGTCATTCAAGGCAATCCAGAAGCAAAATCCCAAGGCTGCGGAATTATTATTATTATGTGGGTTTATTGATAACAATGACATTTGTGAGGAGTTTTTGCAGCGGGGAATGAAATTACCAAAGGATGGTGTGTATATTTTTTCAATAAAGCAATATAGTTAGATACAAACCTAAAATGGTCTTACTCACACCTTACTACAGACGCAACCTTAGGAGACTCAATTCAGACACTGTCCTCATACTCAATGGTAAAGCGACAGGATGGGGATGATAGCTTCAGCATCCACCCATTAATTCATATATGGACTCAATGGAGACTGAAGATGGAACCTGAAAAACATACCAAGAAAGCGACCGAGGCATTTCTTATGGTTGCATCTGCAATTGATATTCCTGTGAGCAAGCGTGAGGTGAAGGACTGGGTATTTGAGCGGCGGATTCTACCGCATATTATTGCTGTGGAAAGGCAGATGAAGACCCTGGCAGAAAATGAAGCGATACCAGGAGCAATAGACTCTCTGCGCAAAGATTATCTACTATATGGTTATTATAGGAAGGCTAAAGAGTTGTGTAAGGTTATATTGGCTGGAAGAGAAAAGGCACTGGGTGCAGGCCACACAGACACCCTTACAACAGTCAACAACATGGCACTGGTATTTTATCAGCAAGGGCAATATAATAAGGCTCTAGAGTTGTACGAGCGAGCATTGGCTGGAAGAGAAAAGGCACTGGGTGCAGACCACCCAGACACCCTTGGAACGGTCAACAATATGGCACTGGTATTTAAGGAGCAAGGGCAATATAATAAGGCTCTAGAGTTGTACGAGCGAGCATTGGCTGGAAGAGAAAAGGCACTGGGTGCAGATCACCCAGAAATCCTTGCAACGGTCAATAACATGGCACTGGTATTTTATCAGCAAGGGCAATATAATAAGGCTCTGGAGTTGTACGGGCGCGCATTGGCTGGGTATGAAAAGGCACTGGGTGAAGACCACCCAGCCACCCTTACAACTGTCGAAAACATGGCATCGGTATTTGAGAGGCAAGCGCAATATAATAAGGCTCTGGAGTTGTACGAGCGGGTATTGGTTGGAAAAGAAAAGGCACTGGGTGCAGACCACCCAGAGACCCTTGCAACGGTCCAGAACATGGCACTGGTATTTTATCACCAAGGGCAATATAATAAGGCACTAGAGTTATACGAGCGAGCATTGGCTGGGTATGAAAAGGCACTGGGTGCAGACCACCCAAGCACCCTTACAGTAGTCCACAACATGGCACTGGTAATTGAGAGGCAAGGGCAATATAATAAGGCTCTAGAGTTGTACGAGCGGGCATTGGCTGGAAGAGAAAAGGCACTGGGTGCAGACCACCCAGACACCCTTGGAACGGTCAACAATATGGCACTGGTATTTAATGAGCAAGGGCAATATAATAAGGCTCTAGAGTTGTACAAGCGAGCATTGGCAGGGAGAGAAAAGGCACTGGGTGCAGACCACCCAGACACCCTTGCAACGGTCCACAACATGGCACTGGTATTTTATCACCAAGGGCAATATAATAAGGCACTAGAGTTATACGAGCGAGCATTGGCTGGGTATGAAAAGGCACTGGGTGCAGACCACCCAAGCACCCTTATCATCATCAGTAACATGGCCAATTTATTCGCACAGATGGGACTTCTCAACAAAGCAATGGACTTTTGGGAGCGAGCATCTACGGGCGCTTCTACCAATGCTAGCAAATAAGCTACATACAACAAAGTGATATTATTATTACGATAGAGGTGCATGGGATAAAGGTGAGTGGACAATGACTGAAGATTTGGGTAGTCAAATAGTTCGAAGCTCACTGGTCATATCAGCAAAAAAAAAAAAAAAAAAATACCAGCGCCAGGCTCGTCACGTACACTCCAGATTTTTACCTTTGTCATATCAGTGCCCAGACGCCTTACATCCCCTATCCAACGTTTCCAGCCGTCATCTAATGCTCTCATATCACCACGTGGACGGACAAGGTGGACATCATTCTGTATGATTTTAATATCATCTATTAAAATCAAAAACAGGTTGCCCTTGTTCCACTACGATTTAGTCATATGGAGCCAGAGCATTACAGTCCATCTCATATAGTTTTAAGATGCCGGATAACCCTCTTCCAAAGCTCGAAAAATCGAACCAAAGCCCAGTTATATACCTCTCCAAGGCGTTTGTCGTTACCTCCGTCACTAGATACACCAGCATTCCACTTCGACCAAGGCAAGGTCAGTTCACAAAAGTAGGAAAAAGCTACGCCTCGACGAACCAACAGCCGCAACAGCATCTCACACCCCGCCGCCACTCCAGCAGCAGCCATAGCAGCATCTCACATCACCCCCGCCCCCGAACTCCCAATCGTGCCCCCTACCAGCTGCCCTCCATCACCAATCTAGTGCGAAAAAGCGCCACTGCCTGTTAGATAGTACCAATAAGCTGTAATATATTGCGCCGTAACTTCCTCGACAGATACCAAACGTCGAACACTTCTGACCCTCATGATACCCCACATAATCTCAGCAGAACGCAATTCAAGAAAATACAATTCTCTCTTCCACGCCTCCTTCCATCACCAATCCAATTCCAACTGCTCCAATGCCCTAATTGCCGGCTCAATACTCGTCCTATCCGCCGCCAGTGTTCCCACCGATCTCACCCTCGAATAAAAAACTGGACAGTCCTTCGAATCACATGCTATATCCTCTGCAACTGTGATATTCGCGCATGACCGGCATATCGCATGCAACTCCGATGCTCCCTTCTCTGACTTGCGGAGGCGGGAGCGAAGTCTGTAGAGAGAGGCGTCGCGGTCAAGCATGCAAGAGTTGCAAACAGCTGTGTCAGCTACAAGGTTAGTGATTGAGGGAAGGGAAGAAAGATTGGGGAGTGGAAGAATGAGAGATGGGGAAACATACAAAAATCGTGATTATCTAACTTCCCCTTACACACCAGACATGCAGAGCTCTTCATATACGACTCCAGCGTAGGCCTTTTACTATTTCCAACACCTCCACCGCCAATACTGCTGCCACCACTATTTCCCATCCCAATCCCAGAGGGTGCAATTGTAACACTCTCAACCCTCATGATCTTCCGGACCTTTGGCATCTCATTGTACCATGCCCTTACATCCGCACCCACAAGATTGAATATGCGTTCTAACGGGGGTATAATATTTTTAGTGATATAGTATTCTGCGTCGAGGCGGTTGTGAGTATTGTAGAGAAGCGTCTCGGGAGCGACAGTGCGATCAATGAGCCGTGAGCCGGGGGCACCGGCAATAACGACGTAGGGACTCGCTCGCCGTATTGGGGTTCAGCGCGGTGGTCTTCCTTCATTCTCTCTGCACTTATTTTGGCACCGGCTGGGAGGGGGCCTTTCTCACTACTTCATATTAGCATCTACAATACACACATGAGCAGATATTTTGATGTAATACCTATAATACCCCATCTTGACTTCCTTTGCAAAACAAAAATCCTGTATTGATACTTTCCCACTCATAATTTTTGTGCACTGCCTCTGAAAATACTCCTTCACCTTCGATAAATCCGCGGTCCTGAATAGTATTTTCAGCACTGCTTCCTCAATTTTCTGCTCCGCTGGTGTTCCATCCCTCCTCACTGTCTCTATCCCCTTGGCATCAAAATCCGGTTCCTTCTGGTTACGCGATTCGTATTTGAAGCCAACATATCGCTTTTTGGCGAGTAGGATGCACGGGTGGTAGACTTTTTCAAATTTGAGCTTGATGGGCTTAGGGTTCATTTGGGTGACGGCGTTGGCAATATCTTCACCAATATCGAATGCTTCTGCACGGGTACGGCCGGGGAGGTAAATAAAGAGGGAATCGGTGTCGCCGTACACAACTTCCGCACCCCACTTGGCCTCAGAATGTATTAATTCGATTGCCTGTACACTTAGTGAGCTAAGATTTCAGAGTTCTCTAGAAGAAAACATTCATACCTTTTCCAGCGTCTCTCGCCCCGTTTGTACAATGCTATCTGCGATTTCTGCGCATGGCATTCTCCCTGACATTGTTGCCCCAGTATAACCATATGTGACATTTGCTACCAATTTAAGTGCCAATTGTCTATTATTCAATAGCTGTTGGAGTGCTTTGTCACGCTTGTCTCTCTTCATCCCATTCTTTACCATAATACGGGTTTCGAGAAGCTCTGCTAACATTTTGGCTAACAGTGATTTCCGTAGCTCCTGTTTCGCATACATGATACCGTTTGGGGCAACTGTACCAGTAACCAAAATTTGGTCAGTCATAGGACTTATAATTTAGCTAGCTTGCTACGTACCCCGAATGTAGTCTTTCAAGAGCTCCAGTAACCTTGGTACTCGATTATAGTTTGTAAATCCCATCTTATTTTGGCCTTTCCATGTAGTCACCCGCCCGAGATACGTAGAATAGCAGTAATTGTAAGCAATCATAAGCGAAGGGTATAGTGACTGGAAATCAAGCACAATTAGTGGCGAGGTGTAGAAAGCCGATTGGGGTTCCATAACGAGCGGAAGGCATTCCAGTGCATTTTGGGTGCCGACCTGAAAGAATTTCAGTAGGATTCAAATCGTGCATGGGTCAGGATGATTAACCTGTTTTTTGCTCGGAGATATCATCATAAAGCCTTCAGGCTTTCCAATTCGAAACATCATAGACTCGACTTTAAACTGAGACCCGCGTCCATAAACGGACTGGAAATCTATTCCCAAGAGGCGTGCTTGTTCACTCCACGCGTGGGTTAGCTTATCGCCATATTACAGGCTCGGAGAAAGTTCGCGTGCCTTGTCCTTGCAACTAACTCATTATGTTCTAGAATCTCCAAGTTCAATTGTACCCGAAGTATGTAGTATCGCAGCACTCTATGTATCAGCCTGGATTTGCCACTTGTGTACCAAGTGGTAAGATTTTTGTGGGTATAATGTGGTATCCTGTTGCTGAAGTCAGTCTTATGGTCTTGATTGAGAGTTCTCACTATTGAATATGGTACCTTTTATGTAGCAAGTGAAAAGCCACATTCTCCAGCGTATACTGAGTAAGATTCAGCTCGCCTCTCATTGCTCTCCATACATTGATCATGTGTCTTCCAGTGATTTTGATAGCAGCTGTGGTATTAAAACCCCAACTGTCACTGTCCTTTCCAAATCGTCCGTGGGATTGAGACTTCATACGAGAGAATTCCTCAATGAGATTATATTCTAAGTTGACACTTAGTGCTTGTCTCTCACAAGAAACCAAGCAACTCACCAAATTTGCATCTCGCTCGCTCGATGAGATAACCCCAGCTAGAGTTATGAATCTCATAGCCGGTAAATATGTCCGGATCCAAGTCTCTGACTATGTCTACCATTCTTGTGATCAAATCGATCTCAGAACGTTCTTGCTCAACTCTAACCCCTACCATTCTTTGAAATTTCTGCACTAGACTTTCCTCTTCAGCAAGGATGAGGACGCCAACATGATAACCTTCTCTAATCCCATTATTTTCAAGATGCTCATAATTAGACTGTATACACCAAAATATACATGTTATTTCATCATGCTCTGGATTTGGATACAGGTTTCCTCTAGTATTGGCATGAACTTCAAGGCTCATGATGTTCATATGCTGTGCCTCATGCTGAATAGCATTGGATTTCATGCGTTGGGAGAACTTAAAGCCATGTTTGTTCTTTTGTGTTGGTCCCTCAATCTGCTCAAGAATCAGGATTGTTAGTATCTGTGATATAATGTTATCCCTCTGAATTAAATACCTGGGAAAGCGTTTCTCCACCGGTTGATTTTCGCTTTGTATTTCCATCAACGCGTTTCAATGCTTTAAGCCAATCGTCAATCTCTCTCCGAGAAGGAGGAGGGGTTGCAATCTCCCAATGTCTCAATGTTGTGGGATGGTTCCTGCTAAACTGTGCCCGCAGGGTAAACGAACCATCACCCAAAGGGTCGAAATCCGGCAGATATGGTACTGTATTTGATTCAAGCTTGAATTCCCTACCAGCATATTCCCTCGGTTGAGATGGTACATCTTTTTCATTGGAGTAATATGCTTCTTGATATATTTTTCTTGATAAGCCCATTTCTTCTAAGGTAATCAAAAGCTCTGAATTTGGTGGCGATAATTTGTCATAGCATATAGCAGTATATCCTATTGGCGAGGGAAAAGCGTCTTGAATCCAAGATAATGTGGATTCAATCTGATTATCTAGACGCACATCTTAGATTCGATACATGCTTCTATGTCATAGATCCTGTACTAACCGCTGATAGATTGTGTATTATTTGCAAAATGTTCTCCAAGCATCGGGGAGACCTGGAAATTAGATGGGATCTGCGATGACCTTAGGGGGCCATTGCTGCTCTGAATTGTTCCTTGCGATTCCCAAGCCATATCTTGTGACATCTTTACATTCGCACCCGATGGGAGCAGAGCATCTCTCCTAGTCTCCTGCGCAAAAGTTCTTGATTGGTTTGCACTAGTAAACGGAGGCTGAGAGGAAAGGTCTATTTTTCGAATTTTCCTTGGTGGGGAATCTAGCTCAAGTGTGGAAGCAAGCCGCTTTGGAGCCGTATTACTGAAGAATTCCGTGGGTATATCAAAGTCATCATCCTCGACTGCAGGGTTATTGATAATGACTGGATTTTCTTGTAGGGTAACGTTAGCTTCCTCTGGTATCTTATCAGTATCTTGCTCATCAGGTTCTAGCAACAGTGCATCTATATCTTCAGGGGCGGCATCTTTGGCCTCTTCGTCAGCCTCTGCAATGACTTTGTTAATTAGCTCTTCATCGATTTCAACTTCCTCCTCAATTTTTTGCTTTTGCTGTGCTACAAGAAGTCCCGTGAAGACACCATACTCAGACTGATTTTCTGGAAAAAAATCTTTTACACTTTCCATCACGGTTTTCACCAGACCCTCAAACGGCTTTCGTTTGACGAATGAATCGAAATTTGACAAAGGCCTCTCTGCACGTCTTCTTTCATCATCAATGATTTCCCCGATTTTCTCCATATATTCGTTCTCATGAATCCATTTGACACTGATATCCCGACTACTAGCGGACATCGAGGGGACCTCCCCCATGTTTTTTTCGGCCAAACCGCGGCGTCTACTGTCGTCTCTCCATAGCTCGGCTAAACTGTGAACGAGCTTAATGTCTGTAGGGAGGGGATTAATACGTTCAATAAAGTCATGGTGGAGAGGACGTGGTGCTATTTGTCTTTGATTGAGGATATCCTGAATTTGTACGTCAACTTCTAGCGCACAGTGTGACATCCTAGGAAATTCTTCCTCCGGTAGTAGCAAATCGGACGATATAGTTTCGTCATGCCAGAGAGCATCAGGCTCAACTTCATCAGCTGATGGAACTGGGAACCGAAACTTAACTTTCTCACAATCAATGAAACCACATCCATATAAATTGAAATCAATCATGAACCCCAAAAGATATGGAATGTGTGCTTCATATGGCTGAAACGATTGTTTGCCAACTGCACCACCTCGCAGCAGGTCTGCCAATCTTGTTATGCGGCCAGGGTTCAGCAAGTAAATCTTGAGATAAAACTTGTATCCGACATGAAGCCCATAAAACGGAACTCCCTTACAAAGGGTAATTCTGGCAACATATGGGTCGCGCCTTTCGGACCGGTAAGCAACTGCCATCGCACGGTCAATGGCTACATGTAATCGGCGTATATAGGCATCAACTGTAAGCCTTTAGTATTAGCACCGTCAACATTATCGATTGGAAGCGCAAACCTTCATCTGGAACCAAGCTCCCTGTATACTCAATATACAGATATGGAAAAACTCCATGAATATGAGCGCATACTTTCTGTCCAGTCTCTGTAGCACCAAAGACTCTAATAACGGGGACAGAGCGTGGGACTTGACCAGGTCTGACCGACGGGAGCAATGGATCAAGGGACAAAGTGTTAGCTTGATAGCTGTCGATATTGTTTAATCGAATCCTGAAAGACATGTAATTTCTACTTGTAGGCACAAGCGTATCTCTAGGACTTTGAGTGCAGAGTCTGAGCTGCAAATTAAAAAATCAAGATAAGCTAGAGAGTAATATAGAAATGAAAAGAGGTGAGGGAACAAAGTATGATTCATCACTGTTCACAGACAGGGCTTCGACCACGTTGTATCTAAATTCATAGGCGCCGGTACCGTACCATTGGGCTGTGGGGGACGCGTTTATTACCCTCGCGAACTGTAGCTTGGCGAGCAGCGTTATGGGTCAGATTGCGCTATGCATACTTGATTTCAGCTGCACATCATTCTGGCGCAGGAGGCTTAGTTTCATCGGTAAGGTTTTCCGTAAGGGCGCAGGATAACATATGTGAGTATGACTTAGCAGAGTAACTCTTGGCACGATTCTGAGAGCTGGGGCATAATGTTCACACACAAGACTAAATATCACACACGTCTGGCTTGCAATGTCATGAATTGTGGATATATTATGTAAGGAATGGGACTTGGATAACGATAAATATGGTATATTATTGATCAGAAGTGTCGCAGCCGGGGGCCTTTATGAGTTGCTTTCCATCCCTGCAGTGCTTGCACTTAACTGTGTCGTGCGTGTCTGACAATGTATCTGGCTGGAACTCAAACAGCTTGCGAAGTGTATCCGAGAGAAATGCCGCTCCCACGTCCTGTGGTTCGCCTACCATGCAGGGAAAAAGTGATTGCTTGTGAGACTGGCGTTGAAATATCTTTTTCTTTAATAATTCCGGTAGTCTCTCTTCTGTCCGTCTCTCCAGACTCTGGCCAAGGCCTGTTGGTCCGTAGTAGGATTCTGATCATTATACAATGCTCATTATTAGCTTTTGTTTTTGCTTCACATCAAAGCAAGATTTATGTTACCCACTGGGGGTCAAAGAACCAGTCTGTTGGCTCCACTAGAATTTAAACTGCACCCAGCCTTGCTACTCAGCAGGAAGGTAAACTCTGACCCTTCAGGGTCATCAATTTATCTACCGAATTTTTCCCTCCGATTAACGTCATGGTGTCATCCAGTTGCAAACAGCCATGTTCTCAGCTACAGCAGTTAAACAAGTCGACAGTCTGGATATAAACCGAAGAGTCGATCTTGTCATCGGTGTGCCTGCCTTCTGAGGGCAATTGAACAGCTCTATGGGTTTGACTTCCGGCCTCCAGAAGTGGCGCTATGTAAATGGGGCTAACTTTTTGCTCGAATTCCCGGATGTGTCGGCAGCCTTAAAGCGTTGGACTCAGATGGGGGGGAACTTCCTGTTGGATTGAGAGTGAGGAGAAGTCGCACCGCACCGCAGCACCATGGAGAACTGATCGGAAGTGGGTGTCAAGAGACGTGTGGCGTAGACAACCACAACGCGTAAGTCAACTACTTGTATGTAGGTAGTCACGCCAAGCAACCATCTGACTCAATTAGCATGCTAATTTCACATTATCAGACAAGAGCCTGCATATCATACGAATGAATTTTTCAAAGGGCATGCTGATCACTTGACGCTCACTGAATAATAGCCGAGCGATTTGCCAGATGTCAGGGCGAAGAAGCTATGCTAGTTCAATAGCTCTAATGTGACAATTCTGCCAAAGTACTTGACTACTACTAGTTTCGCTCATTCTCAGAGCAATTGCTGGTGTTGATGCTGAGATGCTGGGAGGCTGCCCGATGGTCTCGTGCTGTTCCTGGCATAGCGCCTCTGACAGGGGGCGCGGAGCTTCACCAGTCCGATGCCGTAGCCGAGGGCGGCTGGAACACGTAATTGAAGCAGCGGGGCCTGGGACTCAGTGAGGAGCAGAAGGAATGGGATATCGAGGATGAGTAACTCCTGCCGGGCGCCCTGCAGGCGGGGGGCTAAGGGGGGCGCGTTGGTCAGCAGAGAAGTACGCAAGCAAGTGACATGCGAACGCACCGCGCGGCGCGGCGGGCGCACGATACACATAGCCCGCCTGCGGGGAGCGTTAGGATGCGGAGGACGGTACAATGGGTCAAGTACTTAAGCGTCTGCCGTGTCGCGCGTCCGCCACGCATGCCATGATGTCCTAGTGAGCACATGCTCGATCGACAGGGCCATCGCAAGACACATAAGACGAGATATCATACACAGGTTACGCGCCGCCAGAGACCGCTGGCGCCTGCACTGCACCCGCCCAACTCCGTCTGGCTGTCTCCGTCTGGCTGCCGCAGCAGCAGCAGCAGCAGTGCCGGGCCGGCGTCGAACCGCCCTGCCGCCCTGCTGCCTTGGCGTACGTGTGCGTGCGGGCCGCCCGCGCAGAGGCGAGCATCTCGAGCCCGCTGCCCCCTTCTCGGATCCTCCAGAGCCGTGCCCCCCAGCATACACCGCCGATAGCTCCACGCCCGTCCGCAGATACCGCCCCCCTCCCCGCACCCTTTGGCTGCTGTGCGCTCCTCCCCCACCCCGCAGCCCCCCCCCGCGCCCGCATCCCACGCCGCTCTGCCGCTCTGCAGCTCTGCATATCCATAGCCTGTACCTGATTCCCCCCCGGTCGGCCCGCAATGCAGACATCCAATCCATTCAGACGGAAGCTTGTCGAGGAAGAGCATTCTCGAAGGTCCTCGCTCGAGGGCGCCCGCCCTCAATTATCAGGTGACGGTACTGAAACCTCGAACCGCTCCAATGCTCCCAGGGTGGCAGGCCAAATTGGACTCATGAGTTTATTCACTAATGCATGGTTGTGGTCATTGCAGAGTTTACTCCTACTCAAGCTCCTCTAAGCCTCTCGAATGCCTCATCACCTATGCATACATCACTCAACACCTCACTATCCCCCACCTCCATCAGACACCCACCACCAGTGTCGCCTAGAACAAGCAGACGGCCCCTACCTCCACCCCCTCCTCCTTCTCGTCCTCGCAGCCGCAGAGTCTCCCCCGTCGTTGAACCTCCCCCACTCCCACCGCCCTCTGATGCAGCCTCTTCAACCGTCGATCCTTTCGAGTCTGCTTCAGAGGATGGCGAAGACAGCACCGTTCCAGAAGAGGAAATACCCACTTCGCTACCAGTGCCCCCAGTACCTCGATCCCCGTCAACAAGGCCAGTTCCCTTGAACCCGTTTAAAAAGCTAAATGATGATAAACGTATGTCGTTTGATATCACCAAGATTAGGTTTGGAACCAGGGACTCAAGCAATGAGTTAGGAGATGTCCCAAAACAGCCACCACGCAAGTCATTGGATGTTGATGCATTCAAAAGACTAATCCTGACTGGCCAGATTGAACCTGTCGATAAGAGTAATGTTAGCACTGTGCCATTGGTAGAAGAAGATTCTTCTAGACCAGTATCAATTGATTTAGAACAGGCAATAAGCAACTCCGAGAGTGCCAGTCGTGCAGAGACACCAGAGCCGAGCGTGCAGAAAGCCATTGGAGGTAGCATTCCAGAACCTCTTCAGCAAAGTGCGACGGTTCCTGAAGCTGGCAATATTGGAATCACGGATTTGCCAAGTGTAGTTGCCAATAAGGTTCCTGAATCATCTTCCTCATCATCCAGGGCTAAACCACCACCACCCAAACCTCGTGTTCGCTCAGGAGTCTCATCAAATTCTGCAACCTCTTCATCAACCCATGTTTCTTCACCGCTTGTTTCGCTACAAATGCCTCACCCGATTACATCGCTTCCTTCACCATCTAATGTTACTCCGAATTCATCTGAACCGAAAACATCTCCTCTTACGGAAGAGTCACCAGCTATTGTGAATAGTCCATCAAATCATTTGCCAAAGAAGCCACTTCCTCCGTCGCCTCCATTATCACGTAGGGATTCCACACGACGCCCTACGCTTTCCCCTCCAGCGACAAGTCTAAGCAGGTCTAATTCCACTAATCGTCGTCCTCCTCCTCCTCCAGCGCGGAGGATGCAGCCCAATACAACTACATCATCTGATGTGGCAAAGCCTCAGACTGCAGTTAACACTGACAGTCCTTTGGGTTCCAGCCAGGAAAGTGTTGTTAGTATGTCCAAGGCGCTGTCACCTCCACCTCCTCCACCAAGAGGCACCAGACGGAGGGCTCTAGTTGCATCTCCTTCGGTGGAGTTAGATTCAGGGACTGTCATTCCACAGATACCTCTACCAGCACCCCAAACTATTGAGCAGGTCGCTACAGGAGGCTCATCCACAAGTCTGCAGTTTAGTACTGGACTAGAAAATGGATTGGTTACTGGAACTGGAAATGAAGAAGATATCTTGGCAGATCTCGAAAACCTTCAACGGGAAGTGGACGCTCTGAAGAACTTAGTAGAGCAACGGAATGGTGTCGCATTATGAGACTCCAACTGGTTGGACGTAATGTTTTACGACAAACCTGGATTTGAGAATTCGTGCGTTGAGCGCTACCAAAATCTACCATTTTCTTTGATTATAGTCATAAAGTTTGGAGTTTCAATAGAATTGGTTTCACTTTGGAACAAGTGGTCACTGGTCGCATGACTGTTCTTTGACTGGTTACACTCTCTGCAGTAAAATGTTATGACATTTGTACTTCACGTGCAAGGATTGATGTTTATTGGACCCTTGAAATCTTTGTCATGCGACTTGCTTCCGGGGTGACAGGAGCTGCAGGCCGGACCCCTGTCAACCTGCGAAGCTGCGAAAGGGATGTGCCTTCATAAGCTCGGAAAAATAGCTTTCATTGAAAAAACTACGCAGTGGCTTTTTCAATCAATGAGCAAAGAATTTTGGTAAAAGTCCACGAGCGAACTTCACCCTTTTGTTGAGATGGAAAGTATAGAGAAACTTCAATCCACACCAAGGCGGGGATCGATTTCAACTGTGGCGACGGTGAATGGTATGCGCTTTCTTTCTCGGTGTCAGACAACGGGAACTAAAACCAGAGGTGCAGATGCGCTTGATTTACAAACACATGGATCCAAATTTCGAGGACTCAAGTGGCATCACCATTATGATGAAGACGAAAAGTTGAAACCAAGAGTATTGATGATTGATTATCACAAACGGGACGCGGAGCAGCTCAGGAAGATTACAGCACAAGAATTTTCTAATTTGGAGGACTTGAAGAAAGTATATAGGACGGTACGTATTATGAGTATGATTACACGTCTATCACAAGTTGATGTGTATTCTACTGACTACTCGCAGGAGAGAACTGATAATATATGTTTAAGAGTTTTGTACGTGTTGCTGCATTGTGTGAATTGAACCGTTTGAGACTGATATAAATTGCAGCCATGTTCAAAACTCTACCTGGGGGGAAAGGTACCTACTACAAAAGTTCAAGCTGGACACCACACACAGCAGGACACAGGAATTTGCACAATGGGTCAAAGACAAGCGCCCTCCAAGAAGGGCTGGGAAGCTCATGATGACTTCAAAGACATGGAAGACACATACGGATCCATGGCGAGGGGTTGCCAAAACTGCATTTGGAATGGACTACATGAAGGTTTACACGTGCGATAGTACCGACCTTCCAGATACAGAAGATAGAGTAATGGGCCTTCAAGGGTTTGACAAAGAAGGTATGATCCTGTAGGTATGCGAGCGAATGTTTTGGAGAAGGCTTAACAACAACAGACAACGCCATTCATGCATATGATATCTATTCCCAGCGGCTTTCGGTATATGTTCAATATCAGCTTAATCGACCTCAGACTCCAGATCCAGATCTCGTATGTCCGTATGGCGAAGACTACGAGAATGTGATTAAGCGATATGATAATGGAAATACGATCATCATTTTTGACAACTCGAATACATTTTCAATTGAAGATACCCTAGTTGCGGCTAGAGGAGACTGGGAAATGAAGTGGAGAAGGCTTCCATTTATGATTAGTCAACCTCAAACAGCAGAAGACGCGCATCTTAGCATCATGTGTATGAAAGCTATACTGCACGATATATTCAAGTCTGTCGTGGCGGCCTGGGAGAAGGTGCTTGACCTGTCATGGGAACATGTCAGTATACTTGAAGACGCTATCTACGAGCAGCCTGCAGATGAATCACGAGCACCACAGCTATGGAAGAATTCTGCATACTGGCTTAGATTTGAAAAGCTTATGTTCTATCATGTGGACACGATGAATGAGATGCGAAGATACCTGGCAGACTTGTCTGATATTGAAATAGAAGACGGAAACAGTTGGTTGGATGAGCTTCCCTCTGACTTTGATAAGCTCGGAAGCTTGATTCAGGAGGACCTCGTTAAGCCCACCGCAAACCTCTCAGAATTAGTAAGCTTTGCGCGGTCATGAAAGCCGTAAACTAAGAAAACTGATCATAACGCAAAATCTAGATGTATAAATCAGTTGGAATTAGGGACTCAAGGGCTTCTCTTCAACTAGGAACATCGATGTGGAGGCTCTCGTGGATTACATTCATCTTCCTGCCTTTAACTTTCATAGTAGGGTTTTTTGGTATGAACGTGGAGACCTTTGCCGGGGAAGGTACCCCTTCCATAAAATGGTTTTTCATCATTGTAATACCATTTGTATGTACTACCCAGATTGCACAATTGGTTCATTTAACTTACTGCTTTCACTCCAGTTTGCGATCGTTTTGATTGGTTGGTACATCCTAAAGCACCGCCTTGCTCGTCATCGTCGTGCACCAATGCAACGAGGTTGGTACGAAGCTCTCTTCACCCAGCTTCAAGAGGAAAACCCTACACTGTGGAGTCGTCAAGGCCCACGCGAATACGTTGAACCTGTGGACTGGGTTTCGCGCATGAAATGGCGTATTATCAAGCAATGGACAAACGAAAAGGCCCTTCCAAAGCCTGGTGATTCAGAGGAGCCCATTGGGGCATGGAATAGAATCAAGCAGTTTCTCATCAAGAAATGGACAAAGGAGATCAAGATCAAGAGGACCGACCGGAGGTCACCTGAGACGGAAGATATGGAATTGGGGGAGGTTTTAACTGTGGAGAATACACACGTGCCGGGGCTTGGTGCCGTGATTGATGAGCATTGTCGAGTAGTGAGGGACTTTGGAGCCTCGTGTAGTGCAGAGGCTTATCGCGACACAAATCGTTCACGCAAGCACCATAAGAGGAATTCACGGCCAAGGTCACGAGGTGGCAGTAGTTCTGATGGCCACAATAGTGGGATATTGGTTGAAGAGCGGAGGGAAGGGCCCGATGCTGGAGCTGAGTCCTCAATAACGCAAGCAAGAGATACACCTTGCGAACATAGGTTGACAATGAAGCCCGATAATCTACAGAGGAGGCAACTTTGAATCTCAGATTGCTGTTTCTACGCTCGAGGAGGAGGAGGAGGAGGAGGATGCACTGTTGTATATGATATGCATATCAAGTCGGGGTTGTGTGTCAATGTATCCTGTTTGAAGCTAGCTAGTTCCACCTCATGTTGTTGTTTTTTCGAACACACCAATTTATTATTATCCACCCGCTTACTTAAGCTTGATGATACAGGAACGGTTTCTTTATTGGAATTTGATAATCAACCCGAAACAAGTACACCATGCATGAATCCGCTGTTCCGGCAAAAGGAAACGATATCCAGGAGGATATAGGAAGAAGATATGCAGCAGAATATGCAGCAGAATATGCAATAGGATATGTCGGATCGAGAATGGCATTCTTAGCATGCAGACCAGTTCATGTTCAAAATGACATATCTAGCCAAGCATATGGGATTATAGATGTCCCTTCAAGTTCATCTTCAAACATCTTGCGCAGCCTTAGTAAATAAAAGTGGGTAAACATGTTCTGGCACGAGTACCTCGAGCGTAGACACGAAGTTTCAGAGAGCATGAGGTACGATACTGAAAAAAAAAATGAAAAAAAGGTAATGCTGCATTGTAGGAGTTACTGCTGGTCTCTACTGGAGATGCGGGGGCAGGGGAAGGAGAAGCGTGAGGGAGGGATCGGAGCAAGGTATGGAGGGGAGAGTGGGGAAGGTGATTCGAGAGTCTTATTGGTTACTACGCGTACATATATACCTTCATTGCGTAAAAAATACATGAAATAATCATCGCTTTTACCCGGTTTCAAATCAACTTAAGCTAGTACGCCAATACTCCAATGCCATCTTCCATATCAATCCGGCTGAGAAGGGGCGCCGGGTATAATGACGACGATGATGAAGGGGGTGTGTGTTTTTGTTATTGGGTACTAATTTATCTCAGGGTAAACAACACTTGGCTTTAAAGGATGGAAAAAAACAGGATATGGGAGGAACGAATTTGAGCACAACACACAACTAATATCAAGCATAAAAGAAAGACGGAGCAAAAGATAATAAACGGATTTGATGATGGATTGTATTGGATTGGATTGGATTGGATTGTATCGTACATGCAGAGGCATCCACTTACCCACGTTTGCACTGGATTGGGCATATTATGGTATTGCACGTATAGAGTCTAATACGAGAGAAAGAAAAACAATAATAATAATAAAGAAAAAAAACCCCATGGCCTGCATCAGCAAAGTGGAGCTCGCTTCGATGGTAAGAGAAAACTGAGGTTTAGGAAGGAGTGAGGATATGTAGTTTAGATTTAGATCATAACGTCGGCGGTCCCAGAAAGCTTTGAGAGTAAT
The DNA here is from genome assembly GCA_015179045.1 of Kalaharituber pfeilii. Classification (NCBI taxonomy): domain Eukaryota; kingdom Fungi; phylum Ascomycota; class Pezizomycetes; order Pezizales; family Pezizaceae; genus Kalaharituber; species Kalaharituber pfeilii. Next base: position 1,389,172 of record WHUZ01000007.1, on the reverse strand, counting down.
GGAAATGCAACATTTGTTGCGCTCAACCCCAGGCGCGGACGATACAGACACAAGGAAGAAAGTAAAATATAATGCAAGGGGCTTCGATGTAATGTGGGGCGGGTATATGGTTGAAGAGTAAACATTCATAGATATGGTAAAGCAGAAAACAGAATTAAGGGAACAAAAAAAACAGAATCAAAACTATGCTGTTGAGCAGCAATAAACGCAATATAAGGCAGGGTGTATCAAAAAAAAAAAAAGACAAATAACAACAATCTAATATGCCATATCATAAAGAAACAAACATATGCAGTTTCAATGCGTCAGCAATCACAGCCTCCCACAGAGAAAAGACATAAGAATGTGCCACTGCTAACACAGATTCAAAATCAAAGTCAACTCCATTACCTACTTCACCAAAATCTCCACCACCCCTGCTTTCTCTTTTCTGTTTCTTTCTCCTCCACCCACTTCTCCCATCCCACCAATTCCTCCGGCAGCCCCTCCTCTCCCCTCTCAATCCACCCCACTACCATCTTCGCGAACACATCTGGCGCCTGCATATCCCATGTATGCACCATCCCTCTCGCGACCATCACTCTGCACTTCTCATTCACCCGTGCTTGCCCTCCCCTCCTCTTTGTCCTCCCCCACCCCTCAACACTTTCTCCATCTCCTTCATATCCTCTGCTTTGAAAGAGTCTCCCTTCTCCCCATAACAAGCAAAATTCTCTTCCCCCCGTTATTCCCCAACACAACTACCCCCCCACCCCCTATCTCTGGGATTCCCATACACCTATACGCCCGTTTTGACACTTCCGTCATTCCTCTTGCACCAAACCACCCTCCGCCGGTGACATTCTCAATCATATCCTGCAACAACTCCTCGGGCGGCTCGGTGCCCTCTAAACTCCCCTTCATAGCCTGCGCAAAGACACCAGGGAAGTAGGCAAGTGGGCGAAGGAGACCGCATAGCATCACGGTCGCTACGGTAGCGAAGTACTGCGGGAGGGGATTCCCCGCTCCGGTTGTGGTGATAGTGAGCACTACATCTGGGTGCTGAGTGGCAAGGAGTAAGGATATGTATCCACCATACGAGACGCCGGCAAGGTGTGCTGCTGAAGCGCTGTTGTTCAGCGGGACTTTGGCATGATATTGAATCAGATGCACAATATGGTGAAGTGTCAACTCAAAGATATTCTTGTTCTTCAACTCCTCCCTTTCCTTCTTCCACTTCTTTGCCTCTTCGCCCTCCATCTCATGGACTACCTCAAATTTATCCTCCTCCTCATCCTTCCTATTCCCACTTCCTCCCCCACTACTGTCCAAATCCGTCTCAATTTCTTCCCAAATCCCTTCGAGCCCCTTACTCCTCCCATGTCCTGGCAAATCCGGAATCAGCACATGCCACTTATCACTGCCGCTCATACCCAAGATATCCACATTCGTGAATTCGGCATGGGATCCATACATGCCGTGTAAGAGCACGATTGTCTCGGTGCCAGCCGGGTTGTGTTCTTGGAAGAAGAGGCCAAGGCGGGTGCGGTTCGTCATTTTAAGCCGGGGAGCAGAGGAGTTGGTTGAAGAGCGCGGGAATGAAGGTGGGGATGAGGAAGATCGATGGTTGAACATGGTGGTAGTGATGCTTGGGCCGTCTAGGGACGGCATTGAGAATGAATAGTAGATAGGCGGAAGTTTGTGGAAGGAAAATGAGAGGAAGTGGGGAGTTATCAACCCAGCTCTAGCCCAGTACAATCAAATCCCTTGCTTGTCTGCACGCTTAATGCTCCACAGACTACTAGCTATTGAGTCTAGTAGGAAAGTCAGTCTTTGTTATCTCTTGTATTATAGAATCAGTCTTACCTATCTCGCTTCAATGCGCACCTCTATTGTGACCCCGAATGACCAAACCAGCCAATAACCACAGGCGCCGCGGAATGAAAATTAAGCTCGTATCCTGTTGGAGAACTTCACAATTCAGAATTCATCGACGTCCATTAACACACAATCAGTTAATGTGTCGAAGAAATAGCCAGGCCAGATGGTAGAGTATTTATCAGAACTCAGTACGTGAGAGGTATAGGCCCTATTCGCTTGTTCGGCAGGTTCAGATAAAGTATCAGCTCTCAATCTCATTCCCTTTTCACGCACGTACGTAATTCCAGAAAGAGTAAGCCTTCAGATACGCGTATTCCAGTATTCCGGCATACGTCCCATTGGACTTGCGTTGCGTCGGTTGGGTTCTTCTATTCGTATATATGTCCCTAGGGCTATGCTGCGTAACCATCCCAATATCGGTATCCACGGTATTGAGAGGCTCTGCTATGCTTTCATTGTGCCCATGGGATGTGCACCTGCCTTTAGCAAGCGAGCACACGACATCTTAGAATTCTACAATGGTACCGGTGATAAGTATAATGGCTTAGAAATCGACATTTGTTGCACATTTGAGAAGGCATTCTGCTGAGCACCGTGGCGGTATGCGGGGGAGGCAGTGCCTCCCAGGCTCAGGCCAGGCAGCAAGCACCCAGGTACAGCAGGCTGCTAGGCAACAGCAGAAGGATAAGACAAATGCTGAACAGCACTGTGACCGTACCAATGAACCAGGCGCTATGAAACAGTCCTGTCAGTGGCACTGGTATCTTGAGATCCCTTGCGCTCTGCCAGCTCATACATCATCTGTCACCTGTGCCTCAAGGCTGAACCATTACTCACCTCTCCCCAACCAACCCACAGGCCATTCCAGACACCCGTGACCCTATTGATATCACTACGATACCGTGACTCTGTTTGCCTTTTTCACGGCCCGGGAATCCGCAGTACTCGCTCCGTGTCCGAGACATTCAAGCTAGCTCTCGAGTTCTGCCGCCGCCCCGCCATGTCTGCCATTCGCCATGCCGTAGACACACAGATACCCTATGACCAACGCATGAAGCTTCACAACCCAAGCCTCTAGCTAGCATCATCAACATCGCTTAGGCTCAAGCCTCGCAAATAAAAATAATAAATATATAAATTAGACTGAATTAAAAGGAAAGATGTGATCATCGCCGCGCGGCCGCGATCGTCGCAACGAAAGCCACGAGGGCCATATGACCTGGACCCTGAAGCTGACGTAGCAGCCCTGATCAACGCCCAACTAGACTAGCACGCCACGTGCTACATGCCCTGCAGCGCGATCGCGCAAGCTCACTTGCGCTTGCCGCATAGAAAGCTTGTGCCAGCTCCCAGCACAGGTCCTGATGCACCATTCTTTGACCATGGCTTATTTGTGGCTTGCCGTGTTTAATGTGTATAAACCAAATGAACAAACAGGAAAGTAGTCTTGGGCCGCATCCAGAAATCTCATGCATAGCATCGGAGCATCGGAGCATCGAAACAGCCTCGAATCTCCACAACCCCAGGAACCCGGCAGTCTGGTGGCAGCAGCCCGCAATATCCCCCCTCACTCTCGAGTACATCTAAATGACGCTCCTCATTCGAGTCTTCTGGCCTGGTTGTGAGTCTTCCCCATTTAGAGTGCACAAGGGAAGTAAAAAATTGTCACTGGTATCGCCTTCATTCGAAAGATTGATAAGGTAATGCTATGTATAGCTATGCGTAATACAGGCTATAACTTGACCCCATGGACATCCCCCGTACTCTCGAGATCCACCCTTATCATATGACCCAAATACATCGATCGCATGATCATTCGGCGAAGGAGGCTTTGGGGCCTGTGATGACCATGTTGTTTACATACGTTTTACATTTATAATATTACTAGGAAGAACATAATGAGAATGAAGTGGCTTGCGCTAGATCCAGTTTCGAGTGCATCCTACCTGGATCTTTATTACATCGGCAAGATAGAGTGAGTCTTCATAGTGTCAAGGATAATAAATTTCCTAATATGGTGGTAATTACGCATATCACGTGGCCTCAAAATTCATGAACGCGCCAAGAATGTCATTTAATGACAAGACGCGTCTTCCTACCGCAATCATTGCAACCTATGTGCAACCCGACTTATATACCGTCTGCAACCGCAATGAATGTACGGGAACAGCCTATACGGAGGTATGTTTCGATTCCACATCCCTCAAATCTAGCATCTACTGACATTTATGCTGGAACAGACGGCCACCAAACTCTACACATACTTATGGACGACTACAAAAGCGCCAGCGACGAAGCGAGCCGGAACTTGATGAAGATGCTCATAATGAAACAAAGAGCGAAAGTGAAATTGCATGGATCGAGGATAGGTCGTTGTTCTCAGACGAGTTGTCTGCGGATTCGGGTGATAAGTTTGGAATTGGGCTAGTGAAGGGGAGAGAGGGGTCGATGTCGACAATAGTGCCTCCAAGTTCTCCGTCAGTGGCTATATCGGGGCTGAAGGAGGGAAAAGAGGGGGAGGAAGTAGGGAAGGTAGAGCGTGAGAAGAAGGAGAATATGCCTGTGAAAGTAGGAGTGGGGAGGACGGAGATGTCGGCTCTGGCTACGAGGGGAAATGGGAATGTAATTGGAAGCAAGGTGCCGAAGAGGGGAACTATTGAGGTATACTTCAAAAGGCTGGGAGGCGGAGCGAAGAAAGTGGAACGCATTGGCACGGGGAGTGGGAGTGGGTCGAGTGAGGACGGAGAGACAAGCCCAAATACAGCTACACCTGCAACGAGTTGTATTGGAACTACACCTCTGGAACCAACAAAACCAGCAATTCCTGTGTCACACCTCTCTTCATTGTCTCCCACTTTACAGCCACTACCAAAATCTCGAACCCGATCCCGCACACCCACGCCTACAACTACCCCTAGTCCCCCATCAGCCCCGCCCCACTGCCTCACCACCCCGTACTCCGTCGCAAAAAGCGCCCTAAGCCCGCCGCGGACTCCCTAAATGCCAACACCAAGCTCATGCAACTCCACCTCGACCTCGGCCCGCCCCTCCGCCAAACATGCAAAGAGTGCTTAATGTCTTACATCCCTTGTTCCCCTGAAGACTCTTCCTTGCATCGTCGCTTCCACGCGAAGCGCGTTGGTGGTATAGATTTTCGTGTCGGACCGACGTCCAGAGTGGTGTGGTCTTGTGTGGTAAAGGATAGTAAGACGAAGGAGGTTGTGGTGACGGTGGATCGAGGGAGCGAGGCGGGGGAGAGGAGGAAGGTGAAGGAGGTGATGGAGGTGGTGGATGGGGAATTGGGGTGTGGGGAGATAGGGGAGGGGGAGCTATGGAGTGGCGTTGGAGATGGTGTTGGAGGTGGAGCGGGTGGGGCAGGAGGGAGGTTCAAGGTGTACCTATACGTGATTGGGCGGAAGTGCGTGGGGTTGTGCTTGACGGAGAGGATCAAGAGGGCTTATACGGTTACCTTTTGCCCTTTCCCCTCCACCAGCTCCCCTTCCCTCTCATCCACCACCTCCCCTCCCAATGGCCCACACAACATCAAAGACCCAAACCCCAACTCCCGAACAACTCTCACCCTCTCCCCTACTCCTCATCCCGCCATCCTTGGCATTTCTCACATCTGGACGTGTTCTGTATATCGTAGACGAGGGATTGCGATGAGGCTGATAGAGGTAGCGAGAGAGAACTTTATTTATGGAATGGCAGTGGAGAGGGAGAGGGTTGCATTTAGTCAGACGACGGAGATGGGGAGCGAGCTGGCGGAGGGGTGGTGGAGCAAAGGTAAGGGGGGTGGGGATGCTGGGAATTGTGGGAAGGAGGGAGGAGTAGCTATAAGGGGAGGGTGGGCGGTGTATATAGATAAGGAAAGGTAGTAGAAAGGGCGAAGAACCGTGGCGTATATTTTGGGCCTTCTTCTTTTTTTTTTTTTTTTTTTTTTTTAATTCGCAAGAGGGATTTAGATTACCAGATAGATTTTTCTTTTTTGGCTTTTTCTTTTTTTTTCTCATTGTATATTCTTGGGCAAATGGGAGCAGTATGGGCATCGTGACTTGGTGTATAGATCAGCATGTACAGTTGGCATGATACGGTATATAAGTACAAGTACTCGAACCGCCTCCGGCGGGGCTATAAGTGCAAACGTAGGTCCATACGAGGTATGTAACTCACGCATACTTGGGCGCACACGTTCGAATAAGGGGCTTTTGAACAAGCTTCAATGCTGATATGGTACCAATAAAACGCACGCTGTCGAAATTCACCAACCCGCGATGAGATATACAAGCGCAACATGAAATTCTCAAAGAGTTTTAACCAGTGTATTTATATAGCAACTCGCTTCATTAACCAGAGAAATCGCAAAAACGCATAGAAAAAATATGCAGCAGACCCATAGAAGCCCATCATTGTACAAACACTCCAAATGATATTAATCACAGCCGAGAATATGACCAAACAATATGGACTAGGAAAAAAAGTTGAGCTTAGGATAGATGAAAAAAAAAAAACAAGGTATGAGTGATATCGAATCCGTCCCGTTTATAAGCATGCAGATGTAACAAGGAATAATCAAAACAAAGAACACAAAGTTCCGGTCCAAAAAAAAAAATATAACTTGAGAGAATAACTCATTACATTAGAAAGCCTAGCTCTGTGCCCTGAAACATGATAAGATGCAAAGGGGATATAATTGCATATGATAAAGCTCGAAAAGCGGTACGATTCAAGTAATGGTGTGCCCTACGTCTAGTGTGAACTCGTGTAGATTGCCGTGTTAAGCATAGCTCATTTGGGCCACCGAAGCAGTTCCTGCTGGCCCATTAGAATACAACATTTGGGTCGTTTAGGCCTAAGTTGTTGGTACATATTAGCAAGGATCTTCTACGAGCGAATGCAATTGATATTAAAAAGTCGATGTTCAATGTAGAATACGTACATCTGCAGCGCGGGGCTGCTTCGTGCTTTGGATGACAGCTTTTACATAATCATGGGCCTCTGCTGCTTGGTCGTCTGGCAATGAGTGTTTCTTTGAGGCGGCCGCTTGAGCCGATTTCTTAGCTGCGAGTGACGCTAGCAAGAAAGTTGAGGTTGACACTGAAGATACACTGGGCCCAGAGCCACTGTCGGTAATTGGAAGGGTGGAGCTGGTGTTTGCAGCGGTGGCAGCAGTGGATGAGACGTGCGCAAGCAGGGCAGACTTGCGGGCAAGGGCGAGAGTAGCGCGAGTAGCGGTAGAGAGTGGTAACGACATGTTTAATATTTTGGTTGTGTGTCTGTGATGATAATTTCGAGGATTAGAGAAATAATCGCAGGATATAAAGATGAGATTAAGTTGCATGAGGAGTGTTGGGAAGTTGACTATGGGAGAAACGGAGGTTTAGGGCGGACTACACGGAGCAGTGAACGGGGTTGACGGGCCGCTGACTGCGGTGGTATTTCTCAGCGGAAATGACGTACCTAACGGGGATAATTGTGTATTCTACGGTGAATCAAGAGAGCCGTATAGAGGGAAAGCTAATAATGGTTTATTATGTTAAAATAGAGAGAAATTTCCGGAAATGTCTTGAGAAACTTGAAGAGGTAAGTGTGATGATGAACTGTAAGAGATTGAGCGGGGAGAACGTTGAAGATAAGGACGAGTGAGCAAAGGAGACTAAAGTGAGTTCAACAACCTGGTGGGAGGAGTAAGATTACTCGAGGCTGGGAACAAGGAGGAGGCTACTGCCGGAGGAGGTATCCTCGTCACGGGAGGAGGAGCGGCTGGAGTATCATAGGGTTGATTCTGCAGTAGTTTTGGGCTTGACGACAGAAGCATAAGGGTTCTTTAGCCGGGCCAGCTGCATGGCTATCTGCGATACCGGTAATAAGCTCCCTAATGGGGGTCACTTGATAAGAACAGGAAGTCAGATTGATAACACAGTATAGCTGTGGGGCTGGCTAACTGGACGTATCTCCACAGGTAAGCTGCAGGCAGAGAGCATGCATTCTCTCTCTAAGGCGCTGCTAACCGCTGCGATGCGAGATTCCGGAATGTGATGCTGCAGGGTAATTTTGGAAGCATGGCTGGAGCTCCCAACAACTAGGGCGATGAGGCCTCCCATTCGCGCTTCCGAGGTTGCAGCAGCAGCCGACCTAGATTCAGCTGCATCCCAGCTCGTAAAAGGAGGTCTTGGGCGATAGCAGGGGTTGAAGCGAGTATCGGTGTTTGATATTACAGAATAATTATAAGATAGGAGAGATTGAAAACCTGATGATAAACAATTGGCACGATCATAGGAGCATGGTGGTTGGTTCCGCTGCGGCTCTGCCGTTGCTGCCGCCAAACATGAGATTTAGCTTAATGCACTCTTATCTCAAAGGTGCAGCCCCCGCGTTGGCCTCATACCCATAACAAGTATCCTTATCTGGATAAATTGGATATCGGTTCTCTTGATTGTTTGTGGCCAATGAGATCATAATTAAGATGTGGATAAAACGAATCCAATCCCTTCTCGAGTCGAGGCGGTGTCTGCAGCGCGCGCGTACTACTCAGCTCACACGCCGAGCCGACTCTAATCTCGGGATTATTCATGTGGCGCGCGCTGCTCAACAGACACCGACTCTTGGCAAGACACCGAGCCTCGCCGTGCACATACGGGCCCGCACCGACTCGCCGCATCGGGGTGAACGCTAACAGTGACCTTCGAACTCAACTTCGACGAGCCAGCCGTACCTCGAAATCCAGCTCCAGCTCCCGCTCCTGTCCTGATGACCACCGCCACTGCCGCTATTGTTGCTGCCACCACCACTACCCTCCCAACTCCTGTGCGAACAGCCAAAATCGAAGACCTACTAGTTTCAATGGTAACCGAGATGGTCTCGACTTTCAAGAACATGGTCGTCTTGAAACTTACCGGAAATGCCAAACTCTTCCCAGCTGAGAATTCGAAGGTCCCATACATTATAGGCCTGCTTGAAGGGAAAGCCCTCCACCAAATGCAACCATATATTCAACTTGACAGTTTTACCCTGAACTCTGTCAATGAACTCTTCGGAGTATTAGACCCAGCATTCGGTGACCCTGACCCTCAAGGAACGGCCGCTCGACAGCTAAGAGCACTCAAATAAGACAACAAAGATGTACCGACTTACGTAGTCGAATTCTAACGTCTTAGTGGCATCGTCCCCTGGAACGAAGAGGTGAAGATAGAACAGTTTGAATTAGGGCTGTCAACGAACCTACGGCGAGATATGATTTATTGTCCAGAAGCAAAGGCCATGCAAGAGCTTATGAATCAGGCCAGTGAGCTCTCATTGACGGTCACCTGAATCCGCAATACCAGCAAGCGCCCAATCGACCAAACCCGCGATCAACAACACGGCCTGCAGTCGCTACCACGACCACGACCACGACCATGACCACTACCTCCGACCGGTTCTACACTCCAGGAGGCGCAACGCTCTATGGACTTGTTTGCTAATCGACCTAAGCTCTCTACCGAAGAAAAGAAGTGGTGCTGGGCAACAGGAACATGCTTCGTTTGCGGATAGAAGGACTACCGCCTCTTCTAATGTCCGCTTCGCCGACCTGCCGCCAAAGATAATGCAATCTCCGATGCAATGAACTCTGTGAACCCCGCCACCGAACAAGCAAAAGACAAACCCCTTGTATCCGGCAGCACCCAGGTTTCGGATATCCAGCGCCGCTGTTATCGATGTGGAGGAAGAAACAACGGATGGATTAATATGTATTAGCTGTTAATAATCTCTGTTTCTAAGGCAGATGCTGCTGCTAGATCTGCTCACGTGTTCACCATATCGTGGCGCCAAGGCGCGACAGCAAGCAATTTCCATCCTCAAGACTCTTAACTCTAGCAAGTTACACCCTCATGCTAGAAACCTATTCAATTGCATCCTGACATTAGCTGGCTTAGTCAGTTGTATCCCTGATGTTGGAGGTTCCAGTCGGTTGCGTGTGATCCAAGGTATGGGCATCCTGATTAAGCAGTTTGCACCCTGCCGCACATATGTCCGAACACATAGGTGCAATAAAATATTTTTCCTGATGCAGGTAGCAACTACAGTTTTCTGCTATAGTATCGAGTATCATACTGTACCTAACAACAACGGGCTTGAGCGCCAACCAGACTTGTAAGTCTGGTTTGTCGTTGGCGCTATGCCCAATCGGGAGGCAGGGAATGAGGACTCTACTCCAGACTAGACTCTGCTGTAGTCCACTGCGAGATGTGAGCCGGGAAGGAAGGGGTTACTGAGGTTCGGAGGACCTTTACTTCATCATCTGACATACATTCTCTCATGCAGTAAGTAATAGACAGAAAACGCTTGGTTCATCACTCAGACCAAGAACTTTCGACAGCATCCTACCCAACCGCTCCTCAGCAAGGCTCCCAGGCATTAGCAGCACAGTAACATGTATTAAGGAGTGTCACACCAGCCACGGCTGTTAAGCTCAATCCGCAATGGAGCGGAATGTTACGGCCGATATACAGGTGACCATGGCCTTTTTTTTTTTTTTTTTTTTTTTTTTGTCACGTGACCCCGCGTGCAGCTGTTCGCCATGGCAGGGCAGGTGACCATGGCAATAATGCAGCCCAAGAATTCGACCGATTTTCTCCACTATAACCAGTTTTCACTATAGCGAGGGCACTTTCTTTACCTGTGTACACAAAGAATCTCGGCTATCCCTTCACTATAGCCAGGTCTTCACTAAAAAGAGGCTCATCATAGCCAGGGTCACCTCTACCCTCTGCCAGTACAGTACTGGCCCGGCCCGATTCCGAGCTGGGACTCATATTCTGTTGTTTAGAAGCTAAAGCTGTCCACGTGCTCTCGCGAGAGATTTTCGCTTGGGAAGGTCCTGAAATGTGAAATGTAAATTTCATTTTACGCTAGAATGCTGTGCCCCGCCTAAGCAAAAGGATGCATCGCTTTTAGCTTTCTGATTGACAACGACCAGTAGTCTCTTAACCAGCCCCTGTTATCTATCATAGCTTTAAGGGTCTCTGCCAAGGGTGTGAGAGGCTCGCTGGCAATCCGGAACACTCACTACTTCCACATTCAAATAAGGGCAAGAATGTCCGCTATCACCAACTAGGTAGTCATTCCCAACGATCTCAGTAATAAGGATGTCAAGAACTTGACCCAAGGAGACTTGATTAAACTCATTGCAGCCAACAAGATATACTAATTAGCATGCTTATCAAGCAGAATGAAAATCTAAAAGAGATAGCAAAGGATATCAATCACATCATAGCATTATATCAAGCAGTTGAGGAAGACACTGGTAAGGTGAAAGGTGGAACCAACATCGGTGGTTAACTCGAAAAATGACAGTCTCAAGGTGTGGTGACCAATTGTGGCCCTGCTTCTGTGAGGCCTCGCTATCCTCTAGACACATACTCCTACAATACTGATTAACTAGGAAAAATGGATTTCTCTGTCTCTCTCTCTCTCTTTTTTTTTTTTTTTTTTTTGCCTCTTTCTCTTTTGTTAAAGAACTTGAAAGTACATTAACAATACCTGCTTCTGAACTCATTATCGAAATCTGAGGGCTATGACGTTTTGATATTACATCTTTGAGCTCTTAAAGATTAGAGTCTTGCCTCTGATGCTGAGTGATTATGGTCTAACATTTTTGCAGCCTTTGGATTTCTGTCATAGTAAGGATATCATGCACCGAGATATCAAACTGCACAATGTTAATGATCGATCACGAAAGGTGGAAGGTGGACCATCTCAACTTTTGACTTCTATTGGATCATTTCACCGAGAGCAATCATTGATGGAGAGGTGAATTCAAATTAGCTACAATTGATTGACTGCGGTCTCACCGAGTTCTATCACTAGGGTAATGAATATAAAGTGCGGGTTGCTTCTTGGTGTTTCAAGGGCCCTGACTTATTAGTTGATTATTAGGAATATGACTGCTTGTTAGATAGCTACATTATGTTCATTCTTTTGTAGGGCAGGTACTCTTCGCATGCTGCCTCGCGGGCAATAGGTTACTGTACCGATAGGCCCCTGTTTTTTTGTAGCTGTGACAACCTAGGATAACTGACTTCGCCCCAGATTTTATAGTCACGTGCATTATAACAACCTAGTATTTTGCTTGTTGCTGTTACCTCTCGTAACCAGAATGAGTAGGTACTCGCATACTGGAAGGTGGCATGCAGCAGTGCTGCACACCTTACCTTGACACTTTGCATATTGAAAATCCTGTTGCAAATAGGATGATCATGACAGGGTCTCCTCACTTATCAATCTCATGCGCGAGATCCTACCATGCCGCTGGCGCAGTCTCTTGCTGACTTACCACCGTTCCCGCCAAGCGGCCCCTACCGCACTATGTCACGGATGTTTCTCAGGAACGTGCACCTGCAAAGGGCGCCCTAGAGGCCTTGGCGTGTCGGAGCCTCTGTCCCCCTAATTTCGCACCTGCACCTTGAACCAGAGATCCTTTCTCTTATAAACTGTTCCCGTGGGATCCTTACAATCACATCAATACCTTTCTGTCGTCTGGACTTTCTATTGAAGGATTTATTCATACCCGTTCTGCCGTCTGAACCACCGTCATTGTTTTTCAACTGCTTAGATCTACCAAACATCGAAAATGCGTTCACTTTCCTCCTTCATCCTAAAGGGCTCCCTTCTCCTCAGCGCAACCCTCCCCTTTGCGTCCGCAGCTGGCCAACTCGGATTCGCGTTGGGCGTGAAACGCAACTCCGATGGGCAATGCAAGGAGACAGCGGACTTCGAGGCCGACCTTGATATACTGGCACCCTACAGCAAGGTCATACGAACCTATGCCACCAGCGACTGCAATACGATGCAGAACGTTATGCCTGCGGTGGTGAAGAAGGGATTTAAGATTGTTTTGGGAGTCTGGTAGGCTAACATTCTTATTCTCTGTGTCTCAATTAAATTTGGTGGCTGATTAGCACACCCTCACAGGCCCAACGACGAAGCCCACTTCGACCTCGAAAAGAAGGCACTGGAGCAGTACATCCCCAAGTACGGCACCGACAACATCATGGCCATCACCGTTGGCTCCGAAGCCCTTTACCGCGAGGACATGACCGGGAAAGAACTCGCTGCCAAGCTCGAGGATGTCCGAAGCCTCCTCAAGAAATTGGGTGCCGACAATGTCCCTGTTGGATTTGCAGAGTCCTGGAATAAGATTATTGAGGGAGAGGCGCAGCATGTGATCCAAGTTAGCGACATTGTGTATGTTGTCCCACAATAAACACTTTGCCAGTGTCAGTTATCAAGAACAGGGCCCCTGACATGTAGAGGCAGGCTTGCAAACGCATTCAGCTACTGGCAAGGCCAAAGGATGGACAACTCCAGCCACTCATTCTTTGACGACATCATGCGTATGTCCACCCCATCCCTTATAACCTTCTCCGTCACTAATCCTTCACAGAGGCCCTCGACCGCATCCAAGATACCAAAGGCTCCACCGACTTCAACTTCTGGGTCGGGGAAACCAACTGGCCCACCGGAGGTGCCAAATTCGGAGATGCCGTCCCATCGACCAAAAACGCCGCTACCTACTGGAAAGACTCCATCTGCGCCATGCTCAACTGGGGTGTCAACGTCTTTGGTAAGTTTGAGAAACTATTCCCCGCTTTACCGCGTGATTTGAGTAGCTCGACAGTAGGCGCAGTATTGCTTACAGTACACCAATATACGCACAGTCTTCTCGGCCTTCGACGAGGAATGGAAGCCTGCTGAGAAGGACAACAGCGTGGAGAAGCATTGGGGAGTGTTTGGGCATGACGGGAAGCCAAAGTATGATTTAACTTGTTAGAGGAACATCCATGAGGTGATGCAGATTCAGAAAAAGCCTCGTGGGGATCATTTTGAGACGCTATTTTAAATGTCTTTTTACTCTTAATGCGGAATCTAGAGCGCGAGTGGCAACATTTAGCTGGTTTTTTTCATTTTATATCATAGTAATGCATTGTTATACCAAGAGGGACGGATCTCTAGAACAAAGTATTTTATAGTTTTTTTTTTTTTTTTTTTTTTTTTTCCCTTGGTTTCCGAGTTTTGTCGTGTGTGTTTCTATATATAAGACCTGTTCAAAAGAAAAAGAGAATTAAAAAAAAAAAAGAAAAAAAACCACCGAGCTCCTTTTTTTTTTCCCTGCTCTCGTATCCACGTTTCTTCACGAGAACACGTTTCTTTTTATTCCTTTTTTTTTTTTTTACAATCCACAATTCACGACTTACACAGTTTATATCACTGAATGGTTTTTTTTTCTTTCTTTGCATATGGCATGAAGACTAAGTACCTTTGCATATATGCTTTTACGCACGCATTACTACATACTACCTCAAAGTAACCTAAAGTACCCAAGAGTTAAAAAAAAAAAAAAAAAAAATATTTACCAATGGTTTCATGTTTAAGCTACTTTCTTTTCTTTTCTTTTCTTTTCTTTTCTTCTTCTTTTTTTTTAATATCTACATTGTATTTTTAATTTTTTTCAAAATCACATATATTGGGCTAAATGTAGCTTAACTTAACTTGCTTTCGTCCCCGTTTGTATGCCCAATTGAGATATATCTATATATAATAAACCATCGAAAAAAAAAAAAAAAAAGAAGAAGAAAAGTGTGCTCTTCATTCCTACTCTACTCTGCTTGCTTGCTTGGAACGTTGTAAAAACGTTTACTTAGAAAAGTACGGAAGATGCTAGTTATGTAGTTTCTCAAGTTTAAAACTAATAAACATATTTAGGAAAAATCAAGATTTTTGCACCGCACCCAAAGCAAATAATCCCATTACCATGAGAAAGACAATAACACGAAAAAAATAAACAAATGCCTAAAAGAAAAGTGTCACAATTCGTAAAGCTCATACTCGTATATCAAATGAAAACATGAACCTCCCCCGGCACCCCAAACGGAAAACACCAGACATCAAAGTCGAAAAGTAAAACATCCCTAATCTACTTTATACCCCCCTTATCTCTCCCCCTCAATCCTGCAACCTATAGCTCACCAACGTCTCTACCTTATGGCTACTTGTTCCCCAACTCCTCAGCGCCACCTTCTCCCCCCCATTAATCTCCCTCGCGTCACTATCTCCCCATTCCATCGGCACCTCCACGTCCCCGTCCGCGTACACCAAGACATTGAACGTGCATCTGCCGTCCAGCATAGGCAAGAACGTCACCGATGCCGTAATCTGCCGAAACAAAGACTGTATCTCCGCCTGTACCTCCGCCTCTGTCTTTGCCCCTTCCTTTAGTCCACCTGCTGTTGCGGAATTTTCGTCTCCTGGCGTCCCAGAGGTAGCGGCGGAAGAGGAAGGTGGCTTGGACAAATGCTGTACATCAAACTGCCACCTCTCCACATCCTTTCCGTCCTCTTTGCTGGTAATGACCACGACTAGCTTTTTCACTTTACCGGCAAGCATCCATTTTTGTAGCTGGGTTGTGATGCGTTTGATGTAGGCGCGCACTTGGTCGTCGCAGGAGACGAGCATGTTGAGGCCGTATTTTTTGACGGGGGTGAAGTCTTCGGCGGGGTACACGCCACGCTGGAACAGGATGGTGTTAATGGAGTAGTCGAACTGTTTGGGAATGTACACATTAGCCGATGATGATACTTTGGGTGCAAGTGAAGTTGTAGAGATAGCTGTGTGCGGGCGAGAAGATAGTGGGGGACATACAAACTCCGAAACCATTTTTGCAGAGCCCTTAAGCGAGAGCTTGTGTGTCTTTGATGGGTCCTCGCCGACAGAGGCTGAAGATTTTGGTTTTAAAGACTTGGGTTTTGAGGGTTTCGAGTCGGAGGCAGACATGGCAGTAGTGCAATTAGATTGCAATGAGTTGGTTTGGAGAGTGCAGAAAGGTGTTTGATGTTTGATTGGTGATGAAGATGGGGGGTTATGGCGTTGCTAGTCAGAAGGCGGGCGAGTCGGCAAGGTGAGGTGCGAAAAGGATATTGATATGGTGGGGTCACAGACGTAAGGAGGAATATTGGGGTGGTTTGTTAGGGATTTGAGAGCTTGTAAATTCTAGATCTGCAGTGTGAGGCGAGTTTGGATTGTGGTAACGTCGGCGCACGTGGTGGGGAACCCTGGCAGTTACGATCGCAAGCTATTGGCAGTCTGTTAACGTGAACCGAGCCGAGTCAATTGCAAAATATATTAATTTCAACGTCGACCGGCAGCCTCTAAATCTGCCCACCCTCTGTAGCTCTCATGCACATTTACAGCCTGCTGTTTGAAATTCCCTTCCAAATCCCAAAATGTTGTCAAGAAGCTATATAACCCTGCAAGGGCTGGGCTAGTATTCACGTTTGTTGCTTTGGTTTGGATGCTTAGCGAAGGTTGGAGGGCATGGTTGTCATGACAACAATGCAATTGGATTTTTGTTGCATACGCATACACACCATCATTCAACAAAATACCAAATGAAACATCTTTATTGAGTCTCGTACCCAGGTAATGAGGATAGATCTTAACTCAATACTCGACCTTAAGATTACTTCCAGTACACCAGGCACATGGAAATGGAAAAAATACTGACATAGACATGACCATCTTCGTCATCCGAGTCATACATAGGTGATAAAATTTTTTTTAAAAAAAGGCAAGGCTGAAGCGAACAGAAAAAGCGAATATGTAGTAGCGAGAACAGCAAAAACTCAAAAGAGGCTACTCCAGAATAATGCATCCTATACCATTCCTCAAGAATAAACTCCTTTATTCCCAACGACGACGACAACAAGAACCTGTCCAACGCCAGCGCCTCCAGCTTATCACAAGTGCACGTACAACCCTTAATTAAGAAAAAATGTGTATTGAAAGCAGGAGAAAAGAGGAAAACTGGAATAAACAATTACTAAAACAAGAGGAAAAGAGCTGGATATCAAGGGTATCACAGAAATTCTCATAACCATAGTTCACCAAAACCGTATGCATCAGTCATATCGCACAATGACAATCTTGTCTGAATCCCTCTCTGCACTCTTTCTTCCATTATGATGATGACTCTCAGCCTGACTCCTATTTGGATTGGCTCCACACCTGCCATAAACCAAGAACCTCTTATCCTTCCAATCGAGCACTCCCCTTAACCCGCCGTTCTCATTTCCTGGCAACAGCAATTGCTCCTCATGCCGCTGATTTACCTTTGCCATCACTTTTGCAGCCATTATCCGCTGCTGGTCAAGCACATTTTCGTCGTCTTCGCCATATGGTAGTTTATGGCATTCCGATAGTGCTTGGACGAAGGAGCGACCAATGATTTTGGTTTTCCTCACAGGTTGCTTTCCAGGGGACGAGGTACGGCCCCATGCTCGTTTGCTTTTGACAGCTCGGCCAGTTTCCAAAGTGACGACATAGGAAGCATGGAGATGGCGCCCTGTTGGAACAAATTCGTGATCATTGCGTCCAGGTACAGGCGGATAGTGTGAAATATCGACGTCCTCATTCCTCAGTGGCCGGGGAGAGGCAACTGGATCAATGTATCCTCGAAGATTTTCAGTTAGATTGACACCCTTTTCGGCATAATATAGACAACATATAGTCTTATTCCGTAACGTCTCATCCTTAAGCCAGATTTGCATTGGATAAGGATAGAGCTTCACCCTGTCCGCGTCTATATTTTCGGGTAAAGCTGGAAGTGTGAGAAGGTTTTCTGGACGATGAGGGCTGGTATAGTAAGTCGGTGTGGGATAACATTCCTGTAAATCTACATGCCCCGATTCATCTCTCCATGGACTCTCCTGCGACTGGGGATCGTTAAATTCTTCATCCTTCCAATCTTTCCCGGTCCGCCAGGCGTCGATAGAGGATGGTTGCCTTGGTGAGGGTCTAGCAGTGATATCCCAAGAAATGAGCTTCACAACTTCCTCGGGCCTAGTAGTGCCAATAATCGAAAAGTCACCCTTGAGTCGCAGGCGTACGACGTCCTCTCCAATTTTCCAATTTTTGCCTGGGTTTTCACGGAGAATCTCCTCGTTGACTTCAAATCCGTCATCGAAATCGATCCAATAGGACCTTAGTAGCGCTGCTCCCATAGACTCGACATGCTTTGCCAATGTTCTCAACACCACTCTCTTGATAACTGCAGGTTCCGTCCAGGTACCGTCTTCGTTTTGCGTCGGTAAAGATATGACCTCTACAACAGGCCTGCGATCAGGAGGAGGCAGAAAACCCAAATAGAATACTTTGCCCTTTGTATCTGGAGCTATATCAAAGGTGCTGAGCGATGGATAAGCGGACTTTTTCCTGATAGTGAAGTGGTGTGCTAGACTACCAAGAACGTTACCCGCCGTGCCCGGTTGTTCGGGATGGAAAATAGCCCCTTCAAGTCTTTGCTCCAGGAGATGAAATTCTGAGATGCAATAGTACTCATTCAATGCTGCAATAGTCATGATACTGTCCGCTTCAACCCATCTTTGTATGAGACGCCCTCTATCCTCTGGACGCACAGAGAGGACGGCACATAGTGTATGTGGTTGCTGGAACACTCGGATTCTTGGAGTATGAGTCGTAGGAGTGGCAGCCGAGCTCCATCTAAGTATCAAGTTAGTGAGATTTCTTTATAAGTGTTCAGGGTTATCATACGCCCTCCACAGCATAGAACTCCAGCTGTTATCCTCTGAATTAGCGTGTTGCGGAGGAGTGTCCGTATCTGCATTGAGCTGATGCTCATGTGCTTCTCCTGTTACCAAAAGCCTCCCTCTATTGAGCCTGAACCGAATGCTCTCTCCATCCCTCATAAGCACACTAGATGCTCTCAACATTATACATTCCCCCAGGACAGCTTGAAGATCAATGACAGTTTCGGACTGGACCGACGGCCGATTAAGATCCCTAATCACCAAAGTCCCGCGACTTTTCTGGTAAATGAGCAACCCTTCTTGAGGACTAACAACGATGCTGCTATAACTTCCTACGGATCCATCAGCAACTTCGTCAATGACCTCAACTTCAGTCGGTTGCCCAAGCTTCCAGTTTCGAGTTCGCTGGTATGCATTGTCGAAATCGAGCCGAGTCCGTGACGTTCCACCTCCAATAAATGGCCGCTGAGGGAATCCCGGATAAGGCTTTTCGGCGCCCCTGGTGACCTCTGAGGAATTGCCAAAATAAAGCTTATGAGCATAAAGGCAGATATTCTCCTCTGTGAAGTAGGCGTGAAAGGCCTTTGAGACCATGCGCAAGACCATGAAGTCCCGACAAGAAATATGATGAACGATCAAGCATATTATCTCCGGTGGCAATTTGAGCAGCCGAGGGGTATCTGGCTGGCCAGAAGAAAACTGAGGGTTCTTTTTGTCGGTCCGCATGTCAATTCAAATTTTCGTGAAGAAGCTGTGCAATGATCAGCAACGACGCCTCCAAGCCGATGGGTGCCTTTAGTATTCGTGTTGGCAGAGGGCTGGCAGACTCAGAAGACGGTAGAGGGAAGAACAGCACAGGTAAAGAACGACTGGGAACTGAATTATTATTCTGCACAAGCTTAAGGGAGCGAAGGAGGGTGCTAAGGAGTGTTTCTTGCTATTCAGCTCAGCTTTCACTTGCGGCCGGATTTGGTGTCCTACGCACGGCCGGGCCAGAGTGTGTGCGTGTGTGTGTGGGGGGGGGTGGGGTGGTGGGGGGGGGGGGGGGGGGGGGGGGAATATATAGGCAGTGCCTGAGGAGCGGGGTGGGTTGGCGGTGAGAGAGTCAGCGCTGCGGGCTGTGCATAAAAAGCGGGATTGTGAAGGAAATTGTGAACGAAATTGTGATGGCGAGCTGGGGCAGACCGCGCTAGCTGCGCCGATCTGGCGAGAAAGTGCGGAGTGGGGGGGAAGCCCCGAGTCCCAGGGATGGATCACAGGGCTTCCTGCCTCCTGCCTGCATCCTGAAGCATGAGGCGTTTGCAGATGGGGTTTGTGCGATCTATCATATCATACCTGCGTTCGTCCAGGCATCGTATGCTACGGGGGGTGGGGGAGTGTGGAGAGGAAGAGCCCGGAGGCAGGGGAAGGCGCTGCATGGGCGCCGGCGGCACAAAGGCCAGGTGCTAGCGTAACGCAGGCACCAGAGGGGAGGAGTATGATACTGTCCTAGTACACACACAAGTATGCATACTGTGCTACTGCACCACACGCTCGCGCAAATGAGCACAGCGCGGAGTGTGCTAAAGCTAAAGTGGCCGCGCAGCTGCAGTGCATAGCGCATAAAGGGCACCCCGCCCCCGCCCCATGTCAATTGCACCGCTCTATGATATGACACAGCGACGCAGGTACTACTTGAGTGCTGAGAGGTACTCTACTCTCTACTTGCTTCCATCCGCAGCCTCCCCTCTTCGTCCCTCTCCTTCCCTCTTCCACAGCAGCAATGCTCCCCTATTCACACGTTCCCACCCCCCCCCCCCCCCCCCGTTCCTAGCATTTCTCACATCAGTTAAAGATTGGATTGTGCTCGGACGCAATGATCTCCTCCCGCAAGCGTCTTGGACACGGCTGGAGGAAAAGCCACTCGACATCACCCTATGATAGCAAATCAAAAAGTTACTTACACCCCCCATTGAGCTAGAGTAGATCGGGAGTGTTAACCCTGCGCCTTCTCCTACCCTGCTGTGTCACCCAAGGAAAAAAAAAAAGGAAAAAAAAAAAAAAGTTCAAAATATAGTCATCCTCGCAGCCTTGTGACGAGGGATCATCTCATTGAATGTGGGGTATGTGGTTCTTTGCTGCAAAAACTGAAAGGTGCCAGGAATTGCCTCTACATAGGTAGACCTTGACCAGCCTCCTACAATGAAAGAGAAGGTATCTACATATAGACTTCTTATTAATACTACTCCGTACTAACTAGTTTACTAAAACGGCAGGCATGTTATAGACTTTCCTGATCAACTGCAGCAGTAGCGACTTCAATCACATTGATTTCTTTGCTCTTCCCTTACTAGCAATTTCTCAGTTCAAAATATCCCACGTCGGCCCTATTTGATCTAGAATGCCTTGAGTGAGTCACTGCTTGACGAACCTACTGTCTCAACAGCGGTTTACCCTTTTTTTTTGTGTGTGTTACTTGTTTTTTTCTGTATATACCCCAGTGGTTCGCATTTATGCTATGCTAAGTGGGTTTCTGGCAATTCAAGTACCCTGGAGTTTAGAGCTGCTGCCCTCTTAAAGAAAACTAGCTTCCGCGCAGACGGACCGGGTTTTTAATCTCTCTCGGCGGGAGGAAAGCCTGGTACATAAGTTGGCCTACGAATTCCAACGCAAGTGGTCCCAATATCACCAGTTGGGTACATCTGGCAGTCGCCAAAGAAGCTACAACATCAGATACACTGAAATGTCTTACTGAACGACTTGTTAACGTGTTTGGCTTCCTGAGAATCAATATATGTAGATAAACGAATTGCACTTTGTAGGAGCAGTTTTCTCCAAATTCGTGAATAATAGTATTCGTCACCATACATCTCCAATCGCGCAGCAGTCTTTAGTGGTATGTTCGATGGTGACAACCCATGTTGGGAGAGAAACATACCTCACCTCCTGGAGATGTAGCACATGCTTTGAATACGCGTAACCTTACTTTGAGAGGATATCGAAGTCGACAGACGTGACATTGATGAAAAGAATTAAGGGGACATGTTAACGATGTGGGCGAATGAGGATATTTGTAAAGGAGCTATCGACGAGAGATTGGAGGTTTTCAGTTAGTAGGACAGTCTTGAATGAATTAAGAATGAGAACAGTTGATAAAGGATGGTAACAATAAAAAGAGAGAAAAACACTAGACAACGGGAATCGTTGGAACAGGAAGATTTGGTACTGTTGAGTAGAGCTCAGTTAATGAAAGATAATTAGAGGCATGATGGAAAGGACCTCATGAAATTGTGGAATTGGTGAAGGGGCAGTTCTGGGATTTGCGAGGATTAGGAAGTACAAGGATAAAGGAACGTCATCATTTGAGTAACATGAAATTATATTAGTACGGAGAACTGAGAGCAGTCTACATCTGAAAGAAGCGTTAGTCAAGCCAAGAGGGTGCATGAGACTAGTTTGTGCAACCTTAACTGCATGATACAGGTAGCACACGACGAATCAATTCACCCGGAGTCTCCTGTCGCTGTATCCTGAAATATAAAATACATTATCTTCGCTAGCCTCGTCTTCAGCCTCTTCGTACTGCACTTATATACCCCTCAAACGGAACCTGAACAAAGCCCCCACATTCCGGGCTTCAGATACTTCTTACTTTGGAGCTTGTCTTGAGGCTGAAATAGCATTTTCTTGTATCTACCTAGACACATATCATTGAGTAACAACACCCCAATCAAATTTTCCTTTCATCACCCACTACTAGTATGTGAGACTGACAAATGTACATAATTTAGGTAATCTGCTTTACTATCATAGCCATGGAAGCAGCAGGCCTTGCCATCGGAATTGTCAGACTGGCTGGGCAACTGGCCAAAGTCAGTCGAGAATGCTATTCTATTTTTTTCTGAGATGAACGAAATTGGTAATGCACATGACCCTGTTTTACATGATCTCCGGAGAGAGGGACTTCGACTCAAGCGATGGGAACATGCCTGGGGACTGGATGATACTTCGCAAAGCCAGCACCTTGATCCAAGTGATGAGCGGTATAGATTTGCCGTAGCTAGTCTAGCAAGCATAGTTGCTGTGTCTACAAAAGTTGCTGAATTGCAAGCAAGATATCAAGGTGAATCAGAAAAGGGTGACAAGAGTGGAAAACAAAATGAACCAGAGCGGGGCGGCAAGCATAGAAAACGTGACAGTCTTGGGCTTGGGCTTGGGCGTCTTGTCTCCCGGTTTCGGTCCAAATCTCCACACCCAGGGAATTCGAATGATAGTTGCCCTACAAGTCCTAGCTCTCAGCTTTCAATTTCTGGTCTCAATCCTGGTGACCTCAGCCTTTTAGAGAACCCAAAGTTCCTCACCAATAAACAACTTCTCCCAGAGCTTAAGGAAGAAATTGCTTCTCTCAGTAGAGTTGCGCAAAACATCCAGCAATCTGTACCTACATATCGCAAGCTACGTTGGGCAAGCATGGACAAGGCCAAATGTGAAGAGCTACTAGGCCAGCTAACAAAACATATTACCGGCCTCTTCGCTGTAATGCCGCCTGATTCTACCACTCCTGGGAGGTCCCAAACTGGACCACTAAATTTATCCTTTGACATCCCCTTTAGCCTTCCTGAAATTCGACGGAATTCTGACTTTGTTGGGAGGGAATACCTTCTGGAGAAGCTAAAGCGAGAGATAGAGGAGGGTGCAGCCAAAACGGATAGTACTCAGGTAGTACTTTATGGTATGGGAGGTATGGGGAAGACACAGCTCGCATTGGAATATATTTACCGCCATTCAGGAGACTACTCATCAGTATTTTGGATCAACGCAGCTAGTGAACAGACTACAAAAATCAGTTTCACTCATATTATGCAGCGACTTATCAAACATCATGCCAAACTATCAGATGAGCCAGACTACACAGAAATTGGCTGACTACTGGGCATGGCTGGCAAACTTGATTCAACAGGAATGTTTAGTGTACAGCAACCAAGTGAGGAACAACATGTTGTTGATGCTAGGAAGGATTGGTTAACCACAAAAGGCAATACCAACTGGCTTCTTATATTTGACAATCTTGATGACGTGGAATCTTTTGATGTCAATGACTATATTCCATCATCAGCTCATGAGACTGTGATTCTCACAAGTAGAAGGCGTGAGAGTATACAGGGACGGAGGAGACTAGAGGTACAGCAAATGGACAATGATGAGGCTGAACAGTTACTCTTTAAAAGTGCGAAACCAGATTTTTCGGAACTTACACTTGAGGGTAAGTGAAGCTAAGCCCAAAGTGCGTCCTGATATAGCTTAGACTGCTGCTAATGCAAGGTATTAGAGCTCGAGTATGAGAAGAAAGCTGCTACCAGAATTGTTAAGAAACTTGGATACTTGCCACTTGCTATAGATCAGGCTGGAGCATATATTCATGTTTGCCAATATTCATTTAGTCGCTATCTTGAAAAGTATGAGGCTAAAATTACTCACCTCTTGAGTAAGAAATTGAAAATTGGAAAACATGATAGACCTGTCTTTGCTGCATGGGATCTGTCATCCAAAGCAATTCAGAACCAAAATCCGAAGGCTGCAGAATTATTATTATTATGTGGATTCCTTGACAATAATGACATTTGTGAGGAGTTGCTGCAGCGCGGGATGAAATTATCAAAGGACGGTATATAACCATTTTTTCAATAAAGCAATATAGCTAGTCATACAAATTTAAAATGATCTTGCTCACACCTTGCTATAGATACAACCTTAGAAGACTCAATTCAGATACTATTCTCATACTCATTGGCAAAGCGGCAAGATAGAGATGATAGCTTCAGCATCCACCCATTAATTCATATGTGAGCTCAATGGAAACTGGAGATGGAACCTGAGAAACATACCAAGAAAGCCACCGAGGCATTTCTTATGGTTGCATCTGCAATTGCTATTCCTAGGTCTGAGAACAAGCGTGAAGTGAAGGACTGGGTTTTTGAGCGGCGGATTCTACCACATATTATTTCTATAGAAAGGCAGGTGAAGACCCTGGCAGAAAATGAAGAGATACTGTGGGCAATAGACTGTCTGCACAATGTTTATAAACAACATGGTTATTATGGAAAGGCTGAAGAGTTGTGTAAGATTGTATTGGCTGGAAATGAAAAGGCACTGGGTGCAGGCCATCCAAATACTCTAACAATAGTCTACAAGATGGGAGTGGTATTTTATCGGCAAGGGCAATATAATAAGGCACTAGAGTGGTACAAAAGAGCATTGGCTGGGAGAGAAAAGGTGCGAGGTGCGGACCACCCAGACACTCTTGCAATAGTCAGCAATATGGCAGTGGTGTTTCATGAGCAAGGACAATATAATAAGGCACTAGAGTTGTACAAGCGAGTATTGGCTGGGAATGAAAAGGCACTGGGTGCAGACCACCCAGATACCCTTACAACGGTCAACAACATGGCACTGGTATTTTATGAGCAAGAGCAATATAATAAGGCACTAGAGTTGTACGAGCGAGCATTGGCTGGGGAAGAAAAGGCACGAGGTGCAGGCCACCCTAACACCCTTGCAACGGTCAATAATATGGCACTAGTATTTGACAAGCAAGGGCAATATAATAAGGCACTGGGGATGTATGAGCGGGCATTGATTGGGCAAGAAAAGGCACTGGGGTTAGACCACCCAGATACTCTTAAAATAGTGTACAACATGGCATGGGTATTTTATAAGCAAGGGCAATATAACAAAGCACTGGAATTGTATGAGCGGGCATTGGCTGGGCAAGAAAAGGCACTAGGTGCAGGCCACCCAGATGCCCTTCTAACTGTCCACCATATGGCAATAGTACTCTATTACCAAGGACAATATAATAAGGCACTAGAGTTGTGTGAGCGGGCATTAGCTGGGCAAGAGAAGGCACTGGGTGCAGACCACCCAGAAACCCTTACAGTGGTCAACAACATGGCACTAGTACTTCACGACCAACGGCAATATAATAAGGCACTAGAGTTGTATAAGAGGGCATTGGCTGGGAGAGAAAAGGCACTGGGTGCAGACCACTCAGAGACTCTTATCATTGTCGAAAACATGGCTGCTTTATTTGAATGTATGGGGCAGTCCGACAAAGCGAGGGAGTTTCGGGAGCGAGCGTCTAAAGGGACTTCCACCAACGCTAGCAAATAAGCCACATGCAACGAAGTGATATTATTATTATTATGATACGACAGAGGTGCATGGGAGAAAGGTGAGTGGACAATGACTGAAGCTTTGGGGAGTCAAATAGTTCGAAGCTCATTGGTCATATCAGCAATAAAATAAAAAAAAAAAAAAAAAAATAAAGTGCCAGGCTCGTCACGTACACTCCAGATTTTACCTTTGCCATATCAGCGCCCGGATGCTAATGCTCCCATATCACCACGTGGGCAGACAAGGTGGACATCATTTTGTACGATTTTTCAATATAATCTAATCTTTTAAAATCAAAAACAGGTTGCCATGGTTCCACTAGAATTTAGTCATATGGAGCCAGAGCATTACAGTCTACCTAATTTCGTTTTAAGGTGCTGGACAAGCCTCTTCTAAAGCCCGAGAAATCGAACAAGGGCCCTCAATTATATACTGCTCCATGGCACTTCTCGTTACCTCCATCACTTGTACACCAGCATTCCACTTCTACCACGGCATGTGTCAGTTCACAAAGTAAAAAACGCCCACGCTCCTTCAACCCATCCCCTCTTCAGCAGCGCCTCCGATAGCGCCTCCGACGTACTCCACCCCTTCAATACCCCCGCCGCCTCGTTCGCCCCAATCACCCTGTTCCATTCCACTGCCCGCCCCATACATCATATTCGTACGATCCCGCTTAGCCTCTTCTTCCTTTTTGGCTATAGCAATATTTCAACGGGATTTGATGTTGCTAAAGCCATATCTGATAGCTATACGATGGGGCACCGAAGCTCTGTACGTCAGCATTGCGATCAAACTGCCTATGGCACCTAAAACATGTTTGGGAACTGCTATCGATAGGCTGCGTTGTAAGTCAGTATATTTCTAATTTATATATATATCAGCTAATGGCATATTATAGCGGCTGAACTTAATGCTTTGCTCCGGCGTTATGGACTGCCTATGCAGGGACTTTTGGTAGATCGTCAACGCTTGGTTAAGAGATTTATTGGCATTCAGGTCACTGGTGTTGGCGTTTAGTTTAGTTTGCTGGTGGTTTTCAACAATGGAATTCCAATTAAGGGTGTCTATTAGAGGCGGGTTCTTTGTTTTTGTTACTATTCCTTCTATCAAGTGGTTTGCATTATTTGGTGTTTAGGCATTACGGAAAGGATTGTTTTAGGTATCTTGATTGCTCTTAAGTGTTATGATTACGAATGAATAGAATTGATATTTCTTTTTTTTTTTCTTTCTTTTTTTGTGGTTCGTAGGGTTACGTTGATTTATTTATTTTCATGTTAAGATATACCCGTCGGGTATGATATTGAATGAGGTTCTCTAATTTATTTATTTTCAAATGGTGGTGTCAGGGAGCGATGCCCCCTGACGTATGAGGGTACTCGGATTAATTTCGAACTACAGGGGGTTGCGGGTATGCAACGAAGTTCATGTACTGGTATGATAGGGCGTTGAGGATAACCGGGATAAATCGTGTGAGCTGGTTCCCTTCTCCCAGGCTCGCACGACAGGATGCCTGTAATTACGCTTTATGGCTAGCCCCCCTTCCTGATCGAGCCTGTCACCTTGGCAAAGGTGTATCATAATCCAGGTTAACCCACCCTTTTGCGTAAGATATTTCACTCCGGTCGCGCTATCATACATTTGTTGGTACAATAAGGTCGCTTCAGGTAGGTTACGAATTATCCTTTTTTTTTCAGTTTAAGGACTGATGATTTGTTGTAGGATTAGATAAGCAAAGTCGGTGAGGAGCTT
Source organism: Kalaharituber pfeilii (assembly GCA_015179045.1). Classification (NCBI taxonomy): domain Eukaryota; kingdom Fungi; phylum Ascomycota; class Pezizomycetes; order Pezizales; family Pezizaceae; genus Kalaharituber; species Kalaharituber pfeilii. The sequence continues at coordinate 1,361,825 of WHUZ01000007.1, read as the reverse complement.
GTGTCCCCTGTGAGTTCAAGTTTTGTTTGTGTAAGTTAATACTAATCAGTTAGCAGGACTTGTTACAATAGGAGATAAGACAAAAAAAAAAAAAAAAATATTTATTTGTTTTTGATAACCACAGTGAGTAACAAGGAAAGAAGCAAAAGCACAAGTGGATTAAATCATATTCGAACATATCTCTTCTGGACACAGAGAAGAGATTAGGTTTTGAGTTTCAGTTATATCAAAGTGGTTCCCATTAGTGATATAATTGCAGCGATGGGGAGTGATATCTAGCAAGGGAGATGATGTGTTAAAAAAGTTGAAAGAGAACATATATAACATTGATCATATTGGATTTGAAGAATATCCTTCGGTGTCAACTGCAGACTTTAGCGAAGCTAATGTCAGTGATCTGGCATATGCCATTATTGGTCCAGTGCTGAGTTGTTTGAGATGCAAAATGAGAAGAGACTTATGTTTGCGCAGGGAGGAACAGATTGTTTCAGTAGATGATGAGACAGGTGGAAAAGAGGAATTTGTTATGGATGTGGTTTGAGATCACCAAACCTAAAAATGATCATAATAATATTCATCCATAAATAAATATTCATAACGGAATACCATTAACCATTACTAAACAAATCAACCAACTTTTAGGGGAAAAGAACCACCACATATCCCCACTACGTATACCTATCTTTGGGCAACCACTTCCTTTGCAACAATCCCTCCATGACTTAATGCAAAATAGATACAATCCACCACAACTGAATAGTGTTGTTTGGGGAAAAAAAAACCAGCACATATACCGGAGTACCCACTATGTATGCCTATCTTTGGGCAACCACTTCGTTCGCAACAATCCCTCCATGACTTAACGCAAAATAAATACAATCCACCACAACTGAATAGTGTTCAATCCACCTCTTCGAGTTTCGGTCCATCGTCGGAAATAATACGATCATCTCTTCTGTCATTCGAAACGATTTACCATCGTATTCGATCATTTGCCAAGATTTCCCGGTTGTAACAAAACCATACACCTTGCTTCCATCACCATTGTTATCACCCATGTCCTTCAGTGCCAGTAAACACTGCTTCAATGCTTGCCCGAGGGACGATTGATTTGACTCCACAATAAGAATAAACCTTTCTTCTTTATATGTGATGCGATCTACCACAACGAACTCTTCTGTTCCTCCTGTCTCACCATCTTTAGAAACAATCTCTTTATCTGTCCTCAACCGTAAACTTGGTCGCTCACTCCTGAGCATAAAACCCTCCACTATTGGACTTAGGATTGAAAAAACCAAATGGCTGATGTTGCTCTCTTTGAAATCTGCATCTGCTTCCGTGGGCTTTCCTTCGATTCGGAGGTATCTAACGATTAACCTATACACCTCTTGCTTGATGTCTTTGAATTTCTCAGCTTCTACGGCTTCCTCGCTTGCCACGACTCCCAACATCTCCCCAACAGGTATCTCGTCGAGTAAGTCAAGCCTAAATCCTAGCCTTTTCTCCGCTTCTGCTAAGGTGAACTGGAATATGACATATTCCACTTTGTTTTGCGCTTCTTCTGGTTGGTGGCTTCGTCACCCATGCTCTAAAACTCCTACCAACCAATCAGTATCCCTCAACATAAATCCAATAGTCACTTACGTAACCTCGTACCTATACACAACCGAATAAACCGTACTAAACCAAAGGAACCGAACCTGCTGACTGACTAACAGTGCTGGAACGTAACGGAGGTGAAGCGAAGCGTAGCGCAGCGAAACCGTAGCGAAACCGTAGAGAAGTGAAAGCCCTGTTTGGTTGCAGTAGGTCGTACTATAGTTTAGACCTATCATAGCATAAGGAATTGAAGCTGGAGTCAAAACCGGGGGGTGCGCCACTAGACCAGGAGCCCCAGTTATTAACTGGGGACCCTTGGACGACCCCCCGTCTAGCTAGTCTGGTTGCTCCCCTGTTAATAAGGCCAGCCAAAAGAAATTCGGGCCAGACTGGCCCAAAAAGGGGGGGGTATTAAGGCCAGGCTGGCCCAACGCTCTTTCTCATGCCCTGTCACTGCCCCTGCTACATTTTTACGCTATGCACTGCATAGCGCCCTGAATTGACTCCAGCAATCTCTCTTTATGCCAGCAAAAACACACAGACTCCTGTTCAATGCCATCAATGTTTTTTATTTAGCAACACAGTGTCTGGTACATGATCCCGTAGACTATTCTAGTTAGAAAAGCACGTCCACCCTAAATTGACGCGTTTTCAGTACTATCAATTGCAACTAATAGATTCTATCCCTTCTAAACTAGCATTTCAAATGTATAAAATATATATTTCACTGTTATCTTCTAATATAGACACTTCTTTCTCCATTTAATTCAACTGAGAGAATTTATGAATTATTGTCTAATCTGGGATAGGATTCAGTCGCAACATTTCAATCTGGTATCGCCAAGTAGGTTTATTATGGTTGCCATCACACTTAAGACAGTTAGGTGCTAAATTAAAAACATTATGGCATTGAACAGGAGTCTGCGCATTTTTGCTGCCATCGAAAAGGTTTTCTCCAACATTATCATATAACTGGACCAAGCAGAAAAGACTACCAATGCGGCAGAGTATTTTCAAGTCTGCATGTTACCGGTGTATCTCTTGTAAAATATTAGAAAAACCCATACTCATCATATCCACCCTGTTGCACAACGCCAACTTCCAATCTCGAACAGCCAACTTCCTCAGCCTATTGTTTCTGAGGGCTTCTGCAGGTGAGAGAACTCGAGGATACTTGATACTGCTATTCAGCTGAGAGGTTAATAGATCATGAGCGTTGAGAATGCGAGATGCGTCACTAATTATCATCTGCAACTGACGGGTTAGAAATAAACCCAGCGCCAAGATCGGGTGCGTAATTCCTGAACTGGTAGTACAACTTTCCGCAATGAGCAAGACCCGCATCCATCAGAGCTCCAAAGAAATCTGTTTCACACCCAATGAGATTGCTCAATATTTAGATGTTGCCATAATGCCCTTCAAACAGCCAGCTGAATTAATGATGCAGTATCGACAATGCGAACGTACAAGTTGCTGCTGACGTCCTGGGCAAGGTTTATCACAATCGCGCGAACAGGAAATTGTTCAGGGCGACAGGGCTTGTGTTCACCCTAGGCTTATGCTACTATTTACTGGTTGCAAACTCTTATAAAATACCCTAGCTATAGTGAAAAGAAGAGCTATAGTGAAAGTGAAGGGCTTTTCAGGACTGATTAATTCAGCAACTGGTAAAGTCTACTTTGTATAGTGAGATACTGGGGAGGGGACATCAGTATTGCCTTATGTAATAGGCTTAGCATAGTGGTGATTTAATTTAAGTTATCTCAATACAAAAAAGAGAAAAAACTTATTAGTGTATCGACTGCTTCAATATCATAGACTTGAAGATAATTGTCATCGGGGCTAGGGAATAATTTGTAGAAGTCTTCTAAGTCATTTCTCCTGGGCACTGTCCCACCTTCAGGCAAGCACAACATATCTTCCATTGCTCTAGAGCTGGGCGTCCAAATCGGCGTTGAGGTAGTCTCATACCAAGCCCCTCGGGCACTCTACGAGCGCAGCGAGGGCGCTGAGGAGGTGGCGGTCACTGAATTTGCACTTGAGACCTGAATATCATACACTGAAAATTTCCGCATTTGACAATATTTTCACCCCCTGCCTGCTTGGGGCCAGCACGTGACCCGTCGCTATAATGAAAGCTTGCTATAGTGAAGAAAATCGGTCGGATTCTTGGCCTTCGTTATAGCCAGGGTTGCCTGTATGCCAGTGCACATCTCAGGCACAGGAACAGTGCACATGTCTTCTCGATGTTTTTTATTACAGTGCTTGAGAGGAAGGTCAATGCACTTGTAGTGAGATATTAAATATCATGAATTTATGCAACCAATATTGTTTTTACTATTTCCACAGAATACCAGTACCAGCAGCCCAACCAGACCACCAGCAGCCATAGCATAACTATTAGATCATGTAGTTAGTCCTGGCAGTCAATATAACATGGGTTTATGCAGCCTCGTCAGTCTCGTAGTAGGCGAGTGCAATCCCGCAAGTAAATGTGTACGTTTGCATTTTGATATGATTGATCGGCATGACAAGGCCAAAAGCAGTGAAACTAGGGCATCGAATTTAGCGAGGTTTTGCCCGCCCAAGAGATATGATAAACAATTCATGGTTGTTGAGATTGACAGGGGTATTGTAATCGGGTAACTTATGGGTGGTCGGGAACTGGGATGCGCTCCGATGAAACATGGGGGCCCCCGGGACGGCAGACACGTTTTATATGCACATATATCATAAACTCTTATTAAAAAACGTCATATCAAGCGTCAACCTATTTCCCGGAAGCTAAAATATCTATAGATAGTGAGGTGTAACATAAAGTATTCGAACTTAGCCGACCTAATATATTCTTCCACCCTCTCCTACTGGTATCTCCCCTACCTGTTCACTTCTCCAATTCTCCGCTTCTACCATCGCAATCACTCATACAAACTAACCTCAACCCCTCACACAACGTCAAAAAAAATGCCCTCTCTCCGTTCCCTCACCCTCCTCACCACTCTCGCCACTCTCGCCACTCTCACTGCCGCGCACGTCCACACCCACAATCTCACCAACACCTCCGATATCACCATCTCCGACGACAACCACTGCCATACTCACACCGATACGGGAGTTGAAGATTGTGTGGAGGGGTATAATCATACTCATGATCATGGCGATAGCGAAGATGACGGTAGGTTTTGACCAATCCCGTGAAAAAGAAGAGAGTGTTTTCTAAACAATGATGGGGGAAATAAATAGGATCTGCGGGAACGAAAGTGGGAATCTCTGTCGGTAGCGGTGGAATTTCCGGACTGGCAGTGGGAGTGATGGCGGTAGTGGTCGGGGGAATGGTAATTGGGGGTGGATTATAATAAGTTGGAAGGTTTTTCTGGGTGGAGAGGAAGAAGTGCAGCTTTATGTTGCGGGAATCAGAAGAATATATTTCAGAGGCGGTTAATGGAAACGGAGAGGGCATGGAAAGCATGACGGATACAGGAGGATTGTGACCACAGGAATCTTTTCTACCTTATTTTAATGCCGCAGGAGTGTGTTGCACATAGAAAACTTGAGGGTAAAGCGATCCGTTTGCTAGAAACCCACAATGATCCGGTCAACCTGTTTTGTTCAGCTTTATGCCCAGGAGCCAAGACCCCTTGGGATCGGCGGATCTGAGCGCAGCTCCAGGTTTATCGCCTACGGAGCGCACTTGCAGCTGCGATATCTTAATCTTTTTTGCCCTTGAAATGCAAGCAGTTGATGGGTAGTTAGCGTGCGGGTTGAATTCAGAGGCAGAAGGTGATTCAGGTAAATTTTACACAGGTTCCGGAGTTGAATTCTGCGGCTGGGGTGCGGTTGAGGATAAATTAGACAATGCATGAGTTGAGCAGCGGCGGCGATGCAGGTGAGGGTAAATGTTACAGCGCACAAGCTACATTCAGCGATGGAGAGACTGTTGAGGGTAATTTACACAGCGTGCGAGTTATATTGAGTAGCACAGAGAGGTAGATGACTCCGAGCAACCAGTTACGCGCCGGCGCTACTCTTCTTTTTCGGCATTTCAGTATTGAGCCCTTTCTATTGGCTCTTCCCATCGGATTGACAGGGTCAAGCGCTTAGAAATCCTTATAACTTCGCCCCAAGGGGAACTTGAGCAGTCAGGTATCTTCGGGAAAATTAGAACAAATGACTCAGCTCACTGAGAGCATTCGATCCGTTTAGGTTTTGCAGGTGGGGACATTATGGTTGCGAAGTCGCTTCCAGTTGCTCTGTCAAGGTGCACGTAGCTGCCTGTCGCAGTGTCTCTACTTGAAGTACCGCTAACGATATGGTGCTAGAGCATGCTAGTATGAAATCTCTGAATTCTCCGGGTGGTCCATCACGCTTTACTTCCCAGCCGTCCATAGTCTCCTTTCCGCTGTCCTTCATAGTAATAAAATAGAAAAAATATCCATATTAAATGAAATAAAAAAGAAACTCAGAAACAAAGAACATGGAACAACCCAATAGACCCCCCTTTTTTTTAGTGATAATGATATTCATGAGAACAAAAATCAACCGCCTTCCCAAATTTGCTTGAACCAGCTGAAACAAAGAAGCCAATATAGAAAGATCATGAAATTGAACACAAGAACCGTCGTAGATATATGCTATCACGTCTCAGTGTTAGTGGTTCGTTTTAAATGAAATTCGTGAACAGAAAAAAAGAAAATAAAGAAATAAATCTTTTTTTTTTTTTTAAAAAAAAAAAAAAAAAAAACAGAGATGAGATGCTAACACATAAACCCCTGGAGGAATACCTATAAGAATCAAGATTGATGCAATAACATAAAAGCAAAGTGGAGAGGAAGTAAATCGCAAAAGAAAACGCCTCCTTGGACCCCTGAAGTAGAGGCTCCATTTCAGCACGCTGGCGCCCATCATTAGGGCAAAAGAGGAACCGACACAATCGTGAAACGTGAGAAACGGAAGAAGGAAAGAAGCAAGTGACAATGAAGAGGCACGAGAAAAAAGTTACTCCAAAGCAAACTCCATCAGTTCCAGATATCAAGAAAAGCACTCGATACAAGAAACTCGCCCATAACCGAAATGAAACGATGCTTAATTCGTTTCCCGTCATTAAAAGCTGGGAACTTGGGAGGCACCTGCCCACTGGAGGTCGGTGCTCAGTAGTCCAAATAGAGGATTAAAATGGGAAAGCAGATGCAGTCCGTTGCGGACTCCATGTTAGATTCCAAACCCGTAGTATCCGTAAATGCCACTAATCTCGCCAATAGCGCAACCTGTCTTGCGATTACCCCACCATTTACCGCCCATCTTCCACGGTCGGTCTCCGTCGTCTGCTAGACTCTTTTTAATGACTTCTTCGCCTTTGGGGTGGACGCCGGCCTCGGCACGAACGAACCATCCCCTGCGGCCCTGGTCTTTTACTCTCCATCCAACCTTTTTTCCCGGGACTGGGCGATCTTTCAATCCGGAAATCACCTTCTCGCTGAGCTCAATAACTTGTAGCGGATAAGAGCTCGGCAAAAGGAGGTTGCAAGTTTGTATGTAGAGGAGTGCGGCTGGATTGATCGACGCAATGCCAGTGCAGTCCAAGTAGTGAAGAGTATGTTTGACCGGATCCTTTGTGTTCTCCTCGTCCTCCGCGTAGCCAGGCTCAAGGATGCTACAGACATCTTGGACACTTAGATCAGCATACCCAATTGACAGTTCTTCCAGGTGCTTAGCCAGACGCCGCAAAAGTGGTACGTGTTCCGAGACAATCTTAGCCCCCGAGAGATTCAATGACTTGAGGGAGAATGGCAGCTTAGGGAGGAGTTTATCGACATCGTTGACAGAGAGTAACCGGTATCGAGAGGTTTCAAATAGGAGGTTCAGATACACCAAGTTCTGGGTAGCAGGATGTTCAATGAGGAAGTCCACGACAGCAGGCCCCTTCAAACGATTACACCTCGATAGTGAGAGATGGGTTAACCTGGCAGTGTGGGGGATGGTCTGAAGCATAGCATCTGTGACTTGCATATGTGTGAGATCGAGATGTGTGAGGAAAGGAAGGCGAGGAAGCAATGTAGAGATGCTAGACATATGAACAGTAGTACATCCATGCAAGCCGATTCGTTTAATGGGCATTTTCTCCGGCAACGAAGAGTTCGTGGGCACAAGCACTTTTGCCATGCCATCTACAAACTCCTTATCTGTCATTCCACAGAAATCCAATGCTTGAAGGTATGGAAGATCACAAAACAACTTCTGCAGCACGCCAGAGTCCATGTCCATACCCATGGACTCATTCGCTAGAAATTCCTGCAGCTTAGGCGTGAGTGTTAAGCATGCCTTCAGGGTTGTGGCAGTCAATTTTTGAATTTCAAAGTTCATTCTCATTGTCCTGCCCAAGCCAACGGAAGTAAATGAAGAAAAGTCTGCTCTCCTTACCAGCTCTCCCAGTTCGGGATACTTCTGGATATGAGATAGGAACTTGGAGAATATTGTGGAATGGGGAAAGGAGACATGTGAGTAGAGAGTAGCCAATGTATGGTAGTGGAAAGTACGTGATACTAGAAGGCAAGACGCGAGGTCCTTATTGCGGGTTGTATAACCATTGGTAGGAGTAGTGATGGCTAGATGAGGCATAATTTGATCTAAATTTACACTGTATCAGCATCTAAGGCTCATTATGAGCTCAAAGGAAGGCTGAATAAAGCTATTTCTCTTACCAAAAATTTCGGCAGGAAGCCTCTCAATGGGTGCCCGGTTGTCGAGCTCCATTACGTCTGAAGACACCAAATTCGTCAAGTCTGCTGCTGAATTTGATCTCGATATAACTGAGTCGGATGGGATGGGGACCCAGAGAGGTCTGTCTAATTGATGTTGTGTAGGTACAGCTACTTCACCAATGTCACTGATCTCGAACGTTTGACAAATTCCCGTTGTATCTTGATGATAGTAGTGTGAGCACTGATCAGTAGGGCTTGAAGGCATGTTGACTGTGGGGACAGTGTCCGAGGTCTTTATAGGCGTCATGCTGTACTCTGAGCTTCTGCGTGGCGATGGTGGCAGCAAGTGTGTAATGATCGTGACAGGAGCCCTGCGAGGGACTAGATGCGAAGGATGGAGTGCAGGGGATACCCAGAGGGATTTGGTAATTGAAACTGCCAGAATGTAACGTTGTCGGTGTGGGGTTTAGGTTTGACGATGCAACAGTGGAACAGAGTAGAGCAGGTTAGTTTGTCGGGGGGGAGGGGAGGGGGGAGGGTGGGAGGCGGGGGGAGCGAATGGGAGGGTTTGCTGTCTGGTGGGGTGGAATGGTATTCTGGGGAAAATCGGCAGGTAGGGATTTGATAATTTGATGCAGGTGTGCGTAAAATGGCACAACCTGGCCGCTTGTGCACGGGCCGGTGCTTTATGAATGTCGCGGACGGGGTGTGTCCCACTGAGATGCCTCTGCGCTGCACCCTGCTGGGCCTTGCAATGTGCTCGGGTGGGGTGGTGGAATGGCGTGTGGGAGGCGGGCGGGCAGCAGATCTGATTGCGGTGCCGAGACCGGGTGGGTTGGGCTATGGAGCTGACCGTGGGACTGTGTACGAGTACTCAAGCACTGCACTGTTCTTGGGGCAGCGGGCAAGCTGGGCCAGCACCGGGCAGGCGGGAATGCTAAATACTCATGCCCGCACTCAATCCAGGCGGCGGGAGAGTGACCATCGAAATTTTTTTCTTCGGACGTCGAGGGCGCCAGAGTCAAGTAAGGTGTGGATATCCGCCAGGCGGTCCTCGCCGGCTAGTGTGGGCCCAGAGGCCTTAGGTTTCTCTACTTGATATGATACGCTGCCCTGCGGGCTGGCCCAGCTGGGCGAGCCCTCCCGAGCGCCCCAAGCACACGCCATAATGAGCACACCACGCCCAATCGCCTCTGGTGCCATTGAGATCCTGTCCAGCACCAATTGCAAGCCGAACCCCACAGGCGCCTTCCTCCCCCCCCTCCCCCGTTCCCCAGCTGCTGCAACCTGCTCGGTAGCGCTCCCGTGAGCATGCCTCCATTGACCAAGAGTACCCTATTATGAGATAATTTGCAAATCAAAATAAAAGTCGCACCTGGTGCTCCTCCAACGGCCAACCCTCTCCTCCGCCCCCCTGCGACAATCATCACTCGCCCCTACTCCCTATTACGTACCCCCTCGCCCATGAAGCTGGCCAGCTCGCTTGTTCGCCCCTTTCCGCCCCCTACTGCCAAAATAGCAATCTGTGACTAATGGATACTGTCCGCCTGCACCACGTGCAAGCTTCCTTTGCCTACGACAATCCTGCTAGAGCAGAATTGCTCTTGGCTGCCCCAAATCGCGGTGTCCGCCTGATCTGGTTGCTGGTCTGATGCGCCGTCGGAAGCGTCACAATTAGCTTAGAATTGCGCTACCTTGAAAATTGGAATCATGTCGATGCTGCCTTTGTTTTCTTTATGGCAAATTTGCGAGAGAGCTTTGGATGAGGTTCTGTGAACGGACCAGGATCATGAAGCACCCATGACCTCACGCTGCAGCCCAAATTTCAATTTCAGGTGCACATATGCTAGATGCAACCGCAGTTGAAATTTTGTTACTTTTGTCCGTACGTTGTACCGATTAAATATGAAAAAGAAAGGAGAGGAAATAAATAAACGGAAATAAAAAAGAGAAGGAAGGTTTCGCGTCGGAGTTTTGTCGCGGCGGCCATCGTCATTCATTGACCGTCGTTGTCGAAATGCTAGCTAGTAAAATATGTATTCGGACGTAGCGCATAATGTGCATTAGTACCCCTGTCCGAATACATATTTTACTGGCTAGTAGACATGCTAGATACCCGAACATACAAGCACTTGCTTTTTCCAATCGCCAAATTTTCTTTTCCTGCTGCTGTTAGTCAGAGTCTCATTTTCACTTTTTATGCATGCATACTTACTTGCCACTGGCTCTGCTCGGCTCGCCTCCGGAACAGAACACCTACATACTGAGGATTATTTAGACTAAGGATTATTAACTTGGTATTCTGCTGACATCACGATTCTCGTAAAGGGTCGACCGGCTCAACTCAATATTCTCCTTGCGATTGATCTTACATGCGAGAAGGCGAGAACGGAGTGTTCGAGTACGAGTACTTGTGTGTATAGATGGGAGGGCCTGTTACTGCGAACGTTCTAGTCAAAACCGATGTCGCTGAAACAAAGCACCGGAAAAGCCAACACTGCATTAGATTTTACGTAAATTTGAAAGATGGTGACGAGGCTACAGGAATGGCGCAAACTTGAGGAGCCCTCAAAAATCAGGTATCCTAGAGAGGGCACGTTCCATAAGTTACAATGAGCACCCTTTCTTTTTGGAATAATGTTGTCATCACCAGATTCGCAGTTTACCAGCCTACTTTTGTTCCCCTTTTTTTTCCGTTACCAATATATCCCTGTTGCGGCCCCATACTTGGTAGAGTTTCCTTTTTGTTTGTATCCTACCGTCAAGACCTTCCGGATCTAGCTTGATTGGTTGAACCCTATCCAAAGGCATGCAGGGTTTGGTTTATGTCAGTCAGTGTGCTACATCCAGGAATCTTCTAGGTGGGCAGCTTCCCCGCGTTCTCAGTTTTCGCGTCAAAAAAAAGTTGGTGACAAGCTAGTGAATGTGCCCCTTCAGGATGTGATTTGCAATGTCTGAACGGATGTTGCCCAGTTGCGTCAGGAGAATGGCAACGGTGCTAAGGGAAGTGGCTTGCAAGCGTTTGCTTGAGAACAGGGGGGCCGTTCTGTATGCACACAGCAAAATTGACAGAGACTGTTTTATTTCTTTTTGGTAAATTGAGTGGTGTACCGGGGAGTTGGAAATCAGATCTTCAAATTCTGTTGTGATCCCTGTGACCTGCTGGAATCTCAAGATGGCCTCAATGACCTGACCGTCTCTATGGTCCCTATACGTTTTGGATAAGCACTCAAAGCTGGCCAAGTAACGTCCACAGTTCAACATGTTCTTGGGGGGGCTTAGACGCTCGAGAACACAGCCGGCACCAGCAGACTGGCGGCTCATCGTCCAAACCAACATCGGAGCTCCTGTTGACAGTGCTATGATGTGCACTGCTGAGTAGTGAACCTCACTCCGCCGGTGACACATCCAAAATGCTCAGGTTCAGACATGCCTTGTGTTGGTGTGACTGCACACTCGCGTTGGCTAAGTTTTACGTACCAGAAAAGGTGATCATGGGAAGGCGGTTGTGCTAGATCACTGTGCTAGCCCGATGGTGCATCCGGGCTTCCTCATTAGCGATGCTCGGCAGAAACAAATTAAAACATTACCAAATTAGAATCGAGTACGATAAAAGGCTTACTGCACTTGTAAGCAGATCCACAGTGGACCCCAAACGCAGACAAGAGAATATGCATAGGACTTGCCGGGACGATGTGTGAGTCGCCAAAATAAGGTAGTAGTCAAAGGCACTAGTCTGGTTGCAACCGCAGACACAAAGACACAAGGATTGATGGTTGCCTGTCTTCCTTTTGCTTGTATATTTGGTACTCTACCCAGCCTGAGAACAGTACCCAATGTAAGAGACGTTTAGTGCCAAGAAATAATAGCAAAGACAAAATACTAGTGTGGGCACGAGGACACAGTTGGTAAGCCAAGTGGTTCGAGACTGAAGCCAAGTATTCAACCCCTGCAGCAATATTAATTTCACCATATCCACTCACAGTACTCTATGTACATGCCTACGCTCACGAAATCATAAATTAAATCTGCGCACCCGGAGTGCGGTAAGGACAAGCTGGTTATAGGGAGTTACTTGCTAATATTCCTAATGTCTGATGGGCGGCCATTAGCGACAGGGAAAAAGACCATTGGGGGGCGGAGGCATACAAGTAATCGATGACAGAAGATTTAAATTTCCTATTGCTTCATATTTCCTTTTTCACTTATGTGCCTCAGACAGTTGGATTATGCGTTCTAGGAATTAGCTGCAAGGTTGGCTTGCAGCAATCGGATCGTTCGCCCATCTCTACAATTTCTTCCACTCTTCCTTATAGAGTGCTGCCCTGCAAATACATGAACCACTGGTGTCATGATTCTCAAAGCAGCTCAAGCAAGGACATACCGTACCCAATACATACCACATGAAGTCAGTCCCATATACAGTATTATACTCTAACGGTATTTCATCCTGTAGTCAGCTGCAAGGTGATACGGGAGTAACGGAAGTACCATTTACGCGTATCCATGCACTGATCAAACACCTGCAAAGCACCTCTTTATGCAGATATATCTCAAAGTATGCCGCATTCTTCCCCCCATGCCACCCCCAACATTCTTTCATAAGTGTAGAGTACACAACAAAGTCCAAAAGCCCTCGGAATCTTCAGCCTAAGCCAATGCAGCCAGCACATACCAATTCATTGCCCGCTTAACCCCTTGAGTCACTCCACTCTCACTCTGCTCATTCTTGAGGCTACCGCCGTCTACGTTCGTGGCTCATGAAGTAACTTGTGTATGAGTACTAGGCCCCTCAGGCATGTAACAATTTCCTACATGTCCTTACACGTTCCGTGCTCGCTGGTATGCTCTGCTGGGATTCCACGAAACTCGCATTTCCGCGGAGCAAGCTTCAGACCAAAGGAAACGTGCATACCTTGCGCAATTGGCCCATCTCTACAGCAAAGATTGCGGCAATTGCGTAAGGACTGATAAGCCATAGCAGCAAGCCTTTCCATGTTTTCAGGTGATCAGTTCATGCAAGGTATCGGAACATTGCAGCCCCAATGACCATGGTGACATTAGTATGGTCATTTGGCATCGGGAATGCCAGTGGTGCCTAATTTCAATTGAATATTGCGAGCAACTGCAACATCGCTCATTGATAACATCTCAAGATCAAGCATATGCCCTCATGTAGGCTCACCCATACCCAAATACCACCAAAGAACCTTCGTCTCAGGGTACCGGTATATTGCTACTAAGCATTCAAGTTAGAAACACAGATCACAGTATATAATGATTGATTGCCGGGTTGGCATAAGCTTCTTGCGTGTGACTTGGATCTGACACAGAGCAGGAAGTTAGATTCGCATTCTGTCAATTGAATTCCGAGCAGTCAAGTACAATTTTCATTCAATTTCACAAGCTCCGATTATTATCATTCAAAGGAATCAAGTGTAACGGCCTTGCGCTGGAATCTAAATTATTATACGCGGATAGCTCGGCACAGGCTGGAAATGTATATATTTAATAATGCCAGCGGATATCTCGGAGGAAATCTAAAAAGCTCTAGCACCGCTAAAAACGCTTCAGTGTGCGTGTACTTATTATAGGTACCAGTTATAATAACATGCGGTTAAGTTTGTTTTACGAAATCACCTGAAGTGACACCGATATCGGATCTCACTGTAATGCATATATGTAAGTCTCACAATAATGTAGGACCTTTGACCTCCGGGCCGGAGTTTCCTAATGCGGTCACTTGCAATTGTATACCCATCTCCTTTTGGAAGTAGCCCTTCTTGGCACTAGCGGTGGGATTTAAGTTGCCGAATACGGTAGTCTTGGCAAATAAGGAAGTCATGACTCAGCATTCTGGACAACACAGTACAAATGGAGTGCATACAAATCGAGTTTGCTAGCAATTGCGTGTACTCGCCGCTAGACTGTTTATAGTCTCGCCCCTGCCTTGTTTAACCATAGCAATCATACAGTTGGTGACGATGTTACAGCTCTCTACTTATTCTGAGAGCAAGCGGTATGAGCAGCAATGGCAGGCTTGGCATTAACGTTCCAAAGTGTGGCAATGTCAGCAATGGGCGGCAAGGGAACTGTACTTACGTGCTGCGATCAAATTGCGAGTCGGATGTTGAGAGTTGCCACTAACTGTTAGCCAAACTTTTGGTGAATTCTTGAGAACAAACTCATTGTCGTCAGTTGGTTTTCGCTAGCCCCAGACATCCTCCGCTTGTGTACTAGCCTCACAACCAGACTACTTTGCCTCTAGCGCGCCAAAGTATCCCAGACAGGCAGTTACTGAACAGGGAATTTGAAGTCACCTTCGCGGTCCTGCGTTATAATGGGGGCCAAACAGTCACACAGACGCTCAGTATCGCTACAAGCCCAAGCCTACTATTCTGCGCCCTCCCTTCTACCCCTTGTTGATTCACACATACAGGTTTCTGTCGTCTCCTGCATTGCTGCTGATCGCAATCAGGGTAACGACGCTAGAGAAAGCGCGGATCCGGACGCACAACAAGAGATAATGCCAACCGAAGCGACAGCAGGACAAGCGGCAAAAACAGCAGAAGGAGCCTCAAAAGAAGAACAACTGTGGCAGCCCGTCCGGAGCAGGCGTCGTAGAAGCAGTAGATGTAAAGTTCACGCTGCTATGACAGGAATAATACTGCATTCAATAACAACTATCCGTGTTCGACATAATGATGATAAAAAACAGAATGAGAAGTCAACCCGTACATATACCCGCACACTGGCTGAAGGCCCCTCCCCACAGTCTTCCCTACAGTTCTCCCTATCGGTCCAACCATCCCTCCGTCGCACTCACAAACCATCCGACGGCACAACAATTCCTCCGACCCGCATAAGCCTCATGCATGGGCGAGGGGCTAGATTAACGTTTCTCCAACAGTAGAGCCTCCGGAGGGAGAAGCGGAGGATGACGAGAAAAATGGCTACGCACGCTTCAAGGGAACTTTTATAGACCTCACTGGAAAACTATGGCCAGGCATTAGGAAATTAAAACTTAGACATATGATAGCACCAGCAATTCTGAGGGAGGAAGCCCATCCGCGGGGCCAATCTAGTATAGGTACAGCCTGGCTGCTGAAACATACCTGCGCTATGTAAGTCCTTCTTCAGACACGTTTTGCGTGTGGAGTTACTGACAGCAATAACAAGGTCAAAAGCCGGTTTGTATGGCAACATCGGTGTCTATGGGCCGTTTACGGTCAAGCTAAAGTGTCGGATCATAGAGTTGATGTGACGATCTTGGATCTAGAGAATCAGAGTCCAAAACCCTTACTGCACATGTTCGATTACGAGACCCTCAGAAATGTTCTAAGAACGCGCACTAAAAACATTTCCACGCGTATTTTATTGTACTAGTTGAGGATCTTTCCCCTGCGATGATTGAAGCTCTTGGTTCAGTGTTAGATCTAGATCTCGAATTTTTTCTTTTCCTCTTGAGGGCTCAGAGAGCTCTTATCTTGACAAAGCTCATCGCACTCAGGTGCGGGATGACAGCAGCCTACATTTCCATCCTACTGCATTTCTTGCACGTAAGAATTATTTTTCACTAACTTGGAAGAGCAAAGCGACTGAAGAACTTCAGAACCAATCTACACTCAGAGATGCAATAGAGATAATTGGCATGAAGGATGGGTTGATTAGATATCAGCAGCTTGAAGAATCCCTCTATGTCAATTCCAATATTTGGAGAGGAAGAGATATAATGGCTAAGGAGTATCCTGGCGCAGTTGTTGTGGCAGAAGAAAGGGCATCTGTCTACTTCAAGAATGAATATGAAAACGAAAAGATCCCAACTAGTGAGTTTACTAAAATGGCCTCCTTACTTTCCCTCTTAACTGGCCCTAAACGTTGGTTTTTAGTTGTGATACCCTGTGATCCTTCACGCAGAACCAAGCATCCTTTTTCAGGGCCTCCCAGGCATAGAAACTTCCCTTAAGGATGTCCTTCAATACAAAACATTTCGTATGACAGAGCCCATTACATTATACCAAACGTTTCACAGGGAAGAGCAACCGCACATTCCAGTCCGAAACAGGTCTACCACACGAATCGACTTTTTACCATATCTCTGTCTTACCTTACAGTCAGCGCAAGCTTCAATGCTTCTCGCGCATGCATGTTCGAACCCTGATTTCCATAATGTCTCAGTTTTACTACATTTTACGCTCACCAACTGGTATGGAGTATCTCAAGAGTTAGATGGAATTCTTGACAAGATTGATGCGAAAAGTCAATAAAAACAGTTCTGCAAGAGCGCATTTCAAGCTGGCGACATATAATGGGGAACTGGAGGAAGTACCTTGTGAACAATAGAAATAAGATTACTGCGACAATTCGGATAACTGACCAATTCGGCACCGAACTATGCACGTGCTCCAATCTTTCAACAAAGAAGTGTGACGAATTGGCGACTGATATAAGCGCTCTGAAGAGAAGCTACGGGGAACTATTAGAGTGTATTACTGGCCTCATCGAACGCAACGAGCGTACATTCACGGCTATAATGTCCTCTAAGTCCATTTTGGAATCTCAGAGGGCTATCTCTCAAGCCTCTCGCCTGACCGAGCTTGCATTTATCTTTATACCTCTCTCACTTGCGGCAAGTATTTTCGGGGTGGAGGTCCCAGAGTGAAGTGACAACTATACCCCCGCCCTCTTCGTAACAGTCTTCGCGGGTCTTGTTATAGGGGCATACCTGATTCGGCTTATTGTCAGAGCTAGGTTCTTGTGCTTATGGGGGGGAAAATGGAAAACAATCTTCGTAGGTTTGGAAAACTTGAAGCTAATGCTCCAATTCCTACACCTACGTTAGGTGGATTGTGTGCAAGCTAGGCCTCGCGGTGATCGGGTTGGGTATAACTGCTGCGGGAATTGCCTTTGTATGGAAATACGCAATGTCTAGACCGAGGAAGATTAGAAATACCGTGCTCCTGTGTCTTATTGGGACAGCATGGTGCATGGGCCTGTACATGTGGAGGGCTTGGGGCGTGGCATTTGGAGGTTACGACGAGATAGTGAAGCCTAACTCTGGGATGGAACAGAGGCCAAAAAGGGAAACTGCTCAGACCTACTACAGAGGCTAAGTTAGAGCTTTTGAGAGACATGTCGTGGAGAGATATTCTCTATCCAGAAGGGAAGCAAACCACGGTAAAGAATATTGAGAACTAGTGGGCACTTGAATTGTAAGGTCACATCTGTAAACGGAGGGTGTTTTCTCAATTTGACTGGTATTATTTTCATTTTTGTGAGCAAGCTAAAGAAAATAAAGGAGAAAGGCCTATACATGCTGAATTCGTTGAAAATGTTATTCAAACATTCTATTTCCTTTATTGCCAACTGCTACTAGTATTGCAGAGCTTCTAAGGTTGCATTGGCCTCTATTATTGAGCCTTCCATTACGTTGTTACTGTCAACCACGTGAGTACGTTCATTTACCCTCAATCAAACCCACCAACATTCCCAACGACCTACATATTAATGTGCACCAACCAACACAGACCCTGTTAAAACTCAGTTCCTTGATTCTTGCTACCTGAAAACTAACTACTAATAATATATTTAAACTAATTGTATCACAAATTGCTGATTCTCTGCCTCCTAACTCTCTGATTCTGCAATACGACTGGCAAAGAACAAGCTCATCTGTACAAGCAGAAACATAGGGATTGATCTATTTTTTTTTTTTTTTTTCCTTTTAAAGGAATGCATTGTGGTGTCTATCGTATTCATATATCCATGCAAATATCATAGTGTCATTCACTTTATAATCTGACTTGTTCCCGCTGTCTTATTTCGTCTCCTGGATCTTTCTCCCCGGTCCTCTGAAGCTTTCTGAATGGAAATGTAGGCGAGAAAGAACCAACAAAGGTGGTCACGTAAGCGCATAGACTTTGACGTAAAAAAAAGGATGGGCATGACATAGGCATCAAAGAAAGTCTAATTCATCATATTTTCTCATAATCTGTCTCTTTTCTTGCCCAGCTCCACCGTAATGAGCCAAGCAGCCCCAGGATTTCATGATATATCACCTTAATGAGGTTGCAACTCTGTTACAGCAAAAGGGAAGCAAAGATGTATATGAATGGAGATGGTTGCAAACAGCTCAGTAAGACTAGATACCATCAAAAACAGCACAAGAACTTGGACATTATGCAAGAAAACAAATACGAACCCGAACGAAACCCAAACTTGTTCAAGTGTGAACAGGCAGCATCAGCAAAATAACTAGCTACGAAGCAAAGAATAAACAAGATGTTACATGTTAAAGAGAAAACAACGGCAATAAAGAAGCAACTTATCCCAGAAGTTAACAACCGGCAAGAAAACAAAACAGACTGTGGAATTTCTATAGTACAATGTGCGCATCCATCATCCCAGACACTGATTGAGTTAAGGAGAGGGACATTAGATAATGCTGTTCATAGCGGAGAAACATTAAGACAAAAACAAGAGTTATAATTGGCAAACATAGATATCAAAAAAGAAAGCATGGAATAAAGCTGGATGCTGACCAGTCAATATTGATGACGCACGAGGCATGTCTACAGTTGTGGGAGGGCGAGGAGGGGGAAATATTGGTACGCAAAATCCTCATTATGTCCATAAGCACAATGATATATAGGATTGATGGAGTATTAAGATATTGATATGCCGTTAAGAATTATTGCGGCATTAATTGTATTGATTTATGGGAATGGGGTGGGGGTATTTCTATACTATTGTGGACTGATTTTGGATATTTCATGAGATGTTGTATTTTCTTTTTCCTATATCAAATCTGATAGCACGCCGTTTGTTGTTTTATTATGACAGAGCCTATACTATTACTGTATTGCTGGCGTCGATAATATTATGAATTTGGAAGTAGTCTCGTTATCCGGAGGTGAATGCCATTTCGGGCACTTGCGGGTTGGTCAGGGACTATTTATGAAGGTAAGCGACAGCCCACTGTGCTGCGGTTCTTGTGCAACATGACTATACACAGTCCTACCGGTATCAGCTATCCTAGGCCTGATCTTGGCTAGTAAACGCAAGCAAAGCAAGCTGCATGCAGTGTATCTACGCTTGTCTGGTTCGGAGAGACGTTACCCTCAACATTAAAGTATCGGGACTGGGAACGAGAATCAGTCTGGTTGCATTACTCCCCACCCGACGAGCATAATTGCGTTGTGTATCATACTACGAGCAGAAGTATATTTTTTTTCAAGTTTGAATTTAACTTTTCCAGCACCACCGCAGTCCACACAATATGAGCAGCGGAATCAACGTCCCCATCTGCCTAGCAAGTATGAAGTACGTACTTGGTGTATTAATGGTGTTCTGTGATTATATAGACTTTCGTCCATGCTCCAAACCAAACTATATGGAGCACTATACAGTCAATGCTTTTTTGGTGTGCAGTAACTGCAAGTACACAAGGTCTGCATCGACCCCCCCACAATACTCAAGCAAGTCTAGATCAACTATCCTCCCGAGAGCATGTTATGCAACCGGTGACCCTAGGGCTCGGTCAGTCTGGAGTGGAGTTGGGGTTGGGGGATATAGTAATCTCATAGCCAAGCCTCTGGGGCACTCTCCCAAGTGCAGCGCGCCTATGGAGAGGCATTTACCAGTGCCTGTCGATAGCTAACAAGATGCATTGCTCTAGAGTTTATAATTTTTTCGACACATACAATCATGCAATCACCGCAACCATACAATCATCAAAAAATTTCACGCCCGAATTCTGTAGAACTATATACCTGGATAAAATAACCAACCACAAATCTGCCCGAGAGACTCTTGCAATTATGAGAAGACGTAAATATAATACAAGACATAGGAAACTAAGAAGGTGTTGAGTCAAGCTGCACGGTGGAAGTGGTTAACCTGGCGGGAAGCTATAAAGCTAGTGGGGGAACTATTAAACGAGCAGAGAACTATGGCTATCAAGCTGGTAAATATAATTGAACTGATGTTGAGTTGATGAGTGGTTATCTCATTGTAGGCCCATGGTTATGTATTCATTGTAGCACCCCTGCGTAACTGGCAACTACTCGACATGTACTACAGTAGTTTTGAGCCTATCAGAAGTGCAGTTCTTTGCACCAATCGAGGTACCTTGGCGCTGCATAATTGGCCAGACTTCCCGGCACCCTCGAGCACACGACGGGTAATAGACTTGTGCACATTCGCACATTATGTTGCACATGTTAGGATTTTGGGTCTACAAGTGGAGAGAGGGATATGAGGTCTTGTTTCCATTGTTTTCTTTTTGTTTGTTTTTATCTATTGATAGGGGCAAAGGATATGAGGCAATGTGTCAATCACACACCATGAAAGAAGAAGCCTCTTTCAAACTTGTTGGTAGCATTCCTCCCTAATGTCATTGAGTTGCTACTTGATGCTAGCTATCTCCGGTCTCTACTAAAAGAGTTCCACATTGACGGTATCCATATCGTCATCTCGTTCTTCATATGGACAACTGCCGTCTAACAGCATCCTATGAGCCAAGCGCTTAAGATGATTTCCGTAAAGTTCCGGAGCAGCAATAACATAGAACTCTCTCGCATACGGCGCGTGGAACTCATGATCGAATGGGTTGTGCATCTCGTGGCATAACATGCAGAAACCCTCCATTATGCTATTTTTTTTGTCTCCAGTTGGTTATCATCCGCTTTCGCGTGTTTTTGTTTTGTATTGACGTTATCGCTATCGATAAGATGAGGGGCACTGTGACCCCAGTTCCATGCTTGCCTTGATGCTCGATTAATGCAACATCACATCCTGACTAAACACCAGCAAGTTCATTCCCAGCACCGATCGGAGCTGTCTGGACCATACAACTGCAACAGCAGCAGCGCACACGACGGGAGCTGCTCGACATCAGCGGTTTCAAAGCGGACTATCCGATCGCATTCTGCAGGCTCTTTCGCAGCGCCCAGCGGATAGTGGACTGCAGCGGCGTGCAGGAATTCCCCCACCACACCACCTTTCCCTGCACTATCACCACCCCGCCATCACCACAAACACCAACACCAACGCCCACTCTCTTGTCCTGACAGACCTTCATGAGCAATGTGAGGACCACTCCGTCCCATTCCGCCTATTCCTCCTAGTTGTCCTTGCGGAATTCGACACTAACCCCCCTATTGTCACCATGCACAGGTTCGAAAAGTCTCTCTACGACCTCATCCGCGGCCTCCGCGCCCGTAAAGGCGACGAGCGCGCCTACATATTGGAGAGCTTGAAAGAGTGCAGGAATGAAGTCAAGTCGCAGGATGGCGGTTCGTCATTGCTCCCGGCTTCCATCTCCCACCCCTGTCCACCATTCACCGTTCACCAAGCTCACCACACCTCACCACTGTGTTCGGAGGAAAGGCTGACATTTGGAGACAATTGTGGTACTGTCGTGCGAGATATGCAATAGATATCAAGGCTACAGCCATACTAAAACTCATCTACCTCGAGATGTTTGGCCACGACATGTCCTGGGCATCCTTCCACGTTCTCGAAGTCATGTCGTCAACTAAGTTCCTACAAAAGCGGATAGGGTATCTCGCAGCAGTACAGAGCTTCACGTTGGAGACGGATGTGTTGATGTTGGCTACTAATTTACTGAAGAAGGTGCGTGTTCCGCATCCCCCGTTACTCTCCATCATCACCGATCTACAGCAAACGCCAACTTAGTCTGGTGCTACAGGACCTCTCGTCCTCCTCCCCATACGACGTTTCCCTCGCCCTCAACGGCCTCTCTCATATTGTCTCTCCTTCCCTCGCGCGAGACCTCTCCACCGACCTCATGACAAAATTAACCCACACCAACCCCTACATCCGCAAGAAAGCAATTCTCGTGCTCTACAAATGCTTCTTGCAATCCCCTGAGCTACTGCGCACTGCGTGGCCCCGGCTACGTGAGGGACTCAACGACGAAGACCCTAGTGTGGTGAATGCGACTGTGAATGTGATTTGTGAGCTTGCAAGGAAGAATCCGAGAAATTATTTACCGCTTGCGCCGAAACTGTTTGGGTTGTTGACGGGAAGCGGGAATAATTGGATGACCATCAAGATTATTAAGTTGGTATGTACATGTATATCTTTGCGGACCTTCTTTGGCAGCAAGAAGTAAAAAAAAAAAAAAAAAAAAAAAAAAAAAAAAAAAAAAACTATGACAGAAAAATATACTAACACTGGTCATAAAATCTACACATCTAGTTCGCAACACTCACCCCTCTCGAACCTCGCCTAACGAAAAAGCTCGTCCCTCCCATAACTAACCTCATCCGCACTACTTCCGCCATGTCTCTCCTCTATGAAT
Organism: Kalaharituber pfeilii; assembly: GCA_015179045.1. Taxonomy (NCBI): domain Eukaryota; kingdom Fungi; phylum Ascomycota; class Pezizomycetes; order Pezizales; family Pezizaceae; genus Kalaharituber; species Kalaharituber pfeilii. Next base: position 1,339,202 of record WHUZ01000007.1, on the reverse strand, counting down.
GCATCAACGGGCTGATATCCGGCGGTCTCCTTGCCTCCATGGGCGACACTGAAGAAGGCGAGGAGCTCGCGAGTGTATGTGTTACGAAATTGCGAGGGTTTTTGGTTGAAGGGGATTCGAATTGTAACTTCCCCTGCCTTCTCTCTGTCTGCCAATCCCTCCTTCAATAATCTTGAGCGATGTGATGCTGATTCACTTGGTTTCATAATAAAAGTAAAATATGTCGGACTCCTCGCATTCACCAAGATCGTTGCCACTCATGCACACCTGGTCGCCCTGCACCAGGACGTCATTCTCGATTGCATCGACGACCCGGACATCTCGATCCGCCTGCGTGCTCTCGAGCTCGTCGTTGGCATGGTCAATTCGGATAGCTTACAAGTCGTCGTCGGACGGCTCATGCGTCAACTCCGATCCCCGAATATCCTGTCTACGAAAGATGGCAAAGACGGGAATGATATTGGTTCCCTAGATACTATAGGTCAATACGAAGTGGACCGTCAGGAGGAAGACCCATACACTGGCACTGGGCGTCCTGCACGCGGCAGCGTGAGATCTTCCAAACGGAAACCAGCCCCACCACCACCGCCGCCCCCCGCGCTCCCAACGAGCTACAAAACCGGTGTCATCAAGCGTATCCTAGAAATGTGTTCGAGGGATCTGTACGCAAATGTTACCGACTTTGAGTGGTACCTCGACGTGCTGATCCAGCTCGTGCGGTTTGCGCCACCAGTCGCAACCTCGTTGGCTGCGGCACTCCCAGGAGAGTTCTATGATGGTGGTACCGACCGAGACTACGACGGGGCCGGCGACGACGACGATGGCGACGCCCTCGACGACGACACTTTGCGGAAACGAGATGTGGGAGAGGATATCGGGTTCGAACTTCGCAATGTCGCGGTCCGGGTCAAATCTGTACGTGCTTCTGCCGTTGCCATGGCTGACCTCCTTGTGCGGAGAAGGGAAGGGTTGTTCCCGCCTGCTGGGGGCGGTGGGCAAAGGGTCCTACTGTACGCGGGGTGGTTGGTTGGAGAGTATGCGGCGCTATTACCGGACCCCGAGGGGACGGTCGCAGCGATGGTGAACCCTGGGTTGCTGCCGCCCGATATTCTTGCGATATATATTCAGTCTGTGCCAAAGCTGTACGCAGTAGTTACAGGGGACGTGGGAGTTTCCTGGACGGCATATAGGAAGTCATCAGTGACGTTACTGACAGAGTCCGTGGTCAGGTTCCTGGAGCCACATGCGACGGCCCCGGACGTGCAAGTTCAAGAGCGAGCAGTGGAGTTTCTGGAGCTTTTCAAGCTGGCAGGGGAAGCGATTGCAGCACAGCCCACCGCAGAGTCGGGATCAGATGGGTACGATAGCGAGCCGCCGCGGTTGCTGACGCAGGCGATACCCGCCATGTTCATGGGCATGGAACTGGGCCCCGTGGCACCCACTGCTCAGCGCAAAGTGCCTGTTCCGCAAAACCTGGATTTAGATGCGCAAATTAACCCACAACTTGACGAGCTCCTGGCACAGGCGGCGATGTTCTCGGTCACAACGACGAATGAGTCTTACACTGAAACCGAGACTGACACAGATGACGAAATCGAGTTCCAGAAGTACTACTACCAACGACACTTGAGCCTCAGTACCACGAAGCAATATGTCTCTGCTGCTGCAGCGCTGGAAGCCGCTGTTCGGGGCACAAGCCCAGGGAGAGGTCCAGGGATTGGAACATACCAGTACCAAACGTCTTCATCCCCATCGCCAAACTCGTATTTAGATCCGGATATCGTTGCAAGGAGGAAGGCGGAGAAGGCGGAAAGGCACAGAGACGATCCCTTCTATATTTCGGATCCGATGGTGTCAAGTCCGAATACGTTGCCAGTAGAGGAAGTTGATGTGGATAGTATACCAGTCATGCCGCTGAATTTGAGCCCAAAGGATTTAATTGCGCCACCGGGCAGTGAGTTGAGGAGTGTGCGGAAAGCAGCTGCTGCAAAACCGGAGATTGTACGGGATGAGGAGGTGGAAGGGGAACTTGATACTGGTGCTGGTGCGGAAAAGGAGAATGAGCTATCCGGGTCTTTGCAAAAGAAGAGTAAGAAGAAGAAACCGTATCACCATCCGCTTCTCGGGCCACAAGGAGCAGGGTTGGTTGGATTCTCAATTGAGGAGGATGAGGCAGACAAGAAAGGGAAGGGGAAAGCGAAGGATGAGGTCGAGGAGGTTAGGAAGGCGAGGATGGAGGTGGAGAGGTTGAGGAGGCTAGTGGAGGAACGGGAGAGGCTGGAGAAAGAGAGATTGGAGCGGGAGAGGGTGGAGAGGACGGAGAGGGAGAAAACTAAGGAGAAGAAAACGGTGGGGGAGAAGAAGAAGAAAAAGTCCAAGGTGGCGAGGTTGCAGGAGGGGGAGGTAGAGGGGGGGTCTGGAAAAAAGGGAAAAGGGAAGAAGAAGAAGGCTGAAGAGGAAGCTCGGGAGGGGAATGCTGAAGTTGGTGGAGAGGGTAGGATGGGGGAAGCGATAAAAAAGAAGAAAAAGACGACAACGAAGAAGAAAGCGAAGGCGAAGGGTGAGGATGGGGATCACGATGGAGAGAAAGAGAAAGAGGAGGAGGAACAGGCATTGTTGCTGGGATGAGGTGAGCGAGTAGAGGAGTGAAGGAGGGGGGAGATTACTGTAATTGAAGGTTTGAATTTGAAGTTAATGTATATATAGAATGGCATTGCTAACGTACTCTGGGTGTATTCCTGTTGTTTTTTGTGGGATTTAATTTGGGATAGGGACATGCATGCAATCATGGATGTAAGATATATATTATAATATAATGAGTGAATGAAGCACTATACTGTTTGTACTTTTTGAGGACAAAATTAGCTCGAGACAGACGTAAACGGGTAACTTTGGGTTCTGAGTATGCACGTGAGTGAGGTGAGGTGGGGAAATGGAATTGTGGGTGGGTGGGATGGTATTACCCTCAGTTCGAGCTCATACCTTAAATACGAGTCGCAACTAAAGCATTTCGTGTGATAAAAGAATAAATTGTTTGAAAAGGAAAGTCGATGGCTTTTTTGGCCCCGGAACTTATACATGTGTTTTATGGTATTTGTAAGAGATCACGATCATGCAGAAGAAAGAGCATTACAATTGGAGGGAGGGAGGGAGGGAGGGAGGGAGGAGAAAACAAAAAAAAGGTTAAGCAACATAATGTAGCTTTATAGTTGCTCATTTGGGTTCTCAACCTGCAAGTTATTAAATGAAGGAAAAAAAAATTTTTTTTTGATCTCTCATTTTTTTTTTTTAAAAAAAAAGTTTATTTTGTTTTTCGTATCAGTGATTTCTTCATCTCTCTCGATTTCATTAAATAGTCAGACAACGACGTGAAAAACGAAAAAAAAAAAAAGAAGGGATATTTTTTTTCGTAACCAAATAATAATAATAATAATATGCGTGACAAATAAGACAACGACGTGGTGGAAAATAAATAAATAAATAAAGAAATAAAAAATAACAGGGATATTTTTCGAAAAAAACAAAACAAAAAAACACCAATATTTGGTATAAGAGACACCGAACTATAATGTAAATAAAAATTAAAAAAAACGTAAACAATCCGATATATATAATTAATTCCATTTGTCTTTTTAGTCGCCGAGAAAACATAGATGGTATCATCTCAATAATACTCCTGATCCACAACCATCACCTTGTCCCTACTCCTTCTCCCCGCCCCACCACTAAAGCTCCGCCGGTGCCCACTATCCGCATGCACGTACGAAATACTCCCGCTCCTCCTGTGCTCGCTCATGCCTCCGTAAGCAAACCTCTCCGACTCCCTCCTCCTGACCATCTCCGCGCTCTCCAATCCTCGCGCGGCAGGTCCCCGTGGCTCAATGTACCGGAAACTCGATCTCGGCTCGGACATTTCCACGCTTGACATGCGGCCCCTGGAGATTGAGACATTGCTGCGGCGGCCGCCAGTGACGACCGCCGATGCGGAGAGGGACCCCGCATGCGTGTATCGGGTGACGCTCTTCTCGCGCTCGAGGGAGCCAGAGCGCCGGCGGTGCCGGTGGCGGTGCGTCTTCACATAGGCGCTGCCCTCTGGGCCGATCACGATGTTGGGCGGGCCAGACGCCGAGAGGCCGGCTGCAGTGTACACCCGTGAACGGCTGCGGGACCGCGACCGGGAGTCGGAGTAGGAGCGCCCAACGGCGCCTTTGATGATGGTAGTCTTGGTGGTGGTTATGGGCTGATCTGAATAGTGACGCCGGCGGCGGGACTCGCTCCTATGGGAATCGTATATGTAGTCGCTATCTGAGGAGCGCCGGCGGCCATGGCGGTCCTCATATGCGTATCCGTCGCGGGCATAGTTGTCGCGAGAATAGTCGGTTTCAATGAGGGTGTTTGTGCCAACGTCGTAAGCATACCCACTGTTTGTTGTCGTAACGAGCGCATTGCTAGGTGGCGGTGGAGGGGCGGGTGGAATTGGCGTGATAACAGTGGTAGTGGTGGCAGTATTGGCTGGCCTGGGATGTACGACTTCCTCATCGTCAATCTCACGACGCACGCGGATAAGGCACATGCTTGGTGTATTTGGCGCAGCTGTGATGGCTCGGCGGGGGGATGCAGCGAGGGCCGAGGGGCGGCCTGAGGTGGTGTGGAGTGGTGGTGTGGGTGGCAGTGTGGGTGGTGGAAGCAGACGAGGATTCAGGGGACCCCGATCCTGCACAGAAGGCTACCGTCGACGCCGATTGCTGGTCTCTTGTTGCACCCGCGCGGCTGGGCGATGCTATGCTCGAGACAGTTGAGATTGAAAATAGAGTCGTTGCTGCGAAGCGCACAATTTCCCCCCAGGAGCAGGAGGTGGGAAGCCAACGCCCAAGAGCCAAACAAAATGAGTGAACTTCCGTTGGGAACCAAAGAGAGATATCCGTGAATGAACGGACGAGCTGGCGTGCGAAGAGGCACAGGGCGTTGGGATGCCTGCTTCGTTTCCGCCGATGCAGGAGAAATGACTCCACAAAGCTCTATTACCAATGAACGAGGCGATGGCAATGTGAGAATGATTGTATATGCCGCCCGGAAATTGCTGTCTGATCGAAATCGCAGAGTGGGCCCTGGCTCAGATCGCTGTAGGCGCCACCGTAGATGTACCGCCCTGAGCAAAAATAAGCTTTAGCAGCTCATATAAATCTTCGATATACGGAGCCTCTTTACCGTTTGCACTTAGTTGCACACCTTCACCCCTTTGCCTTTGCGAACTAGCACTTCTGCGGCGAAGCCAGAGCGGGTGGTGTTCGGATGTTTACTTCCTTCACCTTTTCTGCAGGCGCTGACAGGCGGGTAGAAGTAAACACGGGGAAATATGGGCCAAAATCTGGCCTGGGACAATTATCCTGTTTTCCTTTTCTACTTTTTTCCTTGCTAAAAAAATTCGCAACGCCCAGAACTGAGCAAAGCTGATGCTGTATCATATCGGCAGTCCCAAGCAGCGAATTGACAATCAGATAAGATTCGCAGCAAATGGTGACGTTATGCTTATTCCAAGGTTATTTTTGGAACCAGGTACATTGTAGCTTTGGCTGTCACGACAGGAACCGAGGTAACAAATGCCATCCCAATTTGGCGTCAACAATTTGAAGAAAGCAAGCCTGTGCCTGAACAAGAAAACGAATCCTGGATTGAAATTGAACTTGTACGAAGCCGGCAGGATCGAACGATTGCAAAATATCTGGTGAGGCCTTATTCTACCAACCGGAATACTCATTTTGCTGTATCTGCAGGATGATGAAGCCCAAGTGCAGTCCTAACAGCTCGCGAGAACAATCCACCCTTCTACACACCTGGAGTTATGGGGTTGAGGCAAGAAGTCATAAAGTGTAGGAATCTGATCAGTTATTGATTAGCACAGTATCTCTTCACCTTATTACCTAAATACTTGTGAGTGAATTTTGTCGAAGTGACCGTAAAGACAAGATTAAGGTATTGCCTGAATGTCGAAAAGGGCATAAAGGCGCTTAGGGAAGAGCTGTGGATAGGTGCTCTATCTCTGTATATATATGAGATAATAACACATATCGTACTATAATACTTAGAGTCTGGTACGAAACATCTCCGAAATGGGGGAATCTCCAGCTCCGGGTGCCGAGAGCTTCGGAGATGCTAGTGTGTCTTTTAGCTGTGCAAGCAGCAATACTGTTTCTTCTCCGAATTGCTTCAAAAGCACCGGAGATAGAAATCAAGGGCACTAGTTGATAATGCATATAATACAGATATTACTCTCCATTTCTGAAGTCATTTTGGAGAATATAAGGCCAAGTTGAGAAGGGGGGCTTTGTCTGGACTACTCAATGTGCAAACCTCTGCATAATGGAACATATACTGGAAGAAAACCATCTCCGAAGACAGTACCACCGAGTGAAAGTCTACTGGAAATAGTGAAATATCTTTATAGAGGTATACTGTTGATAAAATGTTCTCATACCTAGACTCTGTTAGCAGGTTTAATTGATTGTATAAGAAAGAGAGTCTGGTACCAAACATCTCCAATCAAGTATCTAGTATGGTTACCTCTGCATTCAGAGCAGCTTTTGTATAAATACACTGCATGTCTGAAGATGAATTATGTGAGTTGTTACTCATCAGAGTAGGTCTAAAAGGCCCTAATCCCATCTCCGGTAACCTTAATCTCTCTCGTGGCTTATATGCATACGGAGCAAGCCAGCTCCATATGTTGACTATCATTTGCATAGCATTGCACTAAATACACTAACTAGCTCCGGGACCGGAGCAAAAGTAAGCTAGACCTCGGAGATGTTTCGTACCAGACTCTCTTCTATTCAGTTTCATATGAAGCCTTAGGCAATTCCAACTATACTATTCACCAACACAAAAAGAAATCTGGAGTCTGGGCACGAGAACAAAGAAATCTTTGTTTTTAGCTTTTAATTTTTACTTTTTTTATTATTTTTTTATTCTTATTTTTTCGTGCAATTACAGTGCCTAGCAGAAAGTCTTCCTAGTATGGTATTACTATGCAGCATAAGAGAAAGCTTTTACCAAGTCTCCCTTGGAGTTGCTAGACATGCAGCCGATCGCACTTCCCCTGCACTATTTCTCAGTATGATATCTTGAAAAAAAATCATCAAATAAAATTACAGAAAAATAGTAGACTGCATGAATGGACATTGGAGAATCTGAATCTTTTTTTAGAATTTAAATTGAGCATTTTTGGTCTGTATTTGCACGGAGGGTGCGCTCGGCTGCATGTCTCTCGACTCTGAAGGATACTTGGTAAAGTGGACCTCGTGCTTTCCCTTATGCTGCATAGTGAAACCATACTAGGAAGACTTTCTGCTAGGCACTGCATCTCGTATTATGGTCAATATCTTAATGTTATGACCAGTATGCTTTCTTATCAGTAGGTTGCCAGGGTACCTGCTGCCCTCCCAGCGAATTGTTGGAGGGGCGCTACGTTAGAATAAAGGGGTGATATTCCTTTTCGGAGGTAGAGCCATTGGACGGCGATTGTATTCCTGGTATTCGTGATCTGGTTCGATAGTGTCCAGGACGCCCCTTCATCTCTCCAATAAAGCACCCTATTCACCTGCCAACCTGATAAACATCCTCGAAGGTGCAATTGTCTCCCCGTTAGCGGCTCCATGATTGATCCGTTAATTGGTGAAGCGGAAATTCGTGGAACTGGCAAGACAATTGGTAACGATAGCTGCAGGCTACTGTTGCAGACACAAAGACATTGCAATGGTCCGTTGTTCCTGATAACCATGTAGATCCGCATCCATGGTCTCAATGGCACTCCAAACAAAGGGCCTCTGTGGTTGGCTCTGATCCAGTTGTCAAAACCTGCCGACCGAAAATGACACATGTTTGAATATCGCTGGGTGCTAACTCAATGATTAATGTCAGGTATTGTGTCTCTTCAGACACAATATTGAATCGCATAATCTGGCGAGCAAGACTCCTAGTCGGACATTCTGGGTTAAGCCGAATTCTGATCTCTTCTATCCCCTATTTCACCTAGGAAAGTGTCTCTCTTGCCTCCATCTACATAGAATTAGCAAGCCTTACGCAAAGCTTCCCCTTTACTGACGGGGAGACCTGCTCGCCAGATTATGTGGTACTTGAGCGAACAATTTGAATTGAGGCTCAACCAAATTGGCTCCTGAGTTCCCCCACAGACGGGGTCACTTCGTTTGCACTACAGTACATTGCGTGGGTACCTATGTTAGTGTGTTACAGTACCTGTCAGTGATTACTACCATGTCACCATCTTAAGCCGCCCTCAAAGGAATGGGTAGAGCATAGGGAGGGTCCGAATATCCCTGTTTGTTCCAAGACATGCAACCTCAAGCCATAATGGGCCCACCTTAGCCTCATTCAGGTTTGGTAGCTGCGCAAGGACTTCGATATATAACGTCCGTAGTGTCGAAGCTTGCAACGATTATCCGATAGTCAAACGGCGAGCCCCTACACCTGTTCCGAACGATTGATACCGGAAGTGAGGGACGGGGATGATCAATCGGGCCAGCTAACGGTGCAAAAAACATGAAATGAATCGGTCTTCTTTCCCATTGAGATTGCTCTGCTAGCATCCGAAGCGTTTTTGCGACCCAAAGCCGTGGTTTTGCTCCGTCGACCGTCCGTCGCTGGGGGGGGGGGGGGGGGGGGGGGGGGGGGGGGGGGGGGGGGTGGGCAAGAAACGCCTTTAGCTCTGGTGATCATCACAAGCGAGCAGCGGCACAGTAACATGTGACGCTGCGACCGCACGCAGTATGGGGATAGAGGTGAACGACTGGAGGGACCTCATCTAGTCTGGTTGGCAGGACCCCGACCGGAGAATGAGCTGAATGGAGGCGGGGAAGTGGGGTCAGCTGGGGGAATGGCTGGAGTGCAGCAGAATGTATGTACATAATGTAGCTGAGGCAAGCAGTGATGCGGTGAGGCCTGCCTGCTTCTACTGGCGCTTAGACCATGGAGGGAGTGCACGCAGGCAATCTCGCTGGCAGCAGGACAGGCACTCTCGGCGGCAGGCTGTCGCACCCGCTCGTTGCAGAGAGCCGGTGCGTCAGCGATGGTGGCCGTTTGCGCTGCTGTCAATCTTCTGTGATAGCCAGCGACGGCGTTATATGGACGGGTGTCAAGCAAGCGCTGGGGTGGCCGCTGGAATTGAGCTGCATACGGGCATACAGCGAACTCACATGCGCAGCGAGGGCAGCGCTGAGATCATAGGCGCATCAGCGTCCTGCCTTGCGCACAAAGCGGCCGGGCCACACTCGCGCGCTCGCTGGCCCTCCGCATCGCAGCAGCCTATGGTACGGCGGCGTCCAGCAGCGCAGCAGCAGCAGCAGCAGCAGCAGCAGCAGCAGCAGCAGCAGCGACCCAGCCCCCCTCGGCACCAGCGCAGCGCCTGCCTCTACCGCGATTCGCTTCCGGGCCTGCCCCTCCCCTCCCTCCCTCCCCTCCCCTCCCCTCCCCTCCCCTTCCCGCTCACCCTCCCCGCTCCCCTCCCCCAGCAGACGTACCCGCCGTCCATCGCACGTAAGCTGCAGGCTCGCCCTTGCTTCCTCTTGTGCCTCCGAAATTTCAGCGGTGCTGCCGCCGGCAATCAGAAGTGCAGGACGTCGGAGCTTTCGTTGCGCAGAGTCCATCCTTCCGCGGATGAAATCAAGGCTCAACGCTAGGCACTTGAGCTGCGAATGCCCCGGCATCCGCTATCTGCCTTGAAGCCCTTTTCCTTGCATGCGACTCTTGCTAATTTTGCCAGCAGCAAAGTCCTATAAATCTGAGGCAACAATCAATCTACGTTGGCGGCTGCAACCACCATCAGTGCATCGTAATCGCACCCTCCCTGGTCTGGTCTGGCAGCCCACCCATCCCCACCCCATCCCCCACCACTGCAACCCCTGTACAGCCCGCTGTGGATCCCGTCACCGCTTGGCTCCGGATCCTTGCATTCAGCATTCGCCCACAAAGCTGCATCACAGGCATATTTATCTCCAGTCTGGTCGCCGTCCCCACTGCTTGGGTCGGTTTGCTACAAGAGGAGGTAGAAGGCAAGCTTCAGCGTCAGAGCTCTTGAGTTCACTGCGGAGGATTTATCACAAAGTGCATGGCAATTCTGCATTCTGCCGTTGGATCGTAGGAATATCAGTTTTCGCATTATCCAGAACATCTCTCGAGCTGGGCACGAGACATACTATTAGCAACATATTCTAGGCCAGAAACCTCATTCCATCACAAGATGTCCACAGGGTAAGCTTCCTCTCAGGCAGCTGAGGTTCAAAGAAGTTCTTGCAATTCTCCTTTCGCCATACTCCTTCCTCTGAGGCTCTGTTCGCTGACAATAGCTATTCTACACAGTTCGTTAAAAGAGCTTGTGAGGGTCCTAACAACCACTCTCACCTCTAAAAACTGCTATCCAATACCAGAAGAGCTTTCCAGTGCAATACAAGCATACCTGGACAAACACCCTAACATTGAAGATCACGACTCGCAGCGCCTGCATGATGAATTAATGCATCTTTATACTACTAAAGTTGGAGGACATCCTGAGAGACATGCTGCCTTCTTGTCGTCATTCCGCGGTTTACGACAAGCGTTGACTGGGACCGAGAGATTGGGAGCGTGGTGGGAAATTATGGTCCGGCCAACGTTAGACTCATTGGGACAAGCAAAGGCCGTTGTCGCAGACGTTAGGGCAATTGTTCTGAGCGTACTAGTTTACGATGAGGATGATGACAAGCACGGGGACAAAGCTCAGACTGCTGCTATCTTCACCGAGAGACTATTTGAAGTGTTTCTGGAGAAGACGAAGGTCTCCTCAGGAGAGAGAGGAGCTAGCTTCGCTGAGGAAGAGAAGCAACGATTCGTAGTTTCGAATGTAGAAGCTGTATTGTTAGCATATGGAAAGAGGAAACCGAAGGTATGTGAATACCTTTCTGCCGTTATTCCCATGTTGCAGCATCTAATGTTCGGTTGTAGGCTTTTATGGAACACATTGACGCATACGTTATTCAGAAGGAATACAGATTACAAGTTCTGGGTCTATTATGTAGCTTCGTAAGGCTACAAGGGCCTCACCTTTATCAGGTGCTTCAGACACCTCTATTCGAGCACCTTCTACAGTGCTTGCAAATCGATACCTCAACTACTGTCATTTCACTAGCACTCACCATTTTGATTATGTTTATGCCGCACATATGCAACTCTCTAGCTCCATATCTTCCTCAACTATTTTTCATATACACTCGAGTTCTTTGTTGGGACAAATACGGAGTTGTCCGGCTAGAGGAGATAAAAGTTACCTCGACAGCTGGTGGAAAGGAGACTCACAGAGCCGATTCCCCAGCCTCTGCAAAAGAGGATAGTGCAGGAAATTTCTGGCAGAAACTTGACTCTTCGTTTGAAACTGCAAGTTCCACAACTCCCGACGTTAGTGATTTTTTCACCTTTCTATATGGATTATATCCCATTAATTTTGTCACGTTCATACGTGAGCCATATAAGTTCTTGGAGCGTATAGATTTCAAGGACCTAGAGGACCTTGATCTGGATGAAGAAACCATCAGAATACGAACAGAGCAATATCGACAAAGGCACACTTTGCACCCAAATTTCCTTACACTTACTCGGGAAACCGAATTAACGGACCAGACAAGATGGATGAAGGTGGAGCCTGCGGATGTAACGGCTTTATGTATTGGTTTGACGAATAATAGTATGCACCTATCCTCACATGATGAAGTGCATTTGAACCATCAGGGCTATAAGTCGGTTATTCCTGAATCTTTAATCCCCACAGAGGATATCCCAATGGAGAGTCTTTTATCCTCCACAGATGACGACTACATTCTTGGTGATGAAGACTATACCGATCTCTACACTGATTCAACCTACAGCTGGAAAGAACGAGGCCCTGCTACCAGAAAGGTGACACACGGAGGAAATGATGCACCTGGAATGTATCGCATGACACCACCCCCTCCCAGGTCCTATTCGAATTCTCCTGCTGCTCATAGCTACGATGCTAAAGTACCTGATAGTCCAACATTACCCGCGCACACTGGACGGCCATCTATTGAAGATACTAGGGTTCAAAACATGCTACAGCTGCAGGAGACCCTGCGCACAGCTCCCCATGGCCAAATTCGAAACGAATCCAATACCTCACTCCCACAAACTAGCAGCAATGGTCATGTGAGTGTTGCAGCTTCTCCAAGATTGGAGGCCTATGCGCAGTCCTTGAACCAGAATAACATTCCAAGGTCGCCAGCTATCCGTCCTGCTGCATCTGATACGCAAGCTACAGTTGCGTTCTTACAGCGGGAGGTAATGTTGCTGAAGAATGACCTCAACTTCGAACGCTATCTCAAGCAACAGCACCTCTCGCATATCGGTCACCTCCAGCGAAAACATATTAAGGAATCTGCAGCTGAAGCGGAGACTCAAAATTTGATCTATACAAACAAAGCTCTTAAAGCCAAACTTGAGGAGGCAAAGAAGGCATACGCAAGATCAAAAGCTGAAGCGTTGGCACAGAAGAACCAATCGAAGAAATGGGAGGTTGATCTGAACACGAAGATTCGGGATTTGCGTGATAAGCAAAAGGCTTGGAGGGCAGAGGAAGAGTCTGTCAGGAGAGCATTGGAGACAGCTCAAAAAGATGTTGAACATCTCCGAAGGCTCGTTGCGGAAAGCGAGGCTAAAGAGCTGCTCACTCGACAGCGCATGAAAGCTCTGGAAGCCAACCTTGAACAACTTGATAAACTAAAGGAGATCAATGAGCAGCTTCGACAGAAACTTCAAGAATATGAGTCACGCCAGGAAGATCTTGAGATGTCAAGACACAATGAGGAGTCCGCAGTCGCTCAGGCGGACAGGTTGAAGCTTCGACTGCAAGCACAGCAACAAGAGAAGGAAAGAATGAAACGGTAAGCATTACACGGCGAGCAGAAAGTCACAATTTTGTTCTGGTGGCTAACTTGTATCTTCAGTGCGTATGAGCAGAAGATTTCAGAACTAGAATGCCGTGTATCTACGATGCCAGCTCCACCACAGTCTCCGGGCCCTGGGTTCCAAGTTATGATTGACTCCGCTGTAAAAGCTGCTAACCAGCGTCTTGTTTCTCTGAAAAAAGCTCACCAGGCATTGCTTAATAAGTACACTGACTTGGAAATCCGTTATATCGAGCTACAGGCCACGCACGAGCTTGATAATCTCCCAGGCCATGGTACCCACCATGGGCTGAGGGACAGTGCATTTTCATCGCAGCATGGTGATCACGATCATTCTCCTGATGACCATCGTCCCCCGCACTCGTCTCTTGGTTATCATAACCACCATCAGTATTCGTCAGAGACGACATCCCCTGATATTGACACTAGTGGCATATCGCAATCCTTTCACGGTAGTTACTTTCAAGCACAGCAGCAACATCGCCCACAAAGGTCGCCGACAACAAGTATGACTTCACCTAGCTTCATGAGCTACTCCCACATTTACACGAGTCCCAACCCGCCCCCAATAACCCCACTTCCTCCAACCCCGAATCAACTGAAAGAGAAGCACTTCCGGGATGAGCGCCGACCATCATTGAGGTCAACAGGATCAATGCCAGCAATGATAGAGAGCCAGGAAGGACCGCCGTTGAAGCCTGTGCCTACGGCGGGGACAACTGATAGTAATGATGATAATAAAAGCGTAAAAACGATGGGAGCTATTAGTCAAACATCATCAGAAAAAAAGCGCGAAAGAGAGAGGGTAAAACCAACGAGTGAAGTGAGAGTCCGAGGACGAGGTCTGTAAAAGGTTTTCTTTCTTTTGTTAGTTGTTTTAGGAAGATTTTTTTTTCCCGTCTATATGAAATATGATGCTCGAGATATGCAAGATTGGCGGATACGCAGATGTAAACAACTACTCTAGACTGCATGGGTCCTGCAGGGAATGCACACACAATTTGCACAACTTACATGGTATTATGCTTCCACCTACAAGTCACGGGGCGAGCTAGACACCCCTGAAGCTGACCATTACTTTCACACTACTATTCTTATGCACCACATTTTCCAAGCCGATTTTGAATGGTTACTAACATCACTGGTCATAAATCTAGGCGGTGTGCAAAATATCGGCAAAAAGGAAAAAGATAAGGAAAAGGAAAAGGAGAAGCCAGCCGAAGGCAAATCGAGACGACTACGGTTTCCGACAGGAAGTGGGCTTGCAGGGATTCGTGGGTTTCATTGATTTCATGAACGAAGTGCGAAAATGGTTTCATATCGCAACGAAAATTGCTAAGGGTTTAAGTTTTGCGATTATGGTTTTTCTGTATCTTTTCCCCACACTCTTTATTTTTATATCGTTTTAAATTTTTCGCCTTTATTCTTACTCTTTATCTTCTCTATTGTCTTTTTCTTTTTTTTTTTTTCCTGGGTAATTTATTTGTGTTTCGGCGAAGGGGCTTATTATACATGGTGTATTATTTTTAATACGGGGAGGTGCATTTGATGGCGAGTCTTTTTTTTCTCAGTTTCTACTCAGTTTCTAATTATGATTCTTTCCCTTTTATTCTTTTGTTGTATTTATCGATTTGTCGAGAAATCAAATTGGGGAGGGGGGGCGGGGTATTAAACCACATACGGAGGGCGGGATGGACGGGTCTGTTTTGATTTAGGTTGGGCTGGGTTGGTTTGTTTGGCTTGAAGAATTTTAGGAAATTTGCTCTTACAAATTTTTGGTTTTTAGGGATTATAGTAAAATGGGAAAATAGAAATATAATTTGATATATTTCTTCACATCAGGACAAGTACAATATTGCGCGTTGGAGAACATATGTTATATATAGGAAAAGTTAATGGAAATCGATTTTTGGTTTGCACAATGTATGATAACCTAGTAGATAGTTTCGTGCCCCCTAGTAGATAAAAGTAGTAAGTTTTTCAACATTATGCTTGACAACTACAGTGTATTTTGTATTGTTCTCGTTAGCAGACGGCGTCTTTGTTATTATTTCTTGGCACACCGTCTCTTAAGCTGGGTTACGAGAACAATTTTGTATAGGATTTTGTTCACTTGTAACATAATATAATAATTTGAAACAAGGACTCCGTAAGCTAGAAAGAAAACGTCTAAAGGAAACAATGGCAATTTTATTTGTATTTTTTTTTTTGGATATAATTTATCAGAAGGATGTAGTTTAAGAAATTTATTTCGACCCGTCTTTTTTGTGCCTATTTTTGAGCTGCTTTCGAAAAGTCGATAAGAAAAAAAGCTTTCTTGTACATAATTCCTTTTCTAGATTGATTTTCAAGTGGGATTTATGTTAAGTTGAGATAGATTTATTTTTTTTTTTTTTTAAATCAGATTTTTTGAGCGTGGCAAAAATATCAGATTTGGTTTGCTATAGGAAATGAAAAATAGAGGTGCTGGGTCTTCCTACTTTATATGTGTTCACTTCACTCAGCAATCTATTTTGAGACTTTTGGATTATAATGATGTTTTCATGAGAAACAGCTAAGAAAAGCTCTACGTAACAGCATTTTGCGTATGATACAGTTACTGCAGAGAGTACTTAGTTACTTGATTGCGCGGGGAAAAAAAAACATTGTTCTTATTAGCACGTGATACATCCTTAGGCATGTTTTGAGCGCAAGTATACTATGTTCAGGGTAATTATATTTGCAATGGTCGAAGTGATGAAATGGGGGTAATAAATAATTCTTGACCTTTGTCTATGTAATAGTTTGAATAGATACATATTAGCATTGTACCCAGAGGAGAGAGGGTTAAAAAAGTCATATTGACAAAATGAATATGTAATAGGAAAATGTAATATAATGCTACATGTTTGTACCGGTGTCTATCAGACGGCTCTCAGCTTTGTGGGCAATTTGTGTTCCCTAACGAGGGTCTCGATTTATAGCGGCTTACGAATTATAATAACAAAAAAAAATTTCACTATGGTGCGAGATTTAGGTACTTAACTGGGGGCTCGAGGACGCTAAGAATGCGAACGGAAGTGAGAAGGAAAGGGAGGGATGGAGATCGGGAGAATGTTTTTTCGAAAAAGTGAATAAGGTTTCATCGCTGATCCTTATCCACCTCCACTTCTTCCATGACCTCATCCTTCTTGAGCCCCAGCGTCTCCCGCGCAAGCTCGAATATATGCGTTCGCTGCGCCATATCAGGCTTGCGCTTCCCTTCCAGACCATGGTTGTCGCGCATCTTCTCCTGGTATTCTTTTGCGGCTTTGTGGATTTTGTTGTCCCATCTATTCGCAGGGCAAAAAGTCAGTACATCAGAACCGTAAGATGGGATGGGAGGAAGAGGGGGGATGGGGGGGATAAAGGGCGTAATGGGAAAAGAAACGTACGGTGACAAATCTGTCGGCTCAGGTGGATAAATGAAAGGCTTCTCGAGCTCCACGGTCATCTTCTTGATTGCACGCGGCCGGTACCACTCGCGACGCTGCTCCTCCAGGTTTTTGATGCGCTGGACTTTCTGCTGGACGACGTAAGAGCGCACGGAGAGGACTTTGACGTTGTAAGCGTGCAGGAGATAATCTTTGAGGTCGAGCTTGGTGAAGTTGAGCGGTACGATGAATTGAGCGGATGTGGGGGGAAGGTGCTTGGTGCGGAGAAGCCCGATTGTGAAGTTAGGCCTGTCACGAGGTTAGCTTGACATGAGGAGACCCTGGCGGGGGATTGGAGGGATGTAGTGAGGAGGGAGAGTTGCTGCTGGGCGGTGATAGTGGGGAGAGGTGGGGTGGAGCTATACAGGAAGACTTGGTTCTTTCCGAGAGGCATGCTGGCAGCGACTGGAGGAGACGGTGGAGAAGCACTTGCAAAGCCCAAAATCTCAGGCCCCACGCAAGCCTCTTGTGGCGCGGCTGGCTTGCATGAGGTTGGGCGGCCCCTTCTATCATATGATACACCCCCCGCGATACTATGCATAAATACCGTACAAGGGCTGATGCCAAGGTGCTACTAAGTGAGCTAATAAATTCGATAACTGGAGGGCCAAGGCTACTTGGCTGTCGATACACGATAGAATCAAGCACGTGGCCAGCGCCATAGACGTTAGACCATCTCCATCGCATGCATTCATACAGTATTCCCTGCCGCGCATCTCTCCGACAGCAGGCACGCGACACAGATTTCCAGCTCCCAGCAGCAGTGATCCCGTACAAACGGATCGACGCTCCAGCCAGGTATTGAGAGTTAGCCCCCACCCTGTGGCAACACAACGCACAAATCTTGCAAGGTATCATACCAGCCGCTACACCTGCATCTGTACGGATATTCACACCCATCATCTCCCATTCGTTTATTCCGTCTGGTCTCCCGTATTAGACATATATTCTCATTCGAACTCTATTAGCATGCCTGCCGGTTTCGACAAGCTGATCCCCCCGATAAACTTCGCACCTGTTGAGGCCGGCCTGTATCGCTCCGGACAGCCCTCAGCAATCAACCTCGAGTTTCTGCGCGAGCTGAATTTAAAGACGATTGTATGGCTTGGTAGTTAAACATATCCGCTACCCCCCCTCCCTCCTTTTTCCTTCCTTCCTTCCCTATTTTCATTCTTCGCCCGAAATTTTGCGGAAGTGGAATTTACGGGATTTTCGAATAGTCTTTTGAACGGAGATAAAAATAAAAATAAAGATAATGGATAAAAGATAAAACGAGGCTAGAAAGTCGATTTACTGATTGCTGATGATGAGGTTTCCGGGATTCACCGGACTCGGCCGATTTGAGGAAATACAGCTGTTGAGGAACCGAGCGAGAGTCTCCTAGCGTTCGCTGACGAAAATGACTTGACGATTCACCATCTGGGATTGCAGGAGGGAAATAATCCGTGGGATCCACTGACCGTGGATTGTGTTATGGATGCGGTACAGGTTGGTCTCACCTTTGCGTCTGGGTGGGATGAGGTGGAGAAAATAGTAGGAGAGAGGAGATGGCTGATTTTGCGAGATGAAGCACTTGGTGGATACCCGGAATTTCCCTATATTGGTGAGCTGCTCGATGGGAAGGCATAGGACAGGGACGGTAATTGGGTGTCTGAGGAGACTTCAAGGGTAAATCTTTACACTTGCTTTCTTCAGAGCTCTGAACTAATGCGAATACTCGTTCACAGCTGGAATCTCACCTCGTATGTTACTTTCAATCATACCCTATGGCAGGGCATATAGCTAATTGTTGGGGCCTCTGGGGGACGTAGGACGCTAGAGGAATACCGCCGCTTCACTGGGTCGAGGCGGAATCGCGCAGTCAACGAGTTGATGATTGAGGCCTTCGACCGCACCGCCATCAAGGTTCCCGAAACAAAGCCAGATTGGCTTTGGTTACATCAGTAGCAATGGCTAAATCGGGGCCCCAAGGTGCTCATACCGTTGTCATGAGTCTTTGGGCTCCACACCTGGGAGGGGAGAGGATTGTTAATAGACGGTGATTGCATGCGTGGGGGCTTGATAATTTCTTCCATTACAGATCTACATTTGTGCTGTGTTTTCTACTGTAACTTGTGTGCATCGGGCTGTCGTCATGTGAGTCAAACCCAAATTAGTAGCCTTTATCTCTACCTTGTGCTTTATATTTGGACTTGGCTTGTGGTATTCTGAATCTGCCTTGTGCGCAATACCACAAATTGGACTAATCACCCTGTCAAGGCATTGAAGTGTCTCTACTAATCGAACAGATTCTCAATGAGTGATAATCCGCATATCTTGTCGGAAGTAGTTATAAAATTCAGATAAAGTTAACACAGTAGGTTCTGTAAGTGGAACAACGATCTTCCTAGTAACTTACTCGACGAACAGCAGGATCTCTGCCTTCGGCGTTGGGCGAAGTGTTTTATTGTCCCTACCGTATCGATAGCTTGTTCTGAGGACCCAGTCTATTCCTTACTTGATTTATTTTCCTATCATGTGTCTGGGTGACTTACTCTCGAATGGCTCGCTTTACCTATTTGCGTTACTCCAACATTGACGGTACCAACTGATCACAATGAATCCAAAGTTGTGCATCAAGCAAAATGGGGGCACTCTCACTGTGACCCTTTACTTCAATTATGGCAATTTGTGAGTTAATTTGTAACCTTTTGATATATATTGGCCAAAGTATGTAAATGTAATGGCAAGTTAGCAGAGAGGGTTGAAGAGACAATACTATTGGTACAGAAGAATCTCTCATATTGAATCCTTGCTTACTGGATATTGGATACGGGGTCTTCTCCCGAGTTTGGGACTATGGAGAGTATTAGTTATTGGATGATAGCCTGTTCGGGTAGCCCAGATAGGGATATTACTACCAATTTGTCCCTGCTATACAGGAGAGCGCCATAAACTAACGCTTAGCATATGACGCTACCTAGAAGTAGTACATACAAAATGGCATTTATGCAGAAGCAGATAATTATAATATAGATGACACTGTATTATTATACAAACAGCTCCTACAACGCAAACCGACAGTGAACTCTTTTTTTTTTTTTTTTTTTTTTTTTTTTTTTAAGCATTAGTAAGTTCACTACACCCTTTAGAGAGCTGTCCCCGTAATTTTCCCCGTAATGCTGCGCCACACTGTTGCCGTGACAACGGTGGCTATGTTTATACAAAACTAGGAGAACTTTGAAAAAATCCCCGTAATTAGGGGGAAAACTGCACATCTTTGAGCAATGCCCGTAACTATTTAATCAAGTCAGATTGCTCTCAAACTTTGTACAGAATTAATACCTATCGTGAAAAGCTGCTTTACAAAATTCCGTCTTGATTTACTTTCACAGACACCAGCAGTACTACTTTCCCCGTAACCTTTATTCATACACCATGCCTCCAAGACGTCCAAGAGCAACTGTGACTCTTTCAGTATCTAACACCTCCCAAATAGGCACTCCCAGCTCGGAAAGACCAGAAGAAGAGACTCCACAAGCTGAGTCTGCTTCAGCAACTCCAAATCCTCCTAGTTCAACTGCTCGAACTCGCCTCACTGAGGAAGAACGCTTAATCCTCGTGCGCTTATGCTTGGAGTATCAAGATGAACATACTCCAAGAAATAAAACGAAGTTTTCGTCCAGCTAGGTATTCAGTAATGCTATTAAAGATACTGGATTGCCAGGCTTGTCCTCTTCCAGATACATGTAAATTCTCTTTGTATCGATTAGGAGCAGATAATCGGTAAAGAAGTAGACAAAATGCAGCCTCCGGTGAGGGTTTGTATCTCTTAACATATTTGATCTTATCCAATCGCAGGTATGGTAGAATCTCTCGAATTTCAGCCTTGGTGAGCCGAAAGTACTCTATGCATTGCTCATCAGTCCAAGTATCTAATGAAAATTCAACGGGGGGTGCTGGCAATGCTGGCCTCCTAGCTCGCTAGCCATATCGCTTCCTCCGACAATTTCTTGTTGTATATGCCACTGCAACTGTAGAAAGTACTTGCAAGAGAGTACTACAGGCTGCAACTGCTGCCTGTGCAGCTGCGAAATACTGTAGGTGCATGTGCATGGTGGATTCGTTGCAGTAATTGGTATGGGGATATAAACGGGGATATGAACGGGGAGTGCGTGCCAAACCTCTCATTTGCAGCATTCCCGCTAAGATGACTAAGACAATACGGGGAAAATTTACGGGGATATTGCCAAAGCTCTCTTTTGGAGAGACAAATGGCCCTGTTCGTCAAGCTACAATCATCAACTACTTCACAGCTGGTCCGGGGTCTCAAGATTGACTAATTCTTGAGTCAAGTATCAAGCCTGTATATCGTTAATTCATCTCATTTATGTATTGACACTAACTATTTGTATGTAGATAGACTCTCCACTCAATAAACCTCTCTCACTGGATATGAGGCGATATTGGATAGAAGGCCTGTCCCGGATGAATCCAATATGAGAGGTTCCTCTGTATCACATTTGACATGAGCAACGATTAGTATTGCTAATTTGGGTTAGTCTCCCACAGATGTGAAGTCTCTCTCCCTGTTGGCCAAACGCAACATTTATTGCCTGCTGATGATTACAATTTGAGCCTGATAGCTTCAAGATTGAGCTATAGTTTTGATCAGTATGGTGCATTTTTCCTGCTTGGTCTGGAGAGATGGTTAATTGGCTTTCTGGTGTCTGGGTCGAAAGCACTTCCTTTGCCAAATCCACGATGAAGAAAGGTCAATGTTCTGTAGCTGATACAACATAGGATCCTTCCAGATTCTACAGAATTTGTATCTAAGTGTTCTACTCTGGAAGCCCGTATGCAAACCTGCGGAAAGATCATTGCTTAACACCAGGGAGCGTCAGCATTGGTGGGAGAGTTTTTTATAAAACTATAAAGGCCAGTTGAGAAATTCAATTGCAGCAAGTGAGCTCCCTATAGCTATCTTTGGCGTATCCAATGCTACTTCTTGCTGGAGTCCTGTCATAACTACAACTGTGTACAAAACCTTTTGTCAGATATTATTTGCTGTACTGTAGTTTGACTTTCCAAGAGCTCGTAATCGTCCCACAGCAGTTGGGGGAACCTCTCACCTTGCAGTTGAAGCAGCTAAAGGTAATCTTGAGCTCCACTCCTTCCATGGCTGGCAGTGGCTGTTTTCCTTCGAGAAAACCATCATGTGCTTCTAAAGTATTATTGTGAAGGCCATAACTCAGTGAAGCTGTCAGTCTCAAAGGATAATGTATATTGATTGTGAGGAGAGAAGAAAGGAGGTTTTTCAACCGGCCTCTTTATCTGAAAGGCATGAGTATCCTGTAGATTGGAACAAGAGTGAAGAAGGGTGCAGGCACGTCAAGGTAGCGATATCATGAACATTATCCAATAGAGCAAGAGGTAATACTGTATAATGCCGGTAATAAGATGTATATCTGAGATCTCAACTGCCATCTCCAATACTAGTTGAAAGAATGAGTCTAAAAGAATGGTGAGTTCTGCCGGCGCAAGAGTTAGCTGAACTAGTGTCTGTCCAAGTTCTCTTCCAGCTCAAAACTCACATTTTAGTCCGTACTTAATCAGGCAGAAAGTTTGGCACTAGCCGCCTGACAGTAACTGATGCAGATACGTTGAAATTACTTCAGGGCTTCTTGAGTCGTGAATCGCATAGGCATGTTTGCTTTAGTATGCGCGGGCTTGCCATATTAGCCATTAGCCAACAGTACCCATGGATAGACACCCTGGCGTGGGCTGTTTAAAAAGATGATAACGCAAGACCAATATTTAACCCTACATAATTGAGCCTCCATGTCCCAACTTTCTGGAATCATGTACCTAATACGTATTGAAAATTGCATATTCTTCAAGCTCAATAGCCCTTTGCCGATCTCTATAGGCATCCAAGGTCGTTGCTTGAAATCCCAAGGGTTAAGCAGAAGTCTGAATCCTGGTATTTGCAATTTGGTAATGCATGTATATTTACCATGTGAGAGTGCTGATCAACTGCATCTTGCTTATCATCAAGTCACGGACGTCACGCCCAGTCCAGCTCGCCCGCACTCTGTAACGAGGCTCCAGTAAATTTAGGCCTAAGCTGAGATCAGAATTAGTTTAACTTTAGATGTTCCCCTTGGAATCAAAGCAGTGATGAAAGGGATTATGAGGCTCCACAAGTCGGGGAATCCGATGGTGTAACTCTCGGTTTGCCTTGAGAAGAAAGAAAAGTGTCATGATGTTGTATTATGTGGACCGAGAAATGGTCATTCACTTTTTTTTTTGGAAGAAGAAGTAGGTAGATACTTTTATTGCCCAGAAGCGGACTCAGCTTGCTGAGGAGCGGTGGGTAGATGACAAACCGTAGTCTGGTTGCACTACCCCTCAAACCGCACTGTGTTCATTTCCCAATTAGGAAAAGTGCCAGGATCTGACCTCATACACATCCAACCACGGCTATGGTTCCATTGTCGCTCCTCCGCACCATTTCGTATCATACCCTCAAAATCCTCAATGCTTCTATATTTAGGTTTTACCTTTTTTCTTTTTTAAAGAAAAAAAAAAAATTGTCACTACTCGCATGCTATGGCGAGATAAGTACATAAGAAATTAGGAAAATAATAAAAGCCAAAACAACTGCGTATGAAAATAAAATCATAGCACCATTCAACTCTCTGCCAACCTCATCAAGTCTACCCACTTGTCCCCTTCCCCCTCTTTCGCTCTCGGGGAGTCTTTTATCGCCTGTAGTCTCCCCGGCCATCACCCTCTCCAAGTTTCGCATCTTTTCCAGATGTGTTCTGATGTCTCCTCTTCTTCTCCACATCACCTGCACTCCGGGCTATCTGCCTTGCCTATATTGTATCTCCAGGCCCTGGGGCCCTTCCCACCTAGTAGTCCTGCCAGCGTGCCAACCTGTCCAGTCTCTGCAGTCGTCTGTATTTCAGGCCTAGCCTCTCCCTCTCTCTAGCCCAGAGCACCTTCGCCCCCATTCGTATGCCGGCCTCCGTAACTACCCCAGTCCGGTAGGGGAGGAGTGTGCCCACTTTTGCCGCCTCTTGGTACCCTCCAGCCCTTTGTGCCCCTTGACCCACAATATGGCCACGTCCAGCCCACCTCTCTCTATTCTCGCTTCCCAGGTCTTCCTTACCTGGTGGGCCGCCGCATCTGGCAGGGGTCTGTTACGGAGTCTACGATGATGTAGCTAAAGTGAGGGTGTAACTTAGGACAACGCTTGAAGCTTGACCATCTCTCGAGGGCTCGTTATATAGCCAGCTTCCCGCGCATGCCCACTGTATGTTCTATTGCTTATGCATATGCTATCTATGCTTAACAATCGATATCAATGCTTAACAATCAATAACAACGTCTTGGCAGCTGAGGCTGTACACGACAAGCCTACACGTACTCTTTTCCACTCAGTGGCGCGACTCACTTCAACCATGCGCTCTGCTTGTGATACGCTTCCGTGACCCGACCTGTCAAATTGTATTGCCCTGCTGTAGCTATCGGTTGATCAGGCCGAATGGTCACTAGCAGCCTTACGGGTCAATTCAGGTGGATATCCCCAGCATCTCTGGGTAGGCCCGTGACAGGGTCGCCCTTCTGCTATCCTTTGTAGCCTCTTAATGGCCAGTTTCGAGTCTGACAGGATAAGGATCTCTTCATTCCCGTTCTCCAGCGCCTTCGCTAGCTATTGCCATATGGAAAGTCTTGCCTCTCCCTCTCTACCACAGTCCGGCCTCCGTCTTACCGCGATCCTGCTTCCATCTGTGTATGTAGCCTTCTATCCCTCATTCTCCTCCGCTATCTTACCCTCCCATACATAGCTTTTACATATCTTATCATCTGTTCTTATCATCTTTCATAAACAACAAGGGTTGTCCTTCATAAATGTTCCATCTCATCTAATATTGCCTTATCCGGCCTAGAGAAAAATGTTCTCTTTTTGAACTCTGGTAGAAAGTTCAATCAGCTTATTTGCACTGATACTAATGTCGAGGTAGTCATAACATGCTCCAATTAGTCATCATACAATAGAGGAGCTGCTCTGAATTCGTTGCAATAATGCGACATATTGAGTATTGCATTTGCCCTGTCATGGCGAATAGCTGCAAGCGGGGTTACATTATTTAAAAAAAAAACCTGTCGCATTTGTTGATCTAATATAGCCACTGTTGAAAAACCATGCCATACAGTATGTGGCGTCCATTAAGGACCTCCTCAGAAATATTCTGCTCCTCCAGAGCTGCCATAAAGCCCATCCATTTACTGGCAGAAATTGGTAAAAATCACCCATCAAAAGCACCACCTTTAGGCCACCAAATGGTGCCGAATCCCCAAACACATAACGACATTGTGCTTCAATGTGAGAGAGGGTGCTTAGAGATATCATGTTAACTTCATTCAAGGATCAATACTTCCTTATAGACCTAGAGCTGTTGTAATTTATTGGAGTTCCGGGGGCTCTAAACCGCGTACCGATAAATCTAACGCTACAAGTACTATCGATTCGCCAATGATGTCCGCTGCAAGACTGCTGGCCGCAGTAACGCACACACTGCCTTAACAACTTTGAGTCAACTACACCCGGGCTGGCCTCAATAATTCGGTATATGTAATACATACCTTCAAGTCCAACAACCTTCATCAAATGTATGATGGCTGCAATTATTCTACTTTGGCCAGTACCACCCTTCCCACTACAATATATCAGCACTTTGCACGCCAGCTGGTACCACTAATAATACTCACCGCTGCTTCAAGTTCAATGAAAACATTGCGGGCACCTGATCTTATGATCTCTTCCTGTGCTTGTATCTGTTACTTTACCTAGTGATAGTAACACGTGAGACTGTTATATTGCACGAGAGTCCCTATGCAGGTGGCACTACTTTGTGGTGATTGCGAGTCTGCGGAAATTTGCAACAAAACGGATGACTCAGCTAACAGTCACGAGCTGGTATGCCGCTAGTATGTCAGTAATGTCAGCAATCTTATATAGTACTGAGTTACATCCCTCTTGGCGTACACCAAACCCCTGTCAGAAAATGATCTTAGTACCCTGTCGGAAAATACCTTTGGTGACAACCATATCAACGTACCGAATGAAATGTTCACATTCTCCTGAATCTCAACGTACAACCACGAAAGCCATATCAATATACCGAATGAAGAGTTCACATCCTCCTGAAACTCAATATACCGGTACTCGGCATAAGATACAGAAGAATGAGGCAAAATTTATAGGTATGGTATATCTTTCTTACCTGCGGGAGATGAAGCAGAACGAGTTCAATTTAATAGGTACAGCAGTAGCTTTCTATAGCACAAGAGTAACAGAGTGAGCCGAATTTGACAGGTATAAGAGTACAATTTGACTGGTATTCGATGGCACGAGATACAGCTGAACGAGTCAAATTTGACAGGTATGGAAGGTCTATTTTATCTTGCAAGATATAGCAAAATGAGCCGAATTTGATAGGTACTTTGACAGGCACAACAGCTCCTCAATGGTGCGAGATATAGCAGAACGAGTCAAATTTGACAGGTATGGTAGGTCCATTTCACCCCGTGAGATGCAGCAAAATGAGCCAAATTTGACAGGCACTTTGACAGGCACGACAGCTCCTCAATGGTGCGAGGTGCAGCAGAACGAGTCAAATTTGACAGGTATGGTAGGTCCATTTCACCCCGCGAGATGCAGCAAAATGTGCCGACTTTGACAGGCACTTTGACAGGCACGACAGCTCCTCAATTTAACAGGCACGATAGTTCCTCAATTTAATAGGCACGACAGCTCCTCAATTTGACAGGTACGACAGCTCCTCCATGGTGCGAGATGCAGCAGAACGAATCAAATGTGATAGGTATGGTAGGTCTATTTCACCTCACGAGATGCAGTAAAATGAGCCGAATTTGACAGGCACTTTGACAGGTATGATAGCTCCTCAATGGTGTGAGATGCAGCAGAATGAGCCGAATTAATAGGTATAACAGTCTCCCTCAATGGCATAAGATGAGGATGGATGTGGTCAAGTTGACAGATATGACCTTGACAGGCAAAAATGAGGCAGAATAAGCTCAATTTAACAGGTATGACAGCTTTCTCTCAATGGCGCGAGATGTGGCCGAATGAGCTCAAGTTGACAAGTATTACAGGACTCTTTCCATAGCATAAAAGCAGCAGAATGAGCTGAATTTGACAGGTATAGTAGGTCTCTCTTGCCCTGCTATGGCGAACAGCTGCAAGTGGAGTTACATGAAATTAAAAAAAAAAAAAAAAAAAAAAAGAGTAGGTCTCTCTTGATAGCACGAGATGCAGCACAATGAACCCAATTGGACCGGTGTGTAGGTCTCCCTTGACAATACAAGATACAGTAGAATAAACTAACTTTAACAAGTATATAGGTATGGCAAGACTCTTCTACGGCACGAGATACAAAAGAATGAGCCAAATTTCATAAGTATGGCACACCTCTCTTACCAGCATGAGATGTAGTAAAACGAACTCAATTTGGTAGGTATAGTAGCACCTTTCCATAGGAGAGTAGCAGAGTGAGCCAAATTTGACAGGTATAATAGGACTCTTTCCGCATTGTGAGATATAGCAGAATGAGCACAATTTGATAGTTATTCGATAGCACAAGATGCAGCAGAACGAGAGTCGAATTTGACAGGTATGGCAGCTCTATTTCAGCCTGGGAGATGCAGCAGAATACGCCGAATTTGACAGGAATTGGTAGATCTCTCTTGCCAACATAAGATACAGCAGGGCGAGCACAATTTGACAGGCATGACAGCTCCTCAATAATGTGAGATGTAGCAGAATGAGCTCAAGTTGACAAGTATTACTGGACTCTTTCCACAGTGTGAGAACAGCAGAATGAGCCAAATTTGACAGGTACGGCAGGACCCACCTGGCAGCATGGAACATGGTAAAATGACAGTTAAGGCTGGCCCCTTTCTATGGTGCAAAGTGAGGCGGTATGGCTCAATTTGACAGATACAATAAGACCTCCTTGATGGTGCAAGATATGCCAAAATGAGCTCAATTTACAATTTTACAAGTATGGCAGATTACTTTCAATGGTGCAAATGAGAATGCGCTGGACCGGTACGGCATGGTGCTAGAGGCTGTTACGGAGTCTACGATGATGTAGCTAAAGTGAGGGTGTAACTTAGGACAACGCTTGAAGCTTGACCATCACTCGAGGGCAGAAGGCCCTCGTTATATAGCCAGCTCCTCGCGCATGCCCACTGTATGTTCTATTGCTTATGCTATCTATGCTTAACAATCAATAACGTCTTGGTAGCTGAGGCTGTGCACAATAAGCCTACGCGTACTCTTGCCACTCGGTGGCGCAACTCACTCACTCAACCATGCGCTCTGCTTGTGATACACTTCCGTGACCCGACCTGTCAATTGTATTGCCCTGCTGTAGCTATCGGTTGATCAGGCCGAATGGTCACTAGCAGCCTTACGGGTCAACTCAGGTGGATATCCCCAGCATCTCTGGGTAGGCCCGTGACAGAGGCCAGATAAGGAAGCTAGGTACACATGAAATGGCATATGCTAGACATCTGAGCAATATCATTGCGAGTAGATATTAATAGGAATTTAGGTAAAGTTTATGGGCTGTAATGAGAGTTTTACTATCCATAAGTTCTACAATTATTAGTATTATACTCCACAAAATATATATTAGATATTAAAATGAACCTTCTGAAGCTACATTTGGTACTAGAGCTCCCTAGATGCAGGAGTAGGATTGCGTGATATTATAAATAACAATGATAATATACTAATATGAATAAATGCAGAGAAACGAGATTGTACGGTCATGGAACTGGTAAAGAGTGTACAGTCACTTGATGCCGACTTTACAGGGCTACAATGGTCCCTTATCCACTACCGCTATACCTACACGCACCCTCGCGGTCGCGAGGTGGCCACATGCTAGTATTATGTACAAATTATAATACCAAAAATGCAGTGTTATTGCAACAAGAACATTTTGAATTCTGAATAGGGTACTTGTCTATAGAAAAAGAAAAGAAAAAAGAAAAAAGAAAATTAAAATTAAAACAGATTGCTCTGGTTCCACTAGAATTCAATTGTATAGAACTAGAGCATTACAGTCCATACTGAACAACCTCTTCCCAGCCCTGCCATGGCGAACAGCTGCACGCGGGGTCACGTGAAAAAAAAAAAAAAAAAAGACAACCTCTTCCCCTGCTCAAAATTGAACCACGGCCCTCAATATTCTACACCTCTCCATGGTGCTTATACCTCCATTGCTAGGGACCACAGCATTCCACTTCAGGCTAGGTCAGTTCGATTCTTGGCATAACTTTGAACAGCGTAGCCAGTGGTACTACCGCAAAATACATGTATTAAGGACATTTCTGCTGGCACCAGGGATAGCTGCGCCACGCGCTAGAAAATCATACGGAAGAAATCTTCACCCTGAGCCTGGACTGGATCCCTGGAAACCACCTCTATTTTTGACCCCCATCTACACCAATTTTTGTCAAAATTTTATTCTGAAAGCAGTTATGATATCAATTCAGTGACCTAACTCATGCAAACAACCAAAAATCTGGGAATGTTGGAGAATATTGAGTCATGATCTATGCAATTGAAAGGGACTGAATATTTCTATGGGATCTAAGCTAACATGAGAGTCTGCATAACATGTATCTATGCCTGTACTCGTACTCTCATGCCAAGCCCAATACTTGCACCTGTCTAATACCATCGCTTACTAATAAACAACAGAAAATCTACTCGCTGGTTCGGAAAGTATTGGAACGCTGCATAAATTGTGTGCGCTATTCGCCTTTTGGAATAATGCAAATTTGATATGCACCGTTCCAATACTTTCCGAACCAGCGAGTACAAGTATCCCTGACAAAGCAAAAACTCAATTGCACCTTTTTGCCAGGCTCAGGGTTGTGCCACACGCTAAAAGACTGATGCATCCCTGAGTAGCCTAATATAGTAGCTCCATTGCCGGAAACACCATTACCGGTCCCAGCCGCGAATGCATACCGAAGTAATTCTAAGATTTGTGGAGAGAAGAGTTTATTTCGCTCGGTCGGTTATCTTGGGAGCTCTACTTTCTACATCCACTACCTACACGTTTCCGGTGAAATGCAAATTTTTTTATCCCCTCTGACGCCCCTTCGGCATTCGTTTTTGGTATCTTGCATTTTAGCCCTACGAGGAAGGTTGCATTTTGACCCTACAAGGTTGAATTTTGACCCTACGAAGTTCAACTCATTGACCGGAGGTGAGAAGCTAAATCCTTACAGTACAGTAATAACACTGTATTTTTTTTTGGTACTGTAACTATTATTGTAATAGAGAGCTTTTACAAACCCCGAACTTTTTTCAGGATTTGGAAAAAAATACCTTGCCGTAGCAACAATGTGTTTAATTTCCCTTCCAAAATCCGGAAAACTGACCGTTAAGACTGCAAAATTCCCACAACACTCAATTCTCAAGATATGTACATCCAATAAACGCGATAAATGTGCCAAAGCACTCCTCTACCTACTCAAGAAAATTCTATCCCAGTACGACGTCGTGGCGCACTCCACAGCCCTCCCAACCTCCAGTTGTCAATTCTGCAACTCGTACTAGGTCGTCGTTTCAAAAGTATCCGGACACCTGACTAATGCATATTATGCGCTATGCAGAATGCAGTATGTACTATCCTTCTTCCAGATACCCAGTACTTGGCAGCTCTTTGCGTTCTCGACCACTAAGTGCCTACAAAACTGCCACTGAATACAGTCTGAGCTGATATTGGCAAAATGTATCAATGCAGTGTGGGGAAATAACTATGCAGCATAATACTATCATGTAAATAGATAATAATGGCATAGATAGCTGCCTGGAACAGGAACAACAATAGTTGTCAAAACAGGTGTGAAGTGATCATCAAAACAGTTGCTGAAACAACTGTCAAGAACAGGTTCTAAAATGGCCATCAAAAGGTTGCTGAAATGGCTCTCCAATGGCTGTCGAAATGACCATCAACACGGTTGCCGAAATGGCTGCCGAAATAGTTGTCAAAATGGCTGCTGCAATGGCTGCTGCAAAGCCGCTACTGAAATATTCGTCAAAACATCTTCTGAAATGACCGTTGAGACTGCTGCCGATACTGCTGTCAAAACGGCTGCTGCATGGCTGTCAAAATAGCTGTCTGCAAGTGTATAAAAGCTATCACAATGGTTCCCAGAATAGAATCCAAAACAGAAGCCATGACAGCAGCTGTGATTGTAGCCATGGGTAGCTGGCTCTCCGGTAGTTACGACTGCTTCTTAGCTAGGTTTAACTATGGGGAGCTAGTCCAGAAGTATACTAGTGCATGCCAGGTACTGCATAACCTGTTAGTATGCATTATTCAGTTGTCCGGATAATTTCTGAAACGACCTGGTACACCTCAACCTACATCACAACGTCTAACTCGCAAAACCTCAGGGTTTTACTAGACAGAAAAATAAGTATTTGGACAGGGGATAAATGCATATCTATGCGCCATGCAGTATTTGGCAGAAACTAGCATATTTTCGTATGCTTGGCTACTGATAGCCCATAAGACTAGTCCAAATTTCGCGATAGGGTGTCCAAATTTATTATGTAAGAAAGTATTTGGACAGCTGACATGATGAAATTTGGACAGCTGACATAATGAATTTGGACTTTTACACCTATTCTTTACCGCCAAGCATACAAAAATATGCTAGTTTCCGCCGATTACCGCATAGCGCATAATATGCGTCTTTCCCCTGTCCAAATACTTATTTTTTCTGTCTACAGTAGTAGCATGATTACTAATTAAGTTACCCGCAAATTTCGGGATTCGCACAGAGGCCGAAAAAGGATTAGAGTACTATTAAGCTGGATGGACAAAACCCAAGTAACATATTTGGTAACATTTCACATATAAATAAAGTTGCAAGCGAGATATATAACATATTGACACCCCGCAGAGGCGGAAAATGAGTACTGCATAATCTGGCGAGCAAGACCCCCCGTCAGTAAAGGGGACGCTTTGCGTAAGGCTGCTAATTCTATGTAGATGGAGTCAGGAGAGACACTTCCTAGGTGAAATAGGGGATGGAAGAGATCAGAGTTCGGCTTAACCCGGAAAGTCCGACTGGGGTCTTGCTCGCCAGATTATACGGTACCTACGCAAACTTATGGGCGAGGCCACCGACAGAGGAAGCGGAAGAATAAATAGAAACATACCATACAATGGAATAAGGACAGATATGGCCAGTAAACAAAAGCATAAATAACAATACCGTATAACAGATGGTGCGTACAGCATGGGAAAGACAATGGCACGTGACTGGGCTCAATCCGGCGCGACAAGGTAATCCTTGTGGATGATTCCAAGCGCCATCAACATGTATACTTTCAATCTTTCACTAGAAATCGCCTTTGCCGTAGGGCTGCAAGTTGCACATCCGAATCTATGTAGATGGAGTGATACTGGACAGTTTGATTCGAAATCTATGACCTGTGTGGTTTCCTGAAAGAAGGAGGGTGGTATTATATTGAAATCGTTACTTATTAGGTCAGCATTACTATAGTCGAGATGAATAGGCTGATATAGTCGAGCCGAGTACATACACTGATTAGGGAATAAGACGACTGTGCTCGATATATTCCCGAGGTCCTCTTTCGTAAAATCAACGAGTACGGGACCTCAGTCTAAGAGAGTGCAAAAGTATCATTTGCAGAACTTCAGTGCTGATGCAAAGCAGCTCAACAGCATTAATGGAGTTAGGCAGTTAACGATTTCCATATGCTGTATGTTCTGCATAGTATGGGTATCCTGGATAGGGTTTGATATGCTCACTCTCCTCTATATTTAGCTCCTATGTCGGCCTCGCATAAAAGGCAGAGTCGCCTCAAAGCATTCTTGTTTGATAAAGTACATATTTTTTGTTGGATACAATTCTTTCTTTCTTTCCATTTCGAATTCTATCCCTGGCGTGGATCTTATCATTAAAGGCTTTACTGATAATGCCTTGTACGGACTAATGATCCGATGGGCTCTCATCAGTTCCGCCAACTAGTCTCCTTCCCCTTCTCTTCCTCCCGGGAGTCTGAGCAGCGCGTCTCGCCCTCCGAGCCATGGAAGAAACACTTTTAGCGAAAGTTGTAAGTAAACCTGATGTCTCGAGGGAAGTGGTCCTTCAGAAAATTTCCGGCTCGCAAAAGCCTCTGACGATTCCTAGGAAGAGTAGTGAGCGTTCCCCTAATCAGAATATCTGATGATTGCATTCACCATCATGAAGATGAATGCTTGATTAAACGGCTTTGATAAATAACTCATTATATATAAACATAGCAGCTGCTATATAGGTTTTCCTTTTCCCAATATCTATTTGGGCAGTTCAACTTGAAAGTTTTCTGCTTTAGATCTTGTATGCATCGTTTAGATAGCTCATATCAATCTGTTGGTCCTTTTCGCATTTCAACACTTGAGTACAATCAAGGAGAAAGTCAAATCAGTCGGCAAGATTTGTACGGCTAATGGAATTATAGGCTGCAAGGAGCGAAATGGGAGAAGGATTACTGAGCATCATCGCTAAGACCCAAAAATGCTATCATGAGTTCATGAAACCACTTGAGGCCATGTTTACGGGAAGTTGAACCAGACTAGAATTTGAAAGACAAGAAAAGATGCCTATTTGGGCATAGGTCATCAGGGGGCTGGGCAGGGTCCATATTGCACTTTTGCTATGAGGTTTATATACATTACGTGCATCCCATGAATTGATCCAGGCCGGAGGGCCGTGATGCGAACCCTGTTGAAGTAAGCATGTTTATGCTGAGTCCTTGAGATCGATGAGTTGCTTCCCTTGCAGTAGAGGCCTGCATTGCATCTGTCGGCCCCTGCACTTTTCATTAAGCGGCAGAAATTGTCTGCCGGATGGCTGAACGGGGCAGGGTTACGACACGGGGTCACTTTGAGCTCAGTATCTGAGTCAATCAGCGCAGTGTGGCTCAGCTCGCAGTCGCTCGCAGTAAAATCTGCCAGTTTTATCTTCAGAAACGATAACTCAGATCAATCAAAAAATCAAAACAAACAGTACCCCTAACCCTGTGGTTGTCGTCACTCATTGGGGCTCTAAGCAAGCCAGGGCGATCCCTTTTTAGTGCCCGGCGCTTAAAGGATGGGTTAATAATCTGGACCATCATACAAAACCGGTGGGGGCGGACTGGTTTCGTAAATCAGACCTCCTAGCGGCAAACGACCATGAGACCCAGTCACTTCAGTGTCAACTTATTGGCTCAATCGCCAGGTGGACAATTCGGTTCCTTCATTCATTTTTGTCGATGGATCCATGGAGCCCTTTGAAGTTTTGCCGTTGCATCTTACAAGATGATCTTGAGCTTCGTATATGGGCTGGATACATATCTACATAAGTGGTAGTCAGGTTCGGGAAAGTAATCCGTGCATGTATATTTTATAACTAATGATTGCAATGCGAATTCATCATGAAAACATCGACGATATCCTAATCTCATTCCCTTGCTTGCTTTTTCTAATATATTATTTCTCGCTTGCCCCTTCTTGCCGACTTTCGTCCCTAAGCAATGCCGCCTGCCCCCAAATCAAATAGCTCAACTCAATCCTCGGCAAGCCGAGTAGTTCATTCAAATCTAATAATTTAACGGTCTTGGCATGAGATTAGAGATAAACTTACATATATAGTGCCAAGAACTCTTTAGTCAATCACACTATTCTAGTCCCCATACCTCATGCAAGTGACAATATGCACGCCCATGGCCAGGTCCTGCAATCACATTCACATCTTGATCACTATACACTTCCTCCTACAGAACTAAGCAGGGGCATGACTTCAAGATCAAGCAAGAAACGTGGCCATCGTCTAAAGCCTGCTGAATAGCGTACCAGCAGACTACCGTTACGAGACCAGGATCATCTAGGCTCTGGCATATGCCACTCCAGAGGCAAGCTACATTTTGGAAAGTACCGCTTACGGGAGCCGTTCTGGTCCAGCGCCCGGTCAGATTGCGCCATTATCTGGCCCTACAACAGCTACTACCCCCTAGCTTATTTAAGGCATATCCACGTGCCAATACTGGAGGACGAGACCCAGCAAGGTGCTCTTGGCTGGAGACTGGGTCCTCTTTGATCACCGCTCTCTCGCCTTCAGGAATACTTATTCCTGCATCACGGATAATTTTGCACAGTGCCACAAGGTGACTTCCCAAATGTAACATAGGAAGATGATGTAGCAACAAACGCTACCCAGCCTACTTGAGGTAACAATCGGTGTCTAGGACTTCCGCTGTTCTCGTGCGCAGCCCAGGCTTCAACGGATGTTCAAAGCAACTCTATTTTCGAATTCATGCTTGGATCTATTCAAAAATCAACTTTGGTTGTCAAGCAGTTGTCGTTGGAAGAGCATCCATATGTTTGAGCATGGCACTGCACTTGTTTGACTTGGTGCAGTCCATACATGATTCACCTGACAGGAGCTTAAAATAGATTCTTGCATGGATGTTAATCTAGGTACTTTTTATGTAACTCAATTGCAGTGCCACACATTCCTCCTGGTACAGATGTCGCTATCAAATGAATCTAAGAAAGAAAGACTGGTTGGATGAAAACGAAGTGAGGAAGTAATTCTACTTACTTTAGAGGGTTCAAGATCTTCGGAAGCTAAATACCATTTGAAAACATAGGCATGGTCTATCAATCTTGTGGCAATCCTAAGCAACGGTGCATGATCAATGTGATCAATATTATACAAATTTGCACAATCTTGATGAAATTATGGGAGCCAGACTAAATTATGGAATGTATAAACGATGCCATTCAGGTATAGAAGCACCTCCGCAGCCTCTTTCCTAAGAATCTATTTGGTCAATGCTGCGTATCTGTGCCTAAAACGCCTGTGTACGAGAATATTGGCTGAAGGAACTTCAGCCTCGCAACTAATCATTCCGGTACTGGTTTCGGTATTACACCCCTATCAATATGGAAGTATTGCAATACTAGTATTGCCACTCGGCAACGGATGACTGCCTCTGAAAATACCAAATCGGGGAAGTACTCCACTAGTGATTTATAGCTACGCTGACCAGCGTATTGAATGTCTGCTGGGTTTACGAAACAGCGGCATACTTGACAAACGGGTTTATTGAAAGCTGTTAGACAGGAACTTAATTCACACGCAACAAATGACATATGACATATATAATAGCGCTGTTGCAGAACGACTACCAGGAACTTTACCGTCTTTCCTGCGTTACGAGAGGGTCTGTGATGTTCAGTTGATGAATCTGTGTATCTTAGTCATCGTTTTCTATGTACACGGCTCCTATCCTTGAATACCCAGACTGATAATAGCGAAGCCAGGAACTATGCATGCAGTCTCGAACCCTATATATAGATGATTGCTTTTGGTAACCTAAGAAGAATTTCGCTTCCTGAGTCATTCTATATATGCAGAGCGAGTATTCGATAACAGGTACCCAGCGCCAGTTTCTGCCAAGCCATCTTGCAAAGTTCATGAGGATGAGTATTATCTAGAAGCTAGATGATACATCAAGTATACTGTAGTATGCAATGTGTACGTAAACAATACTTCATATACATATACAGTTAGTGAGCACTCTATAGCCAACTACTCGGAGTGTAGTCAGCATGGCAATCAATCAAATCGTAGATTATATAACCACACAGATTGGCACATCTTACTAGAGTACCTACTTAGACCGGTGGCGCAAACCAAATGGTTGAACTACCTATCTTCTGAATGTGGCTTGCGGAGAACTTCCATGGATGCTGCTCAGGCTTCAAATTAAAATCCTGTGCTATGCAGTAACACAAGGAAAACATGACAAGTAGGATGTCACATCGAGACTGGGATGTCACCATATACGGTAATAATGGGCCATATGGCCATACCGGCCGACTGCGACTGGACTAGGGGACCCTAGCACAGATTTAAGCTTCAAGTGGCCATGCGGTGATGGATAGCCAGCTGCAGGACAAGGACAGGCAATGCTAGTCTCGTGCGCAGCCGCTACAGCAATGCTAGTTTTGATGTAACAATACATCCCAGCCAGCTCGAGTTGAGATGATTACTTAACATTAAGGCATATTTGCTGCACATTGGTGGTGGATCTCTGTGTGCATGCATATTGTTTATTGTGTTTGCACTAGTGGATGCTAAGCAGTAAGATGTCCAGACGGACGAGGTCTATTACAATTGAAGTACTGAAACATTATCTCTGCATAGTCTAAGCTCTGCATACGATGGTAAGTTAATTGATTGACTATCATTACACTAGGTAGCTGAGATTTCACAAAAGCTGCAACTCATCATCACCATACAGCTGCATCTGTTACAGCCCAAGCGAACGTGCTTTTACCACACCTTGTGGGTTCACTCAATTGAATGGAAAGTGTGGACGGATACCCTCTTTTCCATTATAACAAGGCTAATTATATGAGCCCTTCGGAAATTTAGCCATAATTTCCTTCTAGGCTTGGGGTGGAACGGCAATGCATACAATTATATCTTCCAGCCCATATGCCCGGCTACCCATCCTTCATCAATATACGTAAACGCTCAACCCATTAATATTGAGTACATGTCAATAGCAAGGATGTCATGACTCTTTCGTGCGAAATATACTCCAATGTAATTGCAAGCTACTTTTATACGGCGCGTGGCAAAGCTGATTCAGTTGCTGAGATCTTTTGTACTGAGTTCACTGTGCGGGGTCAGCTCAGGGCAAACACTTGTATATTTGATGATCCTGGTACGGTACAATACCCCTATGGAGCTTCGCAAACATAATTGGTATTCTTCGCTTAATACGGGACACATGCGTGTGCATTTTTAATAAACAAAGTAAATAAACAAGGTAGGCTGGTTCTAACGCACCGTCGTTTGGTGGCTTATCCCTCAATACCTGTAAATACAGGTCACCCTGGCTATAATGAAGGCCACCTGGTTTTCTTCACAATGGCCAGTTTTCAATATAGCGA
Source organism: Kalaharituber pfeilii (assembly GCA_015179045.1). NCBI lineage: Eukaryota > Fungi > Ascomycota > Pezizomycetes > Pezizales > Pezizaceae > Kalaharituber > Kalaharituber pfeilii. Next base: position 1,301,720 of record WHUZ01000007.1, on the reverse strand, counting down.
GGGGTCACGTGCTGCCCCCAAGGTAGGCAGGGGTGAAAAAAAATTGTCAAATTTTCAGCGTATGATTTTCAGATTTCAGCTGCGAATTCAGTTCTTTACCAGAGCGCCAATATCATGTCTCCTCAACGCCGCTTTGGACACCCAGCTCTAGAGAAATGGAAGGTATGTCACGCTCGCCAGGAAGTGTGACAGCACCCAGCAGAAATGATTTCAGAAGAGTTAATCATTTCGTAATCCCGATGGCAAGCTATTGGCATTATCTTCAATGTCTATGATATTGAAGCAGTCAGATACACTAAATTTATTTTTTCCTTTTTGTATTGAGATATCTTGAATTAAATCACCACTCTGCTAAGCCTATTACATAAGGCAGTACTGAGGCTAACCCCCGGTTGTTCACTATAGCAAGTAGGCTTTACCTGTTGCTGAACTAATTATCATAGTCCTGAAAAGTTCTTCATTTTCACTATAGCGCTTCATTTCACTATAGCCAGGGCATTTTAGCTGCGTGCGCAAACGATCTCGCCCCATTCCTTCACTATAGCCAGGATTTCACTATCAAGAATTTCGTTATAGCCAGGGTCACCTGTACTAGGTATGAAAGTCAGCCGATATTCGATACCAAATGTGGCAGACTAGCTAAGTTTGGGAGTGGCGCTGAAGGTGGCGGTGAACAAGTGCTTGGCTGGATTACTCGCACGCATTAATAACCCTGCAAGCCAATATCTGGACTAGGTCCACAGTAAGAAAGGATTATAATTATGATCAATGAAAATAGTTCAGCAGGGCAAAGGAGGAAGGAAGGTTGTCTTTTGAGGATGATTCTAGCGCTAATATCGGTTCTGCAGGTGATTTGAGAGACCAAGAGACTACATTGTCACGACCGAACTTGCATAAGTAATATAGAAGTAGATAAACCGCTTGTATGTGTACTATTGCTTGATGGGCTTGCACTATTCGGAATTCTCAACCTGAGCAGCATATGGAATATCGATATGCTTGCAGTATGCTGAATGTTCTCCTATGCTCAACAATGAACACAGCGTTACAAGGCTCTATGGGTGGAACTTGGGCATTGGACATAATACGTTCCTGGTATCGGTTTTGGTGCCTGGGTCGTAGTCTCGTAACCACCTGGGTCGCGATCGCATAGCCGGGGCAGGGATTGCATGCAAGTACTCTACATGCAGCGCGCCCTTGGAATTCATGTGAGGAGCTTGAATGTAGCGTGGCAATTCTAAATTTTGCACGTTGCTCCCGATCAGAGCTGACCGGCAGCCCTGGGAGCGATTATTATGGCTTATTCACTCTCGTCAATTCAATGTCTAGCCGCTCCGCGCGAGGAGGCAAGCATTGCGGCAGTGGTGTTGAGCAGGAACAGACCCGCCCCCCCGACCCCCCGCGTCAGCCCAGCAAACCGTCGCCAGCCTCGCAAGCTTTTACATCAACAATATAGCAGATGTATTAAAAGAACGAATACTGAGGGATAATCATAAGAGAGAGCATACCACAGCTGGCGCAGACCACCTAGGTCATCAGCTAATGCATAACAGCAACGACTGAGCCCTAGCGACCTGCGCATATTACTCCAATTATTGTTGATAAATATTAACTGGTGAACAGCTATCGCAAATAAGGATACCCGCGCAAGAATAATGGATAATATTAAAAAAAAAGCCCGCCGCAAACAATAGTCCGGACGTTATGTACTTGCCCTCTTTGTTTGAGCGTATGTTGGCTGCTTACCGACCATTATGCGTTGCAAGGACTGGGGGTATCTGCCTCAGACCTGGCGTATTTGTCTTACACAACCCATCATAACGGTGCTGATGGTGGTAGTGGTGGTGTGAGGTGATCGTCCAGCTCCATCGCCCAGCTCCATCGCTTGAACCGAGAATTGGCGTGCCCTAGTAGGAGCCTAGACTGTCATGAGCTGGAAGAGTGCTGCCTGTAGCCTCTTACGCCGAGTTTGGTTCCTTCTCCTATGATTTCCACTATCCCTCAATGGATATCATCTATCTGACATGCCTTAGTCCCGCCTTTGCACGCTTGATACCCCACGGGACCGAATGCATGCTTACACTTGCCATTGCAGCACCAGCTTGGACATCACTCACTTTACGTTTTCACCCTGTGGGTACAAGGAAACGTCCTGCTAACCTAAGCAAAGCGGTAGATTTGCAATTGCATGGCAAGCCTCAGGGATAGCTGGGAGCGGAGTGGACGTGAAGCTGCATGCCTTGGTATCCTACCTCCTGCATTTTCATGGAAAATGGAGGCACCCTAAGAGGCCGAAAGAGAGGCAGTGAGGAAGCGATTGATGAGGATGTAGGCCTAGCGAGCAAGGAGAGGGATGGGGAGGAGGGGAAGAGGGGGTGGGGGATGCGGGAAATGGGACCTTTGAGCGGTTGATCGATGGAGTAAGATTCAATGGGATGGGGTCATGGGGATGGGTCCTATAATCATAGCTACAGAGGCTACTCCTGCAGTGTTTTTGGTCCTCGAGTCTTTTATATACAGTCATGTTTTCCACCGTTCTGTCCCCGTTCGTTCAAACGGGGCACGACGAACGCAATTGAATCAGTTTGATAGAAGGTCCAACATAGCCGACACTGCCATTGTGCAAATCAGCAATCCACGGAGCAGCACGTCAGCGCCAGGCTCGTCGAGTATACGACCAATTTCTGCTCACCCGGTATCCCCAAACGTAAGTTCGATACTACATCTGCTCAGTGAACCCTTTGATATTTATGTATTGCTTCACTTTGCATTCACTGCAATTGTGAGCTGTCGGGATGCGATCCTACCCGCTGTGCTAATGCTACTAGATCTTACCATTTAAGTAGGAAGTTCTCGCTAATCTCAGGTGTCTTTTATCACTTAGTGCAACAGCATACCTGTTCTACGACAATTATACTGAGCAGCAGTCATCGAGAAGCTTATAAAGTTGCTATTACTCTTCCCAATTAATTGTGCTTTAGGATCTCGAGCAATTAGGAGCAAGCATCTGGGCGAACAGATACACTGCAATCATTGTGCGGAAGTTTCCACTTCTTCCAAATTTCTTGATCGACGGCCTCTATCGAACCGAAAGAGCAATATCCACAAAGCGACTAGCATTACAATGCCAATTGCACAATTGAACAGTGGAGTCAAGCTGGGTTATCGGGACTCAGGAAAACCAGATTTAACGGAGGCAGATGGGTGCTACGAGACTCTTGTCTGTGTCCACGGTGTGATGTTCAATCAAGGTACGAACACCTATTGGGAGAGGTTTCTTGCAGGTGAAATGATTCCCATGCCTATACGAATTGGATATCTTGACCCCCTTCAATACGTATACACCATATGGTCACAGCCTTGCCCGCTCTACGTGAATTGCCGCCAGCTGCTGTTCTGGGCATATTGGACTGATTTGGAAATATTCATTACATTAGAGATATTCTCTCCGCTCTTCTCCGCCGTGCCACCCGGACTGCGAATAATAACGTGAGCAGACTTTGATTTCCTTTTCCACTTCTTTGACTATATTATACAAAATCCCTACTTGCCTTCCTCTGTCACCTCTATAGCTAATATCCATTACTTGAGATTGACTGTCTTTTTAGCTACAATCACCGTGGTTATCCAGGCTCCTCTCCTCTTACTCCTCAAGAGCTCATCGATGGAGCTTTAAGTCGAACCACCTACCTCAGAGATCTTATCTCTTTTCTTGAGTACCTGAATACCAATTTTTCCCTTCCACGAAAGCCAGTCGTCCTTAGTTGGGAAAAAGGTGGGAATATTCTGCTTGGGCTTGCTTCACCTTCATTCTTGCCAAAAGAAATGAGAGAAAAAGGGATTGCCAACGCATCCTGCCTTATCCTGCATGACTGTCCAGGAAATGGGCTAGGGAGGGTGCCGACGAGTGATATCGTGAACGCAATGATTGCATGCCCTTATCCTCCTCTGACATCACACTCTCACTACCATAAATGTCACAGCCAAAGCCAGCAGCAGCATGAGAAGCAGCAGTACCCTGAACAGCCTCGCAACCAGCCAGAATATGGCAGCAGCACTGCGAGCAGTTTTAGTACGAGCATGGATGAACTGGATGATTTTCGAACCCCAACTCGCTCGGAACGTCAACTCTCTTGGATATGTGGCTTCTATAAGCACCATAATCATCTCCCTAGAGATATGCCGCATGCAGAGCCAGTGTATTCATCCTGGGCTTACAAGTGCTCCTCTGAACTCCTTCCACGTACACTAATTGATTTGTCCCTCGAGATTCACAATACACCACCAAACCAGTCACTATCACAACATAGAATTCCGCAATTTCCAACAAATCCGCATCTTTGGAAGCTCAGTGACGATAGGAATCATCAAATTGAGTTTGCAAGAATTGCAATTGCAACACAGCAGGACATTCCAATTGCCCTAGTATGGAATGGCGAGAGCCCGGAAAGCACTGTGGATGCGGCAAGGGAAGCTGTAAGAATGGGTGGGCAAGTTTACATGCTCAGTGAGACTGGTAATTCATTGATGTTTGCGCATGAGCCCAGGGAATGGCTTGTTGGGGTGAGAACAGTTGCCCAAAAGCTAGTTCACCCAAAGTGATGTGTTGTCAGATGAATGAACATGAAATATATTGACGAAAGCTAGCTGTTACGGTGCTCGTTGCCTCTGCTTTCTCACTTATTCTATTCGTTTCTGCGGCTTAGTTTTTGCTTATTTCAATTCTTTTTTTTTTTTTTTTCTTTTTTAAAACCTTCATGGCGACATTTTCTTTTTCTGCCGGGAGACGGCGGATGGGTTCTGTTGCTCTGGTTGGCTCGCTTTTAACGATCTACGATTTTACTTACCAATCTTGCACAATTTTTGATTATTATCTGCTCTATGATGTAGGAAAGCTTTTTCGTTTCTGACCTTTGCCTTCGTCTTTGTAAATATTCGGTGTTAATTCTTTCGTTGTCTCTACGGTTAGCCTGGCTTTTACACTTTCAATAGAGATCTTCAAGTTCCGGTGCTAGTGCTATTTGTTATTTTGATTGAGACCTAGAGGAAAGACAAGAGAAATAAAAATTTAATTCATCCTACCATTGTTATCTGTTTCTTGAATTGCTGGTAGTCTGGTTGGCACGACCTCCGAAGGACGAACTGGATATCACATCATTACTCAAATAGGAAGTTGATGCCTCTAACCAAAGTGGAACAAAACGTGGCGCACCAAAAACAGCACACTAACAAAAAATGTACAGAAAAATTACACAACCAAGTCCAGTGAGCCCAAGAGAGAGTTGAGCCAAGATGCCGATCGAATAATTAATAGGAATAAAATACATACTAATTTACCAAAATTGCAGAACTATCACCACAAGTATAAAAATATATGCAGACATAAGAAATTGTTTAAATGAAATCTCCATTTTAAATCAACAAAAACGAGTGAAGAACCAACAATTACAAAAACTACATGCATCCAACACCACACAAAAATGTAAGACTAGAAAAAAAGCAAAGAAACGAAACAAATGCAGGTTGAGGGGGGGGGGGGGCGGGGTTCAACTTGACGTTTTCCACGAGGAAGGTGCGATCTGCGGATCATACCCTGATGACCAGCTCAATAAGCATTCAACGACAATAACCCACTCAAGAAGTCTCGTAACCACCCATAAAGTATTGGAATAATCAAATTCTGTAGACAAGAACTAAAAGGTATTTCGGTGGTATGATACTATCCCAGTATTAGTACCACCAATCATTTGAATTGATGCGCCTGATATCTATAACCCAAAAATGGGAGCCGCATGCACTAGGGCGTTATGATAGGGACATCGCACCGTCCAACCGGTGAAACCTCGAGGCTGGTGCCCTAGCTCTGACCAATGCGCTTTATCTACCGCAGGAGATGCTTAATTCCTGACTCAGCGTTTTTGTAATATTTCTGCTATCATACTATTTTTCTTGTGGTCATTACGGCCTGAAAGCGTTTTCCATTTGTTAAATGATCATGATTGTGAACTGTTACTAAATGAGGCCTGGGCCAGTGACATGATTCCTAGGCAGCACATGACACATGCTACCCTTAAACCATCTCTATCTCCAATACATAGAGAAATTGCCCGTCTCTTGCATGCTTTCCTCTAATATATCCCTGCTAAAACCGTTTCTAGGCCCCTGTCAGGTCCGTCTGGATGGGGTACAGGCAGCCCTGGCTATAACGAAGGCCAAAGAATCCGACCTGTTTTCTTCACTATATGCATAGCAAGTTTTCACTATAGCGAGGGGTCACATGCTGGCCCCAAGTAGGCCGAGGTGAAAAAAAAGGTCAAATATGATAGCGGAAATTTTCAGTGTATGATATTCAGGATCTCAAGTGCAAATTCTGTTCCTTACCAGACTGCCAGCATCATGCCTCCTCAATGCCGCTTTGGACGTCCAGCTCTAGAGAAATGGAAGATATGTTACGCTCACCAGGAGGCGGGACAGCGCCCAGGAGAAATGATTTTGGAAGGCTTCTGCAAATCATTTCCTAATCCCAATGGCAAGCCCATGGCATGCATTATCTTCAATGTCTATGATACTGAAGCCATCAGATACACTAAAAGTTTTTTCTCTCTTTTTGTATTGAGATATCTTGAACTAAATCACTACTCTGCTAAGCCTATTACATAAGGCAGTACTGAGACCATCCCCCTCACTATAGCAAGTACTATGTAGGCTTTATCTGTAGCTGAATTAATTAGTCATGAAGCGTTCTTTATTGTGGCTATAGCGCTTCTTTTCACTATAGCCAGGGCGCGTGCACAAACGATCTCGCCCATTCCTTCACTACAGGTGACTCTGGCTATAATGAACCTCTTCTTAGTGAAAACCTGGCTATAGTGAACGAATGGGCGAGCCTCTTTGTCTACACAGGTAAAGAGAGTGCCCTCGCTACAGTGAAAACTGGTAATAGTGAAGAAAATCGGTCAGATTCTTGGCCTTCATTATAGCCAGGTTCACCTGTATAGCAAGGATTTCACTATAAGGAGTTTCACTATAGCCGGGGTCACCTGTATATGCAGGGCCCTTGGATCTATGTGCCTCGCCTTGATCCAAAACACAGCATGTGCAAATCTATACATACAGTTACACCTTGCTATACCGGACGACCAAAATCCAGCACTTTCTATCCGGTTTAACCTAGCGTCCGGTATAACAAATTTTGCAGGGGTGCCTGCCAGGGGTTAAAGAACTTAGTAAGGCAATTGAGAGATACAATCAGAAACCTTTGCTAAAATAATGGCACAAATGATACAAGCAGTTCGAGGAACACCCCCTAGAGCATCTGAAAGCTCCTCAATTTCCGAAACTTAAAAGCTCAAGTTGCTGTTGAGCTACAATATCACGGAGCTCCTCTCTTCGCCGTTGTCCTGCACGCTTTGATTCCATGACTGTTTCTCTTTCTCCTTCATCATTGTTTTCATTATTTGCCATATGTTCTCTTTGTTCTAATATTCTTACTGCCTCTTGTAACCAGCCCTCATCAACTTTCATGCTAGCAAGTAGGTTATGAAGTACAATACAAGCCAGGGTCCAATCAATAACCCTATTGTGATCTTTCTCCTTCTTCTCTTCTGTACGGATTCGAATTGGTAAATTATATAAGGCTGGCCAGCAGGCTTTTAACACTCGCTCGATTTTTACTTGTGGGGTTGAGAGTTGTGAACTGAAGTCTGCATTTATTCTCTGTCGAGAAGCCGGGTGCTTGGAGGAAGTAGTTATATGTCGCTCGAGCCCATATGCTTTTTTCGCAAGTAAATATTCATCCGGCTTAAAGAAAGCTGCTTGATCTCGATAGAGAGCCATGCATTTAAATGCAGTAGAGTCATGAACGCTTGCTGTATGACCCATCGATGCCTATATAAACCTCCCTTCCCAATTGCATATGGCCTATAAATTAAAGCCATAGTTCTTCTTTCTCGAGAAGTAAGCCTCCGGATCGATTCTCGGCTTATCCTGTAGGATAATTATTGAGCCATCAAGGAAACCAATGCATCGCCGGAAAATAGTTGTTGATGGATGGTACTGTTCGCGCTGTTCAGGTATTGGCCACCTTATATCCTCTAGCAATATCTTAATCAAGACTGCAATTGTATGCCAGAGATAGGCCACTGCTGTACCTTTACCGATATTCAGTGCTAGTCTTTCTCTCTCCACTCCACCACCATGTCCCCCTAGCATATGAAGTGCTACTGCAACTTGCTGATATATCGGTCGTGCAGTAGGACCTCCACCTACTCTTGAAACCTTTCAATAATCTTCTCCACCTGCATTCTGAAGAAGATCAATAAGATGCCAGAATGATGCTCTATGCATATGGAAGAGAGTAAGGAATGATCTATTTGCGTACTCACGAATCAAGTCATAGAGAACATTTGAGGAGTGTCGTCTAGCACTTTCACCATGAGAGATATACTGATGTGCTGCAATTGTATCGTACATAGGAACCATATCTTCGGCCATTTCCTCTAGATCTGAATCGGAGTCTGTGTCTGAATCAAGAATCATGAGTGTCATGATAGCTTTTACATCACTCCTGAGCTCTTGTTGCATTACAGCTCGTTGACTTAGACGGGGCATGTTGCATGTAAAGTTGATATGCGTATATATGCAAATTACTTACCAATAAATTTTCGCCAGGTAAAAGGGGTACCTCACAACACATGCCTAGTTTGGCTGGCATATTTTCCCTGGTAACTTCTGGTAACCATTCCCAATTAATCGTCGACAACCCCTAATGTGCCTGGAGACTGGTATTCCAGTGGGTATTCTCTTCTCAATCTCTCAATATATTGAGAATACTTCAATAATACCACTATAACACACAGAAGGTACAAAATAAGTTTCATGGTTGAGGCCTTCATCTGGTTCAGCTAGTTAGCTTGTATGTAATTTGAATTTAAAAGGCCATATTTTATTATCCGGTCCAGTTTAACTGGGTGTCCGGTAAAGCAATGTATCTATTATGTACTGTTGGAAAAGCCACAAAAAAGCCCCCACCCCCCCAATCCCCCCGCAAGTGTAAAGAGAGCAAAAAAAGAAAATAACTTTTTTCTTTTTTCTATTTGCATTATATATTGAGGTCATCATGAAAAAAAAATTATTGGCTCGCTTAATCTCTTGCCAGCAATCTTCCCTTCTTATAGCATAGTTCGCTTAATCTCTCCGCAGCGCTGCTTGCAGCACCTCTAGGAAAAAATTCGCTATTGGCTCACGGCAATATTCACGTGGATGGCAGCAATAACGCCAGAGTTCCCCCTACGCCCTCAACTGAAACCTTCTGTCTATGATACAGCCTGGTGGAGTGGAGAGGTATGGGAGTAGGAGCGTGGTAGTATGGAGAGCCTCCCGGTCGGGAGACCAGTTACTGCACTTCGGCCTGTACTTCTGCCTGCACTTCACACCTGCACTTCCGCCTGCACTTCGGCCACCACTTCCGCCTGTACTTCCGCCTGCATTTTCGCCTCCAGTTTAGCCTGTATTGCGGTCCCTACATATCATACTTAGTTTCCTATAGCACTGCTCCCTACAGTGCCACTTTTTACAGCACCACTTTTACACCATAGTTCGCGCAGTATGCACCGCTTACACACCACGATTCGCGTGGACGGTTTTATACTATATAGTATATCCTGCTGGCACATACTGGCACAGGGTACTTGGTACTTCTACTGCTACTCGCATTTACACATGGGCAGCTGTATGTTGCACTATCATGTGTAACAGATGTCAATAATCTAGCAGTTTTATGGCCAGAAAATGGTCCAGAAACTACAGAAAACATTGTCTATACTGAAGTTCTATTAACTCCATGATAAAAATCAAAATAAACCGCATACGCCGCATAGACGGTAAACCATATGTAAAAATACCATACAACTGCATGTGAGAGTAGTGATAAATTGAAAAAAAAAAAAAAATTTATATGTGAAAAGTAAAACGACTTAGGCCGGTTTCGCAACAGGGATCCTCAGCTACCAAGGCAGCCTACCAGATATGTTTGCGAAACCGGGGAATTACAGACCACCCTAAGATGCCGGACAACCCTCTTCCATTATTCGCCTCCCGAAGGAATTGAACTCAGGCCCTCAATTCTACACTCAGCATGTCGCTAAGTTAACCAAGAGGTTAACCGCTACACTAAGCGCAGGTCAGTTCACAGTAACCTACTGTTACTGAGAAGCGCCTGACAGTCAGAAGGCGGGTCATTGTGTGCAAATACAGTTTATGCATAATCCTCTACCCCTCGCTGCAGCTCGCCTCCCGGTCGGGAGGCTAGTAATATTGTGCTATGTCTCACCTCTCCCTTCAGCATGATGGACACTGCATAACGTATACACAATATGTGGTTTTGGGATGGCGCGTGCTCGAATACTTTACTAAGGAATGGTCATGCGGGACGCTGGCCTTGGCATCAGAGCCCAGGCTTGGCAACGGGGCCAAGCCAGGAAAGCACAGCGGCTGCCGCATCGGCCACTTTACGCCCTTCACAGGTATCTCAGTACCGAAAAAAATTCGATAATTAGAGAAATCAACCATCAAGCACACCTCAATTGCCAGCATCTGAGCCATGGCCGACAAAGCACGCTACTTCCTGGAGCAGTCGATCCCGGAGCTGAAAGAGTTTGAGAAAAAGAAGATATTCACAAAGGTTCGCACATGATCTGTCGCAGCATTCTGGGAGCGTCACCGCTAATTCGGCATCTTCTAGGAGGAGATAGCGGCAATAACCAAAAAGCGATCAGAGTTCGAGCATAAAGTCAACATCCCAAGCTGCAAACCAGTCGACTATGCACGATATGTCGAGTGGGTTTTGTTCCAGAGTTATAATTGTGGACACCCTGACTCACTACAGGTTGCATGCAGATGAGATGAATCTTGAAGCTTTGCGGAAAAAACGGGTCCAGCAACTAGGACTTAAAGGCCGGTCGTACACTGGTTCTCGAAAAATATTTTTTATCCTCGACAGAGCAACTCGCAAATTCCATGGAGACATTGGCCTATGGATGCAGTATATCGACTTCGCCAAGAAGGAGAAAGCCTCGAAAGTCCTGCTTAAAGTCTTCGCCTCGTATGCAATCGACCCCTTGCACCTTGAACTAAGATTGTCAGACTTACTTTGATGTATAGAGCACTTAAACTACATCCTATGAAAACAGAGCTTTGGATATATGCGGCGCGCCATGCCATGGAGGAAAATGGTGATATGACTGAAGCAAGAAGCTTTATGCAGCGAGGACTTCGGTTTAATAAAGAATCAAAACTACTGTGGCTTGAGTACACAAAGCTTGAGCTTGTTTACATCGCCAAAATCATTACAAGACGTAGACTACTGGGGATAGATCGGCAAGAGGAATTACCCAGCAACAAAACAAATGACGAGGATGAGGAAATGATAGAACTCCCTGCAATAACTGGAGAAGGTCTTAGCCATGAGGGATCTGAAGAAGACAAACTTGAGAACTCACCTCTAAATAGTCTTAAGGATAATCCAGCGTTAAATGGGGCTATTCCACTTGCTGTTTTAGATTCGGCTATCAAGGAGATTCCAAACGACATTGAGTTTATATTTTCATTTTTCAATCTTTTTGCCAGCTTTACTGGGCTACCTTGCCAGAGAAAACTTCTCACACACTCGTTCAATTGTGCATTGAAAGATTTTCCAACCACTTCACTTACGTTATTCATGGAAATTAAAGCACTATTTGTAGGAACTGAGGTCATCGATCCTAAGTTCCCTTCGACATTAAGTCACGCCCTATCGAAGATAATGGATAGTATTTCTAATGCTACTCCTAGAACTGAATTTTACCAACACATTACATCATTCCTGCTTGACCTTATTAAAGCAGAAAGACTTAGATCCTGCTATGGAAACAGTCATTAAAGGAGCTCTGAATAAGTATTTCAAGCAAGCCGAACAGGATGGTGATATAAATGGGGATATGTATCTCGCGTGGTCAAGACTACTCCACTCTAGTGGAAAAGAGAGGGCGGGGACAAGCTGTACTCAAGAGAGGTCTTGAGGCATTTCCGAATATAGCTATAGAGGCGAAATAGCCTTGTAAAAATGATTTACTGTTTGCATATTTTCCGCTTTTTATCAAGCATTTTTCTCATTTCTTTTTTTCAAGGCATTCGTGGGAAGTGCAATTCAAGAAGTTTATGTATATTGGTATACCGTTTTCCCTTATTGTGATAATCATCACCTTTGTTCCTCCTGGCACCTTTCTTACTGCTGGGCATCTTCTTCATCCTCATTCGGCGCTCATCTTCCTCTCTTTACCTACTGTTTTCAATCAGTGCGACTACAATTTCGCCAGAAGAGTTGGATTGACTAGAGGGATTAGATACCAGGATGGAGCGTTTCCAAGCGTCTTCCATTGTCGTCTGTACAACCGAAACATCCACACTACAGTTCTCGTCGCACTAGGCAAACTCCGATCCAGGGTTTTCCGGAAAAGAAGATGGATATATTAAATGAAGACAGAAAAAATGAATACAATGTAGCAAAGTACTGTATTACCAGACAAAGAGGAGAGAGCTTCAATCAGAGGGCGGCAAAAAAACTCGCTCGAGTATAATACAAACTCTAGCCTTGCTAGCTCATGTATAACTCTTTCCTCCTCAGCCTGCACCGCGGCTGATTCGGGCTCCTCTTCAACTTCAGCAATCACTGTCTCCGGAGCAACCTCTTCCACAACGGTGACAGTTTTTATTACCGGTTCTGCCTGGGCAATGACAGTCTCAATATATTCAATTCGGGTTCCTCTTCTACTTTATTTAACAGTTTTTGGCTCCTCGCGGCGGCCGAGTAGCAGATTCCAATTAATGAGATGGAGGAGTATATGATAAGTCTGCCTTCTGCTAACAACACTCCATTCCTAGGTGACTTTAAGCATCTCTACAAACATGAATTTCTTAGTTGAAGTCCTCGGCCACCGCTGGTAAGAACAAAGTGCATGCGCAAGAGCTCGCTCTGCAACCACCCTCTTTGCAGTCAACGGCGCCGCCTCCAACCTGAAGCCGCTGGCCTCGTAGCATGGGGAACCTCTTTGGCGATGCCATAATGCTGCTCCTGCAAGGGGAGATGGAGCGGCAGAAGCGTGCAGCGATTGGGTGGGATGGTCATGTAGACTCAAGACAGGTGCCCAAGTTGCAGTAGCTGCTGCAGAGCATTAGTATTCAAGAGCAAATTGAGAGTATTCATAAACATCAGGCATTAGTGAATCCGGTGATGAGGCCGAAGAAGTAGAGAGAGTGAGGGGACAGGGAGAATTTGAGTATTTTGGTGGGGAGAGGTGGGACTGGGATAGGAGGAGGAGGGATGGGGGAGGGGAGCAGGGGTATAGTGGTATCCTATTTGGATATTTGTAGGATTTTGCAGACTTCGGTATATAAAATATCTCTATCACTAACGCAGCGAATATTGCCAAAGCAGACGATGGTTGTTAAGTGCCCTTCTTTTTTCTTATTGTCCAAGTGTACATCTTCAATGTTTCGCTATTGATATCTTTTTACATCTAGCGTATTCAAATTTACTATTTAGCTAACGAATATATACTCTTGTGACCAGATTTCTCTAAAAATTCTTGTGTTCACATCTATGAATTCATCTCGATTTCTAACAAACTCCATTTTGCATACCGATTTCTATATCGTAAGTAGGTATTCGTAATGTACAACCATGAAAATGGTGACGGAACGTAGACGTAAAGTAAAGAGATATTATACAACAGAAAAAAAATTGTTCCACTAAAAAAAATGAATGAAAAAGGGCACCAAGTCTAATCAAATCACCATCACTATTTTTTTGTCTTACAACCACTAAACTCTCAGTTGTTACGTTAAAGTGACCGTCTGAAAAGAAAAGGAAAATTGATGGCAAAACATACTGCGGAAGAACTGGAGATCTATATTGGATAGCGGGAAATGGGTGGTATTGAGGGGTGATAGATTGGTTGTTCAGCATGCTGTAACGGAGGGTGAGCTTGACTGAGATTCCGCAGTGGTTGAAATAGGGTAACCCAGGCGTTCCATGCAACTAGACCAAGGCGTTCCTCTACGTGCCGGCTCCACATCAAATGGTCTCCTCTTCAAGTTGTAGCCCATAGGACTTCTCCCTCCAATTAATGTGCTCTATAGCTACCGTTGATCTCCGTCGACCACTCCGCTCCTCCTGAACCACCCAAAATGCAGACATGTGCTACCTATTTCTTCACCTTGTAAGCTTGGACTTCAGTCCCACCTGCTTCCTCCCAATATTCCATCCCCACCCTCTCACCACTTTGACCACCTTGGGTGTCACCGCTGCCGTTAAAGGCACCCTCACAAAAATAAAGCTCTTATGGATTGCATATGCTAGCGCCAATTCCGTCCAGATACTTGCCCCTTCCCTCTTCACCTTCTCCTCCACAATCTCCAACTCACTTTCCCCGTACGACTGGCCCTGCTGTGGGTCACCGCCTACAACTGCAACAGCGGGTTCAAAGCCCATAACCCGGTTTTTGATCCTGCATAGCCATGCGAGAAAGCGCTCTTCGAGGTACCCGATGCGCTCGGTCCCGAGGTACCGCACAGCAAGGAAGCAGAATGGGAAATCCAGTAAGGAGAGACCGAGGTACACACCGAGGGCAGCATAGCCGTACTCACGGGAGAGTTGCTTGAGCCGTACAGAGAGGGTGGTTGGGGGTTGTTGTAACTGCTGCGGGGGTTGTGGTTTGGTGGAGTATAGTCGGGTGCACCATACTGGGGATGGAGAGATGCGTTGTGAGAAGAAGGATGTCCAGAAGCGCGGGGTTGTGTTGGGCGGGATGGTCGACGAGAAGTATGTCCGGGAGATGGCAGTGTGAGGGGTTTGCGCAGAAGCCGGAGCATTGTCTTGACGGGACGGCCTAAGGAGGCCATTGCGAGACGATGCCAAGGTATGATCGGTGGGACGGATGGAGGGGGTCTCTTGGTTCGAAGTACGGCGGAGAGAAATGCAAAATACTCTAGTCAAAAGTAGTTCTATCGCCGGCTCACTTACGGTGTTGTTGCTGCTTCAGCCTCTGTTCTCAGCTAAAGATCGGCTATGGGCCTATGGCCGTCTGGTTTGATGGTGACAAGTGAGCTTCAGATCTTGGCATGAGGCTCTTTGGCCCGCAATTGACATTTATTCAGCACGGAATAATCTGTTTGACGAAATAAGGAGCACATGTGTTGGCAGCATTGATGTATAAATAGTAAATATATACTAGTTCCCTATAAAGTCCAACACCGTTACGGCTCTAAGGATGAACAATTTTACCTCTAAACCAGCTTCGTACCTTCTCCATTTCCCCGAGTCTTAAGATTCTTCCTCCGCATAATAACCGCAAGACACCATCCCGTAAAGTAATCCGGCCACGGTTCAGAAGTTGAGACTTCCCTAGTTATGAGGAGGCAGATTGTTTATGCAAGGATATAGGTAGCAAGCGGCTCTTACCTTGTTCAATTCTGAGGACATCGATTGCAGGATATGTTTTGATTGAGGCGCTGAAGGCGCTGAAGGCGAGTGCATCCCACTTCATCTTTGCATGTTCAGGGTGACAGCGTGGGAGCCAAATCAAGGACTTGGAGAGCGCTCGCAAGCAGACGATTGATGTGGACTCAACTGGGTAAGCACGTCATTCGTCACCCACATGCAATTTCACCTCGCAGATTTTTGGACCCTAGCGGTAATCGCGTCATTAGTGCAAGAGTTTAGTTTGGAATGCAAGCTACCACCATACTTAGCTGGTACAGGCGTTCTATCACATACCGCTATTACACACAGCTGGACTGACATGACGCCTGTTGAGACGTCAGCCAATGGGTATGCGGTACTGACATACCCGGCAAATTTATAACTGTAATCACGGGTATGCACTTTCTTTTCCTAGTCTCGTAACCAGACTTAGTCAGCGGTCGCATGAAATTTGAGAGGCGACAGTTACTGGTTACGAGACTAGCCTAGAGGCCTTCTGCATGCGCAATGCATGCTGCATACGCGTTGGCTTGGCATGTCCACATACCCGAATTGGTAGGTCAACCTCAGACAAATAGATAGATGGGTAGCAAACGTTATCTTGAACCAGACCATGTACTCAATTCCGCTCCTGATCATAAACCTTCGCTCGTCTGAAGGTTCTCCACTCTGAAGTGATTTGTGAAATCTTCCCCTCTGATACTACTTCTACGTACCGGCCCAATTATATACGTAACACATCTCAAAAACACACAGTACATCTCGAGCATCGCCTATCCAGCAATCAGAATATATGCACGAAGAGGGGAAAGTAACCCTCCATATTGAAGTGCGTCTGCTGCCGGACGCGCCTGTCCGCTTGGACTCAGTCGCTCGATGGGTTAGTCAATGGCTCACAGAAAACTTCATATCACTACATTTGGGGCAGGAGATGACAAAGTATTGTAAATACAGCCGTTGGCTGCCTCTTCACACTTGTATCTTTAGACAGAACTTTGACAAATGATGATCATTCTAGTTTCTACAAGCGAATCATCTGCAAACTTTCTTACAGATACAGTGGAAGCCATCAATGTCGTCGAAGTGGATGGCTCGTCCGACGAGGTTCTTAGTCTCGATAACGTGGAACTTCAAATTTATGCCTACAAGCTTCGAACACCCCTCACATCAAATAACTCTTATCTACAGATTGAAGATGCATTGGATAAGGACGAGCAGCCAGTAGCTCGAGTCCTGGAGCTACCAACAAGTCAGCTGGATGGGTGTTGGGAACAGTACGTATTCACATTTTGGTCAGAATCACTCATGTCATCTTGAAAAGGTTGTTGAGTTTTGAAAATTAACTAGGAATCAAGCCTGTTTTACTGTCCAGATATCAAAATTAAATTATTGCAATTCATTAGCACAATAAGTACGCTACTGATCTAATTCTCTACTTATTTATGCTAATGTTTGGATGCACAGTATTCTTTTCTGATAAAGACGTTAACTTCAACTGTATTGGATTTAACAGGCAAGTGCATAAAAACACAGAGCATCAGTACCATTGACTAATATGTAACAGACTGATATTGTTGTATGGCCCTCCTGGTGAGTACTTGCGGAAATTCTGAAACGTAAGACAAACCCCATATTAATTGAGTGATGGCTACAGGAAGTGGTAAAACTAGTTTATGGTAAAGCCGTCGCAAACTATATCGTAAATTACGACTGAATAATCTGGAGGAAGAAACTAATTTGTCTGTTTCAGTCGGGCACTCGCACAAAAACTTTCAATTCGTCTCTCGTACCGTTATTCAAGAGCACGACTAATCGAGATAAACGCCCATACCTTATGTTCCAAATGGTTCTCGGAATCGGGAAAGCTCGTAGGAAGGTTGTTCGATAGCATCATAGAAATGCTAACGGATGAAGAGCTCTTCGTTTTGGTCCTAATTGGTATATTCTTTCTGAATTTTAACTATTAGTTGACTTCACATATATCATTGACCGTATGTGAGTGTAGATGAAATTGAGAGCCTTGCGTCAGCGCGGGAGGCAATGTCTACGAGCGAGCCTATCGATTCGCTGAGGGTAAACTCTCGTCACATTAATCTCGAAAGTACGAGTACTGATAAGAAAAAGGTTGTGAATTCCTTGTTAACGGGATTGGACAGATTGAGACATAAGAAAAATGTTAGTGGAACTGCTGCCCACTATTTTATCATACATTTCTAACTAGTTTCGAAATTTCTGACCTGTCTTACCGGTTCTATAGGTTATTGTGCTAACGACATCGAACTTCCCAAATGCAATGGTATTGCTGCTCCTAGAAACTTATTTTCATCGAGCAAAGAACATAACAGGGTCTCATTCAGGATAGTGCATTTCTTGATCGAACGGATATCCAGCAATTCGTTGGCTGCCCTGGCCCAGAGACCTGTTACACTATCCTTCGGTCATGTCTTAACGAACTGATACGATGTCAGATCATTGAAGCAGTCAGTATATTCGCCGATCCTTCGTTACTCTTTCCGAAAGGTTCTAATTCAATAACCCTGTAGGCGGTCATTCAATCATGGGCCGAAGCATCATTGATGCTTTACTCTCAGCCAAATGCACCCTCGTCGAAGCTATGGAATATAGCTAAGGTGTGCACGCAAAAGGGGTACAGCGGTAGAGCGCTAAAGAAGTTACCGCTTCGTATGCACGCTGAGTGGATTCGGCGTGACAGATGCACCATGGAGGAAGCTCTAGAGAGTTTGTCAAAATGCGTCCATGACGAACGATATACCTCACTAAGCCTGGCTTATGATGAACTTCGATGTTAGGAATACGTATTAGCTAAAATTTTGAAGTATTGACAATTGCATTTTATTAGGACAAGGTAATGTAGTGGCAGCCAGTGGTTACAAGCAGTAGTCGGCATAGTTAATAGGGCATACTTTTGCAAGATAAAAATATGTTTGAAACTATTTTTTAGTCTTTCCTTTCCGGCCTCGAGTAAACGGCCGTGAGCAGGCGCATGAATGCATGTGCATCATGGGGTGAGCGGACTTATGGGTGAGAGCAAGTTACAGCAATAACATTCAAACACGCACACTTTGCACGTGCGAGACTTAAGGAAACAGAAAGGGCGATTTCAAGCTTTTAATATCAAAAAAAAAAAAAAACCACCACCACTTTTAAAAAAAAAAAAAAAAAAAAAAAAAGAATATACTATGCTACAATTCCAAACATTTCCCTCTCCAATCCCGCTGTTGCT
Source organism: Kalaharituber pfeilii (assembly GCA_015179045.1). Classification (NCBI taxonomy): domain Eukaryota; kingdom Fungi; phylum Ascomycota; class Pezizomycetes; order Pezizales; family Pezizaceae; genus Kalaharituber; species Kalaharituber pfeilii. The sequence goes on along the minus strand of WHUZ01000007.1, from coordinate 1,282,959 downwards.
AACTACACCTTCCGTGCCCCATACACCTCTCTATACCGCCTCATCCCCTCCCTCTCCTCCTCTCCCAATCCAGCTACCCCTCCTGTCTCCCCACTTGCTCCCGTCCCCGCCCCCACTTCCACCAACTCCTCCAAGCTCAACACACTCCAAACCCCACACCCTACCTCCCTTCTCACCTCCGCAATTGCACTCTCCTCACTCCCCTCCCTCACCCTCTCCATCCTATCCAGTGCCACCACAATCCCCACCACCACCCCCCCGCTCTCCCTTATAATCCCCACCGACTCCCTAATCGCTGTCCCCGCCGTGATCACATCGTCAACAATCAGCACTCGCTTGCCCGCCAACGGCATGCCCACAATACTCCCGCCCTCCCCATGCGATTTGGCTTCCTTCCTATTAAACGCGTAGCCGAGGCCTTCAAAGCGGACTGGGTCGAGCTCGGCTAGCTTAAGCGCCGTGATAGTTGCAAGGGGGATGCCTTTGTACGCGGGGCCGAACAAGAGGTCGAAGGGCGCTTGCGCCGCCGCAGAGCTGCTTTTGCTATTGACGCTATAGGCTTGTGCGGGGAAGGCCTGCAGGATTGTCTCGGCGTACGCGGTGGCGAGGGACGAGAGGAGCGAGCCGGTGTTGAAAGCGCCGGCTTGGAAGAAGTACGGCGATACCCGGCCGGATTTGAGGGTGAAGGTGCCGAAGCGGAGGATCGAGTTAGTGACGCAGGTATTGATGAAGGAAAGTTTGTATGCGGGAAGACCAGCCGCTGGGGAAGGTGCAATGGATGCGGTGGACATTTTGTGGATGGGCACGATTTGTTAGATGGGATGAGCTGTGAATTGAGACTGGCACTGATTATACATGTACAGGCCAGGACACAGTCTGGCTGATATTGGGTAAAGACTCGTGTTTTACCTAATGTATATGCTACTAGTAGGTAGGCGATTTTTTTTTTTGGAAATTCCTCAAATGTGCTGTGTGTAGACGCTTCTTATTCGTTACCGTCACGAAAAATGGTGGGGTGCGGAGGTAATCGGCGGGGCAGTTCCAGAGAAAGCAAAATAAAAAAAAAAAAAAATAAAAATTTAAAAAAAGCGTCAAAAGCCGAGTCTTAATCCTATATCATACCTTTCCATAGACCTCATCTAGGTAGCCAGAGCTGCACTAAGGGCTACTGGATACTACACTACACATCGAAGTGTACAGTTACATACTTAACATAACCTAGTTGCTTACGGCCGAGCCAAGGCAGAGGCCGAAAATAATAGTCTGGGCACGAGAACGCTCATTGCTATAGTCTGGTGTGTGAGGTCTAAGCAAAATCTTTTTTTTTCCTTCCTTCGTTGGCTTTTTAATTGACTAGAAAATTTTCTTTTTATTTACAAACAATATGTGTGTGTTTAGTAATTTTTTTTCTTTTTTTTTTTTTTTTTTTAATGTTTCTATATTTTTCATTTATATCGCGGAGTATTGGAGTATTTTTTGTTTTCCTACGGGGGAAAAGTGACAACGTAGACACTGCGCACGAGATGAAATGTAGACTCCCTTTCGTAATCCCCCTCCTCTCCAGCCCCACTTCATTGAAGCACCCAATTGCATATTCTGTTAAAGTGTAGTCTGGTTGAATGGTACGCCTGAGCTAAGAGAGAGACCGAAGGCTGTGCATTAAATTTCCTATTCTATCTATGGACCCTGTCTTTAAGTAGGTGAAAAACCAAGTAACAGTAATGGAAATGAACCCCCATGATGATATCATGCAAATACCTATTGTACTCCATCCACACCTTTACTGAACTCCATCTTATGCCTTTCCCTGTGGATATTCTTCCTCACTTCACATAACCTAATTGGTATAACCACAACTCCCAACTATCCACCCATAATCCTACTGGTATTAACTGCATCGTTGCCACATTCTGCACCTTCCCTAGCTATACAACTGATCATCGTAATCCCGCCTCCTCGCTCCCCTTTCCGCTGTACCTTCCTCCTCCGCCTCCTTGTTCATATGTCCATGATGGTGCTTGTCCCCACAATCGCACTCGTGTCCGTGCGCGTGTCCATGCCCCTGCGGTTCTTTGAGATATAAGATGAGGCGGTATGCGGAGTTTCCAGAGAGGTAGTACCGGTAGAGGCGCTTGCTGCGGAGGAAGCCGAGTCGTTCGTAGAGTTTCATGGCGGGGGTGTTGGTGACTTCGGTTTCGAGGGCGACCTGCTCGGGTTGTTAGCGTTGTAGACGCTGAGGCTTGGGCGGGCATGTTGGGGGAAAGTGAGTGGATTTACTTCGTCTGCCCCGCGCTCAATCATGGCATCAATGGCTTTCGAGACAAGTACGGTTGCGATTCCGATACCGCGGTACTGTGATCGCACGGCCAGCATCGCGATGTATCCTCTCAGGGGGCCGCCCCGGTGCGGTTCGAGTTTGGCGATGATCACGCCAATGAGGGCGCCATTATGGGATGCCTATGCAAAATAAAGCCTGTCAGCGCTGAACTCTATGCAGAGCGAAGAGATATGTAAGTGAGTCTGGGGGGGAAGGGATGGGATACGAACGAGGAAACATAAATCTCCCCATTGATACAAAAAGTACCGGTAGACATATATGCTATATGGCTCGCTGAGGTCCGCAGATATGAGCGACCGTATCGCGGGGAGCAGGACCGGCTCTTCGGAGCTGCGGTAGCGCGAGAAGGTTATTTCCTCGATGGGGATTTTTTTCGTCGGGGAGGGAGGGTCGGGTTGTGGTTGTGACGTCGATGATGGTAGTGATGATGATGGAGGGGAGCTGGACGGGGGCAGGGGGAGCCGGGAGACATCTCGGGGGAGGGGGGGGGGGGGGGGGGGGCGTCGTTGATGGTGGGGTTCGGTGGGGCTATGATGATATGTGCATGGAGCAACGAGTGGATGGCCTTATGATAGTATTTTCGCGCGCCGGGATTGGCTTTTCCCAGCAACCAGGTCCAGGAGCCAGGAACAGAACCAAGGCGTGCGGCACGATATCTGCTTGATGGTCAGTTAGGCTTCCAGGGTAAGCATCCGGAGGTGTTTTCGGGAGCTGGCGGCCACGTGCTGTAAATACTAAATACTGACATGCAACAAACTTTGTCCGCTGAGGTTAACCGCAACTCTCCAGTCTGCGGTCCGGTCCGCACCTGCTCCCATCAGCCCGTCAAATCGACGCACCCACTTATCATACCCGCCCACTTGCATGACCAAACGCCCGCACTTCGCGTCACTGCCTACTCCACTCACTCACTCCCCAGAGATCGTCATCGCTGTGTTGCGCAAGGCAAAAAAAAAGGATGCCACAGCGCACAGCAACCCGCGCACCACGCCTGCAGGGGTCCCACGCTCCTCCCGTATGGGTGCCTCGCCGCAGCAGCGACGCCCATCCGAGCGTAGCGCCCAGCGAGCACAGCATGCTCGGGCCCCGGCATCATATCGCTCCGTCCGCGCATTAACTGCTATCACGCAACGCAGAGAAATTCTGAAAGGAAAAAAAAAAAAAAAAAAAAAAAAAAAAAGAAAAAAGGAAAGGAAAATCGACCAGCAAAAGCAAAATCTAACAAGAAAAGCTGCTCGCCCAAACGCCCGCACGCCTCTCGGAACATCCTTGGCTGCCGTGCCGTTCGTTTGGTGTAAGCCTTGTGCTCGGCGCTGGCCCCGCGGTAATACGTGCTCTACCTGGGATCGATTGAACAATGCATCGTCCCTCTTCTCTCCCAGCTTACTCTAGCTACCCTTTTTTTTGTCTTTCGCTTTTCTGTTCATTTTTTCTTTGGGCTAGGAGCTGACCAACCGGACAGGCGTTAACTTGGAGTGGACCGCGTGGGTGTGCCTGAGGTTGGCTACAAGATATACATCCTTCCTCTGCCCCACGGAGTCTGTCTTCAACCCACGGAAACCCCGCGGAGCTACAGCTGCGATTTTCAACTGCTGGGGCGTGCGTGCATCGAGTTTGTCCGAACTCATTCACGTCCAGACCGCAGGGGCGTCCCTCCCCTCTGCCGTCCTCCCCCCCCACCCACGTTACGCACACACACACTTAACAGGGCGGCCCCGCTAGACTTCCTCCGACGTCACCGCGTCTGTCCACAGGAGCTGCGTCGGAACCCACCCGCGCAGCACGCAGCTCACCACCTCCGACCCATCTGACTCTCCAACACAAATCCTCACCTCCTCTACGGTACGTACCATGGCCGACGACTTCAAGCTCCTGCATCCCAATTCGACGCACGTCTCCTTCGACGGCCATGCGACCTTTAACGCTTCCGTGCTCGAGGAGTTCGGGTACGTAATCTACTCGAACGGCACGTTGTCCAATGCCACTCGGTGTTACCTCGCATTTGATATCTACAAGCCCGTGATGCTGTCCAATGGCACCGTGCTCAACGGAACAAAATGCGACTCTCCAATCGACCCAATTGAGACTCGCGGCGCAGTCGGTATTGTGTTCTCGGTGTTGTTCGCAGCACTGATTGTTATTTGCCTGGTCGACCTGCGCAAACATGGTGCTTCGCATGTCCCTGTTGAGAAGCAGTTCCGACTTGTATCGCGCCGGTGGCCGTGGTACTGGGCTGTCTTTACAGCGGCCGTGGGATGCATCTCCGGGTTCATGGCCATTGATGTGGATAGAGATTATATCCAGGGCGTGGCGATCATCCTTCAGAATATATTTTACTACGTCACCCTGCCAACGGTGTTGGCAGCGACGTGGGAAATGACGAGGCATTGGGGTAGCTTCGAGGAGAGGAAGATTCTGGATGTGGATCCGTTTTTCTTCAAAGCAGAGGATAGGAGGAGTAAAATTGAGTTTTGGTTGCCGATGGTGTTTTATTTGTTTGCGTTCTTGGGAAGTCGTCTATCTCTGTTGTTCTTTATTTATTCTTTTACCGGATAAATGCTAATATGATTTAACCCTCTATAGACCTTCTTCCTTTCCGTCCTCCGTACCTGGACCCCTATTCAAAAGCAGCACATTACCGCCGCTACTGACCTGCCCTTCCGCGCCTCCTCCCTCTTTGCCGTTTTCGCTCTCCTCGTCATCATCGCCTCTGCCATCAACTCTCGATACTACTATCGTCACCCCATCCCGCTCAAGATCCTGCTCTGTGTTCTCCTCGCCTTCATCCGCATCGTCTACGGCATCATCTGCGTCTTCTCCACGTCTACAGGCTGGGAAATCAGCGTGCTGAACGCAAAGGCTAATCCAGGGTATGTTTATGGGCTAGGGTACGCGCCAATTGTACAGGTACTGCTCGTCATGTGTGTGGGCGGGCTGAGGGAGGCGAATGAAGATTTGGAGATTATTAGGCTTCGGAGAGAGAGGGAGTTTAGGGATGAGGTGGAGATGAGGGAAGCGAAGAGGGAAAGAGAGAGGGCCGAAAAGGAGGAGAGTGAAAGGGCTGTGCAGTTGAAGGAGAGGGAGGCGCAGATGGAGATGAGGTTGGCGGGGCGAGGTGAAGATGGGGCTGTGTAAGTGGGCAGTGGAATTGGAGCGGAGTGAGCGGAATGGAGGAATGGTTGGCCAGAGAGGAAGAGGGGGTCATGGTACATGAAAGAAGGCGAAAATAACAGAGAGGACGACACAGAAGCAGAAGTCGAGGAAAAAAACGACATGAGGATAAAATTGGACGATGTAAAGATTCTATATCCCACTCATGTGCTTTCATTTTCGTAAAATTTTTGGGGGGTTGGGCTTTTTTATTTATTTATTTTTATTTTTTTTTTATCTCTATTTTTCGATAAGGCTAACGTTGGTTTTGGGTTTGGACTGAGATGGATATATGTATTTCCTATTCGTACTTTACGAGGTTTGCGTGAAGATGGATTGTTATGGCGTGAAGATGGATTGTTATGTATATATGCTTAAGTATTGTAGTTTCTTTGAATCTGATAGACTTTTTATTTTTGTTTTATTTTTCATATATGAGACGGGAGTTCGCGGGTTTCTTGACAGGAAATCATTCCCATTACTTTGTGTGGTGTGGTGCTCTGATGTGGTCCGGGTTTGATTTGATCCGATCCCGAACGAACGCGGAACCGGCGGAAATTCTTTTTTTTTTTTTTTTTTTTTTTTTTTTTTTTTGAGACTAGTAACGAAATATAACACCATATATATGTTTGATATGCATGGAGGAAACAAAACAGTTGAGAAAACTTGATAATAACAAATTAGGGATGTTAAAATACTGTATAATTAAAAGCTAAGAGATATTTAGTGCATATGGAAAAGAAAAATTGTATTAAATAAAATAACTATGGTTTTAGTTTGATAATTTAGTATTTTTCAAAAAGATGATGTGTCTATTTATTAATGATTTGCAAGTAGATATGGGTTTTGGGATTCAGCAATAATTCAAATCGTATAGACTGGGGATGCTGTGTGCAAGTGAAAGGTTGATGGTCCTCTTTACGTTTCCTGGTCATATGCGTTTACGAGTCCGGATGGTTCGACTTGGTTGACCCAAGGGTTGCAATTGACAAAGTGGGTGGATTCATGACTTGAAGCTGAGACTGTATCCTTATGGATAAGTACCTACTGGATTTTATCTTCTGCATCAACGTATCTGGTTATCCTGTATAAATGGGTTGATGCTGTTAAAATGGAAGAAGGGGAGGTGATTGCTATACTTGTCAAGCAGATAGCAGACAAAGTGAACAAAAGGCTTGCAGAGGGTTACAAAGTGGGACAGGAATTTCTTTGGAAATAAGTTGTTTCTTCTTCTTTTTTTTTGGTGTTTCGTTATTATCTATAAGGGCTGGATTCTGGGGATGTGGACTATTTTACTCACTGTTTCTACTTGATATATCTGCGATATTACATTAACAGATAGCTTTTTTCTAAAAAAAAAACAGAAGGTGTTTAGCAAGATCTGCGCAGATTAAGCTTGCATACAAAATCATGCTGAGATGGATTTGTCTACTTCTCTTAATTCTAGGTGCATTTGGATCGCCAACGAAAATTTTGTTCTTTTTGGTGGTCTCATGTTGGAAACACCTCCTACACGGCACGTGACGAAAGAGAATAGGTGACATGCCACCAAAGGTGGGCATTCTAGATTCATGAGCTGACACCGTTCAACACTTTTTGTTGCCAAACCACTCCAACGCAAAGAACCAGAGCAGCTTCGAAATACTCGCGCACGCATAATGCCCTCTGTAGGATCTCTTGTTTTTTGTGGAGACTGTGGAAATCTTCTTGACAGCACCTCTGGTAACGAGCAGCTAGTCTGCGAGCAGTGCGGTCTGGTAACGCAAGGTTGTACAGAGCTCCAGTTGAGGCCTGACAATTGATTTTTCTAACAAAAAAGTCTTTTTACAGACTCTACGACCAAAATCGTAACGACCAGATCAGCACCATCGGCATTCCCCTCGTCATTACGGCAGAAGCGATCAGCTGTCCAGACACTGTCTTCCGACGACCTCCAAACCGAAGCAACGGTGAGTGGGTGCGACCTCGAGCGACATGAAGTCGCCAATTGTCTCGGAACCTTTCCTTTGAGTAGAGCAGAGCTGAGAGGCCCGGCTGGCGCTATAGATTAAGCAGACATGTCCACAGTGTAGCAATCCAGAAATGAAATTTTATACGTTGCAATTGAGGAGTGCTGATGAAGGGGTGAGATGCTCTTTCTCAAAAATAACTTTTTTTTTTTTCATGCAATGTCTTTATTTTTACTAGGTATAGTGCGGCTCTGCTGATGGCTGGCTTAACGCAGGCTACGGTGTTTTACCGGTGCGATAAGTGTGGGCACAAGTAAGTTTATTCCCTACGTATGCAGTTGAGAGAGCGAAAGAGAAATGGGATTGCTGACAGGAAATTTCCCCTATTATCTGTCTAGATTTAATACAAACAACTAAAGAGATGGAGATTCGAGATGTGGATTTTTACTTTTCTATTACAGCAATGCGATGTTGGAAAGCTTGCTTGGTTGTTTACCGATAGCCTCGTTTACCGAGGAAGATTCTAGGTGCCTGTGGAATCACGTGTATATTATATCCTGTAGAGTAGTTTGCATCATGATAGCTCTTACTTCGAATTTCCAATTCGAGTCCTTTCTTTCGTCGTGAGCTACTGCGCTGTGCATTGTGCCCCATCGATCCCACCAACGCCCGAGTCGCTAGGTACGTACACACATAGCATCCAACAAGCAATAGTATCATCCGCAAAATTTCGTCGCAAAAGGATTTACCAGCGATATTGAACGCTTATATCATTTTATCTTTACAGCTCCATCAGCAGCTATGGGTTCCGTTGTGCTTCCTCATTTGAAGACTGGTATGTGAGTGCAGGAGACTTTGATGACGCTATCAACCCTTTGGCTGACACAGTGATGTGTTGTTCATAGGCTGGCATGTGGACCAGGCAATCATGTCTGAGGAGGACCGGCTGGTGGTGATCAGGTTCGGAAGAGACTGGGATCCGGATTGTATGCGACAGGATGAGATTCTTTACCGTATGTCATACACCCATCTGGAAGCGAGTTAGATGCTTTCCTTGCAGACGTGATGCTAACGCGGAAGAATTTGATGATGGATAGGCATCGCCGATAAGGTCAAAAACTTTGCTGTGATTTATCTGTGCGACATCGACGAAGTTCCGGACTTCAATAAGATGTTAGACTCTTAGCTTTCCCCAAACACCTCGCCAATTTACCAGATCTCTACCAGAATGAACTTGGGATTGAATGGTTGCTGATGGACGCTTGTGGCCATGGCATAGGTACGAACTCTATGACGCCGTGACGATCATGTTTTTCTTCAGGAACAAGCACATGATGTGCGATTTTGGGACGGGTAACAATAATAAACTGAATTGGGTGCTGGAGGATAAGCAGGAGTTAATTGATATTGTATGTCATCCTCCCTCCACCCCATCCTTGGCTCCTTTGGTTATGGCACAGTTTACTGACTTCTATCTATGTCCTGTGATAGATTGAAACCATCTACAAAGGAGCCAGGAAGGGCAGAGGTCTAGTGGTTAGTCCAAAAGGTGAGTACCTGAATCAACTGGCCTATTGATGCCATTGGCCTGCTACTGTGGATGGGGATGCTGGTACTGACATACCGCGCTACAGATTACAGCACTAGATATCGATACTAGCTGCATTGGTATTTGCCAATCTTGTTTGTGCTGGTGGTAATCTGGCTCCGCACGCAAATATTCGAGGCCATTGACGAGCATCAGGCTGAGAAGCGTACGGCCAAAGGAGGATAATAGCGGTCGTGGTCGTGGAGTAAGAGGCCACAGGGAGGGCTTCATTATAACCAGCTGAAATATCAATAAATTGAGATTGTATTGTTAGTAGTGTAATTAATTACTATGAACGGAATTCAGGTATTAACCTGTTATGCTGTCTTGATGGCAATTGGAATGTGACTTTTTGATGGATATGCAATGCGACTTGTTACACGATGCACATTATGCGCCACAGAGAACCATATGACCCAATCCCGCTTCAACGCACGCGCCGCGTTTGGGACCTGTCGCAATTTACACGTCTACCTGCGCAACAGCTCACATTAAGCAACCTTCTGACCTGCAATCCCCAATCCCCTCCCCACGACAAGTCTCGAACCCCCGTAGCAGCAAGTTTTCTTGGGACAAGATTGTAGTAATTCGGAGGGGCAGTAATCAAGATGACGGATCATAAGAAGTACTTGAGGGAGGTGCTGATCAGCGATGGTAAAACTGTGGGTTATTCACTCTTGCTCCACAACAAACTTATTGATAACTGACTTTTCCCGCCTTATTTTCTCGCATTTACTAGATCACATATCGACAGCTATCCCGCGCGCTTAAAGTCCATGTTAATGTAGCGAAAGAGTACCTACCCACCCCTTAACCCCCTCATCACCTTCTCTCGAAATCTTTCCTCTGGCTTTCCATTGGGTCGGGATTTATGGCGCTCAGGACGTAGGCTGACCTGGCTTGCTTGCCTGTTTTTTTCCTCCGACCCAGAATGCTCTATGAGTTCCACAAGGACCTGAACCTCCGCAAGCCCCGCTCGTGCCACGCCACGTATATACTATCGGGGTTACGGAATGCATCCGCCAGCACGTCATCGGAAGGGGATACTAAGGCCGGTGTAGCAACGGCGGCAGGGACGGGGACGGAGGAAGACCAGTACATGCAGAGCAGCCCGTTTGAGTTGTCTCAAGGGTCGTCGTCGATGGAGGTTGACAGTAGGGATGGGGCGGATAGTGGAAACGGGAAGGGGAAACGACAGCAAGTGAGGAAGTTAGTGAGGACGATTGTGTTGGTGCCGGAGGAGAGGGTGGAGGGTATGTATATTTTATCCTGATTCCATACATTTTTAGTGGAACATGCGAGACTTGTGGCTAAGGTTGGAGGTCTGGTGTAGAGGTCAAGGCGGACTTTGAGCTGCTGTCGTCGATACATGTGTACAGCATTGAACCAGCGCCGTTAAAGGTTGGCCACCCCCGCCTTCTGCGCAGACACACTAGCTTACCTATTTGGTTTTTGTTTATAGGACCTCCTCCTCCTCGCTGACAACACTCTCGACGTCCAGCGCCTTGACAGTACCGAGGCCCCACAGGACCTGGCGAGGACATATGGGGGTATTATGAATAAGCATGCTAATGTTCGTTCTCTTTCCTCCTCCATGTCCTTTCCTCACATTCCCCTGCCCTCTCCCGATACTGAGATAGAATTGGGGACAATACAGCGTCGCACGGGCTTCAGGCCCACCACTGCGCCTCCGGCGCCGAGTCTCGTGATCAAGCCGGAACCTAAATCGGAGAAGGAGAAGAAGACCCTGTTCCCATCCGCAGGAAGGAAGGCTACGGGAGCAAGTACAGCGTCTACGGGTACTGTTACTACTGCTCCTACAGGGAATACGTCGACCGTAAGTGCTACGCCCAGCGCTGCCAGCTCAGGACCGACCAAAAAGTCACAGACGGACTTTTTCAAGTCGTTTGGCGGGGGCGGATCCTCGGGAAGGAAGAAGGCCGCCGCCCTCATGGAAAAAGATAAAGCTGCGGCGAAGGTTGCAGCTTCACAGACGAAAGCGGCGCCAGCGGGGCTGGCAATGACGGAATCAATGATGGATTTGGATGAGGAGGAGGATGAGAGTATGCAGGACAAAGTGGTTGAGAAGAAACCTACCTTTAGTGACGACGACAAGGAAGACGATGATGAAGAGGAGGAAGACGAGGGCCATCAGGACTGCCCCCCTCCCACGCACAAGAATGCGACCTCAGCATCGTCCATTGCGGCCGACGCACAGCGTAGGCGGGAGCGAGACGAGAAGCTGCGACAAATGATGATGGATGATAGCGACGATGAACCACAAGATACTCCCAATCTCGTGGACTCCGATTCCGTCCCCCCTTCTACACAACTGCTGCCCCCGCCACCATCATCGTCTCCCCCTGCCGCGACTACGACAACCATCCCCACCCCCCCCGTACAACAACAAACAGAAACCCAAACAGCAGCCCCCCGGAACCCCCGCAAGCGCCTGCGTCGCAAAGTCCAAAAGCGTGTCACCACACGCGACGAAGAAGGGTACCTGGTCACGCGGACCGAGACTGTGTGGGAGTCGTATTCAGAAGACGAAGACGAGGAGGGGGACAAAGCGGTGGAGCGGAAGAAGGTGCAAGCGAAGCAGAGCCCAGTGACGATTGTGAGGGGCAATAGTGGTACTGGTAATGCTAGTGGTGGTGGGGACGGTGGGGAGAAGGAGAAGGATGGGGTAGGAAGTGGGGGAAAAGGAGGCAAGAAGGGAGCGGGTGGGCCGGCAGTGAAGGGGCAGGGGAATATTATGAGTTTTTTTGCAAGGAAGTGAAGATCATTGGTTTGTCTGTACATATGTTTATGCTACGGGTATAAATATGTACGTTTACGTTTGCATGTTGCCTGTTTAGAAAATAGAAATGGGTGAAATTGTTGGCGTGGGAATATACTGTATGTAATGTAATGACGTTTTCTTTTTTACTTGGTGGTAATCTTTGGGGAGATTCAAAATGTATCTATACAAGCTATATTTTCGTTATAATACACATCATGTATAAGAGAGAGTGTGCCACCCTGACTCAAATGTTAGATATTGTGAAATAATAAACCTATCATCCTGTATTCCATCTTGGTTCCTTTGTCTTATCGTTGCTTTTTTCTTCGATTTTTCACTAGCTTTTAAGCCTCATGTCTTGACTGCTGATCCATGTTATTTCCCTCCTGGCTTGGCATTTGAACGTTTTTTTAGATTTCTGGGGTAGGACTCAAAAAATGTACCAACCATCAAGCTGTTCTTCATTTCGAGCATCGATCATTTACACCACCTGCATCCTGTCAAAATTCAAATCGGCTATTTAGCAATTAGCAGGGCTTGCGCTTGCTTTGTTAACCGCAGACTTCGGAAGTTATGGCAACACAGTTTCCACCAAAAAGTAAGCGTATAAAGCTGGCTGAATCCAAACTTGCTAGAGAGCAACAGGAGATCGACCTTGTACCAGAAAACCTTCCAAATGTTGTAATAAATTTACGAGCATCGGATACGGGAAAGCAGCTTGGTAGTGAGCTACATATTCCCGGGAATACAACTGTGCAGCAACTGGGCTTGATCGTTAATAAGTTACTTGGAACTGTATGTTTCTGCACTCCGAGCAATGGTCTTGAATGGTGACATTCTTTGTTTCTAAAGCCCTAAAACTTTGTATCTTAACAGTTTTATTGTTCAGGATGAGGATAAAGTGCCATACACTTTCTCCCTTTTGTCAGATCCGGCCAAAAGTGATTCTCCTGTCATTGACATAGCGACCGACCTATGGACTTCTATATTCAGACCGGGGCACAAATCCACTGAAGACATTCTTACTCTTTTGTATACACCTCAAGCAGTGTTCAGGGTTCTGGCAGTCTCGCGCTGTTCTGCTTCCATTCCTGGCCATGGAGCAGCTATCCTTACAATAAAATTCTCACCAGCATCATCTTCACGAATGGTTTCCGGAAGTGGGGATGGTACAGCAAGAATATGGGATTGTGATACAGAGACTCCAACGCATATGCTTAAGGGTCATACTAGCTGGGTTCTCTGTGTAGCTTGGTCACCTGATGCTAAACTCGTTGCAACGGGAAGCATGGATAATACTGTACGACTGTGGGACCCTAAAACGGGGAAGGCTATCGGTGAAGCGATGAAAGGTCATACAAAGTGGATAACAGAATTAGCTTGGGAGCCCCTGCACCTTCAAAAGGACACCCGTCGATTTGCTTCAAGCTCGAAAGATTGCACTATCAGAGTTTGGGATGCAAATATCAGGAGGATAGTTATGACAATGTCATCACATACTGCAGCGGTGACTTGTATCAAGTGGGGAGGTACAGGGTATATATATTCGACCTCCCAAGACAAAACAGTAAAAGTTTGGGATGCGAACGATGTAAGTTGAGGAACACTACATTACCCTGAATTTGAGGCCGTGTCTAAAATCACATCTGTTTAGGGCAAGCTGATACATACACTGAATTCTCATGCACATTGGGTCAATCATATTGCTCTGTCAACCGATTTCGTCTTGCGGACCGGCTGTTACGACCATACACCCAATGTTCCAGCAAGTGAGGAAGAGCAAAAGGCCAAAGCATTATCACGATTTGAGAGAGCAGCAACAATGGAAGGTGTAATTACTGAGCGTTTAGTAACTGCATCAGATGATTTTACGATGTTTCTTTGGGAGCCCCTCAAAACAACAAAACCAATTGCACGATTGACTGGGCATCAGAAACAGGTGAACCATGTTTCATTTTCACCTGATGGACGGATAATAGCTTCTGCAAGTTTCGACAACAGCGTGAAATTGTGGAATGCAAGGGATGGAAAATTCCTGTTTACCTTGCAGGGGCATGTCTCGCCTGTATACCAATGTTCATTTTCCGCAGATTCGAGATTACTTGTGAGCAGTTCCAAGGACACGACATTGAAGATCTGGGATGTTAGAACAGGGAAGCTCCATACAGATTTGCCTGGCCACCAGGATGAAGTTTTTGCAGTTGATTGGAGTCCGGATGGCAAAAAAGTTGCCAGTGGAGGAAAGGATAAGGTTCGGCCTCAGACTTTTCTTGAATCCTCGATGCGTTGTGACTAATGTTTACTCCATTAGGCAATACGACTTTGGAAGCATTGATTCAAAATAGGCAGATAGATCTTCATTAGTTGTATTCAATACCTGCTTTTATCATTACGTGTTCAACAGGTTCCATGAAAACCGCAGGCCCCACTCCATCCCATTGACTACGAATAGCCGCAACTTGAGCGTTGACAGGCGGGCCTTGGGAAGTTTACCAGCAGTGGGTATGTGCAAACACAAAAATAATTCCTTGAATACTGTATCGTACTTGTAGTTAGTTAGTCTGGTTGGCACGACCCCCGACCGTACTAGTAGTTAGAAAGAAGTGAAGCACATCTTATCAATGCACAGGGAAGCTGTGAATCAAGAGTTCTCTAGACTACTGCTGCGGCTCTTTATGAGAGGTTTGAGACTGACAGGTAGGGAAATGCGTACTGCTTACCTAATTTGTGCGATCAAGTACGGATGCGCTAACCTCTTGTGGAAGCAAGGCGCTCCAGTGTACTAGTACCCCGTTCTTTTTATTTTCATGACTGCGGCAATTGCAATATTGGTAAGATTAAGCGTTTAACATGCAGGTACAGATGAGGGAAGTATTTGTTAGTCATGTGGCATTCAGCTTGCGCCCGCCAATTTTGAAATGGCAAATGCCGTACTGCATGATCTCCAAACGGTTGCAACACCATACCGCAACTGATGTCTAACCAAACATAATCTAGGCAAGCCATGGCCCGTGAGTACAGTATACTAGCATAGTATATATCGCAGGACTACAATGGTCGTCTCCACGTATCATCCGTGTTGCTCGAACAAGCCACGTTGTTTAGGCGGCAGGTTTTAATGGATGACCTCCCATGGGTGCACATTCACAGATTCACAGGCTTATTATCCCCAGGGTTACAGCCACTGATCGCAGACGCAAACGAGGGAACCGTCCCATTTCAATCACATTTGTGCAAAATTGGCCCAGAAATTGCTCGTGTTTATGAGCTCGTCATGCCTGACGGTAGTGCGCCACAAGCTCTAGATCTGCGACCTATTGCTCTCCGTCACCGTTCACGGCCGGGACTCTCGAGGGCGCCACCGCCAGAACTGAAACCCAATCTCGTTGTTCCGGTGAGGAGTCTTGGGCACTCGCTTCTGGCGTAAGTGCTATGATACAACGTGGGTGACTCGTCTGTGGCGGTCTCCAGACCACGAGTCATGCTTCAAGGAATGGCGTGGCCCCTGATGGTTGCCGGATTCCATACCGGGAATGCGCGCCGAACTCTGAAATACGCAAGTGCTTATCACCAAGTGTCATTTACTGCTGCAGCACCCACAGCATCTATCCGCCGTACTCTCCGCATTGCGTTGCCCCTTCTGTCGACGCAATCAGGGGCATGGGCGAACGGTGTTCTAGCACGCGGCCGCTCGCTGCTGCATCCGATCTCTGAGTTGGATGGGGGTGCAAACTAATCTCATTTAACTGTATCGCGCTGTAGCAAGTAGAGTACCGTAGGCGCTGGGCAGCTGACCGCACGTGTGTGCTGCCCTATCGTATTTCGAAACCTCGCCTCCCAACTCATTCCAGAACACGCTTCCCATGTCTGCAGCCTAGCATAGAGCTTATTTTCCCTTTGCCGCAATTTCAGGAACTTTTCAGCCCAGTTCAGGATTAGCACAAAGCTAGTCTTGTAACCAGGCACAAAGCCTTGTGCAGATTAGTTTCTCCTTGACGAGCGCTCGGCTTTGGCGCCCGTTCGTGTCTCGTGTCTCGAGTCCCCTGCCCGCAAGACTCTCTCCTCCTCACATTCAATAATCCATTTGCTCTGGCTATCTGATTTGCCAATCGACCTGTCACGATAACTTGGCCTCAAACTCAATTCAACTGCCCACCTGCCCACTCTCGTCATTAGTGTACGGCAACAGCTCCCACCCCCGTCAGTCGTTATCTCGTCAGTGGTTCCGCATCTCATTACAGCAGCCTTTCCTTCTTACGACTACGAGGCAGCTTGGCAAGACTTGACAAGAACTGTCGTGTTTTAGTGATTAAAAGAGTTGCCAGACTCTTTCTGTTCAACAATGCAATTCGCTGTGCCAACACGCAACCACCGGTCCTCACCTTTTCTATTTTCCTCGGTTTCGCGGCAGTTTATTCGACGGAGACGGCCGCTGTACTTGGTATTTGGAATATTTGCTACCATCTTCTTACTCTTTCGAATATGGGGTGGTGGTACTGGTTTGATGCGTCCATCTGATGCACCGAAGGTGGTTCTGGTAACAGTTCTTGATCGGAAAAAGTACTCTGCAGAATATTTAGAGAAAGTAATTGAAAATAGGAAGGAATATGCTGAGGCCCATGGTATGTCAACTTGTTTCACAAGGATGCAAATGATAGAAGGATGATTGATTGACGATATTTATGACTGTCATCTGGGAAATGTAGGGTATGGGCTCTTTATACGGGATTTGACAGATTATGATATGGGCACTGCGCCTGCTGTATGTTGAATTGCTCCCTTATCTCGTCTCTATCATGAATTAATGTGTGCCTCTTCCATAACTCCAGGGATGGGCACGCATTCCTGCTACCCGTCATGCTATGTCTCTCTTTGATGAAAGCGAATGGTTTTGGTATCTTGACCAGAACTCGATTATTATGAATCCATCGCTCGGCATCCAGTCGCATGTTACTGCCCAAAGAAGACTCGGCTCCTTAATGCTGCGTAACGTGCCAATTGTTCCACCAGACAGTGTGATAAGAACATACCGCCATACACCGCCGGAGCGAATCCACTTTATTCTTACTCAAGATCACGATGGATTAAATCCAGGAAGCTTCTTGATAAAGCAGGGTTCATGGGCACGTTACTTTTTGGACGTCTGGATGGATCCATTGTTCATAAATTACAACTTTCGAAGGGCGGAGCAAATGGCTTTGGTATGAGCTAGCACCCCATTTTCTAGTCAACTTGATGTTTGGGTTATCACTGGCATACGTCCACAACTAACAGCAGTTTAGGAACACATCGTACAATGGCATCCAACCATTCTCGTTAAGCTGGCCCTTATACCGCAAAAAGTTATAAACTCATACCCAACCCTCCCCGGCCAGGAAGGAAGCTACGAGGAGGGAGATTTCGTTGTACACTTCCAAGGCTGTGAAGCTTCAGGAAGGAACTGCGAGAAGGAGTTTGAGCGGTTCTGGGAGAAAAGGGGGAGATCTATGAAGCGGTAGGTTGGGCGACAGTGATGAAGGAGGAGGAGAAGGGAGGACGGAGGTTGTTTAAAAGGAGCAGAAGGGTAGTTTTGCTTAAAAAGAACTGGCAGAGGATTTGATGGAGGCAGGAGCTGCACTCCTTGCGTATTCATTGCCATCATAGATCTATACTTGTGTTTTTCTTCGCTCCTGGTTCTTTTGGGAAATTTTCCATGAAAAATATGTACAGTTGTTGCCTTGTTGCGAGTCAGGCGCTCAGCGCTGGTTTTGTTTAGCTTCTTGTACTCTTCTGTGTCTGTTATTTTTATATTTTTATTTTTTTCATGTCTTTTTGCTGGTTCTCTATTGTCTCTATCGTCTCTTGTGTCTGTCGGTACGTGATCATGAAAAAAAGACTATTAAAATAAGGGTAATAAGGATCTCTGATACATTTTTTCGATATCACCGGATTGCTTGTTTGCTTTACTTGCTTGCTTTGTTTGCCTGCTTTGTTGTTGTTTTTATCTAGTTATGTTTTCTTTTGACTCTTAGCTTTTTGGCTGTGAACTGTACTGCTCGTATAGAATTAACTGCGAGGGTAATTTTTAGATTAGATTATAACCAATGAGGAAGGTTAATAGGTGGTGGATAGCCAGGGAGAGCCAGGGAGAGCAAGTAAAGAATAGCAAGAGTAAAAGAATGGCCTTGAGCACCTACCAGTACCTGACGTTTGCCTTCGACTAGCCTCGCCAAAACCCTGCATTCTCGGCGGAAATCCAGCAAGCCGGTTCGTTGAGACTGAACCGCGAGACCCTTGCCCAGCACCCTGGCAATTTCAATCACTGACCCGCATCGGTACCAAAAGGTCGTGATCAGCCGCTTGTACTGTTTGCAGGAGAGTCTAAGGCTAGAAAGGGATGCTTGTGCTCCCGTAATGATTGTTTCTCAGCCGCCTCGACCGAGGTTTCTTACCGTGCATCGTGAGCGCTGAGAAGGGGAAATGAGAATAAATACCGCTTGTGCCCAAGCGGTTCTTGTAAAACGCTCTTGTGCATCGACGAGAAGTACCACGGCGGCTGAAGCCAGACTAATAATTCAGTTTTTGACAGCACGGTGAAACATTGCTTCTGCTGGCTGGCATTGCAGCGTCCCGGTTAGCTGGCAGCCCATTCATTGCCTGCCGCATCCTCGAAAGTTACTTCCGGACATTCGCTATGCTCAAGCGGCTTCCCCCCTCTATGCTGCGAGGGCTACGCAAGCCCCGCATGCAGTTACAAGAAAACAGCAGACCATTCTCTCACCGCCTACCGGTCGCACATAGACAGTATTCGAATTCCCATGGCAGCGGCCACCTCAATGGAGATGGCAGCAATAGCAAGAAGCAGGGCAGAGCATCTTCATGGTCGTCGTCACGGGTCTTCATGGTGTCTTTGCTCACAGGAATCTCAATGTTCTCTTTTGGAAAACTCTCTGCTGGTAACTCCTTAGTGCCATACGCAGAGTCAGCTTCTGCAGGGAAGCACCCTGAATACGGGAGTCCAGTGGACATGATGAAGGTTGCTCACAATATGCTTTAGGATGAACTCCAAGTTTAATTGAGGGTCTTGGCCAGCTAATGTTGACAATTTGATGAAGTAGGCAGTTCATGAAATTCAAGAGCTTCTAGGGGAAGATACTGTTAGCACGGATGATGAAGTTCTATTGCTACATGGGCACTCCTCGTGGTCAACGTCGAATGCGGACAGGTTGCCAATGGCTGTGGCATACCCAAAGTCTACACAGGAGACAGCCGAGATTGTCAAAATTTGCCTTAAATACAAAGTACCAATAAGTACGTGCCATGAGACCTGACAAAGATCTGGAAATCTTGGATTGTTCGGTCGATGGGCTTACGAGTTTGAATTCACCCTGCAGTTCCATTTTCCGGAGGTTCCAGTTTAGAAGGGAACTTTTCAGCACCATTTGGTGGACTCAGTGTGGACTTTTCCCATATGGACAAAATTCTCGAATTTCATGAAGATGAGTATGATGTTCCTTTAATATCTGGGTTAGAATCGGTCTTAACAGCTGGTCTGCAACTAGTATGGATGTTGTAGTGCAGCCTGCTGTTTCCTGGATGGACCTTAATGAGAAAATCAAACACACAGGATTATTCTTTCCTGTTGATCCTGGACCATCCGTAGGTTTCTCGTGCCAAAATGTCACCTCCCTCAGGGAAAGGATTGTTAATCAAGGGACAGGCTAAAATTGGTGGTATGGTTGGGACAAATTGCAGGTATGATATGAAATCATTCATTTACTGGTCATAAAGTCACTTGAATGACTTTGTAGTTAGTGGTACAAATGCTGTCCGATATGGCACAATGAAAGATTGGGTGATTAATCTAACGGTCGTTCTGGCGGATGGGACTGTAATAAAAACCCGCCGACGTCCAAGGTTGGTGCATGCCCCGCAATTCACTGGTGTAGGCTTAGTCCTTACTGAACAACCAGGAAATCATCCGCCGGATACAATCTCAACCACTTGTTTGTTGGCTCAGAAGGAACGCTTGGCCTAGTAACAGAGATAACCCTGAAACTGGCTGTAATTCCAGATCAGACTAGCGTCGCAGTGGTTACATTTCCCACGATTCGGGATGCCGCAGCAGCGGCTTCAAAGATTATGAGGGCTGGAATACCTGTTGCTGCTATGGAAATTATGGATGAGGTTCAGATGAGTGTTGTTAACCGAAGTGGGATCACCGGAAGGAAATGGAAAGAGAGTCCGACACTTTTCTTCAAGTAAGTAATGACAGGAACTGTGCTAGCAGAATATTATTTTCGTTAACTCTGTCTAGGTTTTCTGGGACAAAGGCAAGCGTCCAAGATAATATCGCCTCTGTGCAAAGAATTGCGAAGTTGCACAACGCTGGAAAGTTCGAGTTTGCACAAAGCATCGACGAGCAGATAAAGCTGTGGTCCGCTCGGAAAGAATCTCTTTGGAGTATGCTAGCTCTATGTGAGAAGGGGCAGGAAGTCTGGTCTACGGATGTAGCGGTGCCGCTCTCAAGGCTGGCTGACCTGATTGGTAATAACTACGCTTCTCAAACATGCAGCAATGACGCAATATCTAACGGAGATGTATACAGAGGTATCAAAGAAGGAAATGGATGAGCTTGGACTATTTGCATCTATCCTGGGTCACATTGGAGACGGAAACTTTCATGAAAGCATCATGTATAACAAGGCGAACCCAGCAGAGGTCCAGAAAACTGAGACAGTTGTGCACAATATGATTGACCGTGCATTGGAAATGGAAGGCACTTGCACGGTGAGAGTAGTTGCAGATCCTTAGCTGGGATTTAACTGAATGCTTGGGTAATAGGGCGAACACGGAGTTGGGATAGGAAAGAAGGAATACCTAGTAAAGGAGCTGGGAATAGACACACTATCAGTAATGAAAAAGCTGAAACTTGCCTTAGATCCTCAGTAAGCCCCTGTCGACAAATCTCCTATATTTCAATAGCTGTGGCTAATGTGTTGTATAGTTGGCTTATGAATCCAGGGAAAATTGTCGATTACACAACGGTGCCGTGAGGGGGTTGTGCGTTACCCTGAACATGCTTGTCTGGTTGGTTTTTCGGTTTTGCAGGATTAATTTGATACGTGGGGATTTTGAGGTCAGGATGGAGCCGCTAAGTTCATCTTTTTCTCATTTTGAGCATCAGATGCATTTGAATATACCATGCCTACTTTCTCATGCTGATATAAACCTTTGCGTGGAACTGTGTCTGAGGCTTGAAGTTGTAGCTGTGATGCTAAGTCGCGGTCAGCGTCACAACAGTCGGAATTAATATAAAATCGTCGATACAAATCCAAAGACTCCTTTCCAGATTTATTCTCTAAAGAAGAAACAAGAACTTTGCAGTGCTACTTATAAAAAGGTTGACTCAAGAATATATCTCCAGTTGAATGCTCTAGAACTGATGACAATTGCACTCTTCGCAACTCCTGAGCGATTGATCTAACGTTCAAAAATATTGGCTTAAAATAAGTGAAGATATTGAAGCTACCTTGAAGTAGTACAGCAAAATCATATCTGAAACACGATATTGTAAACAGCTATAATACAGTAATCAGGATAGGCCTTTCTTGCGTATCAATGTCTTATTGGACAGTCATCCCGCCCAGCAGGATTTCCACCAATGCTCATAACCCAGGGTACATCCCTCTGCTACCCATCTATGGACCTATATAATCTCCTATTCCAGTTGGGTTATATGCCATACAATCACAAACTCTTTATGTCCCGAAGAGGGCTCTACACATGCCGTTTTAACCTTGGCAGAAGATTTCCATCGATGTGATGTGCAAGATACGACATTGGTCACGGTTTTGCTGTCAAGGGAACCGGATTCCGGGCACTGGTTGCTGAAGAGCGCGCGCGAAAACGCCTCGGGGGTAAGAAGACAATTCGGTACATTTTTCCGAAAGTTTGAAGAATCTCCTATAACCGACGGATAATCGTGTAGCAGCGGGTACATTCTTGGTCCATCCACCTTTACGAAGTTGGAAACCTCATACTCTCATAGCACCATCTATTCCTGCCTCAGAATTCGCAACCTCCTTTGGGTCAAAGTTCGTCTCCTGACTCCCCTCCTCGTTTGATCCATGAATATCCAACCCCAAATTCCTCGCCATCTCGGTTACTTTATTCACCCACTTCCTTATAACCGGATGGCTTTGCACCACCAGATCTAAATCGACCCCCTCTTCCTCACGCCCCTTCGCCTGTCCCCTTTGCCCACCAGCACCCTCATCTTGATCCCTATCCCATGTTCCAATATTCCACTTCCACATCCCTTCTTCATCAATCCATTCCCGCCCAAGCACCTTTTCAACCGCCAGTTCCATCTCCAACTCCTTCAGCATTCCCTTCATCTCCCTTTCCCTCTCCCCACCAGCAGCAACATGCACAAGCCCCTCCGCCACACCCCTCACCCATCCCACAACAAGCCCGACTTTACCACCAAACTCGTACCCCCGGTCAAAGCCGATCTGGATGTACTTGTTTTTGGAGACAGAGATGGCGGCACGGTATCCAAGGGTAGAGTGCTGGGAGTGGAGTTTGATGAGATCGGGGGTTGTTGGGAGGAGGGTGGTGTTGGCGGTGAGGTAAGGTGACGATGGGCGAGAGGAGGAGTGGAAGACGTCATCATTGAGGTGGATCTGATAAGGTGGGGACTCAGGTGACGTTGGGGGGGTGGGCGTAGTAGGCTCGAGGGCTGGGGTGGCCGGCATGTGGTGAGTGGTTTGGTATTTTGCTTATGATCTTGTTAACTTTGCGAGCATGGGAGGAGCGGAAATGGCCGGAGAATGACGGGAGGGTAGGGCTATTTAGATAGATCGTCTCTCTAATGCCCTTACAAAAAAGCTTGTTGGACCAATCAGGATGGAAAAAAATTTCCAAGCATTCTCGGTAATTATCACATTGAGTTTTGAGAATAATGCGCATATAGAAATGTGCATAAAGGAATGCGAACAAGAGTTCGGAACAAAGGAACGGAATAATTATTACTAGGTAAGTATCGTTCTATGATAGCCGTGTGCCAGCTACCGCGAGCTAAGTCATCCGCCAGCTGAGTCATCAATGTTTTTGCACCAGGCCACTACTTCTTACCGAGTACGACATGATGTTATGTCATATGTGCCGGGCCATTCGTAACAGCGATTCAGTCACCACTGGCCCGGGCTACTCAATTGAACTAGTACAACGCATTGACCCGTTTGTTCTACGCACAGAACTACAACAGAATGTTGGTATGTTGGTGGCTGTTAAAGATTCAAGATTGTAATTGTCCAAATCATTTGTTCAAATTTTTGTTTATTTACTCAAGTACTTGAACTTGACATTTTTCCATGCCGTTGGTATTTTGAATGTATTCTACATATCCATGCACTTCTCTATAGTATACAACGCCAAGCCTATCTTATTTACCTAAACCAGTAACTACTTTTCAGCCTCATTCTTCAACAAATCTTTACCTATGGAGCCCTTTACACCTGAAATTCAGTCATCAATTTGAGCTATATATCCAAACCCGTGACCATACCAACAGATATGGAATTGAACCTCAGAAGTTAAGAGAAATTCAAATCTTTCTTCGTGATCTAGAATGGTCTGTATCTTCTGCAGCTGAAAATAATGTCAAAAACCTTGCCAAGGTAAGTATACCCTGTAATAAGATTTTTCAACAAGATACCAACAAATTAGAAATTCTCATTTAATGAGGATAGGGTTTTAATGCATAAAGCAAATCCTCTTTAATGCTTTAGCAAGAGGTAACTTATAAGCTGTTTGTTTCTTCTCAGAAGGGGGCCTTTAGTGTAGCTGTTTTTTCCTGTCGGAGGAGTTCTTTTTTGAAGCTGTTTTTCCTGTCGGAGGAGGGGCTCTTTGATGAAGCTGTATTTTTTTTTTTTTTTTTCCCTGTCGCTGGAGGGGTCCTTGGTGAAGCTGTTTTTTTTTCGCTGGAGAGGGTCCTTGATGAAGCTGTTTTTTTCCTGTCGCCGGGAGGGGTCTTTAGTGACGCTGTTTTTTTCCAAACAGTGGATGTGTGGGCAAGCGAGTGTGTGTGAGAGTTTGAGAGAGTGAATTGTAGATAGAATGAGAAAATTCAAATTCTGAGTGGCCCGGGCCAGTCACGAACCAGCGTTCCATTGAGTAGTCCGGGCTAGTGGCCACTGGTCCGGGCCAGTGGCGACTGGAACGTTTGTTATGAATGGCCCGACACACATACATGAGAATTTGTAAGTTCATATTCGTATATGCAGTAGTTCACAGACACAATATAAGATAGGGTGCCATAGGCTGTATGTCTGTAGAATACATTTAACCAAATAAGAGTGTAGCTTGTATCTACTTCAGGGTATCATGAAACTGATAAACTGAGGGCAAAATTTGTTAAAACATATTATTCCAACTAGATACAAACTCCAATTTTCTCTTCCATTTCAATTTAGACAAATATATTAAACAAGTTTCCCCCTCACTTCATTCCCTGCACTGATACACACTTTCTCACACCGCCCAATCCACATACTCCTTCTGCACCAAACTCACTTTACCGGGCATACTCATCATCTTCACCACCAAGCTCGTCCATCCCAAGAAGTGCTTCGTCCTCCGACCCTCGCCCGTGCCCTGGTCGTACTGCTCCCACGCAAAGCCCGTCCGCTTCCACTCCTTATACACATTCTCAACCACGTTCTTGCGCAGGTCAAGGTACATCTGGCGCGCCTGCTTCTGGCACGGGCCGGGCACCCGCGCGTATTCGAGAAGGCGGCGCAGAGCAAGGTAGTTAATGTTTATCCAGATTGGGCCACGCCAGTAATTTTCCCCCGTGCTGAAGTAAGGGTCGGATTTCGAGAGTGAGCGGAGGCCGTAGGGGGACCAGAGCTCCTCAGGGTCCGCCATGAGGTCGAGGACAGCCTTGAGGCGCTCCCCGTCGTCTGGGGGGATGATACCGCCGACAAGGAACGGAAACAGCGAGATGTAACCCTTGTGGCAGACGTGGATGGACTCCTCGTAGTCGTCGACCGTGATGTCGCAATAGGTTTTGTGCTCTTCGGACCAGTGGAGTGCATTGAGGTTCTTGTTGACAAAGGATTCGATTTGGAGAAGTTCCTTCACGTCAGCAGCGTACTCATCTCCGAGTGCAATGGCGATCTTCCGGAGGCACCGAGTCATGACGGAGACCCATGAGATTAGGTCCACGTGCAGTTCACCTGTGTGAGGAGGCTGTGGGCGGGGGTAGTCGTCAAGGCCGGAGGCAAGGCAGTGATCTGGGGTGCGGCTGCGCCACCGGTAAGCTTCTTTTGGGTACAGGGCGGGGCGCGTCCAGGTTTTGAGGTCGCCGGCTTGGGTGCGGCGGAACCAGTCGTAGTGGCGGCGGAGTGAGGGGTATAGAGTTTTTAGGAAGTGGATGGCGAGGGGGCGAGAGAGGTGGGCGGTGCGAGGGTCGGAGGCTGGGTTGGTAGAACCGAGGACTTGTTGGGGTTGATCCATGTGTACTGGGTAATGTTAGCAGTCAGGAGATGTAGAAGTGAGAAGTGGCAGGAGGTTACCTGAATCTTGTTGCTGCTTCTTCTCCTCCGCCTCAAACTTTAGAATAAAGTCCGTGATTGCCAGGAACAGCGTTGGTGGATTCGCATGATGCGGATATTGCACCTGGAACTCTGCGGGAACCTTACTCCTGGCTTCGTCTCCTAAAATCTGCTCTCTTGCAATCCACCCATCTTCATCCACCAGCGAAAACCAGCTCCTGATAATTTCCAAACACAGATCCACATCCCACTCCAAAATTGGCAACAGCTGGAATCCCTCATCCCAGTAAAATCCTCTCGGGAAAAACGGCCTGCTGGGAATACTCGTAAACAAGCTATACGGCCCCATGAACTGCGCGTCTGCATTCTTCAGTGCTTCGCTTGCCCCTTCCCAGAAGCCTTCCTCCTCCTCAGCGTATTCGTCAGCATCGCTTTTGTCAACAAGGGTCGTCCCATGAAAGTAGCCGATACCGCCGGCAAGGTTAGAGAACATGTTTTTGGCGAATTCTTTATATTCCGGGGTGTCGAAGGGTTCCTGGAGTTGGAAGGCTTCGTTGAATCGGGCCTCGAACTCGGGCTTAAAGGAGTTGATTTTTTTTGTGAGAAGCTCGGCTGGAAGACCCAACAGTCAACATGGTTACCGCAAAGACAATAGTTGAGGGTAACGCACAGGTCATTGGAGTTTCTGCGGATTCAGATGAAAATAGAATATCAAACTATTTTCTAGTACATTAGCCCAATTTCAAGTACCGATCTGTAAAGACTTACCTCAAACGCTCCAACGAAGACCTTCTGCATCATATGCAAATTCCCAGGTTCAAATTCATTGGCTAGTGTGAACGAATTCCATGCTGGGGGATGATTATCTTTTCCGTATTTCTTCATAAGAGCTCCCAGATACTCCTGAATATGCATAAACAAGATATCTGTGGAAAGTTTTAGTATATCAGTTCTGTGAGTTATCATATGAAAGTCCTCTTACCCCGAGTCTTCCAGACATATTCCGTCGGAACATCGAAAGCCTTGTATAAAGTCCTGTCAAGGGGTTTCAGTAGAGAAGCTTCATGCTCAGACTCAGGATGCTCATTTGTGTGGGGACCGGTCGTGACAGTGAGCCTGAATTTTTCGAGGCCTGGTGCCTGTCCCGCTAGTGTGACGTCACCTTCAAGACCCTATGATTGAGCAATCAGACATTATCCTGCAGCTTGTGGAATATAGCATTGTAGCCTTACAAGAGGATCCTCCTCATTGACTAGTTCGATATTACCTTCTCCCTCCAGGCCAGCATAAAACCAGAGTGCAGTTTTGACATCCTTGGGGGCTATTTTGCTCCCTGTCAGATTCCGTTCCCAATATTTAATACCAATGGCTATACCAATGCCCACATACCATCTGGTCTTGGTGTCCCCTTAATCCTCACTCCCCAATGTCCTCCTAAAATGAACCCAAAAATCAGCACAGGTTCATATCCTGGAAATTTCCGGTCTGATTTCCAGGACATCCTCACCATGTTGCCCCCCCTTCACCTTCCTCCACTCCATCTCCAGATCAATTTTATTCCCCTTATCCTTCACCACCTGCCTCCCTCCCTTTCTCACATCGTACTCCTCCCACCCATACCCATCCAAATCGTCGTCCTGTTCACACGTATGCCTGAACTGATCTCTTATTCCAAAAAAATTGTCTACCCCTGCCCACATCAGGCCCCCAATGAAACTATCTGGCAGCCTCGGCTTGACACCGAAGTACACCTGCGGACGGTAAGGACCCCATAGTAACGTTTCATTGTTCGTGCGCTGGACTTCGTTGATGATGACGGAGTAGGCCCCAGTGTCTTCTCCGGCGGTGTTGAATTTGGAGATTTCCTCATCAGGGATAGAGGCTGAAGCCAGCGGGATGGAGGCGGTGGTGAGCAGGAGCCCTAGTAGGGCTTTGCAGGGTAAAGGTGCCATCCTGTTCGGGTGGAATGGCAGACACCGTAGGCTTCAGGCTCCCGGTTGGTGCTCCCCAGTTTGAGATTTTCTGGAGAGAAGAGAAGAGAGGAGGCAGCAATGTTGGGTTGCTTAGTTTATTGGCCTGCAGGTCTGCGGGGGTGCCCTGGACTGCAATGGAGGGCAGCAGCGTATGTTGCTTGTGACTTGTTCGCATAAGCCGGAGTCCTCACCTTGAAGCTACGTATCCTCTGTGCGGACAGGGGCGCTATTCGTGAAGCTCCTTTGTCACTCTTGGCAAGCACACGCATTCTGCGTGCCAATTGCGATTCAGGGGCGTAAGAATTCACTGAACGGCGGGGGCTCTGCCTGCATGGAGGCTGATCTCTGCCCGGCAGGCTGGTGGGGGTGTGCGGCGCCCGAAGCTTTCATGGTGACGCAGCGGACATGTGCGGCGGGCCAGACAGGGACAAGGTAGAGGAGCTGCAAACAAACCCCTGCACCACAAAAGTTCAAGCAAGGTAGATCTGCACCGTGTTTCCAAGCAAAAGTGTAGATACTTGAGGCAGGGTGCTCATGTATGGCCATGTCCAGCTGCTCATGGCTATGCATAAGAGCCTTTGAATGTGCTGCGTAGCTATGCATACCACTAGCCACGTGCACTGCCACTATCCGCTAGTCGGCTTCTGAGGCACCGCACTGAGACTCTGAGAGATTGCGAATTACGTCTGGAGTCAATTCAGAGCGCTATGCAGTGCATAGCGTAAAAATGTGGCAGGGGCAGTGACAGGGCATGAGAAAGAGCGTTGGGCCAGCCTGGCCTTAATACCCCCCCTTTTTGGGCCAGTTTGGCCCGAATTTCTTTTGGCTGGCCTTATTAACAGGGGAGCAACCAAACTACGTAGACGGGGGGTCCGTCCAAGGGTCCCCAGTTAATAACTGCCCCCCCCCCGGTTTTGACTCCAGCTTCAATTCGCAATCTCTCATTCCATTTTTTGCCTTCCAAGTAATCCACTCCTAGTCTCGTAACCTGACGCTGACTAATCCACTCCATTGCTAGCAACAGAGTTCCCATCAACTTCCCGCCACTTCCTCAATACTCTCCACACGCATCACAACAAATATTCAAGAGCATTGACACATTATTTGATCCAGAGGCAGTTTGATCAGAACCCCATCTAGAGCTAAATTCAAAGGACCCCATTTCCCCATTTGCGCGGTAGTTTCTTGTTTGGCCAATATATGGAGCTGTTGACACAGACATTCAGCGTGACAGACTTGAACCCTGGGGACGAGCGTTCCCAGGAGCTGGTTACAGTATCTTACATCTTTCCAGAACTCACCTTTTTGGGTCCCCATTCTGCCTATATATCCATCCCAATCTCACCCGAGCCGCCTGTTCCAGTTGTGTTTAGCGGTGAGAAAGCACAATCGAATGAGTCTCGGACGATATCACATTTTCCACCCATACAGGCCACCTTCACATTGCCGCCAGATTACCCATGCAATGCTCCCCCAGTCGTCAAGCTAGAATCTGTCTGGGTCACTGAAAGCACCATTTCAAAAATACAATCTGAGTTACTAGATTTATGGCGTGACACGAAAGATCAAGTGCTGTATGCAATCATAGATCACCTCGTTCAAGCTGCGCTTCGGGCTTTCGATCAGGCTGATTCTGGAAATCCACTGGTGCTACCAGAATGTTTGGAAGCGGATATATCATCGTTCAATAAGAAGGCATTGAAGGAGGAGTTTAATAAGGGTACATATGTATGTGGAGTTTGTCTTGGTGAGTAAGGTTCTGCCCATACTCATCATGTTGCAATTGAAGAATGTCACTAATACCTTGTATGAAGAGCCTAAAAAGGGATCAGCCTGCCACCGACTTTTTCCCTGTAATCATGCCTTCTGTATCAATTGTCTACAGGACTTCTACACTAGCTGTATTACTGAAGGGGAGGTATCTTCGGTGAAATGTCTTGATCCCTCTTGCATCCTCAACAAGAAGCCTAAATCCGTCCCAGGAAACCCTCTGACCGATACATCGGACGCAGAGCCTACTATAATTCAGCCTTCACAGCCCAGAGTCTACCTTCCCCCAACACTTCCACCTAGTGAGTTGGAAGATTTAGGACTGTCCCCAGATTTAGTCACTCGGTATAGGATGCTGAAGCGAAAAGCTGCTCTAGCTGCTGATCCAAAAACTATATACTGCCCTCGACCATGGTGTCAAGCTCCATCCCGTTCATCTCTCAAGGAGATGGAAGCGAATATAGATACAAATGACCTGTACTTGACGGAAAAACACTTGGAAATGAAGAAAGCTGAATTGAATGGCACGGCAAGCAAGTCGGAAACTGAATCGCAACCTGATGCTGAACCAGTCAAAATGACCGATCGAATGGATCGCTGTTCCTCCTGTTCCTATGCGTTCTGTAAGGTTTGCAATATGGGATGGCATGGTGACTACGTCATTTGCCGTCCGAAGAATGCACCAAAGACCCAAGAGGAGATAGCAACTGAGGAGTATCTGAAATCTGCCGCAGCTGCGTGTCCAACTTGCGGTGCACTTGTTATCAAATCTTATGGGTGTAACCACATGATATGCAGGTGTGGAACACATTTCTGTTTCTTATGTAGCGAATACCTGATGCGCGAGAACCCTTATATACACTTTAATACCGAGGGTAACAAGTGTTATCAGAAGCTGTGGGAAGGTGAGGAAGGTGATGGTATGGCTGGGGGAGGTGTCAGACCAAGACCTGAAGGTGATGTTGAGGATGAAGAGTCAGACTCTGATGAAGAAGATGAAATATTTTGGCTTCTGGGACCTCCGTTCTTTGTATTCTAAGTAACTACTATGGCCGTCCAATATGTTTGGTTTTTATGTTTCATGAGTCGTGCTTTTATGGTGTTAGTATCTCTTTTATTTGGTAGTTTTTCTTTCTGTGTATATATCTGCATTTCCCTTCCTTTGCTTGGACTGGAGTATTGGGGGGAAATACATGCATTGGATTACGACTTGGTTGATACCACGTGATGATACGTGTAATGCTTGTGACGCCTGCAGAAAAATAGACTGCAGTCTCCAAGGTACGGGCTAGGAGTTACCAGGCGAAGCAGGATGCCAAGGGTGCAACCTACAGGGACCGTTGAGAGAATCTGCAAGGACCGGTTATCCGATTGACCCAGCGTCATGTTGGGCTGGGGGGCATACAAGCACACACAACGCAGCTGCAGTAGCCGGCGGAGGGATGTAAAACGTTACCTATCCTGAGCCTGAGCCTGAGCCGTGGCCGCAAGCTTCATTTTTCTCATTTCTTTTTCTTTATTTTTCTGTCCCCTTCGACAAATTTTTTTGGGGGGGGCGGATTGCCATGCGTTTTTGGACTAACTTTCTCATGTGCCCGGCCGTGACTGGGCTGGCAGGGGCTCCGGAACAGGAAGATCCGAGAAGGCAGGGATGGGTTAACTCGCATGACGCTTGCGTTACCGAGAGCTATCCAAGAGGGAAGTTCGCGTTGCAGGCATCGCAAGAGAGCGCGAAAGGGGGCATCGCCCCCTATTGAATTCGTATGATATGCATAGTCTCGCAGTCCCATGATAAAATTGTTCCTGTTGTTGCGATGGAAATTGGCTGCGCGCAACTTGCGTCTGCCGAGAACAGCTAGTGCTATGCCATGCATCTGGGATATGGGATATGGGAGAGGGATATGGGATATGGGATATGGGATATGGGATATGGGATATGGGCGTGGCGTGTTCGATATGCGCTGCCCTGATCGATCTGCGATAGCGACATTGCTGCTTGCTTCATAGGCTGCTAGGCAACATCGCTCCGTCCGCCAGACTGCTGCCTGGGCCTCTGCTGGAGAGGCAGGTGGCACGATACAGGCCGACCGTCTGTCTCTAGGGCCACGGCCTGCGGAGAAGCTGCTTGGTAACGGTTGGGGGCTGCCGGCTGCCGGCTGCCGCAGTGGCCTTCGCTGCGGGACAGAGAAAGACGGCTGCGGCCGTGCTTTTCCGGAGCAGCGTAGGGCCGGCACCGCGCCCGCAGCACCTCACCACCGCACCACCACCACCGCCGCCCGCCGTCCAGCATGCGCGCCGAAAATTTGCTGTATCATATCATATGCATCGTAGTATGATCGCCACTAGGCCGCCAGGGGGACTCGGCCCTTTTGGTTCCTGGCAGGGCCCCGGCGAGACAACGCCAGCTGCCCGACACTCGCCCTCTAACTTAGCTGACCTTCGAGATGGCCTGCTTTGTTAATTTCACTTCCATGTGCGACCAGCCCATACTGCACCACGTATGATAACCCCGTATGCCGCGACCCTTCCTCCTGATATAAGAGGCCCTGCTATCGGCTATTCTTTTCCTGCCCCCCCCCCCCCCCCCGCTGCGCTCTGCAGTACGCCCCTGCTGGTACATACCACTCGTTGAGCCCCCAGCCGTCTTCTCGCAGTTAGTCCCTGCAGCTCTAATTGTCGCTTCTATATCCCACTTTTCCCGCTTATATTCCTACTTATCCCCTCGCTTTGCTTGCTCGTAAAGTCGCTACCAAACTTTCCCCCCAGCACAACTGCCCCTGAGCAATACACAAGCGCAAGGAGCGCTCAACCTTCACAATGGACTACGTGTTATCCATCACGGACAATCTTTTTTTCGACTACCTATATGCAAAAGCTCTGCCGCTACCAGCAGAGGTGCTCTCATCCTTAGGGAATGCAACCATAACAGCAGCCAGACCCCTGGGCCCTAATGACCCTGTCAGCGAGTTCTTGGGGTTTAAGCCATCGGAGTACGCGATAATGTCACAGTGGGAAAGAGGCGACTGGAAGAGACAAGCCATGTCCTTGTTTTTGATTACCTGGTATGATTCTCAGCTCTCCGATAAGTTTTACAATTACGGTGGTGCTAATATTGCACCGGTGTAGGTTATTTGGGCTGGTGATTTACTACATTGGAGCAACCCTCTCTTACATTTTTGTTTTTGACAAGCGGACATTCAACCATCCCAAGTTCCTCAAAAACCAGATTCGTCAGGAAATCATGCAGACCAACAAGGCCCTGCCGGTGATGGCAATCTTCACGACACCATTCTTCCTTGCCGAGGTTAAGGGCTACTCCAATCTTTATACTCACACCACAGACGTTCCAAACTGGTACAACTACTTTCAGTTTCCACTCTTTATTGCCTTTACGGACTGCTTCATTTACATGATTCACCGGGGCTTGCATCATCCACTCATTTACAAGCACTTGCATAAGCCACACCACAAGTGGATCATGCCAACTCCGTATGCTAGTCACGCTTTCCACCCACTTGACGGCTATGCGCAGAGTCTCCCGTACCACATTTTCCCATTCATCTTCCCACTCCACAAGTTGGCATACATTGCTTTGTTCGCTTTCATCAACGTTTGGACCATCTTCATTCGTGAGTACTCCATATTTTTTGCTTTTATACACCAGCAACAGATATGCTAATTATCTGTTCTAGACGACGGAGAGTACATTGCCAATTCGCCGATCATTAACGGCGCAGCTTGCCACACCATGCACCACTTGTACTTCAACTACAACTATGGTCAATTTACCACCATTTGGGACAGGCTCGGTGGCAGCTATAGAGAACCCAGCTTGGAGCTCTTTGACAAGGAGAAGAAGATGGACACAAAAGTGTGGAATAAGCAGGTTGGCGAAATGGAGAAGGTGGTCAAGGAGGTTGAAGGCGATGACAGCTTTAGGGAGTACGTGAGCCATGAGTCGAAGAAGTCCCAGTGAACAAAAATTCACGAAGCGAATGGGGAAATGCTGTACAGAGAAGTTGGGACGAGGAGGATGTGGGGATGGTGGCGGGGTGCCTAGTGCTGTGGACAGCGTATGCGTTATAAGGCGGCATCCGGCTTCAATCAATCACAACTCTTTGTCTAATGAATATATTGCAAGAATGAAAGCAGGAGAAGCACAGGGCGACTTTGGTGGCACATAATGGGAAAGGAACTATTGGCGCAGCAAACTGGCGTTTATTCATTTATTTTCATGGGGGTTACTTCGTATGTGTCGATGTTTCTTTCAGACCATTCAATTGACAATCCTAGAGAAAACTGTGGCTTCTTGGGAAGGATGACGGTGGGTAATGACACGATATCCTTGGGTTCTTGATTTAGTTTTAGAGTATTTTAACTTTAATCTCTCTCTTCTCCCCTGCTATGAGTCTTATGTATCAGACATTTATTTTTCCTTCTTGTATGTAGTTACATATATTAGCGGAAAGCATGTAGCTGGGATAGGTATGATGTAGCTTACTCATCGGATTGTTGGTTGTGCTTCTCTTCCTCTTTAGTCTCATACCACTTCCTCTTCCGCCTTTTGCCAAGAAATGCATGCCCCACCATTAGACGATCCCCGCACCCCCACATTCCACGTCCCATGTCCCTTACGAACGCAAAGATAAATTTCCGCCAACTACTGACTGAAATCAATTTTACGGGCCGGACGCGAATGCGATGAAAGTGACCACCCCCTTCACTTCCACCGGCTGCAACCGGCATCCCGCGGCCGCGGACTGGCGCAGGCGTACAAAGCTCGGAGACGGCGGCGACGGCTCGGGACTACTAGCGTATGCGGCGCGGAGGGGGATCGCGTTGTGGGATCCGGAAGATGACAAGTGGAAGGGGGTGAGGAGGGTGTTGAAGGGGCATGGGCAGGTTGTGAATGTAGTGAAGTGGGTTAATGTGCCAGTATATAGAGGGGAGAAGGAAGAAGGCGACAGGATTGGGGTTGAGACGGTGCTAGTGTCGGGATCGGTGGCGGGGGGGCAAGAGAAGGGGGCAGAGATTGGTATTTGGAGGTTGAGAGGGCAAGGGGAGGAGAGAGATGAGGCGGATTACGTTTTGGGGAAGATGGAGAGGGCGGGAGGGAGTGTGAATGATGTTGTTGCTGTGCGATGGGATGGAGAAGGAGGAAGGAAAGGGAAAGGCGTGGTGATGGCGGCAGCGTGCGCGGACGGGACGGTGCTAGTATGGGAGGTCTGGGGTTTGCAGAGCACTAGCGAGAACGGGATTAAGATACAGGCAAACTTGATACAAACAATCACGACCAAACCAAAGTTCTTCCCGCTTGCACTCTCAATCTCATCCCTCCCGGGCTTCAGAGAAAGTCTTATTCTTGCGGTAGGCGGATCCACCACCGGAATACAAATATACGTTTCTTCTTCGCCAGCTGAGGAGTTCATACTGCGCGCGACACTGACGGGGCACGAGAATTGGGTGCGGTCGCTGGCGTTCACGCGGGAGTGCTCCTCGGAAGATGCGGATTTGTTGCTAGCGAGCGGGAGTCAGGACAAGTATATTCGACTATGGCGGGTGCATTTGGGGCGGGAGCTCCCTGCTCCGACGAAGACAACGGCAGGTGATGCGCTTGGAATGGTGGGGGGGTCAAGCTTGAGTAATAAGGCGCATCGGTTTACGACTACGGGTGGTGATGGGGAGTTAGAGTACTCGGTGACCTTTGAGGCGCTACTGATGGGCCATGAGGACTGGATTTATACGGTCCGGTGGAGGCCCAGGAGGAACGGGGTGTTACAGCTGTTGTCGGCATCGGCGGATAACTCCATCTCGGTATGGAGTCCAGATGAGGCGTCAGGAATTTGGCTTTCGACGGCAAGGCTAGGTGAGATATCGGATCAGAAAGGGTCGAGTACTGCGACAGGGTCCCCAGGTGGGCTGTGGATTGGGCTGTGGTCGCCAGAGGGCACGAAGGTAGCGGCTTTGGGGAAAACAGGTACCTGGAGAGTGTGGGGGTATCAGGAGGCCGAAGATCGCTGGGTGCAAGGCGTTGCGGTGGGCGGGCACGTGAGGGAGGTGACGGGGGTGAATTGGGGGGGGCCAGGGGCAAGGTATCTATTGTCGACAAGCCTGGATCAGACCACGAGGCTGTGGGCGAGGTGGGTGAGGGATAACTCGCAGGGCAGGCTGGTATCATGGCATGAGTTTTCGAGACCGCAGATACACGGGTACGATATTAATTGTGTTGCTTTCCTGCCGGAGCTAGAAGGAAGAAAGGGGGGTTGCAGTTTTGTTAGTGGGGCGGACGAGAAGTTGCTTAGGGTGTTTGCGGAACCGAAGGGGGTGGCAGGCCTGTTGGATCGACTTGGTGCGAGCGGTGAGGAGCACAAAGGTGGAGGGAAGACAGCAATGGAGAGTATGCCCGAGGGAGCGGACCAGCCAGTGTTGGGGCTGTCTAACAAGGCGGTTGCCCCCTCCGCCGGCCCTGACACTGCTACCATCATCACAGATGGAGACGGCAGCTCCGCGCCTTCACAACTAACGCAAACGCAGTCCGCGCTCCTCGCGCCCCTAACTCACCCCCCGCTAGAGGACCATCTCAGCAGACAAACACTCTGGCCGGAGACCGAGAAGCTCTACGGCCATGGCTACGAGATCTCTACGCTCGCGCCCGACCACTCTGGGACGCTCCTTGCGACAGCATGTCGCGCATCGAGCGTGGAGCATGCGGTAATTCGGTGTTACGATACGCGGAGCTGGAGGGAGCTCAAGCCGTCGCTGGGCGGAGGGCACAGTCTATCGGTGCTGAGAATGGAGTTTAGCAAGGATGATGAGAGGCTGCTGAGTGTGGGGAGGGATAGGGCGTGGGTGGTGTATTCCCGAACCCAGGACGGCGGGTATGTTATCTCAGCCAGACAGCCGGTTAAAGGGGGGCACCTGAGGGTGATTTGGGATGGAAAGTGGGCGCCGGTGGTACCAGGAGCAGCGAGGGTGTTTGCGACGGCCTCAAGAGACAAGACGGTGCGCATCTGGAGGGAGAAGGAGAAAGACGGCGGCGGTGAGGAGTATGAGGCGGTCGAGACAATCAAGTTTGAGGAACCGGTGAGGGCGGTTGGGTTCTTGGACGAGGTGGTTGGGGGAAAGCGGTATGTGCTTGCTGTGGGGACGGAGGGGGGTAAGGTGATTGTTTATGAGGGAAGCGTTGGGGATGCGGAGGGAGAGGCGGAGAGAAATGGTGCAGGGCGTGGGTGGAAAGTGAAGGGGGAGGTGCCGGCGGAATTGGTACCTGATGGAGCAGTGACAGAAATGTGGTGGAGGCCGGGAGGAGGCAGGGGAGCTGGAGAGGATGATAATGGGGATTTTGATAGGGAGGATGAAGGAAGAGAGCTGGCGGTGGCGAGCGAGGACGGGAGTGTAAGGGTTTATAGGATTATTTTGTAAGATGGGAAAAAAAAGGGCAATCTGGTTGATAGATTTTTTTCCCCCCCCTTTTCCTCGTCCTTGTTTTTAACATCTTGTGTATTTATAATTGTATATATATCTAAGACTCCCCCAGACCACGACCGCCATGTATGCGGCTTTTTTAGAATGGACAAAAAAAAACTCAATAATAATTAGAAAAAAATGGAAAGATATTTCTCTAAAACCCGTATATTCCCTTCTTTTCTTTTGTTGAAAAATCAAATTCCCGATGCGCCTTTACCCCGCCGGCCCATGCTGTCTACAATACATGAGATTAAAAAAAAAAAAAACTCGTTAAGGAGTTTCCCCACTCCTACATGGGACATACAGCACGTACATGGGGTGCCAACCAGCTCCATTCAGGGTAACACCGACAGACATCCCCTCTACCATCCCCAATCTCACAAAAACGATCGGGGGAACAAGAAGGTAAAAACAATTCCGTCTACACGGCGACCTTGCCCACCGTCCTCGGCTTTCTAGGCCCCCGTTCCCTCAGATCCTCTTCCAGCCAGCCGAGCACAAGTTCCAGCAGCGCCGAGTTCCTCCAGAGTACGGATTCCTCGCCCTCTGCATCTAGCTCTCCATTCTCCCTCTGCCTCCGCTTGCGCTCCTGCAGAAGCTGCGCTGTCAAGTCAGCCAGGGTGCCAAACTGGCGGACTTCGCCGAGCGTCATGCGGACAATGTGGGTCGGCCAAGCAGCGAGGCCGTCCATGATATGGGTTGCATAGACGATTGTGCAAGGGCGAATTTCCGTCTCGCGTTTGAGGAAGGCGAGGAAGCGGGCACGGGCGAGGACATCGAGGTCGACAGTCACCTGGTGCGTGCGCGCGTGCAGCACACCGCATTAGTTACATGAGATTACCAGTGGGGTGAAGGGAGAGAGGGAGGGAGAGGAGGGGGTCACTAACCTCATCAAGCAACAACACACTCCACGGCCTCACGAGTCCCATGCACAATTGTACCCTCCGCCGCTCGCCGTCGCTCACCTCATGCATGCGCCAACACACATCTACATCCAAGATGCTCACCAGCTCGTCCATGCGGTCTTTATACACCTTCCCGCCCACTGACTCCAACAGCCTCCACACCTCAATGTCGTTCCTGACGATTGGATTCAGCACCCACTCGAGGCCAAGATATGTCACGCCCTCAAGGCCCGTCGTGAAAGGGTCCACGCCGCCGACTAAGACGGTACCAGACGGACACAGGCGCTTGCCGGAGAGGAGGCGCAAGAGTGTCGTTTTGCCGGCGCCGTTGGCGCCGATAAGGAGGGTGCGGGAGGACGGTGGGAGGCTGAAGGTGATATTAGAGAGGCCGGTCGTGGGAGGAGTGCCGGGGAAGGTGTATGTGAGGTTGGTGACATTGATTGACGGGGCGGCGGCGTTGGGGCAAGTGACATGGTGGGAGCAGTTGTGTGAAATTGGAATCGTTGGTGTGGGAAGAGGACGAGAGCGAGAATGCAGGGCGGGGACGGAGAGGGGTACAGAAGGGACGTTTTTATAGATTCCCGGCGCGAGGGGTGGATGAGAATGGGGGGACGGAGATAGCAATGAGTAATAGTATCCTGCTGGTTTTCGAGAGTAGACAAGGTACCTGAACGTGCTGTCTGCTTGCTTACACATTAAAACGTCCTACACCTCCCTGTTTGGGAAAAGTCAGCTGAGGTATCGGAAAGCTGTACTCTACTCTACAGTCCAAGCAACACTTTTTTACGACGCCTTTGTTTTTGTGTTTTCCCCCTCCCCCTTTAGGTCCCATCGCATTGTTTATGGTACTACAATATATGTATACAATGCCCGTAACTTCGCTTCTCTAATAAAATCTACCAATTTGCGACTTTCTGGAGGTAACAAAAAAGATTTTCGTTTCCATATATTTCTTGCAAAAGTTCTGTTGAAGAAATTGAATCGTAAACACGATGACAATGGGGGGGGGGGGTTCGAAATAAGTCTGTAAACCCTTTGATGTTTTTTTTTTTTTTTTTTTTTTTTTTTTTTTTTTTTTGTGGGGGGCGGGGGGCAGTGCATGATGATCATTTTATACATCAGGAATTATTCTGTCCATGCAAAGGGGGGAATCACTGCATTCCTCATCTAAACGGAAACTCTCTTCGGTTGCTCTACCCTCACAACTGCCGGCGATACAAGTTCATTCCATTCACACCCAGTTCTGCTAAACCTGAAGAGGATGCAACCAGACTAGTGATTAAGCTGGACAAGAAAGCTTGCTTTTCGCTTCTTTACCATCTCAGATGTGATACATAGATAACGGATAGATTAGATTAGATAAGCCAGATTAAATCAGGTTCGATGTCCAAATTTGGAAGCATCGTTATTCGTTCCGTCCTAGTCTGGTTCCGTCCAACGTGCTACATATAAGTAAAAACACAGCAGTAAGCATTGGACATCTACCCACTAGCGTGTCTATGTATATCAACGAATCTCCATGATTCAGTTATTGTTGGTGATGGTCTTGATCAATTTCATTATTTTTGATATATCAGACCTCCACGGTAAATATAATTGGGCTAATGCCAAAGTAGAGTACTTTCACGCCCTGAAGGATAGATCCCTCCTTCCCTCCCCTCTGCAGCCACGTATTATCATAGGGAAACATCTAGCTAGCAAAAATAAAATAACATAAGTTATCCAAAAATGCAAAAAGTATCAAAATTATCTCAAAGCAGTGCATATTTAACGCATTACGCTTGTTTCGCTTTTGTTTTGACAACAAAAATAGCAAAATCCATAGTCCTGTGAAATTGTTGGAGGAACCACGACCGCATTAAAGACATGTCCTGCTCCATCTTTCTTCTCCTCCCAAACCCATAGCTCCATGTAGGTGATTTGGTGCTCCAGCCCAATTGGCCACTCCCAGGACCAATAAACATTATCATTCATATTCATGAGATACCGTGGTCGTATAGTTAGCCGTCTATACACTCGCTTCCCATCCGTAAACAAGCCACCCGACGACATACAACTCCCAGCTCCATAAAATCTATGCCGTCTCCATTTGACTGCCCTTCTCCTCACAACCCCAAATCATACCTATAATCATCCTCCATATTCTGCGCCACCCATAGTACCACCGAGCTGCTCACACATCAGTCTTCCGATTCCCATTCAATAACCCAATTGCAAAACACCACACTCACCTCAGCATAATCAAGCTATTGGCCACCACGTTCGCAATCCCGAGATACATCGTCGGAAACTCATATTGCGGTACGATATATTTAATCACCAGGACGGTGAAGCTCCCCGCGAGCCCTCCAGCCATAAGAGCAAAGCCGAGGAAAAGGACGAGGCGCGCTTTCCAAGCGACGTCGTGGGGGGAGTAGCTGAAGCTGTTCGAGTTGAGTCGGGACTTTTCGATGGAGTTGATTCTGTAATATTAGAGCAGGTTAGAGCAAGCCTTCTGGGTGCGGGATGGGATATGGGGGGGATGTGGAAGAAGGAAGTATGTGAGGCGTACACGAGCATCCCAAGAGCGCTGCATATGCCCGGGATCCAGTCGACAAATTTGACGTGGACGTCGCCGGGGTTGTTGACTCTGCTGTAGACGGCTGCATCGATGAAGAACCAGAATCCCAGGGAGAACTGGAGGGGGGATGGTCATTAATATCTTGCTGTATAAATTGCATACCACTGCAAGAGACAGAGGAGGGTAGCTACCAGTGCGCCGGCAATGTAGACCCCGCACGTCCTGACCGTCTGGGATGACGGCAGATTCGGAAGC
Organism: Kalaharituber pfeilii; assembly: GCA_015179045.1. Taxonomy (NCBI): domain Eukaryota; kingdom Fungi; phylum Ascomycota; class Pezizomycetes; order Pezizales; family Pezizaceae; genus Kalaharituber; species Kalaharituber pfeilii. The sequence goes on along the minus strand of WHUZ01000007.1, from coordinate 1,242,681 downwards.
GGGCATCGGAACAGATTGTCCATGGCGCTGGTGAAGTTGGAGCTGTTGCTTCTGCGGCTGCGCCTGGTCCCGCTTGCGCTTCTGTGTCCGCCGCTGGTGGTGGTGGTGCTGCGGGGGTCGGCGTTAGCGACGGGGTCGGAGGCGGGCGGGAGGAGGGGGGAGGTCTGGTCGGCTGCGGGGCTCGGGGCGTGTTCTGGCGCTGGGGAGGCCGTAGTAGTGACTGCGGGCTCCGGTGCGGGTGCGGGCGCTGGGGCCGGAGGCATGCAGAGCTGCGTGGGGGGGGTGGGGGGGGGTGAGTGTGTGCGTGTGGGGGAGGGGGTCAGACGATGTCTACCCGGGAAGCAGTAGCTGAGCAACTAGGCCCGCGTGACGCTGATGCTGATGGCTGATGCTGCTGATGCTGGCACTGACGCTGACGCTGACTTGGAGGCTGCGGACTCTGAGCTGTGGCTGCCCCTGCTCGCTGCCGCCGTGCAAGCTTGTTTTGTTCCGACGGGGCTGGGCAGGGCTGGGCCTCGGCGGCGCTGACGACGGCTGCAGGGGGCGGGTGCGCTAGCAGGCGGAGGCTCGGCAAGGCTCGGCAAGGCTTGGCGGAGGCGGCTGCGAGCCACACCCCGGCCGCTGGGCAGCAGACATCGCGCACACGACACAGCGGGCGGCGCACAGCACTGCACACGAGAGAGCGGCCGACAGACAAGCGACCGCACAACGCAGCACCAGAGCCAGCCACGCACGGAAGCGCAAGAGCCAGCGCCGCAGCGCACAGCCATGGCCCAGAACAAGCACTGGGAGCAGGACAAGGAGGCCACCGTCTACATCGGCAACCTCGACGAGCGGGTCACGGACGCCATCGTCTGGGAGCTGATGCTGCAGGCAGGCAGGATTGTAAGTGCGCCCCGAGCAGTCCGGCCACCCTCCCCCCCGCCCGGCGCAGCACGATGGCTGACTGCGTGCTCCGTCGCGCGCGCGCAATCTAGGTCAACGTCCACCTCCCCAAAGACCGTGTGACGCAGACGCACCAGGGGTTCGGCTTCGTCGAGTTCATCTCGGAAGAGGACGCGGAGTATGCTGCGAGGATAATGAACCAGATACGGCTCTACGGCAAGCCGATTCGTGTGAACAAGGTGCCCACCATCCACCCCGCCATCTCCAGCGTCGCAAACCTGCCCCCCCATGCAGAGTCTAACTACAGTGTGTGTTGTGGTAATAGGCCTCCGCGGACAAGCAAAAAACGGTCGAAGTCGGCGCAGAGCTCTTCGTCGGCAACCTGGACCCGATGGTGGACGAAAAGACCCTCTTCGAGACCTTCAGCACCTTTGGAAACTTGGTGGCTGCACCAAAGGTATCCCCCCGTGCCTGCTCCTCCCCCAGCTTGGCGTCCAGCTAACACTGCAACCACAACAAGATCGCCCGCGACGAAAGCGGCGCCTCAAAAGGCTATGGCTTCGTCTCGTACGACTCCTTTGAGGCTTCCGACAAGGCCATCGAGTCCATGAACGGCCAGTACCTCATGAATAAGGAAGTCTCCGTTCAGTACGCCTACAAGAAGGACGGCAAGGGCGAGCGCCACGGTGACCAAGCAGAGCGTCTCCTCGCCGCCCAAGCCCGCAAGAACAACGTCCAGATTGCAACTCAACAGCTGCCGCCGCAGCTCTTTGCGCCGACCGCTCCCGCCGCAGCAGTCGCCTCCGTCCCCGCCGTCGCCCCACAAATCCCCGTCGCACCCGCCGCTATGGCCGGGAGCCACCACCCCCGAGGCCCCCCCGCCATGCCTACCCAGCACTCATCAATGCCGTACCATCCTCCGCCGCCACCACCAGCACCAGCACCAGCAGCCGCTCCTCACATCCCTCGCCCGCCACCGACCGGCCCCGCCGCGCACTCGGCCCCGCCGACCGGCCCCAGCAGCACTCTCCCACCTGCCGGCCTTCCCCCACGACCTCCCCCACCCGTTGGCTTCCAACAACCCCACAGCTTCCACCCCCCTCAGCCCTCCTCCTACGGTGCCGGCTTCGGCCAGACCTCCACCCAGCCCAGCGGTTTCCACCCACCTCCACCCCAGGGTTTCGGCGGGGCTCCTCCCCCTCCTCTGCCTGCTGGATTTGGCAACGCAATGTCAAGGCCTGCGCCCGCCCCGCCGCATGGGGCGCCGCCAGGGTTTAGTGCGCCGCCGAGTGGGTTTGGGATGGCGCCACCGCCGGGAGCACCCCCCGGGTTCCCGAATCCAATGGGGGTGCCGCCGCAGGGGCCGCCGGGGGGTTATCCTGGGTATGGTAGGGGGAGATACGGCTCTAGCTAGAAATAATGAATTCCTTTTTTCCAAGTGCTCAATCCAGGATAAGTCTGTTGTATTCTACATGTATTTAAATTGTACCGGTAGTTTGAGTTGAATTAATGAATTAATTGCTGTGAGGGGATCACCTAGGTCCACATATTTTGGTCAGGATATTCTGGGTTTCATTGAATAAAACGAAATTTGGGTGAACTTCGAATAAATACTAACGAACAGATGTGGTATGTCTTGTTATCTACTGCTTGCTACTGTTAGTTGCTTATTTTTTTGTTTTTCGTTTTGCTTTTTTAAAGTTTAGTACAACATTCGAGCAATAAAACATCAGATTGTGGGCAACGTTAAAAAAAAAGCAAGAAAAAAAAAAAAAGTTCATTAGACAAGTAGTTCGTCATTCTTCTAGAATCCAGCCGAGATTTCCCGCTGAGGATCTTGAATCATGCGGTTTAATCAACACCACAGGATTACCATCTTTAGATCTGATATAACGTGCGTGAATGAAGGAAGGAGAGAGTATGTAACAAGAAAATCACTGCGGGAATCGCTAAATTCATTACAAAATCTTGGCCTAATGTCCTAGGTGGATACCTTGCACGAAAGCCCGTATCCTTCTCGCCTTGGGAACCGGTTGGCCAGAGTCACCTCAGGTACGGAGTGAAAGAAGTGTCTAAGATTGAGGGGCTATAGCCTCGTGCCTAGAGACCAGGCCCGCCACGACTTTGCGGTTATCAGGAACCGACAAATGAACTGTCGTGAGAGCGCACCGTGTACATAGTTGGTGCTAATTGAGGGTAACGTGACTGTCGAGTTTGAAAGCGCCAGTAAGGAATCTCATAATCAGTAGGGCAAACATGACTTTCAAGGTGCATGCGTAGTCTTATTAATGATGCCTGTTCTCGCATCAAACGCGATATTGAAAGTATGTATGAAGTGGCAGCTCGACGTGCTGCTTGTAGCAATCATTGAAGGGAGATGGCTTGGTGGTGCTTAAGAAATACTCGAAATAAATGGGGGCATCGTTGTTCGTCAGTATCTATCATCTACATCTTAAAAGAAGGATACGATAAAGTTAAAGTCCAACGCTACTGGTCCATTAGTGGTTACTTTTCCAGTTCAGGGTAGCGCTTCCTACGGCCGTTACAGAAGGAAGTAATGGGGCTAAGTGAATACTGAGACTGTGAGAATGTTGTATTCCCAGGGTCACAAATGTGATTGGTATTGGCTTACTATGGGCAATACCCGGCATTGGGCTACTAGGAATCTGGAAAAACTGGATTCTGTGGCTTGACCCATGGCGATATTCCGCTTCTGGCATCTCGGAGTCCGCTGAGTTCGACGACCCTTGTGGGCGGAGCATTTTCAGCAACGAGATGCCGGAGTGTGGCGTCATGCGCTTGAGAAGGGCATGCGGAGTTGAAGAGCATGATGTGGTTCGTGGAGATGATATGGAGTAGGTGGATTGATATACCTAGAGTACTGAGAGGGTTATTGCAGGGCGGCGTGGTGTCAGCTCTGGAGGAGGATCGCCGACAAAGATTGTTGGTGATCGCAGGTGCGGAAGATAGATTGATAGATGTAGTGGTGATGGGGTATATAACGGCGGTGTACTGCGGCTATGGATAGAAGTGGTGCGTAAGGTGTGCGGAAGCGGATCATTTTGCGACTAATATCATGTTTGTGGAAAGCCTCTTGCATCTAGATGAGTGCTGATTTTGCATTTGATCGTGTGGTGGAGGACTACGACGTGCAGGTACTACTTGCATAGTTGTAATCATTTTGGAAGAATTACTATATCTGCATTGGAATGATTGCACTTAAATCCAAATGTAGCATAAACTTTTTTTTTTTTTTTTTTTTTTGGTAAGAGGGGGGGAATCTAAGCTTCCCAGCTCTGCCCATATTATCATTAGATACATAGTAGAAAGTACCTAAACTTGAGAGGCCCCTCTTCTCCAACTTTTTCTATTCTTGATCAATGACAAACTGCGTTACCGTCAATTAGTGCTAGATGAATCTTCTGCCAAGTTCATGCAATATGCCAACTCAGGATGTGGTTTAGTGAATTTTAGGATTGTCGCTCTGCTGTTTTGGTTGGATTGGATTTAAGCACAGAGGAACAGGCAAAATTTATTTCTATTTTCCCGGTCTCCATTTTTCTAATTTATTACTTGGTATACTGGTGTGGTGCACTTGATTGAGTGAAAGGATGAAAGCCAATGTAGAGATGTGTATTCGGATTCGTGGAAAATGTAGAATTTATAATTAGGTCTTGCTGAAACCGGGTATCTTTTAGATTGGGTTGCTGGACAACCCTCTCCACCAGCTTGACGTGGGAATCGAACAAGGGACCTCATCTTCATACCTACCTCTACCTGGGGCTGCTTGTAACCTCCATCACTTTAACAAACAGATATGCGCATTCCACTTCGTCAAGCCATAGGTCAGTTCACAGCAAAACATATGCCTTCAAGTCTGTCTCCCGCCCCCTCCCCATCCCTTCTGCGCCTAGTATTGGAGAGTATGGTGAGTTACGAATTGGCTACAGAGAAATGAGAGTTACTTACTCAGAGTACTTCTTTTGGGCTTATCCTCGCTCTCCGGATTTCCAACTTGGGACATAAATCCTATGTACTAAGTCAGCACCTGTGATAGTCCTATTAGTTTATGGTAAAACACCTTCTTACGCATATAATTCCTGATATGATACTGGAATCGAGATTTACTGCAAAAAAATTACGTGAGCCTGGGCGTTGGGTGCTGCATCTCGACATGACCGCGTAACTTGTACTCAGGAATACACTGCCGCGGCGTAGCATGTAGCTCTCGGTCCTGAGCGCCAGGCAGCCCCCCACCGGCAAACAAGCGGTACAGGAGGTCCCAAGTTTCCGTGTATCGTTCGCCGAAATGGATGCCAGCTGTGGCAGATCACGACCTCCAACACCCAGTACAGATGAGCAGCTACTCGGATTGAGAAGGGAAACCAATTCGACCCTTTCGGGGAAGGGCAAAGAAAAACATTCATTCTCCGTCCAGTCTGTGTCATCAAGACTAGCTCTTCTGCTATTCGCTGCCACTTATAGGTCAAGTTGTTTCAACTCAGGGCCAAAAAAGGGTATATAAAAGGGCGAAAAATCACAAGTTATGCCGAGTAACCGGAATCTCACTATTGCCTACGCGGGTGTCGCCTCACTGGCAGCGATCACTCTTGTTTATGTCTTCAGCCCCTCGTTCGCAATCGACAATAACAATACATCATCCAGTCAACGCCAAAAAGGTGTAGTTGGTTTGGTTAACACCGCAAACGACTGTTTCGTAAGTTTTTATGTCAGCCTTTGTTGGTACTGCAGGGACTATGAGCTAATCCTTACGAAGATCAACTCTGTTCTTCAGGCACTTGCTGGTCTCCCAGAGCTTCGCGAATACCTTATCCACCGAACCCGAATAGCCAAAGAAAATGGGGAGTTTTTACCCCAGAAGCCTTTCCTATCAGGCGCCTTGAAGGAGATTCTAGATAGCCTCAATGAAAAACCGATTCGGCGAAAAACAATATCAGCCAGACCTTTCTTGACCGTGTTGGAGCGCATCTTCAGGCAAAAAATATCGCGAGCTCAACAAGATGCACAAGAATTTTTGCAGGTTGTCGCTGAAAAATTAGCGGAAGAGTACCATGATATGCATAAATTTAACAAGAAGCTGGAAGCCGTGCGAATGCATAGTGAGGCTGGAGATGCTCAACACCAGTCGGTCACATCACAGCTCAAATTAGATATGGACTTTTTGGCGGAATCCGGAATGCCGCTTGAAGGGACCCTAGAGTCTGAGATTGAGTGTCAGAGATGCAAATACAAAACAAAACCAAATTTATCCAAATTCGTCGTCTTGACATTGACTGTTCCTCACAAGGTCTGTATAGTTAACTAAATTGATTTCTTTAATCTATCTTTCTTTCTGACTTATTATTCTAACACAGGCATCTGCAACGCTCAATGAATGCATCGACGGGGCATTTATGACCGAATATATCGATGACTTTCAATGCGACAAATGCCGACTGCTGCACGCTATTGCCTATTATGAGGCAAAGTTATCTAAGACATCTTCCCAGGGTGACAGGGATGCTATTCAAGATGCCATACAACGCCTCCAGCATGCTGTTGATGGCGACCCCCAGACAGTACCGGCGGGTGTTCAGCTCCCGCCGTCTAGCCCTGCGACAAGGTCGCGGATAGCCAAGCGTACTAGGATGTCGAGCTTCCCTCCTGTCATTGTCATTCACCTTTCACGGTCAATCTATGATCAATATTTAAGTTCTCGGAAAAACATTTGCAAGGTCTCTTTCCCGGAGAAACTTTCCATGGGTGGATTGCTAGATCGAAGGGGCTATAAATTGCAATGCCTGGTTACACACAAGGGTGGTCATGATAGTGGGCATTATGAGTGCTTTAGGAGGCAAATTGTTTACCCCCCACCTTTTTCCAATCCCCATCTGCCATCTACAGGGAATAGTCCGACATCTACTCCTACCATTTCGGTGATGCCTTCGGCGTCAACTACGAATATTCCTAAGCAGCCAAATGGGGATGAACAAAACTCACAAAACGCGATTGCAATGATCAATGGCTCAAGCACACCGACGGATGCTTTGGATAAAATTCAAGAATTGACATCTAGTCCAAAGCCCCTTTCATTAAGTGTTCCCAGTGAGACTTTCGAGGACAGGCCCAAATCCTCATCCTCCCTTCAAACTACAATGTCCGCTGCTACTGTAACTGAGGAAGCCAGCCCGTTAACTCCCACGGTGCCCACATCCACAGCCAAGGTTGACACAGGCACCAAAAGGAAGAAAACGAAAAGGAATAACAAGTGGTGGCGAATTAGTGACGAAAAGGTGAAAGAAGCCAAGACTGAGGATGTTCTTGCTCAGCAAAAGGAAGTGTACTTATTGTTCTATGAAAGAATAAGAGAAAATCGGTAGAAAGTGTCGGATGTCTCTAACTGTATGATCCTGGTTGTTGACGCAAGCATGCAAGATACACATTTTTAGATTCATGATTCTGTATTACTATCAGGTCATTGTTGGCTTGCTGTTTTGGAAGAGGAACTCGGCCTGTACATACCATCCATAAGCATCGTTCATCAGAAACCTCTTCTCTGGCGTACAAATTAATATGCATTTTTACTAAGGAGAATGTGTCGCATAGGCGGAATTGTACTTTTATTCTCTTGTACACGAAAAGGTACCTCGTGAGAACGGCTACCCGAAAGAGATAGAAGCATTTTTCTGTTAAAGTCACGTGCCGTGCATTGAGAGCCCAATCAAGCTAGTGCACTGCTGAAACCAACCACATTCGAACTCTCGGAGCTTCTTCACTGAGCTCAGTCTACTGACGACCACGACCGTGCCCCACCAATTCTTATCCACTACCACTTATAGTGACACGCAACCCCATCCCATTACCCCATCCCATTACGAACCGCTCCAATTCCACGAAAGAAGTTTTACATTCATATTTATTCCTTAAACAACAATGGCCCCCGCCGTCACTGCCAACTACCGGCTCATCGACATTGACGCCCTTGACCCCGACACGCACTTCCCGCCGGAGCTGCTACACCCGCAGCTGCCACCTGTGTCGCTGGCGGAGATCCAGGGATATGCGACGCAGTGCAGGCAGTTCCTGCAGCGTGGGGAGCAGGAGGCGGCGCTGAGGTTTGCATTGGAGAAGGTGCCGTATGGGGGGGACGAAGCTGGGAAGGTGAGACAGAAGCATTGACTTCCATTATGGCTATCTAAAAATTTTCTATATTCGTGTTTTTTTTTCTCTGGTACTTCCGCTTGAAGGAGCCCATGGGTTACATTTAGGGTCTGGGAGAACTTATTCAGTGCCTCGGGGGAAAGGGGGTTGAAGCACGGGAATCGAGGATGACTTTCTTCTAGAACCCTTTCCTGTGATTTTCCGATGTCCTGATATCACCCTTGTCTAACCTGTCACTCCCGCTATTTCTCCGAACCCCGCATAGTCGTCCATAACGCGTGGCAACTCATAAAATTAAGCTAATCTAAACTTCTATCCAGGATCTGCACCTCCAAACTGTACTAGAAATCCTCTCTTCTATCAAATCAGTTGAAATGGCTGCTACCCTCTCCCGGATATCCGAGCTCCCCAACGGCACCGAGCTCCTCGACGTTCTAACAAAGTACATTTACAAGGGGATGAAGGATGCCAGCTCGGGTGCTGGAACTGGAGGAAAGATGAGTGTGCTGCTCAGCTGGCATGAGAAGGTCATCGATGTAGCGGGGGAGGGAAGCATCGTCAGGTGCATGACGGACCGCAGGACAGTGTGAGTTAGGGTGGGGTTGTCGCGGGGTGTTGTGCGTGTGGTATGGGGCGCGGGTAAGGTTACATTACTGTGGTGCACGGGATGATGCAAGGGCAGGAAAGATGCAGTGTCCTCCACAGCTGAGGAATGCATGGTGCTAGGGGTGGCTGGATGTACACTTCATTGAGATGCCATCAGGTCAAATCATATAATATACCAATCTTCCAGCGAACTTTTACAAAAGCAAATCCCTGACGGTTCTATGCATATGTCACCCCTAAAATTGCATAACTCATACATACATTAATTCAATCAATTGGGTCTTTGCCGATGGACAGAGAACCGATGGAGTAGAATAGCATAAATTATGCCACTTCAAACAGGGTTTCAGGTGAGACTGATCTCAATACCCATACCATATGATTCGCCTATCCACTTCAGCTGGTACAACCGGTAACGGTGATACATGCCGGGCACAACGCAGCGTCCTCATCCTGGCGTTCGCGCCATGCTGTAGACCCCGCTGCCGAATGCCCTCCTCTCGCTGCTCCACGGACTCAAAGAAAAAGAGGACGGAAAGGATGTAGAGCTAGACATCGTTGCTATGATAGTTGAGATAGAGCGATTGATTAGAAAGAATGGCATACCTAATGGAAGACCCCCTGCTTCCGAAGGCTGTAATTTTGGTTTTCCCGAGATGAGATCAGGGGGTTCCGATATAGTACTGCTGCTTTGCGGTGCTGAACTGCTGTAGGCTCAGCCTGCGGCAACAATTCAGCAAGGACGAGGGGATCGTTATTGGAAAGAGAACACCGCATCAACTACTGCTGGGATAGGACGTGATCTCCTATGCCCACGCAGACGATTCCGGATCTGAAGCTTACAGTCATCAGCGCTGACTATCAAGTACTGAGTGAGACAGCCGCATAGACGGGGCGCAGAATATTACTACTATGTCATCCTCCTCCGGCTCGCCGCCAGTTCTGAACCTCTCGGCCAGTCTTGAACCCCTCCGCCTCTACATCCTCTGCATTTTCCCCTGCCTCTGCTCCTTCTCCCCTGCCCTTATCGGGTGTACGTACATCTAATTCCAACAGTTTAAATTTATATGTAGATTATAATTCCATCTTTCCTTCCTTCCCTCTCTCCCTCCCTCCGTGACCCCTCCCTATCGCCCGAGCCTATACCATCTACCCACATACTAATTAACTCACCCACCATTCTTTACAACTGAAAACCCAAGACTCATAATTACACAGTTATCAACCTAACATCCCACCATCCTCAGGGTAACGCCGCGTGCATGCCTTTTAATACCTGCTCACAGTTATCAACCCTTACATACAATGCAAGAAGACACGTCGAGATCCATTATATATCAACTATATACATACATATGTACATATGCATACTTACATATACCATATTAAAGGCCGTAGTCGAGTTCAAAATTCCTATCCTCCCTGTTCTTTTCTCCCTGCCCCCTTCCCACCTTCTCTACCCACTCACTCTTTCCCTACGTTCCCCCAAGTCAAAAGTACCCTAGCCTGGCCTGCTCTAGCCTCGCCCCCAGGGCCTGACCTAGCTACTTACATCTAAATGTTATTAAAAAAAAGAAAAAAATTAACAAACAAATACTTAGTAATCTCAGTGTTACAAAGTACAGTGATTTGGAAAACTAATAATAACTTGTAATGCCCAGAAATCTATCAAGCCAAATAATGAAAAAAAACAAAGATTATAATATTTAAATAAAAGAGGAATCTCTTATACTTATATAGAAATCTAGCACTTGGAAAATTGAAGCATATCGATGCAATAAAAAAAAAGGGGCCTAGTTACTCAATTGAGAAGAAAGTGCTTACAAGAAAAACTCATTTCTACCTCATGTATCTATACCTCTTATATATGAAGTTCTAGACTTCTACCTATATATAGTTTCTTAAACAATATCTCACACTTCTACCTATCTCTTAGTATAAACAGCATTTTTATCAAAGTTATAATAAGTAAGTACGTTATCTCTGCCAAACGTATAATAGTTACCTATAGGTATCTAATACTATTAACTATAATACTATTTTACTTCTTTTTCTTCTATATACTACAGCAATCTCTTAAGCTATAAACAAATTATATCACATTTAGAATCATATATCTCCTCTTTCAAGCTCTCTTCCTACTGCTTAGAGCTATCTATATATTCTCTATAGTATTATGCTAAATCCTTACTAATACAAATCTATGATTTATTACTATCGAAAATATTCCTAACATAATCTCTACTACCAACTAAGAGATTATTACTGGAGAAGAGAATTCAATCCTATAGCTCTCACTATACCAAATCCAAGACCATAAGTATAGGCGCTCTATTGCTATCTACTTAGTACTAGATTGGGCCACATCATACAGCTGCGCTGCAGAATTAAAAAAAAATGAACAACAAGCCCAACCTGTGGAGGCTGTGCAGTGGGGTAAGACACCCGCAAGCACCACACACGTGGGGAGCTATAGTAACGTTTCGCCTGACCCGTCATGACTGACTAGCCTCCAGTGCTCGTGTCGCGCCAGCAAAGATAGCCACTAGCAACATCTCATAGATTTAACGGATATATTCGAGCTTCCTCTAAACTGGGCAATTGATGCAGCGATATTCTCGAATCCCGTTTCGAGTAACAGCGACTAATAGTCGATAACTGTTACAATAATCCATCTAATTCTACCAGCGTCAAGACCTCATAATTACCTACATGATCTTGTCTTCCTTTTCAGTTTGACTCCGTACATACGACTGCAATCATTTGCAGGCAAACATTTCATTCTGCATACATTTCCTGCATGAAGAATCAAAGCAAGAGTCACTTGAAGCAAGGTCCTCGTATCCAGACTCTATATGGCTTGCGCATCCAAACCTACTCCAGAAGATATCATGAATATCCCCATTGGCAAGCTTCAAAGGCAGCTCTAACGCACAAGGTTTGGTATATCACGAAGCGCATCTCTCCTGGCACAGTTACCCTGATTAACACAATTGCTACTGAGGCGCCAGGGCTTCTTACACCGCATGAGATTGCTGAACAAGTTTAAGGTGTCACCGGAAATTGCAAGACGTATATTGCATAACAAATGGATGCCAAAGACGGAGGAGAAAGAGAGGAGAAAATTCGCGCAGGATTGGTGCAGCGAGGCAAAATATGGACAAAGGAGAAATGAGGGAGGCATGGAAGAGGGCGGAAGAGAGAAGGGAAATGAACCATTTGAGAAAGGAGTTTGGTACTAGTAGCAAGAAAGGGCAACAGGGTGAAGAGGAGGCTGATGGGGGTACATGTTGCGTTAAGATCTCGTTCGACGATAAAATCTGATAAAGGGGAATACAGAAGCGTAGTAAGTAGTACACAAAAGCAATTAATTGGTTATGATGGGAACGAGCAGCGGACCAGCTACTGCCGCATCGGGCTAAAGCCTCGCTGTACCAGACGTAATGCCCAAAGTGGAAGGAGTTACTTGTCCAGCCGTCGTCTCGCCCCATCCCCTGTTTAGAGGCCGACGTCAACGAGCAGCAGCACAGGACAGCGCACTTGCGCAGGCGCGTGGAGGACACTCGCACTTGCAAAAGGAAACGTCATGAGAGTTCAGCAAATCGCGTGGGTATGATATGCTCAGTTCATTGCCATCAGCCTCCGCGGTGCAGCCGCATGCTGCCCGATTGGCCCGCGGGCCCTCTTATCGATAACGCGCCGCAGTGCCTGCACTGTGCGGCCGGTGTACCTTGCTTGGTACGTCTGCGATACCTATGCATACATGCTCTGCTAGCGACAGTCTGCTGGCCACCTCCTGCGGCAGGGGCCCAGCACAGCGCTCAGCAGGCCTGCCTCCTGCGACCATGGTTGAGCTAGCTGTCTCCGACCAGTATGTTTCACACGTCAGTGACTGCTTGGCCCGGCAGGTGGTGTGGTGCATCTCGAAGGATGCCAGCACAGCACGTGGGCTCATGCTCCAGAGTACTCTACAGTACTCTACGTTACTTTTTCTTTTTCTCCTGTTCGTTTGTTCTCTTGCACAATTTGACGCATGCAAACTGGATGCAACGCAGGCCCCAATGGCATTGCTCTTGCTGATAACAAGGATTTGAGACTGCTGGCCGGCGAGTAGGACAGCGTCGATCGTCGCTGCTGCTGCTGCCGCAAGGATGCCAGAGTGATAAGTGAAACGTCCTTTCCTCATTCCTTATAACTACCAGACCAACTCATCAGCTTGCATTTTTACTGACTTTCCTTCTATTCCTTCTGCTTGCTGTTCCAGAGGAGCGGAGAAGATCAAAACGAGGGTCTTTGAGCTCGAGCATACACAAGAGTAAACTAACTGTCTTGGATTCTTTGATATACAGATATACGAACAGCGAAACCATTTGCCCCACTGTCTGAGTGGGGCTCGGTACACAAGTATCACAGTTTGAACATATAAGGAGAAGGAACAAGCCATTGGTTTACGGAAATATCAAGCGGTTCGTGGCCCACTCACTGAGTGATTCACTTGGAGCAGTGTCAGCTCAGTTGCGTGGTGAGGCTAGAATTGAATTTGATCACGGGTACTTATAGCAGCATCAACGAACACAGAAAAGGAAAAAAAACGAAACCCGCAAAGTAACAATAATAACCAGTTTCATCCACCGACACGATGCTTCTCTTTTCGCTTCTACTCCCTCCGCTCCTGATATCCCTTCCTCAAACTATATCAAAAATTAGACAGCTGCCCTCAGTGGTACAAAGTGCCATCACACATTTCTCAAACCTCACACCTGGCAGCGATAGCCATATCCTCCCCAATGACGCTGTACACGACATTTCCACTCCTAGTCCTGATGCGGACGCTCCCCCCGCGAAGGTTTCACCTGTCAAAAAGGAGGAGACTAAGAAAGAGTTGTATCAGCGCCTTGTCCTCGACGGAATACCGGGATGGGCTGCTATCCACAATGACGAGGCTTGGGAGCTAGACGATACAGATCACGTTTGGTTCCTTTGGTTTTCAAAGATGAATGGATATGACCTCTGGTGGGATGAGGCCGACGAGGAATGTGGCACTAGTTGCATACATGTCGACGAAACTGACCTAGTATATAGGGTATAAGACTACCATGCACACTAGCCCACCAAGAGTAACAGTGATAGTCACTAACACCTGCCTACTTGAACTATAGGATACCGCGGTAGAGGTCCTCTTAGCCCAGGAGAAGCGACTCCAGTCCGCGTCATCAGCAGCCCCTAGCTCTTCAACACCTCCTAGCAAGGCCACCAAATCTATGCCTCCTGCAGACTCAACCTTGTTTGCTAGCGAGGCCCCAGTACCTCCTCCCCCATCTCATGCTCATTTCGTCTTCGTGACTTGCAGCTCCCTTGACCCAGAGCGAACTGGTGGACTATGTGATCGATTCTTTGCGATTCAAGAGCATCTCCCAATGCTATATGTTATCACAAGAAACACTACTGTCATCCAGCCTCAAGCACAAGCGGAGCCGGAAATAGTGGAGACAGTCCCAGCAGAGGTTGTTGATGACTCGGGAGTGGTCCAACAGCAAGTAGAGGATCATGTAGTGAGGATGGGGGATGATGCTGAAGGGGAGATTAAGCCTGAAGACGGACATCCTCCGCAACCTCCACAGCTACCACAGCCGATTATTAAGCACAACCTTGTCCTCCGAAAAGTGCCCCTTGACGGGAACCTCACAGTGTCAGGACTGCGCAATTTTTACGAGTTCAAACGGTGGGAGAAGCTTCCGGTTTGGGATAATGCCTTGAATCCTATAGACGGTCCAATCGGGACAGCGTTCGATGGTAAGGTTGGGGAAATCCTGGGTAAAGCCTATGGAATATGGTATACGATGCCGAAGTGGCTTGTCGGCTTCTTTCTTGCGTTGATTCTCCAGCAGATAACGTACGTGTAATTGTATTCTCTTAGTTCCTGAGATGCAGTGTGCTAATTTATGAAATCATGTGTAGTCGACGGGTCCTAAACAAGAACCACGAACGAAGGGAAAAGAAGAAGGAAAAGAAAAAGGAGAAGAAGGAGGCTGAGAGGAGGGAAAGGGAAGCCTCTGTAGTGCCTCCACAAATTATAGTGGAAGAGGCACCTGTGGTACGAGCACGATCTGTAGAACCATCAACTGCAGGATTCCCGCCTGCGGAACCTCCAATTGCTGAAGAACAACCTCCAATGGTACAAGCGGAGCCTTCAGTTGAGGAAGAAAGGCTTCCAGTTGCGCAGACACAGACACAGCCTGCAGTCGACCAATTACCATAAAGGAAGAAATGAAAGTTGGGCCGGAAACCGTATTGGAAGGAAAGGCTACATGATTTATGTTGGGTCGACTCATTTTGGGCTGATAACTGATAGCACATTGGTATGGACGAGATGGGTTGTTGTACATTTTGCAAGTTTTGCTTCTTTGGAATTATCTGCGTTGGATTGAGGTCATATGTGCTTTGCCTGCGCTCTCCCTTTCTGTTCCGTTTGTCTTGATATCTTCATAAGTTCTGTACATTGCAAGATTTTGGGTTCTTGGGTTTTGGGTTCTGGGTAACGGTATGTTAGGGTATGCTAGGGTATGCTAGGGTATGCTAAGGACGTTGGTGTTGGTATATGAGCTTGGGAACCGCCATTCTGTTGTTTTCACTAGCCTTTCAGCTACTAATGTGAAGAAGTTCAACTGGAAGCTTCCGCCCCGTCTCCGTCTTTCTCCGTCAGTACTCGCTCACACGTCTCAGTGAGATTGGCCAACTGTTCTATAACTTTGCCTTGTATTCCTGGGGTTGAAAATTTTCCGTATTTCAGATCGCTCAGGTCGCCAACCCACGTTTGCATCTCTTCGAGTAAGCGATTGCAGTCTGCCTCAAGCCTTCTTTCCTCCGCTGCCAATTCCTCTGCTGCATCTTCCATCTGTAACAACAACTCTTTGAGCGGCAGCACTGGCTCGTAATTGCTGGTTCCAAACAGTTCCACCCCCATCATCGTATCCCCAGACAGCTCGTCCATAGTAGCCGCTAGTGACTTGCTCCGCCCCGCCTCAAACGCCCTTTTCCGCTGCCGCTTCCCCTGCACCACCTCCAATTCGACGTTTCTTCTCACGCGGTCGCATGTTTGTGCGCGAATGAGCTGTAGTTTGCGGTAGAGCAGCTTGACCTGTGGGTTGCTCCGCTTCTCGCGGGGGAAGAGGTCCGTGAAGCTTTTGAGGGTGATGATGTCGGTGAGCGGCGCGCGGGAGAGGAGGAAGGAGGTGAGGATGCTGAGTTCGGTCTGGGCGGCTGTGCTGCCGGTAGCAGGGGCGGCGGCGCTCGACATTGTGAATGCCGGTTTGCGTTCCTCTGTGGGGGGGCGGGGGAATGGGAGTTGGTGCAACCAGACTAGGGAGTTGGCGGTAGTGTTTGTAGTGCCTGGGCCAACGCGCTGCGAGTGTACGCGGTGGCCTGGCAGACACGTGCCACCCCTGCCCTGTCCTGCCAATCCTGACCGACTCAAGCTCTGGAATTATCTAGAGAAGAGCACCAGGCAACCCAGCAGCGTAACATCTGCCATTCAGCGCCCAGCGTCAGTACGGAATAACAGCTCGCATACCCATATTAGGAGCCTATTATTTAGACGGCCGGACTGCCGAAAAGTCAGATTCAGGATCGAGGATGCCTCCAGCTGCGTCGACGCCCGCTGCCCCAACATACAAGGTCGACGAGAAGGTCCTGTGCTTCCATGGGCCGATGCTCTATGAAGCGAAGGTCCTAGATGTCAAGCCAGGAGCCGATAAGAAGGATCCGCCGGAATATAAGGTTCACTATAAAGGATGGAAGAACACGTATGGTCGCCCTTATATATGAGAATTCCGGAGCTGAGACGGAGCGGCTAATTTGATTGCACCGAGATAGATGGGATGAATACGTGCCTCAGGACCGTTTGCGGAAGATGACGGCCGAGAATCTGGATATTCAAAGGAACTTGAAAGAGCAGGCAAGGCCGTCGCAAGGGACCAAGGGAACGAAAGGGACTCCAGATGGGAAGAAGGCAACGCAATCGGGGAAGGCTGGAAGCGAGGACTTTACGGCTGCTCCTCCGACTGCTAGAGGCCAGAAGCGGACACGAGAGATGGAGATGGAGAAAGTAAGTGGATAGTGGACCACCAAATTCCTGCCTAATAGACTAAGTTGCTAAGATACTTCAGGAGGACGACTTTCTCCGCAAGCATGAAATCAAGCTTCCGATCCCAGATACGTTGAAAGCACAGCTCGTCGATGATTGGGAGTACATCACCAAGAACCAACAACTCGTTCCGCTGCCGCGTAACCCGAATGTCGTACAGATACTCCAACATTACCGCGAGGCAACACCAAAGAAGCGTGAGGGGAGTGCGGAGTCTGATATATTTGATGAGGTGATTGCAGGACTCAAACTCTATTTTGACAGGAGTTTGGGGAATATCTTGCTGTATCGGTTTGAGAGACAGCAGTTGTTGGATATACGGAAGGAGTATCCGGATAAGGAGGCGAGTGAGATTTATGGGGTGGAGCATCTTTTGAGACTTTTTGGTATTTACCTGCCCAAAATGGTGTTGGAAACACTGGATTATTAACATATTGAAGTCTCGATGCCAGAGCTTCTCGCTCACACGAACATGGATCAGCAGAGCGTGAATAAGTTAAGAGAGCATTTGGATGACTTTGTCAAGTTTCTGAGTAAGAACCACGAGACATATTTCCTGACTTCTTATGAAAGTGGTATGTTGAGCTCCTACCTTCCAAACACATACGTTGCCAGCATTCGACCCACAAGCCAACACAAATTCTATAAGTTCACGTTTGCTAACTACTTCTCCTCTTTCTACTTAACAGCCTCAAACAAATACATTGAACAGTCCAAGGGCGTCTAGGAGACAGACCCTCCAGGACACCGCCGACACTGATCCCATACCTACTTCCTCATATACTCCTTTCCAATCAGGTCATAATCCAAATTAATATCTTTCTCTTAATTTTAACCTGCCTATATCGAGGTACAAAAAATACAAAGTCGAGGCGCTGGCTCATGATTGTTAATTATTTACGATCGCGCATACTATGATAGTACAACTACTAGCAGTTCTTTTTTTCATGTTCATGAAATGCAATTGCAATTGGCGTTGGGGGGGAACGATGGAAATTTGATAAAGTTGAAGATCTGGTTCAACCATAGTAGAAGTTTCTCTTGTCCGTTCATTCAGAGCTTTTGAAGCTTTTTAAAGGTTTGAGAAATTGTGACGAGCACGCAGGATGTACAATGTCATGCTCTGAAATGAATTAGACCTTGCTCTAAAGAAAAAAAAAAAAAAAAGAAATACTCTATATCTAGATAGTTTGAACATATGGAAAACATATACGGCTTGCTTCGCATACAATCTAGCAAAGTTGTGTAGGCAAACGTGCAGACGAAAAGCTCACCCAGACAGTCACGTGACAAAGTTCAACAACAAGCTCTGTCGATCACTCCCTAACAAAGCTTGGCGCACTCTTAAAGCAAGCAATCCAAACTTCACGCACGAACAGCTATTCTGTGTGGAGTGCACAAACGAACGACGTTCCTCCATCAACATTTCAGTCCCGATCTCTGCGCAGCGAAAGGCATAAAAAGAAGTTACGAAAGCCTACACGTGCATTGAGATTTTTACTTCGAAAGAGCGTGTGCGAAACGAATATACAATGGCGTACGTATCTCCTCGGTTGGAGAATCAATGGATTGCATGGGGAGAGGGGGAACAGGTTTTGAAACGAGAAGGCCGAAGCTGACTGAAGAATGTTTGATTTATTTACTAGTGAACTTGTGAACCGACCTAGGTCTGAGGTGTGTGATGAGTTCCTGCTTTTCTATCCATCCCCGGGCAATGGGCTGGGCTGGGTCGTATGGGGATGAGATGGTGTCCAGTTGGCTGCTGGCTGGTTGGCAGTTGGATGTTTTGAGGATGCGGAATTGCGGATTGTGGGCTCAGGACTCAGGACTCAGTTCAGCTCAGTTCAGCTCAGCTCAGTTGTTGAAGGCGCATGACTCTAAGCGCATGGCACTATGTATTTCCAAGATCCACTGATGGTTGCTAACGGTCTTTTTCTCGTATTCCAGCTGACCGAATACGAAATTGCCGAACTCGAGGTAAGCTTTCTCCTTTCCCCCCGTTCCCTCTTCTCTCCCCTCAACAGCGCGCTTACTGACCCACCTCTCTCTCTTTAGAAATACGAATTCTCCGCAGGACCCCTCTCGATCCTCAAGACAGCCGTCTCCACACACGCCCAAGTGCTCATTTCGTGCCGCAACAACCGCAAGCTACTCGCGCGCGTCAAGGCCTTCGACCGCCACTGCAACATGGTGCTGGAGAACGTCAAGGAAATGTGGACCGAGACGCCGCGCAAGGCAGACGGGAAGCCTGGCAGGCCGGTCAACAGGGACAGGTTTATAAGTAAGCTGTTTTTGAGGGGGGATAGTGTAATTTTAGTGTTGTTGAGTTAAAAATGGTGGGAGGGGAAGGGGTGTCGACAGGGTGGTGGCGGTGAGGGGCGAGTTGAAGGATGGTCGGGTTGTCACGATGTATCTCATCTTGTCTTGTTTTTCTTCTTACGTTTTAACGGATATGTTACTCTGAACTCGAATTCATGGCCCCTCTTCTGATGCCCGAAGCATAAGTCAACGCATTTTTTACCTGCATTAAGTACATGTAGCTTTTTCACACCACAATTGGGGGCGGTAGGGAAGCTAGAGATTTGAGTGGGACATGTTTCGCAGTCGGCGCCAGCAGACAAGCAGCAATCTCGCGGCAAGCGGCCTGTTGAGATGGCGGAGATCACGACAGCATGGTAGTTGAGCACGAACAGCAATCTGATTTAGAGCAGAAATCAATTATCTGGAGCGGCTTCATTACGTATCCCTCTCCTAGCCTATGGGAGATGTCTTTTACAGCATTGCTATGACAATCGGAGAGCCTGGGTATCGACACGAGGATAAAGTTTTTTTTTTTTTTTTCTTTTTTTTTTTTTTTCTTACGCTTATTCCAGGTAAAGGAAACTGAACTGTACAATACATGACAGCATTGGGCGAGTACTAACGTTCTGAAAACCGGCTAATATGAGCTCGTCCTGACGCGGCCAAGTCTCCGGACGCCATTATGTTTGGGGAATTGAATGTGAGGTCTAAATGTTGTATGCAAGCCGTAGGCCTGCGCGACGCGCTCATGGCGGGTAGAATTTAAAAAAAAAAAATAAAAATAAAAATAAAAAAATTAAAAAAAACTTATGTATGTTGACTATTTGCTCCTCAAATGCCCCTGGAATTAATG
The DNA here is from genome assembly GCA_015179045.1 of Kalaharituber pfeilii. Lineage (NCBI taxonomy): Eukaryota > Fungi > Ascomycota > Pezizomycetes > Pezizales > Pezizaceae > Kalaharituber > Kalaharituber pfeilii. The sequence continues at coordinate 1,222,732 of WHUZ01000007.1, read as the reverse complement.
CTGGAATGACCAAATCGTTGCCTTGATTATTATAATTTGTGTCTGCCATTAACCCCATAGGAGCATATACTGTATATATCCTCAGTACATATTTTTGCTGAATTCTGCCCGAGGAAGACCGCCTCCTCCCCACTCTCATTCCACCCTTTGCTTTATTCCATTTCCTGCACTAAGAGTAATTAAGGTAAGTCTAACGATCTGGTAGCCCTAAGAAAAAAAAAAATTAGAGGTTTAACTTGGTTCTCAAAAGACATCCCCCAGAAATTGGGTCCGACGAAAAAAACTGCTGGATGCACTTGCAACGGGTTTTTACCCTCAATGAGTTTAAAAAAAGCTGGTGAGGCAGATGAGGCAATCAAGTGACGAGCAGGATTATAACCACCGCAGCCAACAATGAGCCAACTTTTCTCCACAATGAACGATCGCGACTGCCCCAAGGGTTTAGTTTCACGAAAACTGTATGTTTATCAACACCTTTACCCTTAACTCTCTTCCCACAGTTGGTCATGCAAATGGCAAATTCACGCACAGGCACAAAATTAACAAACCTTACTTAACCACAACTGCATTATACAAAACCTACTTGTAGGTATGTATTCGTAGTTATCTCCAATATGATTCCTAAGTACAATCACCCTCGCCCATACCCCTCACAAACACGCCTCACACAGTGCAACAAAAAAAAAAAAAATACAATCGCAAAGATACTTAGTAGGCAAAAATAGGGTACTACTAATTTTGCTGCTGCCGCTTCGGATATATAATCCAAACCAAAGTGTCACGCTCCCCACAAAACAAAACACAAAACACTAAAACAAAAGAACATTCAAAGTTACAGAATCATAGTGTTGGACTGAGGATATATATTCCCCGACCTCCCCCAACACTACAGTCCCCAAGTACATACCCCTTAGATAATCTTGAAAACTATCATCATTATGTTAGTCAAACAAAAAAAGTAAAATAAAAATAAAATAAAATAAAATATCCAAATTCCTCAAATGGTATGGCAAAAAAAAAAAAAAAAGGAAAAATAAGGAAACGCGAAAGCCCGCCCCTCTCTGAAGTAAACAGAGGAAAAAAGTAGCCCAAGGGAATGATATACAAGCGATAGCAACCAACACGCATTGGTGAGATAGAGACAAGAAAAATGGAAAAGAGAGAGAGCAGACGGAGGCATTGAAAGAAAAGGAGAAAAAAAGAAAGCCCAACCCGGTCTAAACTAAAACCACATCCCCTTCATCCGCTATCTCCCGTCGCCAAAAGTATAATTAAGCCAAATAATATGAAAGAACCTCATCACAAATCTCCCACGTCAACACCTCAATCCGCCTTCACAATCTCAATTGTAGGTGTAGGCAATCCAGTACTATGGCTACCCGCATCTCCTTCTCCACCCTCTTCCTCCGCCTTCTCATCCCGCTCCTGCGGCGGTGGCCCTATCGATGGCGATGGGGCTCCTCCACTTGCGCTGTCATCCGCACTACCTCTTCTCGCACCCATACTCAACAGCAAACTCTTGGCTCTCGCTGCGGCGTCCTCACCAGTCAACGGCCCAGAGTCAATCCCAAGTCCACTCGTACCAGGCCCTCCACCGTTCAGCAGCGCACTAGCTGAGCCCCCGCTACCGCCCGACGCGTTCGAGCTCGCCTGTCGTTGCCGCCGTCGCGCGCGGCGTCCTTCATCTGCGCTCGTCTTTCGGTTCATCCGGAAGCTGCCCAGATTTGCCAGTGACATGGAATCACTCTCGTCGCCACCATCTCCCCCGCTCTTCAAAATCTGCAACATATTCTGCGCCCTCGATGCTGGATCGTCGTTATCGACCGTCAACTTGGACGATGTCCTGCGTGGGGAAGACGCTGTTTCGCTAGCAGCATCGCCAGCTTTTGGTGACCCTTGTGGGGCATCCACATCTGTTGCAACATCGCTTAGGCCCTCACCAGTACCACCTTCACCTATACCTACCCCGCCACCAGATGACACACCCATCTCGTCCTTGTCGCCAGTTACAGTATCATCCCCGCTGACGCCCGGATCGTAACTCGATGTACTGACCTTCCTCTGCTTGGCATTGTTCTTGAGCCGTGCCCGCCTTCGTGCATCTCTCTGTTGTCGCGCTGTAGGTCCTGCGTCTCGAAGCTTCTGCAGTAACGAGTCCATTGCGCCAGTACCAGACGGTGAGCTCGGGCTTTGTTGCCGCTCTTGAGCTTTATTCTGGGCGGCAGCAAGCATCTGGCGACGCTTCTCTGCTCTACGCTCATCTTCCTCAATGTCCTGGTTCTTCTGATGAGAGGCCTACAAGTTCAAATGTTAGTAGATAGTGCTAAACTCGAAGAAGCGGTGCTAAAATCATACCCTGTAATCTTTCAAAAACAAACTAATCTTCTTGAAGAATCCCTTTCTAGCACTTTCATCACTTGGATCCTCTCCAAAGAACTGCATCAGTTTATCAAACGTATTGCTCATATCCTGCAAATGATCACTAATATAGCCAGCCTTCTTCCTTGCCTCTGGCAACACCGGCAACACAACTTGCAACACCTTGTCCTGTGGATGGAACTTGGACTTATCACTCAAGTTACCCGAATCAACGGATTGCTGGACGATATTGATATTGTTGATAAAAATATTTGCTTCCTTCTTGAGATTGTCAACATCGACCTTCTCCATCGCATGGCACTCGGACAATTCCTCAAGGAAGTTCTCAAACTCGGGGAACTGGTTGTGGACAGTACGTTCAACAAAGTCCAGGAAATTGCGTCTGTTCTTGTCGTCTTTGGTGTTGACAAGACGCTGGAGAGATCCAAGTTTAAACCCTGTGGCCTGCTTGCTTGCGTCGTTCATGTAGTTACCCAGTGACAGAATAATCTAATGAACATCCTTCTGTTAGCCATTGTAGAAAAATACGCACGAACAGACAATCGACACATACGTCCAGAACGCCCTTGAAATTCTCGCTTTCCTTAATCGCATCAGCGACCCGAACCACTTGCGTGAGCTTTCCAACTAGTTCCTGATAGTCTTGGTGTAAGGTCCTAGTCAATACAAGCGCCCTGATCCTGCTCTTCCAGTAATGATGCAGCTCATAACAAGTCTCCAGGAAAATCTGATCTTCTTTCGTTAACTCGTTAGGGTCTTGTTCTCGCTGTAGTTGATCCCGATCAGGCTGTGTCCAGTCCTTGGAGTACGGTGCCATTTGCTTCATCAAATTATCAGGAATATTATTCAGCTCATCCTTTTCCAGGAAGTCCATAATGGCCGGATTCTCCAGAATGTCTTTCTCGCAATGAATTATTTTCCTAATAACCTCAGCCGCAGGCAAGGATGCAAATTTGCTTAGCGCGATATCTGCAGAAATGAAGCATTAGCTTCAACAATACACCGCATAGCAATGAAACATTATTAAATTCTCTGATAGTACTCACGGAAGCTCTTCTGGATCTCGTTGGAGATGAGTTGTTTCTTCTCATTAGCTGGCTTCTTCGTCATGCCTAGTTTGCTTTCCTTGAAAACGAACATCCTTTCCATTTCTTCCAGAACACCTTTACTCTGCAACTCCGCATACAATTTATCCTTGCCCTCTTTCCTGGATGCCCACAAGGTGTACTCCACTCCATCAAGCTTCTCCCAGTGCATTGGCTTGAGTTTCCTCTTTGGCCTGTATAGGCTGGTGATGGAATTGCCAGGTGCTCCAGGGCCGCCCTTATTTGATAGCCAACCGCCAGATTGGAATCCTGTGAAAGGTGGAGGCGGTGGAGGTGCACCACCAAATCCAAACCCAGGAGGCGGAGGTGGGGGTGGTGGAGGCGGTGGGCCACTGAAGCCTGGAGGGGGAGGGGGTGGAGGAGGAGGACCACTACCAGAAAATCCTGGCAAAGAGGGTGGTGGTGGAGGAGGAGGCGGAGGAGAGCCACCAAACCCAGGCAAACCAGGAGGGGAGGGGGAGGGGGAGGGGGACCATTGAAACCGGGTAAACCACCTGGAGGAGGCGGAGGCGGGGGCGGGGGTGGACCAGTGAAGCCAGGTAAACCACCTGGAGGAGGTGGAGGCGGAGGCGGGGGTGGACCAGTGAAGCCAGGTAGCGCTGGCGGGGGTGGGGCTGGTGGCCCATTAAACCCTGGCAGACCTCCTGGTGGAGGCGGTGGAGGAGGACCATTGAAACCCGCCAATGTTCCAATCGGTGTTTTCCCATCTCCAACATCAGGCGCCTCATCGGTAGGAGTCTTCGGAGCATCGGATCCAACACTTGGCCTTGATGACCCCACCGTAACACCATCATCTTCCTCTTCCCCAGATTCCTCTACAGTAGCCTTGGCTCGCTTCTTCTTTGGACTCTCATCGTCACCATCGGCATTCTCATCATCACTGGCATCCAGTTTGGGCACCTTCCCTCGCAATTCCTTCATCAAATTACCCTGCTGCGCTGGATCTTGCTTTCTCCTAAATGAGACTAATGTTGCCTTGTTGATGATCACAGCCTTCTCCCCAGCTTCGGAATCCACCTCACTGCCTCCCTCCTCCTCTAGAAGTGAATCACGGTCAGTAATCGAGGTTCGCGACATTCGCTTTCTTCTATCCAAAACTGGAGCCGACGACAATCTTCGGACAGGGCGTGATCTGGTCAACCCTACAACATTAAATGCATTCTGTCGCACTTGCTCTTCCCAATGTTGCTGTTCCAACGTTCTAGCCTCGCTCTGTACCGCTTCCATCTTCTCGCGCAAACTCCTAAGCTTATCACTTGGGGGTATATGTTGCCATGGCTTGCCTTCAAGCTGGAATTCAGCCTTCTTCCTTTCCAGTTGCATCTCCAACTTTTCCAAAAGCCGCTGCCTATTCAGGATACCATCCGTAGAAACGCCCTTTGGAACAAGACTGTCACCTCTCTCTCCAGGTTTACCAGCGCTTGCTTCTGATGCATCACCGGCCTCTCTCAACATAAGATAAAGCTCCCTTGTTTCGAGTTCGCTCTTCTGCAATTGATGCATGTGAGACCTTTGTAGTTCGCTCAGCTCTGAGCGCAGATCATCGTTTAGTCTTCTTTGTGCTGCAAGTGCTCGATCCTGCTCCTCGAGTTGCTCCTTGAGTTTCCTGACTAGACCATCCGCTCCCATTGCAACTTGTTCAGCCATTGCATTCCTCTCCGCAATGGCAGCCTCTGCAGCTTGTCTTGCGACAGCGGCTTCTTCCATGTAATGAGTGGCTTCTGCATCGACCTTTAGCTTGTCAAGGATACTCTGAATTGAAAAACTCAGACTTGCCTTGAGGTCCATGTCCGGCATACGCCTATCCATTACAACGTGCCCAAGGATGGCATCGATCAGTTGAAAAAGGCGTTGTCTGTCGTCTCCAGTATCATCCTTGATAAGCAGTAGGTGATGTAAAAGTGAGATGAAATAATCTTGTGTCCTACTCCCTTGTACTCTAGCATTTATGACTTCCACGATAGCAACTGGGTCATTCAAATCTTTGACCTCACCCTCTTCCCCTTCATGCATTGAAGCACCATCTCGCTCCATGAGATCCTCATAATCAACAGCAGAATCTTCATCATATCTTTCAATCTGCTTGTCGATGAGCTCATACTTGAACTGCCTCATTTTGCTACATATTCTGGCAATTCCACAACCTTTGAATTGCGCTCGAATATGAACTCGGGCTTGCACATCGTCTGCTCCTTGGGCTAAACTGTTGATGAGGAATAACGTCGCAAGTGCATATTCCATAAGCAAGTTCTCCATTCCTATTCCTCCGCTCCTGACCTCTTCACTGGCTCCTACCAAGCTGCCCAGCTTTCCTCGTCCATCTATTGTCACTTCCACGATTCTGAGCCATGCGTCGAATCTTCCAGTCTCCCCTTGGTAGTTTTTGATGGAGTCCAATGCTTGTAAAACCCTAGTATGCCCATTTGGCCGGTCCCAGTGACACAAGAATGTCAAAACTTCAGAGACAAGCTTCCTGGTTGTTACTCTAGGGGAAGTTAATGAGGACGCGAGAGCTGCGACACAACTTTGGTGCTGCAATGCGTCATCCGCGCCATATTTGTTATTCATGAGAGCCTTAAGACATTTCACAATATCGTATTCTCGCTCCAGATCCCTTTCTTGATTTGAGATGCCCTTGGCGCCGTGATTATTGATACCTCGTAGAACATTGGTCAGGGCAACTTGACCTTGAGCCTCAATAAAAGCTCTCACCCAACTGATTAGCACCAATGTTAGCTTTCATGAACCAAATGATGTATAGAGGAATAATATCTTAAGTACCTAATTGGTTGGGTTCGTAAGCTCACGCTAAGACTTTGCAATTGCTTCGCTGTAATAGACCCATCGAGCACTTTCTTGACAAACCACTCTGGAGAGCCTTCCAAATTTGCACCCGTTTGTCCTGTGTTACCTTGAGCCCTCTTCTTTTGCTCCGTCTGCCATTCCGTTAACTTATCCTGGTGGACTAAGGTCCATTTCTTATCTGCCGGGTACGCTTGCATTTGCCGCCGGGCTTGCTCCGGCAAATTCGTCCATCCACGCTTAACCATCAACTCAAGAAACAGCTGTTCGATTATGCGATCATCTGTGGGGCGAGGAAGGTTGAACTCTTGTGGAGAGAATGTGGAAGAGTTGAAAGCCTGTATATCGGGATTGGCAAGTACTAATGAACCTCTAGTGGATGCTGTCACAGCAGCTGCGATATTGCCTTGTTCCATGGAACTCCGAGCATTGGATGAGCTACTGCTTGAATTTGACATCACCGACATTGTCGACTGTAATCCATTTGGGGCATTGTACCGTGAAGGATGATATTGATTATGATATGATGCACCGGATGACGCTGACGGTGGTGGCCGTGATCCAGTAGGGTATGGCGAAAATTGATCGTGCTGCGCCGAGTTATGGTTGGCATACTGGTAGTGGCCATACTCATTGCCTCTCATCTCATCCCCTCTGGAAATAGGTCTCGGAGGTGGTGGAAACTCGATTGACATTTGAGGTCGCTCCATATGCATACCATCGTACCCTGTTGAACCGTGATTACCCCCTCCTGGCGGATGCGAGCTATGGTAGTCATTGTTTATTGAGGATATTGACCCTCGTAAACCTGTGCTGTGTTTCCCATTTGACCTTGTCCCTCTGCTCCCATCATCATATTCTTTCGGTGGCGGCTGGGGAGGAGGCGCTGGCGAAGACGGTAATGTAGTTTTGTGCAATTTATTCCTCGAGAAAATCGATGACTTCCCTGAGGACGATCTTGAAGCGCCTGACGACATTATGGCTGCAGGCTGTTGAGGGATTGATGATGTTTTGGACTAATTGGCAAATGTCGTTTCGCAAGGTTACTGCTTCTCGTGCATTCCTAATTCAAATCCCAGGTCCTAAGGCTTTCGTATGCGATTGTCTCCTCTCCACAGAATTATACCCTTTAATCCCCCTATCGCCTTCTCCGATTAGTTGCCTTTATTTTGCCCTTGTTTTCTCTACACCTCTCGTGTGGATTCTAGGGTCTTCGTACTGTGTCGACTATACCAACTGCAGATCCCGACTGTGTTCGTCTCCAGTCCTAAGTGCTCTGTAGATTACCAGCCCCTATGTTGCTGTGTGTGTGTGCCAGCCGAGGGGTAGGGAACCGGGATGTGCACTGGTGCAAGCTCCCCGGCGCAGGGTACCCCAAACAGCCGGAGCAGTCGTAGCGGAGTGCTGTATGAACGGGGCCGTCCTGCCGATTCGAGGACAAACGCTGGCAGTCCAAATAAGCGTAGCGAATAAACTCCCGGGTATGTACGGTGGATGTCCGGCAGAGGATATGGGGGAGAGTTTTTGAGTTGTGGCTGCTTGCTTGTTTGGTGGTTGGGCTGTTTGTGTGGAGTTTCTGGTTGTCCCTGAGAAAAAGTTAAGCTTTACTCTTTTGCTTCTAGGTACCAAGACCCCTTGAAATACCCCTCTGTCGATGAAAGAAAGCGGCACGGAGGAACTTGTTAAGACAGTTAGAAAGAGTCAAGCAGATGAGGATGCCGGGGGTTGCGTCGGCGGTTGCCTGTGGATGTGTGAGTAAGAGGGGGGGGGGGGGGGTGTCTTGGGTTTCGGGACTGTGGGGAGCACGGGGGATGGCAACTGCAGGAGCAACTTGTCTCTTGCCTGTCACCGCAGGACCAGCGAGAAGACAGATGCGAACAGTGCGAGGAATAAAAATAGATGGCACAAGCTTTGGTAATCGGGCCAAAGGACTGTGCTCAGAGATCGCAGGCGAGGGAGGGGAGCTGGAGGCCTGCTAGGCTTGTGACATTGTCCGTTGTCGGAGGAGGGAGGGGACACGCCTTTAGCGGCGGACATTCAATATCCCACAGCGCTCTTGACGGCCAAGCGATATCTATGGCTTCCACAGCGATATATTGGCAGCTCAGTAGTTGCCTCTCCTTGACACGATCGTGCCCGAATTCACCTATGCATACTGGGCGTGTTCCCGTCCCAGAATAGCGTGCAGGAGAGCAGCAGCCATAACGACCGTATTTCGGCATCAGACACAGCAACCGGAGGCGATAAGAGATACACCCCTGATATAGGGCGCTCAGGTTGATTTGAAACTGTGTATCACGGGATCACTATGTACCTGAGGTACTCATACATGTGCAGCCGGGCTGCGCTGAAAACGCTTCTGATTGAAGCGCATTAGGGAAACCCACTAGTTAAGACCGTGTAGACAAGTATACATGGGCAGCTGTCATTTTGATATGATATATCAGGCCGGTCACAAGGCCACCGTCTCACTGGCTACTGGGAAGGCTACCGAAATTCACTTTCATTTCAGAGAGCAGTGGCATAGAAAAGAGAAGGACAGGAAGAACGATGGAGGAATGGCTGTGTTTCACATCCTTTGGGCCACGAGCAGATGACAGGCACGTAAGATATACGGTCGCGTAAAGTGGTTTTCCCCTCCACAGAAATTTTTCGCAAACTCGTGGCCACTTTCAGTTTCTACTCGTTGAATGGCGATGGCACGAAACAAAGTGCTTACGAGTTAAAGAGATCAAGGCCACGCCGCGCAGCCATTGGTCGAGCATAATTCATATTCGCAAGTCCTACTTCTGATTCGCCGAAAAATATGTGAACCCAATCTTTCACTGCGCCTTGTCCTGGCGACATGGGGCGCCAACCCAGACTAGGCCTCTTCCCTAATTATCGTGATGGCCTCTCGAAACCCTCAAGTTTGAACAGTTCATCGCATGTTATGTTACAGTAACATGGTTTGCTCACACGTTATTCGTCATGCATTACGGATGCAATTTACCTCAGCTTTAAGAGAGTCTGTACGATATATACAAGTTACTACACTTACAGTACAGTACCTCTTATCTATCTGAAGCACCATGTGAAGCCTGCCAGATACGATACCGCCCTGGCGCATGCCTCCTGCGTCGAGGTGCTCCTGCCAAGGCTGTTGTCATCGCAATGCACTTTCAACAATGTGGAGGCTGCATGTCCCGTCTTCGGATGACGACTTTTGAAACTTCAAGCTTTCTTCTAGATCATAACCAAGTACTGGATATGTAGAGTACTTAGGCGTATGGTAGTCTGGTTGGCGTATGGGAACCATGGGCGATCATATATCCAATTAACAGGACAGTTTACATACTTCATATGTAGGAATATTTTCACAAGTGTGTGCCTATCCCACATAGAATTTCAAACCAAGTCTACTAGTACAGTACAGTACTTTGGCTTGGCACTTTGCCCAATCCATCGCAAGGCTGAGCGCTATGCAACGCACCACACTTTCCCCCTTCCATACAAACTCATTTGCAAGTCTCAAAAACAACTACCAAGCTGATCTTAGCCAATCTTCTACATTCCTGGGTACTAAGAAAAGGATCAACTCTCCCGTGACGAACATCTCGAATCCACATCGCGAGCCAACTCCTCCCCTCAGCACGTTGCAGGCGCATGCTTCTCGGCTTCCAGAGTTTTCTGCTACCGTTGACGTTCGGATATTGCACGCTACTGCAATCAAGATAGGCGAGAATGCCCAGTGGTTTTGTTAATTTCCTATCCGTATGTAATTCATGTTATCCCATCCCGCATTCTCACATTCCTCATTTCCTTTGCTTCGTCATCACATACAGAAACCTCTAAAGCTCTATAAGCTCCACCCATCCATCAACCCCCTTCATTTTCCGACCCCAATCGTCCCGCTAACCCTCTGTGTCATCACCACTCACCAGACCAGCCTCCTCACACTCACTTGCTCTACAATCCTGTTCCTTCTCTACCGCCATGCTCTAGCACCGATGTTAAAAAAGCACAATATTGTTCCTCTACGGGACTTATCAAACGCCATCTCAAATCAATACCATAATCGGCAATATAGGCGTCTCGGTGAAGAGGGTCGGTATCTAGACGAGCCCGGTGATGAGGATACGTATGAGAGGAGGATATCTAGGGACCTAGAGGAAGGATTTAGGGACAACAGTGATGATGAGGACGCACAAAGCGGGGATGATAGGTTGAGGAGAAGCGGGGAGGTTGCTAGGGTTTAAGACGTAGAGTGGTCTAGGCCTAGGGGCCATCAAAACGTTGGCTACAGGGGCAAGTGCCGAACAGGCTTTGACAGAGTCGCCGAGTGTCCATAGGGATATAGAGCACGATGTCAAAAGCTTGACTTAGAGAAGATGGGCACAATGCGAGGTTTGGGGAGTTATTGGTGTACCGGCTTCTTTTGTTATACTGTTATTGTTACTCGCTCTACATTATACGATATATCTTGCGCGTTAGCTCTATTGTTTCTTATTTCTCACGTGTACTCACCTGTCCTGAACCCCTTCAGGTTGATAAAAGCCGTTGGTTGGTACTAGTCTGCATCTATGAGGAGTGGAAGACTGTAATAACACACTTACCTGTATATTCACAGGAACAAGGACAGTGCTACATTGCAATACTTGAACTATATAATCAAGCACTTAAAGTATCTATTCGGCACAAGCCGGAAAGCTGCAATAGATGGAAATGCACTTTAAAACCACATAAGCAGAGTAGTCAAGTCGTAAATGCTCAGGAGAACAACTCTCCTTCTGCTCGGCCGCAGGTTGCCGACATTTCCGTTTCATGGGTGGGTGCATTCACGCTACTAAGATGCATAAGTCATCAGAGTACAGAGGCACGCGGTTACTGAGTTTGGTGATCCCGTTACCGGGGGGAATCGCAATTCGGGTTTGAAGTTGCTATAGATTGATTACGTGGTCAATATAGTGCTCACAACCTCACCCCATACTGTAGCAAGTGCTATATACAAAGTGGACTAGTGCCGGGAGTGGACGGAGTAATCGCTGCTACGAAAATGGGAAACCAAAATGACACAAGTGTAATGACTTCCTTTAGTGGAGATATATGCATTATTATACATCATCTCCATACGTCTGAGTATCCCTTCTTATTCACTTTCACTTCCCTCTCTCAGCGAGCACTTTACATTACAATTGCATCGGCACATGAAGGAAGCAAGTAAGTCCCTATGCCCGTCCATCACCCATGGCAGCTACTGCATATACATCCAAGCTAAGGCCATTGAAATACCCCAGATTGACAAGGGTATTTGGTGGAGCGAGAGCAACTGCAACCTGGGCCGATACATCCGGTTTGCTGCAATCACGCATTTGATAGGACTGGGCTAGTTTCAAGTGGGAGAGCTTGGACACTGCTCACTGGACTGGAGTGAGTGCTAGCGTTTTTTTTGTTTTGTTTTTCCAGTAGAAGCCGTTACTTTTTTTACGACATGTGCATGGAATGAGGTTAGCAGTTCAGAGCAGATGCTGTATCCCACTCTGTGAGATGCAATTCATTGCGTGCGGGTGCAGGCCAGTATTACAGGCGTTTTGCGGTACTTGTGGGCTTGCAATGCAATGGTACGTCCCGTTTATCCATACCCTGATCAGTGAAGGATCTGCTTGAGCTGAACTATGGGATGAGGAGTTGTGAGAATTGACACCGCACGATGCCTGTGGTGGTGCTTAATATAAAGTACGACAGGTGTCCTTATGTTTGTCTTTCCTACCCCTCATGCCCTCTCAAGCTCTTCGTTCCGCAGTTTCTAAGGTTTGGGAATAGCTGAACCTTATATCTGTACTATCTCAATTCAGGTTTTGCGTCCCAAGCTCTGAAGCCTCTATATTCACGTTCCTACTACTCTGCTATTACCTCCGCAATTGCCAATTTCTAGCTGAATTCGATTGCTGCATCTTGCTGCAAAATCACTGACGTATATACTGAACCTTTAGAACTTGCTTAACTTCCTTGCAATTTCTGTTAAAATGCTTCCTCCGATGTCCTCTACGCTCTTGCGTACCGCTACTGGCATGGGCCAGAGAGTCTTACAAGCGTCTTCACTCACAGGGAGACTAGCATCTCGACATACAACTCTTACGCAGCATCTACGACGAGCAATGTCTTCATCTGCGCCTAGGCAAGGGGCTAAAGTATTGGCAGTTCTCTACCAGGTATCTCCTTTCATTTTACTATTTTTCAATTCCTCATCTGGAGATATAGAAATTAACATGATTGATATATCAGGGAAGAGAACACGCCAAACAAGTCCCAGGTCTTCTCGGTACTGTAGAAAATGAGCTTGGCCTGAGAAAGTGGCTTGAGGGCCAAGGTCACACTCTTGTGACTACTGCGGACAAGGAAGGTCCGGACTCGGCTTTTGAGAAGGAGCTTGTTGATGCGGAGGTTATTATAACAACACCATTCCATCCAGGATATTTAACGAAAGAGAGGCTGGAAAAGGCAAAGAAGTTGAAGTTGGCTGTTACTGCCGGAGTTGGTGAGACATTCCCTAATCAATCAGAATGTGCTGCTGGTGTTGAGGATTGCTGACGATGTACGGGAAACTTGATACAGGAAGTGATCATGTTGATCTTGATACTGCGTGGGTCGAACTCTGAAAAACCGTATCAATGACATTGACGTCTGAAATATGGCTAACAAAATCCGAGGGGTTAGGTGCAAGAAGGGTATCACGGTTGCAGAGGTCACGGGAAGTAATGTGGTTTCTGTTGCCGAACGTGAGTTACCCTCTAATTGAGAGGTTTCTTTACGCCACTGACAATTTTACACAGACGTTGTGATGACGATTCTTGCTTTGGTGCGCAACTTTGTTCCCGCCCACGAGCAAATCGCCGCTGGAGACTGGGATGTCGCAGCTGTAGCAAAGGATTCATATGATTTAGAGAATAAAGTTGTCGGAACAGTCGGTGTGGGACGCATTGGAGAGAGGGTATTGAGGCGACTGACGCCATTCCAATGCAAGGAGTTGCTGTACTATGATTACCAGGTATGTTTTATACCCATCAATTATCATTATTTCGTATCTTCTGCTGACATGTCTTCAATATGTAGCCACTCAAGCCAGAGGTAGAGAAAGAAATAGGTTGCAGACGTGTAGGAAAATTGGAGGATATGCTCGCACAATGTGACGTTGTGACCATCAATTGTCCTCTCCACCACGGTACCCGAGGTCTATTCAACAAGGAGCTCATTTCCAAGATGAAAAAAGGTATACATATGTATGCAGATATATTTCTCCAAATATTACTGACGCAGTCCAGGGTCTTGGCTCGTCAACACTGCCCGCGGCGCCATCGTAGTGAAGGAGGATGTTGCAGATGCGCTAAAATCGGGCCATCTGCGAGGCTACGGTGGAGATGTGTGGTTCCCACAGCCAGCTCCGAAGGACCATCCGCTACGCTATGTGAAGAACCCATTTGGCGGAGGAAATGCGATGGTGCCGCACATGTCTGGAACGACTATCGATGCCCAGGTACGATATGCGCAGGGGACAAGGAAGATTTTAGAGAGCTACTTTAGCGGGAAGAGAGACTATAACCCGACTGATTTGATTGTGATTGATGGAGAGTATGCCACGAAGGTATGTTACAACTGATCCTACTAGTAGTTGAGAAGGGGTGCTAAAGGCCGGGATCATCGACAGGCGTATGGAAGTGGGGCGAAGAAGTGAGAATCGATATCGACTGCGCCATCTATGAGATGTTATGTGTAGCACTTGGTAGCGCATCTTACTTGTGTAGCTGAATGTGTATTTGGAATTTTTGAAAGAAAAGGGAAATAAAAACAACAAAAGCAAATCACAGAGTGGAAGGTGAACTGCTCTATTAGTTGCATGCTAATGATCCAAACCTGTTGAAGCAATGATGGTGGGGGATGTAGAGTGATGTATCGCCTTGACGCCAAGCTTGCCTGGGCATAAAGTGAAACAAAGTAACTTGAACTCACTGCCTTGATCCGTATGCTACTTGCCCTTCCTCGAGGGCGGGTGCGGCCCCTTGGTGGGGGGGGCTTATTCAATGCTTGTCCAAGTTTGCGTCGATATTGCTTGCCGGCATATGCTACCCGCGGGCCTGCGTTATCGATAAGCAAGATCGCCTCAACTAGCCGCATTTGCCGCATTTCGGATGACGTTACGGTGGGTGATGCACCGGTTTGCCGAGGCTGCGGATGGGAGCGCTGGGGACAGGCGGGACGGGGGCGCGGCTCAGAGCCTGCCGATGCGACCAAGCACGACTGCCGGCATGCCTTGCTCGAGTGCTATGCGGCAGGAAGCCCATCTTGCGCAGCTATTTCTCCAATCGCGCCAACCAGACCGCTCCAATTGCACTTTTATCATTTCTATTTTGCGTCGTTGATAGTTTTCTGGTTGCTATTCAGCTCGCAAATGGCTGCCACAGACCTCTCCACCATATCCATCACCTCCTTCTCTACCCTCGATGTCCGCTTCCCGACCTCCCTCGACAAGACCGGCTCAGACGCTATGAACGCGGCCGGCGACTACTCCGCCGCCTACTGCGTCCTGCAGACCACATCCCCCGATCTCACCGGCCACGGCATGACCTTCACCATCGGCCGGGGCAACGACCTGGTGTGCTCCGCCATCTCCCTTCTCGCTCCCCGCATCGTCGGCCACCCACTGTCCGCCCTCGTCACCAACCCGGGCAAAACATGGCGGCACATGGTCTCCGACTCCCAGCACCGCTGGCTCGGGCCCGAGAAGGGCGTCATGCACCTCGCCCTCGGCGCCGTCGTCAACTCCCTCTGGGACCTCTGGGCCAAAGCCGTCAGCAAGCCCGTATGGCAGCTCGTCTGCGACATGGCTCCAGAGGAGATCGTGTCCTGCGTCGACTTCCGGTACATCGAGGACGCACTGACCCCCGCGGAGGCGGCCGAGATCCTCAAGTCCCGCCTCGCAGGCCGCGAGGGGAGGATGCAAGCCGCGCGGGACGGCCGCGCGGTGCGCGCCTACACCACCTCTGCCGGCTGGCTCGGCTACGACGAGGAGAAGATGGAGCGGCTGCTCCGCGAGGGCATCGAGGCGGGGTACCGTCACTTCAAGCTCAAAGTCGGCAACTCGCTAGTCGAGGACAAGAAGCGGCTGTCGATCGCCCGCAAGGTGCTCGGTGCCCCGGGGCCGGAGAACCCCAACGTGCTCATGGTGGACGCGAACCAAGTCTGGGGCGTGAACGAGGCGATCGAGTACATGACGCAGCTGGCCGAGTTCCAGCCGTGGTTCATCGAGGAGCCGACGTCGCCGGACGACATCCTTGGCCACGGCACGGTGCGCAAGGCGCTGCAAAAGTACGGCATCAAGGTCGCCACGGGCGAGATGTGCCAGAACCGCATCATGTTCAAGCAGCTCCTGCAGAACGCCTCCGTCGACGTCATCCAGCCCGACGCGTGCCGGCTTGGTGGCCTCAACGAGGTGCTCGCCGTGCTCCTGCTCGCCGCAAAGTTCAATACGCCCGTCGTTCCGCACTCGGGCGGCGTCGGGCTGCCAGAGTACACACAGCACATCTCGACGATCGATTACGTGCTGTTTGGGAAGGGTGACGGCAAGGGAGAGGAGGGGAAACCGTTGTTGGAGTACGTGGACCATTTGCATGAGCATTTCGTGGACCCAGTGTCGGTTGAGGGAGGGTACTATAGGGCCGTTAGGAGGCCGGGTTATTCAGTTGAGATGAGGGCAGAGAGCGTCAAAGTGTGGCAGTACCCTGGGGAAGCTGGGTTCGGGTGGTGGAAGGGGGAAAAGGCTAGGGGGATTTTGGAGGAGGGAAGGAAGGGAGATAGGGACTTGAGTGTGTAGAGCGCGGGGAGTTTGGTGAGGGAGGTGGGAAAGCGAGGGAGGAGGCAGAGGGATAGCTTTTATTGTATTTTTTTCCTAATTTTTCTATTCCGGAAAGGAAATTTAAGGTTTGAGGTGTATTTGAAATTGAGGGATAGATATAGATCTATTGATGGGAATGCTTTTGTTTCTCCTATACTAATTTATCTAGTATTTCTTTATTTGATTAGTTTTTTAAATACCTACATATCGTACATTTCGTGTCTAAAAAATAAGCAGAAACCAAACCATTCCGAATAGACAGACGATCAAGACAAAATAATCCATTCCGCCCCCGCCCCCTCATCCCCAACCCTTTCCTAACTCGGCGACAATGCCCTATTAAACCCTCCTACCCGATTCATATACTGCCTATACGTCGCCTTCTTATCCTTACTGACCGCGTACACGTCGTTTCCGCGGACCTTCTTCCCTTTCGTCGTTCCGAAGCCGCCCCCGAAGCCGAGGAGAGCGGCGATTTTTGCCTCGTCGTCGCCGTCAGCAGCGGCAACGTCCACCCCTTCGTCGGCTTTGCGGTCTCCGGGAGGGGATTGAGATGTGATGGAGGAGGCATGTGGTAGGGATGACGGTGGCGGGGAGCGAGCTATGGGGCGACCGCGGGGGGGCGTGGTAGCGGGGGAGCGTGTACGTGTGCGTGAGCGGGGGGAGTGCGAGTAGGGGGAGCGGGAGCGGGAGTAGTGGGCGGAGTGGGCTGCAGCAGGTGGGCGGCGGTAGTCTGAGTGTAGGTTGGTTTCGTTAGCATTTTGTTGACGGGAGGGGGAAGGAGGGAGTGAGCCCGGGAAGGGTTGAAAGGGGAGTGAAGTACGGGGGAAGGGTTGAAAGGGGGGTGAAGTACCTCTGTCTCTATTATCCCTATCTTTCTCTCTGTCCCTTTCTCTATCCCGTTCTCGATCATAGTCCCGTTCCCGACCCCGATCCCTTCGATCTCTATCTCTATCTCTCTCCCGATCCCGATCGCGATCCCTATCCCTATCCCTCTCTCTCTCCCTATCCCGCCTATCCCTCTCCCGGTCTCTGTACCGTCGGTCCGGTGAGCCCCGGTAGTCGTCGTCCCTCCGGGGACTCCGCATCTCGATGTCGCCGTCGTCGTAGCGGGGTTTGTGGGTGCGGCGGTCGCGATCGCGGTCCCCCCAGGCACCACGAAGTGGGCGCTCGCGGCCGCGGTCACGGTCGCGGTCACGGTCGCGAGGACCGCGAGGCCCGCGAGGAGGGGTACGGGGGCGATCCATGAATCAAAGGGTGGTGATTGGTGGAGAGCTCTGAGCGAGTGAGGTGTTCGCTAAGGTTGTGGCTTGTGTGTGTTTGTGGGATGCGAGTGAACTGGGGAAGTAGTTAAAGCTATGGTATCTTATTGTCGTTAGAACAAGTTTGGCTTTCTGCAGTCGACCTATTTCAAACCGATACTGTATCTATCTAATCCGTGACGACGACCACGATAGTGAGAATCGAGTCTAGACTCAAAGCTTTGAGAGGCTGTGTGTGTATGTGGACGGTGCGATGAGGGGGTGTGCGGTGACGCGAAAAACTGGGGATGTATAATGTTTGAAG
Source organism: Kalaharituber pfeilii (assembly GCA_015179045.1). Classification (NCBI taxonomy): domain Eukaryota; kingdom Fungi; phylum Ascomycota; class Pezizomycetes; order Pezizales; family Pezizaceae; genus Kalaharituber; species Kalaharituber pfeilii. The sequence goes on along the minus strand of WHUZ01000007.1, from coordinate 1,205,011 downwards.
TAACTGTTTTCGACCAAATTTGAAGGTTTATTGAAGTTTTGCAGTGCAGGGGTTGTGTTGGAGAAGGCATGGTGCCAAGTAATGCATACTGTAGCAAGCAGTGTGACATTGGGCGCCGTCATGACGTGGGGGCAAGTTTGAGGTAATATGCTTGTTTTGTAGGATGGATATTGTCTGAGTCGGACTTTCAATGACTAAGAGTTAAATGGAGACGTGGATATAGGATGTATTGGTATGCGATTGAATGTATCGATGTGGCGGTAGAGTTGTCGAAATATATTGCCTTCGTGTGTGTGTTGGTGGTATTGAGGGTAACAGATCCCCGCTGCATATGCAACCGCATATAATAACGTTCTACCTAACAAAAACTCGCCAAAGTGCACAAATGCACAAAGCTTTTTTAGGTGTGTCCGGATGCGTACTTGCGAGAACCCGTATAATACACCCCTCCGGACTTCTACCTTTCTACCTCGAAAGGGGGAGTCTTCAATACTTCGTACTTGATTTCCGGTTCTCTTGTTCGTAGATAATTTACGTTAGGTATATCTGAGTCCTTCATCTTGTAGTCAGGTAAGCAGCCGTTCAAGAACCGCAGGCTCTTTTTTCTGGAGTAGTTAGGCAACCACCAAGCCGTTGTCTGGATCGCGACTCTTCACTGCGGCTAATTGTGGCTTGATACGAGACTAAGTAAGATTCACTATGACAAAGGCGTTCCGAGAAATTGCATAAATCTCCACACGGAATCACAGACATCCCCAGTCGTCTGGTTCTCACCAGCTCCCTGTTTCCGGTCGTCACTACTTATATCCAATCGCTCCCACAAAACTCCTGCCCCGATCTTGTCCCGCCTCAATTGACTCACTGGCAGATCAGGCGCCATGACTTTCTAGCAAAATGAATTGACTGCCGCTGATAATCAAGTAAGTAGTCGCATAATGGGCTGACCTATTTGAGTAATCACTTTCTGTTATCACCAAGCACCGGCTTTAATTACTCTTCAAATTCTGTCTAGCCGACCAAACTGCAGTGGGTGACGATGATCCAAATCCTTCCACTATACATCGACGCAGTAGCATATGCAGAAGATCAAATTTTGGACCCTGGAGACCACGTTATGGATGTTGCCAAGTTCCAGGTGTGCGAAGACTATACCTAGTCTGATTGGTAGAATCAAAGGTATAAAATGGTAGTCAACTACTTTCGGCAGCCAGGTAAATTATATGAGGAGCTTTACTTATAGATCTACAATGTTGTTAATTCAAATATTTTCCGCCCCTCAACTCTCCTTGCTATTATTGCACCTGTATCTCTAGACTCTTTTTGCTTTAGGCACCTGCTTTAGACGGAGTTGCAGTGTTTAATACTCGTCTTGGCACCCTTTGTTGGTCTGGTTCGAGATTGGGCACTGTGGGGAAGGCTTTGGCAAAGTCAAACGTGGAAGACATGTATTGGAAGGGCCCATGTATCTAGCTTGGAGCTTGAGGAACCTTCTTCTCTTTACACATCTTTCCCAAGGCGCAGAAAAAAGGATATGAATGAGTAAGGAAGAGAGCACAGAGTCTTCATCTGTTTCTTTATTATATATACGGCACCCCTCTGCTGTTCTCGTTCCCAAACTGAGATATTTAAGTATTAGCTACGCTTGGCAATCTCATACGAGAACAGTTCAAACTCACATTCTATCCCCCACTCGAGACTCTATCACCTTGATTGAATCCAAACTTATGGTGCTGGCAGCCCCTCGCCATCTACCGCAGCCTACTACTTCCGAGACTGTGCAGATGCACTCGCTGTCCTCGGAGGTCCTTGCCAGCTGTCGACATGTCTGCAACTCAAAGGCAAACGCACCACAAAGGGGTTCATCGCTATAAACTAACTCTAACGATGAACAGGTCTTTTCGAGATCTATCCGAGGACCCCCACCAGTTGGGGTACATCAAAAAGGCCTTTTATATGCCCCTAGTGTCCATTATATTGTCCTGTTTGAGCTTTTTTTTTCTTCATATATTCATCTATTTCAGCTGCAGAGACAGGACTCTAGTTAAGAGCATAACCCACGTAGACAATACGATTGCACACTTTGAGCCGTGCGGGTGGAAATGGTGACCTTGGAGGGTGTGGCTAGAGGTGAGAGGGTGGTGGTCCCCAAGAGGTTAGGGGGCAGAAAGGGGACGAGGGAGGTTATGAGGTGGGGCAGGGTGGGGGGCCAGGTGGGCGGCGGAGTGGGAGTTTGTTTTCTCTGAGTTTCTTCTAATTCGTTACAATCAAAAACCCTGCACTTGCAGGTGAACTGCAGGAAAAGACGGCTCAGAGTTGGAGCTTCAAACCACGCTGGGTGTGAAATGGTGTATGTGGCTCGTTCCCAACTCCCCACTGCCAGTTCCCTGCCCCTGTGTAAGACTCCAACTGACTCGTCCATTCATTGTAGGGCTCACAAAACGCATCCCAGACGCCAATGGAAAGTGCTAACGAGAAAAAAATTTGATCACTCGATTTGGCCGATCCATCCGCAATACCAGAGCTGTCAGTGTATGCGACAACAGCCGCTGCCTGTTCCTAATAAGGCTGCCCCTCTCATGAAGTTGCGCATATATTTCCTTTTGCCTGTGGTAGTAAGAAGCGCGAACTTGCCTTACTGTTCTTGTTCCTCTTATGCTCCTTTGCCGGTGAACAAACTGCTGCTGCAAGCGAGGCTTACTTGCGCCTCACATGGACTGCCGCAGATCCTCTAGCAACCCTAATCCCATCATCTACATCATTCACAACTACTTCATCGCCATCGTTCTTCACTCCTTCGACATCTGGCGCCGAAAAGTCAATCTCAAGCTTGGCAACTAGTCTTAAGACCCAATATCCTATCAACCATCTTGAAAATCTGTTCATGTTGTCAGGAAGTCGCCCTCTTTAGAAATGGGTCTATTCTCCTGGAGCCGATCGGAGATCCATTGGCTATTTTTGACTCTGACCCCATCGCTGTCAGCATCACAACCCCCAACAACTGATACCCCGATGTGCTGCGGATTATCCATTCTCCCTTATAGCTATAGCTACATTCGGGTTTCTAAGCTGTCCTGTTGCCGACGCTATGCAACACGAGGTAGCCATTAGATGTATTCAACGTTGATATTTACGATATTCGTTAATCCCAATTTTCCCCTCACTCACAGTGCCCGCAAGAATGAATTTGACACCGCTAGATAGGTTCAGAATTCTTCTATTGATCTATGCTACTTACGAGGTTCCAGCTGCTCTGGATGTTGAGATATCGCTGTGGGGGGCAAAAGAGTTAAGTCGCTTTGAGTATCCTTAGTCTGAGTTCTATTACCTGTGGGAACTACCGAACCTGCTTGTGGCGAACGGTACTGTTACTCCACGGTAGGGGAAATTCCGATAGCTCCTGGGCACGCAACTATCGATTACACTATGCAAGAATTGGGAATGAGTGGGGAGTTTCGGACAAGAGTAAGGAGTGGCAGTTCATGCTCAAGTGAGGAGATGCCGTTAAGAGCTCGAGTGAGAAGCATTGTGATGAAGTGAGAGCAGCAAAGGCAGGGAGGTATATAGAAGGGAATGAAAGAGAAGAAGGGAACCTAAAAGAGAGCGATGCAGCATAAAAAAGAGCGGAATAATCTCTGCGGGATTTAAGGGCTAAGCAACGAAGGAAGGCTTCCCTTTGGATAAGCAGCGAATCATAAAGTTCTCCCCCGAAGGAAAACTCCGAGAACTTCATGATTGTCGCTCCGCATTGTTCTGCAGCAAAAATGGAATTGACCTCTTTGTTGATACTACTCGACCCTGGACTTATCTGATAAGTGGGAGCGTGGCTACTTCCTTATTGAATCGGAAACCCTCAGTGAAAGAAGTCATTATGAACACCAATTTCAGTAAGCACAAAAAGGATGAGATTGAAATGATAGCTACCCAGAGTGACCCATTGGGTTGTCTTGACCTTGACTATGGACTTCTTCCGGTGAAGGACGGAGACAGCAACTAGGTGTATCTGCTGTATGTATCATTACATGAGGGATTCTATTACTTGGGGAAAGATGAAGAGGAGGTGTCTATTCTACTGGAACTGTTCGATAAACATGGGTTTTTTTTTTTTTTTTTTTTATATCAATACTGGCATGCCGCCCAAAGGGCTATGGCGAGGTTTTATTAAAAGTGAAAAAAGAAGTCGAACCCCAAACTATCTACTCCTAACTACATGTAGTGCCCGCGAAACTTCTCCATGATGCGGGTGGCAGTCCCGGTCCCGGTATCTCCTACTTCCGTCCCCTCTCCGACTCGTACCGGACCGATCTGAGCCAACGTCCCCCGAGCCTCACCCTCTCAACATCCGTCTCCTTTTCCAAGTATACAACCGCCGAGCTGGTTTTCTTCCCCTCCTCAACCAGCGTGGTCCTCTTCCTCAGCCAGCGAATCCCCGATATCTTTCCCAATTCCTTGTTCGCGGCCTCCAACCATTGTCTGACCTTCCCTAGGTCCTTCCGTAGGGCGATCCCGTGTATTACGATGCCGGTTTTTCCTTTGGTGGTAGCATCGGGAGTGGTTGGTGGAGAGGTGGCGGTGTTCCCGGGGCGGGGAGAGGGGCCCTTCTTAGTGGTTGCCATGTGGCGCTTGAAGGCCTCCTCTTGGGGTTTATGAGCTAGGGAAGAGTACCCCTTTGTAGAGGAGGATGATGTCATCTTCGGCTAGATAGACGAAATAAAGGGATGGAATCGGAAGAAGGGTTTTAGGAACTAGATGGAAAAGATGAAAGGAAACAGAATGGTGGGTAAATAATTGGGCTATTCAAAGTACTTTTAAGCCGTCAAAAATTCAAACAAAGGGCCTAATCGGTCTAATCGATCAAACATATTGAATCCCCAACACTGCATTTATGGCAGTCAGATTCAGCTGTTTTGATTGCTCTCCAGCCCTCACAAGCCGGAAGGACTTCAAATACATGCTGGCCAACGCGTTTGACTAAGTTTAAACACCGATTAAGGGCATTCAAGCACCATCGGTATACGTATTTAAATCTTCAACTGATTAAACTGTAAACCATATGTATTTTAATCAATTTTGTAATCGATTTAATCGATCGTTTGAATTACTTTGAATAGCCCTAGTTTTCATAAGTAATTGATAAATGACATTGTGTACATATACCGGGTTTACCATACTAGAAATGCAGGTGCAACTGGCCGACATTCTGACGCACTCCAATGTACATCCTGCTTTCTCAAGAATACTTAGTCTTATAGATTTGTATCTAAATGCTCTATAGCCTTACAGATGTGAGCTGTCGGAGAGAATGGACCAAGGGAACTAGTCTTGCGTACATGAGTGTCAGCTCAAGGGGCAATACTAAGCGGAAATGGACCAGGAAATCATAGATTTCTCACTTTGTATACTAGAAATAGCAATATGTTACATGGTGAAAATTGACCAGGGGAAGTAGATATTATGCAAAGAACCATATGGTCATCTCGATGGATAATGCAAAATGGGCTTCCTAATCGGGTAGTCACTTCCTGGAACAACAACTTGCCGCTCTAGTCTACTGTTGTCGCCAAGCACAGCCGTGGTCGCTCTCCAAATTTGGTCTAGCGGAAAATACCACAGTGGGTGACAACCCAAATCACATACCGTTCCCGGAAGCGGGCAGTCGGGAGATCTCGTGACCCATATCATCGCCCCGCCATAACTCATCTCCCCCCTCTAAGCCATCTCCCTCATTACTTTAAGTAGTTAACCATCGCTCACCTTTTTGGTTCGAGACACCGCGGACTAATCTGCAGCAATGAAAGTTCTAATCAAGACCTTCATCAACGCTTTCTCAACAAAAGCTCAGGCAAACAAATAGGCTCCGACTGATTAGATAACCTGGATTGCGCGGGGTTGCTCAGACTAGGAGGTCTAAAAGATGGGCTGTAATCCTCCGCTTCCATATGATTAGATTCTAATGGAACTGAGTAGCCTGTTTTTGGTTTCTCGCGCGCTGTGATATATTCTAGCAGTTCTTAACTAAAGTCTAATTACTATACTGAGAGCAGGATCCCCTGAACTTAGTTAAATTGACACTCTATTATTTCCAGTAACAACTAAGCTCAGCGAGAGCCCACATGCTCAGTATATCCACGGGTGAACCGCCCTGTCCATCGAGCCCAATTTCCTCTTCTTCTCCAGCCTTGCAGCTGAAGTCTCTGGTGTGGCCATGCTTGTCAAGCAGCTAATGGGAAAGAGCTTATCACAGGCCAACTAAATCTTGCAACCGTTGAACTCGCCGCATTTGTGAGCGCAACCCTACAACCACTTGAGGGATATGGAGGATATGGATCACGTGATGACTGATCCGCGGCAAGCCACGTGCAAGTTGCCGTTGATTGGCGCAGTCCGGTAGTACCAGTAGGGTATAGCTTGTCCCGGATTAGGGGTGTAGAGTATGGGGCACGCGACCATCTCACAACGGGATTGACAGTATGTTTTGCATCTTTGCATCCAGCTGTACTCTACCCGGCAGCTATGCTCTGGACAGACCCCAGTGTCATCTTCCGAGATGTTAGATCTAATATACCTGTGTGCAAACCTAGAGCACAAACCACAGGGACTGCCAGAGTCTCGTAAGGAGACGAGTAGCGCGACGCTAAAGAGGTATGACTAACGTCATTTATGATATTTGATGATGATGTCCGAGCTCTGAACTATTGAGCAAGCTCAATGACTGCTGTGTCCTCATGTCCACATGTAGCTAGTCCCACGCGTCTGGTTAACGCTTACTAGCGTCTCAACGGCTGTAACGTAACACAAAGTCTAGGATATGCTACAAGATAAACAGGCGCCAAGATGCCAAGAGTTTCAATTTCTCAATCAAACTACAAGGCTATTTTATTCCCGGCAGATCATGCTGAAGGCCCACTCACTTGCTCCGAGCACATTTTCCTCTTATGCTAATGGTGATTCGTGCACCTCACTTTCATCCTCAGCTCTCTCTCGCGAATCAATACCATCGCCTGGGATGTCCTCGATATTGGGTCTTACAAGCTCACTTAAAAACTCGCCGCATGACTTCCTCCACCCGACGCCCGCTTTACACGCGGCGTCTTTAATGGTTGCAAAGCAGTTCTTGGATCCAATTGCGGCGTCCATCGCATCTAAGAGCCGGCAAAAGAATCCCAAAGGTGATACAGTGGTATTGGACAAAATCTACCTTGATGGGTTTGATGTGGAACAAGTGTGGGAGCAGGTCAGGATACTTGTTGGGGAGGTTGAAGGCTCATTGGAGAATGCTTTATTGAAGAACTCGAAAGCTAAGGCCGAGAAAGGGACGCCTCCCCCGGCTGTAAATGGAAAGAAGAGGAAGGCAGTGCAATTTGATGTTTCAGAGGAGACATCAGGTTCAGATGAAGAAGAGCAGTCGGGGGTTGAGAACAGTGAAGAGGAGAATGACAATGAAGATAAAGCCCACGAGAATGGTAGTGAGGATGACAGTGAGGAGGGCTTTGGGGGTGAAGGAGACGAAGATGTGAAGCTGCAAGATGACGATCTTGAGGGTATAGAAGCTCTTGAAGGGAACAGTGAGGATGCAGACGAGGAAAATGCCGAAACATACGTCCAAGATGTGCATGGCCTCAACGATGGTTTCTTCTCAATCGACGAGTTCAATCGCCAAACAGAGATGTTTGAGCAATTGGATGCCAATGGAGACGCATTTGATACGGATGAAGAAATCGACTACAATGTGGACCCGGCCCAATTGAAGATTTCCAGTGACAAGGGCTCCGAAGATGAGGAAGATGAGGAAGATGAGGAAGATGGCAATGATTTTGAGGAGGATTTGGGGGACGAAGTCAATGCCAATGGTATTATGTACGATGACTTCTTTGTGCCACCGCCAAAGAAAGGGCTATCCAAGTCACAGCAGAAGAAGCAATCATGGAAGAACGCTTTCCCGAAGAAGACGGAAGAGGAAGAGGAGCAAGAACTTGCTCGTGTGCAAGCTGATATGGAAAGAGCGAAACGGGATTTGTTCGATGATGACATCTCTGAAGACGACAATGAAGGAGAGCCAGGTGATCCAGCAAGCAGAAAGTCGACCTACGAAAAACGTCAGGCGGAATTAAATGAACAGATTCGGAAACTTGAGCTTGCTAACATTAGCAAGAAGGCGTGGACTCTTTCCGGTGAGGCTAGATCAACGCAGCGGCCGCTGAATTCTCTTCTAGAGGAAGATCTCGACTTTGAGAGGATAGGGAAGCCTGTTCCTGTTATCACTCAAGAGGTTACTGAAGGGCTTGAGGATATGATAAAAAGGCGTATTCTATGTGGAGAATTTGATGAACTTCAAAAAAGAGGACCCACAGACGTCTCAGCGGAGTTCAGACGGGGAAGGGTTGAACTTGACGACTCAAAGCCGCAAGTTGGTTTAGCTGAAATTTATGAGAAGGATCATCTGCAATCAGTGGACCCCGCAAATCACCCTAGCGCGAAAGATGAAAAATTGCAAAAGGAGTACGCAGAGATCAAGGAGCTTTTCAATGACGTGACGAAGAAGCTGGATGCTTTGAGTTCATGGCATTATACACCAAAGCCTCCAAAACCGTCAATTACAATTGTATCAGATGCCCCTGCTATATCAATGGAAGAAGCTCAGCCTACAACTGGTGGTGGTGGCTCTGCCGCGGCTGAAGCGTCTATGCTTGCACCACAAGAAGTCTATAATCCTACCAAGGACAGGAAAGATGCGCCAAAGGTACCCGGCACGGTTAAGGAAATTATTGGTAAAAGTGCTGCGCCAGTATCAGTTGCTGAGATGACAACAGAAGAAAAACAGAAGAGAAGGAAGCAGAACAAGGAGAGGCAGAGAAAGAAGAATGCTACGGAAGGCAAGACTCATGGTGGAAAGGCAAAGGAAGGCAGCAAAAAGGATGTTATTGATACGCTGAAGAAGGGTGGCGTCAAGGTTATTGGGAAAAGTGGAGAGAAGAGGGATGTGCAAGGAAATATGGTGAAGGAGAAGAAGGCTATAACTTCAAGCAAGGCGCTCAAGTTGTGAGATTATTCAAGTATGGTCGAAGCTAGCAGTATATGGGTGCAGCATGGCGTTATCTCTGTTGACTAGATAGTGTCTGGCTACTAGGCTTTTTGTTTTATGTGCTTTTGTTTATTTTTTGCATATGTTGGATCAATAAGTAATATATGTACAGTAGTCCGCTAACTCATGTAAAATTCAGCTGCGGACTATTGATAGCCAAAAATAGAGATTTCCTGGTGTGCAAATTTGTGGCTGGATTTATTATATTATTTAAGGAACTTTTTCTTTTTTTTTTTTTTTCAGTGGATGAATGCGACACGATCGATCAATCGATCGATGGGAGAAAGACTCGCAAGCTAAGTACGTTAAGTTACATCTAGGAAATTCACTGGCCTACTTACACTCGAACTGTACATATATTGGTGGTGCGATGTGGTTCAAGTTGTGATGTTGTAGAAAATAGTATGCCCGCTTGGTTACAATATGTCTAAAAAAAAAACCGACATTTTAAATACACCGTACTAGAACTTGAACGTGATGTTAATGGTATATACCCCCCATTCCATTCTACTTCCATTGCGGGTTACATCTCCTTTTTCTTCTCTTTTTTTCTTTTTCTCTCGGTAAGACGCCAATGAAGGATGCGACTGAATCTACCATACATGACCCAAAAAATAAAAAAATAAAAAATAAAAAAAATAAAAACAATAATAACCGTGAGGACTACTTGAAAATGGAGAAATCAAATCTGTGATGGTAGCAAACAGTAACGTAAATTCTTAATGCCCCAAGGAAAAAAAAAAAAAAAAAAAAAAAAAAAAAAAAAAAAAAAAAAAAGTAAAAAACCGAACAGCGACCAAAGCTGTGAGCTGCTGTAAGAGCACATCATGAGTCATTATTGCATCCATACACCCATTCAATTTTCCCTTTCCAAAGCCAATGCCATCTATCCTACCACGCCGTAATATCGTCCACTTCTGTCACCAATCCCCCCTTCTTCTTCTTCTTCTCCACCTTCGCCCCGTCAGCCAACACCCCCTCATCCTCACTACTGCTCGTTGCTTCCTCCCCTACATACACCTCTGGCAGCACCTCTCTCAAAAAGTCGCTAATATGCCTATTGACCTCCTCAAACTGTAACAAAAATGCGTCGTGCCCCTCAGGGCTATCAATTCTCTCCAGCCTCGCATTCGGAATATACGTGGCTAGCTCCTGTTGCTCCTGAAACGTGAAAAGTCCATCTGACTCGATGCCAATTACCAGTGTAGGCTGCTTGATTTGGGCTAAAGCAGCAGCAACGTTGCCCGGGGATGTGGACTCACCCTCGGCGTTGATTGGGGCCCGTCCCCGGGAGACGTCGTGTGTGTCGAGTTTGCGAGTGATGGCAATGTAGCAGTTAGAGTCGAAGCGTTTGACAAATTTCTCGCCTTGGTAACGGAGGTAGGATTGGGCGGAGAAGTAGGTTGGGGCGCGGCGTTGGTGAGGGGGGTGCAGTGGGGATGTGGTGGTGGTTAGGTTATCAGTGCTGGGAGGAGGTGGGCTGTTGCCGCTGCGGGGAGAAGTGGATTGCGAGGCGAGCCTTTTGCCGTTCTTGAGGCCGTCGTTGTGCACAGCCCAGTGTTCCTCTTGGGGGGTGCTGGGCGGGCGGTAGGGTTGGTTGATGTAACGTATGCGAGAGGGGTCGGGAGTGTTACGGCCAAAGCGAGACTCGAAGGAGTTGCGGCTTCGGTAGGTGAGAAGGGCGCTCATGCGGGCAGCTCCAAGGCCGGTGACTGGGGGCTGTAGGACAGGTTAGCAACTGCATAAAACTCATGTAAAAGCATAGGGCACTCAACGTCATCAAATGGATAATAGCCATCGTCATATTTAGGATCCGAATAAATGCTTTGTCGCTGCGCTTCACCCCACGAGATACACCAAGCCGAATGTCTTGCCGAGGTAGCAAGTGGAACAATTGCCCGTACATAGTCCAATCCGTAGTATGCCCACTCGAGTACCAGCATTCCGCCCATAGATCCTCCAATGGCAACCGCGACTTGTTTTACTCCCAGGTCGTCTAGTATCAGCTTATGGATTCTGTTTCAACGTATTAACACACATTCAACTATCATTCTGCTAGGTGCTAGAAACATACGCAACATCATCCCGGATCGTCGTCAACGGGAATTCGGGCCCATATCGTTCTCCAGTGTCAGGATTGAGCGTGCATGGGCTTGCGCTTCCGTACGGACTCCCAAGACTGTTGCAGCATACCACAAAGTACCGCTTTGTGTCAAAAGCTCTCCCAGGCCCTATTAGTGGTCCCCACCAGTCCTCGACATCAGCAGAACCAGTAAGCGCATGGCATATAACCATAGCATTGTCCCGGTTTGCGTTGAGCTTTCCCCATGTCTTGTATGCGACTGGGACTTGGTGGAGCGTTACCCCGGACTCGAGTGTAAATAAGGGTACGACAGCAACAGACTGGTCTGAGATGAGGTCGAAAAATGGGTTCTCAGGCTGAGACGTTATCCGCTCTATACACCATGGAAGATTAGCATAAGTTGCCAGGACAGCTATTATTCTTCAGCTCTGTATGAGTCAAAGATGGCAGATACAAACCATATTTCATTGGGGCAACGAGACGCCCGTTAACCTCAGGCATTGCGGGGAGTGAGCAATATGAGAGAGAGTATGTCTAGCAGGCCAACCTTTGTGCCTCCGAGGGGTGATGGGGAAGGGGGAATTAAGAGACGGACAGGCTGGGCTGCTAGGTCGCCGCTCACTCGGAGCGAGGTCTTAGCTTGGGTATAGTTGTAGCTCTTGGTGCTTCGTCGACGGCCGCAGCGCCGTCTCGCGAGATTGCGAAGCTTTTATAGCTCTCGGTGCGCCTGGGGGCCGGCGGAGCAGCGGAGCTCACATTCCTGAGGGCCGTCGGCGGTCGCCATCGGGCGCTCATGTCCACGGACGTTCCACGGAACTTCGCAAAGCTATCTCACGTGCCCGCCAAGCGCTTCACGCGATCGCACGTGCACCGCTGCGCTCTCCTCTGTCCGTCTCCCCCGCCTCCCCCCGCGCCCATTGCCTGTTTACCTGTCCCAAGCGCAGAGAGCTGGGGTAACGACATTGCGATGCTGATGGGCTCTGCCTGCCAATGAGACGCCCTCCCGCAATGCTATTGGCCTGAACAAGGTCACTGGGCAGCACAGAACATCAAACTTCGCATCTTTACTTCCCAATCATGCTTCCGTTGCGACTCCCCTCACGCCAGGTCATCCAGCCTGCAGGGGCAAAAAGGATATGAAGAGCACTCAGAGGCCGGGTTGCACAGGGAGTTACCTGGTTACGAGACTAGGAGTTACCTTCGGATTGCCCTTGTACCGGCGATACCTAAGCACTTCCTCTCCCCTTTATTTTATCCCTCGTTCGACTCCGTTCACTCTTCCTCCATACATTTTCCAATCTACTCCCCAGTCTATCTTGAATCATATATTGTATCAATAACAAAACAGCAACAATAAATTATTGGAATTACCAGAAATTGTAAAATGAATGTAAAAACAACTCGGATACAAGCACAAGTTGGGTTATTGGTTGAGGTTCTCTGTCATTTCACAACTCCACAGTCCAGTTGTCATCCAAAGTCGAAAAACGACTGTACTCGATTTGTGCCCGACTTGGCCTGACGCAGACACTAGAACTCACCCGTAAGATCGTTTCGAAATTCATCTAGAATACTTGCCCAGGTTGCAACTGCGGGACCTCGACATATCGAGAGATCGTTATATTAGTCAATCCCACACTCATGACGACGCCCTAGCTAGTGGGGGCGTCGATCCATCTGGGGAGGTGTAGAGGAATGCAGTTCCTGTTCGCCCACTGTGGGGAGTCTGAATGCGCTTCATGCCTAGCTTAAGTACCCACCCGGTTGTGCAGATAAAGGACAATCATCGCTGAAGTTACAAACATCAGGCGAACTCGTATGTTTCTTCACAACTGTCGGGTTCGGAAGCTCGATAGCATCGTCTTGAAGGGACTGAGAATAGTCTCGTAACCAGCTTCATATCATTCATTAATGCCTTTTTTGAAGCGTCATCAAATTTAAAACCGAAACAATTAATAACCCATTTGAGAATAACTATCATGACAGAGATAGGAAACAAAGAAGATTAAAAAAAAAATGATATAACGCGCGAGTGTCATATTCAAAAACTGCATTCAAGACCATTCACTGCCCCGCTACTTCCTTCTCTCGTCCGAGTGCGTAAATAGAGAAAGAAGCAGCCTCAAAGTTCTAATGTCAAACACAGGATAAATCTATCGAAAAATGGCAGGTAAATGTCTCTCCACCTCTATATCGTTGTCGTGAAATTTAGAAAATAAGGAGAAGGTTGAGTAGATGTGCAACTATTCCGAATCGTCAACGAGGCCAACCAAACCGGTCTTTCCAACGGCAGTTTCCTTCCTTTCTTTTGCGGTGATATCCTCGTCCTTCTTAGGAGCGAGGCCCAAGCCGTTTCGGTTTCGGAAAAACAAGACGGCCTTCTCCTCTCCCTCGGCACCCTCGCATTCCTCAACGAAGTTACACCACCTGGCGCTGGTCCAAATGGCCCTCAAAAATCCCCATGGGCCGTCCTTCGTGTCGGAACGGTAGTGCTTCCCCATAACCTTCTTAATGGCTTCGGTGGCCTCGTCGGCGTTGTAGAACGGAATAGTGGAGACATAGTGGTGGGCGACGTGGGTCTCAATGATACCGTGTAGAAGGTGACGTCCGATGAACCCGAATTCGCGGTCAATGGTGGCAGCGGCTCCACGGGCGAAGTTCCAGGCTTCAGGGTAGTAGTGGGGAAGAGTGGGGTCCGTGTGTTGAAGGAAAGTGATGGCAACTAAATTAGATTATCAGTATTGTTGTACCAATTTAGCAATGGAATAATTTATCGTACCAAGCCAATGATTAACCCACAAGTATGGGATGAAGTACCACACAAGCATGTTCGTGAAGCCCCACTTTTGGATGCCCTGGTAGAGAAGAAAACCCATGATAGCCAAACCAATATCCGAGTACAAGATCAAATGAAGATGCTTATTCTCGTACAAAGGAGAAGATAGGTTGAAGTGGTTAACTCCACCAAACCACCCATTGCGCTTCCCTTTTCCACGTCCCTCGCTTTGCCGCTCATGGCAGTTGTGTCCTGTGGCATTGGTAATGAGGTACATCGGCCATCCAAACAATTGCTGCAAGATCAAATTGAGCGCCGTAACTAAGGGAGTTTCCTCGCCGAGCTCTGCCAATGTATTTGCAGCCATCGAGACGTTGCTGATGTACTGTTGCCTAGTCTTTGGGACAAAAACCATGTCGCGCTCCATATGTCCAGTTCCCTTGTGGTGTTTGCTGTGAGAGATCTTCCATGAGAAGTATGGCACAAGAAGGGAAGAGTGCATGATCCACCCGGTAATATCGTTGACGAACTTCGAAGGTGAGAAAGCGCCGTGACCACATTCATGAGCCAAAACCCAGATACCTGTCGCGAACAAACCCTGCAGGAAGGTATACAATGCCCATGCTGCACATCGCAATGGGTACGACTGGATTAGGGGGGTATAATTATGGAAGATGTAGAAGGTTGTTGCAAGCAGGAAGAGATCTCTTGCAACGTACCCGTAAGACCGTAAATAGCTCCTTTCGTAGCAATGGGCTGGAATGGCATCCCGGATGTCCTTGATTGTGAAGTCAGGGAGCTCAAACGGGTTGCCGAAGGTATCACGGAGAATGGACTTCTTCTCCTGCCCTATGGATCCCATTGACGAGAGGGAAGTCGATGAGGAGGCCTGGGATGCGGCGAGCGAGCCAGTCATTGAGGGTGCCTCAGACGAGTTAACGCTTGAGGAAGAATTGTTCGAGGCGAGCTTCGGAGCCTGTCCGGACGGTGAGGAGACTCGCCCCCTCCGTGTGGCTGTCGATGTCATGTTCGCAACTGTGGGGTCTATACAGTGCGACTACGGTGGGTGTGTCGCTGGAAGGTTGCTGGAAGCTTGCTGGAGTTCCTCAAGAATTGAGGCGGCTGCAGAGGCTGTGACTTGCGTGGGGTTGGGGGAGGGAGGAGAATAAAAGCTTCAGCAGGCGCTGGGGAGGGGAGAGGGAAGGTGGGGGGTGTAAGAGTCAGGCAGGTCGCCAGCCGCAATTGCCGGGGAGGCACACCACAAAGCCTCGGGACGGGGGACGCACTGGCGTGCGCCTGTGGGACCGCGCTGGTAGCCCGGAGGCCCAACAGCCTAGCCTCTGCAGCTTCCAGCTCGATCAGCCCGTGCGAGTGCCCTCGCCAGTCGAGTCCTGCTTGTCTGCATACCAAGGCCAAGGTCCGCAGAGCAGCCCCATTGGAGCAGCGCGTCGTGGGGGGCCAGGGTGAAGGGAAAAAATCCTCGAGCCTGAGCGGTCCCTGCATTGCTGGCCTACTTGGCCGCTGCCCGCCCATTGCAGGCTTTGCGAGGGCGCGGTCAAAGTAAGGTTAAGCCATCAGGGATTTCAGTTATCGATAAACAGGGGCAGACGGCCCAAGTAAGCCAAGATTGGAATTTGTTGAGGCGCCAACGGCAGAAAAGCGATGCCACTCCGTAGACTGCAAACTATGCATATTCAGCAGCGCAACAACAAAAAAAAAAAAGTCAAAAAAATCTCTAAAAGAGAAAACCATAATTCTCAACGCTGGCATAGGAGGCGACATGCAAAACGGGCACCGTTTGAGCGGGCCCTGGGTTTCTGAGCGGGAGCTTTCATCCAGCGATTATCTCACCCTACAGCCTTGCGCCATACCCGCCCCCCCCCCCCCCCCAAGGCATCGGGCATTTGTGCTTACTTGCTTTTTTCTGGCTGAAGGGCTTGGTTTAAGCATGTCTTGTGTGGGCCACATAGACTAATGCGATCCAGCTCTTCTCAGCAGTCTTGGCTGTCAAATCAGCTGGTTCTGCTATGGTGGCACTATTGCTGAATGTAAAGGTTAAATTCAGGATTGAGCACATTTATGTACCCGATGCAGAAAATATAACCCGAGCGCAAGCAAGATCCTGTATCGAGACAAAGTACCCCCGTTCGCGGCACATCGTGTGTCTCTTCGTGCTCAGTTGCGCTCCATGCGTTTCAGCCGTGGCAATGGTCAGCACAGGGTGTTAGTCCTCGAAACGAAACAATTGCAGAGCGTTGATGTGGCTGCTCAACAAATTCTAACAAATTAGCTGATGCAGATATCCGTACAGCTTGCTATTTCTGGGCAGTCAAATACGAGCTTATCCCTGTTCAAATTCTGCAATGATCTATAAGTCCCGGAGTCTCCAACAAAAGCGCCTATCACAAATACAGTGCTGTCAACATTTCTGTATATAACCTTTATCTACTACAGTACGGTATTCCATATATTCCATATGTGGAGCATTAATTGCACGAATATATAGTTCACTCAAGGCGATAGTGATCTACAAAATTGGGAAAATAATAAGTGGTAGCCTCAACCCATCTTTCCATGTGAACCAAATCCAAAGCAAGGCATCCCCGCCTCACCTCACGACATGTGAAGGTTCCCCTCCGCTTATCCGAAATTCACATGTCAGAATCTTGCGACCGTGACTGATTCTGTTGACGACATAGAAACTTTCTCAATTGAATAAGATTGAAGAAGATGGCTCGAGCTTTACCTCGTGGTGGTTCTAAACGGGGTTGCCTATCCCTGCTCCGAAAATTGGCACCAAGCCAATCACGGCACCTGTCTTGCCATGCGCTTTTTTTTTTTTTGGTGTTGATAGCTTGTATGGTTATCTATCGCTAGGTGCCTCTCTACATAGGTAATGATACCCGCAAGTCGATCGTTCCAGAACGTCTGTCCATTAGACTACGAGACAAGGATTTGTTCTTCACCAGCTCAATTAACAAACTCAATGCCTAGCATCATGCTACAATACCCCGCAATCGCAATTAGCCCCGTACAAAAAATTACAATATACAACGTGGCCGCCTTCGGAGACGAAAATCTATTGTGACGATTTTTCGTTTCCAGTGGAATTGGCCCAGTAAACACGGACCAGAAAGCGAAAGAGGAGAGAGGATGCGGAGACCCCGGTCGATGGATGATATCGTAGCATAGCCATACTGGGATTAACTGATGGTAGGGGGAATTCCCTGGCCGTTGTCCTCAAGTAAGGCAGGATCCGTCTGCTCTCGCCTTAGAATATGTAAGTGCTAGGTGAGGTATCGTTGAGCGTACCGTTTTCATGCAGTTGTGATACCCAAAACAAGAAATAAAATTTCTATTCTCGCAATACGCTATCCACTATTTATTACCTAGAATGACGTTGAATGAACTAAGTAGCACGACTAGACTAGGTAGCAAGAAATCCACATGGAAGCCGAAAATGAAACTTTGTGGACTAACAAGCTTCAGAATCATACCCTCCGTTGCAAACCTATGTGCTGTGGTCATCAATGAGGCAGAAACAAATGTCGATATTACCTCCCGCTGAGCAGGCCTCAAGTGAGACAACATTCGTCAATACAACGCCAATTCGTGTGTGTATGATGGTCACCAGAACACTGTAGTTGCTACCCCCTTCGGTTATGAATTACAATATCTCCGCTGGTGCGATACGTAAATCTTGATCCGTGGTTTCTTTAATACACGTTTGAGACGAGTGGACCAAGTCCACAGCGCACGCGGAGTCCGGTATCTCCTCAGGCTGCCCATCGAAATTCGGAGCCGGTTAGAGCACTGATTTCGCCGCAAAATTACGCGCGCTACCGGGATATTGTACACTTTTCGGATACCACAACAAAAAATCACTATGAGTGCAAATGGCCCTCAAGTGGGCTCAAATTGAAGCCAGAGCATGGAAGAGTATGTTGATTTATCCTCCGCATATTTCCTAGGCTTATTTGTCGCACATAAGCAATGACTTATTTGGTACATACAAAATTCTATGCTGGACATGTTTTGAGCCACCATGTGTTAATGATTCTACCATGAGGCCTTATTGACCTCACTGTATACTCTGCTGCCTATTTCCGTGAAGTATAGGATGTTTGGTGGTGCTCAGGCTATTATATAGAGAATTGCACTGTCATACTGAAGCATATATCCTCACTTAAGCATATGCATAGCAATTCTAGGCTACTATGCCATGTAAAAGTATTGTGTGGAGAATCTCTAGGCTATAAAATAGAACCACATATATAATGGTATTTCCTAAACTGCTGGCAGCACCGGCTAACGGATTTAGATGGTATATGGCCACTTGAGTGGAGAGATTTGCAGGATGTAGTGAGAGGGCATATATACATCAGATATAGATGATAATAGGTGATGAGATAAGTAATAGCAGTAACGAGCACCATAGTTGCAAATACCATAGAGCTACATAGAGAG
Source organism: Kalaharituber pfeilii (assembly GCA_015179045.1). Classification (NCBI taxonomy): domain Eukaryota; kingdom Fungi; phylum Ascomycota; class Pezizomycetes; order Pezizales; family Pezizaceae; genus Kalaharituber; species Kalaharituber pfeilii. Next base: position 1,186,606 of record WHUZ01000007.1, on the reverse strand, counting down.
CTGGTGAGTATTCTTGGAATGCTTTATGCATAAAATTCACTCGATAGTACCCAATGGCTCAAATCCATCAGCTAGTGCTGCCAGCAGTTCGGGAAATACCTTATTATATATATGTTTCTAATTTATAGCCTAGAGATTCTCCGCACAATACTTTTACATGGTATAGTAGCCTAGAATTGCTATGCATATGCATAAGTGAAGATATATGCTTCAGTATGACAGTGCAATTCTCTACATAATAGCCTGAGCACCACCAAACATCCTATACTTCATGGAAATAGGCAGCAGAGTATACAGTGAGGTCAATAAGGCCTCAGGGTAGAATCATTAACACATGGCAGCTCAAACCTTGTCCAGCATAGGATTTTGTATGTACCAAATAAGTCATTGCTTATGTGCTACAAATATGCCTAGGAAATATGCGGAGGATAATTCAACATACTCTTCCATGCTCTGGCTTCAATTTGAGCCCACTTGAGGGCCATTTACACTCATAGTAATTTTCTCTTGCGGTATCCGGAAGTGCGCAATATCCCGGTAGCGTGCATTAACGCATGGAAATTCACCTTGGTACCAATGGCTCATACTCGGTGCATTCGTATGCTTTTTTTTTTTTTCTTATTTTCAAATTGTGACATCTTACCGAATGCATCGGTGCACGCCGAACAACACTACCGAACGGAAATATCAATACGTATATAACTGCATCTCATTTTTTTTTCCCATCAAAGGTTATATTATCTTTATCTCCACGAAACAAAACATCATTTCACTCATAACGCGGTGGCCATCCTCAATATCAGTTGACTCACACCCGCAGGAAATGTCACACGCCCAGCATATTCTCCGGAGATGTCTTCAGGAACACGTCGATTGATCGTGCAGAAACTTTATGTTTCGAGATACCGTGAGATCTTGCATTGGGCTGTCTGCATGTAAAGCCATTGAAGAGAGCATGGGAGAGCCAGAATGACACCTGGACTCAACTTATATGCAGGTAGTATTACTAGATTACGAATATAGGAGATTTGACCCCTTCTAGCTTACTCACACTATACCGTCCACAGAACAGCTTAAAACTGGTATACTGGTGTCCATTGTTCCATTAGCACCAACTTAGTTCACCTCAGCCATCTCACCTGTTCAATTGGGCGTGACCGCTGAGCAGAAGTTCCTTAGTTTCGGATCAAAAGGCTATAGGTACGTATTATATGACTCCTATTAACCCCCCTCCCCCCCCCAAAAAAAAAAAAAAAAAAAAAAAAATCCACGCCAACATCTTGACATATCAAATCAGATCCTTCTGCAAACCCTCCTTCCTGTTTCTATGCTGGTTGTCAGTTTGGAAACTCAAGATCCTAGAATGAACTGTACCTGATAGGGAAACATTAATTCACAACTCACATTTACTGTCTAGCCAGTTTCTACGCATGAAAGAACTTTTGCACATTTTGCTTTTCAAGCCGTTCAGGGTGCAGATTCTAGAATGCTTCCTCTATACAAAGTCCAAAAGAATAGCACCAGCCTCTGGACTTTCTCAAGGTTAGTTGTTTTTAAGAGAATCTTTTTTCACAGAGACATCACAGAACTTTGTTTCTGCTCTCCAAAACTATAGCCATAGACAAAGAAAGCAATGAAGACTTTTCCACTCTTCCTTCCTGGTTTACGAGACTACTTACTTTCACTTACTTGTTGTCAGTTTGCTCGATTCTGTGCGTGTGTGTATATGCAGGCCGGGATTATTGTCCATTAGAAAAGCACGATGACATGCTTCTGACCCTGCAGATGAAAATTATCTTATATCACCTTGAGACTAACATTGTTTACATCTCAGTAGTAACTGTTGGACCGGCCTGTGCATGGGTATTTATATCTGAAGTCCACCCTGGCGCACAGTTGCGAGGTGGGATGGGAGATTAGCGTTACCGTGCTTACCCTGAATTTAGCCTCCCAACCCTACAACCTCAACACTTCCGCATACACACTTGTTACCATGACAACCAAGCCACCTTAATTTCTGAAACACTCCGTCACAATACAGACCTGGATTAATAACAACTGTATGCATCATTTCCTTCTCCTATCCCTCCCCCACACTATTAACCCAAATTTCCTCCATCATCAATAGCCATCTCCGTATGACCCGACCAATATATCCTAGGGAATCCCCTCTTCCTTCCCCGGCTTTTGTCCTACATACAATCCCCCCTCCGTCTCCTCCACACATATATTATCTACTTCTCTCAACTCGAGCGCCGCCTCATCTCCCTGTGAATCTCGTGTCCTCACGGGAGAACTTCAGACCACTTCAGTAAGGCTAATAAAAATAAAATGGAAGCGACTGACTGTCAGAAATAACCTACAATCCTAGTCTCAAGCAGCACCTTCAAATTTTCGTTGTGTGCAGACCTTTCAACTAATGAAACCTGCAAGATACCGCGCCCTGTAATGGGAATTCTTGTCCCAGGGGTAAGGTTGACGATGTTTTGAAAGACCTCTTGTCGCATGGAGAATTAACAAATCGTTAATGATAATGTAAGTTTGAACAGGCCCTCAGTACGATTTGTGCGTACCGCTGCATAGATCTAGTATTTACAGACTCTTCGTCTAATACTTCGCCTCTCATAGATGCACCAGAGTCCTGGAGGTTACCAAAATCACCAGGAGGATGGTGCGCCATACTATCACTAGAAAAGGAAGTCTTTATTATCTACAGCAGGTCTAAAACAAAAACTGCAGCAGGGCATGGTTTACTCTCCCCTCGAGGATGAGGATTCCAATGGTTTACCCATTTATGAAGTAACGCCAATAGGTGGATTTAAGCAGAATTTGCGGAATAAGAGGCTTGGATGCATATCGGAGGTCTTGGCCTCACGCTCGAAAAAAGGAACATTTTCAGACAACCCTCAGTGACCCACCTGAGTCTCCTGCATTTCGAGTGGTGGTGATACCCGTACTTCAGAAGCTTCTATAGCACGTGATTCACTAGACATCCTGCACTTTTGAATCGTCGATAAAATCGGTTAAGCTAAATCGTTCTCAACGTTCAGAACTTCAATCGAGGTTGTGGTGACAAGATGTGAAAATGGGTGATTTTGAGGTATCTGGCCAGCGCTTTCAAAACGAGGTATGCACGTTGTGCCCCTACATCAACAATGCAAAAAAGACCTTGCAAAAAGATCCCGCACTGCTTGCTAAATCGACCTAATAATACAATCCGGAGATGAATAATTGTGAACTTCTCAACCACCTACATCGTCTCCCAATTACCGACTAACGACATGATGTAGCCTACAACTACAGGATCTGAGGAAGGCTGAAAGTTGAGTTGAAACCACGTCTATCTCAAACAGGGATTACAGGGATTACAGAACAATACTGGAAAACCCGAACTGTACAATTTATTACTTACTCAGAAAATGACTTCATCTGCCACAAATCCCCAGGAGGGCTGAAGAAGCAGTAAATGCCAAGTTCGTCATGAAAAAGCGCCGGTACGTCATAACGGGAGGTCAAGCCATTGCGGGGGTAAGGAGATAGGCGACCTAAGGACCCCAAGCGGCACTATGCACAATAGGATGCAGAAATTCAACTGTTTTCAAGGATGAGTATGAAGCTTCAAAAGAAACCAGCATCACTTCCAGGCAACGATAGCGCTTCGAGTTGCGCACGCCAGATAGAGGCTACTCCCGGCTCCTCTATCCAAGTCGCTGCAGAACTTAGATCTGCTGGCGGATGCATGCCACCAGTGTCGAGCGCGTGTTCATCGGACAATGTTGCAGATAAAGAGTACTTACAGTGAAGAAAGACGGGGGGGTACAAGTATATCTCTAATAGGACTTTGGAGGGTACGCCAACTGCATTGAAATCAAGCCACTGTGTCTTGCCGCCGACCAAGAAGCGTTGGGTGTCAATGGGAATAATAATACTCGCTGGTTCGGGAAGTATTGGAAAGCTGCATAAATCGGACGCGCTATTTCCCTTTTGGAATAGTACAAATCTGTTATGCAGCGTTCCAATACTTTCCGAACCAGCGAGTACTTGGATATAGTCTTGTGCGGTGGGAGGGATCAAGAGGAAAGTTCACAGAGGGGAAGAACACGAAAAGTAAGAGGAGAGAAATAAGGATAGAGATGTAAGAAGAGAACCAGTTTACTATATCTTTGAGAACACGACGGAACAGCTGTAAGACCTGACAGGCAAAATGAAAAACCCAGTAATACCATGACCCTCAACGTCGACGATGATGATGATGATCTCTTCTGAGGCCCCCCCTTGTCCCCTCAAGAAATACCCTTACCTTCCCGATACCCCTGCCCTTTTTAGTAGTTATGATATCATACCCCCCCAGGCCTTCGCCCACCGTTGCACTTGAAATGCCAAGATTCCCACAGTGCCCAAGTCGCTACGGCGCACACGTGATTGATGTATTTATTTTATTTTTCACGTTGCGACGCTAGTAGGTAGCGGCTGGGCACGAGACTACCTTGATTGAAGAAGCTTTCCTATCCAGTGGTAGATGTGTACAAGGCCTCCAAGGAAACCATGGTTAGGGTAATTGGAATTTTATTAAGACTATTCACCAGGTTCCTGATAAATTCTATGGAAGATTTCCACATATTCCCCAGGTTTCGTAATAGGCATTGCCCTCTCAATCTCTACATCCACTGTAAACCCGGTAAAACGCCTCCTTCCCTTTAACGTCAGACATATTTCACCAAAGCTATTAGAAACTAAGTACAAATACAGTCAGACCTTGCTATAATGAATACATAAAATTCAGCCCTTTGATTTCACTATATGGTGGTGTTCATCAAGAAGGGACCAGGTGTAACACTGGCTTGCTCGCTGACTAATACACCAAAATACCTTGCCCCCAGCGTTCTGACCCCCCTTTTGCAATTTCTCTTGACAATTCAGCGCCGCCGCAGACGGAGTATCTCTACAGCAAAACTGCTTTTTGACAGCGGATAACTTGAGTTAGGTATCTGAGAGTAAGTATATCCTAACCTATAGCATTTTCTAGCTCTAAAAAATATAAACATTAATGTAGTGATACGATAGTATTGGAGCCGCAGTACTGAAAATCAAAATGGGTTGTCTGAGCAGGAAAAGAAGAGCTTGCTTGCTTGCTTCTCAAGCTGCTGCAAGCAAGGCGAAAAGGAGAGCGGTTATGCATACAGTGGAAGTAAATACCCTCGAGCTAGTTACAGTAGAGGTGGATATTTCCAGACCGCTTGTGTATAGCAAAAGTGAAGAGTCTTTAGTGGATGAGTCTGAGTGGGAATCAGAGGAGAAGCAGGAGGAACAACATGAGCAGGATATTCAGAACTTGAGTATGATGGTGGAAGTTTATAATGAGCTGATGAAGAATACAATCAATGTGGACTTCTCTCCTGTTAAGTTCAAATATCAGAGTGGAGTTCAGGTGTCTCACCAGACAGTATGGCGGCATAACCATACTCAGCAAGATTTACGAATCTCAGCTGCCGGGATGTTGACCATTGTTTTGCTCAGCAGCGGCACCTCATAGAGTGGTTAAGTAGGTAGATCATTTCTGTATATAGTAATTTTTCATTTTCCACTAGTACTAATTCCGCAATTTTTGGCTGTCTTGGCATGTAACTCGTCAGGTGCCCCCCATATAAACTATAAAATTTTTGATCTCATATTTCTCAATGCCACAATTTTTTTTTTTTAATTTGGACTCCGAAGGGTTGTAGAGCAGACAAAATAGTACATATTTACGGGTTTTAAATTTTAATCAGATGTGGTCAGGTAATGAAATATAATTTCTCGTTGAAGTCAATAATCTTGGTCGACAGGGGTCCCTTCTTGATGAACACCACCATAGCAAGGTTTTCAGTATAGAAAATTGTGGGAAATTAGTCATATAGTCTTGGCAGCTGAGTTCGTGAGTCTTGCTGAGCCTCGCTACTAATTAAGACTTAGTAGTAATGGAAATAGCCACATTAAGAAATCAATTCGAATGGGACGGTGGTGGTAGTGATGATTAGGAATGGAAATAGAAATGTAAGGAGCAGTGATAGTGGGAGAAAAATATAAATCAAAAGTAAATCAACAGCATAGTGGCCCGTAAAAGGTCTTGGGGATTAGGCTTGCATGATACACTTGCCCCAATATTGCCCGATTCCCAAGACTTTTCACGGGTCACTGTAGATTGACATCCGTGGTCAGAGCTCTAACAGTCGAGATATCTACTAGCCAGCGGCGATAATTATACCAGCAATATACCCGGAAGCAACAGACACTCACAACTTGGTTTAAACCAACCTCTAGTGCGTAGCGACATCGTTGTTGTTTTCTGGGCTGCTCAAGAATCACTGGCGCGCAGGAGGCAAGGCAGTAGCAGGGGGTTTCTATGGATTTCATGAGCATACTTTTCATTATAGCAAGAACAATTTGTATGTAGATAAAAATAACTTCCTCTAGATTTTTTTTCATTACACTATTTGGTGTGATTTCATTATAGCAAGGTCAAATTGTATGGGGATGGAAATCCGAGAGCGTGGTGTGTTCATTATAGCAAGGTTTTCACTATAGCGAGGTTCATTATAGCAAGGTCTGACTGTAGTTACAGTGCTCAAATGTAAATATTCAGGCACTAAGCACGGAATATCCCTTGGGTGGTCGAGACGTGCATGAACTCTGTCCCGGAAGTTAACCGTTTTTATCCCTGTTCATGCCGATCAGACATATCGGGTTGCAACTTCAAAGCCAGTTCAAGTCCATGATTTTGCAACTACAGAACAGTACATTGTACGAACTCACTGCATTATTGTCATGAATTATGCTAACTACATGAGTTCTAATTGTGAGTCCAATAGAAATAATCAAAACCGAAGTTATTTTTTTATGTACATAGCGGTATATTATATATGGCATCAATATAGAAAGCTTGAGAAGTTGAAGCAGAACCTGAAGGACAGGAGAGATGATGGATTGCTAAAAATCTACAAACAAGATACCTGTAACAAATTTCTGGCACAGCTATATTTTTTCAAATTGCATACGTACTGTACTGAATTCTCTGTGGGCAGATGGATTACAAACGTTGCATTTTGATATCGCACAGTCCGCATCTTGGCGTCTCTTGGCGTACCGTCAGAATTCATGCATGTCTCGACCACCAAGGGATACGCAGTGAATAGTTTTAGGGAAACGTAAAACAAAAAAGAGGAGTGAACATGCAAGCAAAAATGAAGAGTTCGGCCGGTTGGGCGGAAATTGTTCAACTTCGAATGAAAATGAGGAGTTCCAGTGATGTGCAATTGCTACGGGGGGGGGGGGGGGGGGGGCACCTGCTGCGAGGAGATGGGGGTGCTGCTGTGAGGAGGGGGGCTGCTGCTGCGGGCGAAGAACAGCTGCTCATATTGTAAGTAAAAAATCAATATAAAATGAAGTGAGAGGTTCAACCCGTAGCTGCTAGCCTAGGAAGGGCCTTTGTGGTGGTGGTTGAGAGAAGAGTCAAGTGCATAGGAGTAGCCTCTGATGCAAGAACACGGATGCTGACACACGGCTAGCAGTTACGAATAATAATATCATAATAGAAACATCACCGTAACACCTCAACATTGCCATTCCATTGATTAAATAATAAAATTTGGAATTTTTTTTTTTTTATAAAAAAATACTCTCCGTAGTATAAATCAAGGCGCGCCGTTATTCCCGCTCCTCAATAAAGCCAGCTAATTCTTTTCTCTCTCTCCATGATTACTGTATGATACATGCTTTATTAGGGATAGGAATGTGTGCTCACTTAATAACTACTTCATACTCTATGGCCTTTGGACAGTACTCAATGTTACAAAGCCGCTGTCGCAGCCGTGGCGCCGATGTCACGTGCCTCGAACCAAAGCCTGGCCGCAATCCTCACCACTCTAGACTGCTTGCAACACTCAAGCTTCTGGGGCCATTCTCCCGTAGGCTTTTTGTTCCCGCCAAGTGCATTCGAGTGTGATATTCGTCCCCCAGGTCATCCACTGCCAGTCCCGGACTTCCGCTCCAAAGTCCTGTACGTCTTTGTGAGCGTCGGAAAGCTCTGCTGAGAGAACTCATGGTTGGTACTCAATGATAAAACATAATGCTGGCTGCCCGAGCGTGCCTGAGAAGTAGAACAGGTTGCTGTTCAGTCCCCGTGAATTCAGCAAGTCAGTCTTCAGTAGTCTGGTCGATATAATGTGACATCAGACAGACTGGCCATGTAGCTCGCGCACTCTGTCCTTGCGTGTGTTCCATCTCAGCGGTGCTGAAAGGTTGTAAGGATCCCCTCCACGTTCCACCAAAGCAAACTTGCAGCTAATCCTTGCGCCCGGAACGCTCTATATGCTAAACCGCACTGTACAGGCGTTCCAGCAGACAAAGAAAGCGAGCTGACAGTTGGCAGTTGGCCGGTTTGCGCACATGAGATCAGTTTGCCCTCCTCCTCCACCTCCCCGCCCCCCTTCTGCAGCAAGTTTGTCACCATATGCTACTTTCCTCTTGAGCTGATATCTCGCACTGCAATCAGCTGGCTGGGCGGTCCTTGATTGGCTCGACATGGGTCGTATGGGTGCAGTCTGGTTCGTAAATATGCGGCCGGGCAGTTAACCACAGAGCAGGGAATACGAGACGTGACGGGGTTTTCTCGATGCAGGCTAAAGAATGTATGCGTCTGGTCGATGCGGGTATGAAGCTTTCTGTGAATGCTTTGCTGCCCCGGCCAGTGAGAGGACGGCAGCTAAGCGGCACCTTTCCTTATTCCTCGGCTACCCAATCCCGCCCGCGATAGGCGTTCCTGAGGTGAGGCGAGTTTGTACTCATACACCACATACACGCCCCCACCTTCGCTACCCCACCACCCCCATTCACCTGCTGTCCGCCCTCTCTTCCCTCTCTCTATCTTATATTTTCACCGCAAGGGCAAGTATACAGGCCCACCTCTCTCTATCCGCCCATCTTCAACTCAGCAGAGATTGACTCTCGCTCCCTGCACCCTGGCCCTCCAGCCCAGTCCCATTTTAATTTCAATCCCTGCGCTCAGCCAACCACACACATTCGCACAGCACTGGACCCCTGTCCAGTCGCGAGAAGTTCAGAACACCAAAAACGGGGAGCTAAACTTGTCTCTCTGCACTGACCTGGCTGGCTAGGAGGACATGGGGAGGAAGAGCCTACCTTCGCTGAACTGACTAAATTGCATCACAGACAGCCGCACTGGCCAGGCTCTAGGCAGCAGACGAAATTGCTAATCAAGGGTCTGGGTCTTTATTTGCGTTGATAGGTTTGACAGTGGCCCCTCTTTCAACTTTTTTTTGCTGAGCCGGACGACTCTCTCACCATACAAACTTTGCTGGGGATCAGGATCACGAGGCCTTGTGAGAGTCTGGATAGCTGCAGGAGGTAAGTGCTCTTGCTCAGATTGCATTCTGATATCTGGCTCCGACGGACCACTCGCAGCACATAGCTACAACCGGCCTCATTATCGCTACTGGATGGAGAAGTGAGAGGCGACAACCAGCAGAGATACCTACTATACACCACCGACATCGCACTTCCCTCTGGGGCCGATTCGACGAAGTTGAGTTTCATTGGCGGATTTTGGTACCTGAGGTTCGTCATCCATCTACAGTCATTCAGTACGGAATCTAGGCTCTTGCGACACCCAAGACTTGTGCTTCGTATTTCGGCACACATTTGAGACCTGCAGCACAGCCGCCGGAAGCAAGCCGAAGCTTTGTCATACATCAAACGGATTGGGAATATCAGCTTCATATCGGACGGAAGGAAGAGCGCAAGCTGAATAGAGTGAGCTGTTTGTGATACGACCTGGGAAAACACAACCTATATCATATAACCTTTGAGCGCTAGTTTGGAATACACCCCCAGCATCTGTATGGTGCTGATTTTGCGACCATCTCTCGGATATCGCATACACTAATTCACACTCAACCCCACATTCACACTTCGATATGAGCTCTCCACCACGACAGCCATGGCCTGCCCACCGGCCCTCCCCCTCGCCAATCCACGCCGCCTGGTCCCCACAACACCAGAACCATCGCGCGCTCTTCACTCCCGCTTCGTCAAATTACTCCTCTCCGAGTCAATCTCCCACACGCAGCTCAACCACGTCCTCGCGGTACACTAGCCGGATCCGATCGCTCGTGAGCTCAGACCCGCTACTGTCTCGGCTTACCCCTACGACAATCCATCGGCTTGCAGGCGATGAGAAGATGGGATTTTCTCCTGGAGAGCGGGAGGTCGGCATTCGCGCTGCTGAGGCGGGAACCCGAATTGGACACTGGGTGCGTGAGGTTGAGGGATGGTCGAAAGGATGGGATCTTGCTCAACAGCAGCAACGGGAGCGACTTGCGCGACTCGGAAAAGGCACAGGGCAGCCTGGCGGCGAAGGCTTCCTGCAGCCACCCAAGAAGCGAAGAAAGAGAGCCGAGCAACATCAAGGCAACGGAAATGGGACCGGAAAAGGCATGGCAACAACAGGGCCCACATACGACCTCGCTGGGTGGACATTTGACGAAAATTTAAGACAAGGGTCCGTGCATAGGAGTTTATTCGGTGACAGCCCGGAGCACTCGCCTACTACGTCACTTTCGCCGTCGCGCACTGGGTCGTGGGGGGTAGCCAGCTACACGACGCCCGTGCCCAAGCGAGGGTCAATATCGGCACTCCAGATGCCGTCACCGAGTTCGCCGCTTCTGTCGCTGCGCCCATCGAGTGGAAGATCGTCGTCGGCGGGAATGTTCGGAGAAATTGGGACACCATCACCACAAAAGAGAAATTTCCCACCGAGTAGGCTGAGTACGATATCGCAACCAGAGGACGTGGAGGAGGAGAATTCACCAAAGTCACCTGGTGCTTCTGTGTCTGGAGAGGAGGAAGTTCAGGAAGGCGACAATGAACAGGAAATTGATGGGGAAGACGACGAAGAATTCTGGGGCTGTCTGCCCTCCGCAACTGTTCTCAGATACGAGGAGCGCATCGAAGAAATCCGATGCCAAATCGAAGACCTCGACATTGAGGGTTTGAAATCTGCTGTGCTATCCTACCGTCCACTACGGTACCCCCTCAGCGATCCCTCTGCCGTAATCGCAGCCACAACCCTACAACTCCTGCCTCCGCTCGCGCGACTCACGAACCTCCTTTCCCTCTGGGCCGTGCGCATCGCAGTGCTGAAAATCGTCCCGTTGTTCCGTAAGTGGCTATACGACTCCGAAGCAGCGCTGAAAGAAGCCTTCAAGCGGATCGACACGGCCCCACCCCCAGGAAAAAGTATGTCGTTCTACGAGCTAGGAGGGAGCAAGGAATTCGGTGAGGAAGAATATCACCTACTTATGGAGGCCTTGGACTCGAAGATCGTGACGGCGGGGAGGATCATGGATATGATGCTTGACGCATTAGACGGGAGGGAGGACACGTTGCCGGACGACTGGATTACGAGAATGGAGGCACTGGAGGAGGGATACTCGAATTGGGTTGTCGATGGGGAAAGACTGGTGCTGGAGACAAGATTGAGTAGGTGGGAGAAGGAGGATAGGGAGGAGCATAGGAGAAGGATGGCACGACGGGATAGTCTGATGTGGGAGAGAGAGAAGGTACGAGAGGAGGCAAAGGTGGAAGAGGAGAGGGCACTTGAGGTGGTCCGGATGGCAGAAGAACGGGTCGACGGATTACGAGGTGTCTTTGACGGCGCAGAGAGGGCAGTAGAGGAGGTTGGCGAGGGAGTCGACGAAGGCGAGAACGAAGACCACGACGCTGAGCTGTCCGAGGGTACAAGCGAACGCGGGCCAGATGAGCAAGGAGGACAGGAGGAAACGCTGCTTGAGAGGATCGAGAGGGTCGCGGGTATCAAAAGAGTAAGCACCACATTCGACGATGCCGCCGCTGCTCCTTCTTATGCTGGGGAACTGGACAATGACAATGATATTGGCGAGAAAGGAGACGACACAGACGCAGACGTCTATCGAACGGCCGCTGGTACCCCGCGCGGTCGAGCGGCTTCGGCATACAGAGGGAGGGGGTACGTTGGGCCGATGATGATTCCGGGCAAGAAGGGGTATGGGTTCGGGAGAGGAAGTGAGGCGGAGGAGGAAGATGGAAGCACGCTTGGGGGAGACAAGGAAACGATTTCGTCGGCGACGTCATCTGCGCGCGAAAGGGTATTTTTGGCCGAGGAAGCGGAGGAGCAAGAGCGGAGACGGCTGTTTGAGCAGAGGGCGGAAGAAATAAGGCGTGCTGCGGAGCAGGCGCGAATTGAGGAGGAGCGGGAGGCCCTGGAAGCGGTGCGTCAGGCCGAGAAGGAACGGCTTGCGGAGGAGGAACGCATCCGCGAGGAAGCGCGGATCAGGGTAGAGATAGATGAGAGGGAAAAGGCGAGATTGGCGCTGATCGCTGGAGAAAAGATCCGGGAGAGGGTCGCGAAGGTGGAGGAGGCGGTGCGGCGGGCGAGAGAGGAGGAGATTGAGGCACAGAGGAAATTGAAGGCAGCAGTAGAAGCAGAAAGGAGAGCAAGATATGGGGAGAGTGGGAGTGGGGCTGCGACGCCGAGACCTGGATCCCCTGTGGAGGGTGGAGCTGGTTGGTTGCCGAGGCCACCGATTCAGGAGGCCTTGTCGAGGTCGCCGACGCAGAGAGATGGGGCAAGGACCCCTGTGTCTGCGGTGGAAGGAGGGATGTCATTCGGAAAGTTGTTTCGGGCTATCGGATCGCTTGCGTTGGGAGGGACGACAATTAAGGGAATACAGCAAGATCAGGGCAAGGGACTGGCGAATGAGAATGACAGGTCTCGGCTGATTAGTATTGACATGGGCAGCGATCATAGTGACGAGGATGAGGATGAAGTTGAGGGTCATGTCGACAGCGAGTTGTCTGAGCGCATTAGGAAGATGCCTACAGCAGCTACCACATCACCAAAGGCGCAGGTCTCAGGGTTACAGCCTACAGAGGTACAGGAGGGCGAGGGCGGGCACCTTGACGAAGATGACTCTGGATCAGACTACGAGAGGGATTTTGTAGATGCTCCTACTCCGGCACGCGCTGTTACCCCTCCACCATTACAGGCACCGGCATCCCAAAATGATACACATACCATCACCACAATCACCACCCAAGAGCCATCACTCAAGCAAGAAACCAGTATCCATCAAGAGCAACTACTACCATCACCATCATCTTCCCAGATTACCGTTCTGCCTCTTGCTTCGTCTCTCTCATGCGACGTGAGGAGGACGTACGGCGACAAATTTGAACATGAAGAAGTTCTTCAACCCGCTGACAGTACTCCGTACAGTACTCCGATTCAACCTCCCCAAACACCAACTCATATACCCGCCTCTGCGGGACGAGAGGAATCCTCCCCATCACCATCGCCACCAATAGTGCTCCAAGAAACCAAACATGATACAGAATCTCAAGCGCAAGAGCAAGCTCCAGCAGTACTAGTGCAATATGTTTCTTCGCCATCATCACAGTCAACATCAAACTATTCTCCCCCTCCTTCAGCACATAGTAATGATGGATCCGAGTCCGCCCTTGTCCCACATACCACCCCTGTCTCTGTTCTTTCTACAGAACCAAATTTACATACACCTCTCCCAGCTTCTGCCATCATCACCGAGGAAGCCACTTCAATACCACAGAATCTACAACAGCAACAGCAACAGTTATCAAAGCAACGCCAATCCTCAACTCCGCCCTCCCTCCCACAACTGCAACCACAATCACAACTCACCACTATCATTCACGCCCCCACGATCCCATCCACCCAAGCCGATGTTGAGCAGCAACGCAAAGCAGTTCAGCGAGCGGCCCTTGAAGCTGAAATCCTCGAAGCACAGCGCAAATGGGATGAGGAGATCCTGGCGGCGGTGATGAAAGCTGCGGAGGAGGATAAACAGAAGCAAAGAGAAGAGAAAGAGAAGTGGCAGAGGGAGGGGGAGATAAGGGGATTTGAAGAAGTTCGACTTGCAGAAGAAGCAAAGGCTGCTGAGGAACAGAAACATGTGGAAGAAGCTCGGATCGCAGAAGAGAAGCGCCTGGTGGAGGAAAGACGACTTGTAGAGGAAAGAAGGCTGGAGGAGGAACGAATGTTGGTAGAGGTGGCTCGAATTGTAGAGAGCCAAAGACTTGCAGAAAAAGCTCGACTGGCTGAAGAGTCAAGGCTTGCTGAAGAAGCCAGAATCGTGGAGGAGGCTAGAATTGAGGAAGAGAAGAGACTGGAGGAGGCAAGGCTTGTGGAGGAGGCGCGAATCGCAGAGGTTAAGCGGCTTGCAGAAGAGGCGAGGCGTGCGGAGGAGGCCAGGGTCGCCGAAGAGCAAGAGCTTGCGGAAGAAGCTCGCATCACAGAGGAGAAGAGACTTCAAGAGGAGAGGAGATTTGCGGAGGAGGCAAGACTAGCTGAAGAGGCTAGGATCGCAGAGGGGCGGAGATTGGAGGAAGAGAGAGTCGCAGAAGAAGCCCGACTTGCTGAAGAAAGGCGTCTCGCGGAGGAGAACAGACTTGCGGAGGAAAGGAGGTGGGCTGAAGAGGCGAGACTGGTGGAAGAGGCCCGCCTTGCCGTAATCGCACAGGTGGAGGCAGGGGAGGAGGCGAGACTTGCCGAAGAGGCTAGGATTGCGCAGGAAAAGCGACTTGCAGAGGAAGCTCGACTTGCAGAGGAGGCGAAACTGGCGAAGAAGAGACGTGAAGAAGAGAGACTTATTGAGGAGGCCAGATTAGCAGAGGAGAAACAGTTGGCAGAAGAGGAGGCACGGCGAGTGGAGGAGGCAAGGCTAGCGGAGGAGGCAAAGCTGGCAGAGGAAGCAAGGTTGGCTGAAGAGGCAAGGCTGGCAAAGGAAGCCCGCATCGCGGAAGGAAAGAGGCTCGCGGAGGAAGAAGCGAGACGTATAGAAGAAGCACGACTTGCCGAGCTCGCCAGGACAAAAGCAGAGGAAGAGGCCCGTCTGGCAGATGAAGCTCGGGTTGCTGAGGGGAGAAGGCGTGAAAAGGAAAATCTTGCTGAGAGAGCTCGAATTTCTGAGGAGAAGCGGTTGGCAGAGGAAGAGTCAAGGCGTGCGGAGGAGGCAAGGATTGCAGAGGAGAAAAGACTTGAGGAAGAGAGAAGACTTGCTGAGGAGGCAAGGATTGCAGAGGAGAAGAGACTTGAGGAAGAGAGAAGACTTGCTGAGGAGGCAAGGATTGCAGAGGAGAAGAGACTTGAGGAAGAGAGAAGACTTGCTGAGGAGGCAAGGATTGCAGAGGAGAAGAGACTTGAGGAAGAGAGAAAACTTGCTGAGGAGGCGCGGCTTGCTGAGGAAGCTAGGTTGGTTGAAGAAGTACGACTTGCCGCTTTGGCGAAAGTAAAAGCAGAGGAAGAGGTGTGGATCGCAGAGGATGCAAGGCTTGAAGAAGCGGAGGAGGCACGTATCGCTGAAGAAGTCAGGAAAGCTGTTGAGGAAGAACAGAGAGAAAATTCCCGCGGTATCGAGCTTCGAGAATTAGAACGACGCAGACTTGAAGCCGAAGCCGAAGCCGAAGCCGAAGAGCAGGTTCAGGAGCACCAAGGGCAGCCAGAGGTGAAGGTCGTGGACTGGGAAGAAGCGGAAAGACTTAGGCAGTTGGAGGATAAGACTAGAATTGCCCATCTCGCTAAGTTAGCTCTGCTAGAGGATGAAAGGATAAAAGTGGATGATGCAAGGGTCAGGGCACTCGACGAACAGCAACGGCAGATGGATCTACGGTTGATATCGCGGGTTTCTCCTCAATCCTTGGGGAGAGAACCTCCCTCTGATGATGAAGATGCGAATGGTGCATCTGACTATGGATCTGTATATTCTAGAACCCCTTCAGTAACGGTATTGAGCCTGGAGATTGAGATGACGCCAGGAGCATCTACAGTTCACTCTGCTCAAGGTGACGACGAAGACGATGTCCAAATTGTGCACACTATTGTCAAGAAAGCTGCGGATTCTGGGGACACAGATAGCATATCAGGACGAACAGAAGATGACGCAGACTCGGTACTTCATCGAAGCATTGAAGATAAAGATTTGGGAGATAATAGTTTCACATCCGAGGATCTCCATAGGGAGGATGAGGATGCAGCCTTCGACAGGAGCGTCGAATATAGACCTAAAGACTCTGCCAGCAGCAGCTTTGTAGACGAAGATGCAAGTTATGAATCGGACGACAGCGCATATACGGAGAAAAAAACGGTGCTCAACGTTCATACTAGGAAAGGACCAACTTTCGACTCCAATGTCCTGTCAACCGCATCCTCTGTTCCCGTTTCAGATTCAGATTCAGAGTTAGAGTATAGGCCTAGATCAGCTAATTCGGCTTTAAGATCAGCAGCCCACCTTGGGAAACCGTTTGACCTCGACAAAATTCCAGAATCACCTTCTACCATCCGTGAAACGCCAAAGAAGATAGCTCCAGCACTGCCACTTGAGGAACTTGCAGCTGCGCAGAGTGAAATTACCCAAACGAGCAGTAATCTTGAGGATGATATCAAAGTTGCTCTTCAGGGATCCATCGAGTCTCTTGTCAAACTCAGAAGGGTCTCCCAAGTTCCCAGCTATGATTTGGGGTCACATACGCTTCGGAAGAGTCGGTCACCGTCAAGATCGCCAAATAGATCACCCGTCAACATGGAATTTGACATCCCGGAACCGTTCCCCGAGGAAGAGCCAGAGCCTGCTCATGCACTTCGTTCTCCTGTTGAGGTATGTTTAATATCTAGCGTGTTAGTGAGATCTACGCTAATTTTTTGGCACAGTTAACTCCACTTACTAGATTGGAACCTCCTTCAGATCTTCCATACAATGGTGAGCAAGAGATAGTAAGGCGGCAGCGACGGAGTTCCATCAAAGCCCTTGTCGACGAAGGAAGTAAGTACCTTCCACTGGGCAGTGATAATAATTCAAGAGCGTCATCAATATCAATCCCTGTTCCTGGTTCCAATAGACCAAAAGCTGGCAGCATAGCCCCAAGTGATCTGGAAGATGAACAATGGCCACCGGATGAACATTCTCGATCATCCTCGCCGGTGCCGTTTAGAGATCTGAAGATTGAAACCCAGCACCTGCAACCAGATGATTCGGGACCGGAAGCAAAACGAGCAGAGTCTAAGCCAGGCAAGGGCTATCTCCGGCTTCCAGAAACACCTACATTGAAGCTTCCGGGAAAGACATTAGATGAACACCTTAACGAGAAGATCAATAATATCTTGACATCACTTCCTTCAAGGGTCAAACTAACAGCTCAGAACCTGAAAAAGCTTCAGGAAGATACTCCGGTAAAGAGGAATCTTTCCTTTGCAAAGGGGACGGATTCTATGTCGGTCACACATATACCAGGGCCAAAATCAGTCACGTCAAATGTCTCAACAGGATCCAGTATCCCGTATTCTCGTGGGGTCACGCAGAGACAATACTCTGGTCAGTTTAGCGCATCCGAGACCAAGTTGTATCATCTGCATCGTGAGGGACAAGCTCCAATAAAGCTTCTTGTTCGTTTAGTCGGTCCTAATGGAGAGCGAGTCATGGTGAGGATTGGTGGTGGTTGGGCGGATTTAGCTGAGTACCTGAAAGAGTATGCCCTGCATCACGGATCGGGAAGGCGATCAGTATCGAATACGGCCGCGTCAATTGAGATTCAAGATCTGGCCAACAATACGACTTCAAGAACTTTGCATCCATCTTCATCAACTGGTAGAAATACTCAGAGGAGTGTAAGCGTTACGTTGGGGAGTCCTACAGCGAGCGTGGCAGGAAGCAGGCCATCTTCGCCACTGCTGCCAACTGGGCCGAAAGGAAATAGGAGCTTCAGCTCTCTTTCACCTCCGACTGGGCCAAAAGCAGGTCGACCAGAATCGCCGCAGCCTACATTGAGAACGACTTCCGTTACGATGAGAGGTGGGTATAATGGAGGTGTTCCAAGGCCTGGATCAAGCCTGAGCTCAACACGGCCCGGATCAAGCTTAAGCAACACGCGACCTGGATCGAGCTTGAGCAATACGCGGCCCGGAACAAGTCTTGGGCACTCACACTCACGTCCGCCACCATCAGGTCCAGCCGCGTCAAAAGCTCCGCCAAAGGCGCCGGCTGGCCCAGCGGCCGCACCAAAAGCTCCAGCTGGGACTCCAGTAGCTTCGGCAGCCGCACCAAACGCCCCAGCTGGGACTCCAGTAGCTTCGGCAGCCGCACCAAAAGCCCCAGCTGCGGTTCCAGTAGCTCCGGCAGTGCCAGCAGTTCCGACAGCTCCGGCAGCGTCAGCAGCTCCGGCAGCGCCAGCAGCACCAAAGGCGGTAACAGGTCTCGCTGCTTCGAGGTATGCTCATACTACAACACTCTCCACCGTGCCAAAAGGGCCAGCTGGCCCACGAACACCTACAGGACCGCGACAAGAACTACGGCAAGAAGTACGGCAAGAACTAACTCCACCCACTGGTCCTCGCAACGCCAGCCGTCCTGCCTCCTCCCAGGGTAACTACCGGACGCCACCTCAAACTCGTCCTCCCTCTTCTCATCGTTCTGGGTCGTATGGAAATAACTTAACGCCGTCTCCAAATGCGCCAACTGGTCCCAGCGGCGGTTTCGGCGGACGACCACACTCTCGCCTCTCGTTCTCGTCGACAGGCGGAGACAGAGATACGCTGGCGCCCGCTGCTCCACTTGGCCTCGCAGGGCCCAAAGCAAAGGAACTCGAGATATCGCCGGAAAAGCAGGCGTGGGTGGATGGGATGTTGGGGGAGGTTAGGAAGGCGAGTGCGGGGAGGGGAACAGGCGGAGCGGCATATGGCTCTGCGGTCGGCGACGAGGAAGAGGAGGACGGAGCGGGGAAGCAGCAGATGCATAGGAATAGATTCGGGTATGGTGGAGGACAGGGGTGGAGTGGGGATGGTGGAGCTGGGGCCGGAGCTGGAGCAGGTAGGGGCGGTACGAGGGTGTCAACTGGAACCGGACCTGAGACTGGAGCTGGGGCTGGAGGCAGGGGTGCAGGTAGGGGCAGTACCAGGCAGCCGAGTGGGGCCATTGGGGAGATTAATAAGGTGGGGTATACGAGGAGGGTATATGTCAAGAGACAGAGTTTTACTTGAAGGGATGAGGATGTTAGTGGCTTTTATGATCAGAGGTATGGGAGGAAGGAAGGAAAGAGAGATGGTGAGATGGAGGTGGGGATCATTAATCGGAGGGTAGGCATCGAACTTTGGTTACGATATATATGATATCTTTGGGTTTTAGATGTGTTTTCTTCTCTTTTTCTTGCTCAATTTTAGCGGCCCATGATGGTTTTCATTTTGTCGAGGGTTTTTCCTTTTTGACGGTGTGGGGTTGGTTTGGGTTCTATAGTACGTTGTCCTTTTTCCCTTAATGTCAAATATTGGAGGGGTTTTATATATCAAGCTTGTATTCTTTTTCTGTTGTACCTTTTTTGCCTAGAAACTTTATTTTTTTCAAACCTCTTTTTACAGTACCATGCTCTTGTGTTCTCGGTTTTCTGACAATTTGGGGAGAGAGGGTTTTATACAAAAAAAAGAAGGCATTTTTATCGGGGGAAAGTTGGTGGGTATATGGTATATAAGATGGGATATAGTATACATACATATGACTGTAGGTTTCTTTGTGGGAATTGGTACGGAAATGACGACTTCGTGATAATATCTGTGGTTGTTGTCTGGGCTCTTGTTTGATTTTTCATATTTGATTTGTTTATATACAGAGTTTTGATGGGGAGGAGGTCTGGCCAGTAATAATGAGGTAGGTATTATTCTTCTCAGAGTGTATTCATGTTATGCCTGGTTCGAGACTGACGTTATGTTAGTTTATGAGCTTACAGCCATGATATGATGATGAATGGTAAACGGGAATATTTCACGAATTCGGTTGAAAGTTTTTCTAGTTTGTTTTGCTTTGTTTGGTTTTGTTGCATGAACCATTTGCGTGACATGTTTGGCGAGCAGCTTATTTCAAAAATTGCTTTCCGCGGCATAGTGACCGCATGGCGACATATGCGCATGGCAGGCTGGATAGTGACATATGCACATGGGGGCTGCATGGCGATGCGACAGAAGCTTCTGGTGCATGGGCCAACAGGAGCTTCCAGTATGCGAACCACAAGTATTTTAAGTCCCAGCTTAGACTCGAGTGAGAGATCATCATCAATATATTTTACTCTCTCTCACTAGGCTTCGTCCTCTAGGCTTAGGCTTCGTCCTACAGTGACCCTGTTTGCTCTGTACGGTTTGGGGCTACCCGTCACATGTTCGCACCAAAATCTGAACATCATCTCCACTGATCCCATTTACACAAAGGAACCAATAATCATATCACCAAACTTTGTAGCGGTATACCTCACAATACGGGACACTCTGAAAATATCAAGTAGCACTTTCATTCCAATTCCCACTTAGTTTTATATACCATCCCACCCCCTCCGGCCTCTCCCTCCTTTTCCACCAATTCTGAACCTCACACCACAGCTCAAAACTATGAATCATGAATCAAAACCAATCTAGTCCTATCCATTCCCCTTTCACCTGGGGACGAGGCTACCTTTCACCAACCTTCGCTCCACATAAATACCTACTTTAACAACGCAAACAAAAACTAAAATAACCACAAAAAAAAAAAAAAAAAAAAAAAAAAAAAAAAAAAAGGGTATATACTTATACATAAAACCAACACTTTCCTCAAAAATAAAAATTTCTGCAGCCCCCCATGTGACACCACTCAATCCGGCTACCTTAGGAACCTATATATTAGTGCCTTTTTTGCCTTTTGCGACCCAAGGTAAGATGGGATTGGGATGAAAAGGGGAGAAAAGAGAAAAGTAAACTTTCAAATACGTACAGAAGAAAGAAAATAGGGAAAGAGGGAAAGAGGGAAAGAGGGAAAAAAAGGAATTGGAATGGGATCACGAGAGTATGAAAGTAATAAACGGTATCCTCATTTCCACCCCTCTCCCGAAACCACCCACACCACAAGAAAAAAAAATTGGCCACAGGCCCACTAACGACAGCCTATCACACAAGAGGACACGAGACTCACAATCAAAATACAAAGTAGACAAATGCAACGCCAAGCTGGACGACCTCAGATCCCAGCATATTTACTCCTTATGAAAAAAAGAAACGTTGGGGAATCATATGAAAACAAAAGCAAGAAAGTCAAGTTGAAAAAAGAATTCCACAGCGTAAAGCTAAACATCAAAATTGTGCCCCATTAACCTAAACGTAAGAATTCAGAGGATATATATCACAGGTGTTTTGTTTCATTTAAAAAGGTGCTCCCCAATGTGATGCTGATTGATAAAATAGGGATGCTGTAGTTAAAAATATGTACCGTGAATAGATGAACCGATGACTGAAAGCCGAAACTCTCCGTTCGCTGTGAAGAACCAGAAAATGATTACGGTCACTCGCCCGCCCCACTCCGATTTATGCTCCTGTTGCGACTTTAGAACATGAAATCCCTCATCAAAGCCCCAGTGGAAGGTGGGGGTGGCGGTTTATTATTCCGGCTATGATAATTGTGCGCAGTTGCCAGTTTCTGCAATGTTGCCTCATCATTAAAATCGTGCGTGAATTCCGAAATGCTTCCGGGCCTTGAAATCCCTGATCCTCCGGCCCCAACCGCAGTCATAGCGGAGAGGTAGCCCGACCCTGAAGGGATACTCCTCATGGAGAAATCGCTGATGCTATGCCTTTTACTCCTTGGTGATGCACATGTCAACTGATTTTGCCCATAGGCGAACCCAGATAGAGACCCAACAACACTTGCCGCTCCTCCACCAGTGACGCTAGATGCCGTTGCACTGTAGGCGCCGATGCTGCTATCACTATTGCGCCGCGATGGGGAGTATTGAGAGTGGATGCTGCTGCTTCGTCGCCGGGTCTCCTCTGAAAGGACAAGACTATTGCGAGGACTATTCATAGCACTGCCTAATTCATCATCAGGGTGCATGACACCAGTGGAGACAAACTCCAAAGCACGAAGTGTCGGAGTTGGAATGCGCTTCGGAATATCCATATCCTTAGTAGAAATACTTTCATTCATAGAAACCAGACTATTCTTCCTGATGTCCGCTTTTTCATTGCCACTCTGGCTCTCTATCTCCTTCATGAGAGCCTCGAAACGTGCGATTGAGCTTGCGGTTGCACTATCCATAGGAATTGGAATAGGATAACTGGAAAAGTACCGATCCAGGATTGTCTCCCTTCTGGTTTCCTGTTTACTCTCTACTGGCGCAGAAGACCCAGTAACTCGACTATCCAGCTCTTGTGGGTCAATATCTTCAGAGTTTGTCGCAATATGTAGTGTCCTTCGGCCACGTTGCCCATGCGCACTGTCATCCACTCTAGGAGAGGGCAGTTCTGATACAGAACTACTCGATACACTTCTTCGATCTGAAGGTACATTATCAAGGTCACTACTGCATTTCGATCGCAAGGAAGGACTAAGCAAGGCAGTGTTTGGCTCCCCGTTAACAAAGAAAAGGGATGTGGATGTTTGGAGGGTTTCTGGAAACGTTGATTCTATTGGGGTGATAGGGGTGATAGCACTTTGGGACATCGAACAAGCGCTCAAGTAAAACTGTATCTCCCTTGCCCATTGTTGCAGTGTATCCGGACTTTCAGGACTCGGCCTGAAAAATAAAGCTTGTGGTGCTACTTTCGATGCATAGGGGTTATCATGACTTCGACGTCGGAAAGTTCGTGGTGAAGAGACCTGAATGATCTCAGGTTTAAGGTGTATGATCAAAGTTGGCAAAATGACTTGCTTCTTTTGCTTGATACCGAGGTCCCCGACATAGCACGAGGCAATTTCTTGGATCCTGGAGGAAAGACAGTGAGAATTGGATCGAAGAAGACGTCAACGCAACTACTTACGAA
Organism: Kalaharituber pfeilii; assembly: GCA_015179045.1. Classification (NCBI taxonomy): domain Eukaryota; kingdom Fungi; phylum Ascomycota; class Pezizomycetes; order Pezizales; family Pezizaceae; genus Kalaharituber; species Kalaharituber pfeilii. Next base: position 1,163,715 of record WHUZ01000007.1, on the reverse strand, counting down.
TGTCGCGCGACAGGCTCCGTATCATGCTAAACTTTGTCAACCCAATGTTCTCCCATTCTCAAGCAAAAGTGCCTAGTACTGACCTTTGCTTTGTATATGGATAAGAAATAGCTCGACCGAATTTCCTGAGGACTAAGAGATGAACGGTTATCGATATACGCAAGCGAATAGGAATTCCGGACTGTAGCAGATGTCGGTCGTGCAGGCGACACTGGGTATGGTCGTTGGCCATCACGACCAAATACGACGTAACGAATCTGCAGATCGTAAATTAGTATTCACGATCAAAATCTCTCGAGAACAAAATCCGTACCTTCCAAGCGCCCCTACCACCAATGAGGTTCCGCTCTGGCGGAACTTGGAGCCAACCTTCCATCTTGTCGTATTAACTCAAGTCGTCTTTTCTCTACGGGTAAAGGATCCGCTAGGGAAGGGAGGTTGAAAGATATAGCTGGTGAATTTGCAAGTAGGACGGGATGAGAAGGCGTAAAGGATAATAAAGAGGAAGGCAGTTGAGGGATGAAGAATGTAGGCCGCACGGGATGGGGCTATTCGCCACTGACATAAAGACAGGCCTGGAAGGAGGCAAGGAAAAACTTAGACAGTTGTCCAGTGATATCCTCGAGGAGGGCATAAAGCAATGCGGTCCATGCTAGAGGCACGTTTCCCCACACGTAGCAAGGGGTAGGGCAGCCCCGTTGGGAGAGGGAGAGGGGGGGGTGCAATCGATCCTCGACTGTGGACTGCGACAATGCGTCAATTGGGGGTGGGCTGGCTGTGGCCCACGGCAGAAATCCTGCCAGAGTTCCTTTCACTTCTGCTTCTTCTACTCCTTCATTTCAAGTTCATCTTCCCTCCAACCTGTATTCTCCGGTTTCCACCTCAGTTGTTTTCCACCTCTACGCAGATGGCCAGAACCGGATGGAGCACAGCTGTTGGCAGGGGAGGGGTAAGTGAGCAGGCCTGGGGTGGATGTGGAGGGGTGTGAGGGGTCAGAGGAACAGCTGCTCGTCCCATGAATGAGTGGGGACGCATTAAGCACTTGCAGGGGCGATGCGTGCTTTCGTACGCAGGATTTGCAGTCGGTTCTGCCGGGACGGAGGCAACCATGCAAAAGATGTATTACCTGCAGCGCGAGAGGGGGGCAAACAAGATGACGGCGCTGTTGGGCAAGAAAAATTCCGCCGATGCGAACTGTAGCCTGCAGCATATCGCGTATTCCATTCGCGCCGTCGCGAGAACGAAGACCTCAGGAGGAGGTAGAGCCACATAGCTGAATGGTGGAGACACGCTTGAAGCTTCTCAATTCTCGCATGATGCCCACGCAAATACACGCTCCGAATAATAGATAGAGTGTAGCACAGCGCAGGCATGCTCGAGCAACATAAGCAAGTACTTGTAGTACTGGCACCCTAGACGTTCGTATGATAGCGCCCTTGTAACGCACCTGTGACACCGCCAAAAGTCGGCCTGACTTGCAAGAGCTGGCTGTGAGTCGCGATATGAGTATTTCCGGCTGCAACCTTGCAAGGGCCACAACGTGCCACCAGTTCGCACTCACTTGCTCGATTTGTTCACATTTCTGAAGCCATATATTGCAGGCGGACTGGGCGCCGTAACTCACAGGCTCGCTACATCAACACTTTTGCACCTTTGCCAGTGAATGCCGGTATGTACCGTTGGCATCGAACTAGGGCGCCACTGGTAGCAGCCGATGTTCATGTTTGTTGCCTATATCATCCGGAGTTGTTATATGTCCATCCATATCACCCAAGCACCTAAATTCTCCGTGCGCTTGAGCGGTAATTGCGTTGTTCAACAACAGCCTTTCCTAAGTTATAGCCGGTTTATCCCATATTCGAGACCCTCCTCCTACAAGTGCTGCGAAGTGGCAACGACTACTAATACTAATACTCTATATGTGGGGGTATATATATGTGTGTTGCACATAAGTCTGATATTGCATCCTCTGACGTTCACTTCAGAAATTGTAGGAAGAATTCTAGGTGATATTCCGAAATGCAAAGTGCCGGTAAATGTTTGCGTTTGAGGCTGTGAAAATAGAGACTTCGGCCTCCCCGACAACGGTACATCCGTGATTTTCGCTTACTATAAGTTATTCGCAGCAGTTGTCATCAGGTAAGTACAGGGCGGGGGCCAGGTAACACTTACCGCCTTTTGCCGTGCCTAGTTCTTCACTGCACGGCTGTGTCACGACACGTATTCAAGTTCACAGTCTCGCGAATACCACGAGAGGCGAGTGCATTAGAATTCTTAACCAGATGCATTGAAACTGTGCCCGCACCAAATCCACACAGGCTCCCGGGCCAGATTTCGCTGCGGAGCATAAGAATGAGCAAGAGGATGCAGCTCTGTTCTCGCCTCCTGATTCAAACCTAAAGTAGGGGGTACTTAAGCCAAGGTACCACTGAGGGATCCAATCGCTAGCATTCGGAATCTATGTTCATGGATATCATAGCAGTAAATGTGCCTCCTTTGACTGCCAGTACTCCATTTGTGTGGACCCCTGCAAGTGTAAAGCCAAGTGCAGCTTACCAAGCTGAGTTTGTACAGTACTGACGTACTGACTCGGGATGCAGAATGGGATTCCTCGCCGTTCATCTTGTTTCCTGGCATCAACTGTTCTCGAAGCCCAATACCTGATTTCTACATCTCCGCGAGCTGAGCATCCTCACGTGCAGGGATGATGCTGACTTCAATGACATCTCGTGCGGCCACAGGTGATCGCTCTACCCCCTCTCCCCGCGAAGTTGATCCTCCTATTTCGCGGGATTGGATAGCATAGGCTCCACTCAATCGCACTAGTAGAATAAGACCTTTCCGGAAACATCTCGCATTACCATTGGTTACTCTATGCATATAGTCAGACTAGCTACTCTATTGAAGCGCCAGGGCGGCTTGACATAGCCCTTGGGGTTCGTGGCTTCGCCCTCTAAAATATTATATTTATATGGCAAACTCAACGCTTTAATGGTTTGAACTCAATCTTGTACTAGTAGTAGTACCGAAGTTATCAGAGAAAATACGCCAACCAAACTAGGCAGGAACCGTGAGGTACCTCTTTTAACCCTGCGAGAGTTGTTAGTAAGTAAAATTTGAATTACCACCACTAAACGCCCTATGATACACATCACCGCAATATACGCGCAAGTCAAAGAGCTGTAATATAGCAAGAGTTCAGGAGCAATGTAAAAGCTATTATGAAGCTCATGGTTCTTGATTCAGATGCAGACTCCAACTTAGATTTAGAGGAATTGGCCAGAGATATGCTTCTTATGTCGATAAAATGTTCCAGGGTGAATGGACGCGTAAAGAAGACATAAATATGAATAGGATATGTGTGCATTATTTGTGGTTGTAGATGCGCGCTGAAGGTAGATGCGAATTGAGATGTGTATATGCGGATGCTACATTTACCAGTCGATTTTCACCTGGTAAAAGAACAAAGAACTTATGCTGGTAAGTTGCGCCACCATCCAATGGGCCAATGAACGACGGGGCCAAGGCACTAAAAGCGCCTCAGTTAAAGTATAGTCAGTAAAGTGTGGTAATCATTCTCAATAGAGACCTTCCACAACGCCGTCTAGAACCTGCGAAAACGCCACTTGACCAGGGTGCAATTAATGATGCCTCACCAATTACTAGTAAAATATGTATTCGGACATAGCGCATAAGTGCATTGGTACCCCTGTCCGAATACATATTTTACTGGCTAGTAGTAGGAGAAGCAAATTGAAATTATCAGTATGTAATACAAATTCTTTATTGGATTTTATTGTTTCATCTTGGAGGCATCTTTTGGCATTTGATAATGTCCCATTAAATCCAGAAAAGCTGATGCAATATGCAAATGCTATACATCAGAAGGATAATTGTCCCTTAACTACATGTTGAAGTTTTATTGATGGAACTCTTCGAGGAGATAGCAAAGACTTGTACAATGTCAACATACAGAGTCTGGCACGAGGACACAACCTACTGGACGTAATGCAAACACTGCTTGAAGTATTATGCAGTAGTACATTTGTCGCATCAGAATTTGTTGCATTAATGCTAAGATATTGGCTTAGCAAGACGGTTTTTAACCCCTGCAGGCCCTGATCTCTCGTTCGCCAATGCATCTTGTGCATTTCTTAAAGAACTCCTGGTATGAAGGTAAAGTAGAGACTTTCAGCTATCAATAGATACCTTTAACAAATCCGAGTGTTCACTATATTATAGTAGTTCAAGGTTCTAGACCTAGAAACGGGGGGTTTCCGTTTACTTCCAGACGGGCGCTTGGCATGGCTGCAGGGTTCTCGCGCCGTCTGACGGCGTTGCGGAAGGTCTCTAATTATCTAGTGAGAACCACTATTGTAGTCTCATGAGATTACTTGGACTGAGATTCTCTAGCCGTTTCATCGTTTGCGTTACATAAATCTGCCTTATGGTTATGCATTAATTACAGTGTTTGCAAAGAACTCGTTAGTAGGAAGTGGCTCTCTTATTATTGTCGTTCTGTTACCGCTAACGTTTCCAGGTCAAATCGTGACGTGTTCTCTGCAATTTTCGTTCTCGTTCCCAGCCTGGGAGTCTTTAACTGTGCTCGGCAATCTTACCAAGATTTATTCAGTGCACCTTGTCCATAGTACTGAACAAAATAAGCAAGAAGCGGTGAGTGCAGAGTTCTTGGTATGTATATTATGCATATGTGGGAAGAACTCAACCCTACTATGGCTTCAAAGCTAACATGCTTGAGGCTGGAGCGGCCGTTCAGAGACGTTGATAGTAGTGGTAGTAGAAGACTTCAGATAGAGAGTCTGCAGGTACATGAATATGGAGGAAACCCCGTTACGAGACTCGAGGAACCCATGCTTCTAATAGCTTCAATACAGGTGACCCTGGCTATAATGAAACTCTTAATAGTGAAATCCTGGCTATCATATAGTGAAGTAATGGGGGGGATCGGTTGCGCACGCAGCTAAAACGCCCTGGCTATAGTGAAAAGAAGCGCTATAGAAAATGAAGAACTCTTCAGGGCTAATTAATTCAGCTACATGTAAAATTTACTTGGTATAGTCCTCAGTACTGCCTTATGTCATCGGCTTAGCAGAGTGGTAATTTAATTCAAGATATCTCAATACAAAAAAGAAAAGAAAAAAACTTTTAGTGCATCTGACTGCTTCAATATCATAGGCATTGCAGATAATGTCATTAGCTTGCCATCAGGATTAGGAAATAATTTGCATAAGTCTGCGGAAGTCATCTCTCTTGGGCATTGTCCCACTTCCTGGCGAGCATGACATATCTTCTATTTCTTAGAGCTGGGCATCCAAAGCGGTGTCGAGAAGACATAATATTGGCAGTTTGGTAAGGAACTGAATTCACACTTGAGAACTGAATATCATACACTGAAAATTTCCGCATTTGACAATTTTTTTTTCACCCGCTGCCTACCTTGGAGGCTAGCACGTAAACTGGGCTATAGTAGAGGGATTTTGCAACATGCGGGTAAAGTTGCTAGAGTAATCAAGCAAAGTTGCCGTAGCAACGAAGTGTTTGTGGCGCAGTTAAGAGCTTAATCACCAGCTGGTTAAATCATTTTTTTATATTGCGCTTCCGTCTATAGTATGTTCAGACATTCCTCTATCATTAGAATCAATGAAAATGGCTTCTCAAGCAAGTCGTGAAGCAAGAAATGCCAGCCAAACTCCACCTCTTAACCACTCGAAATGTACCCGCCAGATTGAACACTAAGGTTGTACCAAGAATTTTACCCAAGTCGCAATCCCAAGTCGCTTGTATTGCTGTTACGGATTTTTGCGCTTAATAATCATGCTTTGTAATTACTCTAGCAACTTTACCCGCATGTTGCAAAATCCCTCTATCATAGTGAAGAAAACTGGTGGCCTTCATATAGCCAGGGTGGCCTGTAGTAGGAAACCCTGGCAACTATCATGCGTCCAGACAGCTCGAAGCTGATTTGATTAACCCATCTTGTGTTGATTGGTTGTGAAGTGTCAAACAGACTCTTCAGATGAACAATGTCTATTATCAGTCAAGCACCACAAACAAGTACTACTAGTACCCAGCACTGGTCACGAGACTAGCCTAGCTCCTTGAGTAATTGTATCAGTCTGCTCGTACGTACGTAAGGTGTAAAGTACGATATCATGTGGACTTTATGTACTAAGTCCGTAAAGTAACTGGCTCTGGGGAGCGGGATGCAGTCTGATTAGAGGGATCAAGCAGTCAGGATCAGAAAATGAATCCTGGAAGCTTGCGCACTCGCAGACGCAGTTCCGCCATGTGAGACTCGCATGGCAGCCATCTGGTTGGTGGCGGCTTCAACGCTTCTTTTTCCTCTTCTGACTAGAAAATCCAGCCGTGCATTTCGGTCAATGCAGGTACAGTCATGCTCGCTCCAGGATGAGGCAAACTAGGTTAGGTATGTAAGAAGTACCTAAACTATCACACTTATCTTGCACTTGCCCCGCGACAGCCAGAGTTTTGTGCCCTCACCTCAAGTGGCATCCAGCCTTGGATGTGCACAGCTGGTTAAAGTGAGGTACTCTAGTTTGACCGTGAGGCGTACGGTTCGATATACTGAAGCGGGGGTCTCCAACAGCAGTGGGAGCTACTTTCTGCCGGCTCCAGCGACTTCAGCGGCGCCCTTACAAGGTCTCAGTTGTTAAGCAATGCATAGATGCTTATGCTGCTACTGGAAACTTGAAGTTCGACGGCTTCAGTCAGGGTTCTAGGTAGATGAAGTGGCGCTCTTTTTCAGCTCCCAGCTTCAGTCGCCGATAATTGCGCATTGTTCGCTGAGACGTACTGTACCGCAGAACGCCTACAGCTCGTTCCGATCTTAGACTATCCCAACGCACTTGTGTAACGAGATACCAGTCACGAATGAATTACTCCTCTATCCAATTATACCTTAATCACTATACCCGTTGGCCATGTTCTGATTGGACTGGGGCAATATTTGCGGCTGCATTCTTACATGCAGATGCGCACGTGCACTTTGGTCTCAGGTCTTTCCTTGCTGCATGCATGTTGTGCTACCGCACTCAACCTTGGTACTGTCACACAGGAGGCGATAGCGAATGATGGTAGGTATTTAGGCAGTCATGACCGCTTGGACGGCTTGACGCACGACAACTATGACGAGATCTTGTGACGCCAAGTGGCAGCCTTGTAGACTTGGCAGGAAAAACTTTAGTTTCTTATCGATAGTAGCATTGATCTAGCAGCAAGAAAATTTACTGGAGAACGCAATCTCACTGCAAACAGGTTCAAACGTTGCAGCTTCCCTTCAATCCATCCAAATCCCTCAACCTGCAGTTTCAATTGCATCTCCGTGGCTTGCAGGTTCCTTGCAGTTGCCCGTACCAACAGCTCCCACGGACCGGTCGCTGCTTACGCTATGTTGAACGCTATCAGGCGGGCCTCATCGCTGTCCTTATCGGCAAACTCCAGCAGATATGTTTGTATATTCTGCCAAAGACATCCATTGACAGTTGCAAGCGAACTAGGCCTTGCCCGTAGCTTCAGCTCCAATGCATCGACCTCTACTCCTGTGCAGCCATCCGCTGAGCTCATCAAGGAGATTCGGACGGAGATTGAAGCACATAGGCAAGCGTTATTGAAGAAGAAGAAGGGTTTACAGAACGCTGTGAAGGAGAAGCTCAAGAAGGAACAGGTGAAAGTGAAGAAGGAGGATGTGCCGAAAGCGCCCAAAGCTAAGAAGAAAGCTACTGTCAGAGTATGAATGAAACCTCCGCAATACGCTCTTGTTCAAAGGCCCCGCTGATGAGCATGTAGCCCAAAGGTATACCAATTGACCAGGCAGGTCAATCTCTGTCTGAGGCACTGAGGATTCGTGCAAACCTGCGCACTCTCAATTCCAGCACAGTCGAACTTGAACGTAAGTTCCTACCTTGATAAACTGAATATGCGTTGACGAAATCAGCTATACCTGTGTTGGGACAGCCTACAGTACCTGCTCTTTCCCATGACCTAGACAGAGTCTTGTTTAAGTCAGTGATCTTTCCAGTCTTTGCAGGATTCATGTTTGAAATTACTAACCACAAGCACAGTCCCGGTGTATACTTCCTTCAAGATCCAAGGTCCAAAGTCTACAACTTCGACCCCTACCTTCAAAAACTCATGCCGGTCCATGAGTTCCAATTCGAGGCTCTCTCCGAGTACATTACTTCCTCTCGGGATACCAGGCTTGAAACTCTAGCAAAGAAAATGGGAAAGAGATACGTTGGGTCTACTTCCAGCATGACATCAATCCTTGGCCACTTCCATTACCTTCTATCGTGTTGGAGACCAATCAACCCGGCTGTCATTTCCAAGAGTTTTCAGGTTCCGTGGACAAGCTTCACTGCCTTGCAGCGAGCCCCACAGGCCATTTTCCTGAGGTGGAAGGATGGTGTGTATGCAATTGACGCTGATAAGGAATTCGACAAGGAAAGCGTTTTGACTTTCCTTGGAAAGTCTATGGAGAAGCTTCTCACGCTCCCACCGGAAGTCTTTGAGAAGTACAGAAGAACAAACGAACCAAAGATCATCGAGGAGGAGACCAAGAGGGCGATAGATACGTATCACTACTCCACTCTTGGTGATATCTTGATGCGTTCCCAGCTTGATGCACACGATTCACGTCTCCCAGGGACTGGCATGTTTGATCTTAAGACTAGGGCTGTTGTCTCTGTCCGCATGGATGTCGATAACTTCCATCTTGGCTCTGGGTACCAAATCAAGGGCCGATTTGGTGAATGGGAGTCATTCGAGCGTGAATACTTTGACATGATTCGCGCTGCGTTCTTGAAATACTCTCTTCAGGTTCGCATGGGTCGTATGGATGGTATCTTTGTGGCGTTCCATAATACCGAGAGGATTTTTGGCTTCCAGTATATCTCTCTTGAGGAAATGGATGCTGCTATCCATCAGGGTTGGCACTCTGGTATCGGTGATAGGGAGTTCAAATTGAGTATCCAGCTTCTGAACGATATCCTTAATCAGGCTACCGAGAAGTACCCGGAACGTGTAAGTGGTTCGTCTCCTGCTCACGATGATATCACTAAGTTTTACGATATACCACTAGTCCCTCCGTATCCATGTCGAGACCAGAGAAACCCAAACACCATTGATGTACATCTTCATCGAGCCCATGACTGAAGAAGAAATTTGGAACATCCAGGAATCCAAGAAGACCGACATTGCTCAGTTCCTGAAGGAGCTAGGCAACAAGAAGCAACAATATCTTAGAAGTTTGGATGAGCATGAGGCGAAAGTGGAGGCCTTATTAGAAGCTTCTAAGAAGGAGCTCGAGGCCGATGAGGCGGAAACCGAGTCTGGTGAAAGCGAGGCTATATCTGAACCCGAGGTGGAGGCGAAAGCCGAAGGTGAAGCAGAGAAGTCCAGCGAGTCCGAATCCGAGTCCGAATCTGAGGCCGAGCCCCGCTCTATCGATAACGAAGAACCAGACGACGCATGGGCTGAGCAAATGGCAAAGCAACTCCAGCCCGAAACTACACGCGATCTCCTCGCGTTCTCACTTAAGATCAAGTCATTTGTTAACGGCAAGTTGGTCCTCCGTCCCGACTGCCTCAAACCGTCCGACTCGTGGGAGGTCCAGTACGAGCTCGAGGAGATTGAGGGTCCACGTGCTTGGACCACCTACAAGGCTTGTCAGCAGCGGCGGCAGAACTGGAGGGACACGAGACGGGAGTACGATGAGACTACACCAGCTGGGGAGGTCCGTGATCTCTATTTAAGGAATTTGAGAGAGCTATCGAAGCGGGGAAGGGCGTACATTAAGGAGGTTGAGAAGAAGACAAAGGACGCAGTTGTGCATGTTTGGAAGCCCAAGGCCGCTTCCTCTGGGCCAACGACTACTATGCCGCGTGACTCCTCCTCCGCTACCGCGCCCCCTGAAGTATCAATGGCGTCCTGCGCAGCCACGACCGCTGAAGCTTCGAAGTAAACTTGATCATGTAATGATATGTTTAACGTTACGAATTTAGGCATAGTTTTCAAGGCAACAAGACTGGGATCAAAAGTAAATCCTGTTTGTAACTCTTTTCTATTTTCTTTTTAATCCTACCCTCAACATTTTACTACTCTATCATCCTTTTACATTCTTTTCCATTTTCAGGATTTTTGCTGCAAGTTATATTCTTAATTATTTTCATTGCGTCCTGTGTAATAGACATTGTTTTCGCTTTCTTTTTTCCTCTTTATACCTCTGCGATTACCATGGTCAAATATCTATCCCTCATAGCGTATATCAAGAGTGAAAAAAAAAAAAAAAAAAAAAAAAAAAAAGCGATTTATCTCGGTTTACTTCCTTTGCCGTTCCCGCGAGTGTGTAAGATCTTAGTTGACACCTTAACTTGGGGGGAAAAAGAAAGAGGATGATTTAGCAGACGGGAAGAAATTTTAAGCCGGTAGAGACATCATCGGCACTGGCATATTTGCTTCATCTTCACTTATACAAAGATTTTCAATGTACATATGTAACATACACAAGTAACTGTACAAAGTACTTTATCGGGGGGGCAACTGGCGGGACGAAGTTAAGGGAGGAATGGTTGGGCAAGCAGTTTGCATAAAGGACATTAATACCTTTCAAAATATGATATTGTGAACATGCACACATAGTTTACGGCGCTCGAAGTACAGGAGGAACTGCCGAGTTTCGGCAGCGATACGACGTTCTCGTTCACTTTGATAAAGTGTTGGGAAATCTGAGTGGGAGTTTGGTAAGTTATGTTAGCTATATTTGGCCTCAGCAGAATCACAACCAGTGAATAGAGTCTGGTTGCATTTCAAGGAGCAAAATTTGGGTTTAAAGAATTGAGGGTCTAAATAATTAGCCTCTAACCCAATTCCTAAAACTCACTTAGTCAGCGTCTAGTTACAAGATTAGGTCTAAATTGCCCTTCGCCACATAAGATCCATTCACAGTCTGCACCAAATTTTCCGTGCGCAAACTGTACTCGTACTTTTGAGACTCTATGTGCAGAATAAATACGAGATGCACCACAGAATATGCCACTTTTACCTTAGTAACTCACACCATAGATGTATTACCACCCACACGGTGATGTCCCAATAGTCAAACGGAAACAAATACTTGACTCTGGGATAGATGGTAGTTTACATATGGTGTTTTGGTATAATCTATATCCATATGGACTGTAATGTAGTATACATCTCAATTCGGTGAAGAGAGTCAGACAGAATCGAATCATGACATGTGAAATCTTTGTGATTTTGAGTGGTTGAATGTTGATTGGGGAGAAAGATAATTGGTGGCACGTTGGGGGCTTATGTTTGGGGACGAAGACTAGTCAGAGAGAAACAGGAGAAGGGGGGATTTGCGGCTTGGATTTGTGCCAGTTTGTTGGAAGGCTTTATCGTTACCCTGAACCGTTTCGTTGGACTTCAAATGAGGTAGGTATCTTCAAATATACTTAAGGTAGCCCATGTTTTACGAGTATTAGTACACCCTCCATCCGTACTTGCAGTTTACTACCCTCAATCTTCTGAAGGTAATCATCTAATCTTATAACCATACACACAGATATGTCAAAAGCGATTATGATTTGAAACTACTATTCATTTAGGAGAATTAAAAAGAAAACATGCAGGATGTATGTCTCACCCCATTCTCCCGCGACACCTCCATCTCACAAGCTGACATTCTATGATGTCCATTCAAGTCCCCATTCCTACTGCCATCCATGGCTCTCGTCCAGCTTCCACCTCTCTATCTCCTCCAGCCAGGCAGATATCTCTTCACCACATTGTACAGAAGGAAAATCTCCCTCATCCTCAAGCATATAAGTACCCCGTCTGTCAAAGGCTTCCACCATGTCCGAAACATCCTGCTCGTCCTCCCCCAAGTAATAAAATACCTCATTAATTTCTATATACAATATATATACCCACTTGATTTCTCCATCTCTAACACGGAGGAGTCCGTAATCAAAGTCGCTCGTATCCTCACGCTGGCAAACTATTTTTTTAAGCTTGCCCTCCTTGTGTTTACTAAGAATGTTCGGATCGAAGAAAGGGTACCAGCCACGCTTCCACTCATTTGACAAGGTCAAGGGTTGGTTAGGGTTGATATATAGAGCAAACCCATGACTGACGTAGTATATGTTACGCAGCAATGGTCTTGGATTTCCTGGAATTTTCCTTCGGAAGAGAAGTTCATGATACGTTGCTTATTCTAAGGGATACCGTCCTATGCTTAAGGGTTTTTGACGATATCTGCAGCCTCGACTTCCAATGTGATACACTTACCTGCAGTGTCCTAACGGCGATGAAGTCCATTTAGAATTAGAGGTTTCATGATCATGATCTTGATCTTTATTGGGACCACCACAATCATATTGTTGGCTATTAGAACCCGAGGTTGGATTGGTAAAGGAACCATCTTACTTTTCTGGATTATGCATATCTTGCATATTTCCACATGATATCCAAAAAGGCCTTCATTTCTCGCCGAAGCTGTTCCAATTGGGAGGCACGGTAGATGGGACCAATTTGGGGATACGTGGCCGGTGCCAGATTCAATATTGCTTGACCAGACGCACATGGAGTGCTTGCCTTCATTGAATTAGAAGATGTTGAGAAAGCATGGGAATACACGGGAGATGCAATCCATCCCTGCGCTTTGATAAAGATTCGTGTGTTTCGGCACAATTCCTCCATGGATTTGAAATAGGGTGTTCCAGCCGATGAGGGAATATCCCGGCTACTTCTGACTGATTGCAATAATGAATTACTTCTCTCCTGTCTGAAAGGCCATAGATTGAGGGATGTGCCACCGAGGATGGCATTAAGAAATGTGCTCTCCCAGGCTGGTAAAAGATAAAAATTACAGATACATTTTCTCTAAACGCTCCTCTGAATGCCAAGGGGGTATCATCGTAACGAAAAGTCTATGTGGACCCTTGCAAAGTTCGATTACCTATTGTTCGTCTACAGGATAACTCGTCATTACAGTAGAAAGAATTGCAGTAGCCTCCTAGACTGACCACAAATTCACATTGACACCTTGGATTCATAGAATTTGTAGTGAATTTGGAAGTTAAAATGGAATGTTGTATAAGGAAAAGGGGAAGAAGTGATGGATCATCTGTTGAGTTCTGGATCTTCCAGCTGGGAAGCTTTGAAGAGTAGTTCTTGGAGAGCCAATGACAAGCAAAAAAAACGTCAAGCCATGCATTTAGCTCAAATGTAAAGATACTGAAGCTTTAATGAGAAAGCCTTGAGCAACAAAGATGAAAGAAACTTCAGGGATGAGAATAGTTGGAGGAAGTGGACTGTGGGAGCTATCTGTGTGGAAGGTAGTGGAAACGAAAGAGGACTGTTCATATAATTTGTGTTAATGTGTAAGTTTCTCTCTACTGGCTACAGATCATATCTATATCTATCTATCTATACTGTACTTCTATCATATATATACTGAGCAGCGTACCTCCATTACTAAACACCTTGGCGGCAGCAACGCCAGATTCCGCCCCTACACCAGACTTCCCCTCACAATATATCGATCCCAGAGCGAAGCGAGTGGGGGATCCCACCTCACCTCCGGTCGGGAGGCGGGGCACTGCTAGTATTTACGTACTGCAGTGCAAGGCGAAAATACCGTTTTGGCTCTAGTCTGGTGCAAATGCTAGGGTGTCAGTAGCAGTAGTTGTACTAACAAGACAATACAACAAAAGCTGTCCTCGGTGCCCACGGTGCAGAGCATGCCACAGCGACGTCTCTATTCCATTACCGTGTAAGATGATTCAATAGCGCAGTCTATTTACCGATGCTAGAGTTTTTGTACAGTAGCTGCTGCTAAGAGAGCTATTGGTATGGGCTGAGACTAGGTACTATCATATTTCCTACTTCTACTCTGATATAATTTTTCAATAGAGCCAAATGATGTCAAGTAGTAGGATTTTAGTACTAGTGATAATACTATCCTTATGCCATAGTCAGCCAAATGGAAGAATTGCTAAATTGCAGTGGGACACAACCGAGAGAATTTTATAGATCGATGCACTTAGTTAAGATGAAACGTTGCATATGCGAAACAATTCGAAGGAAAAGGGGACTCCATATATGTAATTTGTGTTAAGGTGTAAATTGCTCTCTACTGACTCCCAAAGATCAATGGATAGACGCACCCATCGTTATCTCACATATGAATGAAGCACTCACTGCAACCAGACTACATTCATTTGTTAAAGGTTAGCACTAGTCTGTTTGCATGGCTGGCGTCACATTATTCTTACATGTAAGTAGTATTTATAGACATATCCAAATTCACTTCTTAATACTAGATGTCACCATGTGAATATCAATGTCAACAAATTTAAGCTTCATGGGTATATGCATCCAACCCCATCGGATGAGTTGTTGAGGGTAACTTGGTCTTCATTCCCATAAATCCACAGCCTTCAAACCGAAGTCTTTTATTGACCTGTTCCCCTCCTAGTATAGATAACATTAGTTCTAGTTAACTTTTAGAAACCGTTTCTACTTCCCAAGGCATGTTAACAAAGGTCAATATGGAGGCCGCGCGGGAGAGAGGAAGTTAGATACTCCCTCCCACACTAAAACTCGTTACCCTGAAAACCTTTGTGCACTTGCTTCACTTTCCCTTCAAGTTCACACTTCCAAGAAACACGTACCGGTATTTCATGAGCCATGTGAGGAAAGGAAGGGAAGCCCGAGGGGCACCATCATTACTTTCTCGCAAACACGCAACTATACAATCTACCACACCCAGTTTATTCCATCTATCAATAATAATGTATCACTCTCGCCCTTTTCAACACCAAAACCAACGAAAGCCAACAAACCCACATCCAAATCTCACTATCACCCGGTTCTTCCTTTAGCTCCAAGTTCAATTCATTCACTGCCTCAATCTCTCCCCCCACCCCCCTTCTCCTTCTTCACTCTTCCCTACCCCGACCTTCCCCATTTCCCATGGATACCTCCTCCATCCCCTGCCCTCTAAACCCAACCGAACCCAAGCACATATACAACTGCCCGTTATATACATTATATGCCTCTCTCCACAGAGATCCCTAGCGGGGCCCCCATCCTTGATGTTGCATGCATTGACTGAAGTCTCGGCTCCATAATATCCAGTGCAGGGTGGCTGGAGAACACTTGGACGACGCTGGGTAGGGAAGATGGTATAGTATTTACTATACATGTTCTATATGGTCACAGAGATTGAAGGGAAATGACTTAGGCATACATAAGTGGATATTATGTAATATTAGGATCTTGTAAGCAGTAGGAAAATATCATATGGCCATAGAGGCTCTGTAAGAAAAATTTCAAAAGGTAAATACCAAAATAAACGTGTTACTATGCGTATAGTGGTACCCGTGTATACATGGCATGTTATGATTTATTGGTATAACTTGTATCAGGATAATAATAGGTACATAGCAAGGATTAGGGATAAGAGAGTCAAATAAGTATATATTTAAACATACTAGTTCGTAAAAGGCTGTCTTTAAAATTTGTCCCAAAAAAGAAGTAAGAGATATGGTACATACAAAAAACACAGATCCTAAATGCTCACGCAATTGGTAAAACGTGTATGTGCAAAGCAGAACTAACAGAGGGATGTAGAAATCTTGGCATGCTCAGTCGTACGGGAAGAATTTCCAAAATTGGATGTGATAATGGAGAATTGGGCCTCAAGGGGATATTTCTATGGGTTCTGGAGGAATTCTGCTCTTGTTCTTACACACATATGCCGGCGCAAGTCTCAGTCTTCAGTCCACAGGTTTGGTATACTCAGTTTATGTGTGTAGATTTGAGAATACTTCTTACTCCCGTTGAAGGAAACCTCTCACAGAGCCTAGGTGGTTTCAATTGCAATTAGATACTTTCAACATTGGGTATCCAACGTATTCACCCCATGCCATCATTCAATAAACTTCTGGTTGCAGATCCCAACTATCATAGGGTAAGAAAGGGATGAAAAGCGTGAGAAGAGCTTCAATTGCACGTGAGCAATGCACAGATACTCGCCGTTATTTTCCAGGTCTGCTCTTACGAGTTCATATGATCTACAGTGTTGGTATATAGCTTGAACTATACGTTTACAGAAGTCACATGACGCCAGAGCAGTTAGTGCTGTTCTGCCACCGGCCCGCATCCAGACCCTCACCCACCCAATTGCGAACCCCCCCACCTTCCCGGCCCCATTTCCGAACCAATCCAAGACGAGTCGATACCCAACCCCAATTGCACTCTCTTCTACAACGATTTTATAAATAACTGCATAAGAGTGCATGAACAGTGTGAGCACAGTAGACATCGCATCGCATCGCATCAGATTGATCAACACAAATAGGTGTCTAGGGCTCGCGCTTGCGTGTCGGCCTTTTAACCGGAAACCAAAGTACTTCAAATCCCACACCGAGAGGCCATCTCATCTCCATGTGGTATCATATCACATCATCAGATGGGCTAAAATGCATATGTAGAGGAATATGAACCATGCATTGAGATAGGCTAAACGTTAGTTGCAGCATGGGGAAGGGTAAGGGGTATCTAAATATGAAGCACGTACTCGACCCAACGTAGACCTAGAATCTGATAGAACGAGAGACCAGCTATGGGTGATCTGGTCTACAGCTATTACCGGCACTCAGCGGGAAAACTGAAGAGGCAGGCGGGGTAGTAGCCTGAAATGTGGATGTTTATGAACTACCTATGACCTGCACTAACATAATTTTCGCATCTGTTGAGGTCGAAATCGCTGCAGGCGCCGGTGCTAGCATTGAGTATCTACAGCCTTGGACAGAGCCTAGGTAAAAAACAATCGGTAAAAAAATAAGCCACAGAGCTCCAAATATGGGTAAAGCGTGTTGCACTCTTTCGTCCCTTTCCCAGGGATAAGTAGACACGGAAGAGAACTGATCGTAGTAAAAAGAAAACGGCAGAAAATGCTAGATGTCTTCTCAGCACCTTTGTATCCTCATGATCGTATAGTAAGGCGTAAGGTAGGTTACTCGATATGTCTGCATATGGTCACATGGTCGATATGTACTCATTCTCAGAGACCTTAAGTACTCATGTCGAACTAATTAGTATTCAGTAGAGAACCTTGATATCCAGGAATAAGTACCGGATATTCAAAGTAAATGGATTTATAAAAATTGATTAGTTGCGCAATCTACACCATCTATATGTATCTCGCTTTTGAACCCCGTTCTGATGCTTTATATTCAGCATTTAGCTGAATAACCCCTGGTACATCACTCCGGATAACCCCCTTGTAGAGGAAACCCTTCCTGCTCGTGGTATAGCTAATAGAGGAATCCCTGCTTTAACGTTTCTTCCACAGTACTCTACTCCGTACCACACCTTTGCTCTGCTTGTGCATCACGTCTTCCCACTGCAATGACATGATATTTTGTAAAAGGGACCCTCAAACGAAAATTGCTGGGCATGTGGAGGAGTTTTTAAATTCAGTTGAGAGTATTGAAGTTCCATCTAGGATTTGAAATACGTGCCAGGGAAGAAGGCGGAGAATTCTTCCCAATTCTTTCCCCGTTATGTGTATGCATTGTAAGAATGGACATTGGGACGCTGTTCACTTGAGCAGAGTAGAAGCACGTTCATGTGATCTGTCCATTACCATCCGTGTGACAAATGTGCTGTATCTCTCTCTCACGAATTCTTTAATTCAGTGTTGCACGTCATCCACTATATCAGAATTCAAGAACGCCTAACCGGCTACTACTTATAAGCTTCACCAGAGGCCCTTATAATTAGTATCAGCGTCACCACAGGTCCATACCTGCGGGACGTTATGTTGCAATTGCAAAAACTTTGAAGAGGGTGGAAATAAGAACTTTGAAATCAGAAGAGGGAGGTGAGTATGCAGCTATCGTGTAATGGGAGATGAACCGTAAAAAGGTGTTGGGAGATTATACGGGAGGTGAAGTGCTGACGGTCTGATGGTGTCACGCAGCACCTTCAGTGGCAACGTGACTGGTTGCTTTGGGATGCAAGTATACTATATTACTTAACAAGGTAGTTGTAATGAAGTAGGTTTTCACTGAACACTGCTGGTAGTATGATACCTCTTCCAGTATATTTAACATGCGCAAAATGGTCTATTTTCTATATGCGCGAGGAGCCAAGCTGGCACCGTTTCCTAGTTCCGAAAGGGTAATTTGTTACCCCAACAGTACTCTACACAGGTAGTAAAACATAAACACAACTATGTTAACTCTGCTCGGCCAAGCCATTTTCTTACCTGCATCAGCTACTTCGCTCAATAGTTCATATCTTTATACATATGAAAGCAATATCACCAGGCAACGTCTGTGGGGATTGTCACCTTGTTGCCCCTTCATCCTAGATACTGATGTACTGACACCAGGATATGATTCGATTGGCAAGCACTTGCAGTACGATGTCTCCCAAATATCGACCATTATCCAACCAAGTGAGCAGTTCCAAACCCGAGATCGAAAAATATGGAAACCAGTCGGAGATATTTCTTGAGTATGTCTTTAACGCAAGGATTGACGCCTTCGAACTGGGAGCAGATCCTGTAATTGGACGTTCATCAATACATGAAATCTCAAGCTTTTTTATGCAAGCACATGCTCGCATATTAGAGTCTTCCGTTCGAGGTTGGCAGTTGGAATTCAAAGTGTGCAATTAGATTTAGTTGTTAGGGGAATAGATGTTGAAAGTACGACAGCTTGATGTGACACATTGATAGCAATTAGAACATAGAATTATAAGAACTTTTATACTGTGAAGAAGACTAGGGTAACGTTGAGACATATAGCGCATGTTGTTAGTGGCATTCCGCTGGTGATCAACCACTGCCAGATGTGAACCTCACCATTATATACATATACTGGCATATACAGCGTACGTACTTTCCAAACCTTCCAATTGTCCCATCCAATCCCTCGCCCAGTGAATGTAATATTCCATACCTAGAGCTCACACTGATCTAAAGCAAAAATGCAATCAAAGTTAACCTTCACGGGACTAACGCCCGCTGCCGATCTAGTCTATCCTTATCGATTTTATCGACTTGTACCACCCGATCGCAATCCAATTTCCGTTCTATATGATAGGTAGGGGATTGGGAAGGGGGCAGTGGCCCCAGGCAGTACCACCGGCCGTGAATGGAGTTGGGGGACTGTGGTGCCTGGAGATAAGGTAACGATATAGTTAGGAGGAATTGTTGATGTAGCAAAGCAAAAACAACACTCAGAAACATGGTTCGAGTTGAATTATCTATATAATTTTACAGGACACTAACAGTTTCCGAGTAGTGGGTACACAACGTGGTACACACGTGTAGGTTCCATACTGGAACTTATGTAGTGTCAATGCATTCGCAACCAGATTAGCATTCTCCGGTTCGAGACTGACTATCCATACAATTCTACACTAAGTATGATTGACGTAAAACATTCTGATTCTCTGAGTCTGAACAATATTCAGCATCAAAGTTATGATGACGAATGTCACCACTAAGCCCCTAACAGCTAGGAAATGTTGTTAGTATACGCGAGAGTGGGGGAACCTATGGGGGAAAATCGCAATTTTATGGGGTACTAACCAGTTTCAAAAGTATTCGGACACCTGACTAATATAGTGCATAATATGGATTAGTTAGGCGTCCGAATACTTTTGAAACTGGCTAGTAGTACAAGTATATACAAAAGGCTCACAGCCGATCGCAGGATACCTGGTACAGTGGAATTATGTAATTATTGTTTCTGTAACGAGAAAGTATCTCAATGCAACTATGGGAATGCTGGGGTATCTCGCATCTCCCAGTTCCATCTCATATCAGCAACTTTGTTGCATTAAGATTATCCTTAAGCTACTTTTACCGACTCATTAAGTCGGGCTATTCATTATCTGCCCAAAGTCCTGCCCGGGTTGCAATTGAGTGCCACCATCATCGGTATCGACTGCGATTATTCATGTGCTACAGAGGGGAGAAGACCCAAAGAGGATGTCACCATTGCATACTCCTCAACCACGGACTTTTTCCCGCAGCTTCTAATAATGTGTACAAGTCGCCAAAGTTTATGGTTTGTTATTATAATTGGGGATGCCATTCCAGTTGCCCCGTTGCCGCCATCATACATATGTCTTATCAAGCTCAATTGTTATTTATATATTAAACTTATGGCTCTTGAACACAATAACTATGTCTGACACTTTGGAATCGAGTTTATTTTCCCAGACTGGAGTTGCCGTGTTCGTTCATATCTGCTGTATTCCGCATGCATCCACACTGGCATTCTCCAATTGACATTCTGATTGTTATCCTGGGCAGCGAGATCAACTTGTACCCAGTAATACTAGAATATGTTACTGTACTAGTGTACTTACTAGTACTATAAGTATCTCCTAATTCGTCCGTTAGTAACAATGGTTATATTTTCTATATCATTTTCTATTACTTGACAAGGATATTGTACGTATGGGGTGAATTGAATTGAATCAGCATCATGTCATAGCTATGTAGGCTTTCGTCACGATAGCACAAGCCGTTCATTTCACCTTGTGAACATTCAGGTTCAGCTTTGAGACATCCGATCAGAGCCATTACTGAACACCGGCTCCGGCTCCGGATGCGAGTGGAAGAGCGCACTGGCTGAGCTCGTTCCCTAAACTCATTGGCGCGCGTCCTAGTCAATGCTACCTAGTGTAAGGTGATTTGCAGTCAAGATTGGATAGCTAAAAGAAGGATACTCAGGGGAGCACTAGCAGCGAAGATGATATGTAACAACAGGGAAATGAACAAACGCTCGGATGATTGTTTGTGTCTCACTCTTGGTCTTCATCTTAACTATCAAGGTATCATACCTACCTAGCTTGGTCCCACAAAATTGCCGAGCTGAGACAAATTCGTTACCGCAGTCCTCTTTTAGGAGTGTAAGACAACATGCAGCCATAAGTGGTGACTGTAAGTGGCTGAGGTTCGCCAAATGATTCGTCCGATGAGGTGATGAACCACACGTGGCAACGAAGAGTCTCTAAATCCGAAAAATTCCATGGTACAACTGCCAGTTGGTTAGACCCTGGAAACACCTCACTATTCTGTCTACCTTCTGCCTTTTGTTATTTGTCAAAGCTTTCTTTTTATCCTACAGCACCGGCGATTGCAACGTAATTTTTACCGTTCTCATGGTCTATCTTAGAAAATGGACGAGATTTCAGCTCGAGTTGAGGGGATGTTGAAGGACAGTCTCAAGGCGGATTGGAGGATAAGGAGAGTACCCGGTTCCGATCGTACAAATCAATTCTTATTCTCACAATTTATCTCGTTCCGGGGACCCATTACCATTTCGAGGCCCAATATCTGTACATGTAGTACTTCCACCCCAGATTCAGCCCCAAATGGCCCCTTGGCCAGAGTATTTGGATCCATACCATACTCCTAATGAGATGGCCCAGAAACTAGTTAACCCGATAGTTAGATCTATCTCGTAGAGCCAGGGCGCACAAGAGGGACTACAAACTACTACTGGCCAGCAATTGGCCTATTTGAACACTGGGCTCCTTCCCTGGCCTTCTAATCAGGTGTGCAGAGGGTCGAACGCGTGGCGGTATTGTTTCCCAATTGATTCTGCTTTTTATTTCACAGATCAATTGCAACTTGAAGCTATCTTCTCGAAAGGATGTGAACGGGATTTTCTGTTTCGATGTTTTGTTCCGCAGGTATTGCTCGAAAGCATAATCGGTTGGTCAGAATGGTAATCCAATAATGCTGTATCATAAAAAAAAACAAATATGTTCACCGCCATTGAAGTTCAGAAAAAAGAATGGACCAACGAGCCATGCTGCTCCACTATGCACTGCAGTTGCTGTGCTCTACTTTATTGCAGCACCCAATGCTAACGCGGCCCAAGGTTGTATTTGTTCGCCACCCAATCAGTCCACTTGCTTGTGAATGATCGGAAAAGCGTCGCCCGATGTCTAGACCTTGAAGTGCGCGAGTGGAGTGAAAGTTCTGTGATAATGAAAAGAGCTGTACAAATCTTGAACTGGGTACAAGTGCAGCAGAGTACCACACTCTACCGTCCCAAGGCATTATAGTCTCGTCTGAAATCAGATTGTACCTATTTTTTAGAAATAGACTTGTGCCAAAAGCTGCAACACAAGCGACGCGGCTGTATTAATGTTCCAGCCCAGTTCCAGCCCAGTTCCAGCCCAGTTCCACCAAATGGCCAAGATCTGCCACTAATTGGAGAGGATGACGGAGTTTTTGCCCAACTTGCATCAGGTAACTTTTATTTTCTTTCTCACGTAAAGTGCGTTTCTTGGCGTGCAGAGGGAGTGACGCAACGTTGTGCTGGGATTAGTGAGCGCTAGTCCACCAAAACAACAATTCTGCCATAGAAACAGGCAGGAGGGTATTTTTTTGGAGGAAAAAGCAAAGGCAGCACAAACCCAACGAAAACAAACAATGCACACTTTGTTTCTTTTTCTTTTTCTTTTTTGCTTTTCCCATTCATGCGACGGAATTATTTCCTAGCGTGCTTGGGTATCAGCTACGTTGCCCGTACATGCGCTCAATCCATCCCACCATGTAGACCGCCATGCACAATCCATGTTCGCTGTGTATCATGGGGTGCCTTGATAGGGCGCCAACCCGTGGGGGGAGGTTCTTGAGTAAAGCGACAAGGTCTGAGCGAACATGGTTTCAGCACATGTCAAAATATGTCCTGTAGCTTGCTACAGTGCCGTACTTGGCCTGGTGGCATTGTATGCCCGTGTGAGGAGCTGCTTGCCTGGAGAGGTGTAGCACTGCGCTGCACATTGGAACGAAGTCCGTTATGAGCCAACCAGAGAATTGATGGCCTGCTGCCCAGTATCTCGCGATCACCACTGCGCGGCGTCGAGAGGAGATCCCCATGCCGGGGTCAGAACACCACCGCCGTCACGGCCACAGCTCTGAGCACGACATGAGGTGCTTCCGCAGGCTGGCCTGCCTGCTAGTGGTCAGAGGCACACATTGTCAAGCCCGGCGCGTTGCAGAGGGCCGAGGAGTCCTGTGCCGGGGACGCGGCGGCGCCTGTCACTCGCTGGTCCGTCCGCGGAAGGCAGAGCAAGAGCAGAGCATGGAAGAAGGCGTGCTGCCTGCTCCTGCTCCTGCTCCTGCTCCTGCTCCTGCTCCTGCTCCTGCAGCGCAGTGCAAGTCTGTGGCCCCGCGGCCGCCGCCCGCGCCCCCCCCACCAGCGAGCGACGGCCCCCTCCCCCACCACGCCCGCCGCAACTTGGTTTGGACACCCCATCGGTCCCTCTCCCCCTCCCCCTCCTTGTTGTCCACTGCTCCCACATTCCACGTGTAGACAGCACTTCGCTGCGTCCGGCCCCTGCCGTCTCGCTACTGATCGCCTCTGGATGGAACCATTTGTTCCCGGATTACACCCTCCCTCGTTTTATCACTCTCCTCCCCTCTCTCCAACGCAAGCAGGCACGAGCTCAACAGTCGAACGCGGGCGGGACGGACGAATGCACTGGCAGCGGCTCATTACACTCGTTTAGACATATCACCTGTCTTTTTCAAGTTTTTCCCCAGTCCGCTCCCACTCCCACCGCATCTTCGCCTAAGGCTGCGTCGGCTGGCTTTCTCTGCCACTGCTCTTTATACAAAAGGTGTCAATTCGGGCAGTGAGCTACACTATACCATATTGCTTCCAACTGGAACCTACTTGAGCCTTGGACGTGTTAGCTGGCAAGGACATCGGAAAGATTATAATTTATGCAGCGTTGAGGAACGAGGCGTTGGCATTTGCTTAGGAAGAAGTGAAAATGAGAAGGCGCATCGAGCCTGAGCTTAATCCAGCCATGTCACAGGAGTGGGGGATGACGAGTCAGAGGCGAAAGAGCTTTGGCTTCTTCACAAGACCTACTATTTTACAAGAACTGACGGATTCAGGAACAAATACCGTCCCCAGGACGCTTCAGAAGAGCTCGTCGGAGGTGCATATCCCACGGGGCAGGCCAAAGTCCCTAATTTTCAGCAATGGTGCAGGGGGGATTACGCAGGAGATATCGGCTACCATTTCATTGCCCTCTCCACGGGGTAGAGTACTGACGAAGGCTCCTCGGCCCAAGTCGATGTTTGGTACTTTCAAATTGAGAGAAGTTAGCTATGGAATTGAAAGTTCAGGGTCATCCTCTACGGCATCCTCCCATGAGCGCGACAGTGGTGAGCTTGCTGAAATCAGCGCAACGGTTTTGCATCATGGAGAGGCACTGTCCACTGGTGGATTGCTGAGGCGAAAAAAGGAATATTTGGTCTTGACCAGCAGAGAGCTTCTAAGGTACAAGTCGCAGCACAAAGCATGGGAACAGCTTGGTTCAGCTATCCTCCCAAAAACACCTCCAGCAGGAAGAAGTGCTTCTTTCAGTTCCGCAAGTGACCTCACAGGCTCAGACAATGTTGTCACGTTACTTCATCAAATTGTTGCCATCTACAAGGCAGATGCTGACCCCACCTCTTCCACGATACAAGTTGACCACATTGACGACATAGGTGGCCCTTCCTCGACAATTTTCCAGCTTGGGACTGTGGAAGAAGCTCAAATATGGCTTGATGAGCTTCGAAAAGCAGCAGCCATTGCCAGAGAGATTTCTGATGTACCCTCAATATCAACAAGCACTATTGCATATATTGCAAGAAGATTAGAAGCAGAGAAGGATTATGTTCCAGATCAATTCTTCAGGGTATACACTATCGTTCAAAGAAGTAACAATGGGAAGGTGCATCATCGTTCCAGCTCTGATGACCTCCAAAAGATGTACTCCACTATCTGCTATCTTGCCATTGGAGTTCATAAGGTGCACATTGTCCCAGTGCCAAAAACGCCAATAAATCGGAGTGCCTCTTCCTTATTGCTCACAGGGCCTACGGTATCATATGGGGTTCTTAATCTAACTACATTATGGATGTCTACGATCGATGACTCGTTCACACTTGGCTTCAGGTGGGATATCATTCACAATTGACAGTTGCGGGGGAGTTCTAACGGAGGTTCAAGGTTCCCCTGCCGGCCAGAAACACGCCTTACTCTCGCATCTTGCCATGTTGCAGACATCATTCAATCAATACGACAGATTTCTGAATACCTAAGACCTGAGTGGGTCATTCCACCCTATGTTATGGATATACCTGAACTTCTAAAAGACGAACCAATTACATTGGAGCCATCGGTATTGAAGGATGAATATAATAACATTGACCGGACTATTGCCGCTTATTGTACGTGCCTCATGCCTGTTCGTGAATCAAGTGACTAACTTACCTCTACAGGCGCCGCTTTTGATCTTGATGCATCAACAATATGCTATGGAATCCTAACAGATGTGGAGGATGGACCACAGTTTATCTTATACCCACCATTACATCCACGGAGGAAGGTATATTCTGACCTCGAGCTTCTTGCTGTTCTACGATCACTCCGATGGAATGAGGCGTTTGGGGCGATATCATTTAGGGGGATCAGTCTTGATCCTCTAATGAGGGCTTTTGACAGTCATGGAAACGAATATGAACCTTATGCCACTCGATCAGGGAAATCGATCAAAGTCAAGAACACGGATTCGAAAAGGCCATTGCTTGTATGGGAGCTCCGTGCATTAGCACTATGCAGCACAAAGCTCAGAAGGATGGACTTCCGGGATAGCATCATGCGCAAGAGAAGGGGGAGCTTAGACTTTCAGGGTCCTGGAGAAGAGGCCGAGGGATGTGGCATTGTGGAAGCGATTATGGCACTATGCAGAAGAGGTTACACGAATGCGGACTGGTTTGATTTTACAGGGATTGAGCTTGTGGAGAGTGATCTTGATTGGCTAGGTAACAATCCTGAATGTTATTCATTTGCTCAATGTACTTACATTTGGTTCTAGTGGATGCTGCTGCATCAAAACTCGCACATTTTCGCGGATTTGAGTTGGGGAGATGCGGACTGACGGAACGAATGGCTTCATTATTCCTTGCAGCGTTGGTTGCTCACGAGAACACCCTTGAGGCACTTGATTTATCAGGAAATCCAGCTCGATTCCATGCCCCATCTTTGAACACATCCATGTGCTACTTCCCATATTTACGGAAGTTGAACTTGTCTCGGATACTGAGGACATCTGGCTCTGATCCATTATTAAGTGCGGAGGTGCTCTTACGATGGAGGTTGCAAGACCTTGACTTAAGGTATTTGACCCTTGCTCAGGTCAGGGGTGCTTGCTAATTTGATCGTTAATCTAGTGAAACACAAGTGAGTGGTAACATTTTAATATGACAATTTGAAAAGTACTAACAACTCTCTTTTGCCCTTTTAGCTAAATAGCGAAACTGTGGATGCCGTCTCGACCTATCTTGCCAGCTCACAATCTGATGCTTTGCACAACCTGAATTTAACCCAAACTGGAATAACATCCCGGGACGTCGCTATTTTTATGCATTCCATGACCAGAGTCCCCGGCAAGGCCAGAGATCTGCACATGCACATTGGGCAAAATCATCTTCATCTGAACCATAGCGAGCTAGTTGACACCATTGCCCACGGCCTCACCCCTTCTCACCTGACAATGAGAATGGTAGATTATCCGAAAGAAGACATGTTTAGGGAGTTAATCAAGGCTTTAACGGTAAACAAAACAATTCGCTACTTGGATCTCTCGAAAGTGTCACTTCCATACGAGGCTGGGCCGGAAACTTGTGCTGCGTTGGGCGAACTGTTTGCAAAGAATACGGCTCTAGTGGAATTGGACTTGTCTGGGGAACAGGCCGTGTTGGAGACAGCCAGATTGGGGATGGGTATCAATTCTGCACTAGGGAGGTTAGCAGAGAATCGGTCCCTTCAAACATTGAGAATCGAGCGTATGTGATACTCTTTCTTTAGATCTTGAGAATCGTAATCTAAAAGCACACAGTGCAATCCATAGGCAATCCGGGAGCAGTAGTCCTTTCTCAAATGCTGATGAAAAACACTACCTTACGGCACCTCTATTGTGACATGAATCAGATTTTCCTCCAGGGATTTTCCGCTATCGTTAATTCGCTCGAGTACAACACTTCATTGCTTTGTCTCCCGACAATGGAATGGGACAGGATGGAGCAAATCAAAGCTATCAAGGACCAGCTCAAGGCGAATAATACGGGTAGCCTTGCCGGAGCAGCGCCACCATCTCCACCACAGCCAGTCAAGTCGTCTTTCCTTCATCGAAAAGCTCTTGATATTCCAGGACGCAAGAAGGCGGAGAGAAGGGTTTCAATATCTGAACAGCCAGTTCAAATTGGGAAGACTATACTCAAGCCATTTATTGGAAGACAATTGAGCACTGTGGGCGAAGAGCTGCAAGGGCCACAAATAGGAGTTATTCCGACAGGAAGTGAAATGCAAGAGCTTGTTCGAATGGTTGAAGAAAAATGGGACGCAGAATTGATGAGGATGGCGGAATTCCTTGAACGAAATTCTATGCTGGCTGCAGGGAAGAATGATGTCATGATGCGGATAGATCACGATAATCCACCAAGTCATCCATAGGGCAACCAAAGCGAAATTATGACCAAGGCGTAAAGGAGATGGTGTATTTGTAAATATGTGCAGACAGATGCACTGAAGAGGGCCGATGCGGGTTATTGGATGGGTATCTAAAACTAAAAGTTGGTTTCTTGTGGGATTTTTCAGGGGGCTATTGTTATGTGTTTTAATGGCGTTTGGACAACTTTTTCCTTTCACTTCTCTCTACATTGATTGGGGCGTTTACTTTGCTTTTTCTTTTATTTTTCTTTTCTTTTTTTTTTTTTTTTTGTCATCGTACATCTGTAAACGGGCACTGTGTTAATGGTCCTTCCTTTTTTCTTTTATTTTTCTTTATTCTAATTTTTATCTTTTCCTTTGCCTTTCTGCCTTGCGAATTCGAGAAATTAGTGGAAGAAGACATGCACAGCATTTTTATATTTTTATGTTTATTTTGTTAAGATATTTGATACCACTTTTGGATAAAGTCTCACTTGTATTCTTGCATTGGTTATTTTTTACTTTTACGCCGATTCGTTGTTTGGCGGTAAGCTGTGTTGTGTTACAAGAAGCCTTGTGTGTGTACTGAAGAGTTAGGGAGTTGCAAATATGCCAATTGTTAAACCTCTGTTATAGTGATGCTGTTTTTGGAAGCGGTTATATCTTTTGTGGGGAGCAAGGAGGTTATAGAGGAGTGAGTATATGTTTTGTCCTTTTTTGGGGGGGAATTGTTTACGGAAGAGATATTTATCATGGAACTTGCTAGAGCAGTTTGGAAAAGGGGATAGATGAATGATAGTAGTAGATTTTTGGGATATATTCCATTTTCTTTGACATGCAGGGAGCCGTGTCTATCATGCCAGGTGTCAATTGAGGGCCGCTTTGCTTACATAGTAGTGCACATGAACCTGGCCTGCTGGATATCTGTACACAGCTGAGAGGTGTCAGGTGGGCACAAATGCATATAACTACATAGAGTACTTACGAATCCTTCATCACGGCCGGAGTCACCTCTACCTCTACAGCACGCGATAGAATCCCTCTCTCGCTCCTCTACATATCTTTTCCGTTCATTCCCTCTCTCAGCACTGGTTCGCCACTCATGACAAATCCCCTTAAATTCAAACTAATCAGCAGCAATAAAAGCTAACCAGTCCTTCCCATATATTATCCAATGAAGTCTCATCCCCTTCCACGCCTCATCGTTCTCATTCTCATTTTCTTCTTTTTGTCCCTTTTTTTATTAACAAAATGACTCATGAAGATAATGAAAAAGTGGTAAGTGAAGGGAAGTTAGCTATAATAGTTATATTATAGCCAGTTCGATCGGTACTCGGTTGCTTGTCCATTAGTGGTTTTGTAGATACGACAAATTCCGGTTGGATGTTTAACGAACAGCAGGATGCTCAAGAATTCTGCTGTTTCTCTTCAAAAACAAGCGAAAAACTTGTGCTGTTATTGTGCAACAAAACTCCTATGCAGACATCAGACTCGCAGACGGTGGTGGACAAGCTAAAGAAGATTGCGGAGGGAAAGCCAACGCCAGACGGTGCTCGTGAGATGTGCACTCCGTCCATTGGACTACACTGCAGAACACCAAGAGGGCATCTTAGGCATGCTATGATATTGCCAGATGCAGATTTCTTTTGCTTGCAGTAAGTTCCATCAGGAATAAGCGCCATCCTCTCGCCCTATAGCAACGTCTCTCCCTCCACCTCCCTTCCGATTCATGAGAATCCATGTCACCCATACATATAGTTCTTAGCCCTAGATAGGCAACTGTTCGTGGCCAAACGCACACAAGAATGTATTATGCAAACGCTTATCCGCATGAACCTCTTTTTATTGATTTTGTTTATCCTGAACGGAACTCGATCCTGCATGCCTGCCCAAATGAGTAGAGTAATCGAGGTAACGAATATAACCGACGACCTACTTGGCCGACAATAGGTTACCAATATTTTATATATACTACATATTCAACTTTCTACACACACCTTCTAAGCCGTCCACCCTCTTCACCCAGCGAACTCCCTCTCGTCAAAAGGCGGCTCTTACCCTGAGTGCTGTACTCTGCCATTCATCATGTGCGATGAGACTTTTTACAAAGAACAATTGACACGTGCGGTTAAGGACAGGCCTCCAGCGACACGTCCTCTGCAGCTCTCCTACTCCTAACCAATCTATCAAATAATTTTAGGATGTATTACTCAGCTCGATGGTTTTGTATGATAGGTCACACAGCTGATGAGCATCTTCCCTACTTATGTGGGCAAGGGAATGTTATTGCCTAATCGGGCAGGCTAGGGTGTGGCAGCGTCCATAAGTGCATAAATATCGGTGCTTCCCCCTCTTTTTTGAGCTGTATCTATTCACCGGTGGCTTGGCCTTGGGATTCATTTAGTTGTGTCGTGTCAACCCTACGGTTACGCTACGCTCTGCTCCGTTACATCTCTGAATTCGTTTCCTTTATTGATATCAATTTGAGGTTCGTGAATTGGCTACGCCCCACACTGGTGTCGAGTCCTCGTAATGATGATGTTAATCGTGATGTGTATATGGCCATGGTAGGAGGTCGTTAAATGGCGGAACAGAGAATAACAGAGCAATGGATGGCGGAGCAGAGAGTTATGGAAGTATCTCGTGTAGGAGGCGCGAGTGCGAGAGATTTAGCTTGTTTGGAGTTGTCTGGAGCGGACGAAAAAAGGCGGAAGAATGAGTTTATTCGGGATTTGCTTGAGATTCGGCGGCGATTGTTGGAAGAGCCGAATACTAATTCGGGATGTTTGTGTTTGAGTATTTGCCGAGCGCCATGAGGACGGCTATGGAGAAGGCACAGGTTCGGTATTACGATGGCCCGGAAAATAATAAACCTCATGAGTCATGGGTTGGAGTGTATCAGAATCGGGAACTTGATGGACGGTTGCGTTTGTTGGGGTTACGTGCTAGTCGGAGGGGAGTTCCAGCGCGGCATGCAGACGGTAGCTATTCTTTGATCATTGGACTGGATACATTGGTGGCATTATTGGAGTTTTATGGGATCAACGAATGAGGGTTAGATACATAGATGTTTTGGAAGAATATAAGGGAAGAGCTAAGTGCTAACGAGGGTTTGTTGGATTTACTTGTTGAAATTATTTTTCATTTGTTCTCGTGCCCAGACTCTTATTTCATCTATATTTAGATGTTCTCGAACATAAATTTTGTATCCACCGCACAATTCTGACCACATCACATTCTGCCAACCCTGCAAGTAAAAACAAACAAATATCCATTAATACATTGAATATGGAATTAGACATGAGAAATTTTCAGCACTAAGTTATGCCCTGTCTCGCAATAAAAAGGAAGTTACCGATAGAAAAATAAGGATATAAAAACTTAATCGCAAATAATTCGAAGAAGCAACAGGCCGCCTTCTTGGCCAAGGTGTAACTGTTACCCTGAACTTTTGCAATTCATCTCACATGAAGTGTGCATCCCCCCCGCCCGCTATGTTTGGAGACAAGAAAAAGTACTCTTACACATAAGTTTAAAAAGAAAGTAAATTTATTAGTCTCTCCAGCTCTTTTCATTGATAACTCTGGAAAGACTTAACTGAAGAGAGAGTAAATCAAATTTGACTTTGTAGATGTCAAGACTACATCTAGAAGTGTTAGATATACTACTCGCTTACTCACTAACCCATATTAACAGGTTCAATCAAAAAGAAAATGTTGACTGAATGAGTATCATATAAAGCTTGAGCTGAGCTCGAAGATCGAGAAGGGCGGAGTTTTGTGGGGAGGCGATTTATAACCCTAAATATTTTCCAAATTTCAAGTTTGCATGTAAGGCATATACAGTACCACTTCAACAAGAATTTGTCAACAGGAAGTTAAGTATGTGTGAGCTATATGTTTTCAATAATATTTCAGTAAAGTTACTAGGAGCATTGTCACAATTTCGCCCTGAATATTCATCAGTTCCGCATCTCCGTGATGGGCCAACCACACGCACCGCATCCGTTCATCTTCGTACCTCTCTCCCTCTCCGCCCGCCTCCTAACTTGACTTTCGACCTCCGAATACACCTCCCTCGTCCACCAACCATCCACCTTCCCCCACAACTAACCAACCTAACCAACGCAACTAAATAAAGCGGACTAAAACCAAGAAAAAAGAATTATTCAAAGGACAGACAGGACATACAGACCAAACTACTGTCAAATAAAACATTGAAAAACTAAACATTGATCAATAATAGGAAAAAAAAACAGGCTACCAGGACAAGAGTTGCCGTGAACTTTGAATGAAATCACAAATGGAGGAGAAAAAAAGAGGTAAAAAACAAATAGTAAACATCTGATTAGTGTACCTATCATACCCCCATACATTTTCACGCATTCGCATTCGCATCGCATGCATTCTATATTCGAGCAGTGAGACTACTCAGATGTATCATGCATAGCGATTACAAATGTATTGCATTGGAAAAGGAAAAAAATCCCCAGAATTGAACATTATTGTGTGAGCGAGAGGGGTGGTATAGTAATATGTAATTAATGGATATGAAAGGCGAGTATTGAACGCAACGACACACTTGAGAACACGCATGGCGCATGGAAGTCAACAAAAAGAGGAAAGAGGCAAAAAACAAAAAGAAAAGAGGTAAAGCAAGAGATAACGATATGACACAACAATGCAGCAAACAAGCAACTCAGCAACTAGAGGGGATTAAGCAGAGAGTAAGATAATGGAAGAGATAAGTAGGTAATATAGTGTTGATGCTAAGTAATGTGTCAGTACGGGCAAGACTTCTTCGTTCCCTTCTTATAAAGATACGGAGTAATATTCCTTCGGTGATAAACCCAACTTTACGTTGGGAAAAAAAAAAAAAAAGGAAAATGATGAGGAGATATAAGGAAGGCCAAAAAAGAAAGGCAAAAGGTAGGAAAATTGCCGATAACACCTTTCCCGCAAACCAGCCCAGTCCGATTCCCAGCCGAGTCCAGACTAACCCTGCCCAGAGTCTGTAAATGCAAATGCCAACCCATGAAAAACCAATTACTAAACCCCAAAGCCTCGAGATGAAATGTATAATGATGTATAATATGAAACAGGAAAAAAAAAAGCCAAACCAAAGAAACGCCCTTTTTTTTGCAATGTTATTTTTTATAGATGTCAGGGACGGAGAATTCTCCTATATAACCCTCAACAGGTTGGTTTATAGATCTTCATCGTTTGATCGGAATATATATCTGCAAAGCTGTCGAGCAAGCGGACCGTAGCAACGAATTGCTCTCAAACAACTTCATAGAAGTTGTCAAGGTAACACCATAGCCGATGACAGCTGCGCTGAGCTTTTTATGAAAAGAAGACCGCTCTTGGGTCAAGGGGTCTTCCATCGGGAGCGATGCCG
The DNA here is from genome assembly GCA_015179045.1 of Kalaharituber pfeilii. Lineage (NCBI taxonomy): Eukaryota > Fungi > Ascomycota > Pezizomycetes > Pezizales > Pezizaceae > Kalaharituber > Kalaharituber pfeilii. The sequence continues at coordinate 1,130,737 of WHUZ01000007.1, read as the reverse complement.
TTCATCGCTAGCCGTTTCTCCATGAGGATCCGGCGTGCTTCATCAAAAGATACCGACTCTTGCTTCATGATTTTTAGCACTTCTTTCTTCCCCTGGAGGTCGAGGCCACCCCGAGAGTCGCCTGCTGCCACGTTTGCATTGAGATTGAAAGCATCAGAACTGATATGGAAGTTAGTAATGAAACACTGCATGAGGTATGCAACAATGTTTGAGCTTACCTTAATCCTGCCTCAATGTCGTCGGTGAAAGAGTTCACCTTTTGGTAGACGGGAAGTACCCGACCAAACTTTGGGAGCCAGCTCGCACGAGTGAAGTATAATCCTAAGGAAGCTTGCGTTAGCGACTAAACAGTGGAACTCATATGCGGCATCACATAAAATTATTTTTGGGGAGTAAGGCACCATACCAGTTGAGGCGGCCATTAGTAGAAGAAGCCACGACCAGAGGACGTAGTTATCGTAGAACATATTGAGAGGAAGAGGGGGTGGTATTTGTAGATTTCAGTCAAAAGCCCGAATACGGCTGATGGGATGGATATGGTATGTGCAGGTGGTGGTGTGCCTAATGTGTTGGGTATAGTAAGGAAATGGTAAATGTATGTACTAGCTAGCGAGCGTGCAAGAGCGAGCGAATGAGAGGCGACGAAGAGATACGAGTGGAGAGACAAGGGAAAGGAAAGAGCCGCTATCAAACTGGGTGCCTTGGAGCTGGGCTTGCAGTAGGCAGGGAGGGAGTGGCGATCAAGACAGGAGAAGCCGGAAGGAAAAATAGCAGCACAGGGAAGATGCTAAAGCGGGCTGGGGATGGAGGTTTACGAGACTAGGATGGAGGGGGTGAAAGGAAAGGAGAGGTACACAAGGGGTTTCGAAGTCAAGTGCAGGTCACAGAAATCTGTTACACCTGAGATATGAAACTCGAGACAGTCCCTGACAGGGAGCGGAGCTAGGCAGGAGGAGGGGGTAGAACGTGGAGTAAGAATAGCAGCGGTTGGGCAAAGAGCAGCACCGTGCGATCGGATTGCTACAAGGTAGGGGAGGCCGACATTACTCTCCAATTACCTTACAGTTCTGCTTGCTTGGCTGTACTGTCCATCAACACCTGCTAGCAGCCGCGATCACGGGCATGGCCTACATACACAAGGCAGTGAAAATGAAGCGCCGATAATGTGGAAATAAAAGCGCCCATACACAGCTGGCACCAAGGTATGCAATTTATTCATGAATCACGAGTTTTTATTCCATTTACCCAGCACTCTACTGATGCTACGCAGGCTAATAACTTGCAGCCCGGCGGTGTCATTACTGGTGCCTGCGCTAAACTACGCTCAAGGATCTGCGCCTTCTTGAAAGGCCGACCGAGAACGAACGAACCAGCCTGGCGGATGACCGCTAAAACAGCGTGGGACCGGAGCCCGGCGGGAGACAAATGTGCGATGCATGACGCGGTTTGCGATGCAGTTGGCTGGATAAGAATAGACAGCTCATTTCTCTTCATTTCGCCTAGTCTGTCTACTTCGCCCGCGCTTGGAGCTCTAGTCTGGTTGGAGCGCGGCCAGTGCAATACTGACAGAATGTATGGCGTGCAGGGTTTCAGATGTCGAGTCTTGGCGTTAGTCTTGCAATCTAAACAATAGCAAGGTGATAGAACAAAAAGATTGTGATTGTGTCCCCAGCTCGAATGCCAAGAGGCCAATAAGCTGGCTGACACATCAGCAGTCACAGATGCTGTGTGTGTGTGTAGGTTTGGTGCTAGCGCAACACCCGCAATTAAGCTATCATGATTATCACGAAGTTGAAACAGCAACAACACAAGCCGACTCTCGCATCCACTAGCCCTAAATCTTCGCATGTAGCAGCACCCGTCCTCATTCAACTGAACGTCAGAGCTCTAACGTCTTGCGTCTACCCAGAACACTATTCCCACTACCCAACATCAAAAATGACCGAACCTGTCAACGTCTCTGGTGATCTCTTGTGGGAGATTGTCCGCAAGCAATCTTCCTACATTGTGAAGAGGAAAGTTGGTGGCAACGCAATTGTCTTCTCCCGTGATCCATTGAACTTGAGAAATACACACAGCCGCAAGGTATACCAATAAATCAACTAACTCCAGAGGGAAAACCCTCAAGGTGAGGGTAAATTGCTGACAGATCGGTTTCATTACTCCAGCACTCAGGTTCAGTCAATGAGAAGGTACTCACACTCAATTTGCATTTGTTGGATCATATATTTCTTGCGACAACGATGGGAAATTTATGCATTGGGAAATAGACCACTCGGGGCTTACCTTTGGGGTGGGTATGAATAGGCGATCGGTATCTACGGTGGTGAGAAGGACTCTGTCATCCTCTATACCAAGAAAAACCATGAGAAATACTCCAACAAGCCTGCTTCTGTAATCAACAAGACTGTCTTCAAGGGAAACAAGTCCACACGAAAGTACGCCGTTCACTCAACTCAATCTTGAGTGTCATTCGAAGCTGATGTGGGGAATCATTGCAGGATTGCTGCAGCTGTTGTTGGTCAGACTGCCAAGATATACTATAGGCCCGACCTCCGAAAGGTATATTCAAATGTCCTGGCTTCTGCAAAGCGATAAGCTAATCTCCCTCCCTGTATAGGATGCTGCCGCTCGTATTTCTGCCATCAAGGCCTCTCAGCGACCATTGAAGGAAGATCGTCCAGTCAAGCTCAGGGGTGCCAAGGCCGCAAAGGCCGCCGCTGCTGAGAAGAAAGCTTGAGCAGATTGGGAGATGGAGAGCTGTGGAGAATACTGGAATGCTGGGAGTAAATGGGGGAAGTGGATGGAGGCTAGATGTTCAAAGAAATCATATGGTCATGCATCATCATAAGTCTCAGTTGCTAAAAGGATCTTGATTGGGCTTTAGGAGTTTAGTTTTTTCTTTATTCTTATCAGGTTCAATGGGTCTTTTTTTATTCTCCGTTTTCTTTTCTTTCCTGTCTGTCTTGCACTATTTGGATATATATGTAAAGCAAAAACATTGGCAAACGCAATATGAGTTTACGAAGACCGCGGTTTTTTTTTTGAGACTCAGAGTAAAGATCTGCATCAACGGGCGGCACCGGTGCCAGAGTCTAGGAACCGCTTGCTAGAAACCGCTTACCAGAGGCATGGGATCCTTTACCGAGCCCGAACTTGTCCGAATGCTCCGAAATCGTGAAGATCGAAAACATGTATATAAGCAATTGAGGGGATCCTGCTGCGCTTGTTTTCTTGCCCATCCCAAACCGCATCTCGACATACCTGATTTAAGCCCTTTTCGTTTCTGCTTATCGTTTTCGCCGAGAGACTACTACTGAATTGCTCGCGCGCATTACACGGCATTACGCAATATTATACGGGCGCTGTTGCATCAGGTGAACGCCTGGAACTTATCCGCTGCCCCACCCCACTACCCACTACCCCACCTTCCCAGCGTAGCTCTGCGGCTACTTAGTACTTAGCTATCTGGACCCTCCCCTCTCCACAAGCTTAGACTTTTGACCTGCCCATCGTCGTCCCCAGTTGCCCTGAAACTCTTTCTCGGCCCACTTACTCTCCAATAACCCCCACAAGACACAGAAATCAAGATGGTCAAAGCAGGTACGTGAATCTACAATTCTTATTCGACAATGAAGCTCTTACTGCAGTGAGGGGTGCATCTCATCATATTATTGGTAGCTAACGGGGTGCACTATTTTGCTGTGGAACAGCCGTTCTTGGAGCCGCAGGTGGTATCGGCCAGGTAAGCAGCAATTTCTTGCCTTACGAGGGAAAATCTACAGAACTTGGCGAGAGATTATCTGACATTTGTATCCGCCTTATCTAGCCCCTTTCTCTTCTTCTCAAGAACTCGCCACTCGTCTCTGAGCTGGCCCTCTACGATGTTGTCAACACTCCTGGTGTTGCCGCAGATCTCTCACACATTTCTACTCCAGCTGTATGTGTCTACCAATATTTTGTAAGTTGATTGAGGAAGGCTAATGCTCTCAATTACAGAAAGTGACTGGATACCTTAAGACAGATGACGGCATCAAAAAGGCTCTCACTGGTGCAGACATCGTTGTCATCCCAGCCGGTATCCCACGTAAGTATAACCTCAAGCTTATTCTGCAGTTGACCATCATGCTCATAAGCACGATAGGAAAGCCTGGAATGACCCGAGATGACCTCTTCAAGATCAATGCTGGCATTGTCAAGGGACTTGTTGAGGAAATTGCGACGTATTGCCCCAAGGCATTTATCTTGATAATCTCCAATCCCGTCAATTCTACAGTTCCCATTGCAGCAGAGGTCCTAAAGAGGAAAGGTGCATTTGACCCAGCCCGCTTGTTTGGTGTTACCTCCCTGGACGTTGTTCGCGCCCAAACCTTCGTTTCTGAGATCGTAGGCGAAAGCGATCCACGCAAGTTCACCATCCCAGTGGTTGGAGGTCACAGCGGTGATACCATTGTCCCACTTTTGAGCTTGGCCAAGCCATCCGTCAAAATTCCTGATGATATGCTTGATGCACTCGTGAACCGTAAGTAGCACCAGCTTCCGTACTCTGGAGTGTATGCTAAGTTTTTCTAGGAATCCAATTCGGCGGTGACGAGGTCGTGAAGGCTAAGGATGGTACTGGATCTGCAACTCTCTCCATGGCCTTTGCCGGTTTCAGGTTTGCTGAGGCCGTGATCAAGATAAGTATCTTTTTCTACATTGATGATTAACGCTGACAATTCATCACGCATCCAAGGGTGAGAAGGGCCTCGTCGAGCCCACCTACATCTACCTCCCAGGCGTTGAGGGTGGTGAGGAAGTCCGCAAGGATGTTGATGGCCTCGACTTCTTCTCTGTCCCAGTCGAGCTTGGTCCCAATGGCGCCCAGAAGGCACAAAACCCACTTGGATCCATTAATGACCACGAGAAGAAGCTTCTTGAGGTTGCTCTTAAGGGTTTAAAGACGAATATTGTTAAGGGTGTTGAGTTTGTTGCTAGCGCTGATGCATCAAAGTTGTAAACCCTTTGCACCTATTTACCCCCCTATATAAATCCCCCCTTTGCCTTGCCTCTGCGAATGCTAGAAACACCCATATTCGCAATGCGCAATGTGAAGGCTGACTTTCGGATTGTTAGTGCATGATGTAGTTAGGCTATTATGTGCTTATTTTCCTGAAAAGGGCCTATCCGATTTGGGATTATAGTTTTGTTAAGGGCAGCACGTGACTCGGGAGAAGGCTTTGAGACCACAATAAGGAAGTGTTTGTTTCCAGTTGTCTGTGTGTGTCTTTGTTTCCGTTATGCGCCTTCAGGACCCCGCAAGAGAGGGGAGGGAAGATTTATAGATATGGGATTGAGAAAATAGAACACACTACGGACCAGACAACAAGCAAGAAACGAGCAATTTGGGCGTACAGAACTCACCAATTTGACCATATCTTCCTCATGATATTGGTTGAAAAACATAAACCAACAGAGCGTAAATGCTGCAGTAGGGTAAATTTCTAAAGAAAAGAGAACAAAACAAAAGAACGAGAAACATATCATATACAACCAACCCTTCTTTTAGCTTGTCCAGCCTACGGGCTTATTAATCGTCTCAATCTTAAATATCGCCGACGGCAGCTCTGTCGTCTCGGCTTGCACGCTGGCATTGACGCCCATGTTTGCAAGGGCGCCGCGGATGATGCCGCATGGGAACCATAGGAACTGCAGGGAGAAAGTCAATATGCTAAAGCTCTGAGTGAGGGAGGGGAGGGGAGAGAGTATACCGGCTGCGCACGCTGCACGGCCCCGCCACCAGTGACGGTACTCATGCGCGCGAAGGGGCGGAAGGTGTTGTCTGTTAGGACGTAGACTCCCTAAAATGGATATATGAAAACAAAATTCTTTCCATCAGTCTCCAATCCTCCACGCCCAAAAAAGCTCATGCCGAAAACTGCCCTCCTGCGGGGGAGAGGGGAAGGAAGCACAGCAAAAGAAAAAGTCCCCACCCTATGATTCGTCTTTAAATTATCAATCTGCTTCCTAAACACAATGGTCCAGAGATCCTTGCAGCAGAACTTGATCACGTCAAGCGTGTCGTTCATTCGTGCTCTGTCTCTCGAGAAGCGCTCTGCTAACCCTTGGCCCACGCGGTAGCCCAGCATCTCCAACCGGTAAAAGACCGCCTCGCGCTCCTCTTCCTCATCGAGCGGGTCTGGGTCGCTTGCGGGGTGGAGGTTCGGGGTGGTGGCGGCAGTAGTGGGATTTATGGTGGTCGAGGTCGTAGAAGGCACAGCCAGCTCGTGAGCAAGGCGCTGGGCCAGCGGGACGAGCTCGATGAGGAGGAAGTCGAGGCAGGAGGAGTTGAGGAAGGTCGCGTGCGGGTCAGAGGCCGAGAAAGTTGGCACGGGGGTATCGAACGACATTATGCGGGGCTTGAGGATGCCTGCGGAGGCGAGGTCGCGGGACGTGGCGGAGGTGGGGTGATAGAGGTGGGCCAGCTTGGGGATTGTTCCGCTGGGAATTGGGTAGTGAAATAAAATCTAAGATGCAGGTACGGCCCGGGTTTGATTGGATTGAAAAGGTTGAGATGCGGGACGCTCGTTTTGGTGCTTTGGGTGGATCTGTATGCGATACCGGTAGCGGTAGGTACATGGTGATTGACTGTGGTGAGCTTATCGTCACGTGCAGGCACTAGCTTATATACAAGATCTATGCTGTCCAAGGTCGACATACAAGGAATTTGGAAAAAACTCAACTTCTATTCTTTACCATCACCGACGGACGTGACAAAAACAGCAGTCAAAAAAGCAAAAGGTTTCCTGCACAAATTCCCAGTGTTACAGAAAAAACCATCATTAGCAAAGCAGAGTCTTTTTTAATAAAAAAAAGATATTTAGTGTAACAATGTATCTACCTGATGCGAAAAAAGATCAAGAAAAATCCCAAATGAAACCCGACTCCGTTGAATATTCCAGCAGCCAATCATTAAAAACAAAACCACCCCTACACAACACAACACACATCTCCCCATTTCCTGTCCCGGTTTACCCCAAACGGAAGTTAGCAGCGTAATGGAATGAAATTTAACAAGATGATTTATAGAAAAGCGGGGGAAAGAAGAGAAGGGAAAAAAAAGGAAAGAAAGAAAAGAAATGCAGAGACATTATAGAACCGAAGATATATATCAGAGGGAATGGCAGAAGCCACAAACTGAGGGTCATGAGCAGGATAATGAAGGGTGCAATGTTGTAATTAATGAAGGGAATGAATGGTTCAAACAAACAAATGGGGGGAAAAATGGAAGTAGAAAAGGTAATAATACATAATCACTAGAGGTGAGCTTTTGTTCAGCCCAAAGTTATTTCACCTCGATCAGTCAACAGAATGAGTTCCCACATGGGAAGGAACTCCACGCCGACACTTGACATTAAAATGCAAACATAAAAAAGAAGTAGCTAAGTATAACACCTGTATAACCTGTGCCTGGCGTTGATAACCAAGAAATAATTCTGATCCGCCTGTATCATACTCCTTCAATAATTTGAAGGGCTTGAATTTGAACCCGAAGGCCGTGATAATATTGAGAACTGTATAGGACGATGCATCTGGCGCCCGTCTATAGAGCTTGAGCTTGATGGGGTCTGCAATTGAGCTGTTCTCTTTGGGGGCCGTGGCGGCTCATCATCGTCACTCAGGGTCAAGTCAATGACTTGTGCGATAGGCCTCTTACTAGCCGAACGAGGGGCAGTAGCTTCCTGACTCCCGGTATTAACAGGAGAAGCCACGCTCACTGGATCTACTCTCTTGGCTTGGCGCGAATCTTGTATTTCAATGATGTCTTCATCGTCACTGTTTGGTTCAACGTCTGCAGATGGTGAACGCTGCGAAGCAACAGACCAGTTTCCATTAGGGTCGACAGTCACCGAGTCAACACTTTTCGGCGTTGCATCTAAGATATCCTGGACGTAACTAAGTCGAAGTTAGTATGATTCTTGTTCCTACCCTGCAGAAAATTATACACACCTATCCACAACAAGCAAATTGAATGGTACCGGCTTATTGCACGTTGGACATGTCCATGTCTACTCCACCCGTTACCAACTTTTAAAAAGAAAATTGGAGTAAAGCTAGTAGAGAAAGAGTTAATGAACTTACCGGAGCCTGTTGTTGTAATTGTAGATATGACGATGCGTCGAAACATTGGACGTGCGTGCATACTTTTGATCGAACAGGAAGCTCAATTCGCAGTGTAGATAATGGGCATTTCAAAGATATCACAGAAGAGGTCGCCACAAGGTCTGAATCCTCATTTCTTTTTACCACTGTAGGTTCTACGTCAGAACTGATAACGCCCCGCAAGAGATTGCACACGTACTCTCCCTTATAACAGCTTCTTTACTTATCCGATTATTGCTCTTACTAAGGTCATCGACTAATTTCTCCACTGGTATGACCTTGACCAAATTTACCACAATCGCATACTTCTGGAGTTGGTTAGTAGAGTTCTGCTAAGATTCACAGGGTACTCGCCTTTGAAGTCGTTAATGCATATGTTAATTCCACATTATTGATTGCGCCAACAGATTTGATCAGTAGGTGAGTAATATCAGGCGGTCGTGTGGACCCTGGCTTATTTTTCAAGCCCCGTAATTGACTTTGAGGTATTGGTTGGTCATTGACTCTCACTTCCACCTGCGCCGGGAATCCGACCTCGATGTCATTATGTGGAGAGTCAATGGCGCCGCAATACAGCAAAGCCTTCGCCTGTTTGTGAACCAGGGCAGTAACCTGGTTCTGATTCAGGTTTACCACCATCTTTATCGTATTTCGATGGCTATTCATAGCTACGGTCATCCATGGTCAGAAAATAGCCAAGATCTCACCGCCATGCCTCTTACCTGGGGCTGGATACACTGAGCTCAGTCTTTCCAGAATTGAATAGAAAGGACTCGATTTAAAGTGGGCAATAGAGACACCTAGAGCCACCGCATTAGTCTCTTATACTACTACGAAGAACACAAACACAACCTTGCGGAATGGCGCTATAATATGGAAGGGGGTAGTATGGTCTATATTCACCGTTTATATGGGGTACACCTTCTGATCGCTCTGGTAATCCCGGTGGTCCAAGCGAGGCCGGGTGAGTTCCCGCAACCGATTCAGGCTTGTAGATAATAGACCTAAGCCTATCCAGAGCCTCATGTTCGTTATCTCGCGATAGCTCAAGAATCCCTAATAAATGCTTGTCTCAGTCTGCTATTCTGATGGGCTAAATGAAACCAGCGATGTACGCACTATCAATCAAACGTTCTTGCAGAGTCTTCTTGACGCCGCTGCTAGGAAGCCCTGCCGCCCGAAGGATCGTTTGAAGCTGGCGAACCTATACACGGAGTGAATTAGCACTAGAGCTTGTTCTCAATTGGACAAGATCAGCAATCATACAATGAGCTTGGTCGAAACGTATGTAATCAACGCCTGCGTAGATTGCGGCGGTTGGGAAGCCATAAGGCTCTGAGTGGGTGGACGGGATCGTCCTCAGTACTTTTCTTTCGGAGAAGCGGTTCTCTGATTTAAAGCGTGTCGTCAGGTACCTCAATCTGCCGAAAGCATGTCTCTGCCTGTGCTGCTGGAGAGGCGGGGGAGGGTCGGACTGGTGGTGGGGGAGAGCGTTGCGATGGTAATTGCTGTGGTTGTGGTGCTACGAGGTGCGCAGTGGGGGAGATTCCAGAAAAATTATGACTGCGGTGGTGGTGGGGGGGGTGCTGTTTGGTAGGTTCGCTTACCTGGAGTGACCACGATAGTATTGAGGGAGGGCGGGCGGGATGTGGGGAGTTGAGCGGGCCAGAGACGAGCCACGCCCACACGAAAGAGCACGGCGGTCACTGAGCACGGTATGGCACCTGATACTGCTGGCTTGTCGCTCCGCCGCCTTTCGCCTTTCGCCTTTCGCCTTTCGCCTGGGCGTGGTGCTGTAGGCGTCACGCTCGCTGCTGCCGGCTGCGCTGAGGGTTGTGCTTTGTACGTTACTTGCACCTGCACTGCATTTGCGATTTCATCGATCGCTCGCGGGAGGCTTGCCTCCCACTGGGCACGCCGCGGGCAGCAGGCCTGGCAAGGCGAGCAGGGGCCGCGCTAGCCGCTTCGAGCTTCGGCCCAGCGAGCGCAGGTGCCGACAGCGACAGGGCGCCCTGGGTCTTGGCGGACGCATGATGGATGGGAGGGCGCCTGCCGCGGGACCGTACGGACTGCCGCGGGCGACGGCCGGGGACGTCCGGCATACTAGTACGGCAAGAGTTGTGTCAAACGGAGAGCATACAGTACGTATGAGCAGGCTGTGAAGCATGCGCAGCCTTGCATTGTGCTTGCAGAGTTTCGTCTTCTGATGTATGCAACGGCGACCACGATGCACTGGCAGTTTCCATGCAGCGCATAACGGTGCGAGATCGGTGCATGCCTTCCTACATGTATGTGCAGTGCGGCCGTCAAAACCACGTTCAATACACACGTTTCTCATCTATCAGGCAATCCACATCGATACTAATGTCCTTAATGTACATACATATCTCCGAGCCATTAATAGTATGATACTACCGGCGGCACTGCAAATCTGCCGCTGCCAGTCGCAGCTACTGCCGTTATTCGCGAATCATACCACATAGAACAGTGCCGGTATGTATCTTTACTTCCAGCTGACTCCTGTCTAGTAGTACTGACGATATCTACTTACAGAAAAGACAAGCCTCAAGACATTCCTCTATATCTCCGTCATTCAGAGACCATTACACTGAGGCAGGTGCGGCTATAGTCAATACTAGCACACTCATTTACTTTACCTTCTCCAAGGCAAATCCTTCGATGACATCTTTCCGTCACACTTGATACATCAAAAACAGTTCTCGATCTGAAGAATCTGATACATATTGAATACAATCTGAAATCACGGGCACTAGAGTTCGTCTCTGGCATGTCTCATTAGCTGATGATGACGATATTCCCCTACACCGGAACACGGACGGGATGGTGTACGGAAACTCTCACCTATCACAAAGATTTGCATCGTGTTTCCACAGCCACCGGAGGAAGGCAAAGTTCCTTCACATCCTAATTCAGCCATTAACCCCCGTCAACTAGAACCCGTTCAGGATTCCAAGTGGAGCTCAAGCCAAAATGGCCACCCTTTAGCTGGTACGTTAATATTAAGGAAGTGTCATTGGACAGCTTGCTAAAGAAGATCAGAGCTGCACGCCCAGAGATTGAGATTGTAAACATGACTGCCCTGACGTCCCTGTCATCGGATGGTGTACGGACCGTGCTTCAAAGTGATGACGACTGGAGGATGAGTCTTGAAGCAATGGTTGAGGAGAAATTATATAAAATCACAATGAATCTTTGAAACACCACAACGAGTGTGTTCACAGATTATACCTTCCTGATGGTGTGCTCTCTCTCTGGAATTCCAGACCATCCTCCCAACCAGACTAACCATCCTCGCTTGTTCCCCCAGTCCACATATGGAAAAATTCTTTGGACAATGCCTCCACACCCAACGCACTAAAACACTTACTTGCCGAACTCCAGGTGAGATTCAACACCACTGGGTTCGATATGTCCAATCAGACTACTCACTCAGAGTACATATATTCTTTTCTCGTTGCAGCATCTATATTCAAGACCTACATCACCATCCCCCGACCTCAAAAACAGATATACGGAAAACATGGCTGTGGTCCAGTGGACTTTGCATTGGAAGCAATGACGTCTGGAGGAATCTTAGGTGTGACTGAAGTCAAGAAAAAGGGTTTCAAGAGGGGAATTATGCAAAATGTGTTTTCGGCTTGAATCTTCATTCACAAGCTGCAAGCGAAAGTATTCAGAGATAAATAAAGAGCCAGCAACCGGAAAGACTTATGGTTTGGTTCCCGATGCGAAAGAATGGTATGTCTTTGAACACACGGCGGATCTTGAAGGCTTATCGTTCACCATGTCGAAGTTACCATCAGAAATTCCATAGGGTGAGATGAAGGTTGGGAAAAAAAGGCGGAGAATGTGTTCGCTTGCCTGGTATCGTTGTTGGAGCAAATGCAGACCGAGGGTAGCAATCGGATGAAGGCGGTGTCCTATGACATGACACCTTCTTTTGTCTCTAACGTACTTGTATACTTCACTTCATGACCAAAAACGCAGAAAGGGAGTTCCATGAGATTCGTGTTGGGAAGGCGTGTGTGCTAGGAGATTGTGATCGAGAGATTATTTTAATTGTGTATCTCCTTTCATTACTTGCTCACTCCCTTTCCTTTCTCTTTTGAGACACCTTTCTTGGTCTATACTCAGCTTTTGTGATTTACTTTTATGTTCTGGCCATGATCTGGCTTTTGGGGAAAAAAAAAAATACCACTAACCCACCATGCTGTGACTTCTGCTTCCTGACTTAATCTTCAAGCTACTTCTGTGGGCCAAACTATTCTTTGTGGGTCCTCCTTAGAATAAAATACATACTTAGCACTCTTTCCTAGACGTGTTAGTCCCGTGGCTGTACTACGGTTGGGCGCGGCTGACCTATGAGCCTTTTGCCTTGTTCTGTGCGCCAAGCTAAGCGCCAAGTCCCTGTCCACAATACATGGTCTCGTAGCAACATTCTTATACTGCGTCTTAAAGTTGATTCCCCAAACCTTTCTCTCTCCCCACCACACACACCACCACAGCCCACCCGTTCTTCTTCCATAGAGAGGAACAAGTCCTCTCTAAATAATTACTCGAAACTTAGAAGCTCTCTTGCTCTTCCACACATCCATAACCTGTACTGCCTGCAGGCCATTCCACGACAGCTCTGTTAATTTCTTTTTTCATTGCGTTTTTAATCCCAGTTTTCCCAGTTCTCATAAGTCACAATGGCGAAATCTGCCAGAGCAAGTTCCAAGAAGTCTTCGAAAGCGAAGCTACGAGCAACTGTTCACGGGCCCCAGCAAGATGCCCGTCTCCAACGACTGTCGGACAAGCTTGTCGCTCTTGCTACAGCCGATCAATCAAACGTCCCTACCTCTACGATGGAAGTAGATGAAGGTACGAAACGCTCCGCCTTTCGCTCCAAAGGCATCGAGAAGAAACATCACCGCCTGAAGCGACAAATCAAAACTAAGGCTAACGACCTTTGTGCAGACGCAAGCAAACCAAGTACTGAGGAGCACAATCCTGAGCAAGGAAAAGGTTTGTTAACTTCTACTTCTTCTCAGAGTCCCTCAGGGGTTACTGCTACTGCTTCCGCACTATCGCATTTTAATTTACCGATACCTACCTCTTTCTTAGAGGAGAGTGTCGGAACAACCTGCCGTTCAACCAGGCCGACTTTCGATGAAGAGATGTTTTACAATGCTCTCGGTCTATTTCCAATCTCCAGCATTCAGGGCTTTGACGAGTTCAAGTGCTTGAGCCTGGCTGTCAGCTAGCGCATGGATACATCAACCACCTGCATTTGCTTTTTTTATCCTTGTTTTTTCCTTATATCTTCCTTATTATTTTTACTTTGGGACTATAATCGGTTATTGTTGTTCATTTGAGCATATTATTTTGGGCGTATATGTGGTCTTGGGCGCAGAGAGGAGAAAGGCTGTTCTACAATGTTTTCTTTTTTGTTCCTTATATATATATTTTTTCCCTACGTCTCCGTCTATTTCCATTTTGTTGTCATTTTTCATGTAGCATTTCATCGGTGGGATCTCGCGCGCAAGTTCATTATACAGGTGGAATTGGGATATAATCATGGGGTACAAGTGCTGATGCTTGAGACTTTTGCAATCAGGCCAAATGGACTTGGACCATACCCCATCTGGCGGACCAATGAGGAAAGTAAAGGGAAGGATTGTGAAGCATAGCAAGGGAAAGAGACGGGCCTCTTCGGTGTTTCCGAGTCTGGTGAAACGGAAGCAAATGCGGCAACTACGAAAGAGGAAGTAAAGGTTAGGCTAGCAGGAGGAGTATAAAGAGCCTGACTGGAATTTAGAATCAAGAAGCTTAGGGTTGAATTTTGTTACAGTGGCTTCGTTTCTTATTTTCATTTTTCAGTCCAGGAATGACTTTTTGTTCTGTCTTTCTTATCTTATGATTGGCATTACGGCGTCTTTGGATTGTTTTTAACTTTTATTTTCCTCTTTTTTCTTCTGTTTGATCATATTTTTACAACATATTCATATTTTTTGCTTGGTACATTTCAGATTTTCATAAATTTCGGCTTTTTTGATTCTTAGGGATTGCATCTATTGAACTATTTTCCTGGTTTCTTCAGTCTGTTGCATTCTACTATGTCATTATCATGTGCCGCTCCGTCAAGGGTTGTATCTTCGATGTCTTGGTATCTGGCACACAAAGGCCCGCGGCCTCGAAAAATATTATTATTGATTCATTAGTATCCGATAGAGAACATATATAGAAATTGGCTGAAATTGGTGACACACACTTTCATAAATTACTCATTTGAGTAATACAGTCCGATAGGGGGGAGGTCAGGTGCGTTGATTCAACCGTTCGCACATCATGAACAGTAGCACCCTGATGTAAACCAATTGATAGCAATAGCGAAAAGCAGCTTGTTGTAACCTGTATGGACGTATGCCTTCCATAATCAAAATACTTAAGTACCGGGTCGCTATGTGAAAATGCTTGTGCCAGTTTGACACTGATTTGTGCCTTTGAATAAGTTCTTGTATAGTTTACATGTCCTCATGACTACTACGCATACAAATGTATGTATTTGAATCGAATCTAGTTCCTTGTCTGACAGCTGAATTCTAGAATGTCACTGTGCTTGGCACTTCTCTATGTGTTGTTCTCCTTCCCAGTATACGTTCGCAATTGACTAGCCTCGTCTCCAGGCGTCTTTGCAATGAGCAATTGATCTCCTCTGTACTAACGTACTTGTGAGAAGAATCAAAACAAAATTAAAAATAAAAAATAAGAAGGAGGTATTTCCGAGTTCTTCAGCGGACCTGCCATGAGAAGACAGCGTGCCCTGCCACGTCCGTGGAGTTAATGTGTATCTAAGCTCTGTTGCTAGCTTGTTTCATGTCAACACTGTGGCATTCCTCTCTATACACCTTCTAGCTCTCTGGAACACAGTCTTCTGTGACTATGGTACGTATACGCTTGACAATTGTCTTGAGCTGCCTTACGAATTAGTTTAGAAAAACCAACCCTCTATTTACGAGTATATACGAGTTGATTAAAAATCTTTGATTTACGGTAATTCTTGCTCAAACGTCTAAATCTCATCTCATGATGTTCTCTAGTATCGTATCAGTGACTAGTTTGCTAATAAGTAAGCTTCAGCCTTGCGCCTGCTGCCAGCGCCGCTGACTGGACCCCCACATGGCACACTTTACTAGTAAACGCCTGGTGCGCAAGCACACTTCATTAGAATGCATGCGTGCATGCATCGTTAAAATTAAACATCTGCATACTTAATTATTTTATGCATGTATGTCTTGCAAGAAAATTCTCTATTTCAAGGATTCCGGCTTGGTTTGAGACTATGATTGTATCTCGCGCAATGGCGACTTCTTTGAAGCTGTGTTTTCCAATTGCGAGGTGGAACTAGGCTGAGATAGGAAGATCCCACCGAAAGATACTCATCAACTCACCTGCGCGGAGAAAAAATAGGGAAAAAAAAGGCGTAGATACAGTAGATGATGCGAGTGCGGCTCGGAGGGTTCAAAGTTCCTGGGCTGGGTCACGTCAAAAGCCAAGCAGTACATACTTAGCGTACATCTTAGCACATCTTAGCCCTGGGGCATAGGATTTTCTGTGGTTTTTACATTGCCAATATCGTACACACGTGCGGCGAAGTTACGAGGTATCTAAATGGCAATGACAGTGTTCCTCCTCTGAAATTTTGAGGTTGATCTGTATGAGGGATCCCTAGCGGAGAGTAAGGCAGGGCAAGTTGTGCCGGTGCAGTGATGTTGCAGTAGACGTGCGCTCTTGAGGTGTGGGTTAACATTGTGGATGTATGTGGATTTAATTAGGTAGTCTGTTTGGCAATTGCGAGCGAGAGGATGCACCCATCCATGGTCATGGCTCCCGTTCTGTTCTAACTACGGGGTTTCAATCAAACCGGCCACTTCCACATCATTGGACCAAAGTCACAAGAAAGGAACATGTGACTGCCTTGTCAAAAGTCTTCTGAGACAAAAGGGGCGTTTGAGTGCTTGGGGCGGGAGCAACCATGCTGTGCCAGAGATTGCAATTGAGAACTCAATTGGTCCCCGAACAGGTTTGCTCTGTGAGTAAGCTCATCCACGAACCGGTAGAGAGATTTCTGGTTGTTACTCTCATGCCAACTGAATGTCGGCCCGTGGCTTGCGCAAGGCTGGGGGAAATACAAAAACTAAAAGCATAAAACTGGTCCAAAATATCAATGTCATTAATATTAGCTTGGTTGGCGGGACAACCTGTGCCATGTTCTCCGGTCTTCCTTAAACTTAATGTGGTTCCTAAACCGTGGTTACATTCAATTGAGTTCAACGGTAAGTTGAGATTTGAGGGTTAGCATTGAGCGGTCACAGGGCACCAAGTTGCAGTGAACAATATCGCCGTGCAGCGTCCATGATGTTGATGATAGTTAACTAACCAGCTGCCCATCGCAACACCCGTTAATCTCCGTTCCAATTCTCAGGTCCGCATTGCTCATCTGCTTCTTTTGTTTGTTTTGTTTTATTCTCTCAATTGCAATTGAGCTCTCTCACTACTGACTCACTTGTGCATTTCCGCAGTTGCTTGTACAGTACATGTGCATACATGTGCATTACTTACTTATTCACCATACATCCTCTCCCTAGCCCCAATTACTTGGTCCCGATTTCCGAGCGATGAAGGCCATGCCACCCACTATGATGACTAGTCTGGTTGCATATGACCGCTCAGAAGGGAGAGTGAGCTTGACATCGTGTGTATGGGCAGGTGCATAAGTGTAGGCGAGTAATGGGTATGGCGGAAACGGGTGGTGGAATGGAGCCGGCGTTTCGTCGTGGGTACCTTTGATTGTTTGTAGACGGGCGAAAGGTCTAAAGGGCGATGATGAGGGGTGTGAAAGATGGGGCTAGTGGGTGTTCTCGTGCCCAGCCTAGTGAACTGTGGACAAGAGATTGGATAAAGTATCACGTTAAGTAGTGTAATTAGGGTGTTATTGGGAATTAACTGAAGGGATTAGCCCTATGGAAGGGTATCTGATGAATTTCCTCAATGCAGAGAAGAATCATGCCGAGATGCCCGATAAGAAGCGGGAACGAAGGGATCGCTGAGTAACTATGATGTTCTGCATGAGGGATTCAGGATGATGCTGGCGACTTTCTTATGATAGGGAATACTGTTTGTTGCAATTATCCCGACCATGTCGAAAAGGGAAGTGTGTTTCTCCGCCGTTAGCACTGCTTGATCAATTACGCTTTCTATAGCCTGACTTCGCTTTTGTCCTTCCATCCAACTCTAAATACTCTTCAATCCCAACACCATATTTATTCACACCAACGCCATATCCAGATTATGCTTTTTATCTATCGTCGCAATGGATGGAGTTTCATCATATTAGGTGTAGTGATGCATCTGACCGCCCACTAGACTAGCGATCGTCGTTCACAACTCTGCCCTCTTTCGATGTGATCACGAGCTCACACGTAGTCGAGGTCAGTTATCGCATGAAAAAAGTCATTCACGCATGCTACGTATCCTCAGAAGCTCGAAGAAACCCGAAAAGAATGAACTACTGATCGTACTCATCTACAGTGTCACAGAAGCTTGCATTACGATTCATCTAATGACGTCGTAAGAGCAGAACGGAGATCCAGCTCTGGTAACCAACCTTTTTTTAAGTTCCCAATTTCTCATCAAGGTCCCGAGCAAGAGGCCTGGTATTCACGGCATTGGATACTAGGTCAATATACAGTATCAATAAAGCACTTTTTGATATCCACATCTCATTGTCTTACATTCTCTTGGTGCATGTGGTCATGGCCTCATACCATGACAACTAGTTTGTATGCGTACTCACATACCTCCTGAAATTAGAAAGCTTATCATATATTAAGCATTCTGAGTAGCTACCTAGTTGATTGCTTCATAGGAAGAACCGAAAGTGCCAAAGCTGAAACACTATGCACAATAGCTTCAAAGCTTGCGAAAGTAAGGGAAACAAATAGCCTGAACCGGAGCTGGCGCGAGGGTATGTTTATGATACTACCCAATCTTGTATTGTGGGTGATCATCGGAACTGGAACAAACTCTACAGCATGTAACGCAGTATATGGGGGTTTAGGGACTGGAGGGAGGGCAATCAAACGCATGAGACGATTGAAGGATAGCAACTTTTAAGTTATGTTGTATATGCACATGGAGAATTGAAGCGACGTTAAAGTCAGATCATACGCATGGCATGGCCGTTCAAACTGAGGTATGATAGAGAGACAGGCGCAAGTTCCGAAAATAGCTGGGCGGCATCACAGGGGTTATTATTGGAGAGAACAACATATCATAATGGAATTGTTAACATTCTTGGCAATTGCACAAGCACTTTATCCTTGCACTACTGAGGATTGCTAGGGCGGGATCAAAAAAATGGGGAAGGACTGTCTGCTACCACGGTAGAGTACTGCCGCGCATCATTGCAATCCGCTTGGACTGACTGTTAGCCTTCAAAGTAATACTTGCTGCTGCAGTCTTGAGACTGTTGCTGCGTAAAGTCTAACGGCCTTGGAGTATCACAGAGCTATAGTGACCAGGGAAATGAAACCGACACACAATAAGGGATAGCTCCCGCATCGATGAGATACTCAGAGTCCATTTGAATGCGGTAAAGCAGTGTGGGTTAGGAGTGCCTTAATTTGACGGAAGAACTAATTCAATTTGGACATTTACGGAAGGTGTGGGTTAATATCAATCTCGAACCAGACTACCGCTTAGGTTAGTATCACTGCTCCATCGAGACTCGTCAGGCCTCAATTGTTTGACTGATGGCCTCGTCTGAAGCACCATGTTCGGAAGTGTTTCTCAGCTGGTGAACAAATCTACGTTCTTGACACGGAACTTGAACATAAGT
Organism: Kalaharituber pfeilii; assembly: GCA_015179045.1. Taxonomy (NCBI): domain Eukaryota; kingdom Fungi; phylum Ascomycota; class Pezizomycetes; order Pezizales; family Pezizaceae; genus Kalaharituber; species Kalaharituber pfeilii. Next base: position 1,111,692 of record WHUZ01000007.1, on the reverse strand, counting down.
ATCTCAACACGTGAATATACTTCATATCGCTTTCGAAATTGATCCTCATGTTCTCGAATTGGAAGTTGGTTCTAGCACGTAACAGCCGTTGAGATGAGGCCATCCGGAAGTCCTCCACATGGCATGGCTGGTCCACATGTTGGGCACCCGAACCTTAAACACAGATGGACGAATTACAGGTTACCTCAAAGGTGGGCCAGGTGCGGGAAACTGTTGCCTTGCGAAATACCATAGAAGGTCGTTGAATTCTTACGTTCGTGACCTCTGCCTAGGCCATTTGCTTACCCATATTGCGATTGGCTGGCCCGGTCAGCATCAAGCAACTTTGTCATGGGGCTGCTGATAATTCATTGGCTTGCAGGAAGACCTTGTTATATGGTTCCTGGCAGATCAGGGGCAGTAAAGTGACAGGACCTGGATAAATTTCTCGATTTGGAGGGTTGTCAGGGTAAGGTTGACCAGAAATAGCCAATGTGGAAAAGACCAAGTGACCGGGAGAGCCTAGCCCCCTTGTTATCCTTGCCCGCAGTCAACTGCAAGGGGACATTAATATGGAATATCATAAGCGTTGAGCTTTTTTCTCCTCTGTTCTCTCCCAAATTCGACGCCTGCACGGGACCTGCGCCGCCCTCCGCTAGTCCTCCTCTGATTCGCTCACTGAGCCGTGACTTATGCAGTGGTCGCGCAGAAAACGCAGCGGGAATCACGGCCTCAGTAATCTTCTAGGTGCGGCTAGCTCAATGGGAGGCGATTGATCTTGGTGCTGCGATGGAGATGCCCATTGCAGACGGAGTGCATGCAGGAAAAGCTGTTGGAAACGAAATATGCCACAATGGCGCTGTCTGCTCCATAATGACCTCCACATATACCTGAACTGAACTGGCATGAATCTGGAGAAATGGGATAGGGGGCCAGCCGGATCCATAGATACCCAAGAGATTGGCCAGCGATGATGCTGCCTCACGCGGAGGCCAGCAGTGGCCGTGTTGTATGTAGTTTAGTCTGGCAGCACTGCAAAAGCCGGCTTCTTTTTTTTGCCGTGTGACCTTGCTGAGAGAAGTTATACTTATCCCAACCTCCGACTCGAAGTGTTTCTTCTCTCTCTTTCTCCTCCTTCCTCCCCACCCCTCCACTCCTTTGACACTCACATTCACTTGATTGCTGTCGCCCTCGTTTATCGCAGCAATCCCCCCTCCCCCTCCCCTCCCCTTCCCCTTCCCCCTCCCCAACTGCTCTCTAGCGTCGCTCTTTCCATATTTCCTTCCGCTCGCTCCCTTAGCAGAAATAGTGCCGGAATTCGAATCGCTCCTTTAACGAATTCTCGTGCTCCAGTTTAGTCTTTGGAAGGAAACGCGAATCCCGACTTCTACTTCTTTTTGACACCGTTTATCATTATTATTTGTTTATTTTTATTTAGTTATTCGACTATTTTACCTTCTTCCCTCTTCTACATTTATTACTGTCTTAGTATTTATTCGTATTTCCGTCGCTCTTGTTGACCCCGGTACGCCCACAGCAACACATACTGATCGCAACTCGTTGTACACTTGTGCCCCCTCCCGGCAACAGCTCAGCACCAATTGCGCCCCCGCTCAGTCCTAGGGTATCGCCTACTTCAATACCCAAACAACGCGACATCGGCGGGGAATATATACTTGCGAAGACTGAAATATTTGCATTGGCATTGACAAAGGGACCAAGGACGCCGCACATGCCCTTGCAAATTGGAGGACTAGAGTTTGGCATAAGTTATTGATTAAAGTGTAAGAGATGGGACGAAAGGTACTCCATGAAAGATCAAATTCAAAGAATAATGAGTTACCAGTGTTGCCGATGGGCAGACGAGTTTCACAAAAAGACGACTATGACCCCTTCAACGTTTCAAAAGCTCCCATGTTCCCCCGCCCATACCGACGAAGCCCTTGTCCGACGGAGCCGACAGCAAGCCTAGAACCCCAAGCAGTGTCGCCAACTCCTCAATTAGTTTTGAAAGCCTGCCGCCTGTTCCACCATTGCACATTAACAAGATCCCCCCGCTTGCGATCAAGAAAGAGAGCAGCACAGGGTCTGTAATATCTCAGCAACCAAGGGTAACAGGGTTAGAACAGTTTTACTATGAGCCTAGCCAGTCCAGTCGTCCGTCGATATATATTGATACCGTCGCCCGTAAGGAATCGAGCTCGAGTTTACGCACACATGCACGAAATGCATCTTCCTCTACAGCAACAAACACCTTAGCGACAGCGACCGGTCAGCGACCATTACCGCAGCAACCACAGCAGCCGCAACTACCAAAGCCTATACTGAAGCGCACAAACTACATTCCCCCTCAGACAGTTGACGAGTACGACGAAAGGCGAACCTCATGGGTTGAACGAACCCTGGAGCAGCGATATAATTATTCTCGGATGAATGGACGTTCATTAAGGATAGTTAGGACTTCAGAGGAGGAGGAAGCTCGGGATGAGTTTCCGGAGGTAATATCAACCCCTAGGGCCATGTCGTCCGGCACTCCTCTGTCGATATCTCCCGATCTGCCAGGTAGACAAGGGGTTAGAAAACAGAGGTCATTTACAAGCATGTTAAGTCGGAGCGATTCTGTTAATCGCCCAGGAACCGCGATGTCTCAACAGGCGAGGCCTGGATCTTCCTTTGGGATACCGTCATGGGCAAGGTTGGTATAAATTTATATCTAGTCTGGCTTGGATTTGTATCATAAACTTGTGTTCCCCTGAAAGTAAAAAATTAAGGTTAAGGGTTCTAGGCGCTAACGTCATGTCTTATGCAGGTACTTCTACGCAAAAGGCGAGGTAGCACTACCAGAGGACGATGACAAGGCTGCTGGTGCGACCGTCAAGCGGCCTGAGCCTGCCCTAAGTCAGTCTCGGTTTGGCAGCCTGAGGCGCATGGCCTCACTAGGAATGTCGCCCCAGCGAACGTACGAGCACGAGCCTGCAGACCCCGCCGAGGTAGCCAGTCGGTGGTCGTACCCGCACCTGGATAGGTCAACGTACCCGCTGTCTCCTGTTGAGCGAATGAACCGACAATTGGTGCTTTTTTGTCTCGGCTTCATACTACCATTCTGCTGGATAATTGGCGCGCTATTACCGTTGCCTGGACCAAGACCAATGTGGAGGGCTCCAATCGTCAGTGGAGACCGGGGCGGCTACCGAGTGGATGTGGAGGCATCGTTGAACTGCACGTTCAAGCAGGAGCGAATATTTTTAAGTCACGAATATTGGCGGAAGGTGAACCGGATGATGAGTGCAGTGGGGGTGGTTTTAAGTGGTGCAATAATAACACTAGCGATAGTCGCCGTCAAAATTTCGTGACAATTGCCGGTTGTGGCATTTTGTCAGAACATCGAAACCATCATCTGTACTCTATGAACTTATAATGCCTTTGCTTTCTTCTGACGAGTTTCTTTTTTTTTCTTTCTTACTTTCCTTGAAAATTCTTTGTTGATGACTTTCGGCCACGATTTGCTTGCGGATTAGGGATTATCCGGATACCACTACCACCGCCACCACCTATTACCACCGCCTTCCACGACCAAGCGGGGTGGTTATCCTTACGCAAACGACAACTTCTTCGGCATTATGTTTATGAGGTTCTAAAAAGATGATAGTATTTGCTTTACGCTTGCAATATACGCCTTAATACCCTATTATCTCATACCCATGCGGGTGTTAGTTTGCACCAAAGGTCTTTTTTTTTTTTTTTTTTTTTTTTTTTTTTTTTGTCCTCTTCATATACCACTTGTTCTTTTTCAACTTTTATTCATAACGGTGTCATATTCACTCCTTGGTGCTTTGCTTGGGAACGGAAACTTGGGAAATCGAAATTGGGGAAATTATCTGAGGTTTAAAAATCAGAGGATCACTTTCGCTTAGGAAATCGAGTTCGGTGTTATAGGAGGATATCGCTCTTTGGAATTCGGTCTGGTTGGTTGGTTGGTCTGTTTGTTGGCTTGAGGACTGGAGGGGCCATATGGAGAGCTTTCTGGCTTGGTTTTGGTTCGGTTTTTGTCTGACAATGCAAGAGAAGAGGAGTTTTGTGTGTTATTTTGTCCTTCGTTCTCTTAGAGTAGATCTCGATGTCGGTGTTCACATCTTCTTTTCTATTTGATTTACTGGCGCGGATGGTTGCATTGCAGACTTGGTAGCGGGTACAGCGTTTTGCTGATACTTGCATGCGCCGCTGACATGCTGAAGGGAACGAGAGAGGGGGAGAAGAGCAATCTACGCCCTGCCTAATCTCTTTACGAGGTTACTCTGTCTCTTTTGTCTTTTTCTTTGCATTGTTCTTTCTCTTCCAACAGTTCTTGGGGTCTTCCTTTCCTATACTCGGTCATTGGAACGGATGGATATCCTGAGGTAACACTATAGCAGTATCTACAGGTGTATGGCGCGCGTGGGTGTTGTGTGTGCATCTCGACGACTTCATGTTTCTATTATCCAAGGATGACGACCCACAGAAGCAAAATGAAAAAATTCAAAGAACTGACCAATAAGAAAGGATGGAAAGAAGGAAGAGCATATGAAAATGCAAACACAAAGTTAAAAGACGTTCTTGCTGTGTGATAATATTCCTCGTTGACATCTTTCGTGAAACGTGGGGTGTGGGCTAAGCTGCGGACAGCGTATGATACATACCACTTTTCCCCCCTGCTTTTCCCTCCTGTTTCACATGTGTATAAAAGCACTTCGTTTATCTTCTCCCTTTGTACTCTACTCTCTGTTTAGGTTTTTCAGAATTAGGTCCCAGGTATGGCATTTGCATTTGCATTGCATAGCCAATTTTTCCTTTTTTATCTTTATCTTTGCAAAAGATACTGGACACGAGCGCTGTGTTGTTAGTTATTGGTGGATACCCTCTGTTTTTATTCTTATTCTATTTATTTATTCTTTTTTTTTTTTAATTTAACGGGTGATGGATCACATGATATATTTCAAACTTTCCCAGATTAGGGAAAGAAGATATGAAGTGAACGGGAGAATTGGGAAACGGAATATAAATAAACTATAGTACATTATTACTTGTTTATGATGTTACGTGTAGCTATAGGTGTCACACTGGTACTATCTGGTGGAAAATTATGCGATGGCTGAAATTGAGTAACAGTATAAAGAAAGGAAAGAGAAATAAGTAGAAGAATAGCAAAGAATGTCCTCTAAGAAGCAAAAGAAAAAGGAAGTAGTAATACTATATACATGGAGATGTGCCGGGCCATTTGTAACAAACGTTCCAGTCACCAGTGGCGGTGACTGGCCCGGGCCACTCAGTTAGGACAACGGTTCATGACTGCTCACAACACGCGTACTTGTACAACATTGTATTGACCTTTTTTTACTACAGAAACTAATATCATAGACAGGTTAGTCTCTAAATTATTGCGGTTGCCACATTACGATACTTAAAATTTTATTCAAACTCTTCAGAGTATTTGTTTATTTACATGTTTATTTACTCATATCCTTTGGCAGTTACATGTTTTTAGTATTTTTGAATTCATTTATACATCTGTATTTTAGTACGATTCTTCACAATTTGCTATAGAGGAGCATTTCACTGCAGTGGGATTTTCACTGAAGAGAAAAGTATTTCACTGAAGAGGGTTACGCATTCTTAACGGCAGTTTGGTTGGGTTCGAAGTTAACTGTAGAGTACGCGTGTAGTGGGCGTGTAGGTAATGTCGTGCATAGTGCTTTGTACAGAAAATTATGAACCGTGGTGCTACAGAGTAGCCCGGACCAGTGGTGACTGAATCTGTTACGAATGGCCCGGCATACATATATATAAGATACAATTGTAAGTTTTCTCCTAGCATTTCTCGTTCCTAAAGCTTCCATTTGTCTATCCTTCTTTCGCGTTATAGGCAGATAATACTTTCTTTGACGGCGCTGTAGATTCGGTTTTTGAGAGAGGAGGAGGAGTTATTGGTAATGCCAATCACAACTGCAGCTGAGTGCGAAATTCGCTGCTAAGCAATTTAGACTATTTCAGCTGTATCATGTGATCTAGTAGTCATTAATTAATCAGCGCTTATTGCAGTCTGTTTGAGAGGTATGTGCATGTGAATTGTTGTCATAAGCCTATTGCACATGGGCCTTAGATGCTCCCTCTTAGAAAGCAAACAAGAGACGGAGTGGTTGGAAAGGATGGTGCAGCAGTTTGAACAGTGAGAGGAGGTAGTGGGATGGAGAGGGCGGAGAAGCTGCTGGCTAAGCCTTCGGAGTGGCTGCTGGTGGGGAGGATGTGAGATGCTGTTGCAGCTGCTGAAGGGGGGAGAGCAATTGAAAGACGGTGGGAGAGGGGGGTGTGAGGAGCTATTGCAGCGGCTGGATAAGGGTGTGATTAGAGGTGGTGGGAGGGGGAGTTCAGAGAATGTGGAGTTGCCAGCCTTTTCGAACTGGCCTATGCCTTGATCGAAGTGGAATGCTGTTGTCTCCAGCGATGGGAGTCCATGGAGAGGTATAGAATTGAGGGCCCCGGTTCGATTCTCACATCGAGGTAGGGCAGAGGGTTGGCCGGCTACTTATTCAATAGATGTAATGCTCCGGTGATCATTTGGAGTTTTAACTTCGGTTCCAGCTAGGCTCAATTGGGAGTTGGAACCGTCATTTTTAATTTTCTATTTCTTTAAAATTACAATAAGGAGAGTGTCTGCTGATGGGGCTGCACATGAAGTCGCTTGGGGCGCATATTTACTTAAACAGCTGAGAGTCTGTGCTGCATCTGGTGCAATTGAACAGCGAACAGGCGCTAGGGGGTGGCCTAGCTACGATACCACAGCGTCCCACCATACTTTCAATTAAGCCAGTTCTCCATATACTGCAATGTAGAGAGAGTCTCGCAATCTCCTTCAATTCAGCCATACGCTTCACCACCGAGTGGGACCTCTCATACTTGATCAGTTGAGGTCGTTCTGCCATATCCGTCACTATCGGGAGAGTCCTATCATATATTGTCAATTGTGCCTGTGATGCCATGCGCTCTACAACCGTAGCCTGGGACGAGGCTACTACAATCGAGACTGTTCTGTCCTACCCGTCTTATCGATATCGCCCAAGGGCGATGGCTACCGGAAATGTCATATTAGCGAGATATATTGCGCATTCTGTCTCTCTCTGTCATATACATCATAGACGAATAGACCGACTTACCAGGACGAGATCTCCATATCCACCATCCCCACTTGCCCACTTCTACAGCTGCCTCGCTTACAGCGCTCGTAACAGCAGCATTGAACAGACTGTTGTGTGGGAGCCATAACAGCATAGCCTTAATGATAGTAGGAGGCATGCGTATATAGGATAGAATCGATAAGAATACTAATGAACGGAGACTCAGGGGCAACATGGCAAGAAAGGTGCGTGATTAGGATGGGAGTTGAGGGAGACGGTTCGAGACTGAAAAGAACATATCAGAAGACACATAATGCCGACGCAAGTGTAGAAATGCATAGAGCATATAGTATCTTGAAGTAGAAATGACAAACATCTTGTACTTAGTTTCTTCCAAAAGACTCTCGCGAGGATATATGATGCGATGTTAAAACCATAGGCTGCTGGAGGACACTGTTGGTGGGCGTGTTACCTGGGAGGAGATCCCATTCACGTGACAGACATGCGAACAGTCAGACAGACAGACAGACATAGATGTGGGCCACACTCTACAAATTCAGCAGGCACGGACACGATTAGTCATAACTACAAAGAAGCTCTCTGCCTACACAGCCAGACAGAGTTGCAGCGTCGCACAACAGCCCATAGAGCACCACCCCGACCCGCTGGCATGTCGACACCACAAGGCGGAGGCACGCCAGGGCCAGAAGAAGGAGGAGGAGGAGCAGTCGGAGCAGGAGGGGGAGTGCCCCTTGGGGAAGCGCCGCGGGCATTCGAGGTCGCGATACCCGTCACACCGCCGCAGCGCAGCTACACACCGCAGCAGCACCAGCAGCACCAGCAGCACCAGCAGCACCAGCAGCACCAGCAGCACCAGCAGCACCAGCAGCAACCATCACCGTACCCGCAGTACACGCCGCAGGGGCAGCCCTATGGACAGCATGGACAGTATGTGCAGTATGCGCAGTACGGGCAGTACCAGCAGTATGGTGGGCCTCAACCTCAGTACCAGCATCACCAGCAGCAGCAACCACAACAACACTATACCTCCACCCAGCACCATTCTCAGCACTATTCACAGTACCCACAACATCATGGCCCTCTCCGCGCACACTCTTCCCAATCCCACGACCTCCAGACACTCAAGAGGCCCCAACCGCCGGCACAGCAGCCCTCACAGCACACCCATGAGCACACACTACTACTCATCTCATTAGCGGAAGCCTTCATTGAGACGGCACACAACATTGGTGCAACAGCCGCGGCGTCCAAGGGCGGCGACACGAATTTGTATTACAAGTTGATGGCGACGGGATTAGGATGCTTGGAGTCTTTACTGTTACCTCAGGTGCGGGAATACGACCGCTTTTCGAGAAATTCAATTGGAGTGGGCATTGACGGAGGAGTCTTTGGATAATAGAAAGGAAAAACGATACAAGCACGGCTAGAAGCCATGGTCCGTCTACGGTATGCTGCGGTCCTTTTTGAAGAGACCGATAACATGCGAGAGGCTGAGACAGTGTTGCTGAAGGGGGCAAGTTTAACCCCCCTCCCCCTTCCCTTCCTCCTCTCCCTTCCCCTCCTCGCCCTTCTCCCTCTCCTCACCATAACCACCCACTTCATTTGGAATCGAGATTGCTAATTTGAATCTATTCCCCAGATAATATTAACATCACGAGTATGAACAATTCTTTTCCATCTCGGCAAGTGCATAATTTGAATCTGATTTCTGGGATATGGAATGTATATAGAATAATAACCTCCTGGACCTGTATTTCAGCATGCAACATTTACTTGTCAGGGTAATGTTTCAAATGAACCCGAAGGCGGCACTTATACAGCTCACGGGGCACACAAAAGAGGCCGAGGAGTAAGTTTACATCCCCTAATCCCATCCACCATTCAGACAATGTGAATTCCTGTTGACACCTAGCCCCTCTCGTAGACGCGAATCCCCCACCTGGGCTTATGCTTTCCGCTTCCTCCGTTGCAGCCTCCTTATGGAAAATTCCCAATGCCGCGACCTGAGCGCTGCGCTCCACTGCCTGCGTTCCATATCCAATATCTCCCAGCGTCGCAACGATGTCCAAGTCTTCATACTTTCTAACCTTATGGAGGCCTTGATATCTCTCCACACCGGTTCCGAAGGGGTCGAGACCGCGCAGCGCGCCCTGTCCCGTGCGAACTCGCTTCAACTGGAGTCTACCCTGCCTGCCGAACTCGAGTTCTTCCGGCCCATCGTCGATCTCGTCAGCGCGCTGATGCTCAGCCGACCTAACGCGGAACTTGAGCAGAAGCTTAAGGGATTACAAAGCATGCTGGTTAATAGGGATAACTGGGCTGCTTGGTCGCCAATTGGGGATTTTGATATACCGGTGCATCCGCCGAGGCAAGGGAAGAACAAGGAGTACCTAAGATTTAGGTGGTTTGCGAAGGACGATATCTTCATTATTGGGTATTTTTTGTCGGGGATGGCGAGGTTTCAGGCGAATGCGCAAGAAGGATGTAAGGCTGAAAAGTACCTTAAGGAGGGACTGAGGAGGATTGAATGTGAGATGCCATCCATTCTCCTCCGTTACGGCTTTTAAGACGGTTTATTTGTTCGCGATGGCTGACGATTTTGATTTCTGGGGTTGGACAGTGGGACTTGAGGTCAATGGACCAACACCCTATTCCGTACCGGCCGCTGCAGGCCGAATCCACTGGCGGAAGCTCCTCCGATGCTTTATGCTTTTGTATCTCGCATTCCTCTTCTGCGTTCGGACTGAGTGGGACGAGGCTATCAAGGTGTTCCCCGCTTCCTCACATACTGTTACCCTGAACGCATCTTGTCCTAACACCCAGATTTTCCTCTCGACAGAGCCTCGACATCCTCCACGACTGCATCCTCGCGCTGCCCTCTCGCTCCTCCGCGCCACCGATCCTTGACAAGCTCATTTTATACCTCACCGGGACGATCCACCAGGGCACTGGCAATCTTACCCAAGCGCTCTCCTTCTACGACTCGCTCGCGTCTGATACCTCTGAAATCGGGATCATGGCGACGCTGAATTCGGTGTTGATTCTAAGGGGGGAGGAAAAGGGTGACGACGTGAGGGCGGAGAGAATGCTGGCCGGGATCGAGAAGGCGTGCATGGAGAGTCGGAACGCGGGGGTCCGGGCGGCGTGGTGCGTGGTGAGGGGGACGGAGAGGGGTGAGCTGATAAAGTCAAAGTAGGTATACACTTACTAACCCCGCACAATGCACGGTCTCTTCCTATCCCTATCACCATCCGGTGGGCAGTGGTGGGTTTTTATTTTACCTGACTTGGAAATTTCAAAGGTCACAGTTACTAACAACGCGCACTCACAACAGAAAATTTCTTGCCACGGCCCTCCAATCCGCCCAGCACCTTGCAAACCAACAAATCATCTACATCGTCCTATCATTCATGTGCCACCGGTTCTTCCACGGGGTTGTGTCGGAGCAAGCAGAAAAATCGGCACGAGCCGCATACGTGAATGCAAGGAAAGGGAGGGACAGCTTGTGGGGCCTCATGAGCGGAAAGATGTTGGAAGGTGAGTTAATAAGTCTCCAGTGCTGCATGTATGACGGATGGTTTAGGCTAATGCGGAAGGGGAACATAAAGACTGTCTCGCGCGCCAGGGCCACGAGCTAGAAGATGAGGACGTACGAGTTTTGAGAGCGAATTGGGAAGCTGTGGTGAGGAATTTGAGAAGGGCTGGGGACGAAGGGGGGGTATGAAGGAATGAGTACAGGTAGTGTGGGCATGTTAGGTTGACGGATCTTTTTTCTTTTTTTTGGTGTGAGTGTGTGAGTGTGTGAGTGTGTGTTTGCTTTCTTTTCCCCCCTCAACGAGCATTCTGTTTGTTTTTTGCTCGCTACGGTTCTGTCACCTTACCTTTGCCTTTTTTTTTTTTTTTTTTTTTTCTTTTCTTTTCTTTTCTTTTCTTTTTTTTTTTTTTTTTGCTTTTTACTTGGGCCCTTTACATTTTTTGCCTGCTTGGAGTCTTCTTTTCTTTTGTTTATTGCTTACCATTGTGTTTCACTGTGCTTATATCTTTTTAAATTTTCACCAATATTTGGGTCTGTGGGTTTCTTTTCCTTTTCCTTTCTTTCTGTTCTTTTTGGGGGTTGGGGGAGTGGGAATGTGGGGGGTTGGTGTTTTTTCCCTTTAATAATAAATAAGAATTCTACGCAATCAGAAGTAATAGAAAGGGGAACACGCAGAAAGCCAAAGTTTCCAAGTAGCGTTTGGCTTAAACATCAACTGAGAAAAAGAAAGAATAGTTTTTCCCAAATTTTATCTTACCCGAATTTTTTTAAGAGAGCGGATGTTCGAAAATGTGTTCAGGGTAAGTGTGTTGCATGGCTAAGTATATAACATCAAACTTCTGGCTTCCCTCTACCCACATCCTCCCCATTGCCCTCGCACCTCCCAACTTAGATTAACCCCCCCTTTTTTTTTCCTTCTCTCTTCTCTTACTCTTCTTTTTCCTACAGCCCACCTGGCTGGCTGTGCGAACTAGAAACTTTTAAGTAGTTATTCGCAAGGTAAAGCGGGCCGTATGTACATATAGTAGGTAAAAGGTAAAGGTAAGGTTATGTAGCTTATATGTATTTAATTTGACTAAATTGTATTTTATATTTTTTTTTCTTATGCAAAGTTCAGAAAATGGTGTCAGGAAAAAAAAAAAAAAAAAAAAAAAAAGGGAAGAGAAACACAACATACACACCTGAACAGAAAGCACATAGGTGGGTACAAGGTCACACAAATACCAAAAAAAATTACGTCCATTACAGCTGTGAGAGTGGGAGAAAAAAAAAAAAGAAAAAAAAAAAAAAGAAAGGTCGAAAAATTGAGCAATATAGTAAGAACACAGAATAGATCTGATGTATAATGCCAATAAATCTAACCCCACCTCTTCCTCACACACAGTTCTCCTTCTACCTCTTGTTCTAAACCCAGGTATATATATCCCTGCCATCTCCCCCCAATCCGCCCAATTTAATGTTATCCAACAATAGTGCTAAATTCTGCATATCGAGCTTGTCCATCAATTTCTGAAAACTTTGCTTTCTTATGTCGGCGCTCCTTCCCCTGCAGATAGTTGAAGAATCTTACGACAAAAGCTTCACGACTTCGGTAACGATGCGGCGAGTGTCCACTAAGCTCTATCAAAACATCCCCAACCCACCCCACATCCCCCTTATCCTCCTCGCCAGCTGCAAGTCCTTCTGCATAATTGTCACCCTCTTTGCATGAATCGCGCACAAATTCGCATCCTCGAATAAGTGCACCATGTACGCCTCCGCAGCCTCCTGAAGCGCCTGGATCGCCGTGCTCTGCCAGCGCAGATTTGGCTGGAACCCGGCATCGACCATCACGGAGCCAAAGTCGGCCGTGATCTCGCGAACGAGCCTGGAGAAAGGAAGCTTGCGGATCAGGAGCTCGGTCGACTTTTGGTAGCGGCGGATCTCGCGCAGGGCGCGGGTGCCGGGGCGGTAGCGGCGGGCGCGGCCGGCGGGGAGGGGGTCACCGGCTGTTTGTAGATTTGAGAGACCGGTTAGTGAGTGTGGGGAGAGGATTGTGAGGGGGTGGGGTAGGGGACTTACGAGCTGCGCCGCCACGAATACCACGGCCGCCAGAGGAGCGACGGCCGCCTTGACCAGCCCCGACGATGGTTTTGCGACCGATAGGGCCGCGGGGCTTCGTTGCTGCGTTTGACATGGTATAGGGATGTATGTATACGTAGAGAAGTCCACTTTATTGTAGAGGACTTGATGTTTTCAACGGTAACAAAAAGCTCAAGCCACCCACGGTGACTCTCCCTTTCCCAGCAATCCCGTCGATTCTAAGCTATCCAAACACCCCTCTTCGTGTTGCCGTAGTTGACTTTGTAGAAGCCCAAGCGTTTACCTGCCGCTCAAGGACCGAAACTGATTCACCGTCGAGAAGTCGCTGTCAAAAGTGCGAAGGTTGCTCCCGAATACTGCGAACAAACTCAACCACCGAGATCCTAGATAAAGAAAGAAGCAACATTAGAACTGCATCCACACTCACAATCCTCATCAAACACCATAACCTTCCCTCCCAACTCAAGTCCCGTTCCTCTCTTCGCCCCGACTCCCTCCGCCCCTTCACCAGCTTACTCTTCCTCCTCATACTCCCTCATTCTCATTGACCCCACCTCCAATCCAGCTCCAAACCCAGGCTCAGGTACTCACTTCACTTAATATCCTGACGCTCTTTTTTCGTCTCTTCAACAAACCACAATTCCTTACCTAAACCCGCCCGTGAAACCCGATCTCGCTCTCTTGTCCGTCGGAACCCAAGCAAATCCCAAAAATTGTGTCTATAATCGTTTTCCCCTCCCTTCCCTCAAATCCCCAATAGTTATTCCCCCCTCAATCAAAGTTAATGCCGTCGTAGTACGTAGACGTAGTCGTAGTTCGTCGTCGCAAATGCTTTATAATATCGTCACTTCCGTGCCCAATCTTTTGTAGACGTTCAAATCGAATCTTGCTCGGGTTTTGCTTATTTTCGTTTGCTAAGTTGTGCAACCCAATTTCAACACACATACGCTACCAGGGGGTGTTGCTTTCGCGTCCTCACGTTTTCCTCAATAAAAGTTCGTGTTGTCTCGGTTGGCGTTCGCGATTCCGCGTCAAGCAAAAATCAAATAATCTCGATCTCCAAATCCAAAAGCAAGTGTCACAAAATTTCTCGATTTCTGAATAATGAGGTAAAAGAGTCCCAAACCACGGCTAATATAATTCCCAGACTTCGATAAGGGAACGTTCTGATTCCCTTATCCTTAGCAGCCACCTTGTTCGAGCTGCCTCATCAATCTAAACAAACAGTTTGTGCCGGGTCAAGATAGCTGCTGCGCTCCACAATAACGAGTGGCTCTTGCAAGAATTCACGTTTCAGATCGTCATGAAGCAGGTACAAGGACAGAGTGAAAGAGAGCAAGCATAGGCGAACGTGTGGGGAGTCGAGGCGAAATCATGTATACAAAAATTCCTCTTCTGAACCCTGCATTGTCAACGCGAGATCCAACATCTCTCCTAAATCACGTCATTTATCGCCTCGGCTCGGTCTTTGGCATTCGAATTGTCATCTTTATTGCTCTTAGTCTGAAGCTATGGAGAGATGTTGAAACAAGGTTTTATTTGAAGCAACTAATAGTGTGCTACTTGTAACCATATTCACTACCCTCATAGACAGTACATGTGTATGTTTACAAGTCTGCCTTTACGCTGGCAACAAATTACAACTACAGTAAACCAAAGTAAGCCCCATGGTGCAATATAAGAGTAACCAAAATACCAACAGGATGTTACTAATCGGCAAAGCGTTGCCATAAGATGTACGGGCTGTGATCAGTTGATCCTTACAAGAGGCATAAGCCTCTCCACCCAGAAAACCTCACTTTCTGTTCCAACATTGTCATTCGATGGTGCGCTATCCTCACCTACGAATCCACATGTTTCTTGTTCCTGAAACTGACACTTGGCAACCTCGCAAGTGGGAAAAGGTTGGGCACTCATCAAATTTGGTCAGATCAGAACAGCCTCGTGCACGATAAGCACCAAATATTCCTGATCACCATGGATGCCTGTCTTCACCGATATGTCAGTACTATGAAGTAAATTTGAAACATCGCGGAATTGGTTATACTCCAGCTTCAGCGCATATTCAACTCAAACCTCACCATAGGATGGAAGTAGGCCTGGGGGGAGGGTTGTAGATATATAGAGTTACTTCTGCTGCTCAAGCCTTGCTAACTAACAGCCTAGCAAGAGTCCTGCCTTCTATGTTACCGAAAGCCCGTGTAGCACCTAGGTGCATTCCATCTTTGTGAGTGTAACAATATTCCGTAGAGCTGCGTTAAACATCGTCATAGGAACTTGGACAATGTGCACTTCTCTCAAGAGATTGCCTTTTTGCTTAAGCCTAGTTGGGTAATTGTGTTGGCAAGTGTCTCGCTATCAAAAACTGACAATCAGTTGCAGGCACCGTGAACGCCGCACTAATTATGTTTCTGCTTCTCTTGTGCTTCTCTTGGATCTTTGGATCCTGGTAGGCCTGTCAGGTTGTCAGATGGTTTAAACCACTGATAAACAAATTAACGATGATATCAAAGTCTCACTCCCACGTGGATTTAACAGTCAAAAAGTAAAAAAGGTGGTGTCCCGTATACTTCCTAAAGGGTGTTACCTCGATTTACTTACTCTCAGGTCGTACAAAAACATTGAACACACAAATAACAAATGGCAAGTCTTACAGAGAACTCGCAGCAGCCAAAACAATTAGCAGGGAAGGAAAAGTATCCGAATAAGAACAAAAACGGAAGAAAGAGATGGAACCCACCCAATGCCGGTGTAAGCCCTGGTATTATCTGAACCAGGGATTGCAAATCCCAAGTGTAAAGAAGTAATGAGCTTTGAGCAATATCCAACTCCTGTCCCTCGATGATTACGGCAACACTGATATATGATATCGAGAAATCCCCTTCCACATCATTCCACACTCCAATTGGTAGCACATGGATCCAGTATTGTAGATTGTTTCGTCAAATCTGCGGAGCTTGTAGTCTCTAGTGCGTCCATAAAATTCGAGAGCTCCCAATCTTCCATTCCTCCCATCAAGACATCTCCATTCACATTATCCATGCAGTTTTTAATGTCTTCCGTAGATATAGAACCCAATATGGCATTTATATCAATATCATCAAATTTATAGTCCATCAACATATTGGCAAAACCTAGGGCATCCTTGCAATCAAAATTTGCATCGTTCGGTTTATCCATGCTGATATCTTCAACAAGTTGGTGTAACAGTGTGTCCTGATCTGTAATTTCGCCCCCCTCAATGCCATATATCGGTGCACCGCTCAATTTCGAGGATATATTTTCCAGATAACCTCCTTCTGGTAGCGGCAATTCGAGAACATCCCCATACGGCAAACCCAACTTGGAAAGCTGCTCCCGAATAATCGACTCGACTTTAGCTTTGTCTAGAGGAAATTCACACTGGACTCCTGGCTCTGCAGAACTTGGTGATGCTATACAGTTTGATGGACATGGTATATATGAAGTTATTGGTGTGGATGGCACGGTTTCATTACAAGCTTCGGACACCGGAGATGGGAGTCCATGCGGTATTTGTACAGTGGATGAATGACCTCTCGACCAATCAGGCTTCACAGTCTTGTCGAACTCAAGTTTCCTCCGCTTGGCTCTTTCTGGCCTCTCAACGCATGGTATCTTTTGTTTAATGCAACGGTTACAAGGCCTTTCGAGGTCACACTTCTTGCGGGACTCATGGCATGCAACTAAACAATCACCTCAAATTCAGCCCAGGCGTCCGAACAACATGAAGGGCTAGAATATATGAAAAGAGATAACAGGAGTTTAAGCATGAGACTTACCGCATGCTGGCCGTTTAATGCTTCCATGATTATTATATAACCGTTTCATTGGATTCTTTGACAGGTACTCCACCAAGTCCGAGTGACGCCTGGAATGAAGCTCCACTATATCAGGCCCCTTGACTCTCAATTGACTTTCATTTGGCGGGGTACACAGCCGTGTTGAAGGCGTCCGTGCTGGTGAGAGGGTGCTGCTGCTTGGGGATGGTGTTGGGGATTCTGCAAGAATCCCTTGTATGTTGGTTACAGTAAAGGCGCCTAGCTCTGATAATGAGGGAGATACCTGGCAGCTGGGAGAGGTATGCTTAGTAGCTCGCGGCTTTGACTGCATCAAGGTATTGTAGTCCTGTGTTGCCCCTGGCGTAGTGAGAGGTGGGGGGAAGCCATAACTTGCTGAATTTGGTGGATTAGGGTTGGGTGCCAAATGGCGGTGTTGCCGCTGCGTGATTGCGGAGGCCATAGATACACTCAAGGTACAGAACAGATCAATTGGGCTGCAGTCTCTTGCCCCGTTATTTGAGATTTCAGGATGGTATATATATTGATTGGGTTGATCTATCGGTGCCCGTTCGCACGTTTATGGTCGCATTGTGCCGCTGTGAAGATGGAGACCGTAGATAGATATGCCGGAGGTGGAGAAAGGTTGGTGTGTTGTCACGTAGCCGCTAAGGCCTTGAAGGGCTTGCGAACAGTTGATGGCGATAAAGAATGCGTATTCCAGCTTAGAGCATAACAAGATACGGCGATGGCAGTGTTGAGGGAGCGATTTTGCTCTTTGTTTTCCTGTCGTCACAAAGTCTTCACGAAATCAACCTTCAGCAATATTTTCAGACTCCAAAGCGAGTCAAAGGTGTCTCGGCACACGTGATGCGCGGTGCTCATGTCTACCCAGCTACACAGTAGCCTCCAGTCCCATGTACGTGCCAAGCCAGACTACCCGGATTCTAGCCGCATGATACTCATTGGCGTCGAATGTGCAAGTTCCGCAGCTCAGCCTGTCCAGGAGCTCAGCCTTGGATGACGACTATCTGGAATCACTGCTTGTTCCCACGCATGTGTATGTAGACCTCTCGTATTATCTCCCGATAACGAGTCATCACCCGACTGGAATAGGCAACAAAAACTATGTAGAAGGCACACTTCACTAGCCTCCAGTCGCACAGAATCCGGATGAACTAATATCACTCGTTGAGCCCCTGGCTCGCTCTCGTGCCACAGGGTTTACTACGGTTGAGATGCTTTGGTCAGTTCATTTCTCGTTTGGTTGTCAGATGTGTGTTTGTTTTTTGAGGATCTCATTGTCTTTTATCTATATCGAAAATACGGTAACGCGAAGCAAGTGCTACAGAAAACATTGTACTATGATTACGTTAATATAGAATTGTGCTAGTATACCCTGGTTGTTTCGAGAAGGGAGAAGAAAAAAGAAATGGAAAATGAAAAATCAAAACCTTCATGCAGCCCTTCTAAAAAGGCCCTGTTCTTTTATGCAGTTATTGTAAGTTCCAGGAACAGGAAACCAAGCCAACTTTGTAGTAGCAGACAAGAGGATACTTCGTCGCATGAATATAAGCAACTGGGGGCCATAGCCTTCGCGACGAAGAATACTACATACGCTATCCTTATACCTCGCACAACATCACGGCAGTTGACTTGCTAGAGCTCCAATTCATATATACATGCATACATGCAGCAGAAGCGCCATGATGGAGTTACATACATACGTACCACACAAGAACAGTATACGAAACCACCCATCCCCATTCAAGCCTCCCCTTGTTCCCACTCCGACGGCGAGGCAAAACAGCACCCAGAGTCCGAACATTAACCGTGCAGCAGATAATCTTCATTCCCAGGCCCATTTCGTCCATCGTGCGCCGCCACCCCTACGTCCCGTGGGTTCCTTACCACCAAGTTGGCATTGGAATCGGGCTGACGTACTGTTGACACACGTATAACTCATGAAGGGTGCCCTCGCAGGCCACAACTTCGCCAGTGAAGCATTCAAGGTTGGCATCGATCCATTCAGCTTGGCATGGAAAGACCCTACAGCGGATATTAGAAAATTAGCAAGGACTTTTGAAAATGGGTTAATTTAGGTTTATCTGTGTGTAAGGTATAGGGGCAGAGGGAAGACAGGTTCTGGAGGTACATACTTGTACCTAAAACACCATTCGAAAGAAGCTCGCTCATCAATGCACTCGTCGACGAGAAGTTTCACGCAGGTCTCCAAGACAGCCAACTCATCTGGACAAATGGCCCTATTCTAGAGTTATACTTCAATGTCAGCGTCCATATCAGAAAAAAACCACTAGTTCATGCTTAAAGTCGACAAAACCTGAAGACAGTGCTGTCAAACAAGACTGAAGTATGAAGGCACACAAACCGCAGGAATAGTAACCACTGCAACGTTTTGCCCTGAAAATCCTGCATAGTGAGTGGACACTTCCATCAAGGCCTCCCAATCAGGTTCTGTTCTCTTCACTAAAGGGACAGTCGCATCTGGTTTTGCATCCCGCTGGGCAAGGGCGGGCTCAGGGTTGGGCATAGCCGTGCAGACAACCGCGAATGCGGAGATCACCTTGAGGAGGTAGGTGAGGACGAGCATCTCGAAATTTGATGCTTAATGGAAATAACGCAAGGAAGAGAACAATCTTGAAGAGTTCTAGTTGACAAAGGCTTCGAATAGAAGGCCTCAACGCAGGCAGGGAGGAGGGAAATTTCAAGATTAGAGGGCATGAGACGACTTGAGACATTGGAGGAAATGGTCAGTACATGGCGGTGCGGAGCCTTTATACCTGTCCCAATTTCCCTCATTCCTCCGCCAAGTTTTCGGCCCTTTTCAAATGAACCGTCACTGTAGTTAACTTTAAGTAGTCGTCCGGGAGATAAAGAAACCAGAAAACAGAGAGAGAATTCAAAGTACCATATGTCTAGCCCGCTAGAAGTACTGATAAAAATCGTACGAAGAAGGGCCTAAACGTATGGTTCGTTAATGAGAGGTGTTAGACAAAGTCGAATCACAAGGGAAATACAAGATACCGAATGCGCCCAAGTAAGCCAGCATGAAGCTACTGGCATAGAAAACAATGCAAGACGATGGGGACTAGAATGGAAAAGCAGGATGGGGAGAGGTCAATCTGGGAACTGCAAGTCACAAGGTTCTCCTTGGTGGGCAATCGCCTATGTTCGTTGAAGTGTCCAGGCACTGGATCCAAAGTTATCAGGAGCTGGAGAGCCTAAAGGGTCAATGCCAGCCGCAAGAAATGAATTAATCCCCGCTTCATTGACTAGCGTCTGAGGCTATGAGAAGGACGTGGGCATAGAACTGCTCAGTTGAGATGAATCTTTAGAAGTTTACGAGCAGAGGGTTACTACAGGCGGATCTCTATGGAGCGCAGCATGCTAGCTAGCATATGGAGCAGTCTATCGAAAATTGTTGATGCGATGAGTAGTGCTGTAAGTGCAACCAGGCTATCTAGAATGTATTTTCCAATGATAATATCCCAGCCATACAACTCAAACATCGGACCCCCCTAACGCTCAACCTCTCTACCCTGACTTACGCATGTGAGTACCCTAATTTCTCCTCTAATCTCTTCTTTGAACGATTTGAAAGGTTTCCTTTCAGCTCCGTCATGCTTCATTGAGCAAGGGTCAAGGGACTTAATATTGTTCACTACAATTTGAAGTAGTGCCTTGCCAGATGTGAAGCACGTGGCTTGAGAACAATACTAGCACTAAATTGTCTGCGACTACCGTACATGGTAAGCACCAAAGTTCATACAGTAGATTAACCTTGGCGTTTTGTTGCAATACCGTTACACAGGACCCACTGACCATTGTAAGCCAGATTGAACTTCACGGTGGCTTTTTCATAATGTATGTTAGTCTGGTTACCAGACTAAATGTAAATACCTTTAACGACGTGTTAAAAATAGCTTGTTAGCCAGCGGGAATTGTAGCTTCCTATGATGAGATTGCCACGAACAACTTGTCCATACAGACATTGGTCCAATTGCATGGCAAATATACTTATTGTGTATCCTTTACATATCATGCTTGTATTAATAAATACTTGGTATCAAAAGGTCTACTTTCTCCTGTCAAGAGGGATAATCGTAAAACTTGCAATTCACATACTGTATCGGGAATCTGATTGCAACTTCCAAGCCAAATCCAACCCAAGATATTAAATTATCTAACACACAAACCTCATTGTCCTTTTATTCAACACTCGCGAGCAATGAAGCTACAAAAACTAAAAAATAGCAAAGCAAACACCAGCATCGACCAGATCAGTCAACCTACGGAAACAACAAAAAAAATGATAACATCCAAACATTACTTAACCCATTTCTCTCTTTCCAGACGAACGGGGTCAAGTAAGAAGCTAAAGTTACTTCCCCAGGAGAATCCGTAAGCGAAAGACGATTGCGGAACTGATTAGTCTTGGAAGACCCAATCGACAACCGAAATTTACGTTTAGAAGCACCTTTTAGAAGTCAGCCATGTACATATTGAAACAGAATGGTTGTACGCACTTGCGATGGACAATGCTTGGACCAGACTCGTCGTACTCTTGCTTAGAGATCCACATTTGTTGCTAAAAAAAAAGGTAAGCGTTAATTGCAATAACACACGCAAACAAGGGAATCGGAAACTTACGAAAGTAGAAAGAGAAGCCAAGATAGAACCACCGATCCAGACAGAGTATTTGCGCTCTGGAGGAGCAATGATCTTGACTTTCATGCTGCTTGGCGCCAAAGCAGTGATTTCCTTCTGCATACGGTCGGCAATACCTGGGTACATGGTGGTACCACCAGACATGACGATGTTCCCGTAGAGATCCTTACGGACATCGACATCGCACTTCATGATAGAGTTGAAAGTGGTTTCATGGATACCACCAGATTCAAGACCGAGCACTGAAGGAGAGAAGAGAGCCTCTGGGGCACGGAATCGCTCGTTACCGATGGTGATGACTTGACCGTCAGGAAGCTCATAGGACTTCTCCAAGCTGGATGACTGAGCAGCAGTCTGAATCTCCTGCTCGAAGTCCAGAGCGACATAGCAAAGCTTCTCCTTAATGTCACGAACGATTTCACGCTCTGCAGTGGTGTTGAAAGAGTAACCTCGCTCGGCAAGGATCTTCATGAGATAGTCGGTAAGATCACGACCGGCCATGTCAACTCTGGAAATAGCATGCGGAAGCGCGAAACCCTCATAGATAGGGACAACGTGGGTAACACCATCACCAGAGTCGAGCACGATACCGGTTGTACGACCGGAAGCATATAGAGAAAGGACAGCCTGGATAGAGACGTAGAAAGCGGGAGCATTGAATGTTTCGAAGACAATCTGCGTCATCTTCTCACGGTTGGACTTCGGGTTGATGGGAGCCTCAGTCAAGAGGACAGGATGCTCCTCAGGAGCAACTCTGAGTTCGTTGTAGAAAGTGTGATGCCAGATTTTCTCCATCTCATCCCAGTTGGTGACAACACCGTGCTCAATTGGGTACCTCAATGTCAAAATACCTCGCTTTGACTGAGCCTCGTCTCCGACATAGGAGTCCTTCTGGCCCATACCAATCATAATACTATATGTGCATGTCAGAATAAGCCCCTGCTGAGAATTGGTCTTGGCAAGACCACCACACTCCCAATGGCAAAAGCAGCGGACAAAGAGGGGGAATTTACCCATGATGGCGGGGCCTTCCAACAATTGATGCTAATAATGATGTCAGTAACTGTTCATAAATGATGCTTTACATGCCTTCCAAGCATCAGCAAAGGGTCATCTGAAGGGTACTTACGGAAGACAGCACGGGGAGCATCATCACCGGCGAAACCGGCCTTGCACATTCCGGAACTGAGTCTATGTCAATATAATCTTCATCTGTTCAGGGCACCAAAGCTCATACCCATTGTCAATAACGAGCTATATCACCAGCAAGCCAAATGTCAGTATTGTAACCCATTGGCCTCACTTTTCCAACCTGGGGAAACGCTGAAGGGACAGGAGCTTAAGGCTACGTACAGCAGCAACTTCGTCTGGGGGCCAAGATATGTCAGCTCTGTGCTCACATAGTGCATAGAGGGGACTCAGGGGTAAGGCATCATGTACTGACCTTCCATGGCTGTATAGTACTAGAGAAAGCTAAGGGATTCGTATAAAGCGTTAAAAGAGAAATAAAGATTATAAGAGATGGAGAAAATGGACGAAATGCCGCAGAAAGGGATAATTACTTCAACAAAAAAGAGGATGTGGTCCTGGGGAGGGTACGGTATTTGTAGAGAGTTGATAAGGAGTTGGCCTGAGTTGGGTTGAAGTAGTTGAGGGGGTGGAGGGCGGCGGGAGTTTAGTTGCGTTGGTGGGCTGTGGGCAGGGAGGAACGGGCCTCCTGGGTTAGGGGTGGGCGTCTACGGTAAGGCCTGTGGTGGGGGGGAGGGGGGGTCTTGGCGGCGCACGAGGTAGGTCCGTTGAGGTTTAGCACTGACACTTGTACGAGAGGTCGAGCTGGCTTTAGCTGTGCTGATGTGATAGCTGCTGGGCCGCTGTAGTCGTGAGCACTGGCATGTCTGAGTCTGGGATGCGGAGCTGGACTGCGGGCTTACATATATGGCCAGCGGCGCTGGGTGAGGGGCCCGCCCTGCCTCGGGGGAGCGTCCCAGAGAGGGGCAGCTGGGCAGCAACCACGGCATGAGCCAAGTGCCCTGCGTCGTATGCCTCACTGCCGTCGTGACTCCAGCGGCGTCTATGGCGTCCTCGGCAGCCAACGTTCACTTTGCCATCAACCGCTGTACGCGTGTGCATCAGTCATAGACCCCAAATCTCGAGCACCGACTCCTGAAGTACCCGCCAGTCCGATTGCGCGGCCTATGCGGCGGGTCGGAACGCTAGATCTCCAGGCTGGGGACAATTGACCGGAAAACGCACGAGTGTGTGCCGTGACAAACGGGCAAAATCAGTCTACTACTAGTAATGGTGTCGAGCGGGGATGCAAGCAATTCCATTTTGCAATGCTCGAGCGGGTTAATATTAAATTTTCTGGTGCATATCATACAAACTACCAAGTAATCCAAGATCTTTCTCTCTTTGGCTGAGCTGTGCAAGCACGTTTTGGTTCAGTTGGGGAAAGTGGGGTCCTGCATGACTAGAAACGCTTGGGTAGCAGAGCCGCAAGCTGTCAAGTTTTGGTTGGCTTTTGCCAAGAGTAGACCCCCTTTTGACACTTTGGGCAAGACTCAGGGTGCTGTGCATATTATGCGCAGATTGACGCATAAGTACGTGCTGAGGGGCAACCTGCATTGTTTATGCAAGTTTATTTCGTTCCAGTAGTTTCCATATGAAAAAATCGAGATCATTCTACAAGCTCCTGGTAGCATAACCAGTGACAGGACAGATGCGTATAAATACTTAAAAATAAAAATTTACGTATATATAGCTATAGGTTCTCACTCAAGGAACTCACAGGATCAAGAAAAATCCCATATTTTCATTCTTGCATCACTTTTAGCTTGCTAGATCTTGTTTATAGACAGCAGTAGCCCGTGATCATACACTGCAACCTTGTCCCTCCATCTGAAAAACTCAACGATTGAGCGCTCAGCTTTCAAGGCAACCAGTCACTCTTCCATCAACCCCCAAATCCACCTCTTCAAATCCCAGTAATGGAGTCATTACTGAAATGGGGTCTCGAGAATTCCACTCCCAGCGCTGATCCATCCAGCAACAGGACGAAACTCGTAAGTTCACTAGCTATGACCAATCTGTGCGCTACGAAACGATTACGTTCTATTCGTAATTGAGATAACGCTCTAACTGGTCCATTCAACATAGGATACTGCTGCGTTAGCACAACTCTTTGGAGCGGCGGACGATGCCACGCTGATGAAGGAGGCTATGGCAGCCATTACGAATCCCGAGGTGTCACTCGAGGATAAGCAGATAGCATTTGATAACTTGGAGATGCTATGCGAGGGGCTTGATAATGCTGTATGTGTTCTCACGATCCTACTTTACCCCTCATTACGTATATAACCGTCCAGTCATTAACGTTCGCTCTAATAGAATAATCTTGAAAATCTAAATCTGTGGGAGCCCTTGATAGCTCAATTTGACTCACCGGAACCTGAACTTCGTTTCATGGCTGCGTGGGTGTGTGGGACGGCTGTTCAAGTGAGTAACCGATATAGTTGATTATTAGCACACCCAGAACATGCTCTAACACTCGGCAGAACAACATCAAAACGCAAAGAAAATTCCATTCTGCCGGTGGCACCCACAAAGCGATAAACGCCTTTCTCAACGACCCCTCTGAAAAGGTCCGAGCGAAATCAGTGTATGCAATCAGCAGCACGATCAGGAATTACGAGCCAGCTCTGAAGACCTGCCTGGAGCTGCTTCCGGCGCATATTAAGGGAACTGAGAAGTATCATCATGAGGACATGGAGGGAATAGATCGGTTAGTTGATGTGATGCGGAAGGAGGCAAAGAAGGTGAAGACGGTGAAATGTTACACAATACTGGGATGAGTTGAATATTGTTTCATTTGTACGTGGTGTATTCGTGCTTATTTTCCTGGTTCTTCATGGCGCTATATATAGAGTATCGTCAATTGGTTTAAGTTTATTTTCTTGTTCGATGTGTTATAAGTATAAACACATTCATATGTATATAGGTGTCATTCATGTTACATTCATAAGAGGAATTTCCTTCACAGGCAATAGATGGTTCCATGGAACAAATACATCGCGTGACAGGACTACACGCCAAGCCCTAGTTCCTACAGCCGAACAGCAACTCACTACAACTTCCAACTCATTTGTCCAACTTCAACACGAGGCGTTTGCACCATCCATCATACATAATAATCCAGTGCGACCGCTCATTAAGTCCTTCAAGTCCTGTCAACTCAGCATCCGCTACAGAAAAGCAAGAGCAGAAACACAAGAGATGCCTCCAATCCGTCACGCCGGTCGGAACAAGAAGCCCCCGCCGGAAGGCTTCGAAGAGATTGAAGACACACTGTTGGAATTTGCGAATAAGATGAAAGACGGTGCGTGAATAAAAAAATTCGCATGTGGCGCGCGGCATATGAGTGGGCTTGACTTCTCCGCACCCCGCGGGGGGAGGGAATCAATCTGAAGGGAAAAAACTGGCACAACCGACGAGGTCTCTGGTGGTTTCTAGGCCAACACCGTTTCAGGAATATGATTTCGCTAACTGGAGTTTTGTTTGCGCGTGTACAGCTGAGAATGCGCCGCACGAAGGAAAAAGGAAAAATGAGTCTGTATGGGAGATCTTCAGGATATCGCATCAGCGTACGTGTGGCGCGCCCCATCTCGTCATACTGTAGTTGGATGGAATTGACGGAGTACTTAAATGGAATGCGTGTAGGTTCAAGATACATCTACGACCTCTACTACAATAAAGAGGCTATCTCAAAGCAACTTTACGACTGGCTATTGAAGAACGGATATGGAGACGCTAACCTCATCGCAAAATGGTAAACCTCACTTACTACCGGTTATACTTATGGATGTACCAATTGGTACTGACATCTATGCAGGAAAAAGCAAGGCTACGAGAAACTCTGCTGCCTCCGCTGCATTCAGGCTAAGGAAAACAATTTCAATGCAACGTGTATATGTCGGGTACCGAAGGCGCGACTGAGCAAGGAGCAGACTGTGGAATGTATAAGTTGTGGGTGTAGGGGATGTGCATCGGGGGACTAAGTGGATTGAGGGCCTGTGAGGGATGGCGACAGAAACCAGGAGGATGCGGTGATGATGGTGGTGGTGATGATGATGATGATGATGATGATAAAGATGATGATGATGGAGGGGTGGGATGGGATGGTTTGAGGATGGGTTTGAGTGAAGGTTTGAGTTATCAGGCAATGATCCATTGAGTGGTGCATGCAGGAAAGGCAGGAATTTACCTGTGAAAGGGTGGCAGTGATTAGACAGCATGGCTCCAATGGCGGCTCTCCCCACCCACCTCGCCTCTCACCTTGCCTCCATCCCGGAAGACATCTACACTTGTCCCACCATCCGTCTCGCGTTTTTTCTTCCTCGGTGCCGTTAAGCTAAGTGCATACACAAATAAAACGTTTGCATTCTATTCATGTAACTAAAACGTTAGCTTCTACTTGCTCATCGCATAAAAGAAATCCAATTCTTCGTACTTCTCAAGTCATTTCAGAAAAGTCATTTCCATTCGTTCCATACCAGTAGACTCGTAGCTACCAATGCCCCCACTCGCTACATGCTTCCAGCGAATAAATGAATCATAATTCAATGACAAAAATGAAAAAAATCTGAACCGATAGTGCAGGTACCATATATGGAGCCCTCTCGTACATCCCACCCTCCTCGCACTTCCTTACCATCCTCCTAGGTTATCGAGACTGTCATAAGCGTCTTGCATATGTAAGGCTGCATCCAATAGGGTAGGTACATTTAATTTGAACCTACCTGTTGTTCATGTAAATGTCCTATGAAAACCTTACCTTACCGAAAGCTTGGTTGGGTTTACGAAAAGAATCTCATTCATTACTACCGAAGCGGAAAATTTGGAACAATAGAGAGGTTTTATAAACCCCGAACTTTTTTCAGGGTTTAGGGAAAAAAATATGTTGCCTTAGCAACAACATGTTTATTTATACCAAGTCCTGAAAATTTCCCTTCCGATATCCGGAAACTGGCCCTTAAGACTGTAAAATTTCCACAACACTCAATTCTAAAGATATTTACATCCAATAAATGCGAAAAATGAGCCAAAGGACTCCTCTATCTACTCAAGAAAATCTATCCCAGTACGACGTCGTGGGCACCCTCCACGGACTTCTCAATCTCCAGTTGTCAATTCAGCGACTAGTACACCACAACCTACATCATAATCTGTATCTGCCACCCCCTCAACCAATGCCTGCTACATCTCAACCAACTTTAAAGCTTCATCTCGATCTCTGCACGGGACCGGTATCTCTTTCACGCCCACTTGTTTGCAGTGTACCGGTAGTTAATTCCTGAGTTTTCAGGCTATCTTACAAAACCTGACTCACTCTCAGGGTTTTAGCATGATTACTAATTAAGTTACCCGCAAATTTCAGGGTTTGTATAAAGCGTGTCTAATATGGGGAAAACAGAATGGGAAGTGAAACAAAAAATCTCTTTCTAAACCTTAAATCCATTCAATAATAATACCCATTCTCCGTCACAAATGTCAATGAATATCGTTCAAACTAAAAGCATTTACAACTCCAATCTACCATATCTCCATCCAAAAAAACCAAAAACTAAGCTGCTCAATGAGAAGAAGATATTGAAGTATGATCTTGTAAAATCTATTTTTTTCCCTTTTCTTTCCCGGTAGTAGTTTATTTAAATAAATGAAAACTGCCAACCTGTAAAGACTTGATATATACATAGATACCAGTATATATCAATAATTCTTTACCTCCCTTCCCCATCCCCCTCCCCCTCCCCCTCCCCGTCCTTATCTTCCGCCTGTTGCGAGGACGCAGACTACATGTCACCTCTATAATCGGAGGTTTTGCATTCCAGAAGCTCCTAGGAGCAAAAGTCAACCACTGTGCGGCCCCAGCAAGACATCCAACAAGCTGATGGTTAGGTTTGCGGCTGATGATTATGGTGACTTAATTATGACATGCCAAAGGGAGGCATACGTAACTTACTTGATGCCGAGAATGATGGCGAGTTGTTGAGTCAAAAAATATGAGCGTTTGTTTTTATTTAGGTTATGATAGACAAAATTGTGTTGCATATACTCACTGACTTCTCTCTGACTCAAGTTACCCTCTACACGATGGATGCAACGGTGTCACAACAGGCCACTACAGTCTAACCATCAACCACACTAACATGCAAATCAACATCATCACATTTCATCTAATGAAGATTTGCTTCGTCACAACTAGCCTTCGAATTCCAATAGAACAGATTCCATTTCTCGATTTTCCTTTTTTAACTTTTGATCCTAATTTTATATACCCCATACCCCGAGCCATGCTTCAGGATCCTCTGATCTATCCCACTTCGCAATCCATCCCATCCTACCCCAACTCAATTGCTTATCCGTACGCCTAATCCAACGCCCTTTTCCATATTCCCATTCCACCGCTAAATTCCAGAAACGAAAAGAAGCGATTCACAAGACACATAATTCGCAAACTCAAACAGGACAAAAAGAAAATAAGTAGCACAAGACATGAAAAGACACAACATTCCACCTCCGCAAGCCGAACTGAAAACAGAGCATACTTTAAATCAAGCCTCAAACATCAAACACCAAACATCATTCAACGTCAGCAAAAAAATTAAATATGGAATAGAATTGACAGCTCCCAGGTATGTGAACAACCACCATTTGTGCAGCCAATCAACCAAACAAAACTCCATAATAAGGAAATACTCAAAGAAGAAAAAAGGGACTAACAAACCCAACCCCATTCACTTTTTTAATGCTTTTTCCCTCGCTAAATGCAGCCCAGCTCCATAGGCATCATTCTCAAGCATTTTTCTTGCCCAGCGTCGAATAATTAGGATTAAACACGCACATATTAAGGAGTGGTGCGCTGGGTTTTAGTAAATGGGATTGTGGGAATAGGAGAAAGATGGATTGGCTGGACAAACTTTAGCCATACCCAAATGAGAACAGGAGGTATTAAAAAAGAAAGAAACAAAATATCAGAAAATGAACAGACATGATAGTGAAGCTGCAACCATAACATTCAGGAATAACAGATAAAATCTGATGAAAGGGGGTTTGGTTACCTGTGGTACATAATAATAATAATAATAATAATAATAGAAACAGTCATGAGACAAGCAAACAAACAATACTCGACAGTGCGCAGCAAAGGCCTAGGATATTAGGAGGAAGCACGAAACATGAGATGGAGAATATACCTAGCCCAGGGGTCCAGCAGCGGGAACAAAGCAAAAAAGCCAACCAGCCAGTAACAGGAGATTTAAGAAAAATAGAAAAGTAAGAAAAAAAAAAGAAAAGAAAAAGAAAAGAAGAAAAGAGAGAAAGAAAACCCTACAATATTCTAACCCTAATATCCAACAGGCCCAACAAGAACATGATGCAAAACTAACAGACGTAAGATGGTACAAGAGAAGGAATCAATACAATCAACACCAGCAAACGTCTGAAAACAAAGAGCGCAACTAAAACGAATATCAAAAGGAGCGCAGGAGACAGCAAACAAAAAGGTAATGATATAAACGAACATAAGATTCCAACCACGAAACGCTCATTGAACTCCCGAATATTCACCTCCGACCTTCAAGAAAGCAATTGAAACCCTCCCGATAATGTGTATGCATCCTGTTAATTCCATAGTCATTACCCTGAGTCATAGTCGTCAAGTTTTCGAAGAAACAACAAATACCCGAAACACCAACATATTTCATAAGAAAGCTCACAGAGGTATAGATTAACTAAGCAAACAAGTCGTTGATACTTTGAGGTAACTAATTGTCGGTATCGCGCCGCACTGACCTCAATAGCAATCACCTTGGGGAGGTTTGAGAGCGTCCCTACTCAGATCGCCGCCTGGGTGACGAATTTTCTTTTTCCTCAATGTCTCGCAATAGCTGAAATCCATTTCTGACAACATTGAACATATCTGACTCGGCATACTCCGGCACTGTCTTTATGAATTTTGCTGGGCTCAACAAGCCAGGATCCAGAAATTTTCGTCGCAAGTCCCTTCTGGCACTGCGCCTCTCAGGGGATCCAAAATACGCTTTGGAGAGTATTGCCTCTGCTTCCTCATTTCCATCCGTATCTCGATTACAGGGACTATCAACCAGACCTGCTGTAAAGGCTGATCCCCAGATGTCATCCTCCAGCACCTCAACGTCACGTTGCGGAGAGCCGACGAGCTTCTTGACCATGTCCCGATGTCGGCGAAGGTTTGTATTGGGGCTTACTGACGGTGGTGGTCTATGAGGTTTAAGTATTGGTGCAGGCGTGAAAGGGGGTAGCAACTGGCTTCCACTATTTGAGCGTAGTGGTGAGGAAATGAGAAAAGATGGATTGGTTGTTGTTAACCTGGCTTTGGTAGCAGGACTCTCATGTGATGAGTGTCTTATACGAGCAATATCCTCTTCCGCACGCCCGCGCTTGATCCTATGTCTTTCATCATCCCGTATTGGCCGCAGAACTGACGATTCGAGAGACGAGAAGTATCCACTATCATTCATTTGAGAAGACCTGCGTTTGCGGAGGCGGGGCGGGAACAGAGGTGGAGACGTGGCATCTTGCAAAACAGGGATTTTACTTATTGGTGGCGATGACCGCATCAATCTCGGAATAGGTGGGGAAGAGCGTTGAACATCTGGCACTGGAGTAGGCGTTGAAGGTCGAAAGGGATCCTCCTCATATGGCCGAGATGGCTCAGGACTAGCAAGTCTAGTGGCATCAGAGGATATCAATACATCCTCAAGTACGCTTTTTCCCTGCAAAGCGTCTTCAAGATCATTCGCATCAATGGTGTCAGGACTACTTAAGAGGTTAGGGAGCTCCACTGTTTCTGAAGCCTCAGCCCGAGTTGGGAAAAATTCAATTCTGGGGATCTCCAACTCAGACTCATTATGTTTCTTTGAAGGTTTCTTTGATGTTCCAGAAGAAAGCTTCCGACCTCCTTTTTGCTTCAAAAACTGGTACTCTTGCCCCGGTTCAACAGTCCAATAGTTTCCCTTACCTGGATCATCCTTTGGCCGCTCTTGTTTGACAAAAGCCTTATTCAAGCTAAGGTTGTGCCTAATGCTATTTTGCCATCCCGAATCCGAATTTTTATAATAAGCAAAAGTTTCTGAGATCCACTTGTAGATTTGTGCCAAAGTAAGTCGTCTACCAGGAGCTCGCAGAATAGCCATTCCAATCAGTGTCGCGTAGCTATATGGTGGCTTCCTTCCATCATCCTCCACAGGAGGCATATCCTCAGGTTCTGGTACTGGAACCAAGCGTGGTGACAGCGGTGGCTGTACGTCCTTCCTTTTCTTCTTTTCCTTCTCTTTCTCTTTAATCCCCTCCTTTGGTTGACTAGGTATAGCATCCTGAAGCACCTTGTGTGCAGTCTTTGTCAAACTATTACTCCTACAATGCCCATGCGATGAACCGGATACATCTTTAGCAGAGCAATCTGGCGCAACATTTTCCTTTCCTACATTAGATTTCGTTGCAGGGAATGATGTGAATAGAGCTTGCGCGGACCG
This sequence comes from Kalaharituber pfeilii, assembly GCA_015179045.1. NCBI lineage: Eukaryota > Fungi > Ascomycota > Pezizomycetes > Pezizales > Pezizaceae > Kalaharituber > Kalaharituber pfeilii. Next base: position 1,079,870 of record WHUZ01000007.1, on the reverse strand, counting down.
CTTCGAGATGTTAGTGTGAGCTAAAAGGGCAGTGTCGAAAATAGAAATTGGTGGCCGCTTCATGAGTGAGTCGGTCAAAGAGGAGTTGTTTTGTGGTGGTGCCAGTTTGGTTGGTGGAGGTTTTACAATCCTATTTTGGAAAATGTTGGTATATGATTGTAGCGGGTTTCCTTTTCGCACCGCTTTTGATTTCAACGGCGAAGGCGACGCTCTCGATGGCGGTCGATGAAACACTATTTTATCTGACTTGAGTTGGAGAGCCTCTAAAACTTCAGGGTCAGACAATCTTGCGTTAGGTGTGTTCAGAAATGTTTCCTCTAATATTGTGGTCCACTCTTGATGTGTAGATATTGAAGTTGTCGAACGCGGTGATGCCATGAGCTGAACTCAGGAGATATACCCAAAGACGCGTTTTGTGGTCACGTGCCTTTATGGAATATATTTCCCGTTGACTGTGATTGTATTCTCTGACTCTGAAGCCTATATTGGCTATCTCCAAAGTCAGTCAGGGTGGATCATTTGGTGATATATAGCAATTAGTGGGGTAGTGAGCTAAGAGCCAAGGCGATGCCCCAATTTCGGAGGATGCTTGCATGATTGCGGAATTACATCAAGAGCTGAACTCGGTTTTCTCAGGAATGGCAGCAGACATGGGTATGGGAGTAAAATAAGAAACGCGTACCATCCAACAAGCTAACTCTGAAGGCCTTGTGTGGAATTGAGATGCAGAGATAAACAATATTCTGGTTGAACTTTTGCAATGAAAAAGAATGCAGATTCCCGACAGGCCTAAAGGTAGTTATCTACAGAGTGTAAGTGGACTAGAAGTATGCTTTGAGGCTGTTGGGGTGTTTAAAAAGGTTGTCTGCAAGAGGGTGGAGGGGGAGCAGCATTGGACAGTGAGGGATAAATGAACAAGGTGGGTGGGCATGACACGCAATTGAAGATGGAAAAGATTGTGGGGCGGCATTCTAGCAATACAGGAAGGGGGAGGGGTCTGAGGAGGGGCGGAGGGGAATGGGGAGGGGGGTATAATATCTGGGGAGGTGGAGGGGTAGCTATCTGGTTCGTTAGGAGCTTGTGAGCCTCCTTGTTGCTAAACCTATATATCCGGCTCTTGTCTTCTACTGGGGTGTCTTTGGAAGAAGAACAGGAGACGTGACGACACGACAGCTAATTGCGAGCAGGTAATTGGGCCGGGATATGAAGGCTACAGCTGAATCAGAGAAACGAGAGAGGGGAACATACGATTGCTTGGATGAAGCGGTTGGGAATGCACCACACGTGCCTTTTCTGGTGGGGGTGGGTGGGGGGGGGGGGGGGGGGGGATACCGAAGAGTGGGAAGGCCAGTCTCTGTCTGCGTTGCCCTGTGCTGCTACTGGCAATGCGAGGTTGCATGAGGATGAGGGCGGTGATGGGTGAAGTGTGGAGTATGGAACCGCCTCGGTGCAAGAGGTTTGGAGAGGGGGAGGGGGAGGGGGAGGGGGAGGAGGGGCGTGGGCTGGAGGAGAAGGAGCAGTGAGGGTGACGAAACCCGGCAGCCGCTTTCCTCATCGGTGCGAGCCCTACCGGCACGTCCTAACTTGGCCTGGGCAGCACGAGGCCAGCTGCAAGCACTTAAAGCGCCGGGTCGCGTCGCCCGCCAGGCCGGCAGCAGCAGCCCGCGAAGGGTTGGGCTGCTCGTGCGGGAATGGTGGGACGTGCCCACGCTGAAAACCAAGGAAGCGCCCCCGGCGCCCGCTCCCCGCGCTGCTTGGTCCCCTGTCTGCAGCAGCCCCAGCAGCATTATGACAGAGCTGGAGTGCCGGGCTGTGATACATAGGTATGATACCACATGCATGCACAGGGCCGCGTTCAGCGCACCCCCGCCGCAGTCGCGGCGGACTGAACCTGTGCAGACACTCGCTGTGCCCCATCTGGCGGGCATAGCCAGGCACGGAACATCTCGAATCGGCGGGACATCTGCAGTGCAAGAGGTCCCTCCAGAGCGCCCGCCAGTGCTCTGGTCACTGGAAAAATCGCCCAGTGCGCTTCAGTCAAGACCATAGGGTAGGTACCATAGCGAGCTACATGTAGCTAGAGCGACGAGCGGAAATGAGACGTGATCTATGAGACGTGATCTATGATGCGTTGGCTCTGCAGCTTCCACTTTCCCTGTACGCCTGAAAAAGCCCTTATCCTGACCTGAACTGCCACTCTTGCCTCTGGTGAGAACTATTGTACCGAGGATACTGGTATGGTAGGGCAAGTCTACATGAACCCGGCTCCCTGCTTCATAAGAACGGTACCTTGTCGCCTGTCGGGCCCTTGCAAGCGGCAATTGCAACTGGATGTCACTCTTGCGCAACAACCCTCTGTGCCTCCAACTTCGTGTAATTGGCTTTTGGTTGCTCATGTGTTTATAATCGATCATAATAGCAATCCGTGATGATCCACGAAACAAATGCGCAGCATATGCCCCAGAAGTGTGCTCAGCTTTGACTGACGATTGGTTCAATTGTTTCCTCAACCAATCAGCAAGACCTTCTCCCATGGGACGGATGCTGATCAGGATCAGCTCGGGTTCTTCCTCTTCAGGCACTCATCTGTCAAGTAAAGTAAATTACTACCCAGAACGACTTGTCTCCACTGTTGATCACACTATTGAAAGACACAATTAGTGTTTTTCACTCTCGTTTCATCACGTTCACGTGTGCCCCGCGTTTCGGGAGTCTAAGACAACAGAGATTCATTGGCATCAGAAATTTGTGGTTAATCGACCGCAAAAAATTGTAAATCATCGCACTCTGAGTTTTAGAAATTGCAGAATACATTCATGGAATGCAAAAAGCGGTGGGAGCTAAAGCTGCCGTTAGAGTGGAGAAGCATACGGAGAGATTATTGTCGTTGCCGTCTTCCATTTGTACCACCCCCAGAGTCTCTGTAGCTGAATAATGGGCGCTGGAGGCTCATAATTGCATTGACGATTTGACGTGGGGTAGTGAACCTGAAACACGAAAATGTCACTATCGCCTTCCCTGCACCCTGCTATGACCGGTTTTGTTCCTTGTCCGAAGCAACCCTTTTGTTCCAATTGGCTTCCAATTGCACTGCTTTCGGCGCAGGGGGTTCGTTCGAACTTCAGAGATTGCTTAAGAGTGAATTGTGCACTTAGTTGAGTGATACTAAGTGGGCTGGTATGCGCACATAAATATCTATGTATTATAGTATTAAATATCTTCCCAAACATACAATATTTTAGCAAACCGGAAAAACAATTGCGTACCAATGTTAGAATTATTCCATAGTAACAAATAAACAAGATTCCAGCAGCTCTCAGTTTACCAGATATACATGACATGCGGTAGATGAAACTCAATCAAAATCCAAGAGTAGAACGAAAGGAAAATCTACCAAAGCAAGCACGAAGGGTTGGTTGACTGGCTGCGTAAATCCACAAACCGTTGTCCTTCCTGTAACCCACTATGATCCTTATTCATGTCTCAAAGAGTTTTCACCGTCACCCTTCATTGGAGAAGTAGATCTGCCACCCCTCTTTTCTGTTACCGCAGCAACCTCAAACTCATCGTCATGTCCATAGATTGAGTCTGACTCCCAGAATTTAACCTTCCCAGAGCACAGCCGGACCAGCCAGCGAGGGAAGAAGCCACCGGGAATCCTCCAAGTCCAGGGGTCCTTGATCTCTTTGGCATATGGTGCAATACGGCCCCCGGACGCCTTCTCAAGAAGCCACGCAGCAAGATTGAGTACAATGTAGGTGATAACCCCGGCAATTAATCCGTATGCAATTGAATACCTTGTTATCCAAAGGTTAGCGGCGATGTTTCTCCTCATGCTCTGTGGCAGTGTTCAGCCCCAGTGGATACGTGAGTCTACATACGTGAATGGCATCACAATGATAGTGACGAAAGCAGGGATACCGTCCTGCACACCATTAAAGTTAGCTAACTGCCAGCTCATAAAGGCCTCATAGGCAAAATGGAGCAAATCAGGGAAGATTTACCCCAGGGTATGCCCAATTGATATCAGCAGTGGCTTTCATCATCATCGAACCAACCAGAACAAGCGTACATCCAGTGGCCCATGGAGGAACTGACGAATCATTAGCAGGGGGTCCATGATACAATGTCATACGAAACTCACTGGAAGCAAAGATTGGTGCGAAGAAGATCGAGATAAAGAAGCATAAACCGGTGACTATAGCCGTAATACCAGTTACCCCTCCTTTATGACGTCGAAAACACGGGAGTTAGCTATGGCCTGACAAGCAATGGCTATCGGAGTGTGTGGATGGACGTAGCAGGTATACCTTCGGAGATACCAGCGCCAGACTCGATATAAGCGGTAACTGGTGGGGAGCCGAAAACTGAGCCAATGGAGATAGCAAGGGCATCTACCGTGTACGCAACAGCAGATCCCTCGAAATCTAGTGACAGCGTTGTATTAGCTTGAAATCCTCAAAGTACCCACAGCCTCTTCATCACTTTTTCCTATCTCCCTGCAAGACTGTGGCCAGATAATAGCACGAGCATACCCTGTGTTCGCTCATTGATGAAGCCTCCGAAGCGGGCCATAGAGTACAAGGTCCCCGTACAGTCGAGAACGTCGACGTAGAGGAATGTGATCAATGCCACCGCAAACTGGTGACCAGCATCACTGAGGTGCCAGTTCTGCACTGCAAGAACTTTTTCGATGGGGTGGAACGAGACGACTTTCTTGAAGAAGTCGAAATTGTAGTTGCCAAGCTCGGTGTACGGGAAGTAAGTGACGCTGCTCTGTCTGGGCCACGAGATGATGGATACCAGCGCGATCTGCAGGGCGTCAGCTAGTATTCCGGCAATTGCGACCGCAAGGCCCACTCACACCAGTGATGATAGCACCCTTGACACGATACATCATGAGGAAGGCAGTGAAGATACCACCGCAGAAGATACCGATCCACAGCGTGGGGTTCCGCATCTTGGGGCCTTTGCAGACACCAAAATGGTCTCGGTCCTCCGGATGGCACCCAGCGAGCTCGAGTGGAGTTGACGACGCCCCGGTAATGGCACCGATCCCAGCGCTGTAGGTCAGACCGATCAAAGCAAGATACAGTCCTATGCCAGCACCCGTTGCAAGCTTAATCGACGCGGGGATGGCTCTCGCAAGCCACTGACGCAAGCCAATGAGGGATAGGAACACGAAGATGAAGCCCTCAACAAAGACGGCGGTGACAGCAAGCTGATAGGACACAGGGCCAGTTCCGTGGAACCCGACGACTTGGTAGGCAAAGTAGGCATTCAGGCCCATACCAGGTGCAAGAGCAATAGGGATATTCGCACCAATTCCCATCGCACAGCTGGCCAATGCGGAAATGGCGGCAGTACTGCACATATTGACGAAGGTCAGCCTCAGTGCTTCCAGTGTGCAATAACATGCAATGCACTCCAAACTTGGTAACTCACGCCGTGATAAGGTCACGTCGAACAACTGCAATGTTCATCAGTATCGAAGCAAAACCAAATTCGTTACAGTGTAAATCGAACCTTCAACACATTTTGCATATTCGATATCCTTTTCGCATGCAAAGTCCTCTGGTGTACGAGGGCAAACACACGTGCCACTATTGGATTGAGCGTCAATGATCAGAGCATGCATTCATCTTGCGAACAAAGTTATCACGAACCCTGACTCCGAGGTAATATTTGCATTCACCTACATCGAACTATCAGTTTACTTCGTTCGCCTGTTCCAATGACAGGAAGGTACTCACAGCAATAATATAGCTATTTTCCAAATGATTCAAGCAAGTTGTTAGCATTCAATTCTCGAAGTTGCGGTTTTGAAATGAATATCTTTGAAAACGTGTGTTGGGGATAATGCCGGCTTTAAACTCTCCTCAGGACATTTGTTTATGCTTTGGCGTGGCTGGGGATCAGAGGAGGGGACAACTTACGCCATAGCAAAAAACCTATCAAAACACAGACCCGTCAGTGCATGAAACAATCAACACCAATTGCAGCCATTAAACCCAACACCCCAGGCTTCAGCTTCCAGAGGACACGAAAACATGGAGGAATAGTTCAACCACTCACGTCGCCAATCCTGCGCGGATTTCGGTGAAAAACCGCGAGTTCTTTCGCTCTCGTGCAGCACCTGAGAATTCCAGCCTGAAATACCGCCCAAAGGCACTCTGGGCCACCCTGCGGTCGACTCGTTCAGCCCACGTCATGGTCGCAAGTGGGCAGGCTTATGCCGCTTTTATCTTTTCCTTTCCTCAGGTTTCTGTTGAATTGTTTTGAAGTCAATAATCTGTATAAAGTGAATGTTGGACGTTCCTGAAGAAGAAAGGCAATGAAGTTGAGGGTCGTCACGGAGAGATTTATCGGATCAGCCCAATGTTATATATCTCGGATCAAACTGTCGCACAACAAATGTAATGTGCACCTCCACCAGGGGTGCCGAGGCGATCGTTAGTTGTCCCAGGGGAAAAACCGAGGGAAAAAAAGGCAGATGGTAAGCAGAAAGGAGAAGGAAAGGTTCTACTAGTTGTCTTCGTTGGGATAGCCGCCGTATTCGAACTCAACCCGTTTAAAGGAATTGCGAAAATCGCAGCCTAGGCATATAAAGATCCTGCTTTGCTATAACCTACATGAACAGGCAAGGGCTGAGACCGGCCTTATCCATTGGGCAGGGCTCTTGGAAGCCGCGACCAACCATAATTGCGACGCAAGTCCGCAGGACTGTGGATATACAAAGCACTACTTCGCTCGCTGCCAGCATCCCACCTTGTCCCATCAAGTCATTCGCGTAAGGAAGTCTGTCCCTAGGCCTGTGGGGTTTTGACAACTGCAACATGGGAATTCATGAAATTGCTAACGGCGAATAAAGCGGGATCCCTGTCGGCGGAAAGATACGTAACAGCATGATTTTCCACTTTCTTTTTGGCAGCTTGGAGAGGGGTGTGGCATAGGTAGTGATAGAAAAAATACCCGTATCCTGGTCGTCCTGCTCCTTCCCTGATATGATAGCCAGTTACCGGCAATGGAATGGGCCGAAGGGGCACAAACTCTAGATGCAGTACGATGGAGCCTCATCCAAGTAAGCGATACAGCAGAGCAGGATATCCTGGTTTTGTATTTGCGACGACAGAAGATGAACTGCTTTGCTTTTTTTCGTACCTCGTTTTGCAATTGCGGACTTCCCCTTAAGTTACATAGTTACGATTTCAATTCAACCTGTCCAATTGGAACTCCGGGGGGTTATTATATCGACATTCATTTCGGTCTTTGTTGAAGTGTGATGGGCCGCTCCCGAGCCCGTCACAGAAAGGTCCTGTACGTGATAATTACATTTACACTTCACATGACATCGACTAGTTGAGGAAAACTTACAGAACGATTGTGGGGTTTGTGGGATAGCGTAGGTCAGCTGCAGCTGCAATTGCCCCTACAGCTAACAGGCATACTTAGCATGTGCTTACATGAGCATTGGTCAGGGTTTGGTTTTATGATATGGGCTTCTGGAAGTATCGTGAGGGGCGTGATGGTGCAGAAGTCGAAGGCCATGCGCTATGTGGCATAACTGCTTTGCTTCACGGATTGTAGCCTGCACCGACGGATCCCTCTAAATATGTGCTCTATATATGCGCAGAAAACAGTTGGTGTAGCATCATGTCAGAGCCTGAAGTGGGAGTTTTGGAATACACATATGAAGGCGAGCTCGAGGAGCACATACGTTATTGTTCACTTTTGACACATTGACCAACGCTTTTGATGCTGTTACTATATTGACATTCTTGAATCATGAATAGGCTGAAGCCATGTATGATATATGCACGATCGTCGGATTGGGAAGAGAAGGGCGACTGATGCCTAATGACTTACCGGTATCATGGAAACAAGATGCCCAATGGCTGTGGACGGCGAATCTTCAGCTGAGTTTACGGGCGTTGACGAATGCTAGTCTCGGGGCCTCTGATGCATCTCGACCTTTGTGAGGCTAGGACGCTAAGGGTGTATTGCAGAAGTATTTTGTAGCGTGGGGAGCAAAATATGTCTCACCGTCTGGTTACGAGAGTAAGGAGATCTAGAAGTTTTAGTGATGTTTGATAACGAAGACACGACACGATGGTATGACACACGTGGTACCGATAGATAAATTACTTCTATCCCTTCGGTCGGCGTAGTAGAATACTCTATCAGTAGGTGCGATACCACAGAATACCGGACGATACGATCCGGGGGTTGGCGCAAGGTATCATAGTAGGACGGGGAGGTGGGGTGGCTAGTATTTCATTTAGAAAAGCATGTTATGGACAACACCACTCCAATTCTTAATGCTGGTCGAGACATGCACGAATTTCGTGCCGGAAGTTAACCGTTTTTAGACCTGTCCATGCCGATCATACCTATCAGGTTGCAACCTCAAAGGTCACGCAGCCAGTTCAAGTCCATGATTTAGCAATAGAACGGTTTGCGAACTCACTGCATTATTGTCATGAATTATGTAACTACATGAGGTCTGACTATGAGTCCAATGGAAACAATCAAAGCGGAAGTTATTCTATTATGTACAGAGTGGTATATTATATGCAGCACCAATATAGCGAGTTTGAGAATTTGAAGCAGAACCTGAGGGGGCAGAAAAGATGATGGATAGTTAAAAATCTGCAAACAAGACACCTGTCACGGTGACGAGTTTCTGTATACAGTGATAGGTGGCACAGCTACTGGGCTGTTGTAAAGGTCTTGGTATATAAGATGAGGACAGAGGTCAGCAAGTCTAGTTTGAGACTGGGACAAAGGTATGTATGTACCTCAGTAATTGCATAACTTTGATATTTTTTCAAATTGCATTTGACCTCTGCATTATTATCTTCGAGATTTTCAATCATACATGCTGAATTCTCTGTGGCACAATCCGTCTCTTGGCGTCTCTTGGCGTAGCGCACTGCATTCATGCATGTCTTACCCACCTGCAACCAGACTCCATGTAGTCTTGAGTCTGTTTCTGATATCACAATCAATCATTTTGTACCTACTAGTAGCGGTGGTCATCAATTTTCTAAAGTAAAGTAAATGGAACATTTGTACATTTCATATCCCTGTACGTCTAGCCATTTGTGGCCGGCAATTGATGACCGGTCCAAAATGAAAAAAGCTAAAGCTTGTACTCTGTAATTGTAGTCTCATTCACCCCTACCCCGCATATCAACACAACTACAGATTTGCAATGCCTCGTATAAGCCAAAAAGCGTCAATACAGAAGAAAATAGATGCTGAAATCAATGTTTTGATGACAGCAATGGAGTATGATTTAGATTCGGAGTTTGACTCAGAATATAGTTCAGAGGAAGAAGAGGAGGACTTAGGGGAGCTTGAGGAGCTAATAGATAGAAGTGATCATATTGCAGCTAATCGATATCTCAACCATGGCAAAAACTCTGCTAGAAGGCAAGACTTAAATATTCTATCAAAATTGATTAATTAATATCCAGATCCAGCATTTCTTGCTATTTTTCGGATGCAAAGAGCCTCCTTTTGGTGCGGTGCGGTGCGGTGTGGTGTGGGGTTGCGTTGAGTGGGGGGGGTTCGTAGCAAATCTAAAGTAAAGTAAATGTTTTTCGAAAAGTAACAGGACTATTTTGTGCTGTAGATTTTTCAGAAATGTAGTGTGATAGTGACCTTACTGTACATTTCAGGGCGGAACATAGCCAATGGGCATCGTTGCCAAGACGCGAAAAATGTACAAATGTTCCATTTACTTTACTTTAGATAATTGATGACCACCGCTAGTATATTATGCTCGCATATCAACATGGTTGTGACAAAGGAATAGGTAGATCATTTCTAAAAGAGCAAATTTCTCCTGTACTAGTACTTATTTAGCGTGCTTGGCACGTTGCATTATTTGGCTTTCCGTACAAAGTAGTCCATTTCAATCTGCTTCTACTCGAGTACTCACTCCTTGATTTATTTTTTTTTTTTAAATAGAATTGTAGAGCAGACAAAATTCTACATATTAATGTTATTTAGGTTTCAATCAGGTGTGGTTTTTGTAATGTAGAAGGTCTTCAACGTAGTGGTTGTCTTCTAGGTGCACTCCACCATAATACTCTACGGTACTCTACTTGTGCCTAGACTAATTTTTGCGTCTGCGCTGTTTGCTCAGCCGTACTGTACTGCATACCCGTGAATGTGGCCCCCTTTCTGGGAAATTGGAGTTATCATATTTTTATTTATTTTCTGAGGGGCTAATATTGAGATATTGCCTCTGCCTTGACAAACTCTTACCGCGGCATCGTTCACATATGAAGAATGACACTGAGGTTGATCATTGGTATCTAGGTTGCGTTCATGTTCGTCATTCGTCCAGTTTGGATACATTTGCCGGTATTACCAAAAAGGGGAAAACGAATGAAAATAAATAAATAGAAAAAAGAAGAAAAAAAAAAAGGTGAACCGCTCGCTTAAGTGTCTTGTATCTCGCTGTACAGCTTGCACCGCAGGATTGTAGAAGTAAAGTGCAAGTAAGTAAAGTAGAGAAGGGGCGTTGATACTCCCCCGGAGGTCGATTGAAAATCATGTCGGAAACACTTATTCGCCTTCTCAACAACATACAATTCTCAAGGAGCACATGGCCGAGCTTTGTCGCCTCTCAAACCCGTACATACCGGAAGTTTCTTCCCTAGACGACTACAAGAAAGAGCGACAAGATCTTGGCGCAGGGTGAGGAGGACTTGTGAACGAGGACTTGAAGACTACCGAGGGTGGAAGGTGGAAGATTGAGGAGGTAGCAGGGAGAATAGAAGGGAGGGGGGCATCCTGTACATACTCGATCTTGTTCCTCACCCCACTCCAAATCAAAGATTACGCTGTCAACAGAGTACAGTACTGCATCAAACACACACGCCGATATCAAATGCATATTTACGAGAATCCAGGTGAAATCTCGCCTAGTTTCGATGCCAAGAGAGGGGTTCACGACGAAATTTTGCGCAGCCAATTATTTACTAAAGCTCTTCAGGTATCTGCATCTTAGTCTCATACCAAGCCCCTAGTCTGCATCTTTACACTCTAATGGGTTTTTCTATCAATTTCTGATTGCAGTTTTTGGCTCAATCAAAACTGCCATCGAGTTAGGCAAGGTTTCACCCGGCAGAGGATATGTAATCTCCTCCATCGTACTCCATATCCATTCCTAATCCAGATAAGCAAAAATTCTCTAGGTATGATATGTAACCTCTGATAAACAAAAGCATTGAAAAAGCAAAATAAATAATTGCAAATGATAGATCTGGGCACGAGACCTAGATAGAGATAGGGGCATACAAGATAGGAAAGTATATTCCTCGTATGTAGATAGAGTACGGGGACATCGGCGGACCCCGCCTGCATGCCACTGACACAGAAACGAACCTATAAAAGCTTAAGGCCCTGTTTGGTTGCAGTAGTCGTATCAGATAGTTTACACCTTGAATGGTCAAGACGGGATACGACGTAAGAGGTGCAATTGGAACTGGGGAAGTGTTTGTTTGCTACAATTTGACTACTGTACGTACCTACAGATATGCAGTGCAAAAAAAAAAAAAAAAAAAAAAAAAAAAAAAAAAAAAAAAAAAAAAAAAAAAAAAAAAAAAATTGGATCCTGCGGCCACCAATGTCAAACTTGTCAATTGCAGCTATTGCATTCCGGGTCTCAAGCTACTATTGCTATCACTATCACTGTCTATGCCTTCTGCTATAGCACTCAATCAGCCTACCCAAAATGTCAGAACTACGAGCAAAGTGGACCTTCCAAAGGATGCTGCTCATGTAAGTACACACTTTCTTGCAATGCTGATGTCTGCATGGGAGTTTTGTTGTACAATAACAGCATGTACTCTGTTATTTCTATTCCAATTGCCAATAATAGGTCCAGAGTCAGGGTATCATGAGGGTTGAGTTCTGCCATAATAGTGGCGCAATGCAATGTCGATGTCATCATGCAATGTCAATGTCATGATGTGATGCAATAGTGTTGATTTGCTATAGCAAGCGAAATGGTACATGGCTATACTCACCTCTGTTGGGTGGAAACTCACAGTTTAGTTTCGTGTGAAAATCCTAGCGAACCGTTTGGTTGCCATACAGTAGTTTCCACTTGAAACCTCGGCTATACGTGGTCAACCAAACAGGGTCTACTGTAAGTAGCCCCCCAACACACACACACACACACACACACACACACACACACACACACACACACACAAAACATAAACAAAAAAAATCTCAAACGAGAAAACATCGAAATAAAAATATCACTGGTATCTAAAGTCAAGCGCATATACAAACAATAAAAAAGACAATTTGCAAATAGACCAAACAAAAACTCAAGCTCAAAACTTAAGCTCAAAACTTCAATCCCACTCTTACCAAATACGCCAGAGCAAAAACCCTGTGCAAATATAAAACTTTCAAACAAACAAACAAGAGCGACAATTCGAACAGCAATTTTCTCACTGTATTCAATTTGGGCTTTTGTTATGAAATACTTAGGGAGCTTCACAAGCACTCAATGCCGTCGACAATAAGAGCATTTCAGGTCTAAAAGATGCTACCGGTATCTAGAAACCTGTAAAGCCGAGATATAATGATCATCCTTCTTATCGTTGATGGGAGACCTGTTCATCAATTGACCAATGCCCTCGCATGTAAAGTAAAAGCTACCAGCCACCAAGACTTTCCTACCTCCGAACTTCAGTTGGTACATCCATGGTCCGGCTTCAAAGGTATCAATCGCACAACTTCAATCTTATAGACTCTCTTTTCACACCATCGTACTTGTTATTCCTTCAACCCCACCGGGATAGATTTGTTTGAAAACGCCCGTTATCAACACAATTATAACACACAAGAGACTGTCAACCGGCATCAAAATTACATATTGTACAGATTGTAGATGAGCAGTGCAAGAAAAAACACAAAGAACAAAAAGCAGATGTCAACAAAACACCCTAGACCAAGGAAAAAAAACTAAAAACGTACAAAAAACACTCCCCAATTATAATAAAATGCAGAAAACCTTTTTTTCACCAAAAAGCGGTAATCACAAATGTAGTCGTTCGCCGCAAGAATATTATCGAAAAGCACAACTATTAACAAAACATCAACGTAAATGACTTGCTCATTTTACTCACTCGTTTCACTCATCGCCGATATACTTCTCTACTACGTGGATCCCGATCCCGATCCCGATCCCGATCCCGATCCCGGTCACGGTCACGGTCTGGAGGGTGTGGTGGGCTTCTGCTTCGTTTTCGCGCATAGTCCCTATCTCTGTCATCCCACCCACGATCCCTCCGGTCCCTTTCCCGGTCTCTATCCCGATGATAATCTCTGTCTCTGTCTCTATCCCAATCTCTTCCTCGACCATCATCTCTGATTCTGGGCGGCAAACCTTCATCACCGCGACCTCCAGGACCGGCATAAGAAGGTATATAGGTGTCAATATTGCTTGTACCGTTCCTACCCGACCTTGAGCGTTCCATTGGCCCGCCGCCCCGCTCCCTGTCTCTATCATCCCTGGGAAGAGGTGGCCTTGCTGGAAGCCCGTGATCACGTGGCGGTGGTACTCGTCCCATCGGTAAGCTCTGTGTCTCAATGCTCTTAGCTGCCCATGGCGCTCGATGATCCGAATTTACATGGGCCCCTGGAGGAATTCTAGGCTGACTTCCAATTGGTATGGCTGAGCCGCTGCGATTTTCATAAGGCCTTCCTCGCGAGCTATCCCAAGCACCATTCGCGCGCCGATCGCCACGAGAATTGCCCCATGGAACGTCATTGTTATTGTGGTTTCCAACTCCGACAGTTCCACCGGCAGGTGCAGGTGGTGGGATTCGCTGATGCCGTCGCCGGCGGTCGAGCTCGTGGCTCTCTTCGAATTTTGGAATATCTGATGGCTTCGCTGGCAGCGGCAACGCAGTAAAATATTCATGCTTCAATGCATCGATCGCATTAATTCGCCTTCGAGGATCTAGCATAAGAAGCTCAGACAAAAGTGCGACACCAGCACTCCCCATACTTTACGTACTAGTTAGCTGTAAGAAAACTCTATGGGATCACATGACACTAACTCGCTGAATTGATGTTCCATTGATCTCTGATAAGGTCCGAAATTCCTGACCCCCTCGCAACCAGGTAACCGGTCCCAACCCGGCATGTTCCGGTCATTGGGTGAGCCACATAGCTTAAATATCCGATGTGCTTGGTCAAGATCGGACTGTCCAGGGAGGATCGGCTTGCCTCTATACATCTCGGCAAAGACACATCTGAGGAGGAAACCAATGATAAGCGATCAAAGACGTAATGAACGATATCTTGAGCCTTACCCGACCCCCCATAAATCGATTGCTGTCGTGTATTTCCTTTCGCCAAGAAGAAGCTCTGGAGGTCTATACCAGCGTGTAACAACGCACTGAGTATAGTCCCTGCTTGCTATCCCCCCACCTCCCCCGGTCACTGGCGCAGGTTCGTCGAATTTTCGTGCCAGACCAAAATCTGCTATTTGCAATATACCCTTGTTGTTAATCAGAAGGTTGGCTGCCTTCATATCTCTGTGTAATATGTGGTTCTTGGAGGAAGAAATAATCAGTTTATGTGAAAAAAACAGCAAGTGACGTGTCCAGTTACTAACTTCGTGCAAATATTTTGTTCCCTCCAAAAGCTGGAGCATATAGCACTTTATCTGGGGCTCCGTAAACTTCACATTCGGGTTCTCTAGTAATCCTGATAAATCGTGGTCCATGTACGGTGCGACCATGTATATGATCAACTTGACCTTGTTCGGCTTATAAGGATCTGATAAATTTAGTTGGTGTGAGAGGATTGAAGAACAATCGAAACGAACCTTTTTCTCGCTCCACAGCCATTTCCTTGAGTGACAGCACATTCTTATGCGATAGCATCTTCATGATTTTGATTTCTCGGAGCGCAGTTATAGGAAACTAGGTGCAGAATAGATTTAGTTAGCATTCTCCCCATTATTGTTGACGATAGATCGAGCACAAAAGACCAACTCACGCCCTCTTTCTCATGCTGCATAAGAATCTTCTTCAGAGCAACTAATGCTCCGCCAGCACCTATTTCACGAGCTTTGTGTACTTCACTACAGACAGAACGTCAGGACATGAAACCCAATGAACAGCAAAGTTGACCGGAGCAAAGAGTTGGGCATGAGGCATCTCCAGCTATACACACCCAAAAGTCCCCTCTCCGAGCTTTCCTAGGAACTCGTAATGCTGGATAGATGAGCATCCTTTGAAGCGAGGCGTGCCATCATCGTTCATCTTCAGTGGGCGTTTGGTCAACGGCCCTGAAGAGGCATTCTCTGGGCTTGCCCGTTTCATTGTTCGCGACAGGAACCGATCTGTAATGTGAGAAGCTTGCTGCGAGTAGTCGGCTCGGTGCTGGCTGGGGCCGGCCGTGATGAGGGATGGCGATGAGGAGGAGGAAGATGTGGAGGGGGCCGCCCACAGTGCGGACAAATACTCGTCAGTGAGTGCAATGCGTTCTGCTTGCTGTCTAAATTTTTCAAAGCACGATCGATGCGTCGAGGTGCGTTTGGGCAGCAACTGGATCAGCGCTGAACGTTCGCTGGCGCCGATCCGGTGCTGCTTTTATTCAGCACTGGCCCCATGCTGCAGCAGTGGCTCCCGCGTGTGGCCTGCGCCACACATCCAATAAAGCGGCGTCATCGGCACTGGTAGGGGGAAGCAGGACCACGCTTGCTCAATGGAGCGAGGCGCCACACGTGGTGCCCATTGGCCTATCATAACCGACCGCGCTGCGTGCTTCCGTATTGATGCATCCATGCTGGCAGCATGTATTCCATGCCGAGCAGAGTTCACTTGGGCTGCACGCCATTTGGTTCCGCGTGTGCTGGCTCCTTTGCCTGTATTACCACTAGCACTTACATTCCTATTCATGCATGTGTTCTGTATTGTTCAAACAAACTTGAGACGACAATAGACAAAAGTGAAAACCCGCCACCCATTAGGACATCTCTGCCGTAGCAACTCCTCCCATGGCCCTCTAATATCGCATAATAATAATAAATACCAAAAGATCAGCCGGAGAAAGACTTCAAGCATCCCCCGTGTACCGTGATCGCCGTTAAGATAAATAAAGAAGAGGAAAAAAAAAAAAAAAAAAAAAAAAAAAAGACCAAATAGAAGAGAAAGGAAAAGTGCTTGAACACGGTAACAGCAGGTCATCAAGGCAACACCGGTAAGCATATCGTACCATTACCAAAGGCAAAAGGAAGAAATTGTCAGCAAATTACATGAGCGAGCAATTCATGCCATTGCTGCTGGTAGGATTCTGGGCCTTTTCCACTTCTGCAATCATTAGCTCAAATGCCTTCGTAACGTTTTCATTGTGCCGCGCCGAAGTCTCGATCCAAGCACAATTCCATTCTTGCTGGAGAGCTTTTCCTTCCTCTGAAGAGACTTGTCTTTGTATGTGCAGATCGGATTTGTTTCCAACAACTACTATCGGGACCCAATCAGCTCCCTGCGTTGATAGAATGATCAGCTCCGATATCATATACTTTTGATGCTGAACCTACTAGGTGATTGAGAACTTTGCTCCGGATGATCTTCACCATCTCGAACGACTGTTTCGATGCAACGGAATATACCAACATATAGCCATGAATGCCAATAGAGTGCCTTGAGTTCAAGATGGAATATTCATCCTATGTTCAGAAAATCAACAGTTAGCTTCTACTCCTCCCGGCCTCAACCGCCCTGCACTTATATCTAGCTCTCCAAGTTGAAGGTGACATACCTGTCCCGCCGTATCGATGATCTCTGTAGCATATTCCTGCCCTTTGTATTTGATAATCCTGCTGAAGGTATTCTCAATTGTGGGATAATACGACTCCACAAAATGGTTTTCCACAAATTGTACAGTCAAAGAAGACTTTCCTGCGAAAATCAAGAATATTTACAAGTCAACAATCCGAACGGCGGTTTTACACATCGGCCTTTGTTCCTCCACAATAAGCTGATGCATTCCATGCGACACAAAAGTGCAAGAGTGGCGCGAGGGTGTAACCAAACATACCGACAGCACGACTCCCAACGATGGCAATCTTTCTCTGCTTCGGGGGCGCGGGCATATTTAGAAGCTGTTCTCCACTATTTCCTCGGACTCACACAGATGTAGATGATAGCTATTGGACTTTGGTGGAATGCGCTTCTCCCGTTAATCTTAGTTCGGAAGGAGATAATATTCTTCGGAAATCGGGTATCAGAGTAATTTGATTGTAAGAATACAAATTTGTAAGAAAAGCTCAGGATATTAGAGCTATTTGAAAGTAAATGGGTTCAGGAGAGGCGACTAGAAGCACACACGGCTCAGTGTGGAAAGTGGCGGATGTTGAGTTACAATTCGAACGTTCCTGACTTCTAAGCCACCAAAGTCTGGCCCCAGAAGCAGTAGTAGAGCGAACAGGAGCTTTCTTCGGCGTGGAAAAAGGGCGGTCGGGGGGTGGGGAGGGGGAAGAGATTATAAAGGAGTTCGTTCGACCCCAATTGACAAGATGGATAAAAGTGTCTGCACCGCTACAAGCAGTACTTCGGTGCTTCAGGTGTTACCTTGCAGCACGTCGCAGCGCAGCGCAGGAAGCAAAGGTGGGTGGGAAAAAGTGACTGGGGCAGCCGGGGAAGCGAGGAATGAGGCGCTCTGGCGTAACCTCGTGCGGCGGGTAGCAGCTAGGAACGGCGACGGCCGAGGAACTCCGTGGGGCGCTGGCGATGGCTCTCAGTACTGTACTGTAGTGGGTAGAGAAGGAATTCGGTTGTGGACGGTGGACGGTACAGTTTGCTGTTGCAGCTTTGCGATCGGATACAGTGGGGAGGGCGATGGGACAGACAGGACTGCACCGTAGGTTTGGTAGCCTTGGTTGTGGTTCCTCGCGTCTGCTTCGGCTGGGAGCACTAGCTCAGTAATACTCGATGTGTCGTCGTCGACATGGGCGGCTTTCGGAGGGCATGTGACGCTGATGCATCTCGCCGTAGACTTGGTGCAAGGGGATCGGCGCAACGCCCCCCATCTTGCACGCACGGGGAACGGTGTGATACCAGGCAATGTTGGACTTGGACAAGCATGATGCTATTCACAGCGTCCCGACTGCGCAGAGTGGAGTACATTCAAGCGCAACCGCCAGGATGGGGACACGTGAGACATCGGGGAAACAACCGCAGTGAAACAATGTATATTTAGGCTCCTAAAAGGTTATCCACGGATGCACGTCAAGCGCACTTTAGATTTACCAAAAGAAGGCTAGACAACTAAAGTCCTTAGGAGACATCCAATGTCGTAGTCATGTTCCTGTATTGTACAATGAGTGCCGCTGCTCCTGGTACCAACTCCGTGCGATCTAACCGACATAGCATAAACAATAATTGCACAAGCTTCCAGCAACATTACGCCGTAAATCCCACCACCAAAAAAGCAAAAAAAAAAAAAAAAAAAAAAAAAAAAAAAGTAAAGAAAAAAGAAAAGGAGAAAAGAAGATTATAAAATGAAAAATCCAAGTGCCATGATCACCCATTGAGCATCTAACAAAGTCCCCCGACAACTCCGTGTCATATTCGAAACAGCCACATCTATGATATCAAGAAAAACCCTCAATGTTTTGTAACCGAACAGCTACTTGCTCCAACCTCTCTGTGTACCCCTTATGCCAACTTTCTTCATCTGCTTCTTCGTCTACTTTGCGGTTGTGAGACACAAATTCTAGAACAGCATTGACCAAGGGCGCTAGTGTCTTTTCGGGCATCTTTGACCGGACGAGATTCCGCACTGTAGTATTCTGGCATAGGTTTCCTAGCAATATTGAAAGGTATCCAAAGCCAACATTTGATTGTGACTCCTCCATGGAATCCGCCTGTCGTTTTTGTTAGTGATGAGTGACAGAAATAACGTAGGTTCTACAAACTTCTGCAGCTCGCCCCAGCCTTTCCAGGAATAATAATAGCAAGGTGTCTAATTGTGGAATTTCTTTTGGTCCTATATAGATCATGATCAGCCATTGAAAGTCTGATACTATAATAGTATTTTAACGTAACAGACCTTGTATAAAAGCTAACCTTGCAGCATCACTCATTTCGGCAAAGTTGATCATAAGAGCAAGGCTTAGGATTAGAAAATCCAATTCAACTGACCGCCGGTTCTCCTCCAAGGGCCCAGACAGGGCTTGGAACTTTGCCTGGGCTATTCCAACAAGTCTTGATATTATATCTTGCCGGCCGAAGGTATCACAAACAACCGGTCTATGGTTGGTAAGGTTGATACTCAATCGAAGTGTTAGTAGCTGGACGGACGTGAAATCGTCCCCTTCAAAATCCATCACACCTGGAAGTATATTCGCGAGTGTCCCAAGCTCCTCATTCGACAGCTCGGTTTCGCGCGCACTCTCACTCCCAATGCTATGGGATTCGAGAATAGACACGGGGATTTCAACTAGCAATGGGTCAATGCGCTTTCGTTTCTCTAGATCTCTTTCTCCCTGAAATGGCTCCAGAATCTTGACCAACTTCCTCACCATTGCTATTGGTAGACAATCCCCCATCCACCCTGCTTGCCGTAACCCTCTGATAACTGCATCTAATGTAGCTAGGGCCATAACTTGAGGCGACAGAACTTTTGGCAGCTTGTTGAATATCTTCGACTTCTTGATGAGATTACAAAAATCTGCAACCAGTGACTGCGCAGCCTTAGACATGTTTGTTTTTTTGTCCTTTGCAATCAACAATATCTCTCTAGTTGAGTCGAGCATCGAATCTAGCATGGATATAATGCCATTCTCGTGGACTAGCTGGAGAACCGGAGCATTTGCGTCATCTTCCAAGAAAGTCCAGACCATGAAGCTTAAGACGAAGCGTATTATCTTTAAAGGACATTAGATACTCTAGTTGTATATAAATATTATAGAACCTTACCTCATCTGTTTGTTTCCTGAAATCAACTAAAAGCCTTGATTCAAAGTTGTTTGCCCGGAACTTATGGAGGAAGGATTTGTCTCTCAATTTTGTAACCAATTCAATGCATCTACTCTGTCGTTAACATCATACTGGAAAATACCTGGTAGAAGGCAACATACCCTGCACGTTTCTGACCAATTGAGACATTCCCTTCAATATCCTCAAAGTACCCTTCAACATTATCAAGGAACCTCTTATTCACTCCAGCCTCACGTAATTCATGGAGACTTTTCACCATCCCTGAATTCTGTACTTCCTCCTCTTCAAGATCGTCGAGAATTGGCGCAGAACGAAGCTTTCTTCCTAACTCCCTAGCTGGGAGTAATAATGGGTCGGCGAATGGGTCATCGCCATCTTTGACCTCTTCAGTGAGAAAAGAGCGCTGCCTTCCGTAAGTTACTCTTGAGGTACGCTGGGAATATGCTGATGGCGTTGGAGCTGTTCCAAAGGCAAGCTGAACTTGCTGTGATGACTCTGCATCGTCATTAAACAGCCAATGCTTTTCCGCTTGCGACTGAGAGTCATCAAGTGCCATCATCTGCAGTCCTTCAGTATCACCTTCGCTATCAACATCCATTTCATGATCTATTGGACGCCGTTGTAGCTTATTGACCGATTGATCAATCTCAAGAGTATCAATTAATCTTCTTCTTCGAGGTGGAGTAGCCTCCCTCTCGATTTCCTGATCAGTGGTACCCGGCTCGCGCGCCCTTTTCATCATCACCTTTCTCGTAACAAGCTGTTCCCTTGGTACGGGTGTTGTTCCATATTGGCCATCAGATTGTTTCGAAAGCAACTCTCCATACTTAAGTGGTGGATATTGCTCCGGATCCAATGTAGGTGAGGGTATATATATTGAAGTAACAGAGGCGGGAGCTTGAGTTTGAGGGGGTGGGGCTGATTTTTTCTGATTGGATTCCGTAACTACATTTTTTGCGGTTGACAATTGCTGCCTTGATAGTTCGAGAGCTGTACTGTCCTTTGGAACTTTCTGGGTAAATTCACCATCCCTGATTAGGCGTGGCCTTTGAGTTTTAGATTCATTCACCGTTACTGGTATCTCAATTGTGGTTTTGCGCTTCTCCTCCGTTACAACAGATGTTGATTTAATAGTACGTTTCTGTACTACTTCCATGCACCCTGGAGAAAGTGCCGATGGTTCTGAGCGCCCTGCAGAATTTTTAAATGAAGTAGAAATCGCCTTGGAATTGACAGTCCGGTATGTAGATATTGTTGCTGGAATTAGCGTGGTGAGTTCTGATCCAGCTCGTGCGTCGTTGTTAGATAGTTTTGGTACACACTCTCTTTCTGCCCGCGCCAGGGCTTCTTCCAGTGTGGCCACATGTCGCACTGGTTTCTTGTCGACCTTCTCCAGTGTGATCCTAGCTGAAGATGACTTCTCCTTATCACTCAAACGACTAGCATCCTCCTTCTTTTGTAATGCAGATACCGCCCGTCGGAATACTGGTTTGGTATTAACGGGTTCCTCATCACTCGATGGGACATCAAAAATCCCTCGCTCCATAACATCTGCGGCTGAATTTGACCTTGCAAGGAGAGGCTTGCTGCTCTTGGAGACGCTAAGTTTGGACGACTTGAGCTGGGAATTAGAATTCTGCTTGTTGGAGCTGTCCTTTGTGAAACTGCCAGTCGTGGATCCGGAACCATGTAGCATTGAGCTTGTTGACTGAATCGCTACTGTAGATGGGCCATTGTCTTGAGGACGCTGCTTTTCTAGGGACTGATTCTGCTCTGAAAGGTTGGATACTCTCCTCCGATTGGCAAATAGCTTGCCATACGTGACGGGCCCTCGGCGCTGGCGCTGAGCCTCCATCACGGTTGGTAGCAGTAAGGTGTGAAACTTCTTCTTCTCTCTTCTATCTTGTCGGAAGAGAGGCGATTGGGATGATGATGAGTGAAGATGGCACCTTGGTATTCATGAGTCAATTGCAAAGCATACTGTGGTGAAGATGGTTTTGCTCTCTCTGCAGCGATGTTTGACACCTTGCACTGGCAGTCCGCAACTTGGCGATTATTGTTTAGTACGGGGATGCGGCGGGTTGGGAGTTGGGGGGAGGGGGGAGTGGGGGGGGGGGGGGGTGGCTGCTGACTACTCACACAAGGAAAGTCTAGAAGGGGTCAAGTTAGCCCTTTTTTGTTCCGATCCTGCACAGTCTGAAGATGGATGCTGCAGCGGCGGTCGCTTAAGCAAGGGACGTTAACGCCGCGATGGGGCCGATTTGCTTAGGGCTGGAGCAAGCAGAGGGATGTTTCGACTATTTTTCTTTTTCTTTCCTTGCCCATCTACAGGCTCGCGGAAGTGCGGCGAGGGGCTCATTGGAGGCGACGTTTCACGGAAAATGGGATTAGGGGTCTTGACTGGCCCGGCGTGGTAAATATTACAAAGTGGGTGGGGGAGGACTAAATAAGTATGAAGTATGCCATCGCCTGCAGCGTTCTGATATGCAGCGGCGGAGCGCATCCTGCATAGACCTCTGCATTTTGCATATGCGCCGCCTGGCCTTAGTCGGAGCTCAGAAAGCCACAGCCTGCGCTTTGTTCCACAAGCGCCAAGCCAAGAATCCTCTCGGCCCGCGGAGTGGGGCAGTTAGTCTGGCTGACATACTGTAGAGTACTGTACTGTACTGAGTACAGTACCTGTACTCAAGCGCTTAACAAAGGGCGAGGGGCGAGGGAGACGAGATGAGTTACAGGGCATTTCTGGGCTGTTGCACCCGCCTCCTTCTGCAGTTATGGCGGATCTCGATACCATCTTTCCATCAGGTTATATTGGGACGTCTACCAGTAAATCGGCCCCAGTTTGCCAAGGCCAGGTAAAGCGGCTCACACACCGGTCGCTGCAGTAGTTAGCAAGTACGGTACTGCGCAAGCCATTAACCACCGCGCAGTTATGTAATCACCACGCAGGCCATCAAACATAGTAGTAGCCTCGACACTAACTATCACAGAAGCTACTTACTAAGTACAGTATATTCGCCACCATATAAAAATAGTATAGTATCTAGTCTCATGCCTAGCATAACCTAAAAATTAGTTAAATTTAGCCTTTTTTTTTGTTTATTTGTTTACCCCGCACATATGTTTTCTACAGTTTATGTCTTTGAAGTAATATTATTGTCTTTATATCTACTGGTTATCAATTTCAAAAATCCAATATAATATCAGCTATCGTGTTATCTGCATAGCCAAGCATACATGCATGAAGGGAGCGATTATCTCATATCAATGAAATAATTACTATGACCGAATCAGAGTAAGTTATATATAGTGGTTAAATTTCATTATATACTAAGATTGATATCTAGATTTCATATGTATATTAGACATATTGATAATATCTACTCCTTTGAGTGAAAAAATAAGGGTCAGAAGTATGATACACAATATTGGGGGTCAGAAGTATGATACACAATATTGGGACTGTCCCCTACATAGACCTTTAGATGACTGTCCAAAAAAGCCTACCTCCGAGTCCTCCAACAAGAAATCCCAAATGTCAACCAAACGAGAAGCTGGTATATGTGACATAAAGATTAAGATATTGGAATAGCATCCTACTGAGACTTCTCAACGCTACTTTCATGTACTTAGAGTACAAGGCAGAGGGGGACCTAGTCATAGTCATGATCTTGACTAATCTGACCGCATGAAGCTCAACTCCGCAATTAAAGAAGTTATTGATACTGTCACGGCCCGCGCCCTACAGCCTCCGCACGCTAAGCCACAACCGCCGGCAAGCTCATAGAACCGGCTAGCTATAGGTAGCTAGCAAGCTGCCAGTATAGCCCGCCTGCTCGTTAAAGTAGTGCTATGATATAGTGAAAACTGCCTTCGCCACCCTGCTCTTGCTACTGCCCTCGTCGCTGCTCCTACCTTTGTATGTTTCTTAGCTAATGAGCCTATCATATAAAGGCCCCATCTGGCCCTCATGTAAATAGTTCTTTCTCTCCTTGTCTGTTGTCTTGTCTTCTTAATAGACCCATATAGTTCCTTGCAGTCCATATGTTCTTGTCATTCTTGTCAATCCCTAGATCTAATTCAGTACCTGATCTTCTCTGCCTTTTCACCATAGCCTGCCATCGCCGCTGAACCAGAACCGCTGAACTAGAACCGCTGAACCGGAACCGCTGAAGCGCTACCTGCGAGCCTCTCCTGTCAAGCCTCTCCTGTCAAGCCTCTCCTGTCAAGTTTGTCTAGCCTCTGCCGTTCAGCGCTTGCGAAACTACTGTTACCCTGAACCGGTCGTATCCCTTAGCAGCATCCGCCCGCCACCGCGCGTGACAGATACAGAAGTCAATAAGGGATATCAAAGTGCTGAAGTTTGGCATGCTATTCGAGGACAAGGAAGTGCTCAGACTCTTGAAAAACTTCAAAGATATTGGTGGGACATTTTTAACTCGCAAGAGAATCAATAATACAACTCTCAAAGTGAAAAATCGATGGAATAAGGAAAAAATATGGGTTGCAAGAGCTGGTCAAGATTGGCATACAGATATTGAAGATACAATTGAGTATCTAGAAGCTATGAGCTATCATTATCAATATCTAGAGGTTATAGATAGTAAAAAATTGGTAGCATCAGGACTTGTATTTGCTCATCAAGAATATCTACGAATCTTGACTCAACGAGGATATCTTACACTTTTGATACTACACATGATATCTGCAAACATGAGGGCTGGCAACTACTTACATTTATGGTACGAGATGAATATGGTACTTGGATTCCAGGTGCACATATTTGCTACAGCGAGAGTTTAGCAACTTGATTGTAGAGGGTCTTCGATATATTAAGAAGTGGTGTCAGCGATGGGTTGTTCAATATTTTCTTACAGATGACAGTGCTATTGAACAGGCTGCAGTTCAAAAGGCTTTTTCTGGGCTACAAGTGAGAGAAGTAATTGTGAGGCATCGTTTATACACAGTCCACTGCAAGCAAACACTGGATCAACGACATAGCCATGCCTTGGTCTCTCAGAGTCACTTAATAACAGCTATGCTCAACAAATGAACAGAGACAGGTTGTCTTGCTGAAATTCAGTTAGCAATCTCCCAAGCACCAGATCCTAAGACTTTTTTTTTTTTTTTTTTTTTTTTTTTTAATCACATAACCCCGCTTGTAGCACTTGGCCATGGCAGGGTAGATCCTAAGACTTAGCAATATATTGAAAAAGAATGACTTCAGTCAAGACATATGTGAGCTCCATATGCGTGAAGTCATAGTGCTTTACTTTTACAGATCACCACTACAAATCCGGTTAAATCTTGGCATGCTCGTATCAAAAGAGGTAATGCAAGCAAAAATCAGAAGTGCAAGTAAGTTACATTATATATTTTTCTATATTAATATAATTTTTAGTTTTAGTTTAAAGGGTCGTATTCAGTATATTCATGATTTTGGACTACAAATTAATATCCAATGCTGTAAGACAGAAGAAGAATTTCGAACTAGATATCTGTCTGACACTATTAAAGAACTATAAATTCGCCTTTTTCTATATCCAATTCAAAAGCTTTTAGTTGAAGAACTATTAGCTATAGAGCGACAGGTTATAGGAGGAAAAGATCAGTCTATACTTTCACTAAATCGTCTAGAGTGTCATAAAGGCTGCCACGTTAACCGAGCCTATCTACTGCCATGTTGTCATATATTCTACTCTATTATTAATATGATATCATCAAAAATCACTACTGGAATACTTGGGCTTTCTTTTTTGAAGACTATGGTTTATGAGAAGATGGATAAAGTCTATGTAGAAGAGATTGTCACGCGGCGGTCAGCTGGTGCTGCTAAGGGATACGACCGGTTCAGGGTAACAGTAGTTTCGCAAGTGCTGAACGGCAGAGGCTTGACAGGAGAGGCTTGCAGGTAGTAATTCAGCGGTTCCAGTTCAGCGGGAATGGCAGGCTATGGTGAAAAGGCAGAGAAGACCAAGTACTGAATTAGATCTAGGAATTGACAAGAATAACAAGAACATATGGACTGCGAGGAACCATATGGGTCTATTAAGAAGACAAGACAACAGACAAGGAGAGAAGGAACTATTTACATGAGGGCAAGATAGAGCCTATATATACATGATAGGTTCATTACCTAAGAAACAAAATACAAAGGTAGAAGCAGCGACGAGGGCAGTAGTAAGAACAGAGTGGTGAAGGCAGAGTTTTCATGGCAGGCAGGCTATACTGGCAGGCGGCTATACTAGCAGGCGGGCTGTACTGGCAGGCGGCTATACTAGCAGGCAGGCTGTACAGGCAGGCGGGCTATACTAGCAGGCGGGCTGTACTGGCAGGCGGGCTATACTAGTCAGGCGGGCTGTACTGGTGGGCAGGCTATACTGGCAGGCAGGCTGTACTGGCAGGCAGGCTATACTGACAAGCGGGCTATACTGGCAGGCGGACTGTGCTGGCAGGCGGGCTATACAGTTTTCCCTTGCTATACCGGATGCTCTCAGGTTGCTACATCCCGCTCCCATACAAAACCCTCTTGCTATACCGGACGCACTAAGAATACCGGACCGGACAGGAATTGCCAGGCACTTACCCCCCTGTCTCCATACAAATAATATTTGCTATACCGGATACACTAACACTGATACGTCCAATCTTGGCTATCGCACATTGCATTCATCTTCAGATGCTTACTAAACTTAACATTACATAATACAATTATGCTGTCGTTGTTCCCAATTACAATTTTGCTTCCCATCCCTATTCTGTTTTGCCAAGCATTTTATTCTATAACGGAACCTTGCTATACCGGACGAAAAAGGCCAGATTTTACAGATCCGGTATAGCAAGGGAAAACTGTACTGGCAGCTTGCTAGCTACATGTAGCTAGCCGGTTCTGTGAGCTTTGCCGGGCGGGAGCTTGCCGGCGGTCGTGGCTTGCCGGCAGTTGTGGCTTAGTGTGCGGAGACTGTATGGTGGAGTGCATCTATAGGTAAGGGACCAGTTGTAACATTTGCTGGCTTGCTGACTAATACACTATTTTTCTTCCGGTCGCGCGTGTCCTTTTGCACATGCCCCGACCTAACTATTTTCTGCATCGAAATAGCTTTTCAACTTCGGATAGCTTAAGCTCCTGTCAGTGAGTATATTGTATCCATAGCTTCTTTTCAACTGCAATCATTAACCAAGGGATAGTTCTACAGATACCCAACAGCATACTTAGCTTTTCGTCCACTGCTGACAAAATGGGTCGCAACAGTAAGAAAAGAACAGCTTCCTTGCTTGCTGCTACTAATAGCAGAGAGAAAAGGAGGGCTCTCACAATCATTGTAAATATAATTTTAATGCTTTACAGCTAACAATTCCACGAGGCCTAGATTCTGTTTCTAATATTACTATTAATCTTATTTTTTACGAACTATGGAGGCATATAGAGATGGTTGTTCATATGGTACAAAGAAGTTTACAGGACGTGTATATAAGAGTCATAGAAGAGTTGGATAGGTAGATCATTTCTATATATAGTAATTTCTCTCATTACACTAATACTAATTAAGTAAAATTCGCAATCTTGGAGTGTAACAATTTAAGGGGCTCTCATACAAAGTATAAAATTTTCAATTTCAAATTTCTCAACAACGCCTTTATATTTTTTAATTTTGAAAGCGAAAGATTGTAGAGCCGACGAAATAGTACATATTTTCGGTCTTTAAATTTTAATCAGATGTTGTTGGGTGATGAAATTGAATTTCAAGTTTGAGTCCGTAATTTTGGTTACAGGGGGCCCCTTATAGATGCACTCCACCATAGGGCGTGGGCTGTGACAGAGATATCTGAAAAAGTAGGTGCACCAGCTAAATGAAAAATAAAAATGCGTGAGATTCTGGAGCAAGTCCGAGCTGCATATTATCAAATAGAAGAAAATATACAAGAGTTGGATGAAGAGATAGCAACTTCTATTATAACTGACTGGTTAGATGGTTTAGCTTCTGCAAATAAGGATTATTTATATGCCAACTTACTAGCATATACTATGGAGTTTGATACCCAAATTGATTCCCAAGCTCGTCTTCAATACTCTTAATCTATATACCTATACTCTACTTCTTTCTTGCAATCATTAACTCTTTTGCCTGTCTATCAATCTCCGCTTTATTCTGTACTCCAGTAGCTCTTATCTTCCTTCTCAAATATGATAACCTAGCAGCCTCAGATCTCTTTGCTCTATTATTTTCTCTATATTTTTTTTGTGCTTCTTTAAGTTTCTGTGGATTGGAAGCTAAATAAATAAACTCTTAGTGTATAGTATATATATTACCCAAAAATATATATTTACCTCTCTGTTCCCACATATCTTTATATACTCCCAAATGCCAGTAATGTTGAGGATGCTTCTTTTTAGGATCCCAGTTGATAATATAGTGTATATGTCTAGAGATAATTAGTCTAGATCAAGTAAATCTAATGAGTACATACCTGCGTAAAGCTCTATGCCTATCTTTAGCTGTACTTTGCCAATGACAAGTTTCTGCTGGGCAAAAGGTAGGCTCAACTTCCGGTGCTATAGTTTGAGTAACTTTCTTAGGTGCTCGAGCATTTTTTCTCTTTTGCTTAGCAGCTGATTTAATAGGTCGTGTTCTGGAAGGCATAGTGGTGGTGGTTATATTGTATAGTGTGCTGCTGGAGTTACTGTGATTGTATTAAGAGGTTGATGTGGAGTGTACATAAAAATTTAACAGTGATAGCTTGCGTGGTGGTTAATGGCCAGTGGGGTGGTTAATGGCCTGTGTTATAAGTAGTCTCGTGCCCAGGCTTGCACAGTAGTTAACTACTGGTGTGTGTGCTGTTTTACCTGGCCTTGGCAAACTGGGGGCCGGTTTAGACGTCCCCGCATTTTGCTTACATACAGCGCCACGAGATTTAGACACTATACTGCTCCCGTACGCGAGCACAGCACACCATTGGGCAGAAAGGGACAGCTCCGCTGCCCCCGTCCCCCTGTGCCGATGCTAATATGATAAGGTAGACCGAAGTGCTTAGTCCGGATAACTTTGTGCTGCCATGAGGCCCCAGGTTGAAGCTTCTTCTAACCGCTTGTATTCCAGCATTTGCTTTGCCCAGCCCAGCACGCAGGACAAATCATCACGACTTCATCTTGCAAGTCTTACTTCATACGCTCCATATATACAGAACGATCCGCTGAGTATAGCCCCACTCGGTCCCGGGCTGTGGATGGTCCTTTGGCTGTATCACGAAGCAGATAGCATTACCATCCCCAACCTCCTGCCGCTCCGAGCGCACTCACAAGCATCCCACTTCAACCCCACCCCCACACCCCACCACTTCCCACTGCCTCTAGTTAAGTACCTTTCACGTTTCGACGAATTTGAGCTTGCATACCTTCTCTTCCATAGTAAAAGGCAAAGATACAAGTTACTAAGTTACTTGTAACATCCTCCCTTCCAACTCTCCTTGACTTACGGTTCCCTGCTTTCCTTCATTACTTTCAAGCCTCGTCAATTTCCTTCAGCGATGTCACTCCCCGCACCATGTGCACCTATTGGACCAGAATACAAGGATGAGAACCCACAGGCTACGTACGGGATCCGCCTCCAAATCCTCCTGCTTTTAATGTGTGCATAGTCCATTAATACCTGATGAAATTTCTTTGACAGTGTCTCTACCTCCGTTTCATATTCCAACGTCCATGTCCTTCCTCAGACGCCCCAATTGATTGCCCTCTTAACGTAAGGATTATCTCATTTCTAATATGCGGTTCCTAGGACAAAGCAGGAGTCATCGTGCGCCGCATTCCATTCAAGAACCGTGAATTCTGCTTTTGCTGTTATGTTTTTTGCCATACATGCTAAGAAGTTCTCTTCCGCTGGCTACTAGCATGATTCGAGACAAAAACACCGCACGTGGGGACTTTATTTTCTACTCGAACCGTATCATTAGACTCCTCGTGGAAGAAGGCTTGAATCATTTACCATGTGTTGAGCACTCTGTTATCACTCCCACAGGCATGCATACCCCGTCCACCTAAGTACACCCAAATATACCGTCCCCAACGCACCTTTCCCCATCCTATCCCCATTTGACAATTTAACACCGGTGCTCCACACTTATCCGCACTCACTTATCCACATCGGCTAAGTGCGATTGCCACAACAGGTGCCTCCTATGCCGGCGTAAAATTCGAAGGCAAAATCTGCGGAGTCTCCATCATGCGGGCTGGCGAAGCGATGGAGCAAGGCCTCCGCGACTGCTGTCGTTCCGTGCGTATCGGCAAGATTCTCATACAGCGTGACGAGGAAACTTGCAAGCCGAAACTCTTTTACGATAAGTTGCCTGAGGACATTGCGGAGAGATATGTGCTGCTTCTAGACCCCATGTTTGCGACGGGAGGGTCCGCGATGATGGCGGTAGAGGTACTCATGTCTAGGGGGGTCCCGGAGGACAGAATCCTCTTTCTGAACCTAATTGCGAGTCCGGAGGGGATTAAGGCGTTCGCGGAGAAGTTCTCGAAGGTAAGGGTCGTGACGGCATTTATTGATAAGGGATTAGATGAGAAGCGGTGAGTTTTGCACACAATTCACTCTGTATAAGGGCCCAATTCTGATGGATTACCCTTTATAGCTATATTATACCTGGATTGGGCGACTTTGGTGATAGGTTTTACTGCATATAGTAGTTTACGTTACTGTGCTCATGGGCATCATTTGTGTTCACGGCGGCTTGACTATATATTTTGTTGTATCTGTGGTTGTGGACACTGTATCATGTGAATGTGAGGAGATGTATAGGGTGCATAAGACTCATTTGTTGAAATACGACGATCACCCAGAGCATTGAGATGGCCAACGGGAAACAGTATTGCAAGGATACCTATCCAATACAAGTACTCAGCATAACCTCGTACGAATGACCATAAACTACATATTAGCACCATTGATAAAGTATATTATACCGCAACAAGTTCAATCATTACAAGAAAACAACTAACCCAAATGTACACCAATGCCCAAAGAGTTGAAAAGCTCACATCCAACATAAATCACCCTCTCATGCCCACTCCACCCGCCTAACGGCCCTGCTCCCTGATCACCAATCCCATCTCAATACTCCTCCAACTCCTCCTCATCGTCGTCCACTGCATGCGCCCTGCTCCCCCCACCACCCCCGGTTTGAGTGGCGCCGGGCCGGCGGTAACTTTCGCCGCCGTAATCGTCGTCGTTATTGCCGCGGCCACCAGATTCGCGTGTGACAGCGTCGCAGGCGTCAATCCAGTCGCTGTAAACGTCGACGGGAGCAGATAAAGCTATTGACGAAGTAGGTATGTCAATCGGTTTGCCGGAACTAGCCACCGCAGATTGGACATGTGTAAAGGGCGGTTAGGGTTACGTACAATTGATATCCGTTTGAAACGTCTGCGCGCACACCTTACAGAAAAGTGTTCCCACCGAGGCCTTCTTATCGAGTTTGCAGGTAATTGATTTTTCGTGGTTGCAGAAGAGGCATGAAAAGGTGGTTGCGAGGGGTTCTCTCTGTTTGAGTATGATGGGTTAGCTTGTGGATCGACGCGCACTGGGGATTGGGGAAATGGAGGATGAGACTCACTTTCTTGGGACCCTGGGGCTTCGAGGACTTCTTGCGTTTGCCCTGTTAAGGTGAGAATAATAGTTAGCTAAATTGTCACTAAATTCAATTGCGAGAGCTCGCTCTGCCATAGCGCTGCCATATTTTCGTAGGGGTGGTTGTGATGGCGACGGACGTGTAGGCAAGATGTCAGATTGTTCTCACCATTTCGAGTCCCTCAAATATCTAACAAAACTCCAGCAAGACCCAGGCAGCAATGGCGGCGAGTGCGGGCTTCCTCCAAGTGAGAAGTTGGACGCGGCGGATGTATGCTTATTCGCTATATAGTTTGTGTTGAAAGCACGTTTTTTATTTTTGCACAGCTTCGGTTGTTATTGATGTAAGCTAATAGCAACGCCACCGGCAAGCTTATTGTATCAGAAAAAGGATCGCCGGAAGGGTCGGGTTGGGGACTGTGGGGGGAAAAGGTGCTGGGGAGGGAATGTTGCGGGCGACTGGGATGTCGATGTGTTTTCGTGTATGCAGGAAGGCGTCAGAGTGTGATCCTGATAGTGCGAAGTTGCGGAGAGGCTTGGCTGACATATATATTGCGGGCAAAATAAAGTTTGTTGGATTTGACAGGACTGCAGCGGAATAGAATGTATAATGAATGGCGACGGGGTCGATAACGGATATGGGGCGTCGTGCGAAGAGTTGTACGTACTAATTTATATAACGGGAGAGAACAGAGCAGTTTATGATAGATGAAGGGTAGGACGAGCCTGAAACGAGAGTATTAATAACGCAGATACCTTATTCCATGAATCCAGGTGCTACAGTGCCATAGAGCTGCCCACCCTTTCTTATGTACGGCTAATCATGCATTCGGTTCCCAATCAACTGCAACAATCCTGCCTGTTCAAGACTTGGTCCCGCCTTCACGGCGTGAGTTCCACTATTCTACAGCACTCCCGTCAAGCATATAGCCGCTTTCTCTCGAAAGGGTCACGATGGCATTGTCGTCTCGGTCTGACAAGATATGTTCCTCTCCGATATATGGTACATCATACACCCTGGATCTCAGATTGTTTCAATTTTTCCATCACCAGATAACACAACGTGAGAATACATTCCCTTAGCCTTTGTTGCAGCTGAAGCTACAGTTGGTGTAAGAAAATTTCATACTCATAAGAGACCACATCATATATGCTTGTCACGTTTTTTGAGCTTGAAGGACAAAACATGTCGGAGGCTAACTCTAAGATGACTACATGGTGCGTATGAGCTATTATCAATATTAGGATTACATATCTTTACCTTCATAGATCTTTGTTCGAACTCTACCATGCCCAAAGGCAGAAAGCAATGACACAGCAGCGTGGCACAGCAGCAATGCAATAAGTAGCGCTTAAGGTATTGAATTCTGAGATTTATTCCTTGTTATTTCATAAAACGCATTACCATGAATATTTACACTCGTTGTCGCAGATAAGCTGGCTGCCTTGGGGAGACAAGAAGTGGGCATCATTATTAAATGTTTATTTGGGGTGGTTTCATGATACGCAATGCCAATTGCCGCATGCTGATGAGGATAGTTTCTCGGGACGAAAGTTCGGTCAGCTATGCCCAGCATTTCAAGGATGAATGCAATACTCTAATGCATGCATATATTCAGATGCTGGGACATGCCCTATCTGCCCCTCTATGTAAACGGAAATTGACTGGCTATGAGCTCGTTGCTGAAGAATGGAATATGTTTGTTGAGCTTTCTAGTAACCATTAGCTTATCTACGACGTTATGGGCCTGCCATCCCTGAAATAGCTCAAGCTGTCCTGATATAGGTGATAGCAGTTGGGAGCTCCCGATGTTCCGCAGCTTGCGAACATTCAAAGTGCACCGAGAGGATATGCAAGGGTCCTTTTGGGATAGGATATATCCTGAATTTGGATTTACGACCGCCATACTTTAAGGCGTCTTGCATATTGAATCCCCATACTGGTCTCAGATTGAAACACCAGCTCGGTTTGCATGCCCTGCAAACGATGTTCTTATGCTAGTACTCTGGCTAAGAGGGCACCCCCTGGCTACTATCAATTTAATGTATCACAAAACTTGGGTGAAAGCAAATAACATATCTTTTTGATATTGTGCATTCTGCAGCATGATGCAGAGCACAAATTAGGGGATCGAAGAGAGCACGCAACGGTACTGGGGGATCGGGCTTCATCGGTGATGCCACCGCCATCTCCCGCCTCGCTGTGAACGTGGAATGCAGTCAGCCGTTCATAGGGCGTTCCAGAAACATCTCATATCGTGTCTTGTGTCGATCGATGCAGTAGAGGATGGAGTTCGTAGTTATTAGAATTTCCTCTTTTGCGATACTGTAACATGCAATGTACCGTACAGCGGCAACCAAATTAAGCGCATATTGCTCCGTGGCCAAGTACTAGTACATCGCATTCGAAAACGGTCAATGGTCACGTGCGACTCAGCAATTATCTAGGGCTGAGCGACAATTTGCCAAACCTGCTGGCAGGTTCCTGAGCACAGGGCCTTTCCTGATAGGGGCGCCAAGCCCAAGCACGATAAGATAGTCTAGAGTGCTGGCTTAGAACGCGGGCACCAGCAAGATTCCATGAGCTAGCATACATTAGTTCGAGAAAGAACTAGAGCTATATACTGAGTAGAGTACCACTCATAACAGCAACGCGTGGCCAATGGATGCTGCTTGTTAGCCCGTTTGGGTATGCGAGCCAAGCTCCGTTGGCCTTTCCCCTTCGGTGCCAGCTGGCCCTGAGCTCCTGTTCTCTCTGCTGGCAGCCATCCCATTGCGGGCACCAGATGCAGCAGCTCCCGCTATCTGGTATGCCCTCCCACCTCCCCCGCCTCAAGCATCTCTCCGTCCCTCCTCCCTCTTCTCTCCCCTCTGGCATCACCCTCCCCCTCCCCACGGCAGTTTGCTTGAGCAAATCATTGTAGAAAGTGAAAGAACTTCGCTTTCACGCTTGTTACGCTTCCTGTATAACAGACAACGACTATTGCCCTCAATAACTCCAATACATTCGAACAGAGAAAGAGAACCTGGAGGAGAGCACTTTTGTGCACCACCATATATACCTTCCCGGCTGTGCTCTGTGCTTGCTCCCCGTTCCGTCCTACTCGTATTGCAGTAGCGCCGTGCGTCCAGGTGCTTCAAGCTCACGTTACCTCCATTTCGTCCCATCCCATTACCCCCTCACTTTGTTGTCACTGGAATCCGTTTTTGAGCAATACTCCACTGTTGCCAACTTACAATACCCCACACAGCAGCAGCATATTAAACATTTAGTTACACAATATCACATAGTCGTCAGGTCACGTCAGCGTTCATCATGACTACACCAGAGTCCGGAACGGTTTTGAACGAGATCCTACAACGTTTGGAGAAAATCCATGAAGAGAACAAACATTTGGCATCCGCTGTCGATGTCATTACCGGACGAGTCAATGCGTTGGCGGGCGTGAAGCAACTCAGAGATGCGGCCAATGCATCTCAGCAACTTGTCAAAACTAAGCCCGTAGCTGCCACAGAAACGGGGACAGTTACCGAGCCTGAGGGTACACCTTCATCTCCTACAGAAGAGCATCATAGCTCGTCTACGGTCCCAAGGCCTGCTACAGCCACAAGCAGGATCATCTTGACGACATATCCGGGACAATCAGGCATTGACCCCATTATTATGAATTGGGGGGCGAAGGATCCCACCAAACGTGGCCCAGTCGTCGTTTCCCGAGCGGCTTCTACCGTTCGCCGAAGAAATGGTATGACACTTGTCTTATGTTTGCTTTTGTTTCACGAACCTTGACGGCGGTCTTAAATTTTCATGGCTGATGGTAAGCTATTTACAGCAATCGGTGCCCATGGTGGTAGCTACAGTATCTACCATGCATTAGCAATGGCAATCAAGGAATTGAAGGTCGACCATAAGCCGGACTTCACGAATACAGAGCCAGCAGCCAATATTGGACCTTTCCCTCAATGGTCTGACCCCAAGAAAATTGTTGCAATGGACCCGTATGGGCACCTTGCACCATGGCTCTACAAAGATTACATTGATAAGGAAAATATTGAGATACGGCCAACCATTGCGATCACAAAAGCCCATATGAGGCTTCCAGAATTGGAGAATTCCGTGAGGGAAGGTAGACTAAAGGTTGATGGCAAGATTTGTTTGAATGAGTTTGGCGAGTTGGCTGTGACGAAAATCGCAGTAGAACCTGTTTGGTATTTGCCAGGGGTTGCTGAGAGATTTGGCATAGGTAAGCCATTTTCCAGCTTTGTCACATGGGCTGGACTGTTGGATTAACAGTGTTATCTCAAAACCAGATGAGGGTACGCTTCGTCGGTCACTCTTTGAGCATACCGGTGGCTCTTTCCCTGAACTTATCACCCGTGGTGATATTAAAGTGTTCTTACCACCCATCGGTGGTCTCACTGTCTACTGTTTTGGCGATGTTTCCAAGATGTCCGATCCCAATGTCCGACTCGCTTTGCGTGTCCATGATGAATGTAATGGAAGTGATGTGTTTGGTTCTGACATTTGCACATGCCGTCCATACCTGATTTTCGGTCTTGAAGAAGCCGTGAAAGAATCCCAAGCTGGTGGTAGCGGTGTGGTCATCTATTTCCGTAAGGAAGGCAGAGCCTTAGGGGAAGTAACTAAAGTATATATACATGCTCATGCTGTTGAATTGAAGATCTCTGAGCTCAAACTGACGATGTTTCCATAGTATCTGGTGTATAATGCCCGTAAACGTGGGATTGACAGAGCCAGTGAATATTTCAAGAGGTATGTGTCCATCGTTTTGGTGCTGTTGTTGTGAACTGTACTGATTATTCCACTAAAGGACCGAGAATATCGCCGGTGTAAAGGTAATTCAGATTGAGGGAGTTTGTCATTCTGTGAATTGTCTATCAGTTAACCAATTTTTCTTTTTTTGTGTAGGATATGCGGTTTCAAGCCTTGATGCCAGATGTAAGCGGTCAAGTTTTTTATCTCCTCCAATGCAGAATCCTGCGGTTAACGCACTATTTTTGAAAATGTAGATTCTTCATTGGCTGGGCATCACAAAGATTGACCGAATGTTGAGCATGAGCAAGTAAGTTCTGCCCCGCAGTTTGTCTTCTTTTTGTTTTGAGGGGTTGTGTTCTTGCCGAAATCCCCACAAAATTTTCGGATCGGAAGATTATATTGACCATCGGGCAATGTAATGTTGTGCACAGCATGAAACACGATGCAATTGTTGGGCAGGGAATTCCTATCCTTGAGCGTGTGCCGATTCCAGATGAAATGATTCCTGCAGACAGCCGTGTAGAGATTGACGCAAAGATCCATGGTATGTACCCCAACTTTTTAATTTCTGAATCCCAGTTCGTATGCATGCATGGTGTTTTTCAAATGGGAGCTCCACTCTTTTTGATTGTTTAAAACTTTTTTATTGTTTAAAACTTTTTTATTTATTCTTTATTTATTGAGTTGTTTTTATTTTTTTTGTTGAATTTATGCGACTTTTGTAAAAGAAGGGCATTCGCTAACTAGTTTGCAGCGGGTTACTTCACAACAGGAAAGGCGATGTCTATGGAGGAGCTGTCGAATGTGAAGGGGAGGGGTTGGGATGATGTCGATCATTGAACGCCCTTCGCCCTTCAACATTTGAACAATTCTGTTGAGCGAAAGTTGTGTTGCTGGGAATGTCGTAGGGAGTTATTGTGACGGTTATTGCTATGATCATTTGGCAGTATACTCTATAAACTGGTATTATTATTATATTATCAATATTAGGACTAAGGGCGAATGGAATGAATAAGTTGAAATTTGAATAGTTGATAGACATTCCTTTCGGCCCATGGTCATGACCACAATCAAGAGCTTGTGTCTGTTGACCTTGGGATGTTCTACGAGACATCATCAGGAAGACTTGGGAGCCTCACATCTCTGAGCACAAGAGCTTGGAGCTCTCAGATATTAGAAGATAGTCTCGTGCCCAGGATTTTAGGTGCTTATTTCTCAATGGGTCGTACAAGAGCTGTAAACATGAACTCTACATGTCTCGGCAGCAGCTTCAGTGGATGCTACTGGTAATACAATTCGTCTCCAAATCGAAAGAATGCAAAAAAAAATAAATAAATAAATAAATAAATAAAAGAAAAAAAATTAAAATTAAAATTAAAATAAAATAAAATTAAAATAGAGTACGATATTCTCGTTTTTTACCAGCTTTGGATCAGACGCTGGAGCTAGGCACGAGACTGCGGCCGCATGAATATAGGTGTGAGCGGGATGTTCTGTAATGGGTTACTATACTTTGCATGCGATCTCCTGGCCCTAGATCTCTTGTAGTTTATAGATCGTGGCCGATGGCTGTCTAATGTATGTTCTGTTCCGTCCAAAGACATGGCAGATGTGGATACATGTAAAGTTAGTTAACTGCGTCATAGAAATTGCTGGTATATTCAACCTTTCCTCTCTGTATGCATAGACTACAGTTTAACAGACGGCGTTCTAGGATGTAGTTCTGGTAGTCTCGTGACTAGGTAGTATACATAGTAGCTCTGAGAACCTCCAACAAATTTTGTCTGGCCAAGCAGAATGTAACCTTACCCGCTTCCAACCCCACACTTTATGTAAACTGGAGAACAACCCACTTACCTTCCCGCCCCTCACCCCCAGTCATAGGGTAGATCCTTATGTGATGCCGATTTTTGTGTGATCGTAACTGAGTTCTCAGATCTTCGATTTGAAGGAATGTGTGTGACTTACTGTGCTCTAGAGTTATAGTGGTTTAGTGTTACCATGCAGCGGGGAAGCACCGAAGGGGGAGGTGGATGGATTTGTGGGTAGGCACGGGATCTTTGGAAAGAAGAAGAGTTGGCTGAAAGCTTCTCAGGGGTATAGGAAGAAGGTGTGCTTACTTGCCATGGTGAGGACGGGGTTGGAAGGCGGGTTGTGGGAAGGGTTGCCTGTTTGGGTAGTTGGAATCTCGTCCAGCTCTTTTTGGGCAAGATGAACTGAATTCATGAGGACCGCGCTGAGACGTTAAATTATCGTGCTTACCGGCTTCTATTACTGTCAACTTCTAAGCCTATTGCGATTTCTTCTTCTATCATTCTTACATGTGGGGAACTTGGGGAGCTTTCTTTGGGTAGATTAATGCTGACGGTAGAAGGTATAGATGGGGCCGGTGACCACGGACCTTGACCATATTGAAACTTGTTATGCAGTTATGCGTTGTTGAATTGTCGGAGCACACTGATAATCCAGCTGCGATGTGAATATTTTGAACATGCTAGAAGCAGGAAAGAAACAAATAAATTCATAATCTGAACCAAAAAGACGTCACACTGCTTCCCCACCAGTCTGTCGTCCACCACTTTTTAATGCCCATCGAAACTCAATTTCCGTCACATGCAGCCTAGTGCGACCCAGCGTAGCTCAGCTTAACTTTTTCTCTCCCAATTTTTTTTCTCCAAACAATGGTCTCCTTCTTCCAGAGTGTTATGTAACTAAGTACCACCCAACACACAATTGCTTCAATTCTTGCCGATTTCACGATTCATCCATACCACAATCGTTCTCACTTTTTTTTTTCTTTTCTTTGGGTGGGTGGGGGGGCAGAGGGGTCTTAATTGTCTTCAATTGACAACCGGCACACCAACCATTCCAGCAGAGAGGTTGGAGTTTCTCCAAAACTTGACAGTACTGCGAGTAAGTATTGACAAGTTACCTTGTCGGTGTGGTCGTGATGGTGGTTGAGTGTTCTTGTACCCAGATGGGCACTGGGTGCTGCCAAGAGGTGCAAAGACCCAGTACTGACGTGGGTGAATGGTTTGCAAATCGGCCCGGCTAGGATATGGGTTGCAACAAGGGGAAGTAATCGGTGTTGAATTTCCCGGTAAGGTGAAGTTCTGGGTGTTGGTGGTTTGGATGGAAAGGGGGCGCGAGGTGGGGGGCGGGTGGAGAAATGTTTTAAAGAGGTAAGGAGGGCGTGGTGAAGGGTAGGGTTGGGATAGTCTCGTGACGGGTTGTGACTTGGGAAGGAAAGTTAACAGTCAGAGGATTGGAAGTGTGAGCTTATGTAGTTTCGGCAACCAAACCCTCCAGCTGCCCCTCTTTCTTAGGCAGAACCTACGGGTTTTCAGAAGCAATTCTTCCCTTCAATTCTCTAGGGGCTCTATTGGTACTTTATTCTACTTGAATAGGCACAAAGGTTCTTTTTTGCATGTAAATGTGGATCTAGAAAACTAGTACGCTTAAAGTATCAAGTATCTCAGATTGTATATAAAAAAAGGTATACTTGAAGATAAAGATTGGTTGGTTGGTCTAAAGCATAGCAGCGGGAGCCTTAAAGTAGTTTTTTTTGGCCACAAGCCCAATTTAGCCAGGGGCCTCAGAAGCAGTCTTTTACCATTAAACTATATCTCATATCTCACATCTTGCTCCCGCACATGGCTGTCTGTCCTTCCGAGGATGAGGGGAGGGTTGATGTTTAGTAGTATTGGATAGCAGAAGCTGTATCTAGCGGTTTATAATGGAGCATTTCAATTCCGAGAACATGTATGGTCAGAACTTTTTTTTTTTCTCTTGTGTTTTGCTTGCTTTTAGAGTTTCCCCACCTGCGTGGCATGCAAAGGCACGATTAGGCACTAATACATGTGGAGGAAGAAGTTACGTTATGTACTTAGGTAACCAGTGCAAAATTGATTGATTGAAGGAAGTATGTCGCCGTCAGTGTCGCCGTCATGTCCCGGGTGCTAAAGTGCAGTCACAGTTGTGCGAGAGTCAGCACGAGAGTGACATCTTAAGATAAGTACATCCCTCCACCTACTCACTTACAAAAGAAACTGACTGTAAATGTATTAAAAGAAGCCACTTAAAAAAAAAACCTGACTTAATAGAAGCTCTATTCAAATAACAAGAAGAAAACCCCCTACAAATCCTACCTATCAAATGACCACATCCTGTTTAATCCCTCCATCCATCTCGCTGCCATTCATTCACTATCAGCAATAGTCCATTAATTAAATTAACCACCACAAACTCACGCATCTATTAAGATCGCATTATAATCATGATGATCCAAGTCGTTAATAGACTACTCCTCTTAATGAACATTACATAGCAAAACTCAACAAAATTAAACTTTGACATCAACACACATTGGCTTGGCATGGCCACGACTTCCCGAAGCCGCTGCTCTCCTCAGGCGTCAAGATGTCGACACCCCAACGGTCAATAAGGGCTGTGTCCATCACCCTGGAGCTGCTACTGAGAATAAGTTCTGGCTCGAGGTCTCCAATCGCCTTGGTGTGATTGTAAAAACAAAGCTTTGTCCCGATCGCTCTGACACCATACAATATGGGATGTCAACGCGGTCCCCTAGGTCTTCAAGCCTCTCCCACATCTGTTTATCGACCGAAGCACGAGGGGAAATATTATGAATATGCCCCTGTAGGCTCGATCTCAAGTAAGAATACTCGATATTTGTGGTGCCTAACAAGGAAAATAGTAGTAAATTCGATGAATTTGGACTGCTCCAGCTTGCTTCGGAAACAGGTTGTTGAGGAAGCTATTGAAAGGGTCATATTACTCCGATTCTTCATATTCCCCTCGCGGAAGAGCTGACTCGAACTGCTCAAGAGCGTATTCGTCCCACAGCATCACTGAATAGATAATAACGTAGGTCGAGGGGTCTAAGAACCGCAGTCTGTTAACCACAACTTGTCCAACCTGCTTCGGACCAGCTACTTTACCCATCACCAAGAAATGCAATCTGCTATGCATGTCATGGTCATGTCCCAAAAAGGCAATCCCCTGACTGCGTTTTTCGCCGTCCCTCATAGCATAGCCACAGCACTCCCGCGATTGTATGTGCACGTCCCTAGCAGAAATCTTGGTGATGCCACTTTTCTTTGGCACATGTGAATAGTGGTAGTCAATTAGATGGATGACTAATACAGCTACAAATAATAACATTTTTAACCAAATATTCTCTACTTATATTATAGCGTAGCTCCATACCAGGAGAAAATTTTTAGGGGCTGATAAATTTCGCTATGGCAATACATATTGAATCCATCTTACATAATAATTTTAATATTTTTCCGTTGGTTGTTATTTCTGTACCGAGCTATTATTTACAGATAACGAGTTTTGACCACCAAAATGGCAATTTGTATGGGAATTTGACAGTCTTGGTGTTTCAGAGTTTTGTGATTTTTTCAAGGCAGATACATAGCCCTAAAATCTGTTTGACAACAAGAACCATGAAGTTTCAGGTATATCTATCTAAAAAAACCCGATTGTCTATCTAGCTGTGGCACTACTGATATATAGCATTCCAACAAGTTGCAGTTTTGTATAAAATACCAGTCATCAAGACATTTTTGTAGATACTACACTGTAACTCCTGAATATTATATACCCTGTACTGTAGCATAATCCATCCCGCTACAGTATCAGCAGTTCAAGTTGTAGATTAATCGGGTCACTTCTCATTCTGATATCAATTTTTGTTTATATGGACAATCGCCGCTGGGCGCTCAGGTCCCATTCACGCGAGTACTCCGCCTATATCCCTGCAACAGACCACCCCCCAACTCTAAACTCTCCCGCAGCACGTGCTCGATGTTCCTCGGAGTCTATTTTGATTCAAACTTCTCAAGACAAAGCAGGTAAGGTAAGGCTCAGGTCAGGTCGCAAGTGCTGTAGCTTTCCTTGTATCCTGATTGGCCTGGGGGACGGTTGGATACCAAATTCCTGACTTGCCTTGTCCCGGCTAAGGCTTGGGGCGCTCCAAACTCCGCCCTCCCGCTGATTTTCAGAAGGAATTTTCTATAATGGGGTGGCTCGTGAGTGTGTGGGCAGGGTGTGGAATGTGGGGTGTGGGGTGTACTAGTACTCGAGTACAGTGGGGGATGTGCCCGTGTGGGATATGCGCTCGCTCGCACACTGATGGCATACAAGGATGCTCAGGATGTATGCATGGGATTGTCACTGCCGCGCTTGGAGGGGATGGACAGTTCAGGTAGTGGACTCACCCAAGCTGGGCATGAGCATGCGCATGTCAGCTTAGGCGATCAACCCTTTTCAACCTCCTGGTGCAGGAAAAGTTCTGGTGAGATGCGGAACGGGCGGGTGCAATTTAGCTCTGGTATCTGTTTCTATGCTTAGAAAAACCGCCTGGTTATGCGCTTTGGGTAATGCCCTTCGCCCAATTCGATCAGAAGATCCCACCCAATTGTAGGACCGTAGCTCGGTTAGCGGAGGCCGAAGAGGGAAACATCAAGACAAGCATTTGAATCTTTTAGTATAACTAGCTTTAAGTGAATCGTAGGCAACCCGCTACGCCCGTCAGTCTCCACCTGTTCCGTTCGCCACCAGTCAATTGGGAAATCATCAATTAAACGAAACTGGCACGCACTTTAGAACATCTTCTTGGAAATCTCTGCTAGCGAACCTCGCCGCTTCTGCCCCGCCTTATCTGTTCGGCTGCAAGAGCGGGGGAGGGAGCGGGGGATGATGAGTGAGCTCGAAAGCGGATTTGCTGTGGAGAATTAGCGAGAAGCATGATTGAGGAACAGAGCTGCAACGTCTCAGTGTCAGACAAAAGGGTGAAAATTTTCACTTCTCACGCACGACCACATACGCAGGATTCACGTGCTGAGCTGCGGTGGCAACACTAGAATAGAGCAGTGGCCCCGTGGACGGGGTAAATCCGGCGAGCAGTAAGAAGCGCAGTGTTTCTGTGTACTGCATATCCCTTTTTCTTTTTCAACTTTTCCGCGGTTGCTTGTTTCGGGATAGAGAGTTTATGTCGAGGGTGGTAAATTTGTCAGGTGTCGTAATGAATTCCTTTTTTTCCTTGCCTGTTCACTCTAAGCATACAGACCAGAATTAAGCATGTATGCTGACAAGGCGACTGCTCTCACCCACCAAAAAGGTGCCAGGTGATGTGGGTGAGTCGGAGAGGGGCCTAAGGAAAGGTTTGATAGAGACGAATCAGAACATCAAAGGATGTCTATTGGATCGGTGATGCACCTGTTTGGAAGGTGCAGCTGGCATTGGTGGGATGGGTTGGGTATTTTGATATAGTCTGCATCAAACGTTGCAGTGAGTGATCATGAGTTTGAAGGCAGTGCAGGCGCAGGCGACATGAGGCTCAAGCTAGGCTCGACAAGGCAGTGGGAGTGAGGTTGCGAGCGCTAGAGAGGCTTGATATCATTTACATGATGTGTTGGGGATACATATGCGGATTGTGGTTCAGACCAGGCTGGGCATCGCGGGGGAACCAAGCCTGGGGTAGACGAGAGTGAGGAAGTTGAGAACATCGCGAGGACAGGAGGGAACACAGACGGCCGCAGCAGCCAGACCGGCATTGATTAGCGAAGGTGCCCCCCGTGTCATGAAAGTGTGCAGTTCCTGGCGACTATTGTGCTGTGCCTGGAGGAGCGAGACTGAACTATCGACATTCCGATAATAAGTTTGATGTGACATATGTCATTGCCCAGTGAGCGAATTACTGCATGCCGCAAGTGCTGCATTCCTTTATGCCATATCTTGTCTATGTACTCGAGTACACCCTGTACATCAAGTAGATATGTTATCACTGGTATTCTTCATTTGGCACGTGCTGAGCCTCTATGTGTTTGCATGCATGCCTCTGCAAGTGGTTGTATTAGCAAGTAGCTGTGTAATCAGCAATCAAAAGTCGGAATTGATATTGAGATAGGAAAAATAAGGCGCGAGGCAATAAGAGAAGAGTGAACGCCCAGTATGATATGGAATACTGCAGGGCACAGCGTACCCGGTAGCATCAGCTATGCGTTGTGAACTCCACAAGCCCTACGCGATCACATCATGCTAGTCATAAAGCCTGTGATGTCCGGCAGTCAGATATGCATGCTTGACTGGACGGAAGATTCCCATATGCATAATGTCCATGTCCCATGTCTCACGTCCTATGTCGGCAGTCATCATAGAATACC
Organism: Kalaharituber pfeilii; assembly: GCA_015179045.1. Classification (NCBI taxonomy): domain Eukaryota; kingdom Fungi; phylum Ascomycota; class Pezizomycetes; order Pezizales; family Pezizaceae; genus Kalaharituber; species Kalaharituber pfeilii. The sequence continues at coordinate 1,035,283 of WHUZ01000007.1, read as the reverse complement.
ATGACTGTGGTGAGCAGCGGAACATCTGCAAACGGTGCCCAATGGCAGGTACGCTGACTCACAATGCAAGCTTTCAGAAAGGAAGCCCAGAAATGCTACAATTCGTCAGCTAACGTCATGGGCGACAAACTTGATGGGCGGCAAACTTGAATTGTCGGCCATGTCAACATGTTTGTATTAGGACCATAATGACAGAAAATGGATTATATGGGACGGCATGCTAGTATCGCCGTCCAGGCTGGCCACAGGAGCAAAGAGCATGCCAACCGCGCATGCTTCTGCACAGGGTACCAATATGATTGATAGCTCGATCTATATTGCTTCCTGCTTTTCACAATATTTTTTTTTCTGTATCGTGTCCCGCATAACTAACTCTCAAACCTGCCTTGCATCCTTCTATTTTTTCCTTTTTTTTTTTTTTTTTTTTTTTTTTTTTTTTCCCCTCCTGCCGACAAGACTCTCAAACAGGCCTTATTGTTCGGTCCCAGAAGTGCTTACTTGTCAAGGAAATGTGCATGGTTACCAGGCTCGAAGGACGCCATTCTTACGTAGGTTGGGTTCATCGGGCTCACAATGACAGCGCTTGAGGGTTGGCTGCGGGCACATTGGGCTAACCCCGACTGGCGACGATGACTGGGCCGCTTGGGTAACCCTCTTGTGGCCTACCTAGCCTGGTATTGCATTGCTCTGCAGCATATGCTTAGTCTTGTCCAGAAAGCAGCGACATAAAGGGCGTGTAGGTTAGAAAGTCTGGAGTAGCAGTATTTTCCATACCTGCCGGGATATGATTCTTTGCTCGAGCTGGCACCGGAACTGTAACACGAGTATAGCTGGCTGGCTGTGTACTTATTGACCCTACCCTAATAATGCTGCGATGCATCCCGGGGGCTGCCCTCACGGAGCGCAGCTCCTAAAGCGTAGCAAGCTGAGCTACGTAGGGTGGGCCGTAATACCGCGCCGCCGAAGCCGGTGTGCGAGCAAGCAGTCGGCAGAATTCGATGGAGCACAGAGGGATATGCCAGCAGAGCTGCGCTGTGCTGCGGTGGACGGTGCGGATAACTGACACACACGGGGAGTGGGGTCAATTCTGGCGGGAGAAAGGAGCGCTGCAAGCTCTGACATGCTGAATGCTGAGCATGTGGCTCTACGGCCTGCTACATCTCCCCTCGTCCGCCCTCCCTCCATCCATTCCACTAGCTGCCGTTGCCGCCAACGATGCTCTCTCTGGAGCCTTCAATGGCGAAGCGGTGTTATACCCTCTCGCCGCCGCGTCGTCTGCCTGCTGTTGCGAATGCCCACCAGCCCGTCCGCCCTACACTCTTGCTAGGCATGCCAGATTGCTCTCCAAACCTTCACGCTCTCCTTGCCTGCCTGCGTGTGCACCCCCGTCGAGCGCTAGAGCAAAGCAGTGAAGCAGGCGGACGCAGCGCTCACATCCCCCCCACACGCCCGCATCCCCGTCCCCCTTGCACCTTCCCCTGCTGCCCCCGGCATCCCACCACTGCAGCAGCAGCGCCAGGATAACAGGCACCCAGACGAACGGGAGATTCGAGCCCACACCGAGCTTGTCAACGAGGGCGGCCCAGCCTGCTGCGTTGCTGCTGCTGCTGAGCGTTGCCTCCCGCCAAGCCTGAATGGCACCTTCTTACCGCAACCTGCCTGGCGCCCTCCGCTGACGCTGATCCCAAGTTCTCAAGGCCAAGTACCAAGTTCTCCTCCGCCCCCCCCCCCTTCCCAGAGCTCATATTAAGAATAGGTGCACTAAGTTAACAACTCGTCTGCATCAACGTCAAAGGACCACTCACAGATCGCAAACACAAAAAGGTTGCCTGCGATATTTTGCATCTTGCGCACGCTACTATCCTTCTCCTACCTTGGAGGAAAAGAAGCAGAAAAAAAAAAGATTGCCCTCTTTTATCCCGCAGACGGGTGCAACGGAATCCCATTCACAAGCTGCCCCCCCCCAGGGAGACAGAGGAACGTACCTTTTGTCCACGCTACCACTGCCCTCTGCTTCACCTGGCATTGGCACACTTCGAATAAATTCCCAGTCTTGCCCAATCCGTACGTTTTGCACACCACCATACTATCCAGTCCCAATACCACGATCCTACCACTCTGTCTAACCCTCAAGCGACCGTCGCTTTGACCTGGCACCCCATCTCTAGTACCCATTCCTATTTTCTGCTCGACGCTAGGGTACATAATCTCCGGTCCACCCCCTCTGGACTCTTCTTCCATCTAGCTCAGAGCGAATACACCTCAGCGAATTTAGCACTTTTGGGAGCTCAAATACATAATATACCTGGGGCAATACCATTGGCCTGCAGTTTCAACGCATCAACTGTCAAAGCTTGCCTACATATTTATAATCATCACCGGCTACCCTTCTCTCACAAAAAAAACCAACATCATGGTTGCATCCTCGAACCCTTTTTCTGCCCAAGATACAGCCTCCAACTTGAACGCAATTCACTCCGCAGCATCAACAATGGTTTTGACGCTTCCAAGCTCAAAGATGAGGAAGGGTCCTCTTAGTCCTCCATCTGTCATCCCACCATCGGTATCAACAGATATCTCTTCCTTGCAGCAGCTCGAGAGGGACCGATGCAAGTCACCATCACAGATGAGAGCTTCAGCTCTCCTTGCGAAAGTGGCTGTATTGCCTTCCGTACCAACGGCGACAGCACCAATGCCCACAGCTTCAGGAATGTGTTCTCCCGGCCTGACATCATCAAATTCATCATCTCCTGCATCTTCACCTCCAGGCGAAGGTGATCAGTTCTCTTTCCACACATTTCCCAAACAGCTCCCAACGAGCCCTAATGGCAGTATGTTTCCTTCCAGTACGATACGCAGATGGACTTTAATTAACAATAATCCAGGCACCTACATTAGCTTTCCCGACTTCGATCAGTTCTGCGACTCAACGTCATCAGAAGACGAGGATTGCCAGCCAAAAAAAAGATGTTAGAGTATTTGGTGTGGGGAAAACAACTTTCGATACATCTTCTTTCAAAAATTTCTAAAGACGATAGCGAGCCGGAGCACCAATCAGCAACACAAAATCTACTATTTTAATTCTTGTACATTTTTATTCATCGTTTCCCCTTGGAATTGTATTCTGGCGTCGGCACCTCCTTTCTTGCTTTATTTTTCCTTTGTCCATCATTTTCTACTTTGGGTCCTCAGGTGTCATTTGGTTGCTTGCGAGTTTTTGTGTTGTTACAACTACATGTATAATTGGACGGCGGCAATGACGTTTGGAGATCCACTCGTCTATAGCAGCGCTCCACACCATTCATTTACCATTTCCTTTGTAATAACTGACATCGATTCATGTATTTGGGCGCGCTATGGGATTTTCCTTTTTTGTTAATTTTTTAAGGGTTTTCATGTTGGGAGTTGGGTTTATACTAGGATATTCGGTTTCCATTGTGGTTTTAAAGCCTTTCATAATCGCCGGGGTTTTTCATGAGGATCTGGCATGTTGGCATGTTGGCAAGGAGCGCCACTCACATGGAGAGAAACAGGAAGTATGAAGTCTTAGGTCTAGAGGGACATTGTAACCTTTTTTCCTTCGTGTTTATCCCTGTTTTGTTTTTTTCAGAACCTCATTTTGTTTCCACTAAATTTCGGAAACTTCATCTCTCCCAGAAGGCGATGCCACAAATGGCGAAAATTACATTTGAATAGATCCACTTTTAAGCCGGAGATTATTCTCGAACGGTCTAGGGAGTATTTTTGTGTGCTAGTCTGGCCATTGTGGACGGACTCTTATGACTGTAGTCGCAGTTGCCACCAAAATTGTCTGGCAGTTCAAAGCCCCAAACACTTTGCTGCTAGACTGTTTCGGGCTGCACTTTTCAATTTGGGTGTAGTCTAGTCTGGTTGTGTAGTGCAACCGACTAGGTGTAGTCGAAGTGTCTGAACATAGTGCTAAGCCATAGCTCGCTATTTTGAGACTGGATATGTCTTGGAGAGTTCTATGCTAACTAAGGGCTTGGCGACGATAGAACACAGCTTGGCGGCTGCGCAACTCAGCACAAAGCGTAGAGCTAGCACCACGTAGGTTTAACCCTGCCCACCCACACACAGCCCACACCCAATTCAACACAGCGAAGTTGGGAAATTTACAGCTAGCTACGTTGAACGACACCGACCCACGTCAATACGATATAGACCTTACGACCCCTCTTGAGCACGGATCGAGTGTTATCACGCCGAACAATTAGGTACGCAGGCTTAATCAAGCAACTGCCGAAATGCTCAAATTCTGGTGTCAGGTAGACTAATACAACGTAGTGTCCATCTTAGAAAACAGCAGCAACCATGGCCGTTGGTAAGAATAAGAGGCTGTCCAAGGGGAAGAAGTGAGTGCTTTGCAGGAGACCCTGTCAGCGATTGGACCATTGGACATCATCTAATGTGGGTGTTGTTTGATACAGGGGTCTCAAGAAGAAGGTTCAAGATCCATTCACCAGGAAGGACTGGTATGGCATCAAGGCGAGTGTTTCTTTCATTTATTTGGGATGGTAATTATGCTGACTGGTATGGCATGAAGGCCCCATCCATGTTCGCTACCAGAGAGTAAGACACCATAAATTGATCCTGAAGTGAACAGAGGCGCCGGACTAACTGAAGTTGGTGGGAGATAGTGTCGGAAAGACTTTTGTCAACCGTACCACTGGTTTGAAGAACGCCAATGACGCTTTAAAAGGACGAATCTTCGAAGTATGCTTGGCAGATTTACAGAAGGATGAGCAACACGGAGCTTTCCGCAAGATCAAACTCAGAGTCGATGAAATCCAGGGCAAGAATTGCTTAACAAACTTCCACGGTCTTGACTTCACATCAGACAAACTGCGATCCCTGGTACGAAAATGGCAAACCCTCATTGAGGCCAACGTCACCGTCAAAACTACTGATGACTACCTTCTCCGCCTATTCGCCATTGGTTTCACCCAAAGACGGAATAACCAAATCAAAAAGACAACATATGCTCAAACCTCTCAGATCCGTGCCATCCGTAAGAAGATGGTTGAAATCATCCAGCGTGAAGCTACCAGCTGCACTTTGGCTCAGCTTACCACCAAGTTCATCCCTGAGGTCATCGGACGTGAAATTGAGAAGGCAACTGGTGGCATCTACCCACTACAAAACGTACATATCCGAAAGGTTAAGCTCTTGAAGCAACCTAAGTTTGATTTGGGTGCTCTATTGACTCTTCATGGAGAGTCAAGCACAGACGATGCTGGACAGAAAGTAAGAATCACAAGGGTTCTCTGGTTAACTAGGTTTCTAACCATCGTGTCGTTTTAGGTTGAACGTGGTGATTACAAGGATCCTGAGCCCCAGGAGAGCGTGTAAATGATGAGCAATAAATCAAATTCAAAAAAGTAACAGGACGCACTAACATTTTTCACCTTAACGACATCATCATGGAGGTGTAAGGGTACTTGGCTGGTTCGGGGTTTGGGGGTAACTGGTTTCGTTCGGCAAAGAGCTTAAATTTCGAAACCTTATCTCGGCTACATCTGTGTCATTGCTTTTCCTTATTTTACCGTTTCCCTTGTTTTCTTATTCATTTACGGGTTGATCTTCAATAAAACGTTCGGGGTTTTCACTTTGTTTTGTTATTATTGTCATACTTGCAGATCATGCTCTTGGTTCTATAATACGATGATGGCATTACTGGAGGTCGATTAAAAAAATTCCCCTAGGGGTGGTGGTCAAGCGGGTGTCAGTAGAAATATGGATAGCAAAGTGCTCATTCGGGCCGGCTCGGGAATGCAGTGAATGTGAATGTGATTGTGGAAAGCGAAGATCTGTTGAAGTGCGCCAACTGGCCGCGGTGGCGGTTAGTTGACAAAACAAAACGCGGTAGCTGTGCTTGTGTGCTGGTGCTGCACCTCCCCCTCTGCGGCTGCGTTGCCACTTGTAGCAGCGGTGAGGTACTGTACCGCTCAGGGGCGGGGAGACTACGACGCTGTGGGCGCTTCACTGGCCCGATGTACAGTGAGCTGTTCCTCCTGTGACGTAGAACTGAGTCCTAAGGTCCTGGGCGGCGGTGGCTCAGGATATACATACATCGCGGTGTCGATGTGTCCGTCCAGAGACGGGACACAGTCATATACAACCAGGATTTCTCATCCGGTTTTGACTCCTTCGAGTTTCATAGCACTCTCCAGCACTTGCTGCTGTTTGTCTGCCTACCTACGTCCTCCGCGCATACCGCTGCCCCGCTGCCCCGCTGCCGCACCGCCGCACCTCCGCACCGCCCGCCAACGAAAGAACTGCGCTGCCACTGTTCCTGAGGAGGGAGAGTCGAAGGGGCATGTCGTCAGAAGATCCAACGATTAAGATTCTGCTCATCGGACCGAGTAGCGGTGGGAAAACGAGTTGTGAGTATATATTGTTTCATGTACCTGCTCGCCTGTCCACGCCCAGCCCGCCCGCCTTCCCGCCCGCTCCCCGCCTCGCGCCCCGCAGCAACTGTAGCCTTGCCTTCGCTGTACTGGACGCTGGCAGAAGCTTGCTCGGTCCGGCTTGGGGTATTGCCTTGTTTTAGCCTACCTTGCACTTGGTTACTTGATCTGGCAACGCTCATGCTCACTTCTCACGCCCGTCGAAACTCTATAGTGCTGCTCCGGTATGTAGACGACATCTTTGACACGGAGTCGTCGACGGCGACGATTGGCGTTGATTTTCGGGTGCGTTCAGTTTCTTGAGCCCCTCTGCGTCCTTGCACCTCCCCGTTCATACCCTACCCCGTCTTGGCCTGTGCGGTCGCACGGATGATTACCAGCACCACCAGCATTATCACCACCGCCGTTATTACCATATCGCTTTATCACTACTATTGGGAGGTTTGCAGCTGTTGGCAACGACATTGCTATTAATTCACTCATCCGACACACATGAGCAGAACACACGCACATACGTGGTCCGGCCGCTGCGGCCATATCTTTGCCCTGCTTACCTGCTATCTCCAGAGAAGCTTCGGGACGGACACGTTGTGATTCGTGTGTATGTGAGAGATGTCGATGATAGTCATGCTCATAAGCAAGCCATAGCACGTTGGCGGCATCTGCAAGCCTCTCTCTCCTATTCTTCGCAGAGATGGTGGTGGTGATAGGCAAATAATTGGTAATGGATGGATAATGGTGATGGGGAGTGGCGGGTGGGGTAACAACCTTTACGGCCAGCTGCAAGTTCGGAGTTTTTTTACTAGCTCCCATGACCAATTCCCCGTATACATTGCCTCCACAATTGGGGATTATCGCAATGCATACATCCCATATGTCGCCTACCTGTTATCCACCTGTAACGCTGATCAATGATCGACGCCTTCTTGTATCCGACTGACTCCCATACAGACGAAGAAAGTCTCGGTACGCGGAAAGCCATACAGGCTGCTGTTGTTCGATACAGCGGGGCAAGGTATGTGGGAATTTTTGTTTCTAATTCGGTGTTTTCATTTTCTCACAATGTATACCCCGACCTATCCAATGGTTTACTTCAATTCCCCAATTCATACCAATTCATTGTTTTCAAGTTTCTATTTTTAATTTTCATTGTTCCCATTTGGCCTGACCACGACGCGAATTTGAGGCTGGGTATCAACCTTTTCGCCGCGCCATCGCTTGATGTGTCTGTTTCACATGTTAAGAAGCTATTAATGCTGGTAATAGGGTTGAATTTGTTTGGTTCGGTTCACTATCTCTGCCCTATACGTTGCTGCTCTACCCTCTCCTCTATGCCCTTGCCTTATCATTACCCATCTCTATGCATATCAATATCAATATCAATATCCATTGATTATAATAATTTACTTTCCGGGGATGATGGGCAAACTCCAAAGCTCCAAGTGGGAAGAGGAACATGGATACGAAGCTTCTACTGAATTTAGCAATTGTTGAAGTTTCAGTTGGGTCACATTGGCAGTACTCGGTGTCGCTTTCATATACCAAATAACGCTCATTGCTTTTAATATACGCCAAACTTAAGCATACCCATTTTTATCACCAGTACACGAAAATTAATAATACCCAACTTTTCATTTTATTTACGATTTTTTCAATTTTGTTTGAACCCTTTTCTGCCTTCCGCTGAGTTCCATGGGAATCTTCCCTGGCTCATCCAGCCGACTCAGCCCACTCTACCATGTAGCTCGACTAACCCCCTCCCTTCCCCTCCAAACATCTTAGAGCGCTTCCGCACCCTGACCTCCTCCTACTACCGCAACGCCCAAGGCGTCATCGTCGTCTATGACACCTCGAACCGCGACTCGTTCCTCTCCATGAGCCACTGGTTTGGGGAAGTCGAGACGTATGCGGCGCCCGGGGTCATAAAGTGTTTGGTAAGTTCCCCTTCCCCCCATAACCCTCCTCCCTAATTTTATTTAAACGACACACAAACCAATATTTTTATAGGTTGGCTCGAAAATCGACAAAACTGCTTCCCGCGCCGTCAAGCCCGAGGAAGGCGCCGCGCTCGCTGAGCTCCACGGAGCAATGTTCGTTGAGGTGAGCTCAAAGACGCGTGAGAACGTGCGGAGGCCGTTTGTGGATGTGGTGGACAAGGTTGTGGAGACGCCCGAGTTGCTGAGCCCAGGTCTCGCGAGACGAGGCACAGGAGGGGCGGACGGGACAGTGAATGTGGGAGGATCCGGAGCGGGAGAGGTTGTGGCGTCTGGTTGTGCTTGTTGATAGAGTGGTATATTCCACATGGTCACTTGGGATGTGAGTAATCGCCAGGAGAGATTGGGGATTAGAGATTGAGGATGTGGTATTAGGCTTACGATGTTATGGTTATGATACATACATTCATACACATCATGTGCGAAATACATAACGCTTGATGATGGCTTTGGTCTGGATGATGGAACCATTGAAACAATTCACCAAATGCTGAACGGATAATCGCAATTGGCTTGTGCTTGGTTTTTTCTTTTCTCTCTTTTTTTTAAAAAAACTTTTTCTTTAACGAATTTTTTTTTTTTGCTGGGGAAAGAGACAGGGGCATCATCAAAGTTAAGGTTGCTTACTTAAGTTACCCTTTAGACGTTTGCGATGTCTTGAATCATGAGCCTTTTTTACTTTTTTTCCCTCCCCAACTTATCAGCTGTGCTTTGCTAAGATTGTCACGCGGTTCATAAATTTTCCATTTGCATGCCCATTTGTGTGTTGGCAGGGGAAAGCAAACCGGCAAAAAAAGAGAAACCCACACATATTACTCAATATTAAAAACTGGAAGGGAACCAACCAATGGCACCTTTGCGACATTTGGCGCTAAAATTTTGGACTCGCGAACTATTTGTCCATCACTGACTAAACTTGCTCACCACTCGTGATTCTTCCTTTCTCAGGCTTTAACCAGAACTTATTAGGCTATCAAATTGTGGGGCTTGTTGTTTCTATAGAGGGTTCGGTTGCAGCATGCGTATTTGCTGTATGTAGGTGGGATGAAACCGCATGACACCGTTACAAGCGAATTTTTCATGAAATTCTGGGGTTTGCCGAAGAGTGTGTGTATGAGTGTGTGTTGACGAAATAAATTGGCGAACGGGGTAGAGGGGTTTGATATTCTATCCTAGGTGCACAAATAACGCATACATACATTAGGACCTGACCTCCGAACATGATTGACACATTGAACAGATAACACATACACACATACGTAAGTGAACGTTTATTGTCTGAGACGCATATGAGACTATTTGAACATTTTGAGGTTCATGCTAGCCGCGCGCGCTACTGCTGCTGTTGTTGTTTATCTTTTGGTTTGTTCGGTTTGATTGTCTGTTGTTCTAGAGAAGGCGCTTGCTTTGAGGCTTATTTTATTTTATTTTATTTTAGTTTATTTTATTTTTTTTGCTCGCATTTGTTTCGTGATCTTGGTCGAGAGCCATCGTCACGATCTTGCTCCAGAGTCATGTCTTGCCGCTTTCAGGCAATACTTGGGATACCTATTTATTCAACGTACATGCATATATAGCAGATGAATATTTGTGTATTCAACGCCATGTGATTGGAGGATGTTTTGTTTTATTACAGGCGGTCTGCTTGACACCCTATTCGCAAATAACTAAATCATGCATAATGAAAGCACGGAGTTACGTCTAGGTTTGGTGCTGGGATTTCAATCTCACACAGACAGTTAAAACAAACTTTGGAGCTCCGTTCTTAAACCTTATTCTTTGTTTTTTTTTCCTATTTTGCGTGTTTTGCTTGTTTGCGAGCTTGCTTTTTTGTGAGGGGATAGGGTATAGAGCTTGAGAGAATTAGACATAGCTACGTAGAGAGAGTGATTGGGCTCTTATGCACATGGAATTGGACGATCAAACACCATTGGACTACACGGTGGAGTCGATGTGCAGGGAGTCGATGTGCTAGATGGAAAGTACGTACGATGCATGTATGATGCATTAGTACATTTATTGAACGTTAAGCAGACCTACGTAGAGCGTGCGTACTCCCGGTAACGTTCCACAACTCCGCTGTGTTTGAGTGACTGATTGTGAGAGGGCCTGCATCATGAGGGGAGGTGGGGCGGCGTCCGGGAAGGAAGGGCCCCTGGGATACTTCGACAAGATGCAATATATGCATGTTTTAGCTGTAAGTGCAGGATAGACGAGCTGGGTGCTCTATTGTTGCATGCTGTGTAACTTGTTGTGGAGTTACTTGTTTGACAGGTCACTTTTGGGTATGTGAATTTCGGATTGGAGGAGGCACGATGATGATGATGAAGGGAGTCGGTCTCGGTAGAGTTGCATATGTATCCGTGGAATGTAGAGCATATTGGACGGTGATCGGATTTGCATGTTTGGAGATGCCAGATTGGGTAGTCGTGAGGTCGGGAATTCCCGTTTTGGGGGGGAAGCGATTGCTGACTTGAGTAAGGTATCTTTGTCCAGGGGCCAAGCATTAGGGTTCGGACTGAGCTTCGAACGGAAAGGTACTATGAGAAACAAGTACTATGCGAGGCAGCTAACTAGGTATGGCAAGCCGGCGCCACTGCCGCCTGGCCAGGCACAACAAAGTTTCGGACTGGCCCGGGCAGAAAGAGTCGGCGGTGAAGACTAAGGCAAGCAGAGCATGCATGCAGTGCATAGGCCACGATCTCCGGCCAGGTGAGTTGCGCCCGCGAGCTGCGACCCGGCTCGGATTGGCATGCGAAACTAGGAAAATGTGTAGAGCTACATTGCCGGAGGGGCCCTGGAGCTGCCGGTTCGGGAAGTAGTTGGGCATCAGGGCGGCATCGATGTAGAGATGTTTTGGGGCAATACGCGAGATGAGCGGCACTGATGCTCGCGACGAAGTAAAAAAATTTTTTCTTCGTGATACGCGTCCATTGGCTGTGGGCATTGACCGGAGTATCTCAAGAGGTTGTATCCGTGTGGCCCGGTTGCGCGTGGGCGCCACAACGAAGCAGATGCATGATGCCGGCAAATTTTTCCCATACGTATATGTTTACGATTGGAACGAGAATTTTCAGAGTACGTTCCAGAGCCCTCGAGTGCAGCCCAATGCATGAATGGTGTGAGAATTCTAGTACTCTCCAATGGCATTTTACAACCAGGACACTGGAACGCCGTACGCGTATGTGTTACGACCAAGTAATTGAGATGGCCATTTCACTTCCGCTTGTCTCAACGGACCGGCGTCCCCCAGTCTCTACTGGCACCTCTCCAGTGAAGACGATATGATACAACCCCAGATATGATTATCATGCACTGCATAAATGCCTGCCGTGATCCACAGATAAGTAGGCATCTCTTGACAACTTGTATCCGCCATCCTCGTCATCCCCCGTCCTCTTACTCTTACCCCTGCTGCGTTGCGTCATCATCAACCTTCAGCATCTCTCTCCCATCCTAGTATTCCTGAAACCCAGTTTCGAAAAACCAGGAAACGGGAGCGGAAATGTCAACGTCACAGCATTGCATTTGTGGGCCCGTGCGCCGTGCGGTTTCGAATGCTCACCAGAGCCTCACTAGGGACTTGTGTAGTTGCAAGCTTTGTACGTGGGCAGTTTTGCTATTGGAATTTGGGTGATAGATGCGATAGAGGTGATGAAATGAAATGGAATGGGCAAAATAAACTGAAAACAAATTGGTGATCAAGTATTGTCATCGGTTATAGCCATAGATATGGTAGAGTAATTTGCGTATCGGCGTTGATCTTGTTGCTCAGATGAATATGCACGTGAGTTATCTTCCTTACTCAAGCGAGCCAAATCCACATCAGCCGAAGCATCTTCAAGGTGCGGCGTTAAAGGATTACTCTCGGTTGCCGTTTAGGCTCTGGGTTCCCAGATTAATCCTCATGTGGGCAATGGAACAAGAGGATCTGGGATGACATTTAAGCTGCCCAATCGAATGTTTCCAGGAAAGAAATGAAGAAGTTGGAGTGCTGGCGATCACGTACGTATACGCAAACGCCTATAGCTATCAGTTCCAACAATGATGCAATACCTGGAAACCAAAGGATGTCATTGGGAAAAGTTATATAACTTTTGATAATCAAGATCTATTTGCGATTGCAGAGAAAGCCACAAGTGTGGGGAAACAAATTCATCATCCTTTCTCACTAGTATCCTGCCACTTAGTGAAGCGAGCCCGCTGATCACATCACTAGTTAGAGCATCTTAATTCCCAGATTCCAGCACTCAGGTAGATACCTATTCGACACAGTGAGTTAGCTGTTATGACCAGTGAAAATTCGGTGATACGTCAACGGCAAACAACGGTCCAACTTTAGCAGTAACCTTGCTGATGAAACTTAGTGGGGACAATAGACCTACCATATAGTGTCCTCTTCTGCCTTCGGTCTAACGTCACAAGCCATCACTAAACATCATTGTATGATTCGCCTAGTTAGTCCTAATTTCTTGATTGTACAGTTTAACCTTGCTATACCGGACGAGGAAGCAAGGTTCCAGTATAGAATCAAATGCGTGGCAGCTTTAAAAGGGGGATGGCAAAAATCTGTATAGAAATTACTAGAGTAGGAAATAAACAAGTGTAGCAAACATGAACTCAATCCAAGTCTATTCAATATTCATCGCTCTCACCATCTAGAAAAGCATGGAGCTTTAAAAGTTCTTGGGGAGCATCAAATATGCAAGCATCGACTAGAGCCAAAACATGCAACTCTGATTGTTTCACTAAAAGCCTCAATTCACACAAAAAAAACATGGTTCCAGTCTTCCAGCAGCAGTGGTAGCAGCAATGGCGATAGCGGTGGCGGCAGCAGAGGTGGCAGCAGTGGAGGCAGCAGTGACAGCAAGTGATAGCAGTAGCGGTGACAGCAGTGATATCGATGGCAGCAGTAATGGCAGCAGTAGTGGTAGCAGTAACGGCAACAGAGTGGTAAACAACCATGACTGAGTGCGGAAGTGGGGTAGTCTAAGATGTATTAGTATTAGTGTGTCAGGTATAGCAAATATTATTTGTATGGAGACAGAGGGGTACTTGTCTGGAGGTTTCTGTCCGGCCCGGTAATGTTAGAGTGTCCGTATAGCAAGGGCAATTTGTATGGGAAATAGCAAGGTTAGACCGTAACTGTGACCTGCAATACAGGCTGATCCCCCGCATTGCACGAGATTGGGCTATACTAAAATCGGTTGTCATTGAGCTTTAGGATGACAATCAGTGATCGAATTGCATCTTGACCTGAACTTGGGAGATTGGGCTCCGGCCACGACCATGGCCTGGCGGAATGGTTGCGATGGAGTTAAGCCTGACGGAGGCCCAGTGTTGCAATTTGCTAGGAGGGGGTAATGCTACCAGATTAACGAATTTGGCTTTATTCAGGCCGGTTAGTACGAAAACTAAGATATAAGGCCCTGTTTGGTTGACCACGTATAGCCGAGATCTCAAGTGGAAACTACGGCAACCAAACGATTTCTACGTTTCGCTAGGGTTGTTTCGCATGAAACTACACTGTGAGTTTCCGCTCGCAAACATTGGAACTGTCCAACAGAGATGAGTATAGCCATGTCTCATCTCGCTTGCTATAGCAACATGATGACATCGACATTGCATTGCACCACTATTATGGCAGAATTCAACCTTCATGATACCCTCACTCTGGACCTATTATTGGCAATTTGAATAGAAATAATAGAGTACAAGCTGTTACTGTATAACAAAACTCCTATGCAGACATCAGCATCGCAAGAAAATGTGCACTTACAGGAGGTCTATTTTCAGCAAACCTGCAGCATCCTTTGGAAGGCCCACTTTGCTCGTAGTTCTGACATTTGGGTAGGCTGATTGAGTGCTATAGCAGAAGGTCATAGACAGTGATAGTGATAGCAATAGTAGCTTGAGACTCGGAATGCAATAGCTGCAATTGACAGGTTTGACATTGGTAGCTGCGGGATCCATCCTTTTTTTTTATCCATCTTTTTTTTTTTTTTTTTGCCCAATGAGAATGTAGCAAACGAACCTTCAAGTTGCCGTTCGTTTTTGCACTGCATATCTGTAGGTACGGTCAAATTGTAGCGAACAAACACTTCCCCAGATCCAATTGCACCTCTTAACACCTTGGCCATTCACACTGATGTTATCTAAACTATCTGATACGACTTACTGCAACCAAACAGGGCCTAAGGCTAGACAGATAGTCTCGTAAAGCCTAGTCTGGTTGTTGTAAAAGTCAGCAACCGCGCTAGGCATAGATGGTCATCTACAGACATATGCACAAGACACAGGCCTTCCTTCTCTTTTGTCATGTCCCTGGCTATACCAAAGACTTAGCTGACATGATACGGGTGAGTCCCTATCAATGTTAGAAACCTACAGAGCATGTAAGCTATTGCCTCCTGCCAATTTGTTCCAGTGTGCGACCTGACGCCCTCCACATGCTCTATGGCACTTGAACATGGCAGTACATGCCTCGTATAAAAGATATTGCCGTATTTGGTAGTGGCACTTTTGGACGCCAATACCAGTTCTTGGCTATAATGAATACATAAAATTCGGCCCTTTGTTTTCACTATAGCAAGGTTTTCAGTATAGAAAATTGTGGAAATTAGTCATATAGTCTTGGCAGCTGGGTTCGTGAGTCTTGCTGAGCTTGGCTACTAATTAAGACTTACTAGTAATGGAAATAGCCACATTAAGAAATCAATTCGAATGGGACGGTGGTGGTAGTGATGATTAGGAATGGAAATAGAAATGTAAGGAGCAGTGATAGCGGGAGAAAAATATAAATCAAAAGTAAATCAATAGTATAGTGACCCGTAAAAGGTCTTGGGATTAGGCTTGCATGATACAATTGCCCCAATATTGCCCAGTCCCCAAGACTTTTCACGGGTCACTGTAGATTGACTTCCGTGATCAGAGCTCTAACAGTTGAGATATCTACTAGCCAGCGGCGACAATTATACCAGCAATATACCCGGAAGCAACAGACACTCACAACTTGGTTTAAACTAACTTCTAGTGCTTAGCGACATACAGTCTACTCTTGCTATACCGGACCTCACTATACTGGAAACCTTGCTATACTGGATGGCCTCTGGCTGCAACATCCGTTCCCCATACAATTTGACCTTGCTATAATGAAATCACACCAAATAGTGTAATGAAAAAAAAATCTAGAGGAAGTTATTTTTATCTACATACAAATTGTTCTTGCTATAATGAAAAGATGCTCATGAAACCCATAGAAACCCCCCTGCTACTGCCTTGCCTCCTGCGCACCAGTGATTCTTGAGCGGCCCAGAAAACAGCAATTACAGTCTACCCCTGCTATACCGGATCCCTAAAATCTGGCACTTTCGTCCGGTATAGCAAGGTTCCGGTATAGAATAAAATGCTTGGCAGACAGGGGGGGGGTGATAAAATTTTGTAAATTCAAATAATTACTGAAATAGGAGATGAACGAAGTAAACATCAACTTGCTTCACACCCAGCCAAAGACATCAATATGCATCAGTCACGAAATCTAGAAAAATGTCAGGCCTTGAATGTGCTTGAGAAGCATCAAATATGTAAACATTGACTAGAACCAAAATATGCTAAAGAAAAGTTAAATGAATTTGATAAACATCTTTGAGATGAATTGGTAAGATTACGGTACTTTAACTTAACTTTGATATCCAAGGTATCTAATTTATTATTTTAAGCTGACCAGTAGCTGTATCTACTTAGTCAGGTATTTTGAAATAAAGTGGTAAGTGGTTAGCAATTAATCTCGGAACATGGAACAAGAAGCAACGAAGTGCCCAGTTTCCATTACTCGAACAACATTGTAGCAAGTGATGGTAGCAGTAGTAGCAACGGCATTAGCAGAAGCAGTGACAGCAGTGGTGGCAGCCAAGTGTGAAATGGAGTAGTCTAAGGTGTATTAGTATTAGCGCATCCGGTAGAGCAAATATTATTTGTATGGAGACAGGAGGGTACTTGTCTGGAGGTTTCTGTCCGGTCCGGAATTGTTAGGGCATCCGGTACAGCAAGGGCGGTTTGTATGGGGATGGAAATCCGAGAGCGTGGTGTGTTCATTAGCAAGGTTTTCACTATAGCGAGGTTTCATTATAGCAAGGTCTGACTGTATAATCCCCCATATGCAACAGGCATTAATAGCGAAGATATAGCGTGGCGTGATCGTCAGCCCACCGTCATGCAGGCCCACCACTATCCGTTGCACATCATTTTAAGGATAAACGAGTCATGCCGCTGGTCATTCTTTCTGCTGGTGCATATGCATGCATATGCGTGAGTTCCGTTCTTACGCGTCCTTAATATGACGTTCAGTCATAGTAACAATAATAAAAAAAAAACCTCATATAACAGCATTATGTCCCCTTAGATAAATGCATTGCATTGAGATCTCAGTATCACCTGCCTCTCTTAAAAAATCCCCTCCCCCTCTCCATCCATCATGTTGTCTCTTAGCGAAAAGCAATTCCACCACATCTTGAACCAAGTATCACAATTGCAACCCAGTCCGGCTGCCCCAATGTTACGGAACTGCATGCATGAATATTACACTTTATCTCGTCACTTCATCGCGGAGTATCGCGCAAAATGTATTAGGTCGCATTCAGATTACAGAGAAGTCATTTACTTATTGGATATAGACTATGAGCGCCGCACTTCTATTAATCCGAGACAAGCGTTCTGGCTGGACATTGAGTCCGAGACTGGTATGGCATTGGTACTCCATTTCGCAACTTCCATGGCCTCCACGTAGTTTCGACATGCGTAAAAGAATTGGACAAACCAGAACAAGGTACATGCATGTATTGATTTTATTCGGAGTCAGCGTTGACACAGAGCAGCAGCAGCAGGGTCAACCTTGGCAACAAAAGTGACGGCAATGTAACATTTATGATACGTGGGCCAAACAAAAACATACATGAACAATTATATTAGCAGGGTATTACGCCATACAACATCTCACTTCTCACATCCTACGCACTTACTAATTGTAGAGAGGGGTAAAGGGAAGGAGAGGAGATATCGGACCCCACCCTTCCTCCATGCGCAACTGCCTTAGCTTACTCCACACATGAGGAACCAACCTAAATGAAAATTTCTCAATTAAACGATGAATTGGCGGTTTTGAAAAAAAAAAAAAAAAAATAGCAACGAGGGATTAAACCAAGTGTTTACGACGCATCGCATGCGTTGTGCATTGCAAAGCTCCGAGATCAAACCGCCGGGGTGTATATAATAGGGCAGAGTATGCATGTTTGCACTAGTTGATGTTGGGAGGTCGGGGTTGCACAAGTTTGCATTTCTGGGGTATGGGGTGGAGTTTGTTGTGGGTAGTCAGTGGAGTGGGTTTCAGATGTACGGAGACCATGGAAGGGAAGAAGAGAATGTAAGGGGGAACTCGGAAGTAAATCTAACATAGAGTACAGGGAATAGCAGTAACGAAAGTAACGTGCAATCACCAATTGTTGTCTGGCCACAGTAACCCTGAACCACACAAGTTACAAGGTATCTGGTGCGAGATGGTTCGACGCTGACGCATGCACGACTATGTGCTCAGGTGCTGTATGTACTATATGTGATCGATAGAGAGATATAAAGACTCGAAGTAGATCAGGAAATGTAGAGTCTCGCAAGGTCCCTGCTTGCTTACACTACTGAGCGATTGAGTCACGTTTGTCACTCGAATTCCTGTCTCAACTGGGGACGACAATTGCCTGCTTTGCTGGGAATCCCACCCTTCACACACCAGGTACCCTGGAGTACTGACGGGCTGAGGGTTGCGATGCGTGAGTTGCGTTGCACGCAACGCAATTGCTACCGTTCCCTCGGCAAAAAATTCGGAACCAAACCAGACAAATGGACAGTCATATATCGTATCGTATCGTATCGTAACACGCCTTCGCGATACGTATAGTACATCCACGATAGCCGGAAAGTGTTTGTGCAACCATCACTCTTGATTGGTTACGTCCATGATGTTTGAGACACAAAAAAGAGAATAGAAGACGTTCTTGATTACCTATTTTGGACCCCAAGTGCCCGGCGTCTGCCGAAGTTCTTTTCACTTCTATTACTTCATCTTTCTTGCGCATCTATGCCTTGATTTGCATTGAGGTGAGTTTCAGAGAGGAAAAAAAGGAAAGGAAATAGCAAATGGTTGAAACTAGTCTCGTAAACCTGACCCCTAGGTTTGAACAGCATATTGCAAATCGTTGTATATTTCAGGAATGTCTAGACATTATCCAAAAAGGAACAACACATAACTGCTCAGATGCAAAACGTCAAACAAAGAAAAAATGGAAGAAAGAGGGCGGAAGTTAATATCTATGACATGTGTCGGAAATAGTTCGATGCTTGCTGACCCGTATCTGCGCATGCAACTTGTCAAGCACCCGAATAGGGTAATCAAGGGTATCATTTATGCTCCTGCAGCTGCAGGAACTCAAGCACTGATATCACAAATTTTCACATGTCAGTAGTGATTATCTTTGGAGATAGTGAATCCAGCACAGTCCTCAACAAGTTGCACATGTCGCGTCCAAAGGAAATCAAGGAATTGCTTCGATTTCTGCAGCAGGAAAAAAGGAGATATTGTGGGAGCAAAAATTTTTCTGAAAGCACCTTCTCTGAACTTTTTCCGGATTCTCGGATATCACTTTTGATCAAAATAGTGAATTAATATATATTGTTTATAGTTATCAGCTGACTATAGAATAGGCATTAGACTTGGCCATAGTGTTGCGGCACATCTATAACGAATCAGAAATAACTCACTAATCCACGGCAACATGGTAAAGGCGGTGTAATATCAAAAAGAAAAAGGTGCGTGGCACCAATTGGGTATGTATCAAGAAGATGACTTTCGGTGCGGATAGATCTACTATCAGACTCCCTATATGGGAATTGAACCTTGCGTCGCATGTAAATGAAAGGTAATGGTTTAGAAACGGTACTCTCGCCAACACCTAGGCTCATAGTTGAAAGTACGGAAAAACCCCCCGGGTGGAAAGGGAAGTCTGCAACATCGTCTAGAGCGCTGGCAAGAATACGCACGGGGATACAGAACTTGAGCCCCGGAACCATGAACCATTGAAATCACTGCCGTGCGCCATGTAAGATTTGTGAGAAGGAATGGGCGGATAATAACATTCTGCAAGTGAAAATTGGGTCAGTGTCAGATAAGGTCACGTACTTTTTTTTCCCCTCCCTTGTCTGTTATACTACTTTTTGTGGAGGGAAAAGGTGCATGTAGGGCAAGGACCTACTAATTCATATTCATTAGGTATGACATCTGCTTCATTATGCTTTTTACGTTAGGATTCTCTATCCTCCGCACTTTTTTGCACGTATGTATCGAAGGATGAGCATTGCTTCTGCTGGGGCGTTGTCTACGGCAATGATATTTTGAACAAGGCCAGGCCGCCGCTGCCATCGCGGTTTTGCTCCCCTGAACTGCATATATTAGACGGGAGGGAAAAAATAAGCAAATTACAGGTGATCCCGGCTATAGTGAAACTCCTTATAGTGAAGTCCTTGCTATAGTGAAGGAATGGGCGAGATTGTTTGTGCACGCAGCTAAGTGCCCTGGCTATAGTGAAAAGAACATAGTGAAAGTGAAGCACTTTTCAGGACTAATTTAACTCAGCAACGGTAAAGTCTACTTGCTATAGTGAAATATTAGGGGCATGGCCTCAGTACTGTTTAATGTAATAGGCTTAGCAGAGTGGTGATTTAATTCAAGATATCTCAATACAAAAAAAAAAAAAAAAAAACTTTTCATGGACATTGATGATAATGCCATTGGCTTGTCATTGGGATTAGGAAATAATTTGCAGAAGTCTTCTGAAGTCATTTCTCGTGGGCACTGTCCTGCTTCCTGGTGAGCGCAACATACATTCCATTTCTCTAGAGCTGGACGTCCAAAGCGGCGTTGAGGAGGCATATGCTGGCAGTCCGGTAACTAAATTTGCACTTGAGATCTTAATATCATACACTGAAAATTTCCGCATTTGACCATTCTTTTCACCCCCTGCCTACTTGGGGGCCAGCACGTGACCCCCTCGCTATAGTGAAATCTTGCTATAGTGAAGAAAACCGGTCGGATTCTTGGCCTTCGATATAGCCAGGGTTGCCTGTAATCCATCTAGTCCTGTTGGTGAAGGGCAGGGTGCAAGATACGTACAGCAATAATATGACAAGTGGCGAAGGGTTCTTTGATAATGCCACCAATGAATTTGAAGTGAAGGGGCGACATACATCAATGGCCCAACAATGTAACATCTTTCAAATCATGCTGTTGAGTGAACTGTTCAACATCTTCAGCCATTGAGATATAGTCATACTGCTTGTGATGAGGACTATCTCCTTAGTTTTTAAGATCGTGCATGACATGACAATGGCGCCATAGTCTCCAGTGAGCGATACGTTATATTACATGCATTAGTTGTTGGTCCTTCACCTATCCTCATTATACTTCAGATTTTTTTCATTTCTGCATTCTTTGTGATTGTGATGTGGTGTTTCCAGGAAGAATTGGGGAGAGGCAAAAGGACGGAAAAACGTCACCGTAGAACTGTATATACTGATCGCTCTAAATCCTTGGCAAGCTTCCTGCAATGATAACATTTTGCTCGTGTCAATTTTCCCTGCAAGGCTCCTGCATTTGTGGCGGCGTCAAGGAAGAACAACTACTAGTAGATGTGACCTGCCTTACTGATACTACGATTATTGTGCTTGGAGCCAAAAAAGGCCATGCATAATGAGCATCACCGAAGATATAATGTCCGCAGCTTGCAGAGGTTCATCAAGGGTATAGGACGACGCAACTGCCGAAGAGGTGTAGTATATGGGGATAAGTGCCTCAAGCAGGGCAATGTCCACGCCGTGCGTATAATGAGACGAGGAGCATCTCTGAGCATATATAAATGTCAATTTGATGCTGTGACTGGAGATTGATTCAGTCATTGGTTGTGAACAGCTCCTGCTCCGCAACTGACCTGGAGAAAAGGGAAGATCAACAGTTCGTAATCCACGAGACTAAGTTCTAATTTGAAATTTGTCATGCCCTGCAGCTGAATGGAGCAGGGTCCATGCCTTCTGTGTAGGCATATGATACTCTCCCAGAGTCGCAGACCACTACTAGCCGGATTTTTAGGCCTTTAGAAAAGCTGACATTAATACGTAATGCATTTGCCGGACAATTTGGAGTATCTCAGTAGATCAACTGCAGTCAAAACTTTCTTGTTTGCAACCCCCCTTCCGGAGTGGTTCTACTGTGCATCAGCAGCACTGTGGGCCAGGATACGAGGGTTCATATGAGGGTAAGGGTGACACTCGCAGCCTCATCTCGTTCAATTATTCTCTTTAATAGTCGTACTGCTATTCTTTCTACAAACGATTTATTCTTTTCGACTGTTTTGTGTTTTTACATGCACAATAGAGACTCGTCGTTCACCCACTCATGTACTTCCATTGTACCTCCCCTCGACGCCCAGCAACGGACCCATTTTGTCGATCGGCTTTGAATATGTACATTCTCTCCTGCTGCTCACCCGCTCTCTTCGGTACTCCTCACCATATCCACCCCTTTTTGTTTCCTTTCTCTACCTTCGCTCCAGAGCTGTCATTATAAATTCTACGACTATATATAACCAAGCTAGCCATGGCTCAACAAAGAAACTCTGATACGGCACAAATTCAAAAAAAAAAGATTGCAGCATGAGCAGAAGGTCACCCTCCCCCACCATACCCCATGTACCCCCAACCCCTATGTACCCACAAAATTTTTTTTTTTTTCCCCTTTGAAGAGGGACAGCACTTCTTGCTTTGGAATTTACCGTCCAACCCAGTCAGGCTTTCCTTCGCCGCCTATATTATAGACCTGGTCCGTCTGTATCTCCAATACATCACAAGCCCCACGTAGCAACCAATTAACCACAATAAAGAAGCTAGTTTCAGCAGGTATAAAGAATAAACAAAAATATAATAACAAAAAAAAAAAAAAGAGGGAGTAGTCGACCTTACAAGGAGAAAAGTGCCTTAAAGTTGCCTGAAGAGGCATAGAGCTAACGGCAATTGTGGAGTGGACGGCAGTACAAGAGGATGTGAATTGTCTCCTTTGAAGGAGCATAGGACCTGACTGCCCTGTTTGACATTATGCAGGGAAAGAGAGTTAGTTTGAAAGGTGGTGGAGCGGGGATGATTGAGCGGAGAAGGGGGCTGTCGGAATATCTGCTAGAGGTGCTAGAGCGGGGGCGGACGGGTGGAACGGCACGGTGCAACAGTGGGGTGGGAATGTGGGATAGGTTCAAGAGAGATGGAGCAGTCATTTTCAACTGGTCTATGCCTTGGCTGCAATGAAATGCTGTTCTACCTTGAGCGTCATGTAGAGGTACAGAATTGAGTGCCCCGGTTCGATTCTCACGTCGAGCGGCGGAAAAGGGTTGTCCAGCACCTTAAAAGAAAATAAGATGGACTGTAATGCAGCGATGTAATGCTCCGACTCCAGCGATGATGTCTTAGGAATTAAAAATTTTAGCGATGAAAAATTGGGTGTTGGAACCAGGGCAACACATTTTTAACTTTTGTTTTCCATTTCTGTTTTATTTTCTAATATATTACAGTGAATAAGTGAAATCTGAAGTATGCAGTACGTGACGAACCTGGCGAGAAACAAAAGCCTTCAAATCAAATCGAAGCCAAAGTCTCTCAAATGGCCCAATACAACGAAATACCACTCCATTCTGAAATTGGAGATAAAGTCTTCCAACCAAAAACTTCTCACACATTGGCTGGACAGCACCGTTTGTAAGTCACAGCCATTGATAAGTGCAGAGGCAACATTACTCTCAAACTCCCTTCAGAATTCATAGTCCACCTAACTTTCCACACAAGCCTTATCAACCCTACCTAATGGGCCATCAAAGTTCTTAGAAAGTAATCCAAAAGACCAGGACCAATCAGCCATGACTCGTGGAGAATTGACCCGCCATTTCGCTGATGAAGTAGTCATATCGATCAGCCCATCAAACAATGCCTCACATTACTGTATCGTTCAGCTCATTCAGTCGAATGATATACCAATACCCAGGATTGGTGTAACGGTCAGAATATCTGCCAGTACCTGCGTTAAGAGGAGTAAATAGTTAGATAGAAAAGAATGCAACATATTAGCATCATAAGGTATCTACTTGCTAGGCTTGCAAACGAACTAACTCCATAGCCGGCGAAAGTCGCAACTACTCCTAGCCCTGGCGGAAAGATAGCTAGATTTTTTACCCACTTGAAAATCTAGGTTAGTAGAACCCTTATACTTAACACCATTTTTGGGAGAACAATTCACAAGTTGAGGGTAATGTTTGTAACATTGTCGATCCATCAGTTTTTATATTGCGCCGGATTAAGATTAATCCGCCCCCACCCACCACTAGCTCCCTTATACTACGGCGGGTAACTGCATATCTGTCCTGCCTTGATTCCTCTGTAATTCTGTACAACCAGAGCTAATTCTGTGCTCGCTTACGTTCCCTCCAAGGTTAGTTACAATTTCCCAAAGAGGACATTACACAAGAAACTCTAAATCATGCGAACAAACCCTGGGGCGGGTGGAATCTCGTTTAATTCGAATGCCAGTGAAGATCACGACGAAATTTGCGCTGCAAATTGGCTGGAGTATGATATCCTCCAGATATCTGCGACACTCAACTTTTTTTATATTTTATTTCCCCTTCAACAAACAAATCCCCTACCCCCACTCTATTCCTATAATACAATTCAAGCTTAACCGGCAATACAACGAACAAGCTACCCGAACTCAAACTGTAAGACAGATACATACATACATCCAAACGAAGCATCTTTAAGGAGCCGAAATGCCGTGAGAAATAATAAGAAATCAGAACTTTCCTTGCCCAAGTAGTAACCAGAAAAGGACCAAAAAGGAAGAAATATAAGGGATACTGGGGGAAAAGAACAAGAAAAACAAACAACAAAGACAAGCCCGTTGTGAGATTTAGAGATGTAAAACGAACGCCAGGTCATAGCTGCAGAATTAGGATATAGTAGAGGGAAAAACTGATATGCTGGTTAGAACAGGTACAATCGACGAGGGCCCAGATTTTCGTAACATAAAAAGAAGTACGGTAGAAGAATTCCAATTTCTGCGCCGGAAATAGTGCGAGTAATTATGAAAGGCTATAGCGTTCCATGATTTCGAGAGCTTTTTCGTGTGTCCTCATAGTTTTCTCCCAATAAGAAATAAGATGAAATAGCCCAAGAGATAAATAAGTAGGAAGATGGTATATCGGGCTTCTGGGACGAATATGATAGTGAGAATGTTCGTAGGTCAGTAGATTGAGTTGGCGAGGTGAATGGAGGGTTGTAAGTTAGGTTGTCCGGTGTTTAGATCCGCCGCCAAATCTCGCGGTATTTGCCCCATTGTTGGAAGCCTGTTGACGGGATTAGTACAGAATTATGGAAAATTGTGTCACGATAAACGGCTTACCTAACTGCCTATACGTACCCTCAAACTCTGCCCAATCCACCCAATCCACAAAACATCCCTTCAAGCCCCGTGACTTCAGTTCCATAATTGAGGCGCAAATGAGTGCTAAGCCGAGTCCTTGGCCGCGGAAGTCACCTGTATATTCCCAACTTTAGTTACCCTGCAACTAGAGATGGTAAAAATAGGATTGAATACGTACGCCCAACGCTAACGCAAGCCAACCCTCCATTCCGCTCTCCCAACATCTTAGGCCAGGGGATGTCTTTGGACATTTGATTGTTTGAGACCGGTGAGAAGACGAGTGCTGCACCAAGGATGCCTTCTTGGGAGGTTGCTAGGACGGCGTCGGCGATATCTACACACGCACATACGTTCATGGTAAGCCATTCTGGCACAAAATCTTCAGAAGGCCATTTCGGTTGGAGGTCAGCTTACCATCTGTATCTTTTAGCGTCTGATACTTCTCTACCCATCCCGGATACGATCCAAAGTTCTTCACTTCAAACTCAATTAGGGCTTCAAACTGCTCCGGTGTGCACCTGCTAAAAACGACTCCCTTTGCCTGCAGCGGTCTCAAAATACTCTCTGGCGGCGACCAGTTGTCGATGTCCATGAATAGGTCGTAGACATATTTCTCCTCGAAGCGCCACCCGCGGTGCGCGAACCACGACGAGTCGTCCGCGGGAATGTCGACGGGTAGTCCGGGGAACAAGCGAGGGAAAATGGAGCCAAGCTGGATGGAGGTGATGCCGGGAGTGCTGGAGAGGTGCCGGATGGCGACGTCGTGTAGAGAGAGGCCTATTCCGAGGTTCCTGTGGAAGTTCGCGTTTAATAAAAAGACTTTTGGTATTTCGGAGCTAAGAATTAGAATACTCACCGGTGCGTAGGACGCACAATTAATAATGCCAGTGACCCGATTAGTTGATTTGGCCCCAGCATGATTGTATACGTGGCTGCCAAACCCAGCAACTCATCCGTCACTGGGTTCCGCACCACAAAATGCTTTGAATAGCCTGGTCTATCAAGCAGTGTGCTCAACGTGCTCGCGTCTAGCGGCCACTTCCTTCCCAAACAATCTTTCCACAAATCCGCTGAGGCATATAGATCTTTCCTTTTCTCCCAGACGTCGACGAACCATTGTTTCTGTTGCCTTCGGACTGGGACCCCAGGTGTCCCAACAGGTAATGCACCAGGGGCATGCCGTTCCCCGAATATTACTGCTGCAGCAGTTTCTAGTGCTGCCTGGCTGTACTCATATGTGCAGACGTAGGTTCCAAATGAGCGGATGCTGAGGAGGTCGTAGGGGTCGCAGGCTGCAACCGCGACAAAGGGCTTGGGACCACACATTTGCTTGACTGTTTCTGCCATGCGAATCTGGTAACTTTGCTGGGGCGTTTGCAATGCATTGACGGTAACAAATACAACGGCTGCGGCACGCTTGATTAAGCTTGTATGTAAAGGTGCCAGGCCTTGGATTGTGTATGGCGCATGCCGTATCCTTGGATGCCGCCTTGCAAGAGCCCTTCCGAGCGGTTCAAATGGATCAGTCGGTAACTCGCCTAGCGGCGTAGGATGTAACGGCCTCACAACCGGCGCGAGAAGTAACACTGTATCCGTCGGAACAAGTTTAAGATTCAGCGGTAGTAGACACTGATCATCCCTAACGACCGTGATTGCGGCCTCGTACACCTTTCTAGCCAAAATCTGGTGGTCATGCATTAGCGACGGTAGAAGCTGCGGATTGGGTGACAGCGCTAGTTTCCAGTTGAGATAGTGCTCTTTTAGCATTGAGATGCGACCTGAGGCTCGATAGATCTCGCTTCGCAGGATTTCTTCCCGCCGAAGGGCATCATATATGGATTCTATAGCCCGCGACTGCGTCTCCATGTTGTGTAAGACTATAATCATATCGCATCCCGCCTTTAGTGCGTCAAGCGTCGCCTGGGCGATATTAGACTTTTCTCGAAACGAGGGAATATCGGTACAGCTGCCCAGCACAACACCCTCGTAGCCAATTTGCCGTCGTAAGACTTCATGCACCATGTATTTGGGGTACATTTGATCGTGTGGGTGGTCTGTCCACAACGAGCTTGAGAGCCTCACGCTATCCAGGCCCGATGACACTGCCCTCCGGAACGGAACAAGCTCTGACGCCTCCAACTCTTCCATCGTGCGGCTCATAGAAATTGAGTCTCTGCGGGTCTTTGATGATGTACCCGGAAAATGTTTGGCACACGATGCAATACCACCAGCTCTTAAGCCGTCTGAAAAGGCTTGCCCAAAGCGACCTACATTCTGTGGGTCGTCTCCGAAGGACCGAACGCTAGGCCCTGTTCCATCCTGCTCGCTAGTAACATCTAAGACGGGCGCAAAATTCCAATTAATCCCAACAGCAGCCAACTCCTTTGCCGTCGCTCTGCCAATCTCAAATGCATGGTTTGGTGCTCTCGTTGCTCCGAGACTCATGGCACCTGGGAAGTGTGTTGCCCTGATTCCGTCTCCAAAACGGCTAATCTGTACGACGTTACTATGTGACACAGCAGTGATTTGCTAGATAGTGAGAGGGTTACGCGTACCATGCCATTCTCTTGATCGATGCCTATCATCAAGGGAAAATGGTATCCCGCTGCTTGCGCAATTGTTTGGAGCTCCTTCGTTAACACCGCTACCTGCGGACCATCTATCATTTCGTCAGAATATTCCGCCATTGCGACACGAACAGGATCAAAGCATGCGGTTGTACCTCTGATGTTCTTGTGTGAGAGCACAATGTTGCCCACATAGTAATTCTCGATCATTGTACGGATTTCGTTGGTTACGGTGTAGCCATCAAAGTTTATTAAAATCATTTGTCCCACACGCCTGAACAATGTTTCAGATCAGCCGCTTATGAAGTTCGGACTCAGATCATAGATGAATTTCGTCTCCTCACCTCGCAGTTTCTTCATCAAGTTGGAACTCTGGTGAGCTTCGACGTATATGAGAGTCTCCATTGATCTGATGCAGCGTTAGCAAGATTATCCGGTCGGAGAATGAAAAATAACTTCTCTCACCATTGCCATATGTGCGGTGATGGGCCTGAGTTGGCCGGAACAATGACTGCTTTGTGAAACGGATTCCAATCCACACTCTTGGTGCCCCGGCCCTCGAAGGTCATCGGCCACTGAAACCGGCTGCACCAAGAGGGAAGAAGATAAAAGGGGAGCCAATGCTGTCGATATGATTGGAGAATAGGGGTGCGAAAACTGGACTCGGTTTTGCACAGGTGTACGAGAGAGATAATTAAGTTCGGAAGTACTGGTAATGCGGCCAACGGTAACTGTAATCCGAAACTTTTAGAGGAGGGGCACAAACGATTTTCAGCAACCGGGGAGGGTTTACTTTTCTCAAGTTACCAGCTCGGGTGCGATGAGGCTGCTCAATGTGCTTGTGAGGCCCTGACTCTGCGAAACCTCCACTGGAGGCTCAGGAGCGTACGTAGTATGACCCTTTCTTTCACTGTCCGGACCTCAAATTGCAAATCGTATGTTCGGGCGTCTCCCTGCTCTTTTTGTTCAGGAGTGTAATTCCAGCAATTTCAACCAAGTCGACGTTTCGAAAGTTCGCCCGCGATGTTCTGGAGGTACTGGGGGGGGGGGGGGGGTTCAGCAGAGGAACCAGGCGCCGAGGTCAGACGCGGCGGGATTGCGAGCAGGAGCAGGAGCAACAAATGCAAAATCGACGTGGGAAGCGACCATGATCTTAAAAGACCACCCTGGGGTATGAGCCGGATCATCGCTTGTTGCGCATAGGGCGTATATACAGTACTCATTACGTTTTGGGGATTGCTAGGTTAGGGTGGGTTTCGGTGGTACTACTCTACAGTCAGAATGTGTCGCACGAGGGTAGGGATTAGTGTGGTTGCACAGCACAGTGATACATAGAAGCTCGCGGGCAGGGGCTGGAGGGGGCGAGGTGTGACGGCCAATTTGGAGAGAGATTAGACGTATGATTCCACCTCGACCGCCGCGCCGTTGGGCTTTTTTTTTTTTTTGCGTTGCGCAGTCGAGCGGTTTGTGTGCCCGTTAATTCTGTCCTTGTTTACAGGCACTCTCCTTGATGCTTCTCATTGAGTTCATTGAGCTCATTGGTTTCGCGCGCTGCTGCTGCTGCTGCTGCTGCTGTACGCCTCGAGGCCGCTGCCCCCCCCCCCCCCCCGCACGCCGGCCTGGCCATGGATATGGCAGCCCTTCCAATGATGCCAGCGCTGGGGGGCCGTGTGGTGATGGAGTAGTACGTAAGTTGCAGGGCATCGACACCCCACTCCGCAGCAGCTTGCTCCGCTCTGCGTTCTAGTTTATCATTGGCAGGCACATTGCCCCCATCACCACCGTCTCGCCGAAGCATCTTGTGGTAGTGCCAGTCAACCCCAATTCTGCAGCTTGCTGTCTCGCTCTGCATGCCCGCACCCTCTCCGCCCCTTGTAGCCACGGCGGACTGGCGGGCTGCGGTGCAATCAACACTCTACTCGAGTAGGACTTTGGAGGAGCTGCCCCGCGAACGGCGAGACCGATCGCGATCACTCGTGCTACCTTTCTTCCACGGAGCTAGGCGGTGCGGTGCGGACCAAGTTGAAATAATAATGTGCCAGGTGTTTCTCAGCACTTCGCCTCAGACTCCAGCTTGAATCGAGCCCTCCTGCTGCGCCCGTCACGGCCGTCTTGCTCTGCCAGCGTCATGCAACGGTCGCCCTACGTGCAATCCAGCTCTTCCTGCCTTGCCTACATAGTACAGAGTATGCATAGTGAACGGTGGCATAGCGCACCTACCCACCCACCGCCACTGGCTCGACGCTACTCAGCTACTAGGAGTAGCCCTTGCGTCCAGCAACGGCGCTGTGTGGACGCAGCTGCTGTGCAAGCGACCGCCTTAGTAGCGCGAAATGGGTGTAGGGCTCAGAAGGCAAGTTCCGCTTCCGTTCCCCCCACCCCCCAATACCCGTTCCTCAGAGCAGTAAAAAGGTGCATAGTCAGTTTGAGTGGCCTGTATCACCGCGGGCCCGGCCCCCATTTAATATTCGGTCCTGTCCTCGAAACTAACAGCTGGAGGCAGCTGACCATGCTAAAGCAGTAGCAGTCGAAACCGGATGTGGGACTGAGGCAAGCCACAGGCCCTTGCTTCGTCTCTGAATGGCCTCTTCTAATAGCCTTTGCCGGTGGTGCGTGGAGCACAGTTCGGAACGATCCCTGGCAGAAAAGGATAGCCGGAGTCAAGTGGAGGCGCAAAGTCGACAATGTCGGGCTGCCGACTCCGAGTACCTTTTTTCTTTAGGCAGCTGAAGCGCTGGCGCACCAACGTATGTCGCTAAGAATGCACTCCGATCAGATGCCAATCAGCAACCCCGCCTTGAATTCAAAGGTGTGTTTGTAGTATCTAGTCCTTGCTGGAGCGTATGTATTAGGCTTTCTGCTGTCTTTCTAAAGACAGGCAAGACACAAAGCTTGCATTTTGCATCCTGGGGAACAAGTGCAAGCGCCCGTCGATCAGCGCTGCTCGGACGAAGCACAAGATGGCGGCTTTTGCGCCGTCAAGATGAGCCTAACCAGATGTACTCGAGTACCTCTGCGGGCCCTCCACAGGCAGAGCTTGAGTACAGATGGTGGCTGTCGCTCTCAGATTCGGGCTTAGCTACTTATAGTCGCCAGCCGGACGTCTCAGACATGGCTGCCGAGAAGCCGGCGCCGTCGAGCGCACACGCGTACTGTACTTACAGCGCAGTGGCACGCTTGAGCCTTGGACTGACGCCCTGTGGGTGGAAACCCTGAAGCCGCTCGCGCAACGAGCCGCAGAGCCAAGCTGCTGGACCAGCAAGCACGGACGTTGGTGCGACACTAACCATTTTGCTCGGCTCATTTCACAGCAAGCGGCGGAAATTGGGTGTGGATGGGCAGTCTTTCTTTGGCCGTGCGACTCGGCCGGCGGAATGAGGCGACACGAGACCTGTCCACCGAGGGCCTGTCCAGCCGAAACTTGGAGCTGCCAGTTTGGTGCGTACTGTGTGTATGTATGCATGATGGGCACTGAAGCTCGCTCTGACATCAAACAAAGACATTGTCATGTCAAAGCGGATGCACAGC
Source organism: Kalaharituber pfeilii (assembly GCA_015179045.1). NCBI lineage: Eukaryota > Fungi > Ascomycota > Pezizomycetes > Pezizales > Pezizaceae > Kalaharituber > Kalaharituber pfeilii. Next base: position 1,004,211 of record WHUZ01000007.1, on the reverse strand, counting down.
AAGTACTAAATTAGTACGTACATACAACCCTTAAAAGTCACAAATGTGTATGCACTCGAATCGAGATTCTGGCCGGTCACAAAGGCCTTGTGAGCGGGTTCGTACGAGACATGTAGGTACTAGTACAATAGTTGGCTCTATAAAGTGGAGGTTCCCTCGTTCGCGCTTCGCTTGGCGCGTCCGGCGGGAGCACGAGATGAGTGAGACGCTACCTATACTCTGCCAGTTGGATCTAGCACCCGCCTCTCTGAATTAGCGACTTCCGAGACAGGGACCATCAAGCTTAAAACAAGTTGCACACCGAACGTTAACAGACTCCAAGACCTGAGCAGCTGCTGTCCCAGCGACTTGCCCTCCATGACTGACCGGCCCGGCGCGCTCCTTGGGGGCTCGCGATTGAGGCAGCTTATCTCGACCATCCAACAAGGTACAGCATTCCATACACGCCCGCCCAACTCAGAGCGTCCTTTGCTTACTTGAGTGCGAGCACGTGCACAGCTGCAAAAAAGCGGAATGAGATACCCAAGGATGAGATGAAAGAAATTCTTGATGAGTTTACTCAATATGCCTATAGCAGAGGACTTCCAGGTGACTCCCTTGGCGGATTGATTGATATCCTTACTACTCCCTCGAAATTGGATCAAGCCACAACGAGTAGTATTATTAAAAGCCTATATCCTCGCGGGAAGGTTCGTGAGGACATTGCAGTCAAGATAGTGGGATGCTTTGGTCAGGGTCAACATAAGCCTGCTCTTAATATACAGGCAAGGAGGCTTCATAATATAATAATGTCAAGTGCTAACCTATGCTACCTAGGCTCACTTACTGCGATGGCTGGTAATGGTCTACAATGTTCTTGAGGGGTATACCATGCTATCACAGTTGTACGGCGTCTTGTTCAGTTTACTGGACATGATTACGCTCAGGTTGGGGCTTTGCAATATACTAATATTGGTTGATCATCGATGGCCATGCTAACACTATTCACAGAACTCACCTTTGCCATTTGTTATCACTACTCACTAGGCGGAAGCATGTCAAACCGTTTCGCATCCAGGCCCTGTATGCACTTCCACTCTACAGTTCATGCTTGCAGGAACTGATTTACAAACAGCCTAGAGTTGAAACAAGTTGTTGGTAACGAACAGGCACTTCTAGGCCTACTGCAGATTTACAAGGATTATTACCCAGATGTCATTGTGGAAAGATTACCCCCTTCAAAAGCTGGACTATTCTCGGTGAGCTGCCCTAATTTGTACTAGTTCCAAAGCTGACATTTTATTCATGCTAATTTTCAATAAGCATCCCAATCCTGAATGGATAGAGCGACTGCTTGCAATCCAGGAAGCAAATGCCCTGAATAGTTCAGCTGCATCGGCAAAATTTTCATTTCAGGTAGTTCGGAAGTATGGTGGACAGGGAAATAAACGTAGGAAAACTGGACACTTAACGGTGCCGGAAGTCCGCACATATCGAGCCGTTGAGGTATGCAGCTGTCAAGACCCTTGATGTGTAATTAAAGCTAACAGGTCGGAGTAAGACATCGGTAACTTTGGAAGAGATAGGAGATGTCGATGACCTAGTTTCAAGGCTTGACAAGTTAGAGTTGCCTAACCAGCTAGCCGCTGTGATTGAAGATCCTCTTCTGCAGCAGGTGCTTGGGTTATTGGGCTCTGGTACACATGGCAATATGTACCCACTCAATAATAATACATGCTCACAACCTTTTTAGATACCGATTTGGAAAGAGTAAATAATTGGCTGGCAGCATACTTCTCATGTGGGGTGAACGATTGGACAAAGAATTATCTGAAAAAGGTTTTAGAGTATACAAAGTATACAAAGGTATTTAATGACAAAGATTGGTGATGTAGGTTGAAGTTTTACTGACTTATTTAATAGAGACTACTACCTGCGGTAGAAACCTTCCTTGAGTTATATCTAGTAACTAATAACGATCCATTTGAGTTCGACTATGTTCTGGACTTATTGACATTTCTTCCGCTCAGGGACTTCAAGGGTGAATTGTTCCTTATATAAACCCTCTATTACGACAACGGCGACGCTGATACCGCATAGAGCTCAAATCACGATTTTTCAGCCATCTAGAAGTTAGATACCCAATCTCTGACGTAACGGGCATTACTAGGTTGATTGGGTTTTATACTGAGCTCTTACGATATTGGATATTCATTCATGGTCATCAAAATCAATTAGCGCTACCAATAGATGCTGAGGATAGTATCATTCATTATTTACGTCATGTTGGTTCACTGTTGATGAAATTGTTACTAGTAAGACCCCTCTACTCTGATACACATGAAACCATGAATATTTATGCGCATACTCTGTTAGGCCAGCGGGCAATCTGTCCAGGTTTGCAGTGCAATACTCACATTTTATGAAGCTGCTGCTTCCTTTCCTGTAAAGAACAGCATATTTCGTCTTGTGTTACCTCCAGACCCTGTAGTGTATCACTTGCTTCTCGCTGGTGATGCATTATTGCTCTCTCGTTTGTGTGGAATCTTAGCCCTGTGAGATTTCCAGCCCACTACACAGCTTGTTAGATGAAAACAAACGGATCAACTAACTCAGATAGGTACAAACATCACGTCGAAGAAACCAGGAAGTATGCAATGTCAAACGACAATGCTGGCCTCGAGGTGTATCCGAAACAGTTTACAGATCATCTCAATGGCCTTATTATGGACGCCTGTAACCTAATTTGGAAAAATCAAGGGCTTTCAAGAGCCGAAAATTCCTTCGGATGTAATCTCACAAAGTGAGTATTACATACAAACCACTAAAATTTGAATAGATTTCTATTTTTACTAACAATGTCAACATAGGGATGTCACCAGCAAACTAGAGGACGCAGCAAGCTCCCGAGGAGAGGGTTTGAAGGTGCTATACTCGTTGACCCGATCTTTAGCACTGGCCCACTTCGCCAAGGAAACATTTACAAAATTAGAACTGCAGAACCAAATACCCCTCTCAAGCCGTCACCGTGGACCGCTCACCCAGGAATCACTTAAAAATCTGGCCAATGCCGGAGGCCTCAGTATCTCCTGGCGCGATTTCAAAGCGGAAATTTTGAAGGAAATTGAAAAGAATGGTCTCACTGGAATCCCAGAGCTGATGTATAGCGTTATTTCAGGTTTAGCTTTGAATACTTGATTGCAGGCCGAAAGCCATTGGATACAAAGATACCTATGTACAATGCCATATGAGAATACTATTAATGTACATTAATTACTACTATCATAATCCCTAACCTCATATCCAGCTTAGTTCCTTGCTATTACTCTATGATATGTATTTCCATCCATCCGTCATTCATTAGGCAACAGAACACTGATAAGCAGAATGAAACAGAACACAAGAAAAAGGCTCGCCATAATTTCCAATTCCAAAGTTGAGCGAGAAATGGTATACATGAACTGAGAGTTGTCGAGCCCGTTTTATTATATGTGTGCATACTGTATACAGTCGTCGATGTAATCAAGGCTCTTGTTCTTGTCGCACTTTCACCATAATCGGTAGCATCGCAATAGCATGACATCGGTTATTGGTTAACTGACAAGGTAGTCTTGTTCTCCGTCTCCGACAAGATAAAACCACGCCCGTGACGTGATTGTTGCGATGTGCTGCGGGAGATAGAGTGAGGCAGCGAATACTAGCATTGAGAGAAAGCCGAACATGAAAGCGTCTGTGAAGTGAGCTTCCAGTTAGCTTTCATTTTCTGTAGCACTCTAGATTTAATGTGGCTCTAGATCTAATGTGGGTCTAGATAGAATCGATGGCGACACGCGAAGCGGCTTGCGAGATTTGGGGCCTAGGGCTAGGGGCTAGGGGCTAGAGAACGTACTGAAGGCAAATTTTTCGGTGGGAGTTAGCATGTATAGAGGCAGTGTGACCTCATACTGGTAACGCTTGCGCTGGAGGAAACGAATGAAGGCGGAGGGGTGCTCGTACGGCAGAGTCATGTTGATCGTAATGATTGGTGAGTTGCTGGCGTGTGCGAAGGGTGGATGCGTTCCGGGAATAGCAGAAGCTCGACTAAGTTCTATCTACCTCTAATTAATGTAGCGGCGTGAAGCTTGTGTGCTTGTCAGTTGTCCGGCTTTGCGGCATCAGTGCTGTACTGAGGTGATGAGATCTGGTGAAGTTCTGCAGGTGTTGTTACTCGTCTCGGATCGGCACCAGAATCTTTCCTTTTTCCTTAGCTCAGGGGAAAAGAAAGCTTGATGCTTAAGCAGGTATTGTAGCTTGTGCGACTGAAGGGGTGGCTTGGCGCCTGCGCCGCAAGCATTTCATGACAATGTGGCTCGAGCCAAGGGGGAAATAGGACGTTGCTTGAAAATGTATGCAGTGTGTGGGGTTATATTTTGTTTCCACGGTGCAAAGGAGAATCTATATTGCAGCTTCACCCCACCATTATCATCTTGTAGCCTCACTCCCAGACCATCGAATCGTCTTGTCGATTCATTACAGTTTATTCACATTTCAGAGAGCCATAGATACTTTCTTATGCCGCCAGTGATCTCTACTATTTCGCTCTAAGGGAAATCCTTCCTCCAACTGCTCTCCACCCAGTACCCCAAGAATACGAAGGTTCTTCTCTCCAGCATCCTGAGAATCACACAGTAAAAGTGGGGCCAAGAGCTAGTCTATGTAATTGGATCTTCGTGTTTATCCACCTAATCTCCTCTACCCCCATGCCATATACCCCCACGTTGCGAATGTCACAGATGGATGTGAAACAGGCTGGAAGCAAGCCAGACTATACGGAAATGCTGAAGAGAGGGCATTGATTGAACAGAGCTGCAAGGTTAGGGCCATGCCGTGCGATGATACCTACGTATTGTGGATAGGCCGGACATGCACCATCTATCAAGGAGGCCAACAAATCAAGGTGCGGTGGTGCAATCCGAGTGGTACGGAATCAAATTACCCATAATGGACGACCTAGACTGGGTATGGGATGGAGATAGAGTGGGTTGCATATCTCCTCCACTCAATCGTGTCAAGAGAATGCCTAGTGTCACATTACACAGCCGCTGCGGTTCCACAGAAAGCTCAAAGGGCAAGAGGCTAAAACTGCCTTAAACAGAAAAATACATATCGATGGCGAACAGAGCATAAGACTAGTAGAAAGGTGAGATACGTTGATATCCAGCTACAACACTTGTTAACAGAGTGTCGAAGTAATTTTTAGGTCAGTATGAGGATCCAATGATGTTTTTCACCTGGCTAATTAACGAAAGTACCCTATGCACAGGGCTTGAAAATGGAGCGGGGAAATTGAATACTAGTTGTTCAAGTTGCAACCGAGCTACTTACGCAGTTTCTGAAATCATAGGCGTTTGAGGGGCACATGGTACCTACACGATAACTCCATTCTCGCCCGCAGGCTCAAGTAATTCTGCAGCACTATCATAGCACTCACATCCGATTGACCCTGGCAGTCTAATTTGCGCCGTAAATATACAACACATGATTAAGTTGCAGAATGAGCGGCTTTTGAGATGTCATATTACAGTATGAATGTCGACGCCTTCAGAGGCCTTATAACGCTTAGGCATGTGGAGCGCAGTGCCTGGATAGTGCCAATGGCAGATTAGACGCGCGACTTGATAAGGAAGTTGGAAATGTGCGTATTTATATGGGAGATACAGACTACGAGGATTTTATGCGAACTTTGTCCCTAGATTTCGGTCTTTGGAGGGGCCTTATTGTTACAGTTGGGTCCCTAGCATGTGGATAGGGTTTCTGGGACGATACTTCCCCATTCAGTGGCCCTCACGATGGTTCAGTGACAAGAATCCTGCTCGTGATCTTTAGCTCCTCATATGTAACACCATCAACCCTGTCAACCTTTGGTATGTCTGGCCGACTCTCCCCACCCTCGAAGCCCTTTCGTGTTACGTGGGCTAGCAGAATTCGGATCGGCAATGTCAAGGTAGCCTGCGCCGAGCAACACTTCTAGATTACACCCGAGTTTGCTAAACAGGGCTAAAATGTGGAAAAAAGCAAACCAAAGTCTGAGAGGATGGATATGTTACCCATACCCATACTCTTCCCAGGTGAGGTGAGCCGCATATAAAGCAAAAAGTTTACACGACAAGGTTAACTTATATGAGCTCATTGCGTCATATGGGCCGCTGATATTACTTCAATGAAGCGTTGGTGTTCAAACAATGCAGTTATGTTATATTGCCATGGAGTTGAGTCGAAGGCTATTTTGCTTGGATGAATGGATTGTGGAGGCTCGCAAGCGGAAAGCTGGAGATTTATGGGGATCAAGCCACTTGGTGCATGCTAAAGTTTAGCAGCAGGGGAATTGACGGGGGTTAATCGTTCGTTAGGCTTCCTAGACTTTGCACCCCATTGGCTCTTGTACGACCATTTGGCAACTTTTTCCGAGATGGATCTTTGAACCTATCTCAGTGCAACAATGCACGCGAGAAATTTCCTCCAGACTGAAGTGCGACGTTTCTGCTTAAATCCCACTATGATATAATTGGGAGGGGACAAAGGAGGGAGCACAAGAGCAAGCTATGTCACATATGGCAATATATCCATTGGGCAGAGAAGCAGGCAAAAAAAAAAAAAAAAAAAGGACGTTTGTAATTTACTTTTTCTATCTACCTGACACTGACATTCCTTGTATACCCTTATCACATACACGATGCCCCAGGCTTTATTTCCGTGCACGATAGCCGTGGTTGGAGCTGATAAGCGATGGAATCGCAACATCCGGCTTTGCTATGGTGTTATTGTGCCCATAACAAAAAGCAAAAATCCTTCACTGCAGTGGGTTTGTCTGTGTGTGACGCAGTTGGGGACAATCTCGGCCTACTTGCAACTTCGTCGGTCTGCGCCGGAGCTCTGCACTAATATTGCAATACATATTTTGCATAGTCTACCAAGTTTGGAGGCCAAGAGGGAAACAAGAACATACTAGCGGTGAAATGAGACAGCTAAGCGCAGAAAGAGGAAGCAAGGTAAAACATCCATGATACTGTGAGTACATACAAAGAGGTCTTGGATATCCGGGGTGTCTTATTTTTACAGAGTCCTTGCTGATAGAATACTGGGTATCACAATAGATAAGTTGGATTGGAGCAGGTAGTACTCCTGTTACATGGTGGGCCAAGAAGGGAACCCTCTCTCTGTATCTACGCAAGGCTGTGAGTTGCAGGGCTTGTGGTTTTATGCGGATCCTTATTAAGGTCGAGTAAATTCCAGGATGGGGCTTAACAACGCAGGCCGTGGCAAGTTGATTTTCACTGACTCCCACTCAGCTCCTCATGCGCCTGCTTTATTCCCATTATGGTGATTTTACGACGAGCAATAGCAATTCAAACCTACTTGGGGGTTAGGGTGGAGACACAGAGCCCCATGAAAGCCTCAATTTACGACTTGCGACGCTGTGCTGTGGTAGTGAACAATGCATAGCTGTTGTTTGTTGGCTGACGGATTGCGACTGTCACGATGTGTGATTACCAAGCAGGCTACATATACTTACATGAAGCGTTTGGTTGGAAGAACTCTGTACTACCTGAGACCCCCAGGGTGACACCAAGGACTCGTTATTGTGCGGAGGCTATTAGCTGTTAGAAGATTTAGGCACTATTTGGACCCAGATAGATTAGGCAGGGCAAGAGGATGTCAACATGAGCAAAACTGCCGTGGGCCCATGTGTATAACTGCATGGAGCTCTGATCATCGGCTCTTTAGTGATTGTTTCAGGTAGTCTAGGAGGCTTAGGGCATACGACTGTGTGAGAGTGCTTACTCTGTACGAAATACCCCGTACAAGATTACAATATGATGCATATACACTGGGGCGTTGCTATACCGCAGATTCAAGTATGATACTCAGCCAGGTCTTGGTGCACTCGAACATCACGCCTTACTACCACAAAGTACAGTGCTCTGGCACGAATTTAACTCACTGTTCCACAACACACCCGGAACTAACTGGAACAAGGTAATTTAATTCTGCGTCATCGTCATACTTTCTTTTACAGACAAAACTTCCATGAAGTAATGATACCAAAACATGTAGCTTTACCGCCCACCTCCACTCAATATTTGCCATATGATCGCAGATCAATTATCCCCGATTAGACTACTCACGTTCAACCATAACGGTCACGTTTATTAGCCCGCGTCGTACATACATGGAGGGTGCTTGCATGTACTGGTACACAGTAAGTCACCATGCGTAATTATGTCTTATGTCCGAATTTGTGTCTTGTGTCTTATGTCTTGCTTCTAGCCCTTCGTTTAGGTTTTGTGGAACCCTGATTGCGACAGGTGAGTTGATGGCTGAGACATAGTCGCATGGCAACGGAGACGGTCGGCGTTAACGATGGAGTTTGTAAAACTGGTCGGAAAAGTTACTTCTGAAGCCAAGAGTATGAAGTTTTATCTTATCGCGATCACTTGGGTTATGCCAAGATTTCAAATTATATCGAACGCCGAAAGTAAGTAGGTATCGCTCACGGGCATGCCCAGGCTCGAGGCAAACCCTGATAGAACCTTCAGCACACAGAGGGGAGATTGAACGAGTGCAATGATGCCACCTCCGCTTTCTCGGCCCGTACCCCTCCTCCTCCTGCTATCTGCGCCATCAACATCTAGACCTGTCCTTCAAAGAAATATAGCACCACGTATCGTCACGAAGCAACGTGCGCAATTGCACCATCCCACAGTCCCCAGCACGTCGACGATATGGACCTACAGAATTCCAGCCCTACGGGTGCATGGGATGGCAGCAGGGGAGGGCATGGTGGCAAGGGGCTTCACGACATCACAGCTCGCGCTGAAGCAGTATCCACCAAGACCAAAGGTGAACGAGGATGAGATTGAGGAGAAGTTTTTGAAGGGAAGGTGAGCAAGTCTTTTTCCTTTTTTTTTCTTTTTTTTATCAATGAGCTTGGGGTAGCAATGTCTCAAGGCAAGAGAAGGTGGTGATGGCGATGGGACAGAGGTGTAGTTGAGGGTAATACTTTACCCTGAACGACAATAGCTCTTTAGGCTGACTTTGTGCGGGTTGGGTTTATACATAATATAGTGGTCCAGGAGGACAAAAGAGTAAGTTTCTCTCTTCCCCTTCCCCTCCATCCTCTATCCTCCCCCTTGTTCCAAAAAATCTTCTTGCCTTTTCCAATTCTCCCGTTTTTTTTTTGCCGTTCTATAGGTTGTGCTCTGGATCCCCCTCTTGTTTACCTTTAAACGAAGCCCCACCAAGCGCACACACCCACACCAACTGCACATTTTCATCATTTTTGTGTTGCTTCATATAAAGCTCCCCCCCTTGGCTTTTCTTTTTTTCCATTCCCGATTTTACCAACCCTCTCCTACTTTTTTTTTTTTTTTTTGTGTGTGGGTGTGTGTCTGTATGTGTGTTATGGAATATTTCATTTTTGCTGGGCTGGGCACAATACCACAAAACCAAACACGCAATCACTAATATCAAAAATCAAAATTCACGCAAATTCAATGTTGCGAATATAAAGAAAAAAAGAAACACAAAGCAATAGATCTTTTTCCACTTTGTTTTGAAGTTCTACTCTCGCATGTTTCGATTGTTTGTCCTTGATTTGAGAAATGGATTTCAATCTAACCTTTCATTCTCCCACCTCGAAAAATTCAAAAATATAGTCGTAAGCATCTCCTTTTTTCCTCCTTCATGCTACGATTTTTCCAAATTGCCCTCCTCCCCTTCCCCTCCCACCTCTACACCTCCAACTGACACTTTTGCCCTCAGAACAAAACCAACTCTGCTGTCCAACTCCACCACATCCCAACCGGCATCGTCGTTAAATCGCAAGCCACCCGCTCCCGCGAACAAAACCGGAAAATCGCACGTCAGCTGTTGGCAGAGAAGCTTGAAGAAATGGAGAAAGGTGGGGAAAGTCGGGCGTCAATGAAGAGAGATGAGAAGCGGAAGAAGAAGGATAGGATGGCGAGAAGGGCGAAGAAAAAGTACGTATCAAATGTGCTTTGAGTGTGTGGAAGGGATAGGAGGGGAGTATAGGTGCTCTGGCGAGCGGATGGCTAATGGAGGCCCTTGTGAGTCAGGTATGCGCTCCTCGAAGAGGAGAAGCGGAAGGCAGCTGGATTACCTGGAGATTCGGAGGGTGGATTACCTGAAGATGCGGAGGGTGGGGAGTTAGATGGCGGAGGGGAAGGGGAACGGATCAGGTTAGGGGAAGGTGCATATGGGGAGGAAGTGGAAGTGTTTGAGGATGATGATGGGGACTGGGATGATGACGAGGTGTGGGGTGGTGACGAGGAAGTTGAGGAGTCCTCGGGCTCAGACTCGGATTCGGATTCGGATTCGGATTCGGATTCAGATTCTTTAGCCTCAGACTCCAAAAACCACAGAGATAAAAACGCGCAAAGTCAAGTCCAAAAGGGTAAGAATAACAAACGTAAATCCTCCAAATCCCACCGCCCCGCATCTACCCTCGGCCAGCGAGAGGTTGAAGACGAATTGCTGCACCAAGTCGAGGAGGAAGTCGAGCTTCTACGTTTGGCAAATGATTTCACAGCATCGGAGACACAAGTGGTCGGGTTGGGCCGGGATGAAGAGCGTGCTGTGATTAAGGAAGTCAAATGGAAAAATGCGGACGATGATGAGTGGAGTTGGGGGGATGAGAAGAAGGAAGTAGGGCAGATGGAGGAGAAGGATAATGGGGGCGATAGAGGGTACGCGGCGGATGATGGTCACGGAAATGAGATTAAGGACGGGAAAAGGGATGGCAAAGGGAAAGGGAAAAAGAAGAGGTGATTGGTCGAGTACCAATATCTGCAGAGTTTTACCTCGAATTGACAAGAAATGAGGAATAATGAATTGGACCGCTTTGAAGAATGAATTCAAGTCTCGTCAGGTTCCACTTGCATAGAAAGCCCCAATTCCAATATCAAACTCGCATTGTGAGAAATAGAAGTAGAGGAAACGAAAATAATCTATGAACAGTCAAGAGCGGAATAAAGTCATTGAAAGGTGCGTGATGAAGCAATCCAAATATGCATGGAAGAGGGAAAACAGGTGTATCATGAACACAAACGTATGAAACAGTCGATATGAGATGTTAAGAAAAATTTAAAAAAGCATTTGCATTGTCGTGATTGTGCCAATGTCACACCATAAGGTACCCTCCATCCACCGCGGTATTCCCAACCAACTCTGTTTCCCTCGCCCCGCCCAACTCATAACTGAGGATCGTCCCATCCATATACACCATCATCATCCTATACCTTCTTCTCTTCTCTACACCTCTCCAAATGCCTCGTTTCCTCCTTCTCCACATACCTATATCCCTCTTTACCTGGATTTTCGCTTCATCTTCATCTTCTCCATCCGACCCCAATTTCCCCGCAAAGTCATCCTCACTATTACTTCTACTCCTGCCAAATTCTCTACCCTGAATAGGGCCCACCGCCAGTCCCAGCAAGGGGGAGCAAGGGCGCGCATGCAAATCCTCGTCATTTGTATTCCGGGGTCTCTCGCGAGCTTCCGGTGGTAGAATTCCGTCAATTCGCATCATATACTCTTCATCACTTTGCGTGAGACGGAATATGGCAGCTGTCCCCTTCTGACTAGCTGCAACTACCATTGACAGTTCGGGAATCACACAGACCATATTCAGACGATCAATGGACCTGAGAAATGTGTATCTGTCAAGACTAGGGATGGAATTGAGCACTTTCTGACAGACCACAAGCTTTGATAAGGATGGAACTTCCAATAACTGCACATGGCTCACAGTTGCTGCGAAGACAATTGATTGAGGCATTGGCTTTTTCATTGTTAGCGCTAGATGTTCAAATTTATAATCTGTATTAGCTTACCGGGAGCGGTCTCAAGTGCGCCTTTGAATATAGGATCTTAGCATCTGAACGCTGCCCAGATGCTGAACTATCTTGTCTCCCAGATCTCGCAGTTGGAATCGGACCAGAACTAACTTCAGGGAATTGTGCTCTCCGATTCTGCTGACGAGGTTCTGGCCTTTGCTGTCTATGTACTCGCACAGGTTGTTGTGGGCGTAAGGAATTCACCCAGCTATCTGCATCTGTGTCATCGTCTCCAGCCTCCTCCATTGAGTAGTCAACTGAAGAACCCATTTCACTGGATTCATTGCCATTATACGTTTCATAGTCACCATTATAGTCTTCGGCTTCATTTTGATCCAAGTCCTCCGAAATATCATCGAAGTCAAATTCCTCATCATCGTCGTCATACTCCTCTGTATATTCATCTTCAGATCCTGATTCAAATGCACGCTGGCTGTTGTATGCCTGGGCTTGTCCGCGTTGCATACTCGAGGAGAGAATTATATTGTATGTATCTCCCTTTGTTTGAATTTCCTTCGCGCAAGTTGGGTTTTCAGGATCGCCTGGAACGCCCAGCCCCTCAAGATGATCTCGAACGGGCAAAAAACACTCTGGTGAAAGGAACAGACAAGACCATCCTCTTCTGTGTCACCATTTAGCACGGGATTCTTCAGAAGATATTAAACTTGTAGGAAACATACTCCAAGCAAAGTCTCGACCGTTTCACTTCTTTTTCTGTCTCAATATCCCAAATAATGACCAGACCATCAATTGAAGTGGAAACAAGCCAGTTTCCCGAGGGATCATCCAGAAAGGAGATATTGGGGATGTTGTGTTCATGACCTCTAAGAACTTTGATTTCTTTTTGTTTCAATTGTGGTTGGTTTTGAATACCATGACCATCTGAGGCACCTGTATTCTGGCTGCTAGGCCCAGTCCAGTTCGGACCACTACCATCCAGCTCCTTTGTAGCATTCTTCTCCCATCGCTCATACTCCATCTCTTGGGATACGTCATAGCGTTGATTTCTTCTTGCCCTCTTTGCCTTCCGCTCCTCCTCCCCAATCCCCAGTTGATATACATGAATCAGGTGCGAGTTTGCACTCACTGCTAATAGCCTCTTTTCCTTGTGAAGAGCTACACCCCAAGCACTAACGTCGACATTCATTCGAAGTGCTATTCGAGTCAAGTCTCTCGTGTACCAGACACAAGCATCCCCATCATCATGAGCGCTGACTAGCACCTCTTCTATTCCAAGTTCCCCGACTGTAAGTGAATTGACGGCATGCGGATTCTGTGGATCAATGTAGCCGACGGGTTGATTAACTGGTTCCGAGTTAAGGATATATAGTGGCTTCTCTGGAAGCTTCTGGGATGGATAGGTTGGCTGGTATACATATATTGAAGCTTTGAGAGCAATGAAGAGGTAGTTGTAACGCTTAGAGAATGCCACCTTTTATACGAAAAGAAAGTAGATCAGTATATATTGCAGCGGACGCTCAGCTGGAATGGCACGTTCATACAAGATTATTTCTCCAGTAGGACACGTCAAGAAATTCACTGAGCGGTAGCTGTGTTAGCTTTATTTTCCGATCGGACGGCCAAACATGCTCACATCTGTATATGCCCTGTCAGCATGAACTTTTAAGTGGAGTGAAATAAGACACAAGGCATACTTTCTGTTGCCCTAGGAATGAGATATTGACAGAGCTATATTTGAAGGGATCTCGCATCGCTTCTCGATTTCTTACTCCACTTGATGCCATCTGTTATAGAGAATATTGCGAACGACGGGACTATGTGTGTTATGAATGTGTGAGGGAGTGGATATTAAAATGATGGGAAGTTCAATAGCGAAGTATGACAGAAGTGTTAGGTATGAGCCAGATAGTGAATCTTAACTGAACGGAGCTAACGACGATCAATGGCTGAGGCAATTGAAGATCCGGGAAAGCTATATCATTTGATGGGGAAGCTGCAACCAAGTGTGCCGGGGTACGAGGGCAGAAAAAGTGATCAATCGTGTTATCTAAGTATGAACAGACAGGGGAGGCCTCACACACTAGCTATCAACACCTGTGAGGTGTGGGGATGAGTGGGTGGCTCCCTCGAATAACGGGGAGGCAGCAATAAAAAGATGCAATAATCTATTCTGCGCTTTGTCTTTTGTGATCGCAGTTGAACGAGTAAGCTGAATGTGAGTGTGGTGGGGGTGGCGGGGGAGTAGGACAAGAAACTTGTACGCAGTATTGGAAGTGGGGGGGGGGATGATGGATCGTTTGTGATATAATACGATGGGCTTTTTAGTCGAGTCGGGGGCGTTAAGTAGCAGCCATGGATAGCACCGTTCCTCCTTTTCCTTCATTCATTCAGTTCGCGGCCAGCACAGAGCATTGGACCCACCGGCGTCATTCCAATCGAAGCTTGCATGGGGCCTGCCTCATGCATCAGGTAATTTTACTCTGAGGAGGAGCATGCCTTTCCTTTCGTTCGTTCGATTTGTCTGGCGACGGCGGGCGTGTGGGGGGTGCGAGCTGGCGGGGTGCGGGCGAGGTGGGCTCGGTTGTGGGGGGGGAGTCGGCCGGCGTGGCGGGCGCAGTAGAGCAGAGGACTCAGTACAGTGCGTCCGCCGGCCGCCCAGCGCACAGCGGCCGGAGGGCATTGCGGGCGCACCGCAGCTATAAAGACGGCCCTCCGCCCCCCTCCGCCCCCCCTCCGAACGCGCTCAACGCTCGCCTCACGTGGCCTCGTCGCAGCGCGGGTATGTGCAGTGCGGGGCTGGCGGCCCCGAAACTGCCGTCTGCTTCACGATCTACGTACAGGCCTGGACTCTGGATCTCCCAAACATGTGGAGGACGCCTCCCCCCCGCGTTCAGCCGTTTTCTGCGGAATTCTGTTTGGGGCTCCGGTCTCGTGGCCGCAACGTGCTTCGCTTCCTTCCCCCCCCTCCCCCCCCTCCCCCCCCGGCCACGACCAATGCGCCCTATTCCGCATATTCTGCTACGCTGCTGCATCATAGACCCTCGTGTTGGCATGTACAATCATGTACTAGAGCTCTCCTCCCCCGCTAGGTAACGCGAGCGCAAGCAGCAGAATTGCGTAACCATCAGCAGCTTGGTTGGCTGAGGCGGTATCGATAAGCAATGCTGTCTCGCAGCTAGCGCCTTATGGCGCGTGGCGACATGCGCTGTTGCTGCCCACTCTGCTACATCAAGTATGCAGTATCATAAGCCCCATGCGTGGCCCATGCCAAGAGATGAATCTTCTTGCATATGATGCCAAAGCCCCCCCGTGACTAAGCCCAAGAAGTAGCTGCACGTATTCGTCGTCGTCTTGCAGTCCCCAAGTTACCACTACCCCTCCACAAAACCTTCGCCCCACCACACGCATACCCTTCCTCCTTCATACCCTGTAACTCCTTCACAATGTTTCGGAACTCCTACGATAACGACAGTGTCACTTTGTATGTACATCTGCTTCAAATTTTCAATTCCCCGAAATAATGATAATTGACCCTCAAGTGGGCATCCATAGCTCCCCCCAGGGACGAATCTTCCAGGTTGAATACGCCTTAGAAGCCATCAAGCAAGGGTCTGTGGCGGTTGGATTGGTTAGCAAAACGCATGCGGTGCTCGTAGCGTTAAAGGCATGTTCTGTTCTGTTTGTCTCGATTCGGGGCGGGGTTCCTGACATTTCCTTTGTAGAGAAGTGCAGAGGAACTTGGGTCGTACCAGAGGAAGATTATAAGTGGGTATAGCTCTGTCAATAAGTGGCAGCGGGGGCTTAGCTAATTTTTCAACCAGAAATCGATGGACACCTCGGACTAGGTATCTTGATCTCTTATGCACAAAGCATGGTCAGAGCTTACCATCTCCACAGCTCTTGCCGGCCTCGCTCCAGATGCTCGTGTCCTCTCCAACTTCATGCGTCAGCAGTCAATGTCTTCTCGTCTGATTTACAACCGACCCATCCCCGTCGCTCGTGTCGTGAACGCCATCGCAGATAAAGCTCAAGTTAATACCCAAACATACGGTCGCCGTCCCTATGGTGTCGGCTTGCTTATTGCCGGTGTTGATGAGACTGGTCCTCACCTGTGGGAATTCCAGCCCAGTGGAATGGTCCTAGAATACAAGGGAGCTGCTATTGGTGCTAGGTCACAGAGTGCAAGGACATATCTGGAGAGGAATTTTGAGCAATTTGAGAATATCAGTGTTGATGAATTGGTAGTACATGGATTAAGGGCTCTACGAGACAGCTTGCCGCAAGATAAGAGCTTAACATCGGCAAACACAAGTGTAGCCGTTGTGGGGATCGGTGAGGAGTTTACTCTGTAGGCATCCTTCCCATTCTCATCAATGATGTAACCCCCGCTGACCTTCATTTTTGTAGATATGATGGAAATTCCGTAACAATATGGCTGGAAAAGGTTGGCGATGTTGGTAGCAGTCGAGGCTCAAGAACGCAGGAGGAGCCAGAGGCGTCAGGAGCCGCCGCCACATCCTCCAGCGTTCCTGCTTCTGGTGCAGAAGCGATGGACATCACTGACTGATGTATTTTTTTCTGGATTTTGCTTGATGCTCATAATTTTGTATTCTGGCATCAAGAAGTGAGTCTCAGGAGGTTTTTATGACCCATGATGCGAGATATATGAGCGGACAATCAGAATTGAAGTTTCTGGGATCTGAAGATATTTATTCCATCATTTCTAGCAAAATATTTGCTCTATCCTGATTACAGAAAACTCTTACTCGAACAGAACCCATTTCCCCATGATTCGTTTCATCCTATCCTAATCTATGTTCTCGTCTGTGCGCGAGAACACCTAATCTATGTTGTTCCAATAAACACACATGCAATTCTCAGAGGGTATGAATGAGGTATATAAGAAAATTACAAAAGCAATGCAACATGTCTACCGGGACTGGGCGTTCCAGTTCAAATCATATCGTCCCGTGGCCACTTTGTAGTTTTTTATCTTGGCTGCGACTTCCTCCACAGTTTTGGCTTCAACGACTATCCCTCTGTTGCCTTCACTGATGAGGCCATGCTCAATGGCAGTGTTGATCCATTGCATCAATCCATCGTAGTAGCCGTCAATGTTCAGTAGCTGTACCAGTATCACCACCCTCCTTATCAACCACTTTCCCCCGGAACTTCTCGAAATGAAGGGCGGACGATACTCACCACAACCGGACAATCATGTATTCCCAGCTGATTCCATGTAATAATCTCAAATAGCTCATCCATTGTTCCAAAGCCCCCCGGCATAGCTACGAATGCCTGTGAGGCCTTCGCCATGAGCTCCTTCCTCTTGTGCATGTCTGGCACGATTGTAGTTTTGCCGTACCTGGCTTCGATGGGGACCCGGCCCTCTTGCTCCTTGGAGATGAGTGCTTCGGGGATGAAGCCATGGACAGATCCTCCGAGGGAGATGAGTTCGGACGCAATAGCGCCCATGAGACCGACGGTACCGCCACCATAGACGAGGGACCATGAGTTGGCGTGCAGGACGTGTGCGAGGGACTTGGCGGTGGTGAGGAATTTCGCTCCTTTGCCTGGATTTGCGCCGCAGCTGTGGGAGCTTATTAGTTCGCGGGAAAACTTCTGTATGAGCGGTGCACTGGGAGACGGGACAGCTTAGGGAAGTGAGGAAACGGCGATATGGGGACGTACAAGACACAAACGTCGGTAACTTGTCGTGGCTCACTTGTTGTAGGTGTATTGGACATCTTGATTAAGAGTTTGGAGATCTAGAGGAGAATTGAGGGATGGTATGGAGGCTGTGGAAGTTGGTATATGGCTAGTACACCAGACAGTGGTTTTTTTTCCTGTAATTAGACTTCGAGCAATTCCAAAGTTGAATTACTTGAGTTCCAATTGCTCGCGAAGTGAGCTAGAGCTCTAAATAGATTCAGGGACTGGCGTTCGAGTGGGGTTTGGCCGAGGTAAGTTGGTGCAAGTCAGTAGTGATCGACGTAGAAGTAGTACTACTAGGGCAGGTGGTATCTGGCGGGGATAGCAGTACGATGGTGGATTCTACTTCTTAGACATGAGCTCTCAGCTCTCAACACGAAGTAAGAGCAATTGCACTTTGACAAGATAACTCCATTCTATAAGCTCATCTTCATATCTTATATTTCATACTTCTAATGCCATAGGTATCCGAACACGGCGGCTCACAAGACACTGGCTACACACGGTGCAAGACAGGATCACATATCTCAGCACTTCAACATTCAGCGTTTAGGTTCTAGACGATCAAGTAATAAGACTGGAATTAAATTCTCGGCTGGTATGCCGGTTAATATAACGTTTCAACACCCATACCCTCCCTTGACATAAGCGCAAAATGAATGAGAAAAAAAAAAAAAAAAAAAGAGAGAGTACATAAGGTGAGAGAGGGAGGTGGTACGTAACCTTGCATAATGGCCGGGAAGTGGGGGCTAGCTTCTGGGTTGGGTGAACAGGTGCCTCTATTAGAGGATACTTCGTAAATTGGAAAGGGACGACGTAACAAAGTAAGTCTGCTGCAGCTGGGAGGCAGGAGAGTAACAGATTCAACGTGAGGAGATAGGGCAGAGGGTTGTGATATGTAAATTGTGCCTGGGATTGATTAAGGGGTGGTCAAGTGCTCATGTGGATTGTGGATTGTGGATAGATAGATATATCATATTTGTCACCTAGTGATTATATTCAGCAAGATAAAGCCCCACTTCTCGTCTTGCAGTATACATGCATACCAACAGCCCTCATTCATGAATTGGTGATCTGGTTCCAGGGAATAATTAGTCCAGGAATAATTGGGATCCTGATGTGATATATCTTAAAGTATCATAGGGTACCCCTGAGGGACGCTGGGGGGTGAACAAAGAAGTAATATCTAGGTAAATGGGGGTGGAGAGGAGAGAAACACACGATGTATCATAGGAATAACAATTATGAAGCCTAGCATATGATGTTGAGCGGACACCGGCTGGGATATGCATAGGAGGATGCAGGTGAACAGATAGCTTTAAGCGGGCAAGGGTGGGGGGATTGGGCGCATTATTTTTGGAGTGAAACAAGAGTCGCAACGCGTGACACTGTTGACTGGAAAATATTTCTCTCGGTTATTGCGAGGACATAAGAGGCCTATTATAATCATCTGGTGTGAGCTTATCTCGACGGATTATTTCTGGATTGACACCAAAGTGCCTCGTGCCGTGACGCGTCTTTCTCCTCAATTATGTTATCCAAAAATGACGCCAAGATATTGCTGCTGAGCTTAACCAGGTACTCGAACTCGTGTTGTTCCAGCAGAAGCAATAGACGCAACTACTCTGATCCCCAAAATCTCAGGAACATCCTTCCTACAACCAACAAGACGGAAGATGCCTGACCAGCGAGTTGCGGCGAGTCAACAAGCAAGGCAGGAGGAGAGTCAGGTACGTTTTATCTTCACAAATTGAACTTGAGAGGCGTGGAAAACCTATGTTTGCTAAGGACAGATTGCGGGTTGCGGGTAGCCTGTCTGGAGATCAGTGTTGAATGGAGTCTTAATTTTCTTCGCGGTGAATACGCTATTCAGTACGTATTTGCCATTAAGAATGCGATTAAGAGTTGTGAACTGACTGGAATTTCGTTCGGCAGGACAAATTCTACCGCAGCCGCCAGCTTCGAATGCGAGTGCACCGGCGTTCCCCGACAAGTCCGGGAACGTTCCCTCGCAATCACACAGTCTCTATCCAGACTTAATATACCCAATATGGCCTACCGGAACTCCTCTGGACATCTCTGTGTATCTCTACGAGTCACTGATCCTTCCACCATTATGGCATCCTACAGTCGCACCCAATAAAGTCTTTGATGAACAGAACTTCAAGCTAGGCGATAAGAATGACAACAGGCTCGTCAGCGTCGACGTCACATTTCCAGAGAAAGTCAAGCATAACGGAACACTCTGGGCGCACATTTTCGTTGCACAGCATGGTGCTCAGATGGACCCTACAGCAGAAGACTACGACACCGCTAAGGCGTATAGACAGGTAAAACTGTTGACCCGCTACATGCCGAAGAAAAAGGTCATCAAGACGAAGAAACTCATTGGCGGATCTGCAGAGGACGAGGCAGCAGAGGAGCCGGTGCCTGCGGAGGACCCGCATGGGCATCCGATTATCACTTCCTACTGGCATTCGAATTTGACTTTGGATGTAGTTGCGGAGACTGGCGCTTTAACTTATCCTACGATCCCGCCACCATTGAGGCAACATGTCCGACTTGAGGTGACTGGGAAGAGAGATGCGACAGGCAAGAATGGCTGGTATTATCCAATTGTGTTTGTAAATGATTTTTGGCTGTTGAAGGAGCATATGGTCGAGATCAATAGCACTGTTAGGTGAGTTTATCTCTCCTATCCCATCTTGTACTCCGTTGTGCAAGGCCTAACAAAACATTCCTGCAGCTCCCTTCCACTCCACATTCACCTCAACCCAACTGTGTGGTGGAAATTCCAAGTCTACGCCTCACTCGATGAAGCTTTCAAGCAGCAACAAGCCAACCCCGGTCTTGGAGGATCCAGCTCTGGCGCTGAATTCGAGGAGCTGAAGCGTGTGCTCGTCGACACCAATATTTATCTCCTAGCGACGACCATTATTGTCTCAATTCTTCACACAGTCTTCGAGATGCTGGCTTTCAAGAACGATATTTCGCATTGGAGGAACAAGAAGGATAACGTTGGGGTCTCGTTCAGGACGATTTTGGCGAACGTGTTTATGCAGACTGTCATCTTCTTGTACTTGATTGATAACTCAGACGGGACATCCTGGATGATCCTCTTTGGCCAGGGCATGGGCATCATTCTGGAGGCGTGGAAAATCACAAAGACTGTCGATGTCAAACTTCGGTATATACCAAATGCTTCCCTGGTCAAGTGGCGCTTTACATTCGAAGACAAGCACAAACTCTCTGCGCTCGAAAAGGAGACCAAGGAATATGACGAGATTGCGTTTAGGTACCTTTATATTGCCGCAGTGCCGCTTTTAATTGCGTATGCGGTATACTCGTTGATATACGAGACTCACAAGAGCTGGTACAGCTTTGTGATTACGACCTTGGTAGGGAGTGTGTATGCGTATGGGTTCTTGATGATGGTGCCGAGTCTGTATATCAATTATCGGCTAAAGAGTGTGGCGCATATGCCGAGGAAGGCGATGATGTATAAGGTTTGTGTTTATCCACATATCCACAATAATTATAGAAAGGTAGCTGATTGAGGGATAACAGTTCTTGAACACGTTCATCGACGACCTCTTTGCGTTCACCATTAAAATGCCCACACTTCACCGCCTCGCCACATTGCGCGATGATGTGTATGTCTCCTCCTTGCTTTTCTCCAATCCAACTAGAAAACTAACATAGCCGTTGCAACAGCATCTTCTTCATCTACCTCTACCAAGCCTACGTTTACAAAGTCGACATGAAGCGCATCAACGAGTTTGGACAGGGCGGTGAGGAGGATCCAAAGGCGGAGCCGAAGCCAGAAGAGGCCTCTGCGGCGGAGGAGAAGAAGGTGCCTCTTACGGTGGATAGGAAAAGGAGCGAGAAAGCCAGTGGAGCGAAAGTTGTGGGGGTAGGGGACAAGGTGAGGAGGAGGTGATGATGATGGTTGAAAATAAGGGGATTGTATACATAAGCAATTGATGTAAATGATAATGAAATGGACGTGCGCGCGAGAGAAAAAGGAGGGTTACAATAGAATGTGAATACAAAAGAACCAAAAAAAAGGCAGGGAGAAAGTTATGATAATTCTACGTATACACAAAACTTCGAAGTTATGAAAGTTCTATTATTTGTACTTTCAATGCTGTTATGGTGTAGAGTTACCGGTATGTATAAAATACTTAGCCACGTGACCATTACCAGTTAAGTGCTGTGGAAGAGTTCTTTCCATAGGATAAAGGAGCTCACAAGAATTTCTTTAAGAAAGTAAGTTGGAGAGGGAGGTGAGCTCCCCTCCTGCTTTCCCCTGGTATATATGTACAGGGTGCACACTTCCTCCTCCAGTAATTGCTTCCCCCATGCCCTTTCTGAACAAACGCCCCCGTACTTCACTTGCAGTTATTGTTACTGTAGATTTAGTCCTGGGTCGCGTGACATAAGTAGACTTAGTAAGTAACATCTACGGTTCTTGGAAGATCACCTGATCATCCGATTACCTAATCCACAGGCTTCTACTAACGACGTAGTCTGGTTGCAACCAGACTAGCTGCTGTATACTCAGCTTTTCCATGCAAACAAAACCAGACTAACAATTGCGAAGTTATCATCACCCCCATGCCCCTACCTCTACTCCCCACGCGGGGCCCCACCCGAGCCCCACCGAGCTTCCCCCGGGCCCGTTCCCGAGACTCCACAATCGGGTTTCTCCATCCCCACATCTACTTATCTCCATCCATGTAACAATACCTTTCCTCCAAACCCAACCCAATCCGCTCAATCTCGCACTTCAATCGATTGCCGTCTGCATCCTTCCCCTCCTCCGCTACCCCTTGCCGCTCGTTTTTATCCGTTGCCGGTCAAAAATTCTAAGACACCAATTGCAAGATTGCAGCTTTTCTCAATATCAGAGGGAGGGATCCTTTCACGATGTCCTCAGCTACCAAATCCCCAACCCCAACAATACCTGTAATTGAACCCACCACCGGCACTCCCACGGTCGCCGTTACCTCGCCCCACTCCCCAACTTCAGACCCGTCTTCATCAGCTGCTGCGCCCTCCACAATCTCGCCTCTTGCGCGCGACGACAGTGCAAACGAAAACATGGACGGCGGTGACGATGACATTCTCATGTCTGGCACTGGTGCCGACGAGGGTGACGACGTTCCCGCTTCTACTCCCACGGCTTCGATCAATGCCGCAGCCGGGGCTAGCGTACCGGACGACTCCATTCCCATCATTCCTCTACCCCAAGGCTTCACACCTCACCTTCCTGCCTCGAGTAACCCGCCGAGTGTCACGAATCCCCCAAGGCAGCTTGTCTGGGTTGTATGTGTTTCAATTGAATCATATATTATCGTATCCTATCTATGTTATCTTCCTGGAGAGTGCATAAAGATATCTATTTGCATGCTTTCTTTGTACACACACTAATAATCGTGCTGCTCGTACTTAGATCTTTGGCGCAACCGGCCACCTCGGCCGCTCCATCTGCCGCACCGCTCTCGAGCACGGTGACAACGTCACAGCCGTCGGTCGTGACATCAATGGCGAAGAAATGATGCAAGGCTGGCACGCGCGCTGCCAGGGCTTGGTCTGTGATGTCCGCATCCGAAATACCATCGAGGAGGTCATTCAGAAAGCTCGGGCATACTGGGGCAGAATTGACGTTATTGCAAAGTGGGTATTGGATGTATTTGGGATTGCTTAGGGTATGAATTGTGTGCGGGGTGAAGTACGTGTTCGGGGTAGTGCCTGAACGGTACGGTACAGGGATCGAAAGAAACGCATGGGCTAATTTCTGCGTACTCGAAACGTATCGAACGCACAGCTGCTCTGGATTTGGTAATTCCTGCTTAACCGTACCTCCTTCCTTGTTTGCCAACTTGGATGCTTACCTTGAGCCTCCATTAGGCATCATCGGTTCCTGCGAAGACCACGAAGAGGTCGACATTCGAGGCCAATTCGACACCAACGTCATCGGTACCATTAACATAATACAGTTAACCCTCCCGTACTTCCGCGAACGCCAATACGGACGGTATATCATCTTCTCCTCCATAGCCGGGTTCACCGGCATACCCGGCATGGGGCCTTATGCCGCGAGTAAGTTTGCGGTTGAGGGGCTGATAGAAAGCTTGATGTATGAAATTGAGCCCTTTGGAGTCAAGGCTACGTTAGTAGAGCCATCGTTATCAAGGAGGGATGAGTATGTTCCTCTCCCATTGCTGTCCAATCAGCTTCACCCTTGTACACCTTAAGTTTTTGCAACCGTGAACCTGTTCCAAACTATTAACTTAACTACTACTGTACAGACCTGATGAGTTCATGGCGAACCGTCTCCCCCCGCTTTGGGGTCACTTCCTCATTAAGCCTCCCAGTGAGCCATACCGCCCATCCACCTCACCCGCTCAACATGCCCTGAAAATGGTAGAGTGGTTACAACACAACCAGCCCACAAGCGCTGTTAAGATAGCCGATATCATGTGGGAAGTGAGTTTGTCACAATCTCCCCCTCCAGATTGGAATCTAGGGTTACGAGCGGATCTTTGCACGAAAACGAGGAATACCAACCAAGTTGCTGGTTATGGGGAATGTTTAGCTTGGGAAAGTTTGAAAATCAGAGATAATAACCTGTTCATTATTATTTTTTTGAAAATATAGTTAGCACATTGCGGCCATCCTCCCCTCCGGCTCCTGATGGGCTCTCACGCCGTCGAAACCAATCGAGACAGGCTCCGTGCTATTATCGAGGAAGTAAGTACGATTCGCCTTAACATACCTCCCTGCCCTCCCCCATTCCCCTCATAATGTCCCTTTGGATCCCTCTATACCACATCTAAATAACGTAACTCACGTTCATCCCCAGGTCGAAGAATGGAAACACCTCAACTTTCCCCTGGGCCTCGAAGCCGCCGTCGAGTCAGGTGAGCTGGGGCACGAGCACGAGCATGAACATGAGATAGAGCATGAAGAGCATGAAGAGCATGAAGCGCATGAAGGCGAGATGGAAACAGAAGCCGACCGCTACCACGGGGATGATGCTGGCGAAGACGGAGACGGCGAAGATGCAGCTGAGGATGACGGAGACGAGGACGGGGAGGAGGAAGGGGAGGACGGGGAAGAGGACGGTGGAGGGTGGAGAGGACAGGGACAGTTGCAGGGGCGGCGCGCTGGAGGAAGGTAAGGTTGTGGAAATTACATTGACTGCAATCGAGATGAAGCTTTGAGGGGGCTGCATGTAATGGCTTGAGCAGCCGAGAGTGCGGGACACAATCCCGAGTTCCTTTTTGGCTAGTGGGCAAGGGATATTACTGAGTGGGCCTTAGCTCGGGTTGGGATAATCCACAGGCCATACAAAAACATGTGATTTAGATATTCCCTCCGGAATAATAAAGTAGAGATGAGATGAAAGGAGGATCATCACACAATCAATATATGTGAAGCTCCTTGAATCCGGAGTAGTTGCAAGTATTTGTTACGCTACTTTATGAAGAGAAGCCTCATTTTTGTGCGTTGCTTCTGGACTCTCAGGAATGCATGATATTTTCTTGGGGCTGTACACGGAGGCAGAACCGTCAAGGAGAATCCTTTCAACGAAGATACAGATTTCTACCAATAGTGTGAGTTCTGTAGGATTTCCGCAGTCCCATGGTCAAATATTGATATGAAAGCAAATCAATTGAGCATCCGCAAATTCCGCAACGTATTGCGATCGCAAACATGATACCAAGAACAAAGCAGGTCCTTCTCCACTCCTCCTTCTCCACCACCACCTCTCCTGATCATCACTGATCCCAACTTCCCCCCTAACTACACTCAAACGCATCCATTAACGATCACCCGCCGCCGAACTCGAAGATCACTGGGCCATAATCTCAGCGTCCCCGTTGACAAGCGACTCCAGGTAAGTCTTCCTGTGAACGTTTTTGTCCGCGCGAGGGCCGCGATTGATAGCTTCCCACTTTGGCTGTTTGAGAGATGTTACAGTTAGTTTCCGGTACACCCCACTGGACGGGATGATGAGCAGGGAATATACCTCCTCCTTGAATAACCTCATGGCCTTGATATACTGACATGCACAGCGTATCAGTATATACCTCCACCTGGAAGGGTATCCAAAGACAATGAACTGATCACCTACATTCCTCTCGGTTGTCGTAAACCTGTGATACATCCCCGCCGGCAACACCAATAAATCCCCTCGCTCTACCTCAATCCTCACCCACTTGCCCCTGCCTTCCCCCTCCGCATTCTCGCCCTTCACCACCCCACTGTCATCCCTTACATCAAAATACCCCTTCCCGTCCAACACATACCTAATCTCCTCGTCCTCATGAAGATGTTCCTGGAAGAATGTCCTCACCTTATCCTCATAAACCGCACCCATTGATTCAGGAGACACTGTAATCTCGTCCCGATTCTTGTATCCCCGGCGTGAAGCGAGATCATTGACAAAGTCCAGCGAGGAGGGGTCGCTGTGGGTGTTATAGACACCGATGCTCGACAGATGAGTGAGGGGGACGGGGATGTGAGAGTCGTGCGGGAGGCGTTGGTCACCCTGGAATGAGATACATATTAGCAGTTCGACGATGGCAACATTTGAAAATGGAGATAGTTACCGGAAGGTTGTCGTATTCGTAGGCCCTCATTGCGCTTGAACGTTCAAACTTAGTGGAATGCAATGCGATGCAGTCACTGTGATTTGATTTTTCGCTCGATTTCCAAATCTATAGCTATCTCTCTTGATCCTCTTGCGTTTAGAGACGAACAAGTAAACCGACCTTTGAGCCGCGCAGCTCTATGCTATCTCAATTCGCCGTGGTGCCACCAAGGTGTTGCTACAGCTTCTCCACTAAAAAATTTGTGGTGAGGCTAAAATTGCGCAATTATGCACATTTTCTGTATAGCGCTACATGGTCACACAGCATAGCGCGAGCACCAATGAAACTTGCATATGCAGTACATAGGGGACTTCCGAAATAAGTAATTTCTCGCCCAAGAACGCTTGCCAACGAGGATACGATGAACCAGAAATGATAACAATATAAAGAGTAGAAATATGTTTATTGAGACTCGCTATTCAGACTCGCTCGGTAATCTTGGGAGTTCTGATCTATCTATTCTATTACATGAATTCTAGCTACCCATCGGCCCTATTTATGTTCCTTTCTGGCCATCATGCTCAATCCATCAGTATATCTAGGACTCAGGGCCTTTTCCTATTCGAGGTTTACCGCATGTTTTCCTTACTTGGTACAGCCCAGGTTTGTTCTTTATTATGGTTCTTCACCAGGCTGAGAAGTTTCAGCCTCTTACAGATGTAACAGCAACAAAAACTTGAATATGACTATACATCTAGAGTATGATACCATTAACGATGAGTATCAAAATTTCTGCATATGTCACGCAGTGGCCATATCGGTAGGTACATTAGTGGTCTTACTTTGCTTCCACAAATATTCTACTGAAATGTATCCTGAGAATATACATGTATATACCACTTGAGCCAACCAGTACATGAACGGAACCTAGCATTTAAACTCCAATGGTGTAGAACATCACTAGCACAGTCATCAATGAGTTGCAATCAAACGTACTCTACGATAGCGTGATAACAGTATCCAAAAATCTGCATAAAGCAGATAATGAAGGGTGCGTGTACTCTTTGCATCCACACTAAGCATAATCATGAATCAATGCAACATGTATGTCATCGCTCACTTTTATACAATCTATCGATACTTATCCACTTAAATTTACTTCAATATGTACTCGCATGTACTGGGTACAGGAGCAACGTTCATGATCAAATGCCAAAATTGCAGTGCAGCCGCCATTAGAAATATATCTTCCTGCTTACCTACTTACCCACTTGAAGTAAAATAACACCGGTACATCACGACTAGAGTTAAGTTCAGTCTTACAGGGGGTGCACGTGTGGAGCAATAACCGAGCTCTGGTAGTGAGAGTTAGAAAAGAACCCAGGGACGCAACTATAAGTCTCTTATCACAGAACAGGTTTCAGTTCCTTGCAGGCACTCTAGACAATACCATGATGACATCGAAATAATCTACCATTCGAAGCGAGCCGAGAATTCTGGCATCAGAAAAAGTATATACTATTTGGGCTAAAGTAAACGGTACTCAGCGTGAAGCAAATAAAGTGAGCATAGAGTTGATTCCCTTCTTCAAGTATCAAACTAGAGTAGATCTCGGTATAGCACATGTAGCACAAGAATCGTAGGGAGGTACAATTCTGGTCAACCTTTCCTCCTTCACACCACTACAATTTACAGAGGGTATGTGAAACCAGCCTAACGAATTTGGATACTTTTGTAATGCGCTTGATGCATGGTACGAAACATGTAATGCCACGCACAACTTCATGCTGCCTTGCGTATCCTAACTCCGTACTTCTCTCGTATTGTCCCACCGCAGTGCAGTCTTTTCTCACCGGTTACTTAACATTGTAAATTATTCGGGTGGAAGGGGTCACATGATCCTAGTCAAAGGAGGTACAGTACGACCTGACCAATCTGTGTTTCGTATCCTAATTAAGATAATGAAGTTAGCTGTACCCACCTTATAATCCAACATTCGTATAGCATACATTTATACATCACAATTTAACTTCGCAAAGTCTCTGACGTATCGTGGAGATTGCCAAGCTCATGCCATGGGATCGGAAATCTAATAATTCAACAGGTGCAAATACCTAAATACTGTAAATGGCCGGGGAATGCTAGTCTATTATGTACTTATTCAAATGAGTACTCACCAAGTCTGGATTGAATTGAGCCAATTTGCGACGGTCTAGTTCGTGTGGAGTACATACTCCACATGAGGACTAAGATGGACAGCTAAGCACATAGCGACTGGGCTGATCGTCTTATCCGGATCTGGGGGGTTGGATCGGGATAGATGCTGGATGTCCAGTGTTCTTGTTGCGGAAGGAGAGTATCGTCATAGTACCGCCATGGCAGTTTAAAGGCCTCATGATTTCCGTTTACTTCCGATCCAACTACACAGATCGTAGTTATAACTCTCTGTGTATCTTGAGTACACAGTCGTCTTACCAGACCTTGTTTCCCTTTTTAGTGCCACAATTCCGTTCCCTTATTGCCTCTTTGTGAGCAGTAGCATGCATGATATCATGCCTATCAGGCCCTACAGTATCCAGAAAACATGAAACCATCACTTTACTCAACGCATGATGCCTGAGCTCCTTGCCGTCTTTCCCATGCGTAACAAATCAATACTCTCGCTTTTCTGCTGCACCTAACGTTGCCCAGTCGTTTCTCTACGGCTGTACTTAATTGGCCAAAAGATAGGCAATCTGGATTTGCTCTTTGAAATGTGATTAATGGTATCACATTGCGATCACCGTCAGTTCGTTTTCGTCCGGACATTTCATAGACAGGCGCACATCACTTGAAGGGACGCGTATGCTTCGACATTGATCGACCGATTTGTATCTATGTGGAGAAGGTGCGATGTGGCTGTGGACTATAATTAGAAACTGGAATTGCTTGGGTATATACAGGTGTTTTGCATCACATAAACTACAACTATTCCAGCCCACTTTTTTCCAACACTGAGTTCACAAAACCCATGTAGAGTACTAGCTATAGTACTAGTAGAGAGGATTTCTTCGTCCGGGGCTTCCTGGAGCAATCCCGACTTCCCCCACCGTTGTTGAGACAGTCGAAAATTGATACGATGGATGGAAAAGGCTGATTCTTAGGTTCGGTGATTGGTCCAAACACCATTTCGCTTGATTGTCGACTCAATATTCGTGTTCGAGCTCCGGAGCACCAGTCTGAATTCTGATTATCTCTATAATTCTCACCACTTAGGACGTCACTATACTGGCAACAGCATTTCAATTGCCTGAACAATTGAAGGAACCGGTCTTCTTTGGTCCAGTACAAATGCATGACTAGACCGGGTGAATAGTATCTGGTTTTCCTTCCAAGGGTGGAACTGTGTCACTAGTTGAATGCGATAATGGCACCACGAAATCCAGTAAGCGGCACGAGAACAGTGAGCGACCCAGTAAGTGTTTCTGCTTTATGATAATAATGTGCTCTAAAGAGCTCGCTTCTAGCGCCTCGAGTACAGCGCTAATCAAGTCAAAACTGACCTTTCCTCGCTTCCCGCGACTATCAAGTTAAAAACCCCCACGGAAGTTGCCAAAAAGACGTGGTAGCTGCTAAGATTGAGTGGAGGTACAGTGCCTGAAGGCTCAAATTTGGTACACATACATGACATTGCTGTAGCGTAGATGTAATGTCGCTATGCCTGTCTGAGTCTTGTAGATTCTTGCAGCGAATTAGGTACTAGTAAGCCTTGAGCGCTTTGGTACTGTAAGATATCTTGGTATTGATGCAGAGACTCATTTAGGGTGACGAGAGACCTGTAGATGGCTTGCTTAAGGAGAAGGGAGGTTAACATCTTCAACAATGTCGCTCCTGCTACAGGACAGTACCATCATGAGACTGGCTTGAGACTGAGAGATGTGACCCAGTCGACAACTAGAGACATGATTCAAAGCAGTCTCGAACTGACAAATCGTACTTCAAAGCTCGACTTGCAGTAAGCATCCCGCACGTTAAATCTAACTTAGTCGGACGGGTCTGGAACTGTTCCCCACAGCTTTTGCAGTTCCAAGCGGCGAAACATGCCCTGAGGCTGAGGGACACAACAGAGACTGATTGGTTGTTTGTGAAATTCGTCTATCAACTTTACATACAGTCTAACCTTGCTATTCCGGACGAGTATATAGAATAAAAAGATTGGCAGCTGTAAAAGGGGGATGGCAAAAATTTGTATAGAAATTACTAGAGTAGGAAATAAAGAAGTGTAGCAAACATTAACTCAATCCAAGTCTATTCAATATTCATCGCTCTCACCATCTAGAAAAGCATCGAGCCTTAAAAGCTCTTGGGGAGCATCAAATTCGCAAGCATCGACTAGAGCCAAATCATGCAATTCTGAGTGTTTCTCTAAAAGTCTATCAATTCACAAAAGCTTCAGACTCTACAGGCATGGTTCCCAGCAGCAGTGACAGCACGCATTGGGTGACAGCCGTGGCGGCAGCAGAGGTAGCAGCAGAGGTGGCCGCAGCGGTGGCCGCAGCGATAGCAAGTAATCCCAGCAGCGGTGACGGCAGTTTTATCGGTGGCAGCAGTAAATGGCAGCAGTAGTGGTAACAGTGACGGCAACAGAGTGGTAAAGTGGGGTAGTCTAAGATGTATTAGTAGTAGCGTGTCCGGTATAGCAAATATTACATTATTTGTAGGAGTTACTTGTCTGGAGGTTTCTGTCCGGTCCGGTATTGTTAGGGCGTCCGGTATAGCAAGGGCAATTTGTATGGGAAACGGTTGTCCGAATCAGAGGCCATCCGATATAGCCTTGAAGGTTTCCAGAATAGCGAGGTCCGGTATAGGGTTAGACTGTATATCGATATGGTTCTCGAAGAATCGCAGTGGTAAATTAGTAGGGGTTGTTTAGTCCGGTCGGGGGTCATGCCAACCAGACTAAGGGTTGTTATTTCCTTTATTTCCTTCAACTGAAACCTACAGTCCGACCTTGCTATAATGAACCCCTCTATAGTGGAAACCTTGCTATGATGAATACACCATGCTCTTGGATTTCCATTCCCATGCAATTTGACCTTGCTGTAATGAAATTGCATCGAATAGTGTAATGAAAAAAATACTCCAGGAGGTTATTTTTATCTACACACAAATTGTTCTTGCTATAATGAAAAGTAGCTGATGATGTCCATTGAGACTCCTGCTACTGTCTTGCCTCCTGCCACCAGTAATTCCCGAGCAGCCCAGCAAACAGCAACTGTCACTAAGTGCTAGAGTTGGTTTAAACCAATTTGTGAGTGTCTGTTCCTTCCGGGTATGTTGTTGGTATGAATGCTCACCGTTTGCTACTAGACATCTTCACTGTTAGCATCCTGATGACGAATCTCAATCTACTCCTCATTTACTTCTAATTTATATTCTTCTCCCACTACCACTGTTCCTCACATTTCTATTTCCATTCCTATTCAGCACTACCACCACTGTCCTATTCAAATTGATTTCTTAATGTAGCTATTTCCATTACTTGTTACTCAAACAGATGATAATTAGTATTGAAAGTTGTTCAAGACTCCGAACTCAGCTGCCAAGACTATATGACTAATTTGCCACAGTTTTCTATACTGAAAACCTTGCTATATTGAAAACAAAGGGCCAAATTTTACGTGTTAATTATAGCAAGGTCGGACTGTAATTTATAGATCATTAAGAATACTAGTCTCGTTCGCTAGTAGCTTGATGGCCCAAATCCTGTGTATAGAGCTGCTGCCGTGTCCACACTCGTATTGCTGGTCACCTGAATACGAAAGTCACTAGTTGCTCATGAATGAACTTACCACCATTGCGATCAGTTGAGGGTAGGTAGCTCCTGCTAATCTAATCATGTCTGAGACCTCTGTCGATAAGTTATCGTTGCACTTTTAACAGCACACAGACTTCACATCAGCTGCACAGACATCAAACAAGTCAGATCTGAACTATCCCAGGGCTGTTGGGCAGGGGGATATGTCATGATTGTTCGCAAATGTGAGTATAGTATGGTCTGGTGTGGTAAAAAGCTGCTTCTCTTTTGATGGGATGCATAAACCAATGAAGAAACTTCAATCGCGTGTGCTTGAGTATATTCAGGAGATTAGAGCACCCTTGATCAATGAATAGGAATTCTTTTCAAAAAGTGAATACCTACCGAGCTACCATGCTGCTACACTACCATCGCCCCATTGGTCGCTGACATACTCTAGCGATTGCCTGCTGCCAACACAATAGACCAAACGTATCCCAGCATCGCCATCCTTAGCTGCTGCGGATTTCCGTGACCTCAGAACTCGTTCAAGCGCGCGTCAGCACATTCCACCAGCAAAAATTCATAGTGAAGTAACTCTGAGTGAGGGTACAAAACTTGCTCGGAAGTCATACAGATCATATTATTGATCCCAACACCGGAGCAAATGCACTCCAGGGTATCCGCAACAAAATGCGATATATTAATTCGGCGTGCGCATAGGTTCGCAGAGTTTCCACTTTGAGATAGTGATAATCCCTCTTGAAGACCAGTTAGCGAATTGGAACAAGGTTCACAAGAAGCAAGTTGATTTCAGGAACCAGAAATGATGTCCATTCTGCCGGAAACTGAGTCCAGTAGCTGTAAACGATCTAATAACGTTGCTCGACGTTGTCCAGGGCTTTTCCCGCCACTAAGGACCTGTTGAATTAGGAAGGAGTGGCAGCGAACGACCGAACAAGCTTCAAGCCCAGCCACCACCCAGTCTCGAACTGGCCACCCGGCTAGGTCAATTAATAGGATTCTGCGGTGCAAATACGTGTGGATGATTGGTCCATTCAGTTTATTGTCAGGGGAGGTTACAGCTCAAGACAGCGCTATAGAATTTCTGCATAACGGTCTTGTGTTCCTCAATCTCGATCTGTCAAGTGAGAAGCTTTATTTTGATGATTAGCCACCTGGAAGAAACACAAATCGTCCTTGTTTGTGTGACTAACTCTGTTCGAATGTATTTCTTTTGTTATTGCGGGTGATCTTTTTCAACGGCGCCGTGGGGGAAGAATCAAAGAGCTTGTGACGCGCGGTCGGCCGTGCTGCTTTCATTATAGAGCAGCCAGTCTAAGAGAGCTTCTAAAAGTAGACCGGAAATGTTATACCCCTGCTTGTTTTTGGGGACTATCGTCCATTCCTCGGCCGATCGGGTCAGCGGTAAGTAAAGTACTCTGCGCCGTCCCTGGATAGAGTTGTTAGAGGATGGGTGCTGAGGACCCACTGGCCGCTTCCCCCAGATCACCCCCGCAAAATAATCGAGAGTGTAGTGCTGAGCACGGTATTCGGTCAGTAACGAACGACCATTCACCATCAAGTACTGGCCGCGAAGTTTACATTGGGATCGTATGCTGCTGCGGCCCGGACGCACTCTTCAGCTGCTTCGCACTGGAACATGGCGCAGCGCAATCCTGTTCCATTCCTGCATGAGCCAGCCGTACATGTACGGTTTTTGTGGTGGAAGTTGTACAACGCTAAGTGTTATTGCCGTCGCCGGCTGTGCCTATTTGACAGTCCTCTAATGAGCACCATATTCCGGCGAAGCCCATTACATGTGATTCTCTCGTAGGGAAGGAACTCGGATGGATGTGGTGAGAGTCTGCCTAGTGCGGGTTTATTACGGTACTGGGATGCAGCCAATGTCGACAGTGGTACCGTAATCTATGTGGCGTATCCTGGTCAGCATCAGAGGGCAAGGGGCGGAGGAGGATGGTGTAGACAGGGCGGCCATGCAAGCTGTCAATGGGTGTCCCCAGAAAGCCGTTCTTCATATAAAGAGGTTGCGGCCGCATCTACAGAGTCCTACACATCCTACCACCACGCCCACAAAAACAACACACACTCGCTTGGTGTTCGTTCGTTGGTTTCTCTTTCGACAGGTCACGTAGCAGTCAATAATACTTCTCACTCTCGCTTCTACTTATCCACAATGAAGTCTGTTATCTTCGCTGCAGCTTTTGCCCTCGTGGCTCCAGTCTTCGCACAACTTGACAAATTCCCATCCTGCGCTGTTAGTTTCCTCATCGCAGTAATATCCTATGTGGTTTCCTTCTAACATTGCCATGCGCTCTAGCTCCCCTGTCTTACCTCTGGGTTAAGCACCAGCGGCTGTGGCGCTGACATCAGATGCGCCTGCTCAAATAAAGCCTTTCTTGATGGTGCTGTCACCTGCATCGACAACGGATGCGGCCCAGCCGAACAACAAGGTAGAAAATTGCTATTCTGTGTTTTGAAAAGATCTTTGCTGACAAAATGTAGCTGCCCTTCGCGCTGCCTATGGACTATGCCAGAGTGTTGGTGTTACTCTCCCCACTGACTTCCCTCGTATCCCAGAGGAGACCACTTCCGCCGAAGAGGAGACCACCGTGACCAGAACTCCTGAGGTTACCACTACTGCAACAGGAGAAGCCACTAGCGCCCCCTCTTTGACTAGCACTCCCTCTTTGACTAGCACAGTCGAGGTTACCAGCCGTGTTACTGCCACTGAGCCCGAAGAGTCTACCACCTTGGTCACTGTCACTACTCCCTCCGGAACTGGCGACGCTTCTGCAACCGGAAACACCACAACCCCAACTACTCGCCCACCACCACAGAATAGTGACAGCGCTGCTACTAAGATGGGTGCCAGCTTCGGTGCCCTTGCTTTGGCAGTTGCTGGTTTCTTTGCTTTGTAAAGGATTTAATGGTGGAATGACTTGATGAGCAAGGGGCTATGTGGATCAAAGTTGCACTGGGGCAAGATGTGTGTTTCTTAGCCGATGTTGTAATTGGGAGGATGGGTATTTCTTCTTTGCGTAATTCTCAGGTCCAAAAGTCAATATAATATATTCAAATTGGGCGTGAACTTATAATCCCTCAGCAGTAGTTTCGTGGAGTCCTGTTGTTTCTAACTACTAGAATGATTCTAAATCATACAGTCAGATCTTTCTATAATGAACACACCACGCTCTCGTATTTCCATCCCCACGCAATTTGACCTTGGTATAATGAAATCGCACCAAATAGTGTAATGAAAAAAGATTTAGAGGAAGTTATTTTTATCTACATACAAATTGTTCTTGCTATAATGAAAAGAGGCTAATGAAATCCAAAGAAACCCTCATGCTACTGCCTTGCCTCCTGCGCACCAGTGATTCTTGTAGACATCTTGACTGTTAGAGCCCTGGCCACGGATCTCAATCTACTACTATAATTTATATTTATATTTTTTTCCCACTATCACTGCTTCTTACATTTCTATTTCCATTCCTACTCATCACTACCACCACCGTCCCATTAAAATTGATTTCTTAATGTGGCCATTTCCATTACTAGTAAGTCTTAATTAGTAGCGAAGCTTAGGAACTCAGCTGCTAAGACTATATGACTAATTTGCCACAATTTTCTATACTGAAAACCTTGCTATTATAGCAAGGTCTGACTGCTACAAAACGCTAAATTTGTGTCGTCACGCCGCCTTACTACCCGATTGCTTTCAACTCGGGATATTTGCCAGACAAAATTTCTCGCAGACTGATCAGCGTCCCGAATGTTGCCACGATTGGATGACAGTAGAGCATGTTCCAGTATGGCAATCCAGTCCAGCTCTGTACTCTATTAGATTTCCTGGTAATTAAGTCCTTAGGTATGTATTGGCACTTCCGGAAATGTAAGAGTTTTGTTTTTTTGAAATTCGAATATCAAGGTCTTCGCATGTACACATGCAACCGAAAAAAGAAATAGTTGATATAGTGAAACAGTTGGGTGCATCATGGTATAAGCTTGCGTATGGTCAATGCTTGCGCAACGCTGCGCGGTCAGAATTTCTATCTTTGGAGGTTGAGGCTCTGAATGAACCGTGCCGATTGCCACAAACTGCATCATTGCACGTTAGTTGCATATGAATTTTGTCTCAAGTTGTGACAAAAAAGCAGCATTGACTTGGGTTAGTTCGGTCTTCCAATACCATTCGCAGCTGAACAAATTAAAATTTGCGCTGCATTCGGCTGAACTTGCCTGGCCTTCCCGTAAGGATGTAATACTTATGAAAAAATGATGGAGAAATTTGAAAGCAATCGTCATTGTGATTAGCCAGATGGACCGTTACTGTAACAGATAAGGAATCCCATATTGGCAAGTTCCATACCACATCACTGAGCATTCGACAGTAATCTTGCTACAACAGTTTCGAGAGTCCTCCATTTCCAGACCTCGTGACCAAGGAAGGGATCCATGCGACTGCCCCTGGCATGAGATTATAGTAAATTTCGTTACAAGCACTAAAGCCTCGATCCGAAACATTCTTGTATGGGAAATTAAGGAATTCACTTTACTAGCAAGTTTGTTAATTGTATTTTGCTTATTTCTACATATAAAATCACAAGGTACTTATGTGTTTATAACGAGAGTTTGTATGTATTTTGAGGAGTGAGGTTAGATATCAATCAGCATAGAAGTTGCAGTTTCAAGCTCTCCTATAGAGAGGAGCAGGGTTGAAATCCTACAAGGTATGGTCAGAGGTAAGCAGACTTTTATCGTCCTGAGTCTAGTTTGTTTCCTACGTTTACAGACAGTAGCTTTATTTTCTTACACTTCCGGTTAACTATAGCTATCATTTGTTATAAGCAAATTTCCACCGGTCGAAAGAAGTTGCATGAGAGTTCACTGTAGCTACAGTATAATCTGGTTGGCACAATATCTGGTTGGCACAATAACTATAGAGTGGTTTCAGTAACTTCCCAATACAATCGGGAGCCTGCTATGCAGCAGAATACAAACTAGATACTGTGGAGAAAAATCATAAGAGCCATGAAAACCGATTTTTCCATTAGCGGTATTCAGATTAGAATAATCTGGCCTAATTTTCCGGACTTCAGAATTTTATCGAGTCTGGAAAATCTGGCCATCTTCATACAAAATTGTATCTGGTTTTCTCAAGGTATAAACTAGTTAAACCAGTTTATTTTCGCTTTTTTTTGGCAATATATGATGCATATTGCTGGCCAGTAGCTTGGTTTTGGCACGCATAATTCTAGTGGATTTTTGGGCCCAAAAGATTTGACAAAAAAATCTGATTTACAAGAGGGTACTCAGTGTACAGACTGGTTTGTCATTTTATAGAGACAGTCTAATCCCAATACCGCTATAGACTCATGTATGAGTACTCGTACAGATTTTCTAGATTTTGCATAAAGTTCGATGGTCCTCTGATGATTAGCTGTACCGTACTGTGGGCACGAGAACAGCTGTACTGAAACTGGTAGACATGCGCAAACGGTCATTGAAATGTTAATTCCCGGAGAGGAGTATTTAGGCAAGCATTCTCTGACAACTGGCCGATGTATCTCGTGCTGGCTGATGTTTATATTCAATAGCGGTATTCAAATTAGACTGTCTCCATATAAAATGAAGTCCATCAGACAAAACTAGTTTATCCAGTCTGCACTCTGAGTACCCTCTTGTGAATCAGGTTTTTTTGTCAAATCTGAAACCAGTTTTGGGTCCAAAAATCTACTAGAATTTATGCATGCCAAAACCGAGCTACTTCATCATGGCCAGCAATATGTATCATACTTGTATATATGCAGTTGTTGCAAAAATCTGACCAGATCTATTCTGCAAAAAAATGCGAAAATAAACTGGTTTAACTGGGTTTATATCTTGAGAAAACCAGATAAAATTTTGTATGAAGATGGTAATAGGCTTTGCAATTTACGTACAAAAAATTAGCCATATTGGACGCCCAGTTAAACCGGACCGGACAACAAAACTGTAGCCTTTTAAATTCCAATTACATATACAACTAGTTAGCTGAACCTGATGAAGGCCAAAATCATGAGACTGCTTTCTGTACCTTCTGTGTGTTATAGTGGTATCTTTGAAGTGTTCTCTATATATATTGAATTCATTGTTTGAAGTTCTGTAATATCGGAGACATTAAGAAGAGGCTACACCAGTCTCCGGGCATATCAATCGGCTTACTAAGTTCTATACCCCCTGGCGAGCACCCCTGCAAAATTTGTTAAACCGGACGCTAAGGTTAAACCGGACAGAAGTGCTTGGATTTTGGTCGTCTGGTAGTCTCGTGCCCAGCCGCTACGGCGCGCACGTAATTTACGTATTATTATTTTTTTCACGTTGCGACGCTAGGAGCAATACATGCGCTGTTCTGCCCTGTCCCAGCGATTTGGTTTTCTTCCACTTGCCCACCCCACCGCCCTACCACTCTCACTGCTGGTGTTTGCTGCTCCCCTATACCAGTTGAACCTTCACTGCATACTGCTCCTCATATACCTGTTGCATCGGTCGCTCGAATCCGTTGCTCAAATCAGTCGCTCAAATCGGTCGCACGAGATACTCTTCCTTCATTACATTCGGTTTCTTCCGCATCTATTAATCGTTTTTATTATGCATATATCATAGTCAATAGACTAGTACCAGATAAAACGAAGTGGGTGCGCATAGAGGATGTACATATTCTATTCTATTATGGGTTAGTTATTTCTCATTTGTATACTCGAGTGTAGTGAAAGTGAAGAATCTTATGCAAGCAATCATTGTGAATATAATCTTTATAACTAACAATTCCTGAAGCTCTTAATTCTGTTCTGATAGTACTACTAATGGGTTTTTTTAACAGAAGTTTATGGACTATGGAGGCATATAGCAATGATTGTACATATAGTACAAAAGAGTTTACTAAATGTGTATATAAAAGCTATATAAGAATTGGGTGAATCATTTCTGTATATAGTAAGTTTTGTTTTCACACTAGTACAAATTCTGCAAATTTGGCAAACTTGGCATGTTACTTTTTCAAGGCACTTCATAAAAAGTCCAAAATTTCAATTCTTTTAAATTTGGACAATGAAGTATTGTACTAGTAGAGCAGGTGACATAGTGGTTATCAGCTTTGCGTTACGTTACGTTGTACTAAACCCAAATCAGAGAATGGTAGCTGATTCCTCTACGTACCTACGTTACCGTTGCATATCGTCACATCCGTACCATCACCATGCCCTGCATCTCAGAGAAGGCTAAAATGGAATAAGTGGTCATGAACACCATTGAGACTCATGCAATATCTATGCTACTTGATTCAGTTTCAGATTCAGATGACTATGAGCTCTTCAATGGTTCATAACAGTAGAAACTGGAGAGCTTTCATATGTAAATTGGGTATGCTCATGAAGTGGTAGAAAGTAAGAGCTCTAATGCATATGCACCATTGTCTAAAAATTGCCGATT
The DNA here is from genome assembly GCA_015179045.1 of Kalaharituber pfeilii. NCBI lineage: Eukaryota > Fungi > Ascomycota > Pezizomycetes > Pezizales > Pezizaceae > Kalaharituber > Kalaharituber pfeilii. The sequence goes on along the minus strand of WHUZ01000007.1, from coordinate 964,792 downwards.
TAGGTAAAAAACTGGTCAAATACCCCTGGTAGTTAGCTAACAACAGGCTGCGTATCCTATGTCGTTACCGAAAGTTACGCGAGGTTACAACCGTAACGCTACGATTTGGCTACGTGATCAACGTAACCTCAGGTAACGAAAATCGGCTGTCTCACGTCACGAAATCATCCAATAAGAACTTTTGCTTATGTCATGTTACCTCACGTAACGGTTACGTGACGCAAAGCTGGTAACCACTATTGTTTATTTTTTAATCAGATGTGGTTGGGTGATGAGTAGTGTCAAGTTTACGTCCATAATTTCGACCAGAAGTGGTACCTTGTACGTGGACTGCACCATATAGCAATGTGTAACTGTATGTAGAGTTACAGCATTATACATGAACCAGCTGCAGACTAGAGTACTCTAGAGCACTTCCTCTGCATGTAGATGCCTGGCCGCCAGATATAATTTCTGCGTAACAACCTAAACGTTGTATGAACCATGTGCATTGCTGTTATCGAAGTGAAAGCTGACATGAGCAAGAATCCAAAGTCATAAAAGTAAAAAACCATCTCATTCCCAGCTATGACATTACCTAGATTTGTCTTGAATGTGCATCAGCTTCTGCACTGGTTAGTATCATGATCAATCTTCAAGTACTGTGATTAATTACAATAGCATGCATTTAGATATTTTGCGCCATACCTAGAATCCAGGATACTGATGAATGCTAACTAGAAATGATAATCTTGTCAGATAGACATGGACTCGCGTAGTACCAATTGCCGAACATGTGGCATTGTGGAGATCTTGTACCCAGCCTCCTAGTTGCATTGTGGAGTTTGAGGGTCTGTCCATACTTGACTAATCGTTCGGCTTCGAACCCCGTTCACGCCGGGGACGAGGCTAGTTCACGCCATATTTGATCATGTGCACAATTGTGGGTCCTCTCTAATCAAGACTGAGTCAGCATATATCGGCAACTGGGCATGTATGCTTATACATTAGCATTCGGAGAAGGTTCTATCGAGAGATACATCCCTATGGAATCAAGCAATTACGGTTGGGGATTCGTGCGGTACGTTCGTGAAAGTATGAATAGATTGTAACTAAATATTTCATGTTCCAGTTGAGCAGCTGATTATCCTAAGCAGCATCATGGATTGAGCTATAGTCGCGTTGGAGTGGTGCAAGTATGCTGGCGAGAACATGGGGCTATTCATGTACAAAAGTGGCCCTGTGTGCGAATGCGTGATATTGCTGTACCGTGCTGTAGAGTGCTGTACCGTATTTTAATTCTATAGCGGAAGGGTGGAGTGCCCAGTTGCAGACACATCGACGGTCGAGTTCCTGTAGCGCCGCCATCAGCTCGCGCGGGGGAGGAACTTCAATTAAGTTGCAGCAGCGCAGTCTCGAACCGGCAGCGCAGCAACGGTGCGGGCCAACGACAGCGGCAGCGACTGGTGACTTGGTTGTCTGGCGACGGGACCCTCCATCATCCCACTATACTTAACTTGTATACGGACGCTCGGCAGCAGAGCAAAATAAGGGATGCGGAGAACTTGGGGCCACTGTCCCTTGCCCTGTGTACCTTCGCTGGTTGTCCTCTCCTGCCGCTCTGCGGCCGTCCTGTCCCTGGCCTTACAGCGAAGAGTCTGGAAATACAGGGGTATCTTTTCTAAGTCTGCGTTCCATAGAAGCGTATTGCATACCACTGCAATCATGGTCATAGTCACCTTTCTGGGGTCCCCTTGTTTCTCCAACTTTCTGCTGTTGCCTTACGCCCTTAACTGCAAACCGCTTAACCGCCCAGGCCCATGCCAGTGCAATTGCAGAGAGCTATCCCAAGTGAGTTAAATATTATTACCCCTAACGTTAACAAGTGGTATTATACCAACGTCTTACGAGATCGAGAGCAGCCCACATCCTATAGCCTGAATGAGATGGACTGTCAGTGCCGATATGTCGGTGATACCTTGAGCCTTGCATCGATGGGGCTAGGTAGAGTGGGGTCTGTTGCGTTTTCTATACTCTGTGATCTACTGTTGGGGGCAGCTCAGAAGAGGACGGCAGATGAATTCGGGGCCTGCGAGGGTGGATCTATGGTAAGATGATATGCAAGCGCCGCGATACTACTCGCGAGGGCGGTGTGTTGCACTCGATAAATATGCAGGAGGCTCTTTTCACGTGCTAAGTATACATACTTTTGGTATATATAAGATGTGCTCCAACGGGCAACTGGCAAAAAAACATATAAAGACTGGAATACTGCACCGTCAATGAATTGGAGCTTCGTCATTGAGCATCCGAAGCAACTTGAAGGACCTGTCTACCAACGAGCCCGTTCGCTACATTGCTGCGTTCGATACTGCGCTGCTGCATCGAAAGTTTGAGTTCCTGTCCTCGAATTTCGAATTCATCTCACCACAATCATGTTACCACGTTTTCGCACAGTTCACAACCGGAGAGTTACGATGACAAAAATATTATGGCTCCTGCTTCATGCCAGCTCCCTAACAGTGGCCATGCCTTTTCTTGGCGAGTTGAAGGAGTGGGAAGAGCAACTCTTGCCATCGTACACATATGTTGTTATAGGAGGTGGTACGAGTGGCCTGGTGGTCGCAAATAGACTGTCCGAGAATTTAAAAGGTGAGTTAGGTTTCCTCTGATCTACTATTCAATAAAGACCCACCACGCGCCAGCGTAAAGTGGCCCCTGCATGTCCTTGTTCAGGTATTGAGAAGGAGCCCATATGGGGACTTTTATCCCATCAACTTCTCTGTTGGATCTGTTCGGCAGGAGGTCAGCTGCGTGTAAGAATAGAAAGAACCAATTTATCTATCCCTATACATGCCTAGGCAGATTCTAACCAAATTGATATTCTCTTACCACATATACTAATTCTTTCATTCTTGTATAGACACTGTATTGGTCATTGAGGCGGGAGAAATGTAAGTTTGAGTCTTAACTCTATTGTACCATTGCACCCTTCAAGACCTTGAGGGCAGCTGCAGCTGTAAATCTTGAGTTTGGCAAGTCGGAATCTAATAGTCATGGCACTTCTTGTGCACTTATCACGCGTCAGAGACCAACAAGAGGAAATGGTGCTGCTTCAACGTTACATTGGTTCAACGATCCGGTCAAAGTATGATTGGAATGTCTCCACTGTCCCACAGGAGTTCCTTGGCGGCCGGGTACAGAACCTTCCTATTGGCAAGGTGATTGGAGGGTCTTCTGTGCTCAACGGCATGATGTTTGATCGAGGATCGCCCGCGGATTACGACTGCTGGGAAGCTCTGGGAAATGTGGGCTGGGGCTGGGCGAGTCTCTTGCCATATTTCAAGAAGGTAAGTGAATTAAGTTGCACCGGCGACGTTGCAATAGTCTTCCCGTCACGTGCACCTGGCGGAGTCTCTCCCTTTTAGGCAGGCAAGCCAGAGTAGGCCAACCTGGCCTGGTCCACGTGGCCGATCACCTATTCCACGGCAAAGTACAAGTGAGGATTTCAGAGCACTGACACAGCATTGCACGAGCTCAGAGCGAGAACTTCACCATTCCGAGTGAGGAGCAAGTTCAGGAGTTCGGCATTACCTGGGACCCAAGTGTGCATGGCTTTGACGGGTACATCAGTTCTGGGTTTCCCAATTTCATCTATCCGCAGAACAGTAAGGCTCTTAGTGCCCTGCCATTATGGGGTGCTTACATCGCAGAACAAACGAGAAAGATATATTCTAACAAATAAACGGCCGTGTATAGAGAACTTCCAGAGAGCTCTGAACAGCTTAGGGGTTCCGACATCACAAGATCAAGCAGGCAGCGCATTGAACCACTTTTGGTCTCCAAATAGTATTAACGCAGTTTCCCAGACGAGATCATATTCTCGACGCTATTATGACAACGTGCAGCCTCGCCCAAACCTTCATGCTATAACGTCCAGGCAGGTCACGAAGCTCCTCACGAAGAAGACCTTGAAGGGAATTCGGATTGTTGGAGTTGAGGTATTTCATCCATAGTCTGGCTTGCTTTCACATAACGTGGCCATTTGTCCTTTGTAGGTAGAAGCTGAGCCTCTTAAAGTTTGCGCGAAACAGGACCTCTACGCTTAAAACTATTCTAGTGACGAAGGAAGTTATATTAGCAGCCGGATCAGTGCATACACCACAAATTCTACAGCTTTCTGGAATTGGTGAAAAAGGACTGCTGGAAAGGCTAGGGATACCCGTCTTGGTAGATCTCCCCGGCGTAGGGCAAAACTATCAAGATCATCCATGTCAGTACTCACTTGCAAATCTATAGACTTATAACAGTGCAGGTTGCATGAGTATGATGATGGAAAGCTAACAGAGATAATCTCTCGAATGGAATAGTTGCAACTTTGAACTTGAATGGTAAGTATAAGGCATTGTCAGAGTTCAGGCTGTTGGCGCCCGTGCTAATAATTAAATAAAAATTAGTTTCGAATATCCTGATCTCACCAATTGACCTGGAGAAGAATGCAACCCTTGATGCAGCAATGCGAGACCTATTCTACACCTCAAGGGAAGGACCGTGGACAGCTGGCTCCCCTAATTCTGTGGCTTTCCTTCCCTTCAGCACCTTTACGAACCGTTCCACTGAATTCCTTGCCGCATATGCAGCACAATCTCCGGCAGCACATCTCCGGCCCGGCCTCGCTCCTACTGTAGTTGCAGGCTTTTCTGCTCAACGCACGGTTCTTCTCAACGCTCTAGCGCAAAATAATATCGCCGCAATGGAATTTATCTGGCTCAGTGGTGGCAACCGCTTTTTCCAGACGCCGTTTTCTATCTCCTTGCAACATTCTTTCAGCAGAGGCTATATCGAAATCAATACAACAGATCCATGGGCCCATCCCGTCATTGACTTCAGAACGGGATCTAACCCAGTTGACTTGGACATCTATGTTGAAGCCTTGAAGTTTGCCAGGAAGGTTGTCGAAACGGACGCTATCCAAGCACTAGAGCCAGTAGAGCTTGCCCCAGGTATCACTATGCAGAGTGATGCGGACTTGAGGACCTATATTCAAAACACTGTCTCAACAATGTTCCACCCCAGCGGAACTGCTGCAATGATGAAGAGAGAATGGGGCGGTGTGGTGAGCAACAAGCTGAAGGTATATGGCACAACTAATCTTCGTGTTGTCGACGCATCTATTCAGCCATTGATCCCAGCTACCCATTTGCAGGCTACTGTGTATGCAGTGGCAGAGAAGGTATGGTTTGAAGAACCCATGGCACGCTTGAGGTGAAGCTAATGTCCTCTTTTACAACAGGCTGCGGACATTATCAAGTCAGACATCTAGATGAATGAAAACATCACATAACGTACCTACAACCTTGTACACGATATATTTAAATGCATGTAAACATGGTCACCATGTACTATCCCGACTTCTTTTAACGTCTTAGTTCATCCATACATGTATCATTTCTCATCTAGCAGTTACATATGTTGATAATGACAGTTAGGCTTTGCGACATTGATGATGATGACAACTTGACGACGTGATAGCCTCTTGGGCCAAAGTGCGCGCGACGCTCATTGCCCCAAATATCAGTAATCATATGAGCAGCAGACCTTTATAACCTGGTCATCAGGCACCAGTTATGCTTAATGCTATAGCACGTTCTCTCCAACTATTCTGCAAGTGCATGTTTGCATACTTCAGTATATTGTGAATTCTTCTGTCTGTACCATCTCACCTATTGCGAATCTCTAAATAGTCTATGCAGCTGCGGGGAGGAGAGTCTCGATTATTGGTAGTGGGTAATTGCTATGGAAAGAAGGTCTGTGTGTGTCAATTATGTATATATACACCTCGTATGCAAGTCAAAACTGTGCCCATATGAGGTACTAGAGATGTCTCTGGCCTATATAATCAGAAATGTCCATAAACAGCCCATTGTATGACGAGAAATCGTAATCAATCGCTTATTTGGGCCAGTCCCGATCAGCGGGCAACTTCTTCCGCACGCCATGTATCAGAAATTGGGATATAAAGTCGAATATACACACTGCAATCGAAGAAGGAATCGAAGTAGAACTACCAGGAAAGCATTGCAGCTGTTCTGGCGTTGCTTATCTAGCGACCAAAGGTACAGCTCGGGCATTACCTGTACAGTGGACGAAAAGAGGGTGGAACGGGATGGGGTCCGATTCTGGTCACGAGACTAGTCCGATTCCGCGTTTGCTGCATGCATGCACATGAAGATTAACCCTCAAGCGACCCGTTCACTAGCTGCATTGCTTAGTTAATAGTTGAACAACTAATCCAACTTTTAGGTTTATTTCGATGAGGCTGAAGTACTCGTAGTCTCATGCCAAATTACTCGCTCGTTCAGAAAGTATTGGGACGGCTGATTAATTATGCCCTAGTTAGCTGTTCCAATACTTTGTGAGCGAGCGAGTATTCACTAAGTACTCTACTTGGATGTAGAGCGTACATTGAGTGTCAGGAAAAGTTGAAGTATCGCACAGTTGTAAGTACAGTCACCTAAATGGATTGTTTATTAAGTGTTTTGTCAGCAATTTGAGTTAAGCTTTGAACTTATACTTTGCTATGTACGTCAATGAGACATTGGTAGGTTGACTACAGCGACCCGTCAAAAGTCTTGGGGTTTAGGCAATATTGGGGTAAGCGTATCATGCAAGCTTAATCCCCAAGACTTTTGACGGGATCTACTGTTGGTTAAGCATTAGTATGATAACAGTACTACAAACAGGGACCTCAAATACAGCAGCATCTACAAGTATCACCACTTCTCAAGTCTATGGTATTGCAACAATAAAAGCACTGCAATACTGAAATAAAGTTGGCAGTAGTTGATTCTCGCCTTATGGGTCTGGCAGAGTTGCATTTCCGAATGGTCCTCAGGCTATTGGAAAAACACCAATGCTCTGCGCTAAGCTACCATTAGGTAATTACTGCCTAACCGTCAAATTAGTCTGGTTACACTGCGACTTGTTGAGGTACAGTCCGACCTTGCTATAATGAATATGCAAAATTTGGCCCTTTGTCTTCACTATAGCAAGGTTTTCAGTATAGAAAACTGTGGCAAATTAGTCATATAGTCTTGGCAGCTGAGTTCGGAGTCTTCAATACTAATTAACCTGTATTAACTTACTAGTAATGGAAATAGCTACATGAAGATAGCAATTTGAATGGAACAGTGGTGGTAGTGATGAATAGGAATGGAAATAGAAATGTAAGGAGCAGTGGTAGTGGGAGAAGAATATAAATTGGAAGTAAATTAGGAGTCGATTGAGATTCATAGGATGCCAACAGTGAAGATGTCTACTAGCAAACGGTGAGCATTCATACCAACAACATACCCGGAAGGAACAGACACTCACAACTTGGTTTAAACCAACTCTAGCACTTAGTGACATAGTTGCTGTTTGCTGGGCTGCTCGAGAATTACTGGTGCGCAGTCGGCAAGACAGTGGTAGGGGGGTTTCAATGGATATCATCAGCTACTTTTCATTATAGCAAGAACAATTTGTATGTAGATAAAAATAACTTCCGGGAGTATTTTTTTCATTACACTGTTTGGTGCGATTTCATTATAGCAAGGTCAAATTGCATGGGAATGGAAAATCCAAGAGCACGGTGTATTCATAATAGCAAGGTTGTCACTATAGTGGGGTTCATTATTGCAAGGTCGGACTGTAGTGCAACCAGACTACCGTCAAATCGGAACCCCACGAGGCGTAGTGCAACCCGTCAAATTGGAACCCACACTTTCACCTACAGTCTGTACTCGTACAAACAGATCACGTTGTGTAACTATGCGAAGACGTACATTAGCTCCCGTGGTACCTATTTCTGTTATTGTGTTGATGGTGGTAGCTTTGTTAGGAGGGGCTAATTACTGTCTTTCACCGACGTGCACCACGTCCCAACGCACGTTTTACACCAAAACTGACTGTGCGCGACAACATACATCTCAACCACCAGAACAGAGTTTTGTATGCCCTTTTCTGGGAAAATATAAAGGGTTATTACTTGCTTCTATTTGCACTGAAAAGACATTGTAGTTGATTAATGACACCATGAGTTTTCATTGATGTCTTGGCATGCATTTATATGGAATTCCCATACAAAGTGCACTGGAGGGGTAGGATGTACTACGTCCCATCAATGTTACGGATTCACCGCAACCGTAGGGCGGGCGGTCAGTGGAAGCGCGCAATATGCGCATATGCGACGTAGGTGATATGCGACAGCCGGGCGCCGGCGTCGCAGTTGCGAAATGTGCTATATGAGCTACGCAGAGGACGAGCGAGTATCGCTGGTCAAGTGTCTTTTTGGCCTGGCGGACGGTAACTCTCTGCGTTTACCACCATCCGTTACAATCAACGCTCACCAGAATGGCCATAGAATTGTGGCTAGAGAGTCTCCTCAATAGGCTTCTTGAAAATTAGTGCTTCATTTGGCTTAATATTGTTTAATGCCTAGGTCATACATCAAAATGCCATCTCCAGTAGTTTTCCTACCCAATTCTTGCATACAATTTCTATAAGAATATGAATTTTGTGAATAACTCTACCACTTGTTTGGAAATCTTCTTTATGTGCTTCTCACATCTTTAAATAAGATACAATATTGATATTCAAGTGTCCAACTATTTTTATCAAATTTAATTCAGGTGTGATAAAGTTGAAGTCAATACTAGTGGAATGAAAAATATATGCCAAGCCTATGCCAATTTATGGTGGTGAATTTCATGAATGATAAATCCCTTCAAAGCAACATATCTGAAGAAGCTAAGGTGTGGAATATGAAAAATAGTCCTTAATTCAACCAGTCTACAAGTTGCATACAAAATTCTATTCTGGTGGTTGAGATATATGTTGTCGCGCGGGGGTCAGTTTTGGTGTAAAACGTGTGTCGGGACGTGGTGCACATCGCGCTAGTGGGTCAGAAACTTTGGCATATTTATCTCTTGGGTGGGTGCCGGGTGGCGGTGCGCCAAGAGACGCCAAGAGACGGCCTGTGCGATATCAAAATGCAACGTTTGTAATCCATCTGCCATAGAGAATTCAGTAGATATGATAGACAATCTCCATGGAGAGGTCAAAACTTGAATGCAGTTTCAAAAAACATTAGGTATGGAATAACTGAGGTACATACCTTTGTCCCAGTCTCAAACTAGACTTGCTGACCTCTAACCTCATCTTACATACCAATACCTCTACAACAGCTCAGCAGCTGTTGCCAGTCGTTACTATATACAGAAACTTGGCACAGGGTGTCTTGTTTGCAGATTTCTAGGAGTCTATTATCTTTCCTGTCCTTCACCTTCTGCTTCAATTGCTCAAACTCACTATATTAGTATCACACATAATATATCACTCTGTACATAATAGAATAATTGCCACTTTGGTTATTTCTATTAGGCTCACAATTAGAACTCATATAGTTAATACAATTCATAACAATAATGCAGTGAATTCCCACAACGTACTATTTCCGTAGATGCTAAATCATAGACTGCGTGAGCTCTGAGGTTGCAATCTGATAGGTCTGATCGGCATGGACAGGGATAAAAACAGTTAGTTTCCGGCACAGAATTCATGCATGTCTCGACCACCCAAGGGATAATAAAAATGATGGGCTAGCGAGACATGCGCTGTCTTGGTAAGGATTGTTCTTACGATATCTCCTCAGACTCTTAGGTCATGACTCTCAAGACATGTGCTAACGATACTTGATACGTAGCTAATCTTAGTGCAGCTGTGATCAGGAATTCCGCGGAATGTGTTTCATACAAAGTGCCGAGTACTTCAAGCAGTTATAGGTATATATGAGCACTATCTAGCGGCAGACAGGAAGCATATCGAGCTACCGCATTATACATGTCTGAGAACTTTATCTCATGCTTCTTCATTCTGAAAAAATCAAGAACCTCAACATAAAGAATACTTTTGTTCTCATTCCAATAATACTGGGTATACTCATGGCCTTGCCATGTCAACTTGCTGCCCTTTCTCCCAGGCCTCCAGGACCCTCGAGTACATTATGTTCGAACTCGGAGGTATAAGCGGCGAATTGCGACTGAGCATGCTCTAACTCATTACGTGGACTAACGCAAGCCTTAGGCCACAACAGTAGTAGTTGGGCAACTGACACAACATCGTTCATTTTCCTTCTTGACCCCCCAACTTCGCCACTTGCCTGCTTTTTGTTACTTCATGCAACGTTTCTTAACCCAGTAAATCGTTAGATCTGCAGTGAGAGTATCTAAACCAAGTAGTATTTCCGAAGTGAAGGAGCGTGTGTAACAGGCATGTACTACATATGTCGTTCGGAGAAATTAAATCAAATTCGAAGGGCCACCACCTTCCTAGATCCTACAAGCCATATGGTAGCCATAGCTTCCGAACGACCAGGGATCGCTGCAATCGATTTACTGGAGAACTGCAGTCGTTAGCTAAACAACAACAGGCTGAATTCCAAGCAGTAGGATTAGTTGTTCGAACGATAATTTGTCCGCGAGCGGCCTTGGCCTACGAAAATCAACTGTTTCACATTAAGATCCTGAGATCTTGAGGGGTGTTTCTTGTGGACTTTGTTACTTCCCGGAACTAGCACGGCATTTAAACGTTCCGTGCTTTCCCCTCTGATTAGAGACCTTCCGCAACGCCGTCTAGACGGCGCGGGACCCCTGCAGCAATGCCAAGCGTGGCGGTGCGCGACGTCTAGACGGCGCTGTCCGTCTAGAGTAGACGGGAACCCCCCGTTTTTACGTCTAGAACTTTGAACCACTATAGCATCTCAACGAACACTCGGATTTTATTGTTGAAGATATCTATTGATAGCTGAAAGTCTCTACTTTACCGTGATACCATGAGTTCTTCAAGAAATACACAAGAAGCTTTGACAAATGAGAGATTGCTGGAGGCATCACAAACCGCCCTGCCGAGCCAATTTCTTAGCGTCAGTTTAAAATTTTGCGGAAGGTCTTTTGGGCCGTCTAGACCGCACCCTGGTCAAGTGGCGTTTTCGGCCGTCTAGACGGCGTTGCGGAAGGTCTCTGATATCTTATTTCAACCTGCCGTGCTTAGCTGAATATGTTGGCTTATCACGCTCCCAACTGGCACGACTATGGTGCAGCAATGCGATTGAAGAACGGGGGTAGTAAACGGGATGACGCTAGCGAGAACAGGCTAACGCCGGGCCTTCTGGGGCAAAAGCAGTTAACCGTTTTTCCACTTATGATAGGGTTTTTATCCACTACCATGACCACGCAACAGTCAGACGAATCTTGGCTCCCAGCTTGTAGACGGAACACGGGACAACACAACACACACCAAACTCGGGTTAGCAAACTAGGCGGTGTACCTAAGGTCTGCTGGGCCAATCGCAGAGCTTCACTATTGACGTTGCACTGACGCTCCACGGGCGCCCGATCTTCCTAGCTGTGCCTCGCCCTACAGTAGCCCTGTCCCAAAGCAGCAATGAAGATAGCAATCACACAGCTTCGCAAAACAGGACCAGGATTCTCCCCTTATTCCAGTTGCAGAACGCTTGTGGGCCAGAGGCTGAACTGCTGATACAGGATCTAACATGCCTGCCCCCGAGTGGGTTATGTATATAGCATGTGCGTGCATATGAGGCCAGCTCGCATTTGCGTTGTACTCGTAAGTGCATGTATCTGGCCCTGTGATAGGTTTCCTGTAGGAGGCGATGCTAACTAATTCATGATTTATCCTTCTGGGAACGATGCACGTTTGGTGCGGAGCCGCAGGCCTATAAGTTCAGCCCAAAACCCATCCTGAACTTTAACGGTGACCAAACTCACAAACCGCAACAACATGGCTGTCCTCTCCGTGTTAGTTGGGTTTACCCCACTACAGCTAGCTGGAATTGCTATTAGCCTATGGATCGTTTCATACCTGATTGCCTACCTCAAACGAGATTCCAATCCCTCAAAATTGCCAGTAGTTGGAGTTCCACCGGGACCTCTTGGCCGCATACGCGCAATTCCAGCATCTCTCTGGCGATTGAAGGAGATGGTAAACACGGGATACCATCAATACCACAAACAGAAGAACCCAACAGCCTTCCTCGCTCCGTACTTCTTTTTCGATTACATCTGTGTCATTCCACCGTCCCTCGTCGGAGAAGTGAAGTCGGCCCCGGAGCATGTCCTTTCCCAGAATGAAGCTTTTGAGGATGCATCTGGGGGATTGTATTCCTTTGGAGATTCTGGATTATCCCTAAATCTATATCATGTAGTAATAGTTAGGCAGAAATTAACAGCCACGATAGGAAAGATTTTGGGTGTTTTGCAGGATGAGATCGTGGCAGCATTCACAGAGGAATGGGATGTCTCATGGGGCGAGAGGGCAAAGAAGGCGGATTTCATTGCTGATGAAAAAGGTGATGCTGGAGGGTGGGTTGATGTTGATGTTCTTGACGACACCAGGAACATTGTCGCAAGGGTCAGCAATAGGGCATTTTCGGGATTGGAGATATGTATGTGGGGCTTTCACTTCTGGTGACTTGGAGACAGCCTTCAGGCGGACTGACATAATATCAAATAAGGTCGAGATAAGGCCTTCCTTGAAAATGCCGTCGATTACTCAGTGTCCATCGTTTTCTGCGGATGGGGAATACAGCTTGTTCCTAAAAGCCTTCGATGGTATGTATCTTCGAGATGTCTGTATGGATTAAGGGGAAGTTGTCACGGGGAAGGAAATGCTTGCTGACATTAATATTGTACATCAAGGCTTTTTGGCCCTATCATAGCTTATAGAAACCAACGTCGCGTAAAATTTGCCCAAAAGAAATTGGCTCCGCTCATTGCGAAGAGGGTAGCTATCAGGGAACATAACGTAATGGCAAAGGAAGAAGATCAAATAGATGAACCTGTAAGAATCTTATCTTGTCAAATTTGCAACAGCTGATGCTCGCAGCAACTGACAATGCATTTATTTGATACCTACCTAAGGAGGATGTGCTCCAATTTATTATTCAGCGAGCCCTTGAAGTGGGCCACCATGATAAGGAAATCACTGTCCGCTACCTAATCCTCAATTTTGCAGCGATTCATACCACATCATTGACACTATCAAGCTTCCTCTTGAATATGGCCACATGTGGCTCAACTGACTCAAGTGGTCACCGCTGTTGGGATCTTCTCCGTGAGGAAGTGCTGGCTGTTGACCGTGATAGTGAGGAGGCCCCTGGAGTGTGGACAAAGCAGAAATTGAATAAGTTGGTGGGCATGGATAGTTACTTGAGAGAGACCATTCGGTGGAATCCTCTTGTTGGTTTGCTTTCGCTCGTCCGGAAGGTAATGCCAAAGGAAGGATATACGTTCTCGAATGGTTTATGGTTAAAGCAAGGAGACTATGTCGGTGCTCCTGCATATAACATCCATTACGATGACGAGCTGTCCGGGGAGGACGCTTCTGCGTTTGGAGGGTTCAGGTTCTCGAAACCATACCAGCAACTCAGAGCCGAGGGAAAGAGTATAGCGGAAATCGCAGCACTGGGAGTAGGGAAATTTGCTGCGGTGACAACTGGGGACAATTATCTTAGTTTCGGTCATGGAAAACATGCATGGTTCGTTACACCCAAGTAGTTTTCTGGCATTGCGGCTTTAAGAGCCAGAGAAGCTGATTACTGACTGACCTTCATATGAATGATAGTCCTGGAAGGTTTTTTGCCATCAGTGAGATTAAACTTATACTCATACATATTCTTCTCAATTATGAGGTTAAAGAGATTGACAAATGGCCAAACCCAATCTTTCTATGGCACAGTGAACTTCCTCCGATTGGGCTGAAATTGAAGATGAGGAGACGGAGGACTGAATGATAGGGTGGTAGTGATGAAGTTCCTAGGTTTGCTCTGGGCGGACTGTTCATTTCCTAATGGGAGACATGAATCTGGCTTACTGTATGTAAGCAGCCTGTCTAGGCACGAGCAAGAGGCGCTACGTGATATTTTTTTTTTATTTTTATTATTTTTTTTCTAAATTCTTACTTTAGAGTAAACTGAGAATCAATAAGTATGAATGAGGGGCAAATTCGGTACGCAGAGCATACGAGTTAACAGATAGCCCTCGTAGGGCAGTCAGCAACGGTGATCGTACGTTTAGTACAAGTAATTGTATGCTTCATGCTGAAGTCAGGTATTCGTTGTAGTCCCATGCAAACAAGCTACAAAGAGGAGCATAGACACTCTGTGGAGCAGTTAGGCACATTAGCGGCGATAAGCAAACTTACGAGATTAGCATCATTGATGGAATGAGGGCAAAAAGCTTTCAACTTCACTTGAAAATCAAAGCAAGCACTCAAAATCATTTCGACGACAGTTGTTCACGCATCCATGCGTCACGGTGAGACTCGAACTCACAACCCTCGCGTTTCAATATTAGCACTATGCTCTGCCGCTGGAGCCACGCGACCTAACTGATTTCGCCCTACTATTATCAAAACTTCCCTATTGATGCCAGCCCAATCAGTCGAGGGCACGATATAAGGGAATACAGTTATACCTCAAACTGTAAAGACATGGAATTACTTTGTAGATGAGGACGGGATTACATAGTCTTGAGCTCGTGTCCCTGGGATCCTCTTCTTTTACAGCAGAACCGGAGATCTGAGCTGGAGCCGGAGGTCAGGGACGGAGGTCATGAAGTGTAGACAGACTCCATGTGATGTAACAGAAAATGAAGTCCATGTTTTGATAGACTACTCATTTTATATAGTCAAAAGGAGACCGAATTGTTTTTTGGTACAATGGAGAGATCGAAACTTCAGGAGAGTGTTGCTTGTTAGCTGACGGAACCACCTGCTAACATCTAAGGAGTGAGAGAGGTGGCATTGCGAGACGCGGCTAACATGCAGTCTCGAACCGCTAATGTGCATGAAAGAGCTACGTACATACAGTTAAGTAATTTTTTTTTTTTTTTTTAATCACATAACCCCGCTTGTAGCACTTGGCCATGGCAGGGTCCCTGGGCAAGCCCTCATAGCCCGGAGACAGGCTAAATACAGTTAAGTAAGTACGTAACTCATGTGTCCACCTCCTCCAACTGATGAACCTTCCAACTTCCACTCCTCGGCAAGACCTACGGCCGCCCAAGCTATCTCGCACATCCCCTGCACCTCCTCTCTCCCTTCAACGCAAGCCCTCTTCCACCACCTCCACGAAAGTCCTTGACTGCCCACCTCGCCTTCCTCGGTAGCGGCCAGCTTCTCAGCTACTTTCACTACCGTACGCAGTAGGCTGCTGTCTCCTTCAACTCCCCACACAGCCTGCAACCGTACTACCCTCAGCTTGCACAATTTAGGCTTTCAACCGTGTATGGATACGTCGTTTGTATCCCCGAAGTGGCTGGACCATGTACACCTTTATATGTTCACACTCTCACGTGTGCCTGCCACAGGACAGATGAGAAGGTATCAGCACCAGGTCGTCTACTAGTGGTGTCCTTTCTGCATATAAGCGTGCGCATTTGTAGCCTATTTGTAGCTCAAAAACAAAGTGGAACCTCAACTCGTGGCAAATGTATGCAGCTTTCCACATTTCACAGCTCACCCGGCCTTTGACTGCTCCGGCGAGCTGGACTCGACGACTCTCTGGGTAACTATGGCAACTCTGGATTTTCTCTATCACCAGGTTGCAGCAAGACATGGGCAGTAGTATCCGGAATATTAGGACTTTGCAAAGGGCTCTGTTCTCAACAATTGTATCGCAATGCTCTATACGGTACACCACCGATTATCTCTGTCAACAACGGATTCCATAAATAGCTATTGCAAATGAGCAGCTACACAAAGGTATACTGTGGTTCACCACTTTCCCGGACACACCACTTTCCCGGACACATTTACCACCAAAACTGCGCAACTTTTGCACTCAATATCTCAACAACCACAACAGCATTTGTGAATGCACTTTGTGTAGCTATTAGATAAAGTGTAATTCTTGCTATCTAGCACCTTTTCTTCATCAAAAATTGGGGGTGCAAAGGGATTATGACTTGTCGCATTTCCGTTGGAAGGCTTGGCATTTATTTGTATGGGATCTCCATACAAAATGTTCATCAGACTCGAATGTAGTCCTACTCTTCAACGCTAATTACAATAGCTATGATAGTATATGTCAAGAATCACCTGAAGAGGTATAGTAAGGTGCTGCATTTAGTTTACTTTCATTTGTTGAATTGCAGAGTTGGTGTACAACTATCTACTTTTGGGCATTGTTCTCATACAAATGGTTTCTATGGGAAATATGAATATTGTGAATAATTTCACAACCACTACAGTTATTACCTAACTACGTTGTTCATAGTTTCCGACTGAGTGATGCTATTGAATGTGAGTGTCTGAGTTTTTTTCATGAATTGATTGCAGGTGTAGCATGCAGAATTCGGGGGTGGTGACATTTGTATGGAGATCCCATACAAATAAATGCCAAGCCTTCCAACAAAAAAGCGACAAGCCATAATCCCTTTGCAGCCACAATTTTTGATGAAGAAAAAGTGCTAGATAGCAAGAATTACACTGTGTCTAATAGCTACACAAAGTGCATTCACAAATGCTGTTGTGGTTGTTGAGATATTGAGTGCGAAAGTTGCGCAGTTCTGGTGGTAAATGTGTCCGGGAAAGTGGTGTGTCCGGGAAAGTGGTGAACCACAGTATGAGCTTGAACGTATTGCTACAGGGGAAGAAGCTCAAACAAACTATTTGTGAATGGTTAAGAAGTGCATATATGCGCAAACTATCTCCATACGCATAGATATGTACTTCAGAATACCCATCAATACAGTGGGGAAATTTCCTCCAGGCAAACGGGTGCACTAAACTGGGGATACAATGCGATTGCAAATTTGGGAAATTGTATGCAGTCGGCACTAATTACAAGAGGAACACGCTTGATAACCTAGGTGAGGCGTCATTGTGAAGTACCGCGCCATCTGAGTTATCAAATGTAACGCTACTACTGCCGGTAAGTAACAGTGCTATCATAGCTGTTTAAATAGATGTGCCAGGCCACTCGTAACTAACGTTCCAGTCACCACTGGCCCGGGCCATTCACGAAACGCGTACTTGTATCATACAACGCTGTATTGACCTTTTTACACTACAAAACTAATATCATAGAACGGGTTAGCTGCTAAATATCTCAGTTGTCACATTACGTACTTGAAATTTTGTTCAACGCTTTAGAGTATTTCTTTGTTTGTGTGTTCTTTTACTTATATATCATCCTCTGGTAACATGATTTTAGTATTTTTGAATCTTCGTTCATACACATGTATTTTAGTATGATTCTCTAGAATTTGCTAGAGAGGCGTATTTCGCTAGAATGGGATTTTTGCTGAAGAGAAAGTATTTCATTGAAGAGAAAGTATATCGCTGTAGAGCGTTTTTACTGCAGTAAAGGACTTTTCGCTTGGAGGAGGCTAAGTACAGTGTCAAGAATGCCCTGCCTTGGCGAACAGCTGCATGCGGGGTCATGTGATAAAAAAAAAAAAAAAAAAAAAACAGTGTCGGGAATTATTAGTCTCAAAACCAGAAGCTGACTAAGCGGAGTTTGAGGAAAATGGTTGGAGGCTGACTAGGGAATTTTCACCTGGGGAATGTATTTTTGCTCACAATGGAAGTGTTAATTCATCTTTCTAACAAGATACTTGTTTCCCTAACAGTTGTCCGCATTCTTAGCGGCTGTTTGGTTGGGTTCGAAGTTAACTGTATAGTACGCGTGTGAGCGTGTAGGTATGTGTAACTTAGCTTTGGCCGTGCCTTTGCTATTATTTCTTGGCAGCACACTGTCTCTTAGGCTGGGTACGAGATCAGTACCTGCAGTGCATCTTGCTTTGTACAAAGGAAAAAAAAAAATAAAAAATAAAAAAAAATAATAATAAAAATAAAAAATAAAATAAAATAAAGTGTGGTGCGACTGAGTAGCCTGGACCAGTGGTAACTGAATCACTGTTACGAGTGGCCCGGCACATAGACATAACTGGTGCAGATTGAGGCCTCGTGGCGTAGGCTGGTTGCCTTGACGTTGCGAAATACTTGATATGAAGCACCTTGTGGTGGTTTCTAAGAGTATACGTACTATTTGATACCTACATATACGGCTTCCTACTTAAGTATTCAAAGGGCATGGAACTCTAATTACAGTAATTTGCGCTCAAGGTTCGATCGGGACAGCGCAGCCGGCATCCCCATACTACGAGATCACCGCACAAGATCGGCCCCGTTTCAACTGAGACTTGCCAATAGTATAGACTCTGGCACAAAAGACACATGATCGCGAGCTACCCAACTGTTGTTGGAGGGGCTTATACATTGCAACTGCGCTATCTCCGTACCCCACGTGCGCGCTAGGCTTAAGCTTGTGGCAGGCTCCGCATGCAAATGCATGCTACCCCTCGCGTTCCATGAAAACCTTACAGGTAGAAAACAGTGGCAAACAATCCGATAAAATTAGGACTGGCAGGGATGGAGACTAAAAGGCAAAGTCACAACCTTAATCACCATGAATTGGATTGATTCGGCGTTTTGGGCTCTATTCGTGTCGAGGTGAGATAAAAAGACGCTTGTGGCAAGTAGTATTAGAACTTAGGACACTCTACATGCATGGCTGTACCCACTTGTAACATCAATGCAAGTCCAAGGCTAATTAATATGTACATGCATTCAATATCTTGGTCCCGTAGGCCAATAGCGGCTAAAAGGCATTTATACTCGCTGATTCAAAAGTATTCGGACACTGGATGTTGCATACGAGCTATGTGCTTTTGGGAATAGTGTTATATGCAACGTTCGCTTGCATGCAAGTATAGAATTCAAATGTATCTAGGTACAAAACCTAAGTATATGTCAAAACACCTAAAAAGTACTGCTGATGGCGAAATGAAGGTCCTCATGTCCACTATTACAGTCTTCTATCTTCCTGATTTTCTTGGCCATCATTCTGAACTCAATCGTTACCTATATTATGAGCAGGAGCCGCATGACCATTCCTTGATAATTACAACATAACAGTTGCATACTGCGCCATCCCAAAAAACGCATAGTGCGTATTCATTATGCAGTATCCGAATACTGTGTGAACCAGCGAGTAATATGCTTACGCGACACGACAGCCTTCAAGAATATATGGTGTGTGTGTGGACGGCCTCAGTGTTCATTCCCGGGAGAGTACTAATACGTGAACATGTGCTAGCCCGAGGATTATCAAACTGCAGCCCTACGACAATAAGGCTTGCGAACTTGCAGCAAGTATGTATGCCCCAACGGGGGGTTATGCAACCAGACTACCTAATGGTAAGTTATTCTCGTACCCAGACTTTATCCTACAAGCAGGCGACATATTTGCTGTATTGTGCATATTCTATATTAAATGCGGTCTCGCACTACTGTAGTACAAGTATTAGTGGTTACATAAGTGGTAACCTTGGCAAGTATATGTGAACTACAGTAGGATCATCGACTACACTGCTTTATCATGTTCGTCGTACATGCGCATGGCGTGCAAATCTACAAGTAATCAGAGGCGAGGACATCCTGTTGATAGCAAGCAAGGCATAGGAAAAGCTAGGCGTGTGGGGGAGGCGGCATGCGCATGGCACGTCCGGCCACTCAGCTGCGGCGCGCAGCGCCAGCAGTGGAAGGTTACATCAAGACATGTAATTATAACCCTATTGGTAGAGTTATAAGAGGAAGCGCCTCATAACGTCTTCCTGCGTATACTCCACACATGCAACCCTATTCCTCCATCTCCTGTGCGTGAGTCCGCGACAGCCCTCCCTCCTTCCCTGTTCTCAGTCTATTGCAAGACCGCTGTGTTGGAGAAAAATCTGTACAAGTACCAGCTGCAGTTTAGCTGGCAAGCCTGCATCTTCTTCTCTGCACCATATTTCATACTCTACCGCAGAAACCATACACGGATTTGCACGTCCCTGAGCAGTTACCTTGAGAACAGTTTTCTAGCCAGAAAACTTTGGAACTGGTAGGATCGGAGTTTCCTTGCAGCGCTGCACTTGAGTAGTATAGTTTTGCTGTCCAAGGCAATAGTTGCATATCACCGCATCTCGATATTATTAGCTTCCAGAGGGGTATATCGGTTCTAGTTTCTTCTTTTCGGATCCGGCTTCAGCCACCGAGTTTCATCACTGGTACCAACAGCCTACTCGATCGAAGTCAGGTTTCTTTTTCTCCGCACTCGGAATCCTCGATTCCCTAGAAGGTTCCCCGCATTGATTTGAGCAAGTCAGTTACATCCCATTTGTTTCAATCGCAGACTACTTAATCCTGCTGCTTATCGATTTTTTCAGAAACCGCACCTAGTTGATTGTCCTTCAAAGCACTCCGCAGCAGCTTTGAGACGTTCAAACCACCCTTTTAAGCTCGAGCTACTATTTATTGCGTGCATCGTCCGAAGAATGGAGAATCTCACCTTCACACCCAGAAATTTTGATGAGTTTCTTGCCGGAAGAGGTATTTTTTGGTTTTGTGTAAGTGGAAAATTCCCTGCTGATCCCTTGCATCAAATGCATTCATCTACTGGAATGATGGGGTGCACTCTATCTAAATGCACACACATAAGTATCGGGATACAATAATGATTTGTAAGGGATGAAGTTTAGAGAAGTCTAGTTCTGACTCAGTTGCCCATCTCCAGGACGATTCTTATAAGGTTACTCCCAGAGACATGGACCGATATATTAAAGAAATGAAACGAGCGAGCAATCAAAACGTACGACGCGTCTACACTTCTGGTAAACTCAGTCACAGTTGAGCTATTCCAGTACTGATATTTTGACTCTTTTAGTTTGTCCCAGAATACTCTTTCCAGTATCAGTCACCACTTCAATCAAGCATTGCCTCTCGCCCTCTCTATTTCAGTTACCCAGAGAATGTTCAACCAGCACCGTCGCCCGCAGAATGTCAAACGCCTCGCAGCTTGAGCAGTAGCTCACTTTCGTCCATGAGTGGAGAACGTCACCCAGTCTCCTGCACATTTTGTCGAATGCCTTTGTGCGGTGAGGTGATCGTGTGTAAGGAGCGGGAGCAAAGGATGTATGCATCAAAATCCAACATCAGCGAGGGGAAGATACAGATGGAGTGATAGAGACTTCTGGACGACAGATACAAAGATTTACTAGTTACCCAGGAGCTGAGTAGCAAGGAAAGGGGTCAACAAGTGGGTGAGATTTATTGGTAATAGCGGCTCGGATAGGGTGGGATGGTTTGTTATCGTGAGAGGCGTAGCGTGGAGTCATTCGAAGCCTTGTTTATTGTAACTGTTCTTTTTTACTTTTCGGGTTGGAGTTTTTGGCTCTTCTGTTACTTTCCTGGAATGTACATTTTTCGGATTTCGTCACATTGTTCTCTTACTTTTTCGTTATTCTGGGTATGCGAGGCTATCTTTATTCAGCGGCTCTAGTCTACTCATAATATCGCAACAAGTCTCTTTCATAGCAACATGCAACACATGACGTCAGGTGCGAATAGTGCTCTAAATTTCCTGAGTACATTTGAGTGATGTGAATATCTCAGTTTTGGTCCGTGATACTACCTGACGATTAAGTGCATGAGCAAGCTGAATCAGCTGCAGCAGTGCTACTAGTAGTACAGTGAGTACGCTTCACGGCTTTAGCCAGAGAAGGTATGCTAATTCAAACCTTATCAATACTTGTAGCCGGATGTTACCAATTCTGTTCGAATGAAGTACTAAATTTATCTGAGTTTCATTTGGCGATTCCGGAATATTAGTTGTAAACCAAGATCAATTACATAACTGGAAATCGCCTGTCCAAGGTGTGTAGATCTCGCTCCAGCCCTGCCTGACCCTAACAAGCGCACAGCTACAAGCGGGGTCACGTGAGAAAAAAAAAAAAAAAAAAAAAAAAAAAAAAGACCCTAACAAGCCGCGGTACCAGTACTGGATAGGATACGATCTGCGGATAGGAAGCGACCGGGATTAGAGTACCCTCCCCAACTACCAAATGCAGTCAATATTTCACAGAATTGTAAATACATATATGCGATGCATTGAGTATGGGCTAAATTGAGTACGCTGATTTTAAATCTGCAGTCAAAAGGACCAAAAAGCTACATCTACAGCATCTACAGTTTTATACACCTCACTACCTTGCAGAATATCCCCCTCCGGCCCTCATAAGCTTATACCCATTCTAAAATACACTACTCGCCTGCCTACTGATGGCAACGGGGTTGTGAGGACTAAATTATAATATAAGGTTAGTAGAAGCTCAAGATCTATTGTATAGCATTGTAAGTACTATTATATATATTTCCAAAAGTTCATATATTTTTCTAGTTATTAATCTCAATCTTATTTAGCTCTTCAGAGGAGGAGAATTGAAGATACCGGTTTGGAATCAAGCTCTATATATATTGGGTAGAAGAGTGCATGCAAATGCCACTACTTCTTCAGATATCTGAGTCTCTAGCAGCTCTACCTCCAAGAATTCAGCTAAATAGGTGGCTCTGCTACCTCTTCCCCTCTCTAGTATTTTTCTAGCTCTCATCTATATAACTAGCACGGAGAGCATGGAAGGATGCTGCCAAGTGGTAATATGTGTGAATTTGAGACTTACACTGACGTAAGGGTCACTAGAACATATGGGAGATAGTAGAGGAGGAGCTCGATAGAGTAAGGCTTATGATAATTTGAATACAAGTAATTCTGGCTATAATAAACCTCTTTTTAGTGAAAAACTCACTGTAGTGAAGGAATGGGCCAGATTTTTTATGTATACAGATAAAGAAAGTACGTTTGCTATAGTAATAATAAAGAAATCGGTCGGATTCTTGCCTATATTATAACCAGAGTCACCTCTACTAGGATTGAAGTAGAACCTAGTACAAGAGCAGGTAGTAATATCTCATCAGTGATACAAGAAACCAATATATCCTTCTATTAAGAGTTAACAGGCAGTTACTAGTATTTTTTATTAACTTCTTAAAAATAACAGAAGTAGCTACTTAACCGAGCCAAAACAGTTAAATAGCTGTTGCTAGACTATGAGTCAAGTACAAACACTATAGCTGTGGCTATGATAAGTAAGGGTGTAGTCAAGGACATGGGCAATAGTGTAGGCAATGAGCTATTGTGGTTAGGGTGAGGTGAGGGTTGAAGCTGATGGTAGAGTGGTGATGCAGGAGAGCTTTTAGAGTTAAATTCTCATAGTACTAGAGCTGTGAGGTGTTTGGGAGAGAAGGTGCAGCATCTACATGAGCTCCTAGAGCTATAGAAGTCAATTCGCAGCCAGCTAGGTCAGAATGGAAGTTGCTGAAGTCACAATCCAGAGGTGACGTGCTTGAATTCACTAATTTGGACTAAAAAATAGATTTAGGCTCTATATAAGAAGGTACGTACAGTGCTATAGTGCAAGCCTTGAGCTTCTGCTACTCTCTTATCATACTATAACACTGGAGGCACCACTGCCAGCAATGTACTAGTGGGTGGAATGCTGTAAGATGCGTATGAGCTCGTGAATGCTGGAGGGGGGTATTCTGCAAGGTAGTGAGGTGTATAAAATTGTAGATACTTTAGATGTAGCTTTTTCATTCTTTTGACTGCAGATTTAGAATCAGCGCACTCAATTTGGCCCATACTCACAGCATCGCATATATGTATTTACTATTCTATGAAATATTGACTGCGTTGGTAATTGGGGGAGGGTACTCTATTCCCGGTCGCTTCCTATCCGCAGATCGTATCCTATCCAGTACTGGTAACTGCTTTCTTGTTCTTGCTGCAAGTTAAGTAAGTAGTACTGTGGTACTATTTTGTATCACGGTCGGCAAAGGTCTTGTACTACGTATCTTGCTTTCCGTACTTGAATTATTGAACGAGTGAGTGAGTGAGTAAGTATATATATGCGTATGTGTGAAAACTGCAGATCTTGGGTTACGTCTATGATTCGTTTTGCTCTACATGAGGGTGGCCTTTTGTTTTAAATGAAACAAAATTTCCGCATCTAGCAAAATTCTTGCTGCGAAAAACATGATGACGATGCTAGAATGGGAAGGTTTGTATATATAGTGCTAGCATACGAGCGCTCCGTCGAAAAATCAAGATTTGGTGAAGTCAATACGTAGTATGTAAGCTGAAGATGGATACATGTCAGTAATGCACATGGTTGGCTGCTGAATGCAACCGACTGCCCAGACCAGACTCAACAGTGCCAGTAGAACACGTGCATGATAATCGGATTTCGATGGGTCATGCGTGCCCTCTCTCTGTGTGCGTGCGTGTGTTGTTGGTGGTGAAGAGATTACTATGGTGCTGGACACGTAAGAAAAGAATTAAGGATCTTGAACATTCACGTTTTGTCGTACATTACACAGGCGAAAGTAGGACTACGCATCAAGTACTTGGGGCATAAGTACATATAGCCAGTTATCTATCTATACGCATATACCAAATGCAGATGTCATGAAGCGGAGGACTAATTGCGTATACGGTAACGACAGCTGTGCACACGTAAACTTTCGAATATGCTCGTTACTAGAGCTCGTGGCCGTGCAGCCGAAGCCGTTTATCCATTCGTGTACGTACTTTCGATTGTATCTATACGAACGCACTGTGCGCGTTCGGAGGATTCAGGTTATAGAGTGTCAGAATGAAACATATTTCGCTTACATTTGCCCTATTCGGACGCACGAATTCCATATGAGTGGGGTTGGAGATGGGGAGGGTGCATTATGTGTATTTGGGAGATACTTTCAACCAGACTAGACTGGAGATGCTGGTAGGTTTAATTAGGTTAAGTAACAATATACATTGTAAGTAAGGTATTTGGGTTCTGCAACTAGGTGTACGAAACTACAACTAGGTAATTTTCATCATCCCCAGAGTAGCACTAATCCCAGCAGTACTTTGTATGGATTATCGACGTTTAGCCAGCCATTAACCAGTCTATTTATCCAGACTAGTCGACGTTAACTGAAACAAGCATAGTTGCCCTTGGAGGGGAAGGGCGGTCAGTCATCAGTCTTTCACGTACACAATTTCACGTACGATCTTTGATATATGGGGTTCCTATTTGTTCCGAATAATTATACGGCGGAACACAAGATTGAAAAATATAAGATGGCTGGTTTCTGTTCGACTATGGATCTAGAAGTTCCTAGTGCCGAGTCTTATGTAGTGCACACTTTATTTGCACTCTGCGGGAAGTATATGGTGCATATGCGCCAAAGCTTACACAAGTACAGTGTAGATGCCAATGCAGGTAGCTAGTAACACCTGCACGCGGTATGCGCATATAACGCGTTATCGGCACTAGGCTGTAGAAAACCATATGTATCGTGCAGTGAATTGCGGATCATCAATTGGATTATTGGAATTCAAATTGAATCCAGATCATATTGCAAGCTAGGATCGTGAGACGAGAGACGAGGATTAATCGTTCAAGGGTAACTTTCTACATCATGGCTGGTAACCATGCTAGATAGGGACTATAAGATGGGAATCTTAGTCCTTTTGAGGTGCTTGTTTGTATACAACTAGATTATACGCATGCGGATTCGTAGAGCTTATAGGGGATTGGGGTACGTGTACTTACGTATATATATATGTACAGTCCCATATGTTGGCGGCTCCGAGAGGCGTGGAAAAGGAGGCTGGAGAGAGGAGACCTAGACATGGCAGTAATGTGGGTGAAGAGTCATGTAGGTATGATACCGGGAAACGAAGCAGCAGACGAGGCGGCGAGAATAGGGACAGCGTTACAGCGGGCAACAGAGGTGGTGACAGAAGCGGGGATGAGATAGGAGGCAAAGCGGGAGAGAGCACGAGAGAGAAACCAACTGGGCCTGACGTACCGGCCCCTGGAGAGACTCGGTGCTCAAGTGACACGACTGGCGGGGTTGCTGGGGGCGAAAGGCTTACGCGCCTGGAGACATCACATAGGGGAGGCGACAGACCCGGAGTGCAGATGGTGCGGAGAGGCGGAGGAGACCACCGGACATTTGCTGAACGAGTGCAGAGTGTGGCAGAAGAGATGGCCAGGTGGCATGGCAGCAATTCGAAAACCACCAAAACGCGGGGAAGGGGAAGGTGATCCACTACAGGGGTTGATGGAGATGTTGGGGGAGGACGGAACGAGGGACTAGGTTTCTTTTCTTTCTGTTTAGTCAACGTTATTCTTATGACCTATGTATTTAACATAATACCTCGCCATGGCCTTACAGGCGGCAAGCGAGTAATGATATATATATATATAAAAAAAAAAAAAAAAAAAAAAGTCCCATATGTTGCACAAGATCTCGTAGATAGATGTTGTGTAATTCTGCGTATGCATATGCTCATGACAGGCGCGTATCGTGTGTTCTTGGAACACCGGCAAAAGGCGTAAAGCGTGCAAATGAAGTGTTAGTCTTTGTACAGCTGCAAATATTACCTTGAAAATCACAGAGCGAGAACCCTATGTATGTACAGGCAGGAACCTACAGTGATTGAATCAACAGAAGAAGTCAAGATAATGGGGGATGGCTGCTACATTGAGGTTGATCACGACCTTTCCAACGACTGCGTAGTTGCGGTTATCTCCCGCAACTCCAACTGGTTGTATGAACCCTGTGTTTATAGGTCCCCGCATTATGGCACTGACGTTGAGAATAGATGGAATTAGCGTCTGTCAGCTCCCTGAATTGGATGACGTGGGGTCTCGGTCAGCATTGACAACTCGCCGTGAACAAGCTCAGATGAGGGATGGTCTACTCAGAGGATATAATATGGCTTCAAACAGCATCTGGCTCCCAGCTTACCCTTCGGCAACGTTCATAATCTCAGGCCTTTTGGCCTGTGATATGCGAAAGGTTAAGATACAATCTGAGTAATATAAGTGTTAGAGATCTACAGTAATGTCGGAGTGTCGGAGGTGTCGGATATCAGAGAGGTCCGTGATAAAGGGTGGTAAGGGCCCGAGAGCAACCTCATGCTCTATGTATATAGGTGTATTACTTTGGCTACTCTCTCTACGAAGGAATAACAATCATCTCTTTCTACCCAAAGCTCAACAATAAGTATCTTGCCACTACAGTCATATGCACTTACTCTTCCTCGGATTGAGATTTCAGCTTATATTATCAGCAGTGCGTTGAAGATCTGACTGCTCTCGATATTAGTAACATGCTGAAAATAGCTGTCAGCTTGGGGCCTCTGATATTAATTAGCTCCCTTAAATATATATTCTCTCTCGCCATTTGTGTGTGCGCCTGCATGTGCGGCCAAAAGGGTGATGATATATGTACACTGCTGCGTTTTCAAATTGAGCGCATGTTTCCATATCTGTGCATGTGTTTTTCCGTCCTATCCGCTCACCGATTCTGGAGGCTCTGCACAGGGCCGTAAAGTCACAGATATGACATATTATGAGGGCTCAAATTGCGATATAGTTTTTTTTCTTGAAGGTTAACGTTGCGTAGATGTCGTATGCCGTGTTCATTTGCCAAATTTCTTTGTGCGAGTCTTAACTTTGGAACATCCTTGTGAATATGTGACCGGTCGCAGACAAAGTCGAGGCTTGAGAGTAATATAGGGTTTTTTTTTAATTTTTAATCAGGAGTTAACCAACGTAAAAGAGGATCATATAAAGCGTTTATATATCATACTCGTATACGACCCTGGGGGCTACAATGAGATAGTTACATAGGAGATAAGGGAAATAGAGTAAAATAAAGATAAGCCGGCCTATGATCCCTTGCTGGGGATACACATTACGTATACGGAACTAAGCTGAGTGGTCTCTAACTAGCGTTTACATACGGAAAATTAGCAGCAATGCCTAGGCTTTTTGCTGACGGCAATGACTACATGTGGCGCATAATAGGGGTTTTTTTTTTTTTTTTAAATTAAATTAAATCATTACTCACATGCCGCCCTGGAGGCTATGGTGAGGATAATAGGGCTTACTGTACCAGGTCCATCATTCTGATGACTACAAGGCCTAAAGGTTATGTACAGATAAACCTGTCATATTGCATGAACTTCGTCGGCCCAAGCTTGGGCCAGTCGGATTATTGGATATTTTCATTTACTGGATGGATAGCAATTTGCCGTCCTTTTCACTGATACATAAGTAATTGGACCTGTCATATTCGATAGCACAAATACTAGCAAGGATCACGATGGTAGGTGATAAATTTTCCTTTCGGTAACACGCAGAACTCATGCAAGCAGAGCTACAGATCTGGATTCAAAAGACATTTAAGAAAGAGATTGTCCAATCGACAGTGTCTTGTATGCATTGTGAATAAGAACTAATACTGAAGACTCCTATTGAAGTGGCAGAATTCATGAATCCAGCGAAGGTTATCATAGAAGACACTGAAGAAGTGATATTAGATCATATGCTTGATACCTATTGCTCAGAGCTGGCAGGCTCTGAAGAGGTGGACTGGATGGATCAGGATCAGCTTGATGAAGATGAATTCGAGGAACCGGAGCCTTTTTTTTTTTTTTTTTTTTTTTTTTTTTATTTCATTACTCAAGCCAGTCTCACTTTGATGCAAGACAGCATTGTCAACAATCAAGTGATTTTTTCCAGGGGGGGAGGCGCTAGACAGGTCCCCAGCCGCGGACGAAGGGGAGGGGACCCCTTGATGGACTTGTTGAGATTGATGGAGAGATGACAGGGGGCTTCTGGAGGTGGAGGGCTTTCACTTTACATCATTTATTCTCCTATTTATTCCTATTTATCTCATGTAACTATTCTCGTCATAGCCCACAGGGCGGCATACGAGCAATGATATTAATAAAAAAAAAAAAAAAAAAAAAAAAAAAAAAAAAAAAAAAAAATGTGACTTGTTCACTAGAATCCAGCGATAGGAACTGCGGTACAGGAGGATGAGGATGAATAAGCGGCACCTGCATTTCAGCAGCTTGCAAAGTATATGACTGACTTTGTTGAGCTTGAAGCGCTGGCCTCAATTACCTCTTATTTTGCTCCTGTATTAAGTAGTTTCTTATTCATGTACATATCTATATAGTTATTATTGCATGTATTTAATTACCTGGAAAATTGACCGCTCCGCTCCAACCTGTTATACTGGATAACTTGCCATACTTATTTCGTAACATTTGCCGGCGCCGGCCCGGACCTTAACCTATATGACAGGTTTGTTTGTAGTGCCACTGAAGAAAGTTTCTCAGCAGAAGAGTGCAGATATCTGAGTAGAACAAGGACGATTACAACCTGAGCAAGGGCATAATATATATAATAGTGTTCTCAGCACAAATGTACAATTACCGGCCCGGCACATGGCAATAACGCTGCCTTCAGGAATATTAAGTTTCTGTTAAAAGACCGTGCTCTGTGTACCCATGCTATTACCCATGCACATTGATTGGCGCCACCAGCAGGATGATCAACGTACTATAACCAGCAATGTTAATCCACGACCATTATAACATGCAGTAACTGGTATTTCTAACAGTAAATATGACTATGGGCATCCATGGAGAGAGATCACTGCCACCAATCGGAGCACATGCCTTGATGGGGTCGTACCGTAGTTCGCAATGTTTAGTGGCCACTTACAAGTTACCAGCTTGAGTCATAGCGCCAAGAGAGAGGTACATGTCAGGTGATCGTAATGACGAAAATTACTGCGTTAGAGTATCGGGCCGGGCGGCAATGAACGTTACATACATACGCTCTTCCTTAAGGTATGCTGCCTACAGTAAGCTATACCTAGAGTGCTTCACCTAGAAACCGATCATCACTGGGAAAACGATCAAATCCATTGACCTACAGTACGTACAGAGTTACTGTGAATTCAAATGACCCTCACCCCCCAACGCTCAATCCCGCGCCACGACCAACCCCGACATCACCACCCCAAGACAAGGGCCCTGCCATGGCGAACAGCTGCACGCGGGGTCAAGTGAAAAAAAAAAAAAAAAAAAAAAAACCCCAAGACAAGGCATTGTCGTACACGGAGTAGCCCTGAGGAAAGACTTAGGGAACGTCCGAAAATGGTTGGAGGCCGCCAATAAAAACATAGGAAAGACAACCGGGATCAGATGGCTGTGGAGCCCTGCCATGGCGAACAGCTACAAGCGGGGTCATGTGAAATAAAAAAAAAAAAAAAAAAAAAGATGGCTGTGGAGAAAACAATCACTAATCGAAGAAGGAAAGAAGACAAGTTCCGTGGTGGTATACTTGGAGATGCCCACTGAAATCGGGAAAGTGAGATTTGGAGGAAAGTGGTTGAGGGCGAGTCAGTATGAGTGGGACAGAGGAGAGGGAATAGGAAGACAAGATCCCCACACATGCTGTCACCCGAGGATACTACCCATAATACAAGCGAGAGTCGTGGGCCTATACATGTAGTTAACTTCCTTTTCATTTATTCTTTATGTAACTAAACCTCGCCATAGCCCATAGGGCGGCATGCGAGTACTGATAAAAAAAAAAAGACCTTCAAGTAGGCTCAAATCAAAGCTAGAGCATGAGAGAACAGAGTAAACTATTTTCCACACTTTCTTTTCCCATATACTGGCATATATGCAACCATATTCCAGCATATACTTTTGAATCACCATGTATGAATGGGATTACCAGAGGCCTTTGCATCCCAATGTATACTCTATTGCTTATGCTAAACAAGTATACCAAGTTTTGTGACTATTGGACTAATATGTAGAGAGTTACTGTCATGTCAAAAGATCCATTTTTGCTTACTCAGGTTAATGGCAGTATTGGGCTATTATTTGTAAGAAAGATGCACAGAGACTCTGTAAAGCTATGTAATAGAAATACATACATAGAGAAATGTTTTGTGAATGGACTGCAGCACTGACAAATGGTTGGGGCAGTTGAGCACTGCGGGGTATATATATGTGTAATCGCCCAACTTCCGCACATATTTCTTTTTTTTTTTTTTTTTTTTTATATCAATACTCGCATGCCGCCCTATGGGCTATGGCAAGGGCTTCTTCACATAGTGCATAAAAGTGTATGGCAATATTAGTCCATAGAGGTTCAGAAACATGTCCTAATAGCTTAGGGATGCTAGCACGGGCACTGCGACTGCTGGCTGAGATGTAAAGCGCCAACTGTGAATGAGCACCCCTTATACAGCACATGCAATATGCATGTGACGTGCATGCAACATATGACAGCAGTAAATATGTTGCCGTCGTGAAGGCGATATGACCTCCCTGGAAGATCTAGCAAGCATTGCTATTCAAATGTTTTTTTCGCCTGGTGGAGGCTAATTCTTACAAATAGTATTGACATATTGATTTCCATGGTGATGAGGGTCCACATCATAGAGAATTATATTATATTAAGGACCAACTGAGATCTGACTAGTAAACTTATTTCTACTGCCATGTCTCATGGGTATAGGTCTTATAACTGTAATCTATATTATTAGCCACTTACAATACACACTGCATACTCATTCACTGGTGCGGTTATAGTGGCCCAATAAGCTCTAACGATGGAGTTATGTATATGTTCGGGCCAGCCGTCTTATCCGGGCCAGTCAGCACAAATATGGATGGCCCAGGCCACTCATCTCGGAATCCGGACCACTGGCCCCGGCCATTGGTCCAAGCATTTTTTTTTTTTTTTTTATCAATACTCGCATGCCGCCCTATGGGCTATGGCGAGATTGGTCCAAGCATGGATGGCCCGAGCCAACCACTTTTGTGTGGAAGAAATGGCTGGTCCGCTATGATGACTGGCCACGAACATATATCATACATAAGCTTACATGCAATATTACCGCAGTGCTAAGACATGTTTCTGAACCTCTATGGACTAATATTGCCATACACTTTTTTGCACCATGACTATGTGAGGAAGTTGGGCTATTACACATATGTATACCCCGCAGTGCTGAACTGCCCCAACCATTTGTCAGTGCTGCAATCCATTCACAAAACATTTCTCTATGTATGTATTTCTATTACATAGCTTTACAGAGTCTCTGTGCATCTTTCTTACAAATAATAGCCCAATACTGCCATTAACCTGAGTAAGCAAAAATGGATCTTTTGACATGACAGTAACTCTCTACATATTAGTCCAATAGTCACAAAACTTGGTGTACTTGTTTAGCATAAGCAATAGAGTATACATTGGGATGCAAAGGCATCTGGTAATCCCATTCATACATGGTGATTCAAAAGTGTATGCTGGAATAAGGTTGTATATATGCCAGTATATGCCACTCCTCATGTGCTACAAACTGGGAAACGAAAGTGTGGAAAATAATTTACTCTGTTCTCTCATGCTTTAGCTTTGATTTGAGGGTCATTTGCATTCACAGTAGCTCTATACATAGGTCAATGGATTTAATTGATTTCCTAGTGATAATCGGTTTCTAGGTAAAGCACTCTATTATATTGACTACCAAGTTTACTGGTGGGGGTAGATAAATTAAATTCTAGCATTACCACGTTGCCCCAAGGCGCGTCTCACTTACCCTAGTAATATAGCTTTCTGCTACCACTTTGGGCTGCCTGACAAGTGTACAGTCACATGGCCTCGTCACCTTGCGTCTACTGTGTTCTACTAGGATATTGCGCATAACCGGGATATTGCGCATTTTCGGGTGACTAATAAATGACTTGTCAAAATTCAACGACTTGTTCAATTGACTTCAAATTAAATACAATGCATCTAGATACATGTAGAAACCTATTTCAGACCTCGTTTAAGCACACAGAAATTTTTCAGGTGGGGTGATTTTGGTAACATACCTATTTGGGAAGGACAGACACTTGAAGGTCTAACTTTTGCAGAATCATTTCCTAAGTCTCACAGCCATTGTGGTAGATGCTCTTGTGAGTCTAGATGGTGGGTGCGAAGTAGGAAAGAGCTGGCGTCTTGTGGGCGGAAGTGGTGTCTGAACAACTATAGTATCCAAAGTGGTATCTGAGGCAGCATCAGATGTTTCAGAGTCATCTGTATCAGACCAGGCTTCTGGTGACTCTGAAGCAATTCTAGCTTGTTTGCGAGTACGTTGGGATGGTTGACGCTTGTTTTTGGCCTGTGGTTGCTGTGACTTCGGCTTGGATGTTCTTTTTTTTTTTCGGTTTTTGCTTCTTTTGCTCTTCTATCTCTAGCTACTTCTTGAGCCTGATAATATCCTTTCCAGTGATGGGCCCAATGACTGGAAGACGTCTTTGGTCCTTTGTCTTGAGTTTTTTACCACGCCTCTTGAGTTTCATATTGATATCTCTCTCAATATCAACCTCAGTCATTGCTCCTAATCCTGCTGATGAGAGTTTAAGAAATGACTTTTTGATTTCTGACTGAGAGGCATTTGGAAGTCGTTGAATGAAGCGAATGGTACGTCTTTTGAGTGCTCTTGGTGTCCTAGGAGTATAGACACTATGGGAGGATATTGGACGTACTGGAGAGAGGTATTTTTCGATAGCTGTATGTTGCGTATTGCCAAGGGGGATTCTATAGTTGCTAGGATATATTCCAGTCCCTGCCCATCCAGACTTGATATTCTGCTCCGTAAAGGCACGCTCTCGAGCTGTCTTAAGCATTGGCCAAAAATTTCCTTTCTAATAATATCAAAATTCTCTCTAGTAAAGGTATCCACCTCTTGACTATAGGCATGTTGTAGAGGTGCAAATAACCCAACATCTAAAGGCTGTAGAAGATGCGTTGAGTGTGGGGGAAGATAAAACACCAATATATCATGCTCCAGACACCATGAAAGAAATTCCCAAGAGCAATGAGAGGCATGTCCATCTAGAAACAATACAAGACGATGAGTTTTTTAGACAATTTCGTTGCTAGGGGGTAAAAATGATTCTGCAAATAGTCTTGACTGATTTTATTATCTGTCCATCCCTTAGGTGAGTGGTTAAATCTTGCTTCCTTATCCTCTGGAGTTATACCTGCATACTATCCTGCTACATGAGTTTTTCCTTTATATATAATATATGCAGGTAATACTTTACCGGCTGCATTAATTGTCTCAATATCTGTAATTGTTTCTCTGTTTCCATCCACCCTCTTTCGCACATGCTTTCTCCCAGCTCTACAAATCACTTTGCATTTGCTTCCTCTTCCTAACATAAACCCTTTCTCATCTATATTCCATATATTCTCTGTGGGTATCTTATTCCTTGCTATCACTTTTTGCGCTGCCTGAATAAACCTTTTTACCACTTCCGGATTATTTGCTGCTGCCCGCTGGCGCTCCTGAGCTGTTGCTAACTTCTGCTTGACCTCTGGGTGTCTTTTCACAACCCTGTGTACCCAATTTTTACCTAAATCTTGCTTAATACCCCCCTTACATTTAATTATTAAACTAGTAGCAATCTCTCTCAAAGTTTCTATCTCAATAGGAAATCCCATATCATCCATTCGCTCAAGATATCTTACCACTGCCTTCTCCTGCTCTTTATCTAGGTGCTGCTGACTCTCATGGCTAACTTTACGAGTAGTAGTCTTCCCCTTATATCTATTTCTCACTGTAGCTTCAGCTAGTCCTAAAAAGTCTGCTGCTCTCCGAACTGACTTGAACTTACCATCTTTGAGGCCGTTAATAGCCTCCTGAATTTTCGCTTCTTGATCTTTTGCCATGGCTGGGTTCTATAGACCTCCAGGAATGATTGTTGTTGTGTTGCTGTGCCCCACAATGCCCCGCAACTGTAGTGTTATCAAGTAAACGCGCTAGCGCACTAGCGCCACGCTAGTGCGCAACATCCCGGCCGTGCGCAATATCCCAGTAGAACATAGTACCCAAGAGCCCTTCGCCACCGCCCACACAGCCGCCAGCAGGTCTCCCCTTCCCAAAATCTATATAAGGATCTCCTTCCCCGCACCCCTCCTTCATGCCCTGCCATGGCGAACAGCTGCATGCGGGGTCACGTGAAAAAAAAAAAAAAAAAAAAAAAAAAAAAAAAAAAAAAAAAAACTCCTTCTTCTCTCTCTTTGCCTCTTGGCTTAGATCAAGTGTAGTATTTTTTTTTTTTTTCAGTTTAATCTTTGAAATGGTGATTAATCTTATTTTTGTACCCTGCCATGGCTTGGCGCTGCAAGCGGGGTTACGTGATGTAAAAAAAAAAAAAAAATCTTATTTTTGTACCTCGGACTGAGCTCACTGGGTCTCGATCTACAGTTCGGTCCACGGTGGCCTAGCTGTTACACTACCTGCTTGTGCTGCAAATATACTTTTTCGTTGTATGGTCGCCGTGCTGGACTGCAAAAAAAAAAACATGGAAGAGAAATTCAATTGGGGTGGACGTCGAGAGCGGAAGGAACGGAGAAGAACAGCTTTGAAACCCAGTTGAGACTCATGGACTCTAGGTAAATGGTACATGTAGCTGAGTAATTGCACTGTAGACTTATATGCATGTTCTACCAGTTCTCCCACACCTACACTCACCCTCAAGACCTACCAATCACGTACTAAAGGACATTCGGAGAATTGCCGGTATCCAGCAGACTTCCGGGCTTAAAATCCGCTAATTTAGGCAATTTCAGTTATTGATATTACTTTTAGCGTTACTCAATTAGGCAGTAGGGACGTACAAGTTACCAAATGATGATATGGTGTGGTGACGACGGCTTGTTATTATTTAATGTCCCCGACGGTGCCTGGCTATCGCACATTTTCCGGGACTATACGCAGTACAAGACTTTACATACGAAACGGGGTTTCCCCCTCTAGGAAAGAAAAACAAAAAAACCAAAAGCAAAGAAAGAAAGAAGAAAATGAGTTCCACCAGCAATCCTCCCATCGCCTCCTTCCACCCTCCTACCCTTGGCCCTGCTTCCCAAAGTTAGCAGGCCGAATCCGCTCTGCTACCCTCATGCAGAAATTCTGCGTCCTAGACCACTCCTCCTTCCCGAACCAGACATCAAAACCTGTGGGTACCACCCGCCCATTCCTGCGCGTCCCATAGAGGCCCTCCTCTAGCCTCTCCCTCTTGAGCTTCCGGCATTTCCGCATGATATGGTCTCTCATTGCCGGCTTGTCTTTCCCACAGAGAGGGCACGCTACCCTCTTGCGAGATATCTCCATGAACGCTCTCACTCCCTTGTTGGTCCAGTGCCGCAGCCCTAGACCCCACGCCTTTGCCCCCAAGTCCTTCGCAAACTCCGCTCCATCTCGTGCCCTAACTTCTGCGACCGTAAGTTGGCCGGGGACCCCCTGCATCCTCCACCCCGGTTCTACTACTGCCCTCTTGGCCTCTTTGTCTGCTCTCTCGTTCCCAGCAATCCCCAGATGTGCCGGAACCCAGATTATACTTGGCAGGGAAGGCACGTGGATAAGGACAGCACGTGAGGCGTTCATGGATATCATATGTATACAGACCATCTATATTGTAGTACATATAATCAACAACCTTCTCTTTTCTTCTTTTCGCACCCTCGCACTCGCACTCGCATTTGGCAGTAGTGGATACTATCTATCTATCTTACAGTAGCTATTCAAGATAAGCAAGTGCATTTAAGTTCATGTTGGTTGGGTATATATGAAACATGTAGTACACTATACAGCTATATTTGTGGCTTATATTATGGAAGTAAATTTTGACATTCAATCTGTATATAATCTAAAGATATGAAAAATGTTAAGAAAGCTCTAGAACTGCATTCATATTCGCTAGCGAGTATAGGTGATGAATATCTTTATCTACTACTGTACTCAAGTACTATCTCCTATTCGGTACCCATGCATATAGCTAACATGCTTGAAGATAGGCGTACCTTAAAACCACATCAATTCATCTTGGTTCTTCTTGCGAAATCAGGCCAGGACTATCCTAAGTTACTGGACAACTTCGCCAGCTAGTGAGCCCAGTGACCACAGGGCACCAATGCTCTCTGGGGCCGAACATGTATATCCTAGGCCTAGGTATCCAGTTGCATTCCAGCTTAGGTTGCTTGTAGATAGAGCTTCATATTACAAGACCTTCTCTGAGTTCTCAAAGTCATGGTCCCTGGGACGTTAAAGAATTACTGCAAATAGGGTCGAAATGACCGTCAAAACGGCTGGCTATCAAAATGGCTGCTATGGCTGCTGCATTGGCTATCAAAATGATTGCCCGAATAGGATCCAAACACGTAATCTGGTTTCAATACAGAAACAGCAGCTGAGCAGTCCTTAAGACTTAGGTTCAACCAGCTTATCCAGAAGTATACTGGTGCATACCAAGTAGAGTACTGCATAGCGCATGCTGTGCCTATAGCATCAGAGAAGAGAACCTCCCCGAACAGCACCCAGTGCACTCCTTCGACCCAGCACGGACGAAACATTCCAAAACGACTGCGTCGTCGGGGCATCGACAGACAGCATTATAAATGGTCACTACTACCCATGAAGGACTCATCAGACGTCCACCTACTAATTACGGCAATGGAGCCGGCTAGCCACGCTCTCCTAACGCCTTCTCGCAAAGCTCACCTTCTACCTGCTTAACGGATGCCGACCCACTGTCATCGATACGACCGCGACGATCCCCTCATCCATTCTATATACCAAAACCTCGGTGACATTGTAGGCGAGAAACACTGCCCCAATAGCAGTCTAGCTGAAAACGACCCACCAAGCAGCTTTTTTTATTTTTATTTTTTTTTTTATTTCAATACTCGCATGCCGCCCAAAGGGCTATGGCGAGGGTCTTTATTAATGAAAATGAAAATAA
Source organism: Kalaharituber pfeilii (assembly GCA_015179045.1). Lineage (NCBI taxonomy): Eukaryota > Fungi > Ascomycota > Pezizomycetes > Pezizales > Pezizaceae > Kalaharituber > Kalaharituber pfeilii. The sequence continues at coordinate 927,147 of WHUZ01000007.1, read as the reverse complement.
ACAACCACACAAACAACAAAGCTCGTAACCCTAACTACATGTATTGCCCGCGAACTTCTCCATGATGCGGGTGGCGCCCGGTATCTCCTACTTCCGTCCCCTCTCCGTCTCATACCGGACCGAACGGAGCCAACGTCCAAGCAGCAAACGGATCACCCACGACTGAAAACGAACCAAGTGGCAGGAAGTCGAACTTGAGGACAACTGTGGCAACATCCCCTCCAGGAACACACGTTGTCCGCCACGCCTCAAAGCCCTCAGAAAAGCAACACCTCTCAAGCGGTAACCAAACGGTTTAAGCAATGGTGGACTCCTGACTCTTCCTTAGCCTGGACCCGTGCCCTGCCATGGCGGACAGCCGCATGTGGGGTCACGTGACAAAAAAAAAAAAAAAAAAAAAAAAAAAAAAAAAAAAAAAAAAAAAAAACATGGACCCTCTCCACGCTATAGCGGATTTCCCTGTTACGGAGTCCACGATAATGTAACTAAAGTGAGGGTGTAACTTAGGACAACACTTGAAGCTTGACCGTCTCCCTAGGGAAGAAGGCCCTCCTGATATAGCCAGCTTCCCGCGCATGCCTACTGTATATTCTATTGCTTATGCTATCTATGCTTAACAATCAATATCACCGTCTTGGTAGCTGAGGCTGTGCAGAACAAGCCTACACGTACTCTTGCCACTCAGTAGCGCGACTCACTTCAACCATGCGCTCTGCTTGTGATACGCTTCCGTGACCCGACCTGTCAATTGTATTGCCCTGCTGTAGCTATCGGTTAATCAGGCCGAATGGTCACTAGCAGCCTTACGGGTCAACTCAGGTGGATATCCCCAGCATCTCTGAGTAGGCCCGTGACATTCCCTCTCTGAGGGAATTCTTGGTCTCTTTCCAACTTTCAAGGCTGAGGCGGCCTTATATATCCCTTTCGGGGGTCACTATATGGGATTGCGCCTTTGCACCTTAACCCCCTTCGCTAAGCTGCCGCTCCCTTCAGAACCAACTGCCAATAACTATACCCACGGAGTTTCAGTCCATGCTCTCGCCTGTGATCAGTGGCATTTTGGCCCTTAGGATCTCCACCGGATTCAAAGCACAGGATTTACATTTCATGACTAGAGGTTCTGTAGCATATGATAGTGAGCGGTGATCCCGCACCTTTGAGCATTCAAACCAGTGACACATGCTTTAGAGCCGCCCTGTCGAGCCTCTAAGCCCCCAGCATACAGCTTAGAGCTCACTATTACTTATAAGCTGTCAGGCTTCCTTCCGGCTGGCAAGGCTAGTCTGCTGCTAGATCATACTTGTAGCTTTCTGGGTCCTCGAGAATAATCTGTCTGCAATTGTGACTACCATGACCCACAGTGCCTTGCCAGGTAGCCTAAGTTTCAGGGTGGTAGAGAGATTTATATCCTCAGTGGTCAACCCCTCCTACCTGACTAATCAATGAGTCTGCGGGAAAGTTCTGGTTATGCAAATTGGCATGTTATGCAAATGCACTCTTCCCTGGCTATGCACGCTAGCCACTCTTGTGACTGCCCACCTTTCCTCTCATGCTAGTACTTGCAAATTTGGGCCGATTCGTTAATCTGCAGGGCTTTTCATGGGTGGGCGGTATCCATTCCGACAGGCCAGTCATGAGCGAGACGCGCGGAACGAATATCCCAGAACAATGATAACATTTGGCATTTGCATGCGGCCTGTGTGCCGCCGCTATATCAACAGAAATCTACGGCATTTTGGTTCATTATTGCAAAGCTCTATATCTCTTGATAGCTGTTTTAAGAAGGCAGCAATTTTGCAACCTATAATTACATTAACCTCACATCATGAGACTTGATATTATTCAGAATCCCGTTGACAGTGGGCGACTTGGCTGGTTGACAAATGTCCGCAAGCCAGGCACACCTTGCTCTCTATAGAAGGATATCGAAGCTAGGTTACATTAGCAGCTACATTTGGTAGCGCTTCTGGGAGTGGTAGCTTTTGAGATGATTGCGGAAATTCTGCATTGCAACATGTACAGTACATTTGTTATTCTATCTCATTTTGGAATGGTTTCCACTAGCTATAGATACAACAAGTGGATAGATGGAGATTAGAGAGAATTGACTCAACCGAAGATATGATAGTTACAGTAAACTTTGATTCGAGTTACACTAGATGGGTGCAGGGTGAGGTTTTAATACTAATGCAGCCTGCAGTACGAAGATTATTGTCACGGAGCTCCGAGTCTAGGAAAGATGAACGATCCTGGAGGGGATTTGCCACACTTGCATTATTCATACATACATTTTTATAGTAGTCCCTACTTGGTTGAATTTTGGAGACCTCATTTTCCTAACCTATACTTATATAGTTCATATCCCTACATACGACGTCTAAAGGTGTTCGAAAGTTGTTTTCTCAAGGAACAGCTACAATACAATTATCAGCGATCGACTAGCTGCTAAGCGGGTATTTCTCAGTGGTCTAAGCATTGCGTTCGCCCAATTAGTTATCAACCTAAGGCAATCTCATATCACAATGTAGTCTGGTTATAGCTCTAGTCTGCTCGCCCGCATTAAGTAATTTCTCTGTTTAGTCGCATGTATTTAGAATTATCGCGCGTGCTGATTTTGGCGCCCGATGTGGAGCATTTCAAGGCAAAGTGGGCAGCCATACGAGCGGGGATTATTCAATTCTTGAGTGCCGTAGTCAGATTCCCGCTTGAGTTCTTCGAATTGGAGAGACGAGAAAACGGTACTCGCCGCTTCCCAGTACAGGGGTGTGATTAACTTGATCAGTTGAGTACTAGTTACAGTATTCTAAGTATACGTTTCCTGAGAACCTGCATCGCTAGTGTATTTCGCAGGACATAAATGCTTCCAGCTCCCGGAAACATTTTCGCAGTTCCTTCATACTTACTTTTTGAAGGTGGATTTGTCCCAAATTCAATCTTGCAGGCATATTAACTACACTTTATCAGCCCTGCATACATTCCAGGAACCGTTATCCTAGCTAATTAATATATCCTTCCGTCTTTACGGTTCAAACCAAAAATGGGATCTCCATCGGATAAGCCCTGGTGCGCGATTGCCGAAGCCCGCGGGAAAGAGATCGACGATGCAATCCCTGCCGAGTATCGCTTTAGAAAGGTCCCCGAGCAGACTGATCCCAGGAATGTAATTGATGTTCCGGAGGCTTGTGGAATATTGACGCAAAGGGAGCTGGAGATCACGAATTCTCCCAACGCGAGCAAATTGTTGGAGGATATAAGGAATAGGGTGTACTCGGCTGTGGAAGTCACCGTGGCGTTTTGCAAGCGGGCAGCGATTGCCCATCAATTGGTAAGTTGAAACTCGGGATTCATATCCTCAAAGATCACCGACTGTAGCGATAGCTGCCATAATCCTCTTCGCCAATACCATAACTAGAGGGTTAGACCCCAAGGATGCTCTGGCTATGGTTATGTGATAAATACCAATGATCACGTGGAATAGAATCCGATGTATATTGTTACTAGAGACTAAAACTAACATGAAATAGACAAATTGTGTCGCCGAAGTCCTATTCGAGGCTGCAATAGCCCGTGCGAAGGAACTTGATGCGTACCTTGCCGAAACAGGACAGACCGTTGGGCCACTCCACGGACTTCCAATATCAGTGAAAGAACATATTCATCTTAATGGGACTAGGTCTACATGTGCGTTTACAGCCTGGGCCGATCACAGGTTTCATAAAGATGCTCTAATCGTAGAAATTTTCCGAAAGGCCGGCGCTGTGTTCCACGTGAAGACGACAAACCCACAGTCTCTTCTTGTAGGAGTCCCTCACAGTGTTAGATGATTATACTGCTTTGCTGATACAAGACATGCCATAGTGCCTAGAGACAGACAGCAATCTCTTTGGTCGAACTCTCAACCCCTACAATCTCAATTTGAGTTGCGGTGGTAGCTCTGGTGGGGAAGGAGCATTGATCGCCATGCGAGGCAGTTTGATGGGTATCGGTACTGATATTGGCGGATCTATACGTGGGGCGGCTGGTTTCTGCGGTATCTATGGCTTCAAGCCTAGTGTAGCCCGAATGCCACATGGTGGTTTGTCCGGACCACAAAAGGGCATGGACAACATTGTAGGTGTAGTTGGCCCGATGGCAAGGCATGTTGACGATTTGGAGTTGTTCTGCAAGGTAAATCTAGCTTCAACATGTGCCAATTCTCCGGGCCAAGTCACTCACTTTATCATTGATTCATGTCAGGTTGCTCTTGAGTATCAACCATGGTTGTACGAACCTTCTCTCATAAATAAGTCATGGGATCACACTGTAACCGCAGGCCCGGATAAACTGTTGACTATTGGTCTGATGCTCAATGACGGTTTCGTCGACCCACACCCACCTATTGTCAGGTGCTTGCAGGAGACTGCAACGGCATTGAAGGCGGCCGGTCACAAGGTTGTCCCTTGGACACCTATCAGCCACAAAGAAATGAATGAGTTGATTATGAACCTGTATTTCCTGGATGGAGGCAATGGATACCGGGACATTATAAAGCAAGGTAACGAGGAGGCCACGCATTTGGTAAATTGGGTATTGGAGAGCTTTGAGTGGAAGAACTTAACTGCATCAGACACATGGAAGGTAAAGCTCCCTTCTGGCGAAGTCAGTTTGATATGCGTGTCATAGAAGAGAACATCAAGCTGCTGACACTCTCTACAGCTCAATATCAAGCGTAACAAATACCGCACTGATTACGCCCACCACTGGAACAGAAGTAACGTTGACGTGATCCTTTGCCCCTTGGCACCGTGTGCTGCTTCCCTCCATGACACCTCAAAATACTTTGGCTATACCTCAGCTTGGAACTTACTCGACTACAGCACTATCACTTTCCCAGTGGGTCGAGTGCAGGATAGGGACGGCGCTGTCCCTCCTCCTAAAGATGACCTAGGGAATGGAGAGTGGTCACAGGCAGCAGTGAATCAATTTTTCAGGAAACTCTGGTTTGAGAAGGATGAGAATGGTGAAGTGAGAGGGCCAGAGAGGTATCGGTTTGCACCGGTCGCGTTGCAATTGGTAGGGAGGAGGTATGAGGAGGAGAAGTTAGTAGGAATTATGAGGAAGGTGCTCGAGGCGCGAAAGAACGCTGGTTTGGGGGAGTATTAGAGCAGCGTATACGTGCTGCAGGCGCATATGGCCCTGTCATAGGCCGGTTGACTGAGCACAGACAGTAATGTCCGCAATGGTCCTGCATACATACGGACCTGGGGCTCTGGGACTGGGTTTATGGCTGTTAGATTGACCCTTATATCTAGTAAATACGAATATACTCATTCATTCTACTTTATGCAGTAGTTCTTTTAGTCCTTATAGCGCAGCCTTAGGTAAGTAGCTATTATTCAACATTGTGTTCACGTGATGTGCAATTGCAGCAGTTCTACTTCCTATTGTAAAAGTAGCTGAGTGGCAATAAGCAATGTACAGCAGACTCAATTTCACTTCTTTTCCCATTGCAACTACCAAGCGAGATCCTCCATTACCCTGCCATGGCCAAGTGCTACAAGCGGGGTTATGTGATTTAAAAAAAAAAAAAAAAAAAAAAAAAAAAAAAAAAAAAAAAAAGAGATCCTCCACAATAAGCTCAGGGGCTCCATTGCGTGCTCTGGATGTATTTTGATTGTAGAGCGATATCCCAATGCTGTCAAATAATTACTATCATAGGTGCTTTACCCAAGCTCACTAAGCAAAATTCCCCACATTCTTTAGCTCCTAGCCACTAATCAAGTAGCACGGCTCTAAGAACCGTGGTTTGACGTCTTGGAGGTTAGGATATGCTGCTGTAATTTACCGAGCTGCCTGGGAAACTCGTGCCTGCTGCTCATTTAGTCAGATTTGCCTGAATGTGTGGCGGCACCGCTCGAAGAAGCATTGGTCCCACGACCTGTGCGATCAAGAACGTTCTTCCCCATACGACTCTTTTCTACACTCCAACTGACAGCGGAAGCAAGTAAGTCTACGCTAGTGTAGCTGCATCTCTGTTTCCACGTGCAAGGCATCTCAACTTACGAGCGCAGGCTAACTTTCCTTTGCTATCAAGCAACCGCAGCCCATGCAACTTCAGTCTCCACGCTGGGGAAAAGAGTAGTATTCCGGAGCCAAAGGTCCAAATGAGGAATATCCCTCGTCCAAATCTAGACATCTGGAACTGCACTCCGTTTTTGCCTATTTTTTTTTAGCTTTGTCGACGAGATAGTAGGCAATGTGAGCTATGAATCCCTGGGCGCCAGGAGTTGCACTGTTTGGCACTTCACGCGGGGCCTGAAAAAGCTATCCGAGTGGACTTTAATAAACATGAAGAACATCTACGACCTGGGCTGTCAACTGAAGAGTTACCAGCTCATCCAGTAACAAGAGCTAGCTGTCTACTAGGTTGCGGAGTTGCGTTCTGTTTGAGCGTCTTGGGTATTTTTCTTGATAAGTGTGTTTGCAAGGCTCTCCTTACATTACTTTTCACTGCTGCCGCCGTCTCCCAGACAGCGGCAGCGCATTACCACTTCACCAAGCTAAATGTGAATGGACAAGTGTAAGGTATACTTGCCCCATATAAAATATAAATTCTTTTATCCCTCGTGCACACATAACGGAAGACCCCTCTATGCGAACCTTGTCTTCAAGGATATTAACATGATTCCTCCTTCCCCAGCACTGGCGAATACCAGTACGTCTACAAAAGTATGAACATGAACTCTTCCGTCTACGTCGGCTCCAATGACCTCCGTCGCAACACCGGGCCAGGTCCGGCGGATAAACAAACCGCTACCATCGCAGCCGGGTCCAGTCGGGTTTGCTATGCAGCAGGCTATCCTCCATGTGGGACCGCTGCTGGTTTACATGGCAGAGGCGCCTGGTTCTGTCAGCAGCTTTCATGGATCCCAGGGGTGGTTCAAGAATTTTTGAGCTTGGGCCGGTGTTTACTGGTGCACAGATGACCTGGCCGAATACCGATAGCATGATGATCTTCTCTTTGGACCTTGATACCCTGGCCTCAAATACTATTACAACTTAGTCCCAGTTCGCCTTCTGCGTCCCAAGCTCCATCCGTGCTGGTGGATACCTTCTCCCTATTGAGCACATTGCCCTCCATTCCATGCCTTGCATGCCCTCACCTGAAGCACCCTCCTTGATTGCAGACATCATACATATTAAGTAACGCGGAGGTTTAGCTCAATTCTATGTTGCCTGCGCTCAAATTAAAAGTTACCGAGGGTGGAAGCGCCAGTCCTGCAACAGTCTCTTTCCCAAGTTATATTCCGCAAATGACCCTGGTTAATATTAAGTAACGTGTACTACCCCGTCTCGAGTAGCTACAAGATGCCTGGCCCCTCCGCCTTCAGTGGATAGTTGAGTCAATAGAGTTTCGGAAGGTCCTGCGGTGGCTGCTAACATGAACGAACGTTTATAGGCATATCGGAATAATGATACGTATATATATTTTGTTCACACGGAGTTTCTATGGCTCTGGCATATTTGAAAAATTTTGTGCAGGGTGGCAATCTTTGTATTTGATTGTCACTGGGGATTGTAGGTCGATGTTTGTAAGTGCTTCACAACTTTGCTTTGTTGCTGCGGAAAGGAAAAATGATACATTATTATTTTTCTATATAAAGTGTACCTACAACCTGTCGAGCGTTCATTCAGAGCAAATTCATGCCATTGGAAGAAACGTGGCCCCACACCTTCTGCACCTTACCAATCTCACATTGTGTTTATATCTAGAGGCGATTTAGTCACTCAGACATCGCAAAATGGTTAGCCTACATCCAATACAGTTGCACAAGATGCCGAGAACTTACCCCAATGGATACGGGTGCAAAATCTGCCCATGGTACAAGGTCCCCTCTGCGCTTGCTAAAAACACAAAGCTTGGTGCCACCTCACTCGGCTGCCCTGGCCTTCCCAACATCGAGCCCGACCCGAACGCTTCCATCTGTTCTGCAGGCCTAGACGCCGGCTGCAAAGGCGTGTGCACTGGACCCGGCGCAACCGCATTCACACGGATACCCTTGGGAAGCAAGTTCTGTGCAAGGGAACGGGTAAAAGAGGTAATGGCGCCTTTTGTGGCGGCGTAGTCGATTAGACTGGAAGAGCCGCGGAATGCAACGACGGAGGTGGTGTTGATGATGGAGGAGCCTTTCTTCATATGCGGGATTGCAAATTTTGTGATTGCAAACATTTGGAGGATATTTGAGCGGAAGGTAGATTCGACATTATCTACAAGGCATATAAGCAAGTCCCTTTACTAGCTTGATTTTTGGCCAATGACCTCACATCTAGAGAGGTGGCCTGGGTGGAAATGCTGGGGGAGTGGGGATGTGATGGGGAATGGGGAATATTGAAGAGCAGAACGAACCTAAATCGATCTCTGCAAAGTCCTTGCACATCATCTGCTTGCTCGCATTGTTTACCAGAACGTCGATGCGTCCGTACTTCTCGACATGCTTGTCAACGGCCGTCTTGCAGTTCTTGACGTCCATGAGGTCGAATGGAAGGCATAGGCACGAGCGGCCCTCCTTCTCGACGAGGGTCTTGGTGTACTCGGCGTCCTCTTGCTCCTCTGGGAGGTACACGATGGTCACGTCCGCGCCTTCGCGTGCCATCAGGACGGCGACAGCACGGCCGATGCCGGAGCTAGAAGAGAAGTGTCAGCCGAAATTCTACTCAGATATGGAAAGGGATTGGGGAGTATAAGGGGAAATGCGGAACGTACTCTCCTCCGGTAACGATGACCTTGAAATCTTTCAGTTTGTTGACGCCCTTGTACTCGCGGAACTGGCCGGGGCCTTCTAGCTTGATGGGCTCGGAGGAGGGAGTCATTTCTTTCTCCGTCCTGTTGGATATCCCTCAGTATATGTATCAGTTCTTTGATCAGAAATACAAATATGCTATATTATTAACTCTGCAAACTTCATTATGCACAACAATAACTCACCCAGGTAGATCCTGCGTCTGCTTCGGTATCTCCGCCTTGAATTCGCCGCCTTTTCCAGACATGCTTTCGGTGCTGTAGTAGAGCTTCTTGATCTCAGGAATTGGTGGATTTGTGTGTGCTATGATAGTTGGGCCGACGTGGCCAGGCTTTCCGTTCGCAATGGCAAGAAAACGCTGCTGGAATAGTAGTACCGGTGCTCCGATCCTTGCTGCAGCGGTGGTGGTCGAGGTGATGGATGAGAATTGTCTCAGAGCAAACTTGTGGTACCTGGCTAGCATGCTTTATATAACAGAATGCTGAGCAAGTTTCGGTACGTAAGGTGTTGTTAAACCTTTTCAGCTTTGCAAAAACTCCAAGCAGCAGGTAAAGGCAAGGCAAACGGTAATGCGCTACGCCCGCGGATCGAACGCCAACGGAGTATTTAATATAGCCCCAATCGGAAAGTTCAACGTCAGTTCGCTTTCCGGAATCTATAGCCTTGGGTCGACCTTGCCACAATTAACCCGCCGCCGCAACGCATGGGCGCTTTTTCGTTGTTCGTTTGCTGCATCTGGGCAAACCAGACACTTGCTTCGCGCTGCGGCTTTGTGCCTGCATTACGCGGGAAAATGCGTGTCATGGTGATGTGAAATGTGCATCATCTGCGATCGACGGTGGAGCAGCTACGCTATGTGGGAAATAGGTCACGATTACCCAAGCGGAGCCTGGCTTGCCTGAGTGGGAAGTTAGTTCCTAATGAGGAATGCGCCAAGGCTGGAGGTGCACGCGCAGCTAAATAAGTGTAATCCTTTCTACTACAATGTTCACGGTATAACGTTAACTGGAAAATTGCTGTGCCCCCTCCGGACCGAAACCATCCTGATATCTCTAGTGAACACCCAGTAGGAAACCATCTTGCATTCCAGATAACTGAAAAAAATACAAGATAACTCAATCTTTCTTATTCGCTTGCAATTGACAATTACTGCAGTAATTCCTTTATGCTTGGCATTTGAGGTAGTAGTCATTGACCGTCATGCAGGTATGTGGGTTCTGACACTGCATAGACCCTTTGTAGCTAATGCCATCACATTGCCCCTTATTATGGCACAGTCCCACTTGTTGGCGGAGCACTGGACGTGGTGACTGCAGCTGGTGGTGAGCTGGTCCCGGTGGAATGGGAAGGTGGTGCTGTGAGACTTGAGGCACTAGTTACCGCAGCGGTTGTGGACATGAGTAGTGGTAGTGGGTAGTACTTGGCCATGATGGAACATACGGAGACTTTGTAGTGACGCCGTCCGCCCCAACCCTGATAAGAACTTTGTCGGATCCAGCCCAAGAAGACCAGCGCTCAACGGTAAGAGGCCCCTTATTACGACCAACAAAGGGAGGGTTGATGACAGATGGATCTGCACCAGACCAGCTGTTATTGATATCGGGATAAGCAGAATAATCGATTTCTCAAAGATGATACGAACACGTACACAGTAGGCCCAGGCACGTTGTATAGAGTTCCAGTCTGGGTATAGTGGAGACTGTAGACAATACCAGGATCAAAATAAGAGTAAGCCCCAGGGAACAAATTACCCTCAGGAAGTTTGAATGTTCCAGAACCAGTCACTTCAATCTGAATGCACTCCATGTAGGGCTGCACTCCTCTATTGGCATTTGCAGTGTGGGCAGCTTCGACCTCGTGAAGTTATGGACTCTGGCCGTAGAAGATACTGCTCGATTTTGACTCCTGGAGGAATTCTAACCGAGTGGACACATCTGTTGGTGACGAGTTTGGGAACAACAGCCCATTTATTGGCCGCATATTCACCGTCCTCGAAAATCTTCACCCATGAGTTGGCACGTGGTGGGTTAGGCGAGATATCTTTGTTTACGTCAGTGAGAGCATTCACAAGTACCTTACTGGAGCCGAAATAGGGCATACCATTCCGACGAGATAATACTGTTCGGGAGAGCTTTGAGTGCTCCAGCTGTAGGAATGTCACCAAGAATGTTGCACCTCATATCTTTGCGTTCCAAGCCGCGCACAGGGGAATTTTGGTATCCAGAGCCCAGACAGTGATGGGCCATTGAACCTGACGTAGTTGAATGTTCTTTGATTAACACACCATTTAGATAGATTACTTATAATGGCAGTATCAGTGAATTCTCGTGCATGACTTGAATATGTCTATGTCAATAAGGGTGAAAGCGGGTACCACGAAGGTGTATATGGGAGCTTACTCTCACATATGTGTAACGCCATAGCCCCAAGGGCGGCATGCGATCACTGATATATATATATAAAATTACATATGTGTGTGCGTCCGCTGTTGAACCAAGAAGAGCGATGAGTGGAACGGGTAGGATAACTGGGGAGTCAATAACTATATAGGATGTTATGGCCTTGAGAGGAGCAATTCTAATGAGAGACCTCAATTCAACTTGAGGGCAGTGAAAGGCACGTCTTTCAGCTGTTGCTGCGCGTTACATGTAATGCGGAGGAGGCATACAGCAGCACGCGGGCGGACAGGCGTCTCTGCTCCGGCACTGGCTGCTGCACGGGGTCGGCCTTCGAATGCAAGAGCAGCCTTACTCTGCCGCAAAGTGCATGCTTGTGTGTATGCCAGCAATCAGTTGCACCCTGTGGTAAGTGAGAGACATAGGTGTTTAGACGCCTACCCGAGAACAAGGGTGAAGTTTATGCTCAAGACATTTATATACAGTACAGGTGTGGTGGGTACAATCACGATCCCAATAACGAAGATGTCATCTGACGTGCAGCGCTAACGGAAAAACCAACAAACTTGACCTCAGGTATACGAATATTAATGCTACCAGAGCAATTGCCGTGCATAGATTCCTGACCCCTTCGCCATATGGGCGTTCTGGAAATTACTGTTATATTCCATCCTCCACAGTTATCGGGGAATACAAACGCTCCATGGTGTACTTGAAATATTCAGCTAGGGTTCTATAAATTGAGCACCCTCTATTCCGGCTTGGAACTGTCTAGTTAGGACTATTGTGTGTCACAGATATACATAGAATCCATCTATGTATTTCCCCAAGATTGGATTGGCAAACGTGTCAATAAAGTGTCGGTTTCACGAGTGGTAAATCCCGGAACTATCGTTTTCTTTCTACATCACCCCATGCATGCCAACATCAAATGGCCGGGGGATCAACGGTAATAGGGATTTTCCTAGCACCTGACAATAAGGCACCTTCACATCCATGAGAAATCGCAATGTCCGGTTCTACACCGCAATGCGGGAGAATAAAAACTGGCTCTTTTTGGAGCGATGTGATAAGTGCAAAAGCCGGATATTTGGGATTACCTGAGATTCAACCTTTGCTCATGCCTCGCTACATGTAGCATCAAAGCTACAGTGCTACAAAAGACTATCTTGAAACTGCTGAGGTTAGCAGTGAGTTGGTTGTAAATATAATAATTCAAGCTACTTGGTATATTGAAATTAGTTGGGCGGTAGCTGGTGCGTCCTCTGCGTTTCCGTTTGATATTTAGTTGTTGGACGTGGACACCAGTAGAGACGGATTTTTAACTTTCGATTCACTGGCACGAGACCACTCGTTCACCGCGTAACCGACATCGAAACAGAGTTAACCAATTTCGTGAAGGACCATGCAATCCGGGATATGCACAAGTCTTAGTTCATTAGTATGTACTGGTAACTCCACTAGCATTTTCCACACTCCAGCCCGGAAGTTGATCGCGGAAAACTTTGTCACCTCACTATGTACTGTACATAACGACAATGCTGCTTCCTTACTTGTAGTTATTCAACATGATTTCATATGTCCACAAAAGGCGGGGTGAAAGCAGAAGACCTGGTAGGGCTAGTTATCAAGCTAGCTTATTGCACGCCCCGGGGGATGCGGGAGTGGTTACCTGGCCCGTTTTATTTACATGGGGCTAAATTAAACTCCAATATTCCCCGAACGTACAATATTGAGATACCTGTGCAAACGTTTCGACACTAACCTTACCTCATTAACCCCCCTATCCTAAAACTTGAACCTTTCCTTTTATTTTTTTTTTATTTTTTTTTGTTATGGCAGGTGACTATAGTAGCAACTTACTTCAAATATGAATCGCCTGGATTCAACGTTTCCGTCAATCCAGGTACTAAGTACAGACCCAGTTCGCGATGGGACGAGCTGCTCGATAACTTCTCTGGTCCGGTGAAATTGTGATATCAATTAGAATCAGACTAACGTAGCTGATATTGAATGGGGTCGTTGTTTTTCCGACTGAGATATCTACGATCAAATATGCATGCACTCGCTGGAACCCAAGATCAGTCGACACTGAAGTATTATCATGTTTGCAAATTATGCACCTACGCTAAACGAGAATCCAGTGTTTCAATTTTAGCTAATTAGATTTTTCTGGTTTTCAGTTAACAGGACTATACCTTGGGGCCACTCTTCTCTGAGTTATTGTCACGGATTCAATGTTTAGGACCGCCCTCCTACCAATTGCGATTTCGATAGGTCCGTGTACAGTTCATAGACTTACAGCCGTACATGGACATCAATTCAACCTCCAGGGCTTGCAAAAAACATGCGTGATATATGGCGTCAAGTATCAAAAAGAGGACATAATAGATTTTTTTAACTGCTAAACATGCATCTCTACATTATCACACGTTCAGTGACAAATACTAAAATGAAACTCCTAAATACGCCCAGAAACAAAATAATGAAACCAGGAGGAATAGCAGGAGACCTCCAATCCAGCAGTCCATCTCCGCTATAGCCCCTACCCTTAAGAAGAAATAATTAGAAAAGGACCCAATCAATTCCTAGCCCCACTCTTCCCACTCCACCTCACAGGCCTCCTCATCAGAAGCTCCCCATCCCAATCCTTCCCTTCGCCCTCAATGCCTCCAATGCTCTTGCCATCGCGTCCCCCTCAGTTCCACCGGACGCCGAAGAACTCACACTCTGCTTCCTTGTCGCCGTCGCGTTCGTATTCCTCCTACTCAATGCCACCGAGTCCCTTGGTGACCCCGGTAACATCATTGGCCCCCTCGCCGAGCTCGGTGGCGAGATGTTCGAACGAGTCGCACTCGACGCTCTACTTTCCCTCGATGCGGATCGGACTCCCGCTGAGGATTGCATAGACTTCTCTGTTTCACGCCCCCTCGCCCGGTCCGCAGCATTGCGTATTGCGTATTCGCGCTCTGAGAGCTCGGAGCCGGCGCGGATGTGGGATTGAGGTGGAGGGAGCGGTGGTAGAGGCTGCATTTGCAATTGACGGCCGCGGTCGACAAGCTCCCGAGACATTTCGACGCGGAATGCAGGGTCAAAGGTGTCTGAGCGGGAGGCGGTGGGGCCTTGCTTTGTGTTTCGAGCTCGATGCTCGGTAGGGGAGGACATTTGCGAGCTGAGAGAGGGACCACGGCTGCGGGAGCGGGGACTCACGGTATCCGACATCGCCACACCATTGGACTTGGATAAGGGAGCTGGCGCTGCGGGCCGAGCCCCACCATATGTTGCCATTGCGTGCTCCAGCGCCGTCGTATCCAGCGCTGCACGGCTAAGTCTGCGGATAGCTTTGAGGTTTCCAGAGAGAAACGAGGACATCCTATGCGCCGCTTTCCGCTCAAGATGTTTTTCGTAGCTGGATCCACCCCGCCCGGAGTCTTCTGCTCGGCGCGAATGGGCGTCCGCGAGTCTTCGAGGAGGGGCCGCTACCATCTCATTGATATCATCTAGCCTACCCCCTTGGAAGCGGGAACCATTGCTTAATTGCTGCTGTAGTTGCGCATCAAAGCTTTGCTTTATCATCTCATTCGCCTGTGAAATGATCTGGCCGAAGCCAATACTTTCTCTCGCCTTCCTGGCCCTTGGTTTGTAGGTCTCCGGGAGGTCGGCATCCGCATCGAACCTCTCGTGCTCAGACTCAAACGAGATGTCTTGTGTGTACAGGAAGAACGACCCGTCACGAATCCGGCGTTTGATGAAGTTCCATCGTGCACGGGCTGGATTATCCTCGATTTCGGGGTGATAAAGGGATTGGGCAGCGAGTTCGGCATAGTAGGTTTCGAGGCGCTCTGCAATGCGCTCAAGGATAGAGACAAGGAAGGCAGCGAGTTTGAACATGCGCTGTTCATTTCGCAAGGTGTTAGCATATGCAACGTGACATAGTATAAAAGATGTGGGAGGGAAGGGTAATGACCTGTTTCTCAGCAGCAGCACCCTTCATTGACATAGCAAGCTCAAATGCGTCCATACCAGTACATATCTCCTCCCTGACCTGTTCCAAAAACCGCACGTCCAACTCTGTAACAGCTTGGGCGTACTGGATGATGCTCCTCTCGAGGGACTGTGCTGAAGTGCTATCACAAACATACTCTCCAATCTGAGCAATCTCCCTCTGTGCGGAGGAGGATGCAGGGGATGACTGTGCACGTGCTACCATACCCATGACATCCGGGAGACGAGAGCCGGAGTTGTGGGCGGAAACTAGTGTGAATGAGAGCTTCACGAAAAGTTCTTGTAGTCTAATAGCGGAGATTGTTAGCTTTTTGGGGGGAACAAAAAAAAAAAGTGCATGAAGGTAATGGATAGAAACTTACTTCGACCCGAATAGTGTTAAAAACCCATTCTGCATCAGCCTAGATTGGAACTGGTAAAACTTCCTCACACCACCCATATTCAACATGCCGCCAGAGAACCATATATTTGAATCCGCCATTATCGCCTTGACTTCAAACGACAGCGTCGTCAAGCTTTCCACACAGGTTCGGAGGTATTCAAGCCAGTTGTCATACAAGCTACTCAACTCCTGCGAATGGAACTGTGGTTTCGGAGCGAGATATCCGATGAAATATTTTGATAGTAAACTCATAACCTCCGGGTTCGACGTATGTGCGAGGTCATCAAAAGTCTTGGATGCATCGAGTCCTGCGCTTGCGGCGACAATTAAGGAACCTCCGGGGTGGATGGGGAGAAAGGCGGTAATATCGTACACGGAGCCGTGAACGCCAATCCATATTTTTGCCTTGTCCCGATGCCCTGTCTGGCGAGATAGTGCGGATATTGGAATAACTGGTTCTTTATGAGACATTGCTCGAGGGTCATGAAGATATCCAACATGAATCTGCGTTCCGCAAATGCTGTTGCAAGAAGAGCTTCGGCGGATTGTTGTGTAACTGCTCTTGTCTTGTATATGGCCTTCTGGATACCACTGATGACAGTCTCATAAACAGAGACCGATCCGCAGATGTATAAGTAGCCTCCAAGACCTCCTTGCTTCGTAGACATCACAAGATCGCAGACGAGGCCTGCCTTCTCCACAATGACAACATCAAGGTATCGTGGCTCGGTCTCTTTTTCAACCAAGTCGCCAGTGGCAGAATCGTACGCAAGGCCTCTAGTATCTCGCGAGAATGCTGTGTATAGTTCCAGCCCATCATACCTCACATGCTCACGCAGTTCCTCCTCGTAGACAAACTTCTTACGTGACTGAACGCCAAGGAAAAGAATATTCCGTCCAACAGCTCTCTGCTCGAATCGTGATTGCCAAAACCCCGGAACGGGGCAACTCCCGAGCCTCCGGCAAACATGGCAACCGGAGCCGCCGGGGAAATTGGGAGTTGGAAGTTGAGTGGCCGTGAGATGCCGATCAGGACCTAAAGAAAAGTATAAGCTTCGAACAAGAAATTGCGAATCTTGGGCGTGTCTGCCATACCATCTCATTCCCATATGCGCCTCCATCCTCTCCCATGATGGCACCAGGGATGCGTGCACGTTCATCGTCTGGGTGTGGATTTAAGAAGCCACTACTAACACCAGACCGAACGATATCCTGGCTCCCATCAAATGCGAGAAGTAGACACAACTTGTGTTCGGTTCGGGAAACTGTGAGATTTATGAAACTTGGGAGCAGCTCAGAGGAATAACTAGAAATACTATATGTTCTAGGAACCTCCACAGGCACCAGCTTAGGAAGCCATGAAAGGTCTTCTGGGAATGCTTGTTCCCAGATACTGGTAGAGACACCGGCGCGAGCGACGAGTAAGAGGTCCCCAAGGGACCCACTAATGGGCCAAGTGTCGGATGCAAGAACTTCTAAAAGAGCTGTTGAGGATGCCCTGAGAAGGATATGAACCTAATATCATGTGTTCAGCATTACTAAATCTGCTCCTGGAAAGTATGGTACTCACGGACATGACTGTCTCTTTCGTAAGAGGTGACAAGTGACCCTGCCTTAATATCTCCAGCAACGTAAATTCACCTCGTTTTGGGTTCCGCAAAACATCACCGACATGCTTCGAAAATCGCTTCCAATCCTCCACTTTCTCAAGCGAAATCCTCTCATCCAATCGCTCAGCTAGCCCCAAGACATGAACAACCTTCATGACCTCAATCCATGGGTTCAACGGCATAATTGCCAACCGGTCACCTGGCCCAAATGTCATTCCAGTATTTCGCAAGTCAATAGTCACTTTGCCAGTTGTGCGATCTGGATCTTCGTCAATAAAATCTCGGCTGATAATTTGTGCTTGGAATCGGCATTCCTCGAAACACCCACGCATCTCGTGGGGCTTCAGTGTGATCGAGCTACGATAAGGGTCCAGTCTTTCAATCATGGACTCTGAGAGGGTGCGGTGAACCTCCTCCCAAGGTCGACCCTCCATATCCCCACTACCTGCATTACCGTTTGTTTCGGTTCTACCAGTCTTAGCTACTACTTCGAGGAACCCGTAGACCTTGTCTGTAGACGTATCAGTATAACTGTGATGTCTAAATGTGCAACAGAGTGAAACCCTACACCGATGAGTACCCATAAACCCCCTTTCACCAGCATATGACTCCACAATGCCATCCAAAACTCCAATGAGCCGCCTGTCACCTGATGCTGCCACATACTTTGGCACCTGGTAGAACTGTTCTATAGCAGCAATGAAGGCTCGGTGATTGAGGGGCAACCATGATCTCAGGTGAAGAGCCTCAAGGCCAAGGAAAGTGTCATACTTCGTTCGACCGAGAAATGCATCCATCAACTGGAACAATGGCAGCGCGAGGCCTGATAGTGCAGGTACACGCTTTGATAGCGGTGCACTAAACTTTGCGTACCTAAAAATTGTGTCAGTGTGTTGCTGCTGCTGTTGAGATATGCCCAACCTTCATGAAAATGTTTACAAACCTTTGCCCCCATTCTACTGGGTTCGCAAATTGTTCCCCACTACCCGGATTAACACTGATTTTGTGAAATACATAGCCAAGTTGATCGATGATTTCTTTCAAATTCACAAGTTCCTCAAGCAGTCCCTCATTGTCCCTATACACTAATCGTCAGTAAATTCTCCTTTTCGCAGGACCTTCCATATTCAAACCTTTCCATAACCCTCTCCTGGCATCTCGTAACAATTTCAACACCATTAATGAAGCAACCGTGAACCTCTGCCATGCACAGCAAGAACATGGCTTCTGCTCTGTCATTGAACACGGGCCATCGAAGGTCCATATTCTCAGCTCTTGCAAGATACGGATATACACTTGTATGGTCTCGCAGTTTATAGTTGTATATCGAGACGTCGTATTGCGTAAGGTGGGGTAGAGGCCGTCCCATCCTTGTGCATATTATTCGGAATGGGATAGCTATTACTCGTGGCAATCCTTTCAGTTCCTCCTCACACTCATCCTCTTGCATTATTTCTTCTGCTCGGGCTATAGACGGACTAATGCTCATTGATATCCCCTCGTGGCCGTTGTTCCTTTCTTCATACCTGTAGACCGATGCCAAGATGCCTAGACAAACCGTGGCTGCCCATAGTGCTTGATCAGGAATCACGTCTGGTGTTCCCATCACCATGGGCAGATCGAGGATTGCCTCTCTAATCTTTCCACGCCCGACGAGGCCAGGCATGCGGTTGCACAAGTCACTCCATACCCGTCCAGGACACGCCGCTAGCGCAATTGGTGATGCTGAAGGATCAGGAGGGCAGAAACCCCATTTACTGGTAAGGAAGCCATCCCTATAACCCGTTGAAGGCCCTAACGCTTCGGCTCGCATCAACACGCGACGAGCTGGTGCTCCAAGAGCTGCTGCAAGCACGTCCTCTGCCGAGGGAACAAGGGAGTCTGCATTCTTCAGTCCAGTGGTAGCCTCTCTCGGAGGTGCATTAGGAATTAACATCTCGACCATTGTCTTGTGTTCTTGAGCATGTATTTGAGCAGCTGCATTCGGTCCTCGTGGTGCCTGCATCGTCACTTTGTTAGTACGGCAACTGCTAAATCAAAAGGCACAGAAAGGGTATCTTGAGTACATTATACAGCGCTTGAGGCGCTTCCATATGGAACCCTGAAAAGGCGCAGCCTCTGGGCCCCATGCGGGAACTTGACCTTGAACCTGGACAAGATCCCATTGAACCAGACTGTCCGCTGTGGGGGCATGTCTGCGCTCCTATCGCCATTGTGCGTAATGTTTAGGGAAGATTATAGTTCGGATTAGTTGAAAGCGACTGGAATATAGAAATAACGGTCCCGGACCGAGAAATATAGAAGGTATAGGATGTGCTGTGAGAAAGAAGGAATAGAATTGAAAAGCTGGAAGCCTCAAGCTGGTTCTCAAAAGAAGGTAGCTGGCCGGACTACAGGATTAAGTAAGGCGAGAAGTTCAGGACCAAGCCAGAATGCAACGTCAAAAGCTCAATGAATACAACTCCTCAAGAGTCGGTTCTGCCCAAAGGAACGTAAATAGAAGACCTAGGCCGTGGGAACGACGTGGGGAGGCGCTTAGATGCATTTATCACTGGACCGTGGGGCTGGCCGGGCGGGGCGATGGTAACAAGCACATCGTGCCTGATTGTGGACGTTAGCGAGCGTGAGGTGCGCGAAAGACTACGCACGACGCACGAAGAAGGGCTAGCTGAATCTAGCGGGGGTTACGTAACCCAGGCTGGGCGTCAGGGCCAAATGCAAATTGCAGGTGCCACCACGCTTCTGAGACGGATCCAAGACCGTCGCGTGATGATACCCCGGCGTGCCCGGCTCGGTACGGATTGCACCTGAAGCCTCGAGCCTTGCGCCCTCCGCTCCCCGGGCTGCGGGCGATCGCGGGTGCTAGCGAATACATTGGCATGTTGCACCGTCTCTGAGGCGACAGATCGCAGCCCCGGGCCAAGTTCACGGCTTCCGGCTGCTAGCATGTATCATACCGCATGATAGAGTGCAGGACCCATGCGTCCGCAGGCTCAAGACCACAGACCGCGTATGCACCGTCAAGACCGGTGGTGACATGAGCACAGGAGCGTGGCATGGCGAGTGCGCGACGCCGGGCTGCTGCTGGCAGCACGCGTGGGCGGTTTCATGTCGCCCCACCGCGAGCCTCCGTTTCATCGCCAGCGCCCTCCATAATTTCCGCTGGCCTTGGCCCGGTCAGAGGGCAGGGCCTTGGCGCTTCCGCTGCGCTTGACGCCAGTTCCGAAACCCGGCAGCCCTCAATTGAAGTTCTCCCCCCCCCCCCCCCCAACATAATTCTCTGACACTGAGCATAGCCCGGTGGGCAGGACCCCGCAGAAGGGGTTGACACCGTCCTACTGTGACAACTATTGAAGCACAAATGCTTTTAATAGGATGTTAAGCACTCAAGTGCCCAGGGCTACTGTTTGATCTCTGTAACATCAGCCCACATGCCTATAACAGTATCATAATCCCCTTCAACCTCCTCTGCAAGCCCATGCCTCCATTCTTCGCTATTTGCTGCTCTGAGCTCATATAATTTGGTAGGCAAAGTAAGAGCTATCATCTCTAGCGCCGGCTTTGGTATCCAGCTAATGACAGCGGTGCCGGAAAAAGCATATTCTGCTATCTCGATCAAAAGAATACTTCTACAGATCAGCCCCTGATTCTCCAGCAATTTCTCTCCTACCTCCTACCTTAACCGGCTGGGTTTTGATGACTAATTTGCCGTTGGGGGACTTTGTGACCAAGAAGCATGCGTTCGGACTGATGGGCAGTATGTGATGGCGATTTAGTCGTAAAGCTGGTTCACAACTTGAAGGGCAACACATTTTGAGGCGAAGGAATCTGTCCGCATTGTGATAACTGTAGTTAGTATCCTGTCGCTAAATCAGGCCGGAATTGGGATGTTCGTCCGTACTAAGCAGGATAGTGTCTGGCTTACGAGACTACAACTAGGTAGCTCTAGCTTGTCTGTAAAATTACAGAATAACCGGTTCTAAGTCAGCAGTTGCCTATTGAGAAGTTACTGCAATGCTGGTTCTGATAGTATTTTGAAGGATCGGTACGTGGTGGTAAAGATCTTGACAGGCGGCTTCATCTCTTGTTTATTTATATTGGGGCCATGATCTATTTTCTGCGACCTGTGATGGCTTTTGCCTGTGCCGTGCACTTAGAGTATTTTGAAACAGCCTGGGCCCAAATATGTGAGTTGTTCATGGCCAGAAGTTTCTACACTGCAACCTACATACTTGTAGTATGTTCGATTCATGAGTACAGTAGTAAGTGACGTGAGCATGAAATGAATTATGCACATTAAGAATCTACAAAGCGTAGTCTCGTATATGTACAAAGCAGACTATTTTATCGCTGAATCCCGCATGTCATATATTCTCTTCCAAGCGCATGATCGGACAATCCGCAGGCCAATGAACGATGCCAACGTGATCTTCACGTACTGCTGCCCCGCTGTAATCACCTCGCCTCCAAATCAAGTAGTGACAACCTGCCACATGCGAGTCTTGGCATGTACAGAAAAAAACAATATCTTTGTTCGCCGCCCTCCCACCTCCCGCCCGGGACGGCTTACAGCAATGTCTAGTGCCCCAAGCGGGCCGCTTCCGCCCAGCTCCCGTGCGGCTACAAACCTTCAATCTCACGAGCCCAATGTCGCACGGTGCCGATCAGGAGAGATCCCCGAATCGCCCATGGCCGACCTGTGAGGAGTATACGGTATTCTACCCGATAAACCCGCCCAGGGCACACCATTATACTACCTCGTCCGCCCCTAAAGTTGGCAGCAAACTTTCGTCGGAGCTCAGGAAAGGATATTCATCGTCTTCTACGGCCAGGATGTCCTCGGGAACCTCGAACGTGTCGCTACTCGACAGCAATCCTGTTCGAGATTCAGTGGTATCAGACACTAGCAATTCGATATTGCCTTCACTACTCAATTCAAGTTCGGCTTCAGCAAGATCGTCTCGAACTAGTTATAGAACAGGTACCGGCATTCCCCCATCGCTCATCTGCGAGCCACAAGCGCAGACTAAGTTTCCAGCAAACGCTGTGCAAGCGTCTCCTGCTAGCAGGCCGACTTGGCCTGTCGCCCCGGAGCTAAATGAGGCCGAGTTGTCGAGTCAGCGAACTTCAATCGACCAAGATGCTCAGCTGAACGCAGTTCTGGAGAAAGCTGAACAAGCTTTGGTAGAGCTGCGGAAAGGCTTAATGTTTTGCTACCAACGGAAGCTGGAAAAAGGTAATCTGCCACAGAGCAAGGAGACCTTATACGAGGGGATGATTATAAAACATACTCAGGCCATTGGTGAATACATGATGTCGGGTGCCATGAGATTCAGGGTGCCAAAAGGCAGTATCAAGGTAGATGGTAAAAGCAAAGAGGTGGCGGTTGCGAATAATAAGGATGCTACAAAAGATGCAAAGGACCATCCGGACCATCGCGGAAGGTCAGAAGGAGAGGTTGCTATGAATGTTTCAGGTGAGCAAGAGCAGAGTTCCAGTCAACTCTCACCTAGTCATACCCTCAGGATGTACATTCTGACCGCATGGTCCAATCAAACACAGAAAGGCTGGAATCCATTCCACAAGTACCGCCAGACATTCAAACCTCTACGGTGACAACCCTCAAGGTCTGTAGAAGCGGTTTACGTCCCTTATACACCAGTAGAGAAGCAAGCTACAGCCAAGCAGCATCAAGCCACTTAAAGGTGTCTACTCCTACGGTGATGCCGAGAGAAACGAGCTATCGCAGCACATTTCCTACAGAAGCTGCACCACCTGTTCCTGAAACCGGGCCGAAGGTGCCAATTGTACCACCACGGCCTTTGGCAAGGAGAATTCAAAAGACATCAACCCAGGATACTAGTAATTTAATAGCAGAGATGGAAGATCGAGAAAGTTCTCATGTCCTGGAGCCCTCGAGTACAGAAAAGGTGTCAAAGGCCTCTCAACCCGCAACTTCACGAGAGCGAACGTGCGCAAGTTGGTCCAAGAATGGTTTTACTGGGGGTGCTAGATCTGCATCGTTCTCTGCTATCAGAGAGGCATTTAATAAGGGCTTCCATGGCAAAAAGTTGTAACAGCAAACATGGTTGACGAGCGCAAGGCTACATGTTGAGCCAGCGATAAAAAACGACGACAATCTACTGCTTTAATTTAGCATGCTGCCAATTATATGGGCTTTGTGTATGAAATTGTTTGAGCTAAATATCCATATGCATAGGCAGGTAGAACTCATCTTGACACTTGTTAATGCCTGCATGAACTCTCATTCAATCTTGAACACCCTTTATATTGTCCACTTATTATATATACGTTTTACCTAGAGCTCTAAAAAAAATTGATGTTGCTGCATGAATACGAACTCTTGAATATGAACTCTAAGTCGGATGTGCTAGCATTGTACTGCAAATGTTGTTCTTATCTATGGAATGTGGCTGAACTGAAAATATGTGACCGTAGACGTACGTACTTGCATGGCTGGATTCTAGTAAGTGCGAAATTGCCGGATGTGGAAGGAACAAGGCAACGGCGGTGTGGTAGAGCGGACGTTGTACAAACCAACCTCCTCCACAGAAGACGATCTCTTCCCAACCTTTCCCTACTGTGCGATGATCCACCAGAGATTGTGTATTTCGGGCTTTATATCTCACTCTTCAGCCATTGCAATAAGAAGAGAAGCCGAAAGCCTACCTAGAGAGGTCCGCACCCGTCATCGCCTGTATTCCATTGCACGTGTTGCTCTCGTACCAATCTTCTCATACGTGTATAGCAACAGGGAATCTGCCCCACTGGAGAGATGGTCGACGACAGAAAATACTTGCAGAACTAGCTCGACGAGGTTGCTAGCTGTATTTTGCTAGCAGAAGTTACGCTACTCCAGGAACCATCCAGTGATAAATATGTTACATAACGTAGCAGCGTGTGGTCCGGGTTAAACGACCCAGGCACTGTCCGGCTGCAGGCGACCGATCGACTGAGGTAGTCTGCATGCATGCTGGGCATGCTGCTATTCGCTGGCTGACCCCGCACATTACCTACCCCTTGTCTACCCGCTAAACTAATTATCTATTCTCGTTGGTCTGTGTGATAGCCTCTCCATTGGCGATGATGCTGACGCTGACGGGTATAAATTTGTTACAGTTGCAGAAGACCTTCAGATAGACAACTTCAACCAGAATATGAAGCTAATTTTGTGTTGATCCGTGGTCGGACAGCCTGATCTGTGTCAAATCTGCCTCCAGTTGGGTACGATAGTACTTACTAGTCTCCCCAAGATACCTATCGCAAAATCTTTAATCCCCGTTTTTCCTTTTGCTGCAGGGGCGCCGACCGTCGTGAGTAAAGTGCTTGCTGGCCTCACTTTATGCCACCCCCTCTCCCCGCTTATTCATTCCGAATTAATTGCTGGGGGCCAGCTGGAACCTGGAATTGGGTTGAGCGATCCAGATTATTTTGTTTATTGTTTTCGCGCCCTCAAGTAAGTTTTACTTCTGGCAGGTCGCTCTTTGCGCCCCGCAGATGCACCATACGCTAAGAACGCTAGCTTATCATAATGCGGTGTAAGTCTGCATTAAGCAAAGTAGTATCAGGTGGATGGAGTCGTCAGAGAGACCGCCTTCACCTCAGCATATTCCCAGTGCCACCCGTCACCATACCTTCCATTTGGGCTACTCAAACCCGTCACCTACCCTCTCTGATAAACGCTTGATTCGCCGCTCGACTCATGGTACGCCTTACCCGCAGGCAGTAGCTATCCCTCCACCTCCGAATCTGCTCTCTTCATCTCCGACTCTGTCAACCCGGCTCTCTAACAGCTCAATTAACGGCGCTATCCCACCTTCCCGAGCGGCGACGGCAAGTCCTCGAGCCCCCCATACTACCCCCTGGTCATTCCATTAAGCTCCCCATTCTCGCCCCCACCCCTAACCCCTACGCCGCGGACACCAACGTCGTCTCTATCGCGGCGACGAAGAAGCACTGTTTCAAACAACTCCGCAACCTCGAACCATACATCGTCCCCTGATATGAGCCCAATGCCACCACCACCACCGCCACCACCGCCACCACCGCCACCAACACCGTTAAGCTCCAATGGGTCATTACAACAGCAATTGCAGCAGAGACAACACAATCAGTCGCCTTCAGCTGCTACCCCAGGACACAACACGACAAGCTTCTGGGCGTCGGGGCCTGGGAGCAGTAATTCCAGTGGACATAATACCTTCGGGTCATCAGGACTGTTTGTCAAGGACGAGAATGGCATTGGTGGAACCTGGTTAGGATGGAGTACTATTAACCGAACCCCTAGTATTTCCCGAGTCAATACAAATGAAAACGAGCAATCACCTGGAGATGACGGAGATTTAGAATTGCGTTTAGAAGAGGCAATGGACGAGGACAGTGAAAGTGATGTTGACGACGATGATACCTCCATGGGCCCCCCACCACCTCAGCAGCGCAATGGCGCCAATGCCCATGGCCAGCACGACTCTAAAGAGCATGCGCGAATGCAAGTAGAGGATTCGTTAGCAAGGATAGCTCAAGCAATGGTATACGCTCCACATAACTCCATCCCCGCCCCATTTCCGCCACTCTCCAACAGGTTATTTTTAACGAACGTTTGTTCCTAAAACGCACCAGACCCTGCTATCCCTCGCCCCCTCCGGAAATCCTCCACAAATCCAGTACACCCATGGACCTTCACATTCAACCAATAGTAACACCGTCGAGCATGAGCCCCCTTGGCCACCGCATCCAACCCCGGAATCACTGCTCCGGGAATCTCTTCGGCAGAGCTTTGAGGCTTACCGTATTCTGAAGGAGCTTGACAAGAAATTCGTTATGGGCGGGGTTGAGGCACGGCAAAAGTCGGTCTCTACACCTGTATCTAGGAGGCAAAGCCTCCGTGGGAACGGTGTGGATGACTACGAGAGTGAAATCAGTGTTGTGGAGGTATTAAAGGCTTATGACAAGGCAGCGGAAGGCGTGAGAACCGCTAGAGAGGTGCTGGTGAGTATCTCGAATCGCGAGTCGTGCTTGCGTTTATGAAGTGGGTTGCTGATGACTTTGTGTTGTGTATAGAAATGGGCGGAGCATTGGATTAGGGAGGAGCAAGAAAGCACGAGGGAAAGGTTGTTGAAAAGTTAAGTCGAATACAAGGAATATGGTTCTCGCATTCTTCTCGCATTCTGAATTGCTGTGGAACCACGATGATTAGTATGAAGGAAAACGAGGGGAGAAGAGCGCAGTAACGAGCTTAGCGCACCAGGGGAATGTTCTCTCTATTTGCCTCTTTCGAATCTCATATGAACTCATCTGCATGTTTTCCATCTGTCAGTTTCTTTGTTTTGTTAGTGCTTCACTGCTTTTGTTTGATTTGCTTGTTGCGTAGTGCATTGCCAGTTTCGGAGTGTGTTTTCTTTCGTTTCTGCCCAGTTTCGCAAAGGACATGATTCTCCATTCTGGGAATGGGAATGGGAATGAAATGTGGGTTGGGTATTGAAAAATGGGAGAAGGGCTGAGAACGAGGGTTTAATGTTTTTTTTTGGCGGGGGAGGGTAAATTTTGCTGATGCGTTTCTGTAATTGTGCCTAATGTATATGGTTATTTGTTCATGGGTTTTCGCTTTAATGTACTACATCTGTAACATGCAACGTTGATGACAGTTGATTTGGTTTTGCTGTGCATAGTTTGTGTTAAGAGTTGGTCACGTGAGGGTTTAACTTATTTCTTTTTTTCTTTTTGTCCAATCATCGTGTCTTTGTGCCCATATCCAAATCAGTATATATAATTCAAGTAATCACTAAACTACGATACTTAATGTTTTTATATCACCCCAACGCTCTCATAAAATTAAAAGCCCCTAAACACTACATATATGTAAGTATGTTAGTATTTAGCCAAATTTTAGCTTATACAGGTTGCCCGACTCATGCATAGTCTCGTAACTCATGCATACTTAAGTATATCGTCATCTCCCAGCTCCATTCCATAAAAGGTGGGGGGCCGAACTGAGCTCTCTTCCCTCAAATACCCTGCAAGTCAATGTCCCCTACGCACTACATCATCACGTAAAAGTAAAAATGGTAAGTCAACACTGTTTCATCATTATGATTGAAACTAAAACTACGGAAGGCGTTTAAACTACGTTCAAGCTGTATACAAGTTAACCAACAAACAAGCAAGCCAGTCAACGAACCAAAACCATCAAACCAGCTCGGGAGCCAATAATCCAACGCAAGCTCCTCGAAGCAACCAAAAGTCTGTCAATATACTCATAATAACCCATCATCACCCTAGTGACCACAAACATCCAAATCTGAGATTTCATCCCATTACAGGATGTTACTACAATCGAGCCCTGTACCTCGTTCCTGCCGCTTTCGCTGCCATGAGTCCTATCACCCAAACATTTATTACCATCACGAGTTTTGATGAGAATGAGCTAAACTACTCACCGGCGGCCATGGTCAAATACCAGGTTCTTGTCGCCCCATCATCCAACCACCTACTCTGGAACCCGTCCTGTGCAAAGAACCTCCAACTCTCTCTCGGTTCACACAGCGCCAAATTCGCATAGAGGATCCCCTTCCATCCACTATCAATTCCTGACGTCTTCCCATTAAACTTTGCCATCCACTCCTCTCTTACATACCCCTCTCTCCGGATATACGGTGAAATTGGTGTCAAAGGAAGCATATGAATCCCATGAATGAATTCCTCATTCATTCCAAAGTAGGTCGCGTAGTCGACTTTGTTTTCGAAGAGGATGCCGGTTACTTTATTCGCAATGAATTTCGAGGGCTGGACGGTGTTGGATGATGAAAGTAGGAAATATGTGTTGAAGGAGCGCTTCATGATGGAGAGCATCAGGAGAGCGCGGAGGGACATGGCGCGGTCAGAGTTAACCAGTGCCCAAAGGTGCTGTGAGTAAGCATAGTTGTAGTCTTCGGAAGTGGACTCTTGGTCTTTACCATCGGCGGATTCGAAAATTCCCTTGGCCCAAGAGTGACCATGCCACCAGTCAAAACTTCTCGATACTGGGAAATATGGGTCTTGCTCGCTAGGATTGGCAACCTATATTATATCCCCATCAGCACTGAAAAATCGCTGATTAATCACCCTTATGCCAGTTGTTGAACTTACATCTCGAATCAGGGTATTCACCCAATTCCTGTTTCGGGCAGCCCAGTCGAGCGTCCTGTTGAGCACCAACTCAACATGACCAATTACCGCCGCAGTGTAGATGTGGTAACCCTGTTAGGATATTAGCTGGAGGAAGTGGTCAAGGGATGGTGCATACTCACGTAGTGAAAGTGATGGTCGTTGTAGTTCCCATTTCCAAAATCCATCATCTGGTCCCCAGTCTGGAATAGTGCATCGGAAACAATTCCTTTCCATGTTGCTACGAAGTGACAATGAGTCAGCAGATGATGTCTCGGATAGTGGTACTGGATACTTACTTTCATACACGAGCCGATACTTCTGACGATTTGCAGCAAACCTATCCATGGCAGCCTTGAGCTTCTCCAGTGAGTTCCTCGTGAGTGATTCGTCCTTGAGTACATCGCAAGCCACGAGCACGAGTTGGGCATATTTCGCCAAAGCCTTTACGTTACATACATGTTAGTACTCACGTTCAAGCCCTTCGACTGCTATTGGCAACTTACTTTGCCGCTGAAGTACATACTATCGATATTTGTTCCCGCCACAAAATCTGCCTGAATTTCGTTCCTACAATGCCTTTCAATCACACTCCTAATAGCAGAGTCGGTAAAACCACCCCCATTGTTCGGCAGCCATGTTGCGTATTGCGTTGGCAGCTCATGTTCAACTAATCGCCATTGGTCTGCAACCACCGCTGTGGCTAGCCCCTTAGTGGGAGTTTGAAGCTTGATGGTAGAAAGAACGTGACGAGCAGTGGTTGAAGCTTCGAAAGACGCCATATGATGGGGGAGGGCGTACATGAGGAGAGCCCCTGCGTTGTTTGTGCCATACCTGCTGTGGTTAAATTGGTATGACGCGGATCTTCCGTCTGCGCTGGCGCTCGCGGTGAGGCGGGTTGTGGTTGGGAATGCACCAGCAGTTTGGTCGATAGTACCCTCAGCCGATCCAGTTGGGAGTTTGGTGACCTAGCCAGGACCATGCTGATCAGTGTCATTGACATCGAGAACCGACTGCTTGTGGAACAATACTTATGTAACCTACCTGGATGAATCCAGTAAAGCTGTAGTTTCCTACGATACGTGTATTATTTTCAAGGGTAAGATTAAGGGTTGGCCGACCCTCAGGGCAAATATATATGAGCCACACATTGCTATCCTGGAGTGTAACCTGATGATAACATCAGTTTTTGTTCACGAAATCAATTTCTCTCAATCCTTTCACACTTATAGTCAACGTACCCTCCACTTATCAACTCCCGCTCGGGGAGAAGTCGCTCTCTCCAACCCACGAAACATAACCCCGCTATGAATCACCGGCCTCAAGTCATAGTATCGTGCAGTCACAAATCCCATCCCCAGCACCAAATGACTAACAATTTTCTTTGTGGAGGTACCATTGCTGCCAATGTTAGCATGGAGACTGAGGTCAACACTGTACTCCTTGTGTTGTGCGGTCGTGATGCTGGAACTGCTGTTGAACTCTGTTGCACCGAAACATATCGACTTGATACCCAAAGGTGAAATCCAGTAGCGAGCAGTGGCCACACCGTCTGGCCCCAAGGCCTGTGTTTGTGGTGAATGGATATTAGGGCACCCTGAACTCAAATACTAATGTTTACACCGTTCATAGATGACACTTACAAATTGGTTGCCGTTTGTATGACTGACACTTAGGCCCCAGCTTGACGGATTCCTGTCGACCCAAAGGACGTACGGGAGGGTCCATGCAGACTGTGTCTGGCTTCCTATTACTAAGTTCGTATAAAACCTACAGGTCACAAGTGGGTTAGACAGTGACGAGCTGACGTTCTTTGAACGGGAATTTGTCCTTACTTGTTTGTTTCTATCGGCCGTGATACAGGCCCAGTGTTGCCCACAGGCCGGACAGGATGTCCGTCTCGACGCGGAAACAGTGCGTCTGGCGCACCCGTCGAGATGGGAGCAGCGAAGAGGTCGGTAGACATGACGATGTCTTGCCTGACGCCCGCGGAGGATGTGAGCTGCTTGGGGTTTGTGGCAGAGATAAGAGCAATAGCAATGGCAATGTGCTTGACTGATGTTCAACTGACGTGCTTTTGCACAAGGCGCACAGTATATGCTGTCCGCTATTGGGGCCGGCCTGCGCTTTATACCCTCTGCCCTCTGCCCTCTGCCCTCTGCCCTCTGTCCTCGCGACTGCCCGATCCGTCTGCCTGCTGATGATGCCAAGCTGGGACTAGTGGGCCACTGGCAGCGGCGCGGAGCAGCCGTGCCGAGGCAAGGCGTGGTGGGGACATCCCTCAGCTCAGCTGGACACTGGCCGGGGGCCGGCTGG
Organism: Kalaharituber pfeilii; assembly: GCA_015179045.1. Taxonomy (NCBI): domain Eukaryota; kingdom Fungi; phylum Ascomycota; class Pezizomycetes; order Pezizales; family Pezizaceae; genus Kalaharituber; species Kalaharituber pfeilii. The sequence goes on along the minus strand of WHUZ01000007.1, from coordinate 896,495 downwards.
GCTGGGCTGGGCTGGGCTGGGCTGGGCTGGGCCTGCGTGGGGCGCGCGTGCTGGGCAGGCCAGCTGACCCTCTGGGCAGGCATAGGGTGGCTGCTTGCGCGCGCTGAAGCCGTGGCACCAGCTCCAGTCCCACGGGCCTAAACCGCCCCGCCCACCGTGAGGATGGGGCACCAGAGCCGTGGCCGCGGCGATTGTGTCGCACGAGATGAACACGACGAGCTCCTCGCCATAGCCCTCCGGGCGGCCTGCGAGTATTGATATAAAAAAAAAAAAAAAAAAAAAAAAAAAAAAAAAACGACGAGCTCGCCGAGGCCTGGCTGAGCTCCATGCACAACTCAGTCATGGTGGATCCAGGCGGTGCTACGGTGATACAGTGAACAGGCCACGCATTCACCTGGAGCTGACGGCTGAAACGAGCAGTTAGGTAACCGGCTAGTATACTGTAGTTTGGCACCGTGAGTGGATGAGCATTTCAGCCACGCAGGCCCTGGAGCCCGGTCTGCAGACGGTCTTGGTCCACCGCAATCAGAATTTGAAACAGAAACAGAAGAAGGCAGCTCAGACAAACGCTACGCATGGTGGCGAGAGAAGGGAGCACTTGACCACGCACTTGACCACGCACTTGACCAAGAGAATTTGAAGATATGTAGTCATCCAGCGCTACCCGCGGCCTTTGCCGACCGTTTCCAGCCATACTGTATGCATCTGCCGATGTGCGCTGTCTTGCACTGGGCGTGTTCCTAACTGTTCCTAACTGAGCTCGTGGACAGACCTCGAGTTAGGATGGAGCCCTATTGCATGCATACCTACTTGTCCTGTGTGGAGGCGCAGGTACCTGAATTGTTCGCAAACACGTGGAGGCCCAGGCTCAAGTGTAGTCTGGTCATGGATATTAATCGCTCGCGTCAACTCAAAATTGCAATGCACTGGCAAGGGTGCTCAGTGTAACAAGCCTTCTGACACGCCTCCAGTAGGGCCTCAATCAAGCCCTGTCACCATTAATCTTTGTCGAATAATAATTCGCAACTTCGAAGTACGCTTTACTTGCTAGCGCCCGTTTCCAATTTGCGCGACTGAGATCTGCGAGGGGTACTGGTGATGTTTAAAACTAGATGTAGGCAGGGACTGCCTTTGTCACTGGGAGAGCATCAACACCCTTCATCAGTCTAGGAATGAGAAAAAGAGAAAGTAGCTATGTCTTACTGACTGAGCGATGGTCAATGCTTGAAGCTGAGCTTTTGCCATTTCAAGGAATACAAGAGATCAGTTTCGGTACTAAATTGGGATGAATGTGATGTATTTCGTGTGCCGCGGGGGCTCAGAAGGGATGGGCCTCGACTTCGAGAGGGGACGAAGATCCTCACCGGAACTATCTATCATGGGAACAGCATCCTAAAAGCGATTAATTTTGTGCTCGAGGGAACATTGCATGGGCATGATAACCGATTTAAATTTGTCACAGTATTGAGTTCTGAGCACGCATGTTTCTGTCGCATGTGGTATTGAGATTGAAGCACGTCCTTTGCATTGCGGTCTGTAAACACTCGAATATCAGTGGTAGCAGCTTCCAAATCGAATATGTCAAAACATTCTTGTCGTCCTGTGATCAGTCAAGAGCGACAATGACAGGCTGCAACACGGCACAATAACCCTTTCTGTCCGCTTGGCCGGTACCAGAATGCGGGGTTGGCTGGGTTGCAACGGTCATGTGAACGGGGGAGCATCTCTACCCAGACTCGGCTGATGCCCTCTGGAATGCTTGTTTGTTGGTTGGGTAGGGCTGAAGAAGAAAACGGCATGCAGAGGGTTAGTCTCGTAACCAGGCAAAGGGTGCAACCAGACTAAGGCAAAGGGTCAGCCGCGCATCCGTCGGAGCAGAATCTGGGAATGAGAATGCAACACTATTACTAACTTGTGACAACGGATCGCCCCATCTGAAACGAAAGAAAGCGGGACGTTGGGGCCAACGCTGCCAGGGAGTATCATACTCGAGTACCTGGTACCCTAGTGCTGTAACCAACGCCGACTGTCGGTACTTACATGTACCAAGAGCCGACGCCTTATGGGGCGGCTACCTCGGAAGTTAGCAGACCCATGCGTCATCTGTGCTCTTGATCTTCATGTTGCACTGTGGACGGCTGTTTCTTTCCAACTAGGTATACGTATGCAAAGGTCGTCTGTAGCACTGTGTCTTGCTTGATGCACGGAATTTTGACTCTGCTATTCAAGTTAGTCATTCTTGATGCGCGCAGTGAAAATTATGCATGTCTCAGGCACAAGCTGACTACGTTTCGAACGGAATATCGCCTTCCAAGCAGGTCATACGCATTCCAGTGATTATTTACTGGACAAGGCGCATACTGATTGGATGGTTGAATAACTAAGTGTTTTGGAATGCCAGAAGAGTCACGCGAGCTCATTCGGGATAGGCTATAATTATGGTCAGCATGTTTCCAGATGCAGCCTCACAAAAATGTCTGCCCCAGATAGGGTTGGCACAACCCCCAAATAACCAGACTATGCCAAATAAAAGGGCTCGTAAGTAACCATGGCTCATAAGTGCCCAGAATTACAGTTGGGGAAAATCTTGGCACAATTGCAGCAAGGGAAATGAAGACGTCAAGAACCCTGTCTCAATTGGGATGCTCTGCCGATTATGAGCTCATCAATCCGTTGAGCTCTTTAGCTTATTTTAGCACCTAATCAGGGCTCCAAATCTATATACATTACCGCCAACTATAGGGCACAAGAGGGCACTATTCTAGAACAATGACCGAGAGAGTTCTCTGAATCAAGGCTCCGTCTTGTAACACCTGACTTAGGTCTTGATCCCACTTGTGGTGAATGGATGAAGGTTTCGTTCACTCGGCTTGTCTGAATCCTGGCATCGCAGCCATTGCGTGCGATTCGAGTCATACTCCGTAAGTCATTCTGCGGATTGCAGTTGTAGTGTTCGGTGACTCAAATTGCGAAAAACATGTAGCTGTCGACATAGCTGGCTATTCAAACCGGGGCCAATCAGAGCCCCAGCACTAGCCACTCGGAGCCATTCAGCGATGATCGCCCCGTGTGGCGGAGCTCAAAACTGAGGCGGAGGGGAACAACTCCGAGGAGACTGGACAGCAGCCATAGAAGAGCAAAGGATTGGCGGGATGGGGCGGCGCTGCGGCACAGGGCGGCGGCACAGGGCGAACATGGCATGGCACACGACAAGGCGCAGCAGGTACAATGTCGAAGATGTCGAGCACCGGGTGACTAGACCCTAGAGACAGAACCGGGGATCGTGGATGCCATGCCATCCAATTCTGGCAGACAAGCCTTTCCGCCCCGCCCGTCGGATCAGATCAGATCGGACCAAAGTAGCAGATGCAGCCCTGCTGGACGATGCTAGGCCGGCGTGCGGCCAGGACGTAGGAGTAGCCGCAAGAGCCGCGGCAGCCTGCAGCCTGCAGCCCGGACCCTGATCTGCCGCGCGGGGCTGCGCAGCGTGCGAGGGCCTCTGTGCCGTTCGCCCCCAGGCAGGAGTCACTCCCCCACCTGACCATGCGCGATGCTGAGGTCTCGACGCTCGGCCTGTGCTTGCTCGTGGCCGGCTTCACCTGTCGCTCCTGTTTGCGCTGGCGCTGGCCTCTTGTCCTGCTCTGCGCCGGACTTGAAAAGGTTTATAAAGGAGTTGAGCAGCCTCGAGCTCCTGTCCTGTACTCGAGTACTGTACAAACCGCACGCATCCAACCGTTCCCGTAAGTGCTTACAAGTACATAGCGGACACTCACTGCACCCCCCCCCCCAACAATCTCAACTGCCAAGCCCTCGCATACGCTTTCACACTCACTTCGACCAAATAGCACCGAGCAATACAGCACCGAGCAATACAGCACCGAGCAATACAGCACGCAGCACACAGCACGCAGCACGCAGCATGTCCAACCTCAAGTCTGTCGCCTACTATGTCAATTGGGTATGTCCATCACTTTGTTTGCATCTACTCGCTCCCTGTAATCTCCGGACCATTAGGCAGCCCCACGTCTCCGATGGATTGGATTGCTAATTAACGTCGTGCAACCCTACAGGCTATCTATGGCCGGAACCACCAGCCACAGGACATTCCTGCTCCCTACTTGACTCATGTTCTCTGTAAGCTTAAGCTCAAGTCTGTTCCAGGAGCTGGCATTCACTAACGGTGGTCCCATCGAATCAAGATTCATTTGCCAATATCAGGCCTGACAGTGGGGAAGTGTAAGTTACATCCGAAGCCACCACTACTTTTTCCGGGATGATGCGTTGAACTTTGAGCCTAGTTATTTGAGTGACACATGGTCGGACATCGGTATGTGCGCCTGTATATCGATTTTCCGGCGCTTTGGTAACTAACATATTTCTGCACCAGAAAAACATTATCCTTCTGACTCTTGGAACGACACTGGGTAAGCTGCCCCCAGGGTCATGCGCATGACCACTTGTTAACAAGGCTTTTGCATTCCAGCAATAATGTCTATGGTTGCGTCAAGCAGCTATATCTGCTCAAAAAGCAAAATCGCAAGTTGAAGGTTGTCCTCTCAATTGGTGGATGGACATACTCCTCCAACTTTGCGAAGCCAGCTTCAACCGCCGCCGGGCGTGAGAAGTTTGCAAGTTCCGCCGTTCAGTTGGTGAAGGACCTGGGATTTGATGGACTGGACATTGATTGGGAATATCCTGCCGGTGAGTGGAGCCACGTGAATGACGGCTACGGTCATACTGCAATGATGCTAATACCAAGCTCAGATGCGACCCAGGCTCAACACTTTGTGGAACTCTTGAAAGAAACGAGGCGGCAGTTAGACGCCTATCAAACACAGTACGCTCCCAATAAGAAATTCTTACTTACAATTGCTGTATGTATAAATTCAATTCAATATCAAGTCAAGATTTTAGCTGACAGCATTTGAATCCAGGCACCATGCGGAGGCAAGTCTTACAGCTAACTTTAAATTGTTTGGTGTCAACCATTGCTGATCATTCATGTTGCTGCAGCACAAAATTATCAGAAGCTGCTCATTTCGGAAATGGATAAATACCTTGACTTCTGGAACTTGATGGCTTACGACTTCGCCGGTTCTTGGGACCCCACTGCAGGCCACCAAGCCAACCTCTACAAGGATCCTTCTAACCCAGCATCTACCCCATACAGCGGAGATGAAGCTGTGAATGCTTACATTGCAGGCGGCGTTTCGCCAAGCAAGATTGTGCTTGGAATGCCGCTGTATGGTCGTTCATTTGAAAATACTGATGGTGTAGGGAAACCATATAGCGGAATTGGTCAAGGAAGCTGGGAAAACGGCGTGTGGGATTTCAAAGTATGTCCTGCAAACCATCCCGCAGTTTGATAACCATTCGGACTGCTCTGACGATCCTTTCCTAGGCGCTGCCCCAGCCGGGAGCTACCGAAATCAACTTGCCCGCAGTCGGGGCTAGTTACAGTTACGATGCGACAGCGCGGAAGGTCATTTCTTACGATACCCCAGAAATTGCCAAACAGAAAGCACAGTATATATTGAGTAAGGGTCTTGGGGGTGGAATGTGGTGGGAAACCAGCTGCGACCATCCCCCAACGGGGCCTAATGCAGCGCGCTCACTTATCAAGAATGTCGTTGATAATTGGGGAGGTCCGCAAGGCGGGAAGTTGGATAGTGTTGAGAATTCTTTGGACTATCCCGCCAGCAAGTATGACAATCTGCGGGGTGGCATGAACTAGGGTCCTCACGGAGGAGGGGGCAGCCAAGGTCGGGGCAAACTGAACTAGTGAATACTCGGATCGCTCTTATTTTTCGTTTCTCTGCGCTTGTATTGTACTGTACTAGAGTTGCCGTCTGGGCACGTGTTACAGTTGCTATTAGTATCGTGCCAGCTGCTGTAGTTAATAATTGAATATATCTGACATTAGTCTCGTGAACTACAACATTACATACTGTGAATCGAATTTTTGCAACACAGAATGACGGCATATACATCTTCGCGTGATGAATACGATTGAAGAGCAGCCCAGGCGGAGCAACAAAGATCGGCACGAGCATCCAGTAACGAGCTGGCTCCAATGAACGTGCATTTTCGCAGTTGCGGGGGGCATCTCCAGCCATTGGGCGGGCTGTCGGGGCTGTCGGGGCTGTCGGGGGCTGCATGTTGAGGTGGCTTGTGTAATTGAGCGGTCGTTATTGAAATCGTGGATCGCACCACCCACTCGAACCAGGCTGTGGACTGTGCAGGCGCGCGCACGACATCGGTGTGTGGCAGCAATTAGAGTCTTCTTACAGAGAAGCCGGCGAGGAGCACAGCGTGGGAGAGAGGGGGAGAAGGGGAGAGGGGGGAGAGGGGGGGAGAGGGGGGAGAGTGGGGGAGAGAGCGGGGGAGAGGGGGGAGAGAGCCCATGATGAAGGGCCTCCTCCGCTTGCGGCACATGCAGCCCTCTGCACAGCGACAGCAGCGGAGGCAAATTAGAGTGCTGTAAAAAAACAGGGCCAACGTGGCTGGTATCAAGGATGGACAACGCGGTCCGAGGAGCTCAGCACATTAAAACCCTTTTGCTGCTGCTGCTGCTGCTGCTGCTGCTGCTGTTTTAAACGGCACAAAGCCAGAAGGCTACGAACGGTTTGAGCGTCTATCCGTCCCAAGAAGAGCACACGCGCACGATTACTGGCAGCAGCAGCTCAGGTGGGGCTCGAGAGTGTGCAGTTGAGATTGCTATAAGACAGCGAAACCGACGGGTGTGTCCCCCCCCTTCTATTTGAAAAAAGTATATTTAAAAGTAAATAACGAAGGAAAAAAATAGGTACGAGAAGTGTTGAAAGACCCTTGCATTGCCCCTCCGCCTGCAATATGGCGTCCTCATCGGAGCCCGCTACCGCCGCTACCTCGGCCATCGAGCAATGGATCCGCCAAACGTCCCCCTCGCTCGCCTTCCACACGAACTCCCGCGGCGGCGGGTTCATCGGGAAAAAGGTTCTCAAGCCCATCCTCATGGCCAAGACGCCGCAGGAGCTCAAAGACGGCCAGTGGCCGCAGAGGTTCAACGAAGCATGGGACAACTTGGTCAAGCACGGGTTTATCCAGCAATTGATTGAGGGCGGCAAGCCGAAGGGGGTGGCCGGGAATTGCGAGGTGCCGCTGGCGAAGGCGGCGGGGCTGGGGCCGGGGCCGGCTGCGGTCACGCAGGGGCATGCCGCGCAGCAGCCTCCGGCGGCGGCGAAGGCGAAGAGGGGCAGCTTTGCGGCGTCGGGCGCGCAGGACGCAGGCGGCACGGCGCGAGAGGGGCCGCCGTGGAGCCTGGCGCAGAAGGACACGCCCGCGCGGCCCGCGGAGGCCTCACGGAGCAGGGCGTCAGCGGTGCCGGCGGCAGCACGGCTCGGGCCTGCGTCGGGCCTGGCGCAGATGCCGGCGCTGACGACGCCGGGCGGGTCTCTCACCGCTGAGACCGCGAAGGGCCTCGCGGAGTTCGGGGGGGCGGTGATCAGGCATGCAACCTTCGCCCTGGCAAGCTGCATTCACGTGCGGAGAAGACATGGAAGCTAATCGGGCCCATTGCCTCCACAGACGCGGCGCATCAGCCCAAATCAACATCGCGCTTCCTCACAGCCGGCTGCGAGCCTCCTCGGCCTCGATAGGCTCGAGCTCGTCCACGTCGCAGGCCAGCACCGCTCCCCCGGCCCAGTCGTCACATACCTCTTCTCCGGCCTCGGCTGCGCCAGAGCTGGACTCGGGCCCGGCGTCAACGCCTCCATCAAGGCATGCTCCTCGCGGGACACCACTTGCCCAGATGAGCCCACCTGAACCAGCACAGCCGTGGAAGTCGTTGGAAGTATCGTTGGTTGATGCCTCATTACTGAGGGGCTTCAGTCCGAGTTTAGCAACGCCTTTGCCTCCGCCGTTGCCCATGATGAAGCCTGTAAACACGGATGAATCGACGGTTCCCAGTCCTAAGTATGTAATATAATAATCTGTCTAACACCCCTCTCATACTGTTCTCTTTGCATCTACTAACTGTAATTGGCCATGACTTTAAGGATACGTAGTTCTACCACGCTCCCAGTGCCACCACCACAACCAATGATACACTCTATCTCTACCCACATCGACGAGTTCCATCAGTCCAGGACCTCCCAAGGAAGCTACTTCATGCACCAACCCCACCACACCCAGCATCAGCGCCACCATCAGGGCCAATATTCCCCCAGCTCCTCCTACACCCACGAGCCTCGCGGCCGGCCACAACCTCCTCCTCTCGTAGCTTCTCATTCCCAACCTGACACCCACTCCCATACCCACACCCACACCCACACCCACTCCCACTCCCGCCCGCATAGCCTCTCCCGCAAACACGGTGCCATGTCCCCCACTGTCATCTACCGTCCACCACTGCAACTCACCGAGATTTCCCTCCCTTATAAAGTCCAATACCACATCCTCAACCTTCTCCTCGCAACCCTCGAATTCGTCTTCTTCGACTTTTCGTCAAAGTGGTTCCCGGAAATACTCCACAGCAACCTCTGGGATTGTCCTGAGGCTGCGGACGTCTCGACATGGTCAAAGACTATACTTGAGGCGCTTAACTCAGCATCGGGTGAGGTGCATGTCTCGGGGAGTGCTAATGGAGACTCATCGTCGTCCGGGTCGGGCACTCCGACGAGGACCAGGGCCAGTATGAAACCGCCGCCTCATGCGGTTGCGCATCTCACGAGCCTGATGAAGAACGTAGGTGAGTTGCAGCAGGATGTTACGAGGCGGAAGTTCGTTTCAGGTGAGAAGCTGCTTGGGCACCTCGACAACTCTGTGCGGGTCGCGAGCCTACTTGGCTGCAACTCTCGCGCCACGGAATTAGAGGAGACCACGTATTATGTCAAGGAGGCGTTAGGTGGGATTGGGATTGTAAGAGAGGCAGTGCGGGGAAGTCTGAATGAGCGGATGGAGATGATAAATAAGCGTCGAGAGGAGCTTTTACGCATGGAGCAGGATGCGAGGAACGAGGCGAGTAGGCTAGAGAAGGAGGAGTGCATGAAGCTTGGGTGGGACCTCGCGACGACGTTAGAGCCGAGGCTGACGCTGAGAACAGAGTGGGGAATGCCGGTGAGGCCAGGGAGGGAAAGGAGGAGGTGGAAAGCATGGAATGAAGGTGACGTAGAAGGTGGGCTGGAGCAGGAATACTTAGATGAAATTCTAGGAGCTTACTCTCCCCCGCCGTCACCACACAAGGGATTGCGGAGGGAAAGTGGACCACAGGGCTCGTTAGATCGAAACCGTAAAGGTAAAGGGAAGGCTGTGGACCCTGAGGTATCTACCCCGCTGGACATCGATCGCGGTCGACAGCGTGAACCCCGGATCTCCATAACGAGCGGTAACAACCCAAACACATCTATCTCTTTCTCGTCTTTCTCCAACTCCTCCACAAACAACCGCACCTCCACCGCTTCCACCCTCCTCAACGATACCCCCTCCATACCTCCCGCCATACCCGCCAAAGCCGCGAAGCGTCTGTCAAACCTCTACCCCCCGACATCGCCGATTTCGGATTACGACACAGATGTAGAACATGAGCGGGAGGGGCCCGGGGGGGTAGGGCTAGAGCTGACGTTGTCGCAGGCCAGCTTCGGGCAGCAGCAGCAGCAGCAGTCGATGGCAAGTTCGGTGACGAAGCATCGAAATGAGTCTATTTGTGGGAATAGCAGGGCAGCGGGGGGGGCGGTCGCGGGGGCGGGTATCCCGCGGCCAGTGACCCCAGCACAGGTGAATATGGTACGAGAGCCGGTGCCGCAGGCGCCGCCTATCCCAATTTCGAGATTGATTGAGGCAGAGGAGATTCAGCCTGCCTCTGGCTCAGCCTTGGGAACGCGGAGAAACAGCTCTGTGAAAAGCGTCGTTAACATTTCCTCATGTACCTCCGCCTCCACCAGCACTCCCACATTGCCCTCGCAATCCGCATCCAACCCCGCCCAGCCCGGTGACCAATCGCGCGGCACCCCTGCACGAGAGGAGCGGGAAAGGGAGAGGAAGAAACGGAATTCGATGCCCCCCAGCATCGGCCCGACGCCGCCGTTGACACCAAAGGAGAGGAGGATTACGATCGCAGTTCCGGCAGCTGGGACTCCGGGAGGCGGGGAGATGGAGAGGTATTTTGATGGGGCGAGGGGGACGGGAGAGGCAGTTGCGGCGGCTTGATGCGGGGACGGGGCGGATCAAAGAGGAGGAAGAGGGGAGCCAAACCCCGGCGTTGCAAGATTTACTCCGACCGAGCTTAGGTTTCCTATTTCCTCAAGTTTGTAAATTTTTTTTTTTTTTATTCCGCATTTACGAACCCTTTTACAAGGGTCGTGCTGTCCTATTATCCAGTCATGGTTTTAGTTGTTTTACTGCATTCGTGACATGCTAAGGTTGAATCACACCAAAAAAAAAAACTTCAACTTTCATTTACCACCCTATGGTTTTGTTTGGTTTTGTTCATTTTCTCCTAAAGGAAACTTCATTCTTATGTTTTACCTTTTTCCCCTTTTTTGGTGTTTATTATTTGCATGTTTGTCTTTCAACAATTAGCCTAAGTAGTTATGAACATCGGTACGCTACGACAAAATAGATTAGTTGTTGCCAAAAACTATTCACTCACCTTAGCTACTGCACTTTATTATTGTGGCCTGACAGTACAGTAGCAACTTGGCCTCAACGCTCATTGGTCAACTTGGTTATGGGCAAACCTCATTGTTCTTATTTTGGACTTATCGCGCAAGTAAGTTCGGCTCAAGCAAAGTAAGTGAAGTGCAGTAAATTATGCAAATATCCTTTCTTTCTGTCGCAGGTGCTGCAAATTTTTTTTTTTTTTTTTTTTTTTTTTTTTTTTTTTTTGCATATTGGCCACATATTGTCAAAAATGTCTTCGCAATGTAGGAACGTACCAACTTTTGACGACGCATCGGACTCCCCACTTTGACTCCAATTTGCATGGGGCTCATTGATAATCACAACACATTCAATTAGATTGGCCAGATCTCGCTGTACAGATGCTTTTTTGTCTAAGGCAAGGCTTGGTGGGGTGCAGTATTGACGCTTAATTAATGCCATGGAGGACTCGCCTTATTTATTTCAAGTTTAAGGTAAAAATCAAAAACCTCATGCCTAAATTGGCTAAGTTTGAGAACGCCACAAGGAATTAAGTATGCATAGGGTAAGTAAATTGTTTTTGGCAACCATTAACAGGTAAAGACAGGGACCGTAGTACTTGCAGATAACTCATCAATCTGTTGCTGTCAGCGTTGCACCTGATCAAAACGTTGCAACCGGGAGGGCATCAACCCCGGAGAATCACGTTAGAGGGAGATCAACTTCCCCAGTCTTCTCGGCCTCTGCTACTTCCTTTTTGTTCTTTTTTTTTTTCGAATTAGGTTCTGTGGCAAAAGTCATCAAAACAATTTGAGACACCAAAACAAGAATATAATTTACTTACCAATAACAATGCAAATGTATACTCCCAGGAAATATCAGGATGCTATGGACAAGTTTCTCACATGCTTCGGTGCAGGAGTTATTTGACAGAGTCATGAAGCTTTGGAGATATTTGTGAATGATTCTACTTACCAGGTTTGCAAACTGCCGGGTGATGGTTTGCTGTAACAGTACACTCTCGATATAAGGATATTGTTGGGGGGCAGGCAAATATTCTAATATTAAATATATTTTTATATCAAGTAGAGTAGAGATTCAGCCATATAAGGCCCTGTTTGGTTGCAGTAGGTCGTATCAGATAGTTCAGACCTTAGCATCAGTATGAATGGCCAAGGCGGGATACGACGTAAGAGGTGCAATTGGAACTGGGGAAGTGATTGTTTGCTACAATTTGACTACGTACCTACAGACATGCAGTGCAAAACCAATCGGCAACTTGCTACATTCTCATTGCGCAAAAAAAAAAGAAAAAAATAATAAAATTGGATCCCGCCACCACCAATGTCAAACTTGTCAATTGCAGATATTGCATTCTGAGACTCAAGCTACTAACTGCTATCAGTATCACTGTCTATGCCTTCTGCTATAGCACTCAACCAGCCTACCCAAAATGTCAGAACTATGAGCAAAGTGGACCTCCCAAAGGATGCCGCAGGTTTGCTAAAAAAATAGACTTCCTGTAAGTATGCATTTCTTTGCAATGTTGATGACTGCATAGGAGTTTTATTGTAAAATAACAGCATGTGCTCTGTTATTTCTATTCCAATCACCAATAATAGGTCTGGAGTGAGGTTATCATGAGGGTTGAGTTCTGCCATAATAGTGGTGCAATGTGATATTTATGTCATGATGCAATGTCAATGTTATGATGCAATGCAACTGTGTGATGCAATTTGCTCTAGCAAGCAAATTGATACATGGCTATACTCACCTCTGTTGGACAGTTCCAATTTCTGCGGGCGGAAACTCACAGTTTAGTTTCGCGCGAAACGACCCTAGCAAAACGTAGAAATTGTTTGGTTGCCGTAGTTTCCACTTGAAATCTCGGCTATACGTGGTCAACCAAACAGGGCCAAATATACATGACGCTAGCTATATCGACACCAAATGCCTACATAAACTCGTATATGCCAGACACTAAATTCTACTCAATCACTAGTTCTCTTTTGCTGTTTATACAGGCAATCAGTATCTGTTCTTCGACTGGGAGCATAGGTATACATACAAGAAAGTCTTTGATTCTTGCCATCTTGGTACATTGCATCATTGGTTTTGAGAGCTTCATGTCTTATCCAGATACTTTTGCTCATACCACCGTTTGTATATCTTGATGCTCAGCTTGGGTCGTTTAGGAGCTCCAGCAGGAGGCATGATGAGTATATAAATCGAACCAGCAGGTTCACTTAAGTAGATTCCGCACTCAAAGAATTCTACAGCTGATTGTAATGATGAATTACATTTAGATCAAGTGTGTATATATACGGTACATGGAAATGATGCCGAGAAGTGGGGTATCTTTTATCGATAAGCTCCCTAATTAGTATTAGCGCCCATTCGATATAAGAATATGTACATGACTAAGCAAGAAAAATAAAGAATATTCCTTGTAACGAAATTATTCTTAATTTGTATGAGGGGCGGGTAGGTCAGATTCTTACATCGAACATATTCTTATATCGAGTATTCTTATATCGAGAGTATAGTGTACTGCTTCACTTGTCTGCATTTTCGTTGCCTTCTTCATAGCGTCTCCTGCTCTACGTCTCCTTCTCAACAAGTTTACCGCGAGGTCTATCCATGTGGAGTTTGATTCCGTAATCAACATGCGCAAAGCTGCTTCCAGAACGTAGCCATAAAGCATCGCTCTCTGCCAGCAGACTGGTCTGGAGCTATCATTGAGCCACTTAGTGATGGGAGACACTTGGATGGTACTAGCCAGTAAAATATGTATTCGGACAGGGGTACTAATGCACAACATGTGCTATGTCCGAATACATATTTTACTAGCTAGTATTACCTCGATGGAGACACTGCCACTTCTCCCAATTGCCTTTTGAGGAGATGGAGTCTCCAATCCTTTTCTTTTTGGCTGGAATCGAGGCATCACTGATATTATGGTAGCTATAAAGCCTTGCCATCCATCATCAAAACATGATGATCCTGGCACTGTACTGTAGATGGCTACAGGATGCCCTACTAACCAAGGAGGTGTTCTTGGCATGATCCTAGCAGGTATACATGATGGAATGGACTATTGAGTTATTTGGCTATAGCCTCTGAGGCTCTGTCTGGCATTGCCGACAGCAGAACGATAGGGGAGCAGTCACGAGGGAGGCGGAGTAAGGTGCCTTCCACGACCAGAAGACCCCAACGCGGTGCACCTTCCTCTGACCAAGATGACAAAGATACCAGCTTCCATGTACTTGGCATAACCTGCTCAATGAAGAATTTTTTTTCTTTTTATCATTACTCGCATGCCGCCCTATGGGCTATGGCGAGATGCTCAATGAAGAAGCACGTATTACATGGACTGCCTGAGGCGTGCGAATGTAGTGGGTTTGTGTAGATAGGTTGTGCCATATAGCATGGAAAGTACTTAGGTGTATCTATATCTACACCGGACCCGACAACGGGCCGCTAGGCCGACCACAATGTTCTGGGCACAAAAACAGACTAAGCCTCGCACGATGCAAGATGAAAGGTCTCGAGGCGCCACGAACTTGGAGAAATCCCAAGCTCATGTTTATGCTAGGCCGGCCCCAGGAAGATTTAGCAGCTTGCTCAGTGGACAAAAAATCTTACCCTGAACGCTATGACCTTTTCACACGAACTATTTTTAATGTATCATTGCTCGGACCCGCTAGCCATCTTTTTCATTCTGACGTCTTCATTTTAACGAATTCACTCCTCAAAAACTGGCACGACACACATAAAACTGGAGAAAATAATCAATTACAGTAAAGAGGGATAACAAGCGCGAACAATGGAACACAAAAACAAAGCAAAAAAAAGAAATGCTGAAAGGAGGGGGATTCGAACCCCCGCGGGTTGCCCCATGAGAAACCTGTTCTTTGAACAGAAAGCATATTCTGCTTGAGTCACACGCCATAACCACTCGGCCATCCTTCCATATGTTTGTTGGAAGGTCTCCAACCTTTACAGAACCATTCTGTTAGACATTCAACAGTATGGTATTATTCACCCACGTCGCAATAAATTGTAACTCTACCTCTTTTATAGTGTCATACCAAGCCCCTAGTACTACTTGTTTCGTTTATCATATTCCTTTGAAAAAGATATACAGAATAAGTACATAGGAGATAATCAAAAAAGAAATAACAGAAGCTAAAAATAACAGCTACCAAAATTCCGCACTATCCCACTCCCCCATCTCTCCATCTATCTCAGCATTTCCACCTGGGGGTCTGCTTCGTTCTCTCCACTCACCAGTGGCTCCCTTATTGCCTGCAGCCCCCGGTCACCCCCTCCTCTACTCCTCGCACCTCTTCCAGATGTGCGCCGCCATTTCCTCTTCCACTCCGCACCACCTGCACTCCGGACCGTCTGCTCTCCCTATTTTGTACCTCCAGGCCCTGAGCCCCTTTCTCCCAGCAAGCCTCCTAGAGTGCTTGTCCACTTGCCCAACTTCTGAAGGGGTCTGTAGACTCTACTTCATTATCGTTATCAGAGTGGGGCACAATAGCTGTACAAAGACATGGTCAAACATATTATAATATAGACACACATTTGAAAGCGCAAATTGCTGTACTAGTTTACCCTAGCATTTTCAAGCTTGAACTCCACTGTACATCAGTTGGTGCTAATGTCCTAAGTTGACAGGGCCGACTCACGCAGAGCAAACCTATGGCTGAGCTCGGACGACATATCAATGACACCACACTTGCATGCATAACTACAAGTACATACTAAGTACTTGTATGGTTATCAGTTTGATGAAACCATTGCTAGTACTATCTTTTAGTAAGTAGAGGATATAAATACAAATAAAATACTATCACAGAAAGAAAAACAAATCAAAACCTGCATAGTAGCAGGTCGACCCATAGCCAATTACCACCCTTGGAATTGGTTTAGGCTGGATTTACTGTTGAACGACCTCTTCCTCAATGGGCACTTCCTCCAAAATTAGCACTTAACCTCCAACAGTCCCATCGTCAACGACTCCATCGGCTAGTCAGACTATCCATCGGCAACTTTATCAGTTCAGGGGGGTTGTCTCGCTGCCAGATGTGCCGTCATCGGCAATGATTTCTTCACCTCCGGCCGTCCCATCATCCACAATAACTCCACCATTCTCATCAACGACCTCGCCGTCAGTAGTTCCATCCCCCCCTATAATTTCGTCTCCCACAACTTCACCACCTCCAGTGGTGCCGTCGTCGACGACCTCTTCACCTCCATCTTCCACAACTTCCTCAGGTACCTTATCAAGGCCTGGGATGTCAATCTCAATACAAACTGATTTCAGCTCGAAGCTCTTGCTGAAGAGGGGTTTATTGACCAAGGCAATTTCTCCAACCGTTTGGTCTGTGCCGACGAAAAAGGTTCCACCCACTTGCGCTCTTGTCGATACTCTAACGCCGGTTTTACTAGCGCCAGCTTCCTGGCTGCAGACACCCAACTGATCAAACTCTGCAGTAAGCGCTGCTGTGATAGCAGGAGTATCAAACTTAATGCTTGTCTCGACACCGAAAGCGCCCCCGAGGATTTCAACACCAAGTGATAGTGTTGGCCTGGCGAACGCAGTTATCTCGAGTGACGCTGTGATACTCTCAACCGTGAAAGGTATTAGCTCTGAAGTAGCTCCGTCACCTTCAGTGGCCTCGGAACGAGTAATG
Source organism: Kalaharituber pfeilii (assembly GCA_015179045.1). NCBI lineage: Eukaryota > Fungi > Ascomycota > Pezizomycetes > Pezizales > Pezizaceae > Kalaharituber > Kalaharituber pfeilii. Next base: position 880,176 of record WHUZ01000007.1, on the reverse strand, counting down.
TCAAGAACATTTGCGGTAAGTACCATGTTGTCAGGTAGGGCGGCTGTGATGCCAAAATTGAACGACGCATCACCCACTATATCTAGCGAAGCACCCATTTCAAAGTCGAGCTTGGGGCCCAAGGAGAAAACTTGTGGAATAACAATTCCACCCAATGGCAAGGATGCAATATTCTGACTGAAGTCTGTTGGACTCGATACGGACGTAGCAGCACTCAGAGTGACACCAAGATCAAGTGTCGTGCTGAGTCCCTGGGGAGAAGCGCTAAATATGAGTTCTTTCGGCTTGAAGTCCTCCACAGCTACTCTGCCTGTGAGTTTAATACCACCACGGATGTTACACTCTCTACAGTCAAGTGTTAAGGTACTATAAAATGGAGTTAGTGTCTTCGTATTTCAGTGGAGATGTGCAAGTACACACCCAGTGGGATCAGAGAGTGCCAAGCCATTACCAACTTCACCGGTGTCTAAAGACAGCGTGATTGCTTTATCAAATGATCCGTCTCCAATATCCTTGATCTTATCCACAACCTTGTTAACACCATCTGTTATACCATCTTTGACAGTGTCGAAGCCATCTTTCACTTTGTCAGTGACTTTGTCGAAGACATCGCCAATACCACGCTGGTGAAGGCGTCTGGCGAGCTTTTGTGACGGCTTGTTGAGAGCGACTTTTCCGAAATCGATCTCAAAGGTGCCTGAGATTTTATTCCAGCTCTCTTCCCTGGCAGTTAAGTATGTCTTCAATCCGTCGTTTTTGACATCCGTGATGCTAGAAAAATACCTGTCAGTCGCACACTTCGGGGAAGATTCAGGGTAAAGGGCAGGCACTTACGCGTATGGAATACGCTCTTCATCTGGGCCACAGCCCTCATGGTTGGCAATAAGGATGAAATCATCTTCTTCCCTCTCGTTAATGTAAGCCCACTTTTGAAGGGCATAGTCCATGGCTTTCTTGGACTTGAAGGTCAAAGACATCACTCCGTCAGCGCCATCACAATCGATTGAGCTGGTTAAAGTCTCAAAATTCTCCATCATTATGATGGGACGGCCATCGGGGGCATGCAGGGTCATATTTGCCAAAAATATTGTTCCATCCGCTATCAATCAGAGTTAGTTCCGGATCGAGAAAAATGCATAGCTTGAGGTGGTCAACAGACAATCAGGGGCACCATAAATCAACTCTGCTTGCTTAGAAAGATCCAAACGACTAAAGTCAATCGAATCGTCGTCGTCATCATTCTCAACTGCACGTTTAGCAAAGGATTGATGAACTTTGATGGGTTTCAAAACAGTTGCACCGCCTTCAATTGCTCGACGTGTGATCACGCCAGGGCTCTCGGTTGAGCGTTTCGCTGTGAAGGAGCGGGAACTACTTTTGATAGGAATGCCCTTAAATCTCGGTTGCGGACTATCGAAAGGACGAGGAAGTGCAGCTGTAAGGCTGGAAAGTGCGGTCAACGCAACAACAATTCCAGAATAATGCATATTAAAATCTTATAATAGCTAATATAAATTCTTAAATGCTGGCGTGCAGTATTTCTCGCAATGATCGTTCAACGATAGCTGAAGGAATGGATATAGATATGAGAAATTCAAAGACCGACTTCAAAGGAGTGAACGAACAAAAAAGAAGGTATGCCGTTAAACACTGAATAACGAAACCAAATCTGGTGGGTTAAAGATAAAACATGCAGGGCAACATTTAGGTCTTATAAACATCTGTCAGTATACCAGTTGGCAAGGATATAACATCCTTGCTCACCTAATTACCAGTCAACCAGTCAGCAGGAGGAGTTGAGAGGTCTTGATATGAAAGAAAGGTGAGCCAAATGTGAGTAGATTGAACCGATCCCCACTGCAATCCTGCCTTAATGCCTCTGCAACCCTTAATGCCTCTGCAACCCTTAATGCCTCTGCAACTCTTGCATAAGTCGCGGTAATCGGGCTTGATGGGACATAGTATCGGAGTTTTGATACGCTTGCGGCTGCGCAGTCCAATTGCAATTCCACAACTCTCACCAAGGTGTAATACTGCGAAAACATGAAACACCCATGTGGTAGTACTATCGTGTCTCACGAAATCAGCTCGGTCTGTGCTTCAGTTAACTGTCGCATCTATACATATGCGCATGAGCGCGGTGACTAGGAAGCTTAGAGTTCTGAGGTCAGAGTTTGCCTGATTGGGCATGGTGAGCTTCCCACGGTGCATGAGACTCAAAGTACATTGGGTGTACCGCGGCGCTTATGATACGATGTGTTTTATCGCGATCGTTAGCATAAGGATGGGGACCCTGGTCGTGCATGCCTGATTCTCCCAGCAGCCCAGAAGGCATGCTTCCATGTCCCTGCGCATGCAAATGCAGCTTCTGACACACCCTTGCTAATGTCACAATTATTAATTACAGTAGTGGTTCAGGGAACTTCAATAAAGAAATCTCGAATTGAGAAACTTAATGCACAGGGCGAAAAACGGTTTCCCAGTTTTTAAATCATAAGCGAACGGGAGCTATAACAGCCTATTTACTCAAATGAAGTTAATGCACCGCGTAATGAAAGAGTGTTGGCAGATTCTTATCTGATATCCCGTTTGGATGGAAAAGAAAACAAGAGGCTATGAAAAATGCACCAGATATGTTGGGGAGGTAGTTGGGGCAACAGGGTATACTTGACTCCTCAGGCCCCTAAGAAGGTGCTGTAATTTCTATGCCATTTTTCACTTAGAAGGGCTCGAGAGAAGGATGGTTCGAGACTGCGTATTCCCCTTCACTCGCTTGGGAGATCAGCGCAAGCACACGCTTATTGTAAGTACGAGTACAAGTGCAATTGTTTGACTCCGCTTGCAATCTACATCCCTCACCACAGTCAGTGTACTATCCAGTTCGCACACGCCCTGTTCCTTGACACAGTAGATAGCCCTAAACACTTTGATACAGGGTCTCCATCCCAGGGGCACTCAGGATACTAAACTTCCAGGTTCCTGGGTCACTCTAATGATAGGCTTGTCCCAGATTAATGACGCCTAAGTATCGCAATTTTCCAACAGCATATATGCGAGTGCTTGCATTGTGACTATGCGAGCATGACCATACATGGGCGACCACTCGAAAGCTCAAGTGACCAAGATTTAATTCGCCTTTTGGAGTGAGATAGACTTGGCCCTCCTCCCGGTTTGACGTAATTGTGCATACTAGAAAGCTGAGGCTCAATTACCTCTATCCCCACGTCATGCTCGCTTCAGCCAAAGCGCGCCCGTCCACCCCAGCAGAGAATGCACTGCCGAACTTATGTAAGTATATATTTTTGACTCTGCTGCTACATCATTATAAGTACTCTCATAGCGTCAGCCACACAACACAACACGCACGCAATTCCCACGCTTACCGTACTATCACTATATTCTGACGTATAACTAATATAATTGGATCTTTGATTGTTAGTAGTACTACTGTCACCTCCCGACCGTGTTGATAAAATTTTCATCTCAAAGCTTGCATGCATGCGCCACTGCACTCCAGTATTTTCTCTACATAAGTATGCGGAAACATCCTTGTGTACAGCGGAAAGTTTGGAAAAACAGGGGATCTTTGACGGTTGCATAGACAAGGGTTGCGAGCGGTCTGTACTCACAATGGTGACAGTAAAGAGCCTCGACACTTTAGCAGAGGTACAGGATGCAGTAATAGAGGAGTGGAATCGGTTGGAAGCAGAGACTTTGAATCGCTATGTAGGAAGCATGCCAGATAGGATAGCTGCTGTAATTGCTGTTAATGGAGGCCATACTCGGTATTGAAGGATCATGCATTTTTTCAAGTACATAGCTCTTTCTCACTTTTCGCTGATTTTGTTGTACTATTCCTCCTTTGTACCCTCTCTATGCAACCGTAAAGGATCCCCTGTTTTTCCAAACTTTCCGCTGTACACAAGTACCACCTACCCACAGGAACGGGGATGAACATGAGGTATGTATCCGCATGCATGTATGCATGCGTGAGGACAGCTGGCTGGCTGGCGTCTCATATACACGAAACGAAGTACAGGTATCATGAGCCTCATGGATTGACCGAATGGAGCAGGTCTTGTGCTTGAAGAACGCGGGAGAATTTTCCAATGCTCATGTATACATCCATGTGCATCCCAGCAAGGTGAAGGTGCCCTCAGCTTGCCCCAGAAGAGTGCATTCTTGGTGTTTTGAAAAATTGTGCAACCATCATTTGGGGCTTCTCCATACGTGCGAACTTGATCGTAGCGTCGATTGACAACAAGTGCATTGCATGTGTGAACGGGGTTCCGTGTATGCTTTGTAGGTATTCACACACGCAGTTAATATGACATCTCCTATTATATATGAGGCTGCAGAATTTCCGCAAATTGGTACCTTTCCGCATGGGAACAAATCCCCGAGAGGCCTACCGCTCTGCAGCATTGCGCTTGAATGGTATATGAATCTCTGGGTTGGGTTGGGGGGCCAGGCCGGAGAGCATCTCAATCTTGCAGCATATTTGTAGCCCACAACAAATTCGGCCCAAAGGAAAAGTGCACAGTCTGCGTTTCGTTTTGTTGGGGCCATTACAGGCGGCTATCCATACATTTTCAGTATGTGCAGCAACTTGCCCCAACCAGAAGCAGTAGTTAAGGATACCAAGTCGAATACAGTTACCATAAGCTGACTTCAACACTGTCTGAGACTTGACAAATTTACAAATACTTGCAACAATTGACGCGTCTTTATTAAGCAATACTTGGAGAAGTCCTAGTAGTTGACAAATGCAATGCAGGTTCTAATGCAGGTTGACAATAAGAACCGGCATAAAGATTATCCATACTCTGAGTGAAGAGTTTATATATGCATCTCAAAGAATACAACTGCGCACCACGTGGGAGCATCAATTATATTATATTGTAGCATTGAAGCACTACCTACTTGATGTATGTATATCATGTACGCGAAATGACCAATATGTATACACCAGCTAACACCAGCACTTCTAAATTTCCATGTATTCACTTGAGTCTCAGTATAATACCAACACCGGGTGCTTGTGTCTGCGGGTAAACGAACCACCGATGTACTTTTAACAACCAGAGCTTCAGAGTAATGCTCTTAAGCCCAAGGCCACTCACTCAAAGCCACCCTACAGCCGCTCAGTTAGCTGCACCGCTGGCGCTGAGGAGAGGCGTGCACCCGTTCGCTCGTTAGCCAAGACTTCCAGCATCTTGATACGAGCAGAGTACATAGCGCTTACCTCTACCGGACCAGAACAAGGCCATTGTTCGGGGCAAGTGCAAGCGACGCCCGGCCGATGTCTGTCTCTATATATACTCCCGAATGCTACATCGCTGGTGAGGTGGTGTGGATAACGTTATACCTCCACATAGCTATGAGACTGAGTCAGCAGGCTACTTGTTCTCACCACGGGATCACAGGCTGCTTACGTAACACAATCCCCCCCACAGCCATCGGAGCGTCGCTGTGAATGCGTGGCCGGCTGATCGCCATGCTTGATTGACACTCACTCAACAGTAAACAATGGAGCTGTGAATAACCACTCATTCTGCCTGCGCGCCCCACTCTGGCCGACCAAGCGAAACAGGCGGCCTTGTCTATAGGCCAGGATTGTTCCCCCCCCCCGCTCAGTGGACGGCCACCGTTAGCAAATCGATATCAGCACTACTCGCCTCAACCCAGCTCCATCACCCCCTCCCCTGCCAAACCGCCATGCCCCTCCACTTCCGCCCCCGGCAATCACCCCTCCTCACCCGCCTCCCTTCCTCGCTCGCGCTTTCCCTCCCAGCTCCAACGACAACCGCCCACCTCCTCACCTACCTCCTCGCCCTCGTCCTCCCCTCCATCTCCTTGCTCGTCTTCCTCAACTCCACAATCTCCTTCGTCGTCACCGACATCCTAGGCATCCGCTACGGCCCCCACAAGAAGCCCATCCTCGGCGACATCGTGGGAACGCTTGGGCTGGTTGATGAGATTGTCGTGATTGTCGCAGCGCCGCTATGGGGCATTTTGAGCGATCGGTGGAGTAAAGGGGGGCGGAAAGGCGTCTCTGTGGTGGGCTTCCTGGTCACGGCAGCGGGGCTCGTGGGATTATCGGAGGCGGGCCTGGTGAAGGGGAAGCATAGCAATGGCAACCCGATCCAGCTGGAGGGCTGGGAGTGGTGGTACTGGCTAGTGTGGTGGAGGGCGGTGTTTGCGCTCGGGGCTGCAGCAATGTTTGTCACCCTCCCCCCGTTTTCCCAGCTGCGATATTTTTTGTTTTTTCTTCTCTTTTAGGCTGCTTCTGGGCCAATGCGCTGAATTGCGCAAACCGCCAAAACATCGATGCTAATATGATTTCACAGATCTACAATGATCTCCGCCGTGCTTCCCGACCTGACATCCCCCCTCCTCCTACCCAATTCTCCAACCCCGCCTCCACGATCCTTCCCCCGCCACACCCCCACATTGCCGGCGTACCTCTCTCTCCACCGCCCTCTCCCCCCCTCCGCCCCCCGGCCTTCACCACCCTCTCACGCGCCCCCCAACCTCCCCATCATCCAAACTTGCAGGCATCGTAGGCTTATTTTCCGGCATCGGCGCCCTTCTCGCCTTGACCGTTTTCCTCCCTCTCCCAACCTTCCTCTCTCCATCGCCGCCCACCACCAACCCCTCCATAACTATCTCGGGCACAGGCGTGGGCCTGAAACGCGCTTACTGGCTTGTCGCAACATACGCAGTTGTTTGCGGCACAGCATGCTGGTTCGGGCTGCCGCATTATGCCCGGGACTTGCCGTCGCGGTGGACGCGGAGCAGGAGCGGGAGCCGGGGCAGAGGCAGGGGACCGCTCCAGCGGGAGACCATTATCACAAAGTTTTCCCGCTTGTGGCGGGCCGTATCTAGAAAGCGAGATGCAAGCGTTCAGGAGGTTGAAGCCGAGCGGCTGCTTTCGGAGGACCAGGAGCAGCAGGCAGGAGAGCAGGACATTCTCCAGCAGCGAAAGGGTGATGGAATTGTCAAACCGGGCATGATTAAAATGTTTGTCCGCGCTCTGCGGACTGGATATGATCGGTGGCGGACCATCGGGATAAGCTACATTGGGGGGTTCATTGCAAGGTAACTCATCCCACCCATTTTTCTTACCACGTATAAATTTCCGATTGCCGCCGACGATAGCTTTTTCTGTGTTACTTTTCTTTTTCTTATTCCCTGTTGTACGAAATTGTCTTGCCAAACTGACAAACATAATCCATCACATAGAGCTTCTTCCGTCGGTCTCTCTCTTTTCATTCCCCTCTTCGTCAATCACTACTTCATCTCCCACGACCTTTGTGACCCCAACAAGGATCCCTTGGAGAAGCCTCACGGCCCCCGTTCTTGCCCGGAGGCTTATCTCCTCTCCTCCGCTCTTACTGGTATCTCTCAGCTGACAGCGCTCCTCTGTGCTCCCGTTATTGGTTACCTCTCCGCATCTACTGATTCTTCTTTTCCTCATCCCGCCACCTCCCCCCTCCGTGTCCTCTCCGTTACTTCCGTCCTCGGTTTGATAGGCTTCATCGGATTTGGCTTGCTCGAGACACCGAAGATAACGTTTGCGTCAGCCATATTTGCGGCGTTGATTGGGGTAGGACAAATTGGTGCTGTGGTGGGAAGTTTGGGCCTGTTGGGGCGGGGACAGGGAGAAGAGTTTGATTCTGATCCGGAGCCAAGAGAGGTGGATCATCTGTCAGACGGCGAAGAGGGCGAGGAGGAGCGTGACGATCGTCCTGCTCGATTTCTTAGCGGTAGCAATATCGATGAGAACCCTGGTGAACTCAAGGGTTCAATTGCGGGTGTGTACTCCCTCTGCGGTGGGGCGGGCATCTTGCTGTTGACAAAGGGCGGAGGACTTCTGTTTGACAAGTGGACTCCCGGTGCGCCGTTTTGGATCCTAGGAGTGTTCATGGGGGTTTTGGCTCTTGTTACGGGGTGGGAGGGCTGGGTAAGAGGATGAAATGTTTTCTCTTTTTTTTTTTTTTTTTGTCCCGTCATTTTGTATTGCATTTTTGGGGTCTTGGATCACTCTATTCTTTTCTCTCATATGATCTTTCATTTCCTTTCTTCGATCTATTGCAAGTATTGGGAAGTATTTCTTTTCTTTTGCGTACCTATGCACACCCTTAAACATGCTCACTTATTAGTTCGTAGGGTCCAGAAACGGAGTTAGCGAACATCTGCATCTTGGTGTTCAGACCTATTGTGTTTTTTTTTAAAAATAAAAGAAAAGAAAATTAAAGAAAAGAAAAAGGTTTGACATACAAGTAGATTGACTTTGAAACCCAATAAAACAGACGCCTGCTAGTACAAACTACCCTCTCTCTCTCTCTCTCTCTCTCTCTCTCTCTCTCTCTCTCTCTCTCTCTCTCTCTCTCTCTCTCTCTCTCTCTCTCTCTCTCTCTCTCTCTCTCTCTCTTCACGCCGCCACCATTGACCCAACTTATGATACCCTTGCAGGGAAAAAAAAGAAAAGAAAAAAGAGAGAAAGAATCCCGACGAATATGTACGACTGTGTACTCTACAGTAGTCTTAGTACATCTTAAGTGTTCCTAACTTCAGGTCTCAAACCAACGAGAACCAAGCCGATGCCTGCAGGTCATAAATGCAAGTACGTATGCTATGCATGCATTGCGAATTGGGACAAACACTTTAGCACTTGTTACCAACCAGACTAGCGTCCCCGTTGTTGGTAGTAGCCTTGTTCTTTTCTTTCTTTTTTTTTTTTTGCGATCTTTATAATCACGTTTCCCTAACTAACCTTTGTCATACGAAGGACAAAAAGCTTGTTATTTTTCACACAACAGAAATGGACAACGAAGATTGCATACTAAAAGACGTTTGCCGCGAAATTGGCTATGGCTTTTTGTCACGTGTAGTGAGAAACGGAAAAAAACAAAATGCCCCACGTGACTTGTTTAGAAAAACCTTTGTGCGCTCTGGCCCAAAGTGTTTTTGTGATGTAAGAAGAGTGGGTTGGCCATCAAATAATGATTTAAGCCTATACATAACTTTGATGAAACGATAGCTAAAAAAAAAAAAAAAGCTATAATCAGTAATTGTAACATTGCTGGCCGACTTAAATAGCATTGTTAGCAGTCCGGCCGACCACAAGTGGCCTATAAAGACAACTTGCTCTATCAACCCATTATTAACTCCTGGAGGTCATCTTATAGCCATCTTGCACAACCTCAAATGGGATATAGTGCTTGCTAAAGATAGGACCGGCCGGGATCCTATGTGTACGCCAACTGTCCATGAGCGGCAAATGTATAGCTTTATCTGCTTTACGACCAGCAAACCCGAATTGACCATATTATCTGGCCATGTGAATCGTGATAAATCCAAGTCCTCTGCTGTTGAACTCGCGTACGTTCTCATATCCTCAAAGCCATATGCATGCCACGTGGGTATTACAAGTGTTTCATTTCTAAGGGGACCTTCAACTCGAGACTCACTTCAAAAATTCGGTACCGCAACAACCTCTTTGATATTTTACCCCCTAGTGACGGGTGTGCATAAACAGTCCGCCCATTCAATGCAGGATCTACAGAGGGGCCCGACCACAGTCGAGTTATGACTAATAGCTCCTGGATGCGTAAAGGTAGCAAACCGACCTCCCGATGTTCAATCTCAGCGGTGGCCTAGCTTTGACCTCAAATGTACATCATTGTCGGTAAAGCCTCAAGCAATGAAAAATGTTTCTCTATCATCCCGAAACATGTGGCTTTTGAAATGCCTCCCAAGGTATACGGTATTGCATGACATGTTTAAAAAGCGTCTGATAACCCACCCTGGCTGTCCTAACTAGGCTTAGTGCACATGTGGCTTCCAAGTCAGGAAGTGTCAGTAATGCCATGCAGTGGCGAGTCCCGACCTTACTTTGCCTATGTCAACTTAGATACTCACCAAAACTTACCATGTTTGGGCTGAGGAAAACAAATATTGAATTGGACTGTGCTCGGGCTACTAATTTATGCATTCTCTGGCTTGCACTGATTTGTAAGATTATCCAGAGGGCAACAAGCATGACACTTCCATAGAGAGGATTTCTCCTTCAAATAGATATCAAGCATGTAGAAAACCACTTCATTCACACTAAGATGTGCACGTTTTCCCTCTTCAAGTTCCGGCCGGGAAGTTACATATCCAGCTCATCACACCATTCCGGTAGAATCCAAGATGAGGAAGGCGCCCATCTTATCATTGACATTTCAGTCCAAGGATGAATTCAACTAGTGCCTGTAGATGCTAGCTGCTTCATGCTGCGCGCAAGTACCAATGGTTATTTCACTGACTGCCGGCTCAGCAGGATTTTAAACCATTACATCTGCCTGATATGGTCCACGGTGCTCCTGTAGCCATCCTTAGGCATATCCGTACTCCGACAGTGTGGCCCTCCCTGGCTGTAAGCTGGCTCTGCGGCAAGTTTGGTAAGCTCCAAGACACATTGATCCAACCACCTTGGCTCAAGAGGTCAGTGCAAAGACATCAGTGGGACGCTTCTCATTCTAAACTCTGTTTTTCTTCTCTCATTAGCCTAACTCAATAATGAAAGAGTTTTATTGTTCTAGAAAAGAAGAGGTAAACCCGGCCTCGAGACAGGATGCGTCAAACAGGACTATTAGCGAGTGCACCGGTTTAACTCTAGTACTTCCGCCCACTGAACGAACGTGCAGTTAGTTTAACGTCTGACTAGCTGACATTCCTTGCTGCTATTTCTTTAGAGGAAAGAGGAAGCTCAGCATTTTGAAATACCGCCGTTGGGTTTATGTCCAGTTTGTGGAGTCGAGGCGTTGAGGACACCCATTGGCAATAGGTTGTTTGCTCCCTCACACTTGATGCTCCTACCTCATATGCTCATTGCTCTCGTCTGCTATGTTTGTGCCTTCTATTGCATCACGCATGAACTCATGTATGCAAACAGAGTTGCAGTACTAGTGACGATATACATGTTTATATGAGCATGCGCTAATTGCTTGAAGGAACTTGTTCGAAGATGTATTGAGCTGTTTAAATTGTGAAGGGGGATTGAACCAGTTCCAGCACGCTCTAGGAGGTTACCTTTAGCTCAAGATGAGAAATCTTGACTCGCATACGGGAAGTCATATGTATGTATATAGCCATCATGTTCCTTCAAACGTCATGAAAACCCTTGGCAGCCTTCAAGGCTACCACCCATTCATTCCATAGCCAATCCAAGATACATCTCGCTTGATGCAACACGCAGGTAACTGTGGATAGCATAGGCGATCAAAGAGCTTGTGTGGCTCGGCTGTTGGTCACTGGGCAACGGTGCCAGTGATAAGTGGTCCATACATAGCTGTCTCGCCCGCAGATGAACATCAGCTGATGGAAACTTGATTCCAGTGATAGATAGCTTGCTAGAATTGAGGTCCAAACGGCCTCACATGCTCCATTTGCCCTTCTATGATCATGAAGGTGTCGCAACAAGTCAGCTCATTCATCTACCTTCTCATATTGCTATTTCAAAGAGCCAATTAAAAAGCCACCTTTGGCAGTCTGACAACCCGCTGTAAGCAACCTTCCTAGGCTTATCTATTCCTGAATATATCCGCCTTCACTACTGCAGTAGTTACTGCTTGCTGCATTTACAACCTCATCCTTGCAATCTGCTCGCCTGGTCTTTCTTATTCAACCTACTGACACAACCTCTTCTGCATCAGCCCTGCTTAGGGCATCTGCTTCTTTAACTGAATCACAGGTTTTTGCTACTTGACCAAAGTTTGGAAGGTCAAGTGTTGAAGTGGGTAAGTCGACCCATTGACCTACTTGAGGACTTGTGGTGGTGTGATTGAGGAACTGTCCGGTACTGTCTGTAGTAGATGTCTCACACAATTCACCGCATATTAGATGTTAACATAAGCCAATTAGGAACATTCATTCTCCAAGCCGTTAATCGAGAATCATGCAAGATCTCGAAATCAGGGTACCTCCGCTCAGCAGCATATTAAAATAAGAGAGAGTATCTTTAGAGCCACGCAGTTGCTATATATAATCTTTTGAGTAGGAGCATTTCCAAGTGATAGGATTCCTTGCGATTGACGTACCATCATCACTCCTCTTCATATCCATTACCATACGTATGTAAGTCCTTCTCCTTTCAATTGAGGGTATTCAGCCCTAGTCCATAGCACCATGAATCTTGCTAACGCATCTTTACAAGATTATCTCGTGTTCAGCAACTAAATTCTGCGATATAGAGACTTGCAGGAAATGGAGAACTTATCGGTTTCACACACATCAAAGCTTTATATGCAACAGCATACTGGGCAAACACCAGTTAGTCAGATCTTAAAAACGCTCAGTTCTTTACCATAGGCGCAAACTAACCTTAAGGTCTTAAACTTAGCATACGCATGAGAAGACAAACCATGAAATCCTTCCTAGGCTCAGCCCCAAGGGTTCCTTTTTCGTGCTCAAGCGTGACCCTTTTCAGCAAGATCTATCCCAGATCTCAGACTCGAGATCCTCCCTGAGCCAACTGGAAGAGTCCAACGGCCCCTTTCACCCTGCTGGGCAACAGTTTCCGACATTAAATCCCAGCCTAGAATCTGAGTTATATTCGAGTTCTGCATCGGAACAAGACTACTGCATATCGTCAAACCTTTCAGAGGTTTTCTTCACTCCTACTTCCATTGACAGTGGCCCTTCCAGTCCAAATAATCAGCATTCATCCAATGTGCAGCAAAACATACAAGATCTACAATGTCAAGATCTCGCCGAGGGAAGTTCAGTCGAGCTTTTATCCGATCTCTTCCCTGAAATCCAGAGCTTCTCAAGGTCTGCCTCAAATGTAGGTGGAGGCGAACAGCCAAGTGACAGTACTAGAGCAATTTTGGCTGTGCCAACGAAGCAGGAGCCAAACTCCTATGTCAACACTAAGGATTTAATGTTATCCAATGAAGCCCTATGGGAAAGGTCGAAAAATCCATTAGCCAAGCTGAATCTGTTGAGCAATGACGAGATGGAGGCTGAGCTCGAACGAATTGGTCATATAGCAACAAACATGCAGCCTGTAGAGCCACCGGGAATTAGAGAAGAGCCTCTCACATCGGCCAGTGATTCAATTATGTCGTCTTTTGGAACGAGGATGAGAACTGCCTGGAACGAGTTACCAACAAATCCAGACCCTCCATTAATCCTTCCTCAAACGTTATTTCCACGAAGCTGGCGTCAGGCTGATATATATTCCGCCGGATATCTCTCACAAATTCCCTTGAATGAGGCTGCGGCAAATCTCCAGAGCCAGATGACTCAGTTCAACAGCAATGGTTCGTTGCTGAATACAGAGCCTACACGCTATCAGCTAGGATGGAATTCTTCAGGATCAGAACCACTTCAGGGGTCCTCCTCGAGTGTTTTCTACACCGACAAATTCGGGATTATGAGAGAAGCACATTGCTTCCGTGAAGAGAGCTCTAACTTTGAGCTTATTGAGCCCTTTTCTGGGTATTTTCCGGCAGCTTTAATCACAACGGAAAGAACTGACTCGTTTGTTTCTGAAAGCGCCAAATTAGAAATTGACGTAAAACCCTTGACAAGCAGTTATTGTCGACAAAAGGTTTACGCAAGTCAGCAAAATTACACCGAGGGTTCAGCTCCTCTGTGTGGCGGAGATAGTTTGTTAGATCATGAATCGTTCTTGGAACATACATTACCTCGTCCGTCAAGTTGTGGAACACGGTCAGCACGAGACAATAATTCTGCATCCACATTTGTTCCCCGTGCACCATGCACCACACCTAATTCGCTCAAGAAATCGTGCGAGTGCACCAGGAGCACACCACCCTTGAGCCCATTATTTATTCACATTCACAACTCATGTGCTTTCGGTAATAGTCAACTCGGGAATGTCCAAGAACAAAGGCAATTTGAAAGTTTTGACGTATCAAAATCTCTGCAAGATATTCACCGAGCCAAAGAGACTTACCTATCATCCGGTCTGAAATTTCAACAAGGTTCGGGAATTCATTATGCTCCATACGTACCTTCTCCCGTACCTTCTCCCATACCTACGACGTCAAGGCAAGACAACGATGAACTTCTTGTGAGACTCAGAGACCAGGGTATCTCCTATAAAGAAATAAAGAAACGCCTCAACTGCCCCGAGGCAGAATCAACTCTTCGTGGCCGGCATCGGACGCTTACCAAGCCAAAGGATGCAAGAGTACGAAAGCCAAAATGGACACAGCGGGATATTGAGATCTTAGTCAACTGTGTAACCCGGCTGATTTTATCACCCCAGAATGCACCTTCTGCAGAAGACAAGCTCAGTCGAGGGAAAATTCAATCTGCACGTTGGAAACACATTAGTCTCGAAATAGTTAAAAATGGGGGTACGTACCTTTTCGGCCCAGGGACTTGTAAGAAGAAATACAAAGAACTGGTAGAACAGGGAGTGGCCCCTGCCATTCAAGACTTGGAAAAGCGCAGGAACATGTGCACTTACGAGAGGGATGAAGGCTGTAGCAAGCCTATTATGCGGAAGAAAACCAGGATGAAGACTCAAAATCCTAGGAATACGGTAGCTGTAGGCGGAAACGAAGTAGACTGAGATGTAAAGCGATGTTGTGCCGGATAGAGGGTGTTGTCATGTCCTCTACAGAATCGATTTTCCTGTAATAACTTTATTTTCCTTTTGCGAGCTTAGTCGTTGTTTTAGTGGGCGGTTTCTTGACCTTATAGGCTGCCTAGCGTTCTCGTCAACACCACTACCTCATTCCAGGTTCATCTTTGTGAGAGGACTTTATATACTCACATTTTGTTTTTTGTCCTAAAATCCCAATTTTCCTAACTCTCATCATACTATGCTTTCGTGTGTTGGCAATCTTAGTGAACTTTTATGGAAGCTCATCTTATTGGTTATTTGAATTTAATTCCAGCATGTTCTCACGCTCTTCCAGCCCATCTGCTGCAATTCACTCTACTTGCCTGTCATTTAGAGCCTTTGTGGATTGAAGTTGGATACGTGCCAGAATATAGTGGGGCTTGCTGTCTTACTTGCTGAGGCTAGGAATCAAGAATCGTGTAATATACCGGAGGGTCAAAAAATATCAATAGATGAAAATTGAAATTCCCATCTTTATTTTCATTTTCTCCTGACAGTCTCGCCATTACCAACGCGTCAGACCCAACTGTAAGCTGAGACACGCCAGTACAGTTGACGGTTGAGACATTGTAAGCATATAACCTTGGAGCTGGAAAGTTTATTAATTACTGTACTTTATAATTCTATAGGAGTCGTTGCGGATTGCTATTGTCGACGTCTGTAGAAGAAAACTGTGAGCCTTTTGGGAACAACATTATGTTGTCTAGTTGCAGCGGTTTAAGCGGATAGGATGAGAACTGCAGTATGTACTTCCTTACAGTGTCTGACGTCTGCCTGAACGCAGACCAAAATTCCACAGAGAAGCCATTACATACTAGTACTTATGTGTACCCAGTACAAGGAGCAGAAATTCTTGGCATGGGTACTTCACGTGCTGAGCTGAGAAACACAGGAAGTATGTATTGATTCGATAATGGACTAGTCTCGTGAAAGACAACTACTGGGCTAACCCCGCAAGCTATGTGCGTCTTGCCTCTTAACCTTTAGTGCTCTTTGTCAGGAAATATGATTTGATCAAGAGGCTAACTCAGAGTTCTCTGCTTGTAACACCGAGCATCGCCTGAAAGATCAATTTTGACGAGCAGCACTTTGAAATCTACATATATTCCCGATCTATCTTGGCACGAGCTTAATACTGAAGCTAGTTTCAGGTACGGGGTAATCTTCATCAAACTGAATTACTATGTAGGTTAGCTATGATACATGAAGTGATGCACTGGAAGTCATAAACAATTAATACTGTAAATGTGCCTTGCAATAGATATCAAAAAGAGAAAATTGAGAGAAAAAAAAGATACCACCCATAATAGTGCAGGGCACAGTAAACTTAACTTTAGTCCTCCTCAATATCGCTTTCAACTGTTGCAGCCTTCCCTTTCCCCTTTTCAGTTGCGGTTGATGAGCTACCAGCTTCCACAGATGCCAATTCCGTAGTGCCTCTGTCCTGGACAGACGAAGGCTCAACTCCGCTAGAACTAGATGAGCCAGTAGGGGTCATTGGTGCTTGAGCTCCTTCAGCAGCTGTCACTTCCCCTACAGGCTCTCGTTCGACATTTGAGTTTGACTCTTGTTGTGGCGATGTTTGGATAGCTGATGTTCCACCCCAAGGTACATCAGCTACTTCAGCTCTCGACCTTCGTTGCTCCAACCCTTGTCGAGCCTCATCTAGGATTCTCTGGGCCAGTCCTATGAGAGCCCTCCGGTTTTCTATCGCAACTCCAGTCTCCCTCTCTAATCGGCTTACGTATTCCTCAGTCAAGTCTTGGGAGTTCTGCGTGCTATCTGATACTCCGGCAGTATTTGTAGGGGCAAGCTCCATTTCTCTTAAAGCAGATGCCAGGAGAGCTGCACTTTCATCCAATGCAAGATTGTCCTGAAAAACTTCTCTGAGCCTCCTTTGAAGATCGCTTAGCCCCTCTTGACCGGTTGAACCAGAGTTGCTGGATGAGGAAGCCTGCTCTAATGGTCCTGATTGACCAGCTAGCCCTCCCTCGGCTTCTCCTTGTTCCAAACTGGGACTTTGAACGGCATGATAATCTCTCAAATTTGCGTTGTAGTTCCTGACATCTCCTCTACCAAAACGTCTCCTCCTGAGGTCCGCTAGGGTCGTGGGAAACGTACCAACGGCAGGTCTGGCTGATGGGGGCGCAGCTGATGGAATTATGTATGAGGTTGCTTGCTGATTCGACGCTGCTGTAGCTGGGGACGCTATACCGACCCCCACTGGAGTAAGGGGAATTACCTGCCATCCTGCAGGTAAGTTCAAACCTTGTAAGGCTGGAGGAAGATTTTGCTGAATGCCGGCCGCACTTGTATGGTGCCGGTCTGCAGTTGTCTGCCCAGCCGTTTGTCCTAGCTGATTGAGATTACCTACGCCAGGCGCTGCACCTGATTCAGTTGGGGTTTGTTGCTGCTGTTGCCGAACTTGTGTTAACCTCGCCCGTAAATTTCGTACACCTCCAAGAGTTGTATTCAGGGTTTCCACAGCCTCCAACTCCCTCCTGAGCCTTCTTTCCAAGTCCAGCAGTTGAATATGTAGTCCTCGTAAATTAGTGAGGTTGGAGGTCCCTGTTGCCTCAATTTGCTGAGTTTGTTGAAGTGGGGTAGCTTCCAAGCCTGTTTCAGTTGGCGCATTTCCTTGCTGTGCTTCTTGCTGCGGTGCCAAATTCTGTGGTGCTGGTGCTGGCGCTGGTGCTGGACCACCAACAGGGCCCGGATTCCCCCCTTGTGGCCTATTATCCCATTGTTGAACGAGGTTTTGCATAAATTCCGGTCCTTGTCCGACCCCAAAATTGACACGAATTCCCCCAAATTGACCACCCCAAGCAATGCCCCCACCCCCTCTCCCTGCAGCTTGCTGACCACCTGCTTGTTGAGGGGCATTCGGATTTGCAGCATTTTGATTCCCTTCAAGAACTGGCCTTCTGCAGGTCGGGCATCTTTGTTGTCTCTCTAACCAACTACGCAAGCAAGCAAAGTGGAGAATATGACCACATGGGAGCTTTTTCGGCCTCATCCTCTGGCGTTGTTGCGCCTGCGCAGCCGCTTGCACACCCTGAGCCCCTTGATTTCCCTGCGCATGAATGTATGGCCTCATCTCCTCTCGGCATATGATGCATACGTTTTCTCGTTCTACTTCCTCAACAGTAGCGTCAGGATATCTCACATTCATGTCGTTAGTAGCCCGGCGATATCTGATGAAATCACGGATTCGAGAAATGAATGACCTCAGCGTGATATAAACATCCCGGATGATGTGAAGTGGAAGTCCATAAAATGTGAGAACAATAAAGAAGAAGGCGAGATACGTCAACAGTTTTAGAAAGTCTAAGATAAGTCAGCACAGCACGTTTGAGTGGATCTACGATAATTTGTCGAATGTACCAGTTGCAAGCTCAAGGTAAAACATCCATGTCCCTTTTTCTTCCCACACTAAGTCCAATTCCTCCTCTTCTTCATCCTCGTGTTGGATTCCTTGTGCTAATCCATCCTGTGCCCTTTGAACTGCTGCTGCTGCCCGTTCCGCCTGTCTTGCTAATCTCCTAGCGTTGGCTTGCTTATGAACAATAAACTTCTCGGTCATGATAAGGCCATATCTTCCTGCAGTTGAAAGTGCCGTAATCAAGAGAATCGTGAATTCGAAGGCAAACATCACCTGAGAGGACAAGTCAGTTAACTTTCTTTCCATAAGATTTGCCTTTGTAACCATATACCATCATCCCAGGTTTCCCGGTTTCAAGTACGTCGGATACGGCATAATATACCATAGCAAGATCACTGCTAATTAACAAAAGCAAAGAAGCAATCAGCCGCGTATGGAAAAGGCGTGGATTAGCTCTGTATTTGCTCATGTTAGTTTCACAGAGATTGAATCGTAAAGCATACCAATGTACATACGGCGGTGTTTGCTCCATCTATATACTCCATGTCAGTAATGCATTGGATTTTTGCCTCGAAAGCGTAACTAGAATAGGGGGCTTACCATTTCAACTCTTCCTGAGCTTAACCAACAAAACCCCTTTGCAAACAATAGCCCTGCAAAGCAAAGCACAAAACCGACATTCCATTCATCTCTAAAGATGGTCATAGCAAGGCATGTTTCCGTAACCGCATACCATGCTTTCTCATATAAGCTCTCTACCTCAAGGTCTCGTAAAGGCCCGTAGAGAATACGTTGCAGAATGTGTGCGAATATCAGTGAGCATAGCAGAGAGAAATTGGTCAAAATCTGATCAGCGTTAGCACAGTTTGTTCTTTTGCAAATCTAAGATCCTAACCAACCATTAAACAAGCATTTGATTGCGCCAGGTAGACTGTTGCAGAGTAGAAATTGGCCCGTTGAGCAAAAGCGGATATCACCACTCCCGAGGCTGCCAAAGTGCTGACCTATATCGACATGCGGTTGCGTTAGCTACTGGGGTACTCATTTATGCGCAAGATGCAAGTAAAGACGCAAGCGGCTTCCAGACAAGAGAGGGGAGTCATACAGCGCCGTAAACGGCCAGGCGCATGATGGGCTAACTGTTTGCTCTCCAGCAGATGATGAAGCAGGAACCAGTTTTGGTCTAGATTTCGATAGATTCTGGTGGACACAGCGTAAGCCCTCTAAGGGGAGGAAACAAAATGATAGAAGATTCTCCGGGGGTAGCGGAAGAGGTAGGTGGGGAGGGGGCGGCAATGGGCAGGTTCCGTTCGAGATGGCTTGACGAAGCTGCTTCGATTCGGCGGGAGCGGGGCGGTCGTGCCAGCCAGACTACTGCTTCGATGGTGCTGGACCAGGTGGTGGTGGTGGTGGTGGTGGGGAGCGCGGGAGGGTTCCTTCCGTGCAAAGCTTGCCGGCTGTGGCTGTGCAGCAGTCGGAGCGGCGCCGGGAAGCGAAAGACACCGGCAGCTCTGTGCAAACGTGCGGCGAACGGGTCGAAGGCTGGAATTCTGCGGCAGCAGTGCTAAGCCCCTTGGCCGTCTACTTGAAACTGATGTGGACGAGCGATGTCGCCGAGACTGCGTCGAACGGCGGTAAGTATCCCGGAGGGCTGCGTGGTTTGCAACTCACGACATGCGACGGCGGACTCGCTTCCAAGTACAGAGTCCTGCTTGAGTTCGCAGCAGTGAGCATCATGCATCATCAGAGCAAATCTGAAGTGAATACTCAGTATACCGCCTGCTGCGATATACCGCAATGTCTCATACGGGGGCAGCGCGGCTCAGCCAAGCGACAGCTTTGCATTGACGTAGCTCTGCTGTGCCGGCAGAGACAGGAGAAACGGCGGAAGCCGCTGGGCAATTGGCAGGACAGCACTTACCTTGGTATGTGGTGTACCTGGGTGCTTTGATGCGCTTCACGCTCCAATTCTCTGCCTCGAGCAACACTCTGGTGGCAGCACGGATACGGTGTATATGCGGGTACGAGGCCAGATATATGAGGCGTACGGCGCTGCTAAAACAACACGGTTGCAACTGTCGCCGGATGATGTAACCTGGCCCGCGCTAGTCCTGCCCGGCGCTAGCAGCTGCACCACAAGTGGCCTTTCGATGGCCTTGGCACTGGACAGCGCCTTGGCAGACGCTATGGTGGTAGTGCATCTATCAGAGACCAGTTGCTGACTTGCTGACTAATACGCCAAAAATTGCTACTAGTTTTACGAGGCTAGGTTTTGTATATGGGACAGCAGAGTTACTGTAGATAGATAGATCATTTCTGTATATAGTAATTTCTCTCACTACACTAATACTAATTGATTAAAACTCGCAGTGTTGACGTGTAACAATTTAAGGGCCTCTCATACAAAGTATAAAATCTTCAACTTCAAATTTCTCAACAATGCCTTCATATTTTTCAGATTTGAAAGTGAAGAATTGTAGAGCAGACGAAATAGTACATATTTTCATTCTATCAGATGTTGTTTGGTGATGAGATTGAATTTCAAGTCTGGGTCCTTGATTTTGGCTGCACGAGGCCCCTTGTAGATGCACTCCACCATATCATACTCCACGGCGCGCTCGCATTGCTCCGACTACATACCGCCAAGCTTCCCTTGCCCCGATGCCAATGCCGAGAAAGCTGCGCTGTATCATAGCACAGATGCTACAGCCGCTCCGGTGAATGAGCTTACATGTACAGCCGTCAGCCCCACACGCGGTCCCGTGCACCGCACTCCCCCACATCCTGCGATCGCCATCTTCACCCATCCCCACAGAATTCCTGCGGAACATGCAAGGCGAAATGTAATTGCCGCTTTGCCCCGGCCCCTGCTTCCCGTATGTCGGCTCAATCATCGCTTGCTCCCTTTCTGATAACCGAAGCGCAAGCCGTAAGCGCCCCCTTCCCCCCCCCCCCCTCGCAGAACTATTAGCCCGATCACGAGACTACGCAATGCCCACGAATCTCGTCACCTGTACAAGCAACCAAGCTGATTTCGCGGTGCTAGTAAAATAAAGCCTTACTCCTCCACCATTCTTCCACATACTGATACGCATTTGACTCCTCGAGTAACTTCCCTCAGCCAACATCTACACTTCTTCGCACTTGCTCCACGTCTTCACCCCCTGCCTCCACAACTCCCTGCTCTCTCACAAACCATTCCTGAGCCTATCATTCAGTCCACAAGCATCTGCATCTTTTGCGTGTAGCTTTACGTACCCCTTTCACGCTCGATCCACCTCAATGGCACCGCCAACTCAGATCTTCTCTCAAGATACAGCTTTAACACGATCTCTCTCAGATCCTTCACAGTTTTGGGCACCGGAGGCTGAGAAGCTGACTTGGACACGCCCCCCCTCTTCAATCCTCGAGACAAACCCAAGCGAGACTGGTGGGAGAAAGTGGAAATGGTTCTCAGGCGGCCAAATATCGACAACATATAATTGCATTACCCGTCATGTCAATGCTGGATACGGTGATCAACCAGCCATTATCTGGGACTCACCAGTCACAGATACGTACAACCATAGAATCACCTATGCCCAGTTATTACGGGATGTTCAAGTGTTGGCTGGGGTTTTGAGAGGTCTTGGTGTCGTAAAGGGTAGCCGCGTACTCATATATAGTGAGTCCTGAACTTAGCACAGCTAAATTTGGATTCTGACTTTATTTATCCATTGCGTAGTGCCTATGATCCCTCCCGCCGTAGCAGCCATGTATGCAACCGCTCATCTGGGTGCCGTTCATAGCGTAGTATTTGGTGGATTTGCCCCCGCAGAATGTGCCAAGCGAATCGCAAGTTGTGAACCGGAAGTTATCCTTACGGCGACTTGCGGAATTGAGGGAGGCACAGGTGGAAAGAGAAGAGTCATTCCGTACCTCCCGTTAGTCCGAGAGGCAGTTAAACTATCTGGGTTGAAAAAAAAATCAAAGATTCCTACGATCCTGGTTTGGCAACGAGAGCAATATGTTGAAAGCCTAGAGGACCAGGAAATCGATTGGAAATCAATAACTAGACAGGTTGAGAAACGTTGGAACGATGACGAAAATAATTCTTCAAAAACTGAACAAGGGATCATCGGATATGAGCAAGAGGGAAAGGAAGTTGTCCGCGCCCAAATAGCGACAGGTGCAGAGGCTGAATGGGCACCTGTCGTAGATGGTGTACCAGTCGATAGCAGTGATCCGCTCTACATCATTTATACGAGTGGTAGTTACCCTCAATTGCATTTCAAGGAAGTTGCCTGAGAAGACTAACATGAGATAGGTACTACCGGGTTGCCGAAAGGCGTTGTGCGTGAAGCTGGGGGGCACGCTGTGGGCCTTAATATGCAAATTGGATATTTATTCGGGATCAAACCTGGAGACGTTATGTTTACTGCCTCTGACATTGGTAAGATTAGTTGCATTGGACATTTCTCTATCGTGCATTTACAATTCTAAAACCTGCTAGGCTGGGTCGTTGGTCACTCATATATAGTGTACGCCCCCCTTCTTGCTCGCGCAACTACAATCCTCTTCGAGGGAAAGCCGGTCGGAACCCCATCAGCGGATACATTCTGGAGAATCGTACAAGATTACCAAGTGAACGTGTTATTCACTGCTCCAACTGCCCTTCGCGCAATTCGCCGTGAGGATCCCACGGGTGACTTATTCTTCAAGAAACGTAACCTACGCTCTCTTCGTGGTTTATTTCTCGCTGGTGAAAGAAGTGAAGCAGCAGTTGTAGAACAATATCAAAAGTTTTTGACTGAATACTGCGCACCCGATGCAAGAGTAGTTGACAATTGGTGGAGTACGGAGAGCGGAAGTCCAATGACTGGCATAGCTCTTGGCGTGCAAGGTGCTCGAATTCCGATCAAGCCGGGAAGCGCAGGAAAGCCTATGCCTGGGTGGGACATTAGAGCAGTTGATGATGAAGGCAGAGGTATCTACTTAATCTTCTTCCAGTTTTTGTTTATGTGCTCATATCTTATTCAGAAGTAAAAAGAGGTGAAATGGGCAACATCGTGCTTGGAATGCCTCTAGCTCCAACCGGCTTTAGAACTCTTTGGCAGGATGATCGTAGGTTCATTACTGGTTATCTAGACAGATTCCATGGAGTCTGGCTGGATACTGGCGATGCTGGATTAGTGGACGATGAGGTAGTTACCCTATGAACGTTTGCATCGTTTCAAATCTAATGCATTCTTGTTCATTAGGGCTTTGTTCATATCATGTCCCGCACTGACGATGTCATCAACGTTGCTGCTCATCGTTTTAGTACCGGTGGGATTGAGCAGGCGATTGCATCACATCCACTTGTAGCAGAGTGCTGCGTTGTAGGCATGCCTGATTCCCTCAAGGGGCACATACCATTTGCTCTTATACACCTAAATTCAGCCTCATCACCCCCACCTCCCGATGTCTTATTCACGGAAATCAATACTCTTGTGAGACAACAGATTGGGGCAATTGCTAGTTTGGGGGGGTGGCCTCTGGACACCGAATTATACCAAAAACTCGTTCAGGAAAAACATTACGTAGAGTGGTGAGGGAGTTGGTGGAAAATGCAGTCAAGGGTAATTGGGATCAGGATGTCGCTATTCCACCCACGGTGGAAGATGCGGAAGTGATCAAACGATCGAAGATGGCCATTAAGGAATACTTCTTTGGGAGAAGGGAAAAGGCCAGACTGTGAATCAATTTTGATTTTGTAAGTTTAACTTTATTGCTACCAGAAGAAGACTAACATGATTAGATGTCTGTACAGCTTTTGCATATCAATTAATATTGTATATTTGGTTCGTGCATGATATGCAATCTTGAATTCAACGGATTTTACTCCTGTTTTCCATGGAACTTCAGCCTATGCTAGTATCACTATGGTTACACTATCGAAAAGGTTTAGTCTAGTTGGCGCTTCGCCAGCACCAGGCAATCTTCATCCACTCACATCTACAAATTCCGCTTTCCATAGGAAGGTAGGCATCTAGCAAAATCCCATTAAAAGAACTCACCACAGGAAGGAAGGGTAAAATAGGCTTGATTTACCATAAGCCATTGCAATAAGCTTCGAGGCAGGCCTTGGTAGTGTCGTTCAGGGTCCTCCGGCCTTAGATTGGATAGTGAGCGAAGTGAGCAGATACGTGGGGATATCGTACGTGTTCCTTCCCCTGCAATCTGCATTCATCATGAGTTGTCAAAGTTGTGGTTACTGAGGTGACGGGACGAATGCCGGAAGACTATTCAAACAGTATCTGCGTTCAGGAAGTACCCTGTATACCACCTGTACGTCGCAGATTACCTCTATGCAAGTTTTAGAGGAGGGAGGGAGGGAGAGCGAGCAAAATGCCTCTTGTCATCCTCCTGAACAAGATGTTCCATTTGGATCATGTCATGGTGGTCTGTCTTGCCTTACTCTGCCCCCCACATGTCCTGTCGTGGATCAAACAAACCGTTCTCCCTATACATGGCCTACTTTCCCTAGTGAGATAATATAGAGAATAGCACTAGATTGGTGCATGCACGGCCAGACTACCCCACATGTATACCTCTCGGTGATGTCGCCTTGACGGCACTTTTCTGCTTGACTCCGCAGCTTAGTTCAAACCCGCTTTGCTTTTGCGATTCAACGCTAGCCTGCCGTGGTCAGCTGCCATGATCTCCGATCTATAGCGTACCATCAGCTAACAATAGCTCTGTCTGGTAGTGGGAAGGGGGGGGAATGGAAAAGCGCAAGAGGCTGCAACTATGAAAAAGAAAATAAATAAAACAAAGGAAGTCCAAACTAAGGGGCTGTAGGGTGGTCCATGTACACCCTGGTGACAGAATCCAGAGTCAGGACTGGTATTTGATGCAGCTTTCGCTAGCCCGTGACAGATACCAAGAACGAATGAGAAGACGGGGGCGGGGTGTGGGAAGGATGGAGAAGGCAACAGAGTGATACAGTATACACTTTAAGGTATCTTCGTGTCCACTCACTTCTTTCTCGTAAATACTACGGAGGACAGCAACCTTTCTCCATTAATTCACATCCTCTCCTTTTTGGTCAGCAGGGATCACATACTCATAGGCGAGAAGCAGATAATGCACTTCAGACACCCATCCGATCGTTCCGTGTATATCGATGCAAGGCAAGGCAAGCCATAGGTAACTCTGCGGGCCAGCACTAGTAATTAACGGAGGGATTAGGATAGGACTAACCTTGCTTTTGCCTTGCCTTGTCAGGTTTCGCCTTGTTGGATTGCCCTTATCTGACTCGTGCCAGAGATGGCATGACAGGTGAAAGGAAAAAGAGACTTATGTATGTCTTAAAAGTTGATAGGAGTGGAAATCGGGACTGAACGAATGAAATGAGGGAGACGCCAGGTGCCTGGGAGCATTAGGCTGCTTTTACCTGTTGTGACAGTTTGTGAGTGGGCAGGTTCGGGATCGATATACAGGAGCGTGGATAGTTCATCTGTGGATTTTCTTGTTACACAATTGTATACAATGGAAAACATACTTGAATATGTATGTATGTATACAGGTGTAATTGTATGGGATAAATACCTATTTATCTATTTCGTTGTACATGATGCATGTGGAATATATTGTGTTGAATTTATGGGGATTTACTGTTTTTTTCCATCCAATTTCAAACAATGCTAACCACAAATACATGCGCCTAAACCGGTATGGGAACTGAATAACAAGAAAAGAAAGTAGCTATCAACTTGAAAGATAAAATGCAGCACAAAGGCCCAGCAAGGGGCGCCCAATTACAATCTCACA
Source organism: Kalaharituber pfeilii (assembly GCA_015179045.1). Taxonomy (NCBI): domain Eukaryota; kingdom Fungi; phylum Ascomycota; class Pezizomycetes; order Pezizales; family Pezizaceae; genus Kalaharituber; species Kalaharituber pfeilii. Next base: position 854,350 of record WHUZ01000007.1, on the reverse strand, counting down.
CACACTCACTCCCTCCTCACCTGATTCTTTTTTAATTTGGAAGCCGTGTCCCTCAAATGCAACAACGGGCAGATTGACCATGCATAGATTGGGAAGGGGGCGCTCTCTGGTGTCCTGTGAGATTCTATATTGGGATTTGTAGTGGTGATTGTGGCGGTTTTTTGTGTTGAGTTCGCAGTTTGCATTTTATAAATACTTGTTGCTTTTTTTTTTTTTTTTTTTTTTTTTTTTTTTGGCTGCAAGTAGGCTGTTAGGTGACCAGCTCCGTGGGATTGGGAGGATGTCGACTGGGGAATTTCCGGCGGGTTTGGATAGGCCATTGAGATACATGTGGCGATGTAGACTATACCCCATTAGAAAGTTACTTTGCTCGAAGAGAGCATCCAGTATACAATAATAAAAGAAAAAAAAAAAATTTTTTTCTTTTCTTTTTCTTTTCTTTTTTTTTTTATTATATATATATAATTCAATTATTAAAATAATAAAAATAAAATTCCATATATTCGCTTGTACCTACATATCCAGCAAGTGTGGAGTAAAAACACAACCAAACTTTGAAATTTCATAGGCTTGCAACAATAACGGGTCATATAAGCTTTCCACAATACGTGAGACAGTGGGGGGGGGGAAAAAAAAATTAGAAGCCAATGAGAGTTGTATTGATAATAATATGATTATGATTATGACTTTTATTTTAATTATCTTATTGGGAGGTTTTGGGAGCGATCAATCAAAAGCTCCTGCATGCCAGTTACAGACTCTCTCCACCATGTTTTTCGAAAACTTCAAACATGTGGATGTCGTGGATTCAGAACCTGAACGTCGGTAAGGACTTCTTGGTGTTTCGGTAGTTGTAGAAAGTGGCACACGGGAGTTTTTCTTTGCAGTAACGTTTAAGTAAGGTCTGTGCTTTTTACTACAGTAGTTTGCTAAATGAGTGGGTAGATCATGATCACCTTTCACCCATCATCGTTCAAATGTGAATCATATCATGCATATATGTGACCGGAACGTTCTTTTGCTGTCAGACTTGCAAATATAGACTTCGAATTGTTCTGGAGTTCACACACACACACACCGTTTTTTTTTTCAACGGGATATATCAAGTTGCCATATGTGGCTCGAGTGAACTTGCAGTACTTATATTATGATCCTGTTACCCTGGTACGTTTCAATGCGAGACTACGTAAACTTTTACCAACCGTCACCTTCTTTCAAAGTTTATAAGTAATTCAAGCCTCTGATAACAGGAAACAATGCTATTTTTCTATCTTTATGCCCACTATCGAGTAGGCAACCGCAGTCTCGAATCAAGGCAACCAGACTAAACGAGACGAACGCATCGCTAAGCATGTTTCTTATATCCCCATGCGCATAGCAAACTATGCTCTCATTGCATTGCATTGTACCCTATTACTCATATGTGGATATATGTAAAAAAAAAGGCATATTTCTGAATCCACATTGATGCTCTAATTAGTCGATGCAACCACATGACCATCATCTTCTTCATCATTTAGGCCCCTCCTACTCGGCAAAACTTATCCCAGAAGGCCGCTGATGCTGAGAACACCGCAAGAGCCTAGAATTTATCCAAAAAAAAAATTAGAGTAGTTACCCTTGTAGAGATTCCCTTCCATAAGTTTCAATCCCTTTCTGCACCTCCTCCCCCCGCCCCCCGCCACAGATCCTGGTCTTTAATTAGGTCCCCTTAGAGCCTTCCTCTGCCTAACATATCCTTTACTAAGACCCTGACGACCAACCCCGCCGAATCACATTCTCCATTCGCCACCCGGAGATATTGGTCCTACCTCCGGTGCACTCGACCAACTACATTTCAGCTGGTTTTAAGGCTGCGATCCTTGCTTATCCCGCTTTGGAAGAAGTGGAACTGAAGGGTCCGATGCCGAGAGTTAGGTTATTAGGAGAAGAGTGGGGGGTTGCGGGGAGGCAGTAGAGCCATTCTAACTATTGGTCCTCGGTAAATATTAATTGTACCGTACTTGACGCAGGCACAACATGGAAATTTTTTTAGTGTTGCTCATTCCGACTTTCATGAACATTCATCCCTACGATACATATCTCGTATTGAGGACTAACACTACTAAATTGCCTAACAGTGTCTAGGTAGCCCACGTAGGTATACGGACAGTCGAGAAAATCAGTCCCAATACACCAGGCTATCCCCATGCTAAACCCTCTTCTTGCTCTACCCGAACTTGAATAAAGTACTAGTTCAACTGAGCATGAGGCTGGCTTAGAATTGATCAATCTGCTCCCACAAGTATGCCTTGTATCGAGGATGGGGAGTAGGGACGTATGCAGAAGAGTACCTCCGCAAATCCCTACCCAACCCATCCTATGCTTTTCTTTTTTCCCCGCCGATCTCACGAACTCCAGTGAACAAAAAGCAAAACATCTTCAAAGCCCCTAATAAGGTCATCCAGGAAACGAACGGCTCGAATTTCTTCAAAAAGGAGTAAGCTAGATTATGTGCCTAATAAGAGAAAAAAAAGAACCAGTGAAACAAACCATGCGGATCTCATTGTCCTGAAAGGGAAAAACCATAAAGGTCCATGTTTGACGGACTGACTACATTATTATGCAGAGTAGCACACACCCGCTGAGGCTTTGCTGTACAAGAAAGTCGTGGAAATAGAAACGAAAGGAAATTTTCAAGCAATGAAGAATCATCTGATATGCAATCATGCTTAAGATTTCTCTCAAATCCCAGAACTCAATGGCCTAATTGGTATTCGCCTCCATAAATTCCAATCCAGTTACTCCTCCAAATAATAATAAACATTACCTCCCAACAGAAAAAAAAAAAAAAAAATGAAAAATAGAAGGTGAAAAATAAAAATATAAATATGCAATCTTAGCTGTGATAATGTACAGTACAATAATTTTTACCCTAATTTCCTCTTGATCATGCCATATATATCCGCCAATTTCCTTCAGTTTTTTTTTTAAAAAAATGATTTCCCGGTTTGCACCCTGCACAGATACGCCCTTATTTCCAATTCATAATGCAATCCTGGATATCCTTCTGCTCGCCCCTTTTTCAGATGAAGCGTATCAAAGTCAAAAAATAGAAGAACGGCATGGAAAAATGATAAATCCCAGATAATGACCATAACAGAGGAAACAAACTGCAAAATGATAAAAAACGTGACCCGTAAAAATCTCAAAACGATCGTAACTCGTGCTATGAAAGAAATAGAGAAATCGATAAACACCCAGCGCTCCAAAGAAAATCAGAACCCATGGACAAGAATGACCCTGAACAAATGAAATTAAAACAAACAAAAAACCGCAGATGTGGTAAAGAGGCTTCTCCATCATCGGACATCGACATTAGCTGGTCCTGCATCTAGAGCAGCATGCGCTTTCTGCATCGTCCAGAAATCAAGATCGCTGACGTAAGAGTCCTCACCCATAGGAGCTCGGACCTCCAATTCTGTGTTCATCACCATCTCATCTCTGCAGAGCAATTTGGGGCCGTAATAAACGTTCACAAGCCGTCTCTTAACGACCATCTGTTCCGCAGAGCATCCCCATCCTGCAGGAACATTTTTCATCTTCCTCTTCTTAACGGGACGTCTGGGGCGACCGGGCCTTTCAATGACACTATATCTACATATTAGTCGATGTACTTGAAACGTGAATTTTGTGCTGAAATAACATACTTTACCCCATTCACGTTGGAAGTGAGAGTCGTCTCTAAAGTTCTTTTCCTGTTAGGCTTGATCTTCGATATGCCTTTTCCGGTCTCGCCCTTGGCATTCTTGTCTTCAGTGCCTTCCTGAGGGTCACCCGGTTCCTGGTTTCCGTCTTCCTCGTCTTCCTCAATCTTCCCATTGGTTGGCGAGTGCTTCTGACCGCGTCTTTTACCAGGAATCGATGAAAGAAGGACTTTTATGGTTTCCAGCTTAACCTGATTCATGTTATTTACATTGTGGGCCGCTCCTGGTTCCTCCTCAACGACCTTGCGAAAAACACAGTCGTCAAGATGCTCATAAAGTTGCTGAGCAGTAGAAAATGTCTTAAGGCAGGTAGAACATTTGCCAGCGCCTTCAATGCCTCCGTAGCGCTCAGGTGCGGACTGTTTTTTGGGATGGAGCGTTTGCTCTACTTGGTGAACAGACAACAAATGCCGCTTGAAAACATCCGCTCGGTTGAATGACTTCTCGGAAGGGGATCCAGCACATGGGCAAAAGCCACACACCATGGTACCTTTGTAGTGTGTCAGGGTATGTCTTTGACAGTCATATTTCCTTGCAAAGCCCTTTTTCGAGTACTCGCAAGTAGAAATTGGGCACTTTTCAGGACGTTCCAACTTATGTGTCAAAGTATGAGCTCTATATCAATTCGAGTTAGTAAGCTGTTCTGACATCTCATATGTGAATGACACTTACTTCATATCCCTGAAAGTCCTACCACACTCAGGACACACTGCATCACGCCCTGATGTGGGTTGCTGGCCAGCGGGGCTTGACGGCGATTTCATTCTGAGTGTCTGGTCTGTGTTCTCTAGACGGGGGGATTTTGATTGGTGTGGCTTTGTCCTTGATGGGGCTGGAGAGGGAGGGCTGGAGGCAGGGTTTGGGGATATCGGAGAAACTTGAGAAGAATTGGTTATTGGTATAGGCTGGTCGACTGCTACTTGTGATGGATTTGTGAGTTGGGATGGGTCTAAATGACCAGTCAGTATTCACCAAAATAGAATTGTCAGTTGTAGCTATACTAACCAATATATTTCGTCTCATAGACTCCATGCTCACTTTGATTACTCCAGTATTGTTGTGGTTGTGATTCCCACATGCTCTCAGGGTATTCCTCAGGAGTACTGTACCGACTGCCGTGTACGGAGCTGTCAGCACTTAAGCTGCCAGTAGTAGGATTGTGGTTTTCGTGGGTCGTTATAGATTCAATCCCTTCAAAACCGCTAATAGGTGTGGCAGGTGAAGCACTAGGACTTGACCTGTAGTCGTCTGTGTACGGGCCTTGCGGGAATTGGAATGGTGTTTGGAGCGTGAGTGCAGGAGGGTCGACAGGCACACTAAGGGGACTTCCTTGGCCATCTGGAGTAGGGAAACATGTCCTTGGGACGGCTGTTGACAGGTCAAAAAATCCCATGCTAGGATAGGGTGGTGATGGATAGTCTGACGTGAAAGAGTAGACATTTGCGCTCCCCTCTTTTCCATTGATCATCTCTGTGTAGCTCAGGAACGGGTGACCAAACATGGGTTCATACACAGGGAAATCGCGTTCATTGTCGCTGATGAATCTGTCGTTCATTTTTGACGTAGTGTGAACCTTAAAATTAAGGCTCGTGATAAGCTAATTACCACCGTTTGAGTAGGCAAGGGACTCGTATCGACGTGTGAGAGAGCTCAGATGGTGCCCGGGGCCTCAATGAACTGCGTCTGGCTAGTGTTCGAGATTCGAGTTGGATCTCCTTGCTGGAGAATGAAAGTTAGCCTTGCGAGGCAGCAAGCAAGATATATAATAAACTGCCCCGACGGGCCGGCAGGGGGTGGGGGGGTAAACATTTTCGGAGGGGGAGGGGGGGAGTGAGGGATTGGGGGGGGTGGGTGGGGGAGGGGGGGGGGGGGGGGGCGGTGGGAATTGATTGTGGATGGTGTGTGATGTGTGGTTGGTGGTGGGTAAGTGTGGATTAGTTGGGGAGAGGTGGGAGAGGGCGGTGCTTGCAGCAGTGCTTGCAGCAGTGCAGCGACAAGGACAAGTGACCGGCGAAGGGACGAAAAGCCATGCAAATTGTGGTATTCTTTTTCATTAATTTTTCATTCCTTTTTTTGTCCACTAATTAATTCCGTTGTGAAGCAGAAGGTAACAATGTGGCTCTACTTGCACCATGTTACTTGAGGCAGAATACAGAGAGTTTGGGGAGCTTGTCTCTCAATGTGCAGTACTCTACGTCTTGTGCCAGTGCTTCCTCGAAGTCCTACTGCCTACTGCCGCGGGCTCCAGCAATGCGGGCAGCGCGAACGCAAGAGAAAAAGAAAAGAGATCGGAGGATCATTAAATCAAAAGATCTGTGAAAATTTCCGTGCTGGGGGGGGGGCGGGTTCGCAGCGGGGGGGAGGGGAGGGGGAGGGGAGGGGGGAAGGGGGCAGGCACCTGTCGCTGCTGGCTGGCCTGTGCTGCTGTCGCACCCGCGTCGGTCGGCAGAGCAGTGAGCAGTGAGCAGTGAGCAGTGAGCAGTCAGCGATACGGCTGTGCGGGTTCTATTGTGTGCGCAGCCTGTGCGCCAGCGAAACAGAGCCTCACCTCACCTTCCAGTCCCTGGCGCTCCCACCGCACTCGTATTATTGTATTATTGTACAGTACTCCACTCTACTTCCTGCTTTATGCTAGGTCGTATGCAATGCTAATGCAGCAATGCCACACGACGCCCTGCTGAGCGAGCAATGCTCGCTGCCAGCCAACACTCGCTGTGCAGACCAAGCAGCACGTTGACGTTGCCGTTGACAAGCTCGCGCCCCAGGATCCCTAGGTAGTTCAGGCACTGACAGCAAGTGCCCATCCGTGATGCAATTGCGAGCAGGCGGTCCAAAACAAGCTTTTGGTTTTGTTGAGGGAGGGAGGGAGGCGGGCAGGGAGGCAGGGAGGCAGGGGGGGAGGGAGGCAGGGAGAGGAGGGAGGAGGGTATAGCTAGCATAGATAGGTAGGCTCAGTAAACGTCGGGGGAGCGGCAGCCTATGATTTAGTGGGCGGGCTGCACTAGTGTCCTTTTCGAGCTCTGATCGAGTTGCCAATGGCATATCATAGGCATATTCATATGGCAGTCTCGTAAATGCATACAGAGCAGCGTGGTATTCGTCTGTATCGCGGGCCCCAAGATGGATCCAATGAACCTGGGCGGGTCCCTGGGCAATTGCACTCGGCGGGGGGGTAGCAGAGCGCTTCCGGTATACTTTGCTTTGCCTGCGGAAGCTGTACTAGTACTCGTACTCGAGTACGTACTTACTTGCTACTTGCCTGGGAGCGAGGGGCGGGCGCAAGCAGAAGCAGAAGCAGAAGCATCGCTAGTTGTAAGGAAGGCCACGGGAAGCAGCTCGTCTAAGCGGCGGTGGGTGCACCCTCGAGATCGAGAGCACATCCCCGATATCGCACACACAGCTTATCCCAATGCTGCCTTTGAACCTCAGGAGCGTGAGGATGCTCCTCTGGCCACGGACACGTTGCTGGGAAGAAGACCGTCCCGGCATGCGGGCCATGGGCCACTGCACTCTCATGTTCAGGCCTTCGCTTGTGGGCGGGCGCAGGCGTGCGGTGCCGTCTGGGCAGAGTGGTCTGCCTTCTGCAGCGTTACACAGGCGGGTTCGGTGCGGTGATGGTGGGCATGTGGGAGTCGCACTCGCACTCTGCGGTGGGGAGCACTCCGATCCGCTGTGCTCTGGCTTTCGCGCCGAGCCAGAAGGAGCACAGTACCAGTGCCTGTGCCTGCCTGCCTGCCTGCCTGCCTGCCTGCCTGTACGCGCGCATATGCGCATGCCCCCATCCACAGCGCGCTGCTCGCCCCTCCGCCCGCTCGCACTTGCTGCCCCTCCCCCCCCCCCCGCCTGTCACCTCAGCCTCCTCCATGCCTTACTGCATCCTCTGGCCCAACTAGGCCCGCATCTCCTTCCTTGCCTCCTCCCTCCTCCCTCCCCTCCCTCTACCCCCCCCCCCACCCTCCCCCTCCCCCTCCCCCTCGCTCCTTCTCTACACACGTGAAAACCGTCCCATCCACCCGCCCAATAATGCCACAGAACAACTGACCAAACCAGCACCCACCGCCACCACTCTCCAATGCCGGCGAAACACACATCGTCCTCACCAACCGAAAACTGCATTTGCAAATCTTGAGACGATTGCTCCAGCAGAGCACACCTCCACCCCTGCGCAAGGATCTGTCATTTTGGTGACCCGGCGCGAATTACAGTTAAGGGAGCAGACTCTAACTTACAAACCCTCCCCCATCTCAATCATGCTTATCACTTGCGCACACTCGCACATACCCTTAATTCTCTCCTCCATCCCCCACCCTTCCTCGCTGCCTAAAACGAAGAGCGTGGCTTGCATGCAAACAACAACAAAAAAAAAGCAATTGCTAGCCCCGCCCTATCGTGTCCCAAATCTCTGAAACCTGGTCATACTAACAGCGACCCTTTCATCCTGGACTCTGCCGCATCTTTTCATGCGTTTAAGTTATGTAAATAAAATCAGTCCACACAAATAATTATCTACCCCCAAATTGAGAACATGCGTGACGGAAAGAGTGTTACTAAATATCTTCTCGATAATATCAACGTCTTGTTTTTATGTGGCCATGGCCACAAGAGCATTAAACAAGCCGATCGAACTCAGGCTTCCGGAAAAGGTTGACATATTCCTAGGAATAACAAAGCGCGCAGTTGATTGAGAGTTGGTTAACAAAGCGCGCACTTGATTGAGAGTTGGGTTACTCCAAATTTCCACAATCATGATATTACTTTGCTACAGCACACATGTATACACACAACTATCCTCTTAAGCTTGCAGCACTTTCACTTCTCGATACGGAGAGGCCGGCTAGCCCACCTCAGTATTCAAAAGGCTTGCCTATAGAGTACATCTACTTTCGAAATTATTCGAAATTAATCCCTTGCATTTTACATGGATTCTGTTCGCCGTCCCCACAAGCCGATGTTGGCGGCCGTGGCGCGTCGATGATGCACTATTGGCTTAGACAGAAAGTGAGGCGCAGCTCTTGTGATGATAAATATAGCACTAAGTACGAGATACCAACATTTGCAGAATATTCAATTGAAGCTTGAAAACTTAGCGAGTGCGTAGAACACCGTGTGAAGCTCAATGATATCAATTGATCCGCTAATCTGGGTTCCAATTCACAGTAACTCATGGTTGATGTTCTGCTTCCTGACCCCCAACAACAGAGGGTCGACAAAAGTTTGAAGCTGCTGTGGCATATAGGTAAATCCTACTTCCATTTGTAAATATGCTCATCTCAATATGCAGGGTTACAAGCATAGCTTCACTAATTAACACGGCAATGGCGAATAAATTTCTCTGTTATCGCCGAGTACATCTTGCGGAGTCAAACTTCAGGCGCCTTCGACTGGTACCGATATAGCTACGGTAGGTGCAGTCAAGGGTCTATACTATAATCTATCATAATCATCTCTCCAATGACTTTTCTATATTATTCTTTTAATACTTACATACTATACAAGCGGAAATGCTGCCTACCCATGTAATCAACAGTACCTGTCTATTTGCGGTATCTCATTTTTAAAGGTTGATTGAATGCTTCTAGAATGGGCTGGTTTTTCCTTAGAAAATAATGCTCTAGTAGCGAAAGGTAGGACAATTCCTTTACCATGTTATACCCTGTGTCCTCGTAAACATCATGCTAATTACTCATGTAATGATAAATGATTATCTACCATATTCACAAAGCCTAGTCGGATATATTTATTTATCACCGGTGTTAAACATCATGTAAATATCAGAGGAACAACCAGTCTCGGATGTCAGTTGACTGTAACTGGAATAACTGGCAGTATCACAAGTTAACATCAGCACTTTCGGGTTAAGATCTACTACAGCCACCCAAAGTGATGCATAACGCTAAACCTGATTTTCACTAGTTCAATGGAAGCGTTCACCGGTTTGGGCGCCCAAATAAAGTACATGGATCATGACATCTCGATACCTTACACTTGTACTGGGGCAGTCTTTCAATTCCCTTTTCAACTTTTAATATGAGATTGGTTTACAGTGAACAAGGAGATAATCGACGCCCATCTTCTCGCATTTGCGATTGATGCATTTAATTTGTGCACGCAGCTAGCTGTCGGCCGCTATTACAATCATGGCGTCGGTGGACTGAGAGTATGAAAATATCTATTGTGTGGGAATTCAATATCAAGTCTGTTCCTTAAACTTTTGACTCTCATTAGTATTTACTACTCGCGTACTCAATATAAATCATGCGAGACTCTGCCGTCAGTCAGTTTTTTTTGAACATTACGACGAATGCTACCCATCATCTTTGCCCCAGTGATTAGTGGCTGCTTTATTGTTGAAATAACCTTTGCAAGCCCTGACTTACATGAGGGCTTTCGTCGGCCAATAGTCTCGTTCCGTCGGCCAAGCCGCTTATTCACTTGTGACCGCGGGAACTCCCGCTGGGTCGTTGCTTCAATGTGTGTAACATTATCATGAATGTTACACCAACATTGATTGTATGAGAATGAACACCAGGAACGTGTAACTGGCTAAGCATTGGGACGCAAAATTTCGAGTCAAAGCATTCTCACTATCATCCCACTGCTATCATCCCACCGTACGATTCTGCGCCGTGGCCGCTAACTGGACCCACTTATTCGAATTAAGCTTGACCATGGGCGTGGGATTACATTACGAAGTGGACTCGGGCCTGGAGTATTCACAGACGCCACATGATTCAGACATATTAGAAGCGAGATGCACGGCAAATGTAGGCTGCTGTAGGCTGCAGGCCACAATTAACTATACGCTATGCAGAGACAATCTGTGCAAGACGCAAGGCTTTCAATTCCTGGATAGTCTCATTTACAACAAATACATGTACATTTATGGTCAATTGGTGGTCACATGGAAGTGTCATTTCATTTCGCACAAGGCCTGTCACTGGATATGCAAGGCGTCAGTGATAACTTTTCTGATTACCATTTCTAATTATCTCAACTGACACTCGCCGCACCCTTGCCCGATTGACGAGTAAACAAAGCCCCCCAATTCTGGTTGAAAGAAGTAGTCACAGTAGTCAAACCATTGAAAGTACGTGGACATGCGCTATTTATTAGTCAATCTATCGCTGTAATCGTTATTATTGGGAGAAGGTATTGGTACTGCATCATAGCAGAGGGTATGTTTGGCGAATTCATTGTGAAACGTCTTCAGAGCTCTATGATCCTGTTTCAGATAACTGTTAGCTCGAAGGTCTCACACATACATTACGCGTAATTACTGGTGATCCAATCGCAACAGGGCAAAGAACCCAACGGAGCTTACGGCCTACGTTGAGTACTGTCCTCTTTTATCTATATACTTGAGACAAGGGGACGTTTTCCTCAGGATTTCCCTGCCACTAGTTTGAATATGAGAACTTAATGTTTAAGAGGGGAGATTATCCTCTTTCACAAATCTATGTATAGAGATAAGCGCACACCGAAAATGAAATCTCAACCCAAGTGTACTCGGGTTGGGATAAATTATTGCAGGTTGCAACAGTCAGTGAAGATGGAGACAGAATACTAGCTAGTAAAATATGTATTCGGATATAGCGCATAATGTGCATTAGAACCCCTGTCCGAATACATATTTTACTGGCTAGTACGTGCAGCCTGCAATAATTTTATCCCAGACTGCAGGATCTTTTTGGCTGTGACACTTCACAAAGTGTGGGCCAGATGCCTCAAAACCACCCATTTTCATACCAACTCTATCTTCACCAGCACAACCATGATTTAAATTCTGAAGGTTGAGGGCGAGTTAGCTTAATCGCTTTATCGACGATGCAAAAGTGCAGGATGTGCGGGATGTCTACTGAATCGCGTTGCTCAATAGAAGCTTCTGAAATATGGACATCACCATCACTCGAATTACAGGAGATTCCGGCCAAGAAAAATAGCGTTAAGGCGAAGGACTGAGCAAGATCTGGTTCGAAGCTGAACAAGCTCCCGAAAAATTTGCTTAATCCTCCTATTAGCTAGCTGTTTGGTCGCTTTTGGTGGGATTGATGCACCTAATCAGAGATCCAGATCATTCCGCACGTGCATAATTTGCTACGAACATGCATTACTACACCGCGGATTTGCAGATTTAAACGGTGCGGCTCTAAACCTCCATTCAACTTCAGCAGTACTGCCTTATGAATACGCAGCAATCATTGTTGTAATAGGAATATCACATTCGGGGCAGCCCATAGCTGACTGCGAGCATAAAATAAAACACTTATACAGACTCTGGGACCGGGTTGGTCCATCAAGGCGCGGCGAGATCCGACGCGCTGCTCTCCTGCATCTCTTTGGTCACGTTTTTAGTAAGATTATAACGAACTAGCACGCGTCGAGACATACCGCCGTCATGACGTTCGTCTGTACATTGCTAAATTGATGATAAGCTTAAGCAGATTCTATCATACTTCGGATTAAGTCCCGCCCAGTTGGTACTCCTTTAGTTCGTCGGCTTCTGGCATTTCTATTGCATGTCGAAGCTAAGCTGAGTATGACCTGCCGGCATCGATATCGCCCAGCTAGATGTAGATAAGCAATCAGCCCTATGGATGTTTCAAAGTTAATCGGCTGTTGCATGGAAACGTATTAAGCTAGTCAGCCCTACGGATATGAAACTGGGTGACTCGAGCCGGTGCCAGTTACAGAGTTTCGTAATGGAAAATATAAGGCAGATGCACTTCACTAACATGAGCTGCTGCAGTCATCGAACTGATCTTTTTTTCTTTTGCTCATTTTCCTACAGGTTCCTGATCAAATACTTGAAGCGCGAATCATGATGACGGTCACAATATGTTACACAAGCATTATAATTCCTCTTGTGAGACGTTAATCGGGCAGGTTATGAGAAACAGTCACTTCTTCTTGTAAAACCTTCATGATATTGTTTTCCTGGCTGCCATTGTGAATGCAATCAAAAAGCATATGCCCTGCAATAAAAGGCCTTGATATGTTATCACAATTGGTAAGTCAAACTATAAAACGCCACGTCAAGCGATATCACCGTCGGCCATAGTTGGGACGGCCGCAGCCAGGCCAACGCACGGGTCAGAAACGTGGTCTAGAGCTATGTGCATATCACAGGCGCGGGCCAGGCTAAGGTTAATTACGATTGATACCGTTGCCGTGAGCAGCTGACTGCTAAGATCTGGGTACGAGAAAGCTGGCTGACGAACAATAAGCAACCGCGTAAATACTCTAAGCTAGCGTACCCAGCCTTACTGGTCTTCCGATCATCAGCATCATCACGTGCACGATCAAATTTGCACCTTCGACGGTCTAGTTTGTCCAATCTATACAGTCCTAGAGTCTGGTACGCTCTCATACCAACTAAGTGCACCATATGTAGCCATTACCTGGCTCCATTGTTCATACCACTTTGCGACACACTGTTCATGAACTCAGAGCTATGCGAGACGGTGTACAAAAACATGCGATATAAACACCCTATTTGTAGCTAATGGAAGAGGGACACGCACGAAAAAGCAACGAGCATTGATGAATCGTCATAGGGCTGGCTAGATTAGCTTCTGCATGCATGCATGCATCCTGCAGCTAATATCAAGTGTCTCTCTTCGTCTGCTCTGCTCAAGTGCATAGGGCGGCAGGATGATTTGCTGTCATGCTTGTTTGTCCGATGTCGGGATTGGAAATACGTCGTTCAATTTAAAATTCAGTATTAAACGTAACTATAGCGGCAGGGAGAGCATTTCTAAGGTAGGTACTAGTACAGTAGTAAAGTACTTCTTATTGCTTTTCGCCGACCTAATGCAATGCGGCTAAGCTCTATCACCTGTATGATGCAACTCTCAGCTGGGTAGGGGTCTTGATGGGCATGCATGTGCATATCTAACGCAGATAAACCACAAGGGGGCTCGAAAGAGATCATTCTGGGACTCTAGAGATATGTACGTACAATCTCATTCTGTAGGGTCGGCCTCTACGTGTTCACCTGTTCGGATTTAGTCAACCCATCGTCCGTTTGGGTATGGATTTAACGGTTATTTTCGTCGCAAATCACGTTTACCTTCATTTACGATTCAACCACCAGGATATGTTGTGTAACTTGTCCTTTACAGAATATCCCCTTCGTTGGAAGCTGCTAATCACTTTCGGTTGAGGAAACTCTGGCTGGGGCTAGTCTCGGTACCCGACCCCGGAGCTTGGCGGCCGGGACGCGGATCCCTGACATCCGAAAAACATGTATGTATAGGTTTAGCTAACCAAACTTGAAGCCTGTAGAGAGAATTTGGTATGCCTACAGTAATTGAGGCCGAGAATACTGTCTAACAGTGTATATAGCACGAGATATCAAGACCGAGGCCGGACGGTCGCTATTGATCGCCTTTGCATCTTCAAATTCGCTACCTGAGCCTCATTGTCCATTGTCACGATACGAACATCTATCAAGCTCCTGTTTGGATCGTCAATTCGAGCTGAGTTTGCAGTACTTTAATTGGATTAGTTCCAATTTCATCAATGAAATTGCTGCCACCCAAGGTACATGATAGCAAAACAGGAAACGGCTGCGGCTCTTCTCAGGTTCCTGCTCTGAGACCCTAGCTCTGGGTACGAGACTAACCCTAGCAAATAACTGGCCGGGTGCATTGCTCAATAAGGTAAGTTTGCCCAATCAGGTTTGGCGGTCTGATTCAGATGTGGATGCAACCATGTTAGCGTAACGAAGCGCATAAGGATAGAGTAGGTAATTGTAACCAAAGTTTTTTTTTTTTTTTTTTTTTTTTTGTCACGTGACCCCGCGTGCAGCTGTTCGCCATGGCAGGGCTTGTAACCAAAGTGAGTATTGCCCATAAACGAGTGTAGATCTTTAGCAATTGTACCCTAGTTAATTGAGTTGTCCCCGCCATAGCCCATAGGGCCGCATGCGAATATTGATATTAAAAAAAAAAAAAAAAAAAAAATTTGAGTTGTCTCCATAGAGTACTAAAAAGATAAAAAAAAGAACGAAAGAAAAGGAAATGGTAGAGGAATTGATGATTGTGGGGTTAGAACTGAAGGGGCACTGTCATACAGTATATTTTAGATTGTTTTACAGGTCTCGCCATTGGGATCGGGCAGAGAAATAGTTGAATTGGCCAGTTAGCCTGTGTTGACCTGGCCGTGAAGCCAACTGCACTACTGATAAAGAAACTGCTGGACATTGCAGAAACAGATGCTGTGAAGAGCCGCGAAAACACTTGACTTTTATTGGCAAAAGCAAAGCAAACATACACACTTGTTGAGTTACTAGTGCAAATGAACGAAAAGTATATACAATACATTTGGCGATAGCGATCGACAGGAAATGTGTGTTATCGTGAAATACATGCACTAACCTCTGTGACGCCTAGTTCATGCAGGCGCATGCTGTATGTCGCAGTACATCTAGTGAATTGGGCCTTGACCTTCGATGATCCGCACCATATCCGAGCTCCCAGAAATATCAGCAGCAAACATTGGGGTCTCAGCCACGTGTGGTGGGGTAGTGAGACTGGCCTTATCCGCTGGCTGCTTGTGGTGTGCAAGCGCAGGGTTTCTATGCCTCAGGCCCATGAGGTGACGCCCGGGCGCGGTCGACGACTTTAAAATAGGCCATTATCGATTATTATACCAATACTACTATCGATATATCGGTGCACTCAGAGCCGCAATGTGCAACCCAGGCGCCTTTTCGGGTGCACAACGTGCGCACCAAAATTGATACCACCCTATAACAGAATGGCTACTTACTGCCACTGTTTGGCCTCAATTTCGTATTACTCAGGTCAAGATACAATTGCCAACAACGCACATTTACCACAGCGGGTAGCCTCCATGGCTAGTCTGGTTGCCCCATGGCGCCGGGTGCCATGACTTACCTAAGTAGGCAGTCGCACGGTGGCACCGGTATGTAGTCTGGTTGCACACCGGTATGGCAGTATTTCCTTCACTCTGCTTGGCGCTGACTGAGTCATGGCTTTCCTCCCCTCAGATGAAGGGCACCAGCCTAAAGCCACCTACTCCTATCTCCTGTAAAGTATATGATATTCGAACCAATGTTCCCTATTACTTGCAATTGCATCACGCGCTACTTTGCTGCAGCTTGAAGATACCAAATCGAGAAACCAAAGCTATGGCGCGACAATAACAGAGGCAACCAAAAGAGACCAGTGTCTCGGAACTACTAACCCAGTTCTAGAAGTACTCTTGTACCCAACCCCGCCCACAGGTGCCCTCGACGAGCTCGATTGGGCCGGATCGAGGGCCAAACAAAAACCTCTCATGGATGCACATGTGCGTAAAATGAATGTGGTGTGATGTGACATTGGCGTCCTCGGGTGGGATGTGCTGTGGGTAAGTATGCCAAAGTCCCTTGTGCATGTGCATGTGCGTGTGCATTGTGTGTCTCACTGTATCGTCACACGGTGGATCGAATCAGACCCTGGTAACCTAGTATGTTGCACTTTTAGAGTTAGTTGCCAGGACAAAAAGCAAAAAGTAATGCCCTGCTGCCTGGCACTTGCTAACTCCTTTTAGCCTTTAGTTTTTACACACCCAGTTAGATGGATAGTACTCCGCCCATTCTCCTTTTGATGGGAAGCTAAGCCTTACATATTGCATAATTTATACCATGATTATGATTAGTTTTGTATATCGAAATGGGATTCTGCTTGGGAAAGAATTCTATGTTAGTTCACCTGTTACTTAGAAGATCGCCATCACTTCTGCTACTTCATCTGATTTCGAGACATTAGTGGCTATGGCTAACAACAGCCCACTCATTGTTGCCATGCTCAATTGCATTCTTGCTGTGGTGAAGCCTTGCGATCGCCTGCATGCAACAGATAACAGGGATCACAAATTTATCGCTATTCTTTGCGGAAACTACATCACGAGATGGAGGATAATAGGCGAGAAACGATAATGCAATAGGGCGATTGCGTAGCAGAGTTGAAGCCTTTGATTGGCACCAGGCCAACGATCGGCGCAGCTTGGGGCCGACTATTCCTCTACGTACTGCCAGTCAGGTGTGGATTACTTATTGGAATGTGTCCATCTCTGACATCAGTTAGAGTACAGTAAGGATACAGCCCAATAGACTGGTCCAAGCTATTACAAGACTTGAGGTCTGCTATCGGAAAAGTCTAGCCGAAAATAGCAGAATACGAGGGAGTTTAGCTAACTTGATGGTAATAAGGATATTCGGAATGATGCTATGGCAAATCATTCAGGGAATGCTAGCCTATTCTCTTAAGAATACTCCAGTCTTCTTGAGTTCCAGCAATCGGCGAAATTGATCGCCAGTCCCTCTTACGAATACACTGAATATGCTCAGGGAACTTTGGTGTTTCCCTATCATTGCATTAACTTGTTCACAGTCCTGTAAATTGTAGTATAATACTCAGGATATCATAACTATATTACCTCAATTTATGCGTATGCATCGGCGACCCCATTTACACACATTGCGACCCACTACTGATGACACCTTGTGGGTTCCATTAGACGGGCGCCCGGCGTAGCACTTTACTCTACTTGGGGTCTGCCCCCCGGGCGCGCAGAGCGGCAAAGGGTTAAAAACATTATGTGGAGAGCGGGCTAGTAGTGTTCTCGTACCCAGGGCTAGTAGGTGGGACTAGGGTGGATATGGTATAGAACAATTGTTCCGGACTTTACACATGCCCACTTTTGCATCCTGGCATCCCTCGATACAGAACGCATGCATGCAGAATTGCGACAATCATTTTGGTTGGGTATCGTTAATTAATAGTAAGTGGATCATAATGATATTGTGGTGTAAAGATTAATAATTCGGAATTCAAGCCGCCCACGCAGTTTAACCCCGCGTAGAGAGCTGTAACATGAGGTTACAGAAACACGGCAGCGGGCCCGGACCTGATCCAAGCGTGAGCAGGTGGTCGCCGACACATCAATATTCACCGGACTTTGGGTATTGATCTCTTAATTATTATTGTGGACGATCTAATCTATTAAATCAATCAACAGGACGGGGTCTAGGGGAAAGGCAATTTTCGGAGAGAATTGAAAAGTAGACATGAGCCAAAACGCTCACATTATGACAGCATCAAAATATATCATAGCGCGTACTGAAGGATACAGCAATTATCTGTTACAGAACACACGGGAATTTGAAGCTGGAACAAATATGACCGCTTTCAGCATATTGCGGGTCAAAATCTTCTCTCCGTTTTGATGAATAACTCCAAAGTTGGGTTCCGGAATATGCATACTACAGGATAGCTTGTTGCATGGAGGACAATTGCAACTTGTTTCACTCATGCTTTAATTAGAAATTTTGTATATATAGCCAGACCTTGCTATAACGAACACGTAAAATTTGGCCCTTTCGTTTCGTTATAGCAAGGTTTTCGTTATAGAATGACAAATCAGGAATACAACCTTGGCAGCTGAAGTTCGGACTCCTCAACAGCTCATTGTAGTACACCTCGTGTTGACTTACTAGCAAAGGAAATAACCAAATCAAGAAATATTCAGGACTATAAAATAAATCTTGAACTCATAGAGATCTGTAACAGACTGCCTTCGGTCCAGACTAGCCCTCGGTAATTAGAACAGTCAAAGTTCCAACAACTACTTACTAACAAGCAGCGAGTGTTAAGCAAACTGAGAAGTATGAGACATGCAAGAAAAGATTAGAGCCAAAGAAATCTTGAATGAGTTTCATAGGCATTCAGTAAATGAAGAGGTATCTCATTGTCTTAACAGTATAAGATACTTACAAACATTTAGGCTTACCTATTCATTGCAGGCATGGATATATGAATATGTTAGTAGATTGCCAGGGAGTTTCTATAGATTTCACTGGCCGGCCACTTTTCGTTATAGCAAGAACAATTTGTATGTAGGCTGAAATAATCCAGGAGAGCAGGGGGCTCGTAATAGCAAGGTTTTCGCTATAGCGAGGTTCGTTACCGCAAGGGTCTGGCTGTATGTGTGCAACGTGGGTGGGGTGTTTCATTTACTCACTTTGCTATGTTAACTTTGCAATTGTTAGTTCAATGAATGCAATTGTTTCAATGAATTGACTTGTTGAAACGATGACTGGGAAGCTTGTGGTCATTTAGCCGATACACCTCGAGAGGCGTCTAACCTACGACCTGAATGTTTTCTCTCGACAATTTGATGTTCATTCTGTCATGATTCAATAAGATCAGATTGGTGTGTAGCTACTGAGTGATTCAAATGGTGCAGAGTTACTCCAATCAAGTTTGTTGTTACTTCAACAATTCATTCGACCCCCGGATATTGCTCCAATGGGGGCAGTCGTACGTCAACGTTCGTTTGAATCTGGACGGGGAAATAGGACTAACTTTGCTAAGTTGGTGTGGCGGTGTAACTTCAATACAGCGACAGAATGCATGTTTGACGGTTAACGGAGTAACCTGCACGGTAGCAGCATATCGCTCTGAAGTCCAAAGTGAGACACTAGTAGTGTAACGCGCTAATGCAACGCCGAGAAGCTTATGATGCACCTCGGCCATGTCAACGAGACAAAAGATTCGGGCAGTTAGCAAAGTGGTACTCTATTGGGGTTACATGCCTCGGCAACAGGTGACTCGGGGTAAGTGGGAGGATTGAGATGATGCACGACTAATTTGTCAGCCATTGAGCTGCACAATCGATACAAACGTCCCTTGCTATCTAGGCTTGACGGCGTGGCTGCAGCTAACGTTTGCCCATAGTGGCTGGGTGCACTGCAAGCCCTCAAAGGGCGCAGCAGTGTGTACATACATATGGGATAGGGCATCGGGTTCTCATTGATACGGTGATACTCAATGTTTGATTCAACGCGTAAGTCTCCCGGGACCCCATACGTTTACGCATCTGGATTGACACCCCAATATCCATCCTCAGGGCCGTTAATTGTTGAGCGTTGGGCCAGCAATGACTTAATGGGCAAGCGCCGCACACCGCGAACATAATGCGCACCAACAGGCCTCTATTTTGTCCTCTGGAGAGGCCGGGCGTGTTCACAGCCAGTCAATCGATTCGGTCCCTTTTCTGCTGTCCTGCCACATTACGATGGAGTGATGTGATACCTGAACCGGGGCCAGATCAAACACGAGCTGAAAGGGACGCAGATGATCGTATATCTGATGCGGAAGATATTTTCCCAGCATCATCTCTCGCAGCTTTTTTGCATCAAAACTTTGTTTTTTTCCTCGTTTTTCCGTTTTTTATGGCCCCTGTTTACATTGATGTTTGACCTGGTTATTGTCCGCCAGCTGCACTGCCTCGGCCACTAGCCATAGCCAATGGTGAACGCAGCCGCAGCTAGAATCTCGTATCGTCTACAATTTGACTGGTGCATGCATCTCGAGTCCTATTATCTAAAGTTCAGTCACGATTGTTTGGGTTAATACATCAAAGCTGGAACCCGATAAACTCAATATTTTAACCGATCTGGCACACACACACACACAAAATAAAATAAAATAAAATAAAATAAAATCGATTGCTGTGTAAGTATCTCTATAGATGAAGTATCGGATGGCCTTCCAATTGTAATGCAATAGCATGCGATAGCATGCAACTTCATCTCAAGATAGCCTGGCCCGCAGCATCTATAGTAATGACCGGCATTTCCCAGCATCATGGAGCCCTGCTAGCTTTCCCTCTCGCTATCGCCCTCCTGCATCATCCGCTGCCGCGGGCAGGGTATCCCTGCTTGCAGTAAAGAGTACTGCTCCGGGCCCAGCTCTCTGGGCTCGCAATGCCGGATCAAAAAATAAATAAATATAAAGAGTGCCAATTCTCCAATGCCCTGTCTTCTCCGTCACGGTTTGCCGGCGTTTATGCAAGCCTATGTCCGCGCCGTCCGCTCACCCACACCCAGTCTCGGACCCTGGTGAAAATCCCTGACGAAATGTAGTACAAGTGTAACTAGCATATACATTTAGAAAGCTTCAATTCCGAGAAAGTAAAACATAGTACTGGTAAGATCGTATCGAATAGACAGGAATAAAAATTCATACAAGCAGAGGTGGCTGAACACCTAGATCCATATCAGGTAATTATTTATTATAGTATAATCTCCAGCCCTTGCCTTGAACTAGGTGTTGTGTAGGAGGGGAGCCATTATCTCTGATACCTGAGTTTGGTACTGGAAGAGAGGATCAATTTTCAGTTTCACATTCGAATTCCTCTTTTCCTTTCAGTATTCGGAGTTTAGAGTTGTTTTGTTGTGCGGCGCAACCAGACGAGCCCAAATAAAACTTCCGAACGTTATGTAGCATGAACTAAGACACACTAAAGGTAGTCTCATAGCCAAACTACGCTAAAGATATGCATGCTCCTCTACCATGAGGCGGGGGGACCTAGGTATGGGGCTTTTCCAGACTCGGTACTCCATAATCAAAAAGGTAACTAAGGTAAACTTACTTCCTTTTAGGGACGTAACCTGCTAGTTAATACTCGCTGGTTCGGAAGGTATTGGAACGCTGCATAACATATTTGCACTATTCCAAAAGGCGAATAGCCCGCACAATTTATGCAGCGTTCCAATACTTTCCGAACCAGCATTGACCATGAAGGATGATCTGGACGGCTTCAATTGGTCCTCAATTCTCGCGCGTTGTACTAGTACTCGAGTACATGTGGCCACGGGTCGATCCGCAAGATATAAAAAAAAAAAAAAGGAAAAATGTTCCGTACAAGTCACTTGTTCATTGTCACAACAATTGAAGATTTACTTATAAATTACGTATGCGCACGTACCAGTGCGCACGTACTGTTCTGGGAGTTGGCAAGGAGGACTGATTTACGAGACTAGGCTTAGTATTATTATATTAGCTTGTAAGAAAATAAAATAAGTTTGTCAATCCCCGCTAGTGATACAAAACTGTTACCCCACCTCGTTCGTTCATACCGAAAGGAGATAGCATTTGTTAACTCCGGTGCCAGAAACGGAATGCCTGGAGTCCAGGTATGGTCAGGTCGTGTAGGGTACCCAATATCATATATCGTTCATGAATACAAAGGCTTTTTTTATGTCGCAATCAATTCCTTTCCCCATTTGGGGCTTCTAATCTTCTCACTATTTCAATTTTTCTCCGACCGACTACCATGCATGGCTTGTGTTATAGATGGTCCATGAGTGTCGTCACAGGCCGCACTCATTACCATAATTAGCAACGTATACGGAGCATGGTTGGGAAATGGGGACAAGACTTTTCATGAGCTGCCTGTTTCGTAGCATAGGGGATATAATATTTCCGCCCAGGGCATACCGTTACGGTCGGAAGGTTGGTGCAACCAGACTAGGCATACCGAAAACGATCCCTCCCGTACCTTGGCAGCCTGTATGCGGCCCCCTACCCCCCCCTCCCCCCCTTCCCCCCCGAAAAAAAATAAAAAATAAAAAATTACCGAAAACGGCGCAAAAAAAGTGCAGGACGATGCAGATCAGAGAGCAATGTCAAGGATGTGGGTACTGCGACTGCGATGTTAAATGGTACATGTAGACAGTACTCGGCACTTGGCTTTGTGGCTGCTCAACTAGATCTACCAGTAACCAAGTTATTGATATACCAGCGGGACGCTGTTACGGCGAATTGAAGACTCGAGATTTTGAAAGCTATTTTTCGAGTGATTGCGCTGCTCGTTAACGGGGATATTACTGGAACAGGATGGGGAGTCGTCAGAGTGGAGTAGTATGAGAAAGGCTGATTTGAAATGAGGTCTATGAACGCAAGATAACGATGATCTTTTGTCAGATTTTACCAGATCTGTAAGCATGAAACTGGGAAGCTGAAGCTAGTAATACTATGTATTCTCCGCCTATCTGGCACCGAAACTGCTACATGGCATATCCCTCGTGGATTTCCATGAATGTGGTGTATCGCCGCACCACAACGTGTGTGCTACTTATATGTGTTACTCCGGAATCTGGCTGCTAGCGGCTGCTATTGTCGCCTATCAACTTGTAAGCAGGAGCTTTAATAACAGAAGCTGAATAATAAGTCTTGTAGAGTATAACCATGTAGGAATGGAGACTATTCATCCTGTTACAAGGCTGACATGGAGCTCGGTCTTCGGATAGATACATGTTAACTGTCTGGAGGTAAAATCAGAGAATTTGCAAGGATGCATGCCTACCAGTAATGTAAATTACTACAGCTTCTAAGAATTGCTGGTTACCACTAACCACCTGCACATGTTTACCTGGGGTGGCTTGAGTTTTACCTGTACTCGAGTACTCCATTTAAATCCGAGATTTTTTTTTTTTTTTTTTTTTTTTTTTTGGCTAGGTATTTGCTGCTCATAATCTGGTCTCCCCATGACCAACCGTGCGTGGGCCCAGCTTCCAAATATTTCATAAATCATACACCTATTAGCCGGGGATGTGAATTGGTCAGCTTATGGCATCATCAGTGCAGCTCTAGTGAGCCATATGTCGACCTTACTTGGGCAGTTAGGTACATACTCCCTGAGAATTCAGGATATAGGGTCCATTTCCACCTATACCCAGTGGAATTAACCATTCTACTTAATATCTTGATTGTCACAGTTAGAGCAACTAGCTTGTTGAACTTCAAATCCAATGGAGCGGGAATGAACACCCAATAGCATCCTGTGCCCGGGCAAAGGGCAGCCCAATAGAGATGATGCAACCTGCACAATATGCATGGGGAAATGCCATATACATAGGAGGAGCAAATATCAATTATGTACTACTCTAACAACCTGACAAGGAGAATGAACAGAAAAAGGCAAATTGGATGTTATGATCACAATCTCACTAACGTATGGTTCGCCGCAAACAAAATAAGGAACAAAAAGGAAAAGGCAAGGATCGACCCAGGTGAGTATGATTGGATTGCTCATAAGACTTTTGCGTTGCAAGGTGCATGATACTCGTATCATTAAGCCGCTAGGATTTTGTGCCTTGGATGCAATCACCACTTCAAAATCCTGCATTGAGGCGTCGCTCAAAGGCTCCATATAGGTCAGATGGGTAACGGGCCGAACATCCTGTTATGAGAGTTTCCTAATCTGTCATCTACGACTTGAATCGCGAGCCGAAATAATAATCAGGTATTGTTTGATTCAGGCACTGGATTATAATCAAGCTGGAGTGTTTGCGGCAAATAGAAGCTCCTACCTCTCACAATCAGTGTAGGTGTGGTATGTCAATCTTGTGACAGGTCGCTGATGCACTAACTATCCATCAAAGATGTGGGATGATGTGATAGCTAACATGCATGCGCACGGCCGCGGAATTTTGATATGTCGTGATTAACTGACTGCCTGGAAGCATGGTCACAAATTTGAATTCAAACTGGTGATGAGGCATTCCTCATACGAGTACATGGATATGCATTGAGTGATCTCACATTATTTTCAAATGTAGCATATGTACCATAGAATCCTGATCTGGAGAAATCATTGAAGAGTTGATGTTCTTCGTAGCTTTATTGGGGCGGCAGATACTGTACTGTGGCCTGATCATGGTTCTTGGTGAGAAGATAGTTCATTACAACTCGCCAATCTTGGGATATCGGATTGTCTCATGTGTTTTTTCCAGAGTTCTGTTTGTGCCATGTCTGCAGTGGTATGCAATTGATGAATAAATTGCTTAATACAGTGGAAGCGCCCCACCCCCGGGCGTCGGCGAGCCCAACGTGGCAAATTCGAATGTGTACTCGAGTACTCGAGTACTCTGCATGCAAAATACTCTGTACACAACTGTGTACTCTAATGTACTGGATAAAGGTGGAGTATTGCAATTAATTACAAGCACAAGATACGGCAACGCATAGGGAGGAAATCGCAGAAAGATTTTTTGCACCGGTAACACCCACAATACCCATGCATTTATTTTTTGCGACAGACAGATACCTACTAGTAGGGACTGTTTGATCGTCTTCATTTTCTTTAGCTTCAAATATATAAATTCAATACACTGTACTAGTAATTGTTTTATTGCATACTAATGCATTTGCATTTTCACAACACAGGCATATGGGAATATAAGCTAACAACTGTATATGCTCTATACTGTATGTAAGGACCATGGGACAGAAAGGTATTACGGTAGTAGGTATGTGTGACAGCAGGTATGAGTGATGGCAGGCCTTAAGTGGTAGCTAGTATAAATAACAGCAATAATATCAAGAAGTTGTAGTACTATCATCAATTAACAGGAAAGCTATAGAAGATAATAATTATTAATAGTAGTACAAGAAGAAAGTACTAGCATATAATAACATATGAAATATTGCATTGAAATTGGCACTCTTCTCAATAAGCTCCCTTCCAGCTACTCAACTGGGTTGAGACCACCTATCTGACTATATATGCTGAGTTGGCCAAGTGGGTATAGCTCAACTTGTTGGCTGTATTAGAAATAGTCTCATAAAGTTTACTCTTACTCTTCTATCAATATAAATAGTTACAGTATATCTGATATAATGGACTTTTAACAAGCACAGAGAATTGCCAGTCTATTAAGTTAAAAAAGCAGTTAACTAGCAATGCCTCCTAATCCTCTGCGCAACTCATAACTGCAACCATCCCGTATAACCATCCTATATTGTATGCATGTGCTCCACGCATATTCTGTCACGCACTGCCTGTTACGTGTTCACCGCAGCCGTAGGGCGGGCGGTCGGTGGATGCACATATGCAAGCGATATGCGAGCCGATGGTTATGGCGGCGTTGCAGTCGCATAAATGAGTGCTATATGAGCTACGCAGAGGACTAACGAGCATCGCTAGCCAAGTGTTTTTTTGACCTGGCGGACGGTAACTCTCTGCGTTTACCAGATCCGTTACAATGCCCTTATATGAGTGTTATGCACTCCCCTGGGTGGGCCTTAACATATAATAGATATTTGTATACTCCACTCAGCACACCTGCCATAGAAGGTTACAGGTCACCATAATTATCGTAGGTGAACTATAGGTAGAGTGTCAGCGAGCATTGCATGCATATGATATACAAGTACAATAGCAATAAGTATCACTATCAGTAACTCTCAATACTTACTACTCTATTGTTCTCATACCCAAATGGCAACCCTGTAGCTTCATTGCACAGTTCACAATTATGGTGGAGAGTAATGTTAAGATAATCTTGCAAAAATGCAAGATTGGCCAAAAAAATATACAGTATTAGAATTTATGATATAACTTAAAAAAGTAATTTTCAGAAAGAGCCATCATAGGTAATGCCCGCAGGTGGCTTGAAACTAGAGCACAGATTATGTCATGGTGATCACCACTTGTCCCTACTTGTCTAGCGTTATGAATAAATGCATGGTATTGTGGGTGCTACCGTTGCAAAAAAAACTTTCTGCACGTTCCTCCCTATGCGTTGCCGTACCTTAGTCGTTGAGCAAGTACAGTTTTCCCTTGCTATACCGGATCTGTAAAATCCGGCCTTTTTCGTCCGGTATAGCAAGGTTCCGTTATAGAATAAAATGCTTGGCAGAACAGAATAGGGATGGGCAGGAAAATTAATGTAATTGGGAACAACGACAGCCTAATTTTATTATGTAATGTTAAGTTTAGTAAGCATCTGAAAGGTGAATGCAATGTGAGATAGCCAAGATTGGACGTATCAGTGTTAGTGTATCCGGTATAGCAAATATTATTTGTATGGAGACAGGGGGGTAAGTGCCTGGCAATTCCTGTCCGGTCCGGTATTCTTAGTGCGTCCGGTATAGCAAGAGGGTTTTGTATGGGAGCGGTATGTAGCAGCCTGAGAGTATCCGGTATAGCAAGGTTTCCGGTACAACGAGGTCCGGTATAGCAAGGGAAAACTGTATTGTATCCGTGCTTATCATGACTGGGGTGCATGAACTAGCGGTCCCAAATGCATGTCCCTGGGCCAGCTCCTATTCCTGGTACCACCATAAATGGCTAAGCTGCAGGCCCTGTGGCGGATAGGTGGCAACGATAAAGCCACTAGCTACTTGTACTCGAGTACATACATGATACATGTGGCATAGTCTCATGCCAAGACCCACATGTGGCAATTCAACTCAGTCCTGCTGAAGTGAGCTTGCCCAGACTGTGCGTACGTTCTCTAACCTTGATGCCTGGCGCTGGCACAATATTTGGAGTAAACACAAGCATCCATGAAGTTTAAGAGGTGCCGTTGGAAGGTGCCCTGGCAGAATCGCACTGAGGTATTGCTTTTCCCCACAGTCTGCAAGCACAATTACAAGCGTATATTGAATCAAGTACTAAAAAGCCCCGTGAGTACATAGTTGGGCAATGAAGCCTGAAGCGGCCTAGATAGACCAGTCATACCTACAGGTAATAAACTAAAAGTCCTTTATGTCTCAGTGTTTATCAATTCTTTAAGCGGTCTCTCGGAATGCGCACCTTTATAATTGTCAGCCATCCCAGTCATTACACATGGATTTCCAGTGCTAAGGTCCCAATACCAGAACCATGGTATCAGTCTGATCATAGAATTCCTGAATGAGAATAGATTGGAATTCGCCAATTTAAATTTAAACCCAATATAAAAAAAAAAGGTGCCAGCATGATGGTGCATCTTGATCACCTTGACCAAAATATCGAATTTGCATGACAATGACTCCTACGGTTTGCAAATGAGAAGAGGTATGTAAGAGTACATCGTAGAAGCACAAGTGCCGCCAATAATATGTGGAGCTTTCACGATACTATGTGTTCGTCTGGGGCATCGAAGCTAAATTTCGGTTTGGGTGCAGACCTCCAGCTGGCGATGTGCCTCCTTCTGTCTGCCCTAGAAGGTTGGCACTGACAGCACAGTAGACGCCGCCTGCACAAGCATGCATCGTACAATAATTTATGAGAGACCACGAGTACATACAGGGACGAGACCTTCTGTTGGCATATGGTTTCTTTTAATTGGAAGGTTCATAGGACAAAGAGAGCATACTTGGGCTCGATACTGACCTCCATCCAAATTGCAGATATGATGATGAATTCTCAGGTCACCAATGAACTCATTCACGTTGCATGCTTGTGACAGCAGTCCCTACTGTGCTATACTGTCGTTGCGAAAGCGATTTTTTGTCTTGAACTGAGAGCGAATCTTCTCTTGCAGAAGCCAGGGCTTCGACGAAGGGGAAAAGAATATTGTTAAATGTGCTTCAGAGGTGGGGGGGGGGGGGGGGGGGGGGGGGGTGCATGCATGTGGCTTCAGACTGGTAAAATCGGAACCTCTCAAGACTTGAGGCAATCTCGGCTTCGTCTATCTAGTACTTGCATTATCGTATATGGAAAGAATCGACCGAGCCATGGCAGAGGCCGACAAATAAAAGCCTGGGCACCAGAACAGAAAGAATCTCTCCGGAGTAGCATCCTCGTGAAGGTACAATTATCATGTACTCTACATGATAATGCTTAACTTCTTGTGCCCTTGCATGGCTTCAAGCACGTGCACGTATTTAGCCATTAGTACGTATGTAGGTGTGAAGCTTGCCCTCGATTCGTGGAAGTTGGTCTACAGGTAGTACAGTACATGTCTAGCTACAATTAACATGTGATACAGTTACTTGTTCCGTGATCGTGCATATGTGCAATTGCCCTGACGAAAAGATATGATTATAATGAAATGTGATGTATTCGAGTACAGCTACGGGCTGCATGGCGTATAGCGCCCTACCTCCTGAGGCTTATATCCCATTGTCAATGTCTGCAGTGGCAGGTAACTTGATTACTCTACTTGTAAGGGGATCATTGTGGCATATAGCGGAGCTGACACTAAGGGCACCATTACTATGACCCATGTAACGTCACGGGCCCACCAAAAAGGATGGGAATAGTCGCTTGAGTTGACCCGCAAGGATTTGATCAACCGATAGCTGCACCAGGGAATGGATTGGGCAGGTCGGGACACGGAAATCTATCACAAGTCGAGGATATGGTTGAGTGATAGATCAGGATTGCGCCACCGAGTGGCAAGAGTACGCGTACGGCTTGTTGAGCACTGCCTGAGTCATGCAGATACTGATTGCTAAGGTGTTGATTCCAAAGCATTAACTATAAAGCGTAGATAGCATAAGCAATAGAACCGGAGCAGGCTACGTAAGGAAGACCTCCCGGCCTCGCTGAAGTAGTCAAGCTCCAAGCATTGTCATAAGTTACGTAGAATCCATAACACGTAACGTAATATTAGGTAGCCGTTAAATATAAGCCACAGTCCACATTGAAGTCCTGTCCCTTCGACTGATGCGTCCAGAAATGTTCTAGTTTGCACCACTGTACATCATGAATTGTCAAAGCTAGCGACCCTGCTGATACAGTTTGGCAGGTGGAGTTAGCCATACTCCAGAGATCAACATTCGAGCACATAACTTACATGAGTAATTGTAGGCAACGTCACAAAGCACCAAGAGGTCCATAAGTGTCCCGGTCCAGTATAATTCCAACCATGTCCCGATTTACAATCTATGCAAATCTGAATACGCTACCTTCGTGTGCATTTGTAGGATTAATGAGTGTACAACTCAATGTATTACGAGAAGTGCACTTAAGTACTTGAAATTTTAAAGATAGCGTACATTAAATTGAACGTATCTTGCCGTACACAGGCTCTCAATCATTTCAGGTAAATAAATAACTGGTAATTGAGCAGTCCCTGAAACGCGTACGATGTGTTCACGCTGTATACGTAACTGACAGTATAGGTTAGCTGACCTAGAGCTGGATGCAACATAACTGGAACGTGGTATGTTACTAGTCTGGTTGCATGTCCAACAAGTCTCCATAAAACTCTAAAGTATAAATCACTATAAGCATTGCTCAAGATAATGATGCAACAGATCTTCAGGGTTGCGCATGGAGGGAGCGAGGGAGGGAGGGAGGGAGGGAGGGAGGGAGGGAACTATAGCTTACGAAACATAAAAAACACAAGCACAAGCAACATTCATTTCTAGTCTCATGTCAAGTTATTACTTGGATCAATCGTACTCTATTGCTATTGCAATAACTGTACGTACCCGTCACATGCTTGTTCATATCTTGCAGCTACCCTCGAAGAGGAATATGCAGGTACAATACTCTACTTTGTTGTAGTCACTTGCGGCCCGGGCACCATCGTGGAATGGATACCCTGCACCCCAGTCAGCCTTCTGATCATGATACAAACGTTAGACTCAGAAACATTAGCGGGCGCAACTGGCCACTCGATGAGCCGTAAGCAGGTATGACAGCTTTAGACTTGGGTAAGTGCCTGTACTCACATGTGCATGCAGACTGGCCCAGATTGCCATAGCTTGTACTTACCTATCTACTAGCAGGGACTGGCAGCTGCATGCATATGTACTTAGTGAGATTAATGTTAGCCATACATATTGATCATACACTGCAAGGGGTATTTAGGATCGTGTGGGATTGGATAGATGCACAAGTCCAGGATGTTCAACCACGGATACCTAGTAGTAACGGGTGCTCTACCATTGCCAGTGAATGGGGCAAGCACCAGTGAGGAAAGTTTGGCCTCAGTTTTCTGAATCAAGACTGGGATGGTCTCTCCATACGTTAGAAGGCAACTGGAGTAGCATTCATGTCAAGAGCACGTGTAAGATCATGTGTTCCTCGAAAACTCTCGTTGGCAGCTTTACTGAGTGTGGTTACCTCTTATAATATAGCCCATCTAGCCCAAATACTCTGTGTCCTATGTGAGGTCACGACCGCAAACGCAGGAACTGGGCGTTTCGATAAATGTGACTAGAATTTGTAGCCCTTGTCTAGGCTCTTTCAGCAAGTGGATACTAATGAAAGAGGGTGCAAACTAGTGAGCGGCACGAGCTAGCTCGAGCCGAGCTGGAGGGTGAGCTCGAGCTGGCGTGGCATGAGCTCGAGCCTGGATTGATTATATACATAATATTGACAAACTAAACTAAACTAAGCTAAATTTTCATCTTTCTCACTACTATCAGCTAAATTGTGCATTTCGAAGTTGTTGGTAGGTCAGAATGAGCTCCAAGTCTCTAATTATTACTATATTAGGTATTTACAGTTTATGAAACCTTGCACTGGCTAAGCATTTTAGCGAGCTGTCAAGAAAAACACAAGCATGATCTTGGCTCGTTTGAGCTCGAGCTGGCTCGGCTCGTGCCGCTCACTAGTGCAAACGCATCAGCTGCTTACCTTGAGCTAACACCTATTACACGGCTCGTTATGTTAGATACCATA
This sequence comes from Kalaharituber pfeilii, assembly GCA_015179045.1. Taxonomy (NCBI): domain Eukaryota; kingdom Fungi; phylum Ascomycota; class Pezizomycetes; order Pezizales; family Pezizaceae; genus Kalaharituber; species Kalaharituber pfeilii. Next base: position 823,400 of record WHUZ01000007.1, on the reverse strand, counting down.
GTAAAATCCGAACTGTGACATCGGTTCGATTGTTGCTGAATTCTCGAGTATGTCCCGCAGGGCACTTCGCTAGTTCTATGCGATAGCTATCTCAAGTCATGAATAATCGAGAAAGCAATCACACATCTGTGACAGCAGTGAGCTTTTATTGAGTATCTGAAAATCGTGTGGTGGACATCTCCAAGCATCCGTCGTCTAACATCAGTAATCTTGAATGGGTTGGTACCATAATCACGTGACTCATATGAAGCTTGAGGCAGTTAAAGGAAGCTACTGTGGTTGCATATTAGCAGAGCTACATATTACATAGGGACACACATCAAAACAGAACTACCGCTAGCAGAAAACTAGCAGATACCTTGAATTCGCTATGTTGTTGAAATGGATTACTCGAGTACTAATACATTGAAAACCAGTCTTCCGCTATGTCACGTGAACTCAAAATTAACAGAAACGGAAAAAAAGCAGAACACCAGGGAAAGCCCGCCCTCTGCACAAAAAGAAGTCAAAAAGAAGTGAAGAAAAAAAAAATAAGAAAAAGAAAAACCCCGAAATAATTTAATGATAACAACTATATCCATTTCTTCTTCTTCCTCCTAGCTGGCATTGACGTGCTGGCTCCAGCTTTGGTACTCCCGAATCTACCATTACTCTGTCGCGCAAACACCATGTTTTTCCGACTCTTCCGTGCAGGCGTACTTGTAGAGGTTTCCTGTTGTGCGACGTCCACTTCACAATCCGCACCTCCTCCATTAACTGCATCATTATCCATTCCCCCACTTTGCTGCATCGGCGGCTGATCTTCAAGATGAGTGAGAGGATTGGATAAGGGGCTCAAATCAGCAATTACTGACGTCAAAGGAGAGAGAGATGGCGTTCTTGGTGGTTGACTGGCTTCATCTTCATGGGAGGATTGCACTGTTAAGGCAGGTAACCCTGGAGTATCTATATCCATTTCGTGCTCCTGATCGCTTGCGCTAGGAATGGTACGATTTTGTGAGGCCTCACCTCCCTCCGAGTGCTCTACCTCCTCTATTTCAGTAGCATCACCGCCCCTTGTCTCTTCAAGATTCTCCTGCTCACTTTGCACTGCTTCAGATCGCAGTTGGTCATTACCCACGAGCTTCTCAACAAGACTCTCAGGATCTTTGTAATCTTCATCAGGGCTTTCATCCTGCTCAGCTTTAAGCTTATCGCTCCGAGAACTAACTGATCGTCCTCTTCCTTTTGATCGCCATCTACCACGACGATACCTACCTCGGAAACCTCCTCGGCGACCTCGTGCGCTGTTATCTAATTTTGACGCCGCTTCCAAATCAGCAGTGTCTTCAATTATAGTACCATTTTCTTCATTCGCTTCATCGAGATTTTCCGGTATCATTTGGAACGGGCCAGAGGTAGTTGGCCCAAGAGGAACGAGACTGCTGGATGCGTCCTCTCCTACCAAACCAAGCATTTCATCCTCACTCAACTCACTCAATGGACTCAGCTCCCGCGCTATATCTCTTCCTAACCACCTCTCCTCGTGCAGAGTTAACCCCCTAGGGTCAAACTCTTGGAGGTACCATGGAGGGTGTTTATCATTCCATTGAGAGGCGGATATTATAGGGAAAGGTAATGGAGGTTGAACCTTAGGATCTGATGGTGAAGTAGGAATAGAATCTCCCGAAGAAGAGGAGTTCAGAAGCGCATTCAGAGGATTCGGGGGCGGTATTATGGGAGCTGCTGTCTCAGATTTCATAGCGGAATTGTCTGTGACATTATGTAATGTACTTGCAGCTGGTTCAGCCGTGGAGGGTTGTGTTTCTTGGTGGCTAGACATCAATATAGTAGGGTTTGTAGTTATTGCTTCTGAAATAGGATTTGGTAAAGGAATATCGTCAACCTCGTACTCTCCATCTGCGTCTGGATCAGCGTCCAGATCTGTTGGATCAATATCCATTCGATCGCCTCCCGTTTCGACATCTTTTCCGCCCGGCTCAGGAGAAGACGTTTTCTGAGGAGGTACCTCATCCTTCACCTCCACATCGACGTCCATTTCTGTGTTTTCTGTGTTGATATCCACTCCCACAGGAGATATTGGTGTTCTGCTTGCTACTCGGACCTTCTCTTTTTCTTTTTCAAATCGATCCTCAATCTCCTTTGCGGCTACCTCGTATGGATTTGCCCTTAGCTCATCCTCTTTCTTCTTTGCTTCCTCAATCATTGGTGCTATTGCTCTCAGAATCCTATTTGCAGTTCTTTGTACCTGGACATCGTTTGCCTCATGTGCAGTAGTGTTTAGTGACTGGGCAGTAAATGGCTTCCTGCTCGGAGCGGCGATACCCAACTCTGGTGGAAAAGAATATGCAAATTTAGGCTCTTGGGGTGGTGATTGTAGCATCGTAGTGAGATCAGTATTGAAGGCATCGATGGCGGTATAAATCCTGTCATGTAGCCGACTACGAATGATATTGAACCCGACTCTGAAGTGATCTCCTTTGTCAAGCCTATGATAACATTTGTTAGAAGTATTCTCGCACAATGTGGAAAAAGTTGGAAACTAACGATTGCGCTTTCTCAAATATTGGCCACATAAGTGGTATCTCCGGAAAATACACTTTATCGACGAATTCCTTCATCATATCAACTATTTTCCATTTCTCTTTCTCCCGCCGCTTAACATCATCACTCAGCATTCTCAGCTTTTCTACGTCTATTCTCAATTTCGCTGCAAATTCTAGACGCCTCTGCAGTTTTTTTCTGCCCTGACTCAATCCTTTCCAATTTCGCCGTGTGAGCTCAGTGGTTGATTCTGTAAGCTGCAATCGCTTGATAAGTCCGGCTCCTCGCCGGGCCTCTCGCTTCAGAGTCCAGTATTTGCAGGCTTCGCTAACATACTCTTTACGTTTTCGTACTCCGAACCTAGCAATTGAATCGCAAACAGCGTTAAACACTATTTGCGGTATAACGGGAGCTCCTGACGGTAATTTCCACACAGGTTTGCTCGGAGTAGATTGTGTCTTTTTTCTCCGAGAGTTTGTATTTGACGCCGATGGGCTTCCTTGGTTTACTCCATTGGCCGTCGGAGTACCGCTAGGTTCGCCTTGACCTGAATGATAGGAATAATCATTCCCATCATAGTAATATAAGTCAGACGCTTTACCTGTCCCGGAGCGCTGTCCATCTGCTGTATGTGAATTTTTAATGGTAGTCGCATAAAATTCTTGTGCGTCAATGATTGCGTTCTCAACATCATTCTCCCTCCGCCAATCCGCTGGAACATGCCTGTCACAGAATCCTTTCAAAATGTTGAATTCGGATGGAGCACCTGCTTGCGAACTCTTCATTTTGAGAAAGAGTCTTGCTCTCCTGGCGCAAGTCACGTGAAATGCAACAAAACAGTTCTTATTACTGCATTGGATACAAGCCCCCATTTTTTGGCGACAAATGTAGCATGTCTGTAGGCGATAATTAGCGCGGTACTTAGCCATATGCGGCAGAGTCTTCAATACCAGCTTCCATCTTTGTTTAGGTATCTTCTCAACACCATCAATCGGCTCCATGTAGACTTGATTACCTAATACAACTTCAGGAATCCAAATAGCACAAAGTAAATGCGCCCACGAATTTGAGACTGTTTTCTTGAATGCGCCGTCTGTGTTCGGGCAGAAAATACAATTCTTTAGCAGCAAGAGAAGTTAGAAATAGCCATTTGATGAGAGAATGTACAGCAGTGAGTTACAACATACAACAATTTGGTTTGGGTTATTTAAGCACTTTCGACATAACCACTGTCCCTCAGGAATATACGGTACACCATAACAATCTAACTCAGAACACTTTAGTACTTCCAGCTACAAAGATAATTTTGGATGGGATCATTGTTCACCTTGATGGACGGCTAAGTCGCAGCCGTCACAGAAAACAATTGCATTACTATTTTCGCATTCGCCGTCATCACAGATGGCGCATTTACTATCCTCTGCGCCTTCTTCATCACCCTCGCCACCATTTCGATGACCAGGATGTGGCGTTTTAGGGGCCGGAGGCTTCCTTGGAATTTGCTTTTCAAGCGCGCACCATTCCTTCTCAATCTTCGTCATTGTTATTTCGAACATCTCTCTTGATATTGGTTCAACCTCATTAAGACGACGTTGGGAGTTGTGTGTTGTCAGCCATTTGTCATCTAAGCACTTTCTTATCAGCAAAGGTCTGCCCCGGCAGGAATAATAAGAAACAAACCTTGCTCATCCATATCATATTCCACTCTCTCACCCTCTGCGCCGAACCCAGGCCCTCCGCCAGTGCTTTCCCCAGCTCCTGTGGAGGCAGCACCGTCCCGTTTTTCTCCCTGAAATATTACTGAAGACGAGCTTAAGTCATCTGCATAAAACCCGCCAACGTCTCGCACTAGATGTTTGGGTCTCGTCCAATACTCCGACTCTTGATAGCCAATATTAACCATAGTTTTGGTAGTTCGATGTTGTTGGAGCATTTGAGCTCCTATCCCGACCATTCCTTCTGGCGAACCAACTAGCTGGCTCCCTGTATACAAAGCTCCTGAATTAACAATTGAGTGGGTAGATGAGAAACTGAAGCTCGGACGAAGCCGGTAAGAAGGCTTTGGTAGATTCAGTATCTCCGTTGGGATTTTGGGAGGAGGCTTTGGTGTTTTTGGAGGCCTTCCGGGCCCACCACGCCGATTAGTTGTAGTTGTTGTACGGCTAGGCCTGCTTGTAGGGGTGGCGGGTGGTAGGGCAAGGTCCGAGACAACCATATCATCTGCATCAAACGGGACTGGTGATGTAACTTCTGGAGCTGGTGTTTGCGCAGATTGAATGTCAGAGGCTGTTCGAATTGGTAGGACCGTGTGCGCTGCATCTTGTTGAGAGGTCGCAGTGATGTCTTGGGACGTTGTATCATTCCCGACAGACTGGACAGTTGGCAGCTGGTAATTGTCCCCATCCACCTCTTCCGCACTCATCACCCTTAAAGCCATCCCTACATCCAAATCTGGGTGAAATTCTAAGTAACTTCGCTCCTCCCTTGGCTTGTATCCTGGCGCAGTTGGGTCCCCCAAAATTGCGGTTATGTCTCTTATGAAAGTCATAGCCGAAGTCCTTTTCTCCCCATTCGAAGTTTTGCTCCCTCGGCCCCTGCGTGAAGGTGTTGCTGTTTTCTCGAGGCCGTTTGTTTGACCTGAAGACCCATACAAGCTCCGTGTACCCATCATGGACCCTCCACGACCATGAATACGAGGACGGCCGCGGCCACGGCCGCGACCGCGGGTGTTAAAGGGTCTCCTGTGAGTGTTCAGGGCTGGTGCCATGGAGAATTTTGTGAGGAAGGCCCTGTCTACACGAATTGAAGATAGGGGGTTAATGCCGCATCAAAAGTGTCAGCTAACGGTCCAGATCGCAGCAGAGGTATTGGACAACGCGGAAACGTTTGGAGTAGCCAGCGCACGAGGTCGTCAGACTGAAGATCAGCGCTGGTTTGGCGATTCTAGGTATGTGAGCTATCTGCAACTGAGTTCACAAACTTTGGAGAGGTTCGCTCTGGAGGCGCCTGATTACATAAGACATATAAGGCATCGCGTCGGCCGCCAAGACTGCAGGCTGCAAGGCTAGCACGTTTCCAGCTGCCGGCGTATGTATGAGGTTGTAGTCTGGTTGCAACCAGACTAATGAGGTTGGTAAGTACGGGCTAGTTGGGTGCGTGTGCCAAGCAAGACTAGTTAGTACGAGTTGATGGAGGTGCTAGTGGTTGACCTCGGGTCTTGGCACTGGGGCTGCGTACTGGTCAAATGACGCAATCGGCCTATCGGTAGGAAACAAACCAACCGATTTTGTTTGGTCCGCCTCGTGACTAGACCATCCCTGTGCCTACCAAGCACCCCTTTCGAACCTTCAGGTTCAATCTCATCCCCACTCCGACCATGAGTTTTTCTCTGATAAAAGCTGGACCTTAACTCCTAAACTTTACCGAGCGTCGAAAGGATATAGGTGGGGTGCAGTCAGGTCCTTCATGTTATATTCATCATTCATTTACCGCCCGACAAAGCTCACATTTTAAACCCTCCTCTCGGCTCTCTTTGCAGCTTCAACTGACTTCTCATTCACAAACACAGAACTTATCCCTACGCAAAATAACTGTTTAATCTGGCCCCCAAATCCACCGGGCTGTTCCACCCGCATTCACCTTGATCAAATGTCGAACTCCGACCTTTCTACACTGTTATCCGCAGCATCATTTTGGCAAAATAGCAACTCAAATGTGTGGATAGATCTGGGGGAAGCCACTTCAAGGTATAGCCCCTTACTATTGTTGAATTCAGGATACTCGGGTTCAAATTTGGTCTAACCTCCCAGTTGTGGTACAAATATAGGCTGTTCGGGTGGATATAGTACGTCAAAGCTCAGGGCATCCTATACGCCATCTCTTTTATCTTCTAACTGTGACATGGGTGCGACCTCCCCACTAGTTTTCTCGCTTGGTCACTCTCCTTCTACCCGCAGGTTATCAAGACGTGTCGAAGACGTTCTGTGACTGGTTTATCAATCGATTTCTTTACAATAAATGTTGTCGGTTTCGCCGTATATACAATTTCCACATTTTTACTCTTATTTTCGGCAACAATTCGAGCGCAATATGCAGCACGTCATCCATCGGCCCCAAAGCCTAACGTACAGTATAATGATCTTGCCTTCGGAATACATGCGTTTACCCTAGCATTCATAATGTGGTGTCAATTTTGGTTCTTTGGCTTCAAGCGCGATCCTACGCAAACTCTTGGTACTGGAATGACAGGGGTTATCATCGGATCTACAGTCGCAGTCACCAGTACTGGAGCCCTTGCGTACTTCAAAGTCGACGGGTGGGAAGCTTTAGACGTTGTCTATACGTTAAGTTACATCAAACTTCTAATTACTGTGCTTAAATATATTCCTCAGGCATATCTGAACTACCAACGAAAAAGCACGGTCGGTTGGTCGATCCATAATATTCTGCTAGATACCACTGGAGGTGTTTTATCTCTTGCACAATTGTTTTTAGATAGCGCCCTGGCTGGGGATTTATGGGGAGGGACTTCTGGGAACCCTCTTAAGCTTGGTCTGGGTCTCATCACATTGGGATTTGATGGGATTTTTATGGCTCAACACTACGTGTGGTTTCGCCACAGAAAAGAGGAAGGCTTGAGCACTGAGAGGGAGCCTTTAGCAGGTGCAGATCCGGATAGGGATATTGAGAGAGTCTCTGAATCGGCTTATGGTAGCACATAACAGCGGATCTGACCAAACGGCGGTTAAGTGCGCATAGGTCTGGTGCATAGAATAAATTTGATTTGGTGCAACTGCATATTATCCATCAATTAAATCTGATTATTTGGATAGACGAACGGTGGAATGATGTGTTTCAGCATTACATGCGGACAATAGATTTCCATTATGTTCAACCATTTTTATATGCTAATTCCTTAGTGCTCCACATTTTTAGAGTTTCATTTGTTACTAGGATTTACCGTCATGCATAGCAATGGACATAGTCTCGTTGATTGATCCTCACTTTTTACTGTTTTGAAGCTTACATGGGTTTTCTAAGGTGAACAGAGAGGATGTGATTTGAAGCTGGCCTTACTCCAAATCTTCCGACCAAGCTCAAGATGGCAAAGCGGGCAACATATAGAGCTCTGCAACATGAGCTTCGCTACTAATAAAGACTTACTAGTAATGGAAATAGCCACATTAAGAAATCAATTCGAATGGGACGGTGGTGGTAGGATGAGTAGGAATGGAAATAGAAATGTAAGGAGCAGTGATAGTGGGAGAAAAATATAAATTAAAACTAAATCAATAGTATAGTGACCTGTAAAAAGTATTTGGGATTAGGCTTGCATGATACAGTTGCCCCAATATTGCCCAATCCCCAAGGCTTTTTACGGGTCACTGTTCGTGATTAGGGCTCTAAAGTCGAGATATCTACTAGCCAGCGGCGAAAATTGTACCCGGAAGCAACAGACACTCACAGCTGTTCTCGTGCCCAGACTCTACTCACAGCTTGGTTTAAACCAACCACGAGCGCTTAGCGACATAGTTGCTGTTCTCTGGGCTGCTCAAGAATCACTGGTGCGCAGGAGGCAAGGCAGTAAGTAGCAGGGGGATTGCTTTAGATATAATTAGCGTTTTTTCATTATAGCAAGGTTAACTTGTGTGGGGATGGAAATCCGAGAGTGTGGTGTGTTCATTGAAGCAAGGTCTGGCTGTAGGCGAAAGTCTTCGAGACTACGAAGTATAAGCAACAGCCCTTTACCAAGCCTTGGAGAGACATGCATTTGAGAGAACTCCCCTTGAGAAAAACACAACAACTCAATCAAAAGTACTCCTTTTCAAATTGCGAGAAAGGATTTAGATTCTCTGATACCCATTCATGTGGTATATTACGTTTTTGTAATTCTTTAGCTACTTTTTGATTTTTAAGTGATTTGTCGAATAGTACTGAAGAAAGTACAAAGGAGAGTCCGCTTGGATACACGTCTTGTTTTTTCTTATACTGCATAGTCCCGAAGTCTTTTGCCTATGCACGGTAGATCGCAGAAGTAGGTACAGTATATGGTTGGAGTGTATCTACTAGCAGAAGGGACCACTTGAATACAACCATAAGGTTTGAAGTCCTACTATATTACTAAACTACACCTGATTGAAACCTAAAGGACATTGATATGTTGCTCTATAATTCTGTGCCGTATACTTTATTAAAAAAGAAAAAATTAAAGTGTGAGTAGATGCAGGTTGAAAAAGAGGTACTCTCTATGGGGGAGGCTAAAAAATGTAACGTGCCGAGATGCTGAATTAGTCCTAGTATAGGAGAAAGCTACTATATTCGGAAATGATCTATACGATTCTGTATAACTCTTATATATTAATGTGAGAACTCCTTGATACCATACAAACAAGTATCTCAATATGCCTCTATAGTACATAGAAGAAATGTTGATTTTGCTAGTTTATTTTCAAATTTAAAAGAACTTCAATAGTAGGGTATACTTACCTCAAGAAACAGATCCAGGTTGTCCGGTATTGGGAGGTCCTTCTGGTGCCTTCAGATCAGCTGGAAGCTTGTGTGTGGTGTTACTATAAAAAAAAGGTGTACTGTATTAGTCAACGCGCGACAGATGGTCCCTTCAAGATAGTCTCACGCCAAGACTACCTCCAAGATGCACTCACACAAAGAGTCTAGCCACGAGAACAGGTTGCGATGGAGTCTCATGTCAGTATGTACTCTAACTTGATACGCGGGAGCACTGCTGCGCGTGGAGATACTGGTTCGGGACAAAGGTACTAGCTCAGGAGTACGAATTTAGGCACAGGGGCACAGTTAGAGTGGACCCTGAGATCAGAGGCTTGGCGCAATATTCCAGGCATGGCAGAGAGGGAAAAAAAAAAAAAAAAAAAGGAAAGATGAAGTTTAGGTCAGAGTGCTGCGCACTGATGTGGCTGGCGAACTATCAACAAGCAATGAGGGAGGGATAAAAAAAAAAAAGGAGGGAAAAAAAGGTAAGCCGAGGGCGAGAGGCTAAGCCAGATCACAGCCCGTGTACTTGCCGTAGGAGTCTTAGTGCAGTCATTGCTATTTGCAGGCTGCCTCCCAAAGCTTTCCCTTCCCATCTTCTCCATAGCTGTAGCGGTTCCCCCTCATTCCCCCTCATAACATCAGCACTCTTGCCATACAAGGTTGCTGTTGTCGGCGTTTTTGCGGCTTTCTTTGCTTGGTCGTTGGAGGCCCCAAATCATCGTCTGCTTTGGCTTTCCGATAATTCAGTAGTGTTCTTGGGGTTGAGTCATTGAGTTTTCGTCTGAATAAACTCGTCCGTAGGCGATTGCATAGAAGGCACCCAGTCGAGAGCCGGAGGAACCCGAAGAGATGACGGCGACAGAAGTTGTGAAAGAGTCCCTTGTAAGTTTAGACTTTGTTCTAACGTTCTATTTTTCATACAACTCGCATGATGCATTGAATCCCACTGAACATTAATTGATTGAGTTGTCAGATTGGGGCTTCTCGTGCTCCCTTACTTTCAACGCAAGCCCGTCGCACTTTTGAGCGGTTTGCGTCGATTGAAATCGATGGGCAGAAGTACATGTCCGAGAATGACTTTGTCAATGCAATTGCGCCCCCAGGAGAGGACTACCATAAAATAAGACGCGGACACTATTCAATCCTGTTTGCAGTAGCGGATCGGAAGAAAACGGGAAAGCTTAGTCTCCAGGACTGGGCAACGTTCGAGAACCTCCTGACGAAACCAGATGCAGAGTATGAGATTGTTTTCCGCCTGTTCGATACACAGGGTACAGGCTCCGTCAAGTTTGAGGACTTCACTAGGCTCCATGATGAGAACCGAGCAAATGGACTCCCGTTCGATTGGAACTGCCAATGGGCAAACCTGTACCTTGGTGGGGCTGGGAAGAGGCACGACCTGACCTATGAGCAGTTCACGCAAATGGTGAGGGGCCTGCAGGGCGAGAAGATTCGGCAAGCTTTCAAGCACTATGACAAGAACAGGACTGGGTATATAGAAGCCGAGGAGTTTCAGAAGATTGTAGAGGAAACAGCGAAGCATAAGCTGTCGGATCATCTTTTGAACAACTTATTTACCCTTTGCAATATCTCGGCTGGGACCAAAATCTCTTATGCCAACGTGAGGGCATTCCAAAATGTTATCCGGGAGTTAGACATGGTGGAGGCAATTGTGAGGAGTGCTACCGCAAAGACTCCAGATGGCAAGATAACGAAGATCGATTTCCTAAATGAGGCTACCAAACTTACTCGGTTTTCGCTTTTTACTCCAATGGAGGCGGATATCATATTTCACTTCGCGGGACTGGACAACACCAGTGGTCGTCTAGGATTGCTAGATTTTGCTCGAGTGCTTGATCCATCGTGGGTAGAACCAACAATCAACCCATCAGGGGCTATTTCTGGACTCCCGCTACCTGGGGAAGGGGAAGGGGCATTTTTTACGCAAGTTGGACAGAGTTTGTACAACTTTGCTCTTGGTTCGGTAGCTGGCGCGTTTGGAGCGACGATAGTCTATCCAATCGACCTTGTGAAAACCAGGATGCAAAACCAACGGAGCAAAGTTGTCGGAGAACTTATGTACAAGAATAGTATTGATTGTGCAAAGAAAGTTGTAAAAAATGAGGGATTCCGCGGCCTATACAGTGGATTGGGGCCACAATTGATTGGTGTGGCTCCTGAGAAGGCTATCAAGTTGACGGTCAACGATTTGGTGAGAAGTAAAGCCCCAAAGGACAAAATGGGTGAAATCTCCCTGCCATGGGAGCTTATTGCTGGTGGTACTGCGGGAGGTTGTCAAGTGGTACGTATATCTTCTTCCTATTCACACTGAATTTGTATTAACGGTGGTATAAGTAGATTTTCACCAAGTAAGCTTTAAGCTAGTTGCGATGTCCTACGGAAATTCGTACTAATATACATATGCCAAAAGCCCTTTAGAAATCGTGAAAATTCGCCTTCAAGTTCAGGGCGAAGTTGCCCGAAACGTAGAAGGCGTTCAGCGACGCTCCGCGTTATGGATCGTTAGGAACTTGGGCCTCGTGGGTCTTTACAAGGGTGCAAGCGCGTGTCTCATGAGAGATGTCCCATTCTCTGCAATCTATTTCCCGACATACTCTCACTTGAAGAAAGATTTCTTTGGTGAAAGTGCAGATAGGAAGCTTGGTATTTTGCAACTTCTTGCTGCTGGTGCCGCCGCTGGTATGCCTGCTGCGTAAGTGATGCACGATGCTTATTTCAATGATTTGATGAGTGCTTTGGGCTAATGCTGTTGGCTAGTTATTTCACTACCCCATTCGATGTTATCAAGACCCGTCTGCAGGTTGAGGCTCGTAAAGGCCAGACAATGTACCGTGGTCTCATACACTGTGCTCAAACAGTTTGGAAGGAGGAAGGCTTCAAAGCTTTTTTCAAGGGCGGGCCGGCCAGAATTATGAGATCTTCACCCCAGTTCGGCTGCACTCTGGCCGCGTACGAATTGCTCCAGAGCCTTATTCCTATGCCTGGCGGAGGAAAGAAAGAGACTGGAGTGACGGAGGCTGTGCGACAACGGGCGGGACTGAAATTCGGCGAACAAGATAAGCCTCTAGGCTACCTTAGGAGTCGGAATGCTCTAAAGATCATTCTGGTAAGGGACCTAGTAACTTGATACTTGACAACTTAGCTAACCGCAACGCAGGACCTGAACGAAAACTTTGCAAAGCCAACATACCTAAAGAAAGAGAGCGGCTGGGGCGGTTTGTCCTCATTAAAACAAGCATAGATTTTGAATAGTCTTTATAGACCGGAGAGATTCTTATAGATATAGAAACAAAAGGTCATTTTGGGGTTTATTAAAAGAGTGGGGATTTTTAGCTGAGGTATAGAAGAAAATCAGGCATGGTAGAATTACTTTACATTACTTCGTTACAAGGGAGATATCTTTTTTCTGGGTTTTCTCATTGGATTTTTGTCATCATGCTCCGTTACACGTATTTGACAACTGTTGTATGAAAATAGCCTATATTCCTTGAGAATGACTGTTTCTATTTACTTTTGTTCGTTTTTTTTTTTTTTTTTTTTTTTTTTTTTTTTTTTTTCATATCCCACGAGACTACTTTTCATATCCCATATAGATTGCATATATACATATTGTGCATTTGTGGATTTGGCAGGCTGTAATTAATCCTCTTAAGCAAACCAAACTGATTCCTAATTAACCAGACTACACTCGTATAATATAGTGCTATTCAGTTGCTAGGACATACTGTCGGACGAATTACGTTCTAAGCGGGATAGCGAGTGCTCTCGTACAACATCTTCTGAGACTGGACCCTTGGCTAGCTTAGATAAGCGCAAAAGGAATGATTAACAATCTTGAGTTCGGTTCGAGACTGCTTGAGTTCTTGAATCCTGGGCATCTTTACAGTTCAGTGGAGTAAAAAGCACCATTGAGCCCAGATCTGTCGGAATGATCGGAAACGCAACATCGATCAAATACTACAGGCAGTTATTGGTGGGGCACACTGATTCAAGTATGCATCCTCCTAATATCTGGGGTATTGTTAAGGCGTTGGACATCCTTCCTTTCACAAGGACTTGACTACTTGGAACTCTACTCTAGTACGCTTTCAAAGGTTAAGTACGCCTGCGGGCGGCATATGCCGTTGGCGTGGTGGCAATGTATCTGCGTGTCAGGCACGTGGCGATCCCGTTGTTGTAATGCCTCCTTGGCAACGTTGTGATTAGTCTTCTTGGACCGAAGTTTGCGGACGCCAGGCCGTAAGTTAAGCTTCTCCCGGCAATACAAAAGTGGGGGGGGGGGAAGGGTGCGCCTCTGGTAGATCGCGGATCAGTTACATGCACGAGAGTTCAAGGGGGTGGGGGTTGGGGGGTGGGGGGGTGGGGGGGTGCGGGGGAGAAAGAGGCGGTCAACGTTTCCCGGTAATTACTGCACACTCAGGCACCACTTAGATGGGGTGCTGTAGCCTTGTAGGCGGTGTGCGTTCAGGGAAACGGCGGGGAGGATGCGGGCGGGGGTGGTGGAGGTGGGATGGATGTACCTGGGACGCTCCATCGCAGCGTCCAGGCCGGTTAGCTATGAGCGCGCTGCTGCGGGATGGGAGCGTTTGTCTGGCTGGAGGACGGGGGACGGTGCCACGACAGAGGCCGCCGGCGCTGCAGCGCCCCTCCCAGCGCCCCGCGGTCGCTGGTTCTGTTTCACCCTCGTCGGGTGGGGGACGGGGAAGCTCGCGGGGCCATGTGAAAATTCGAGGCCCGCTGCGCGGAGTGGGAGGCGCGTCGGGCACGCTTGGCGCCAAGCATCGCCGCCGCAGCGGGCCCGTTAGTAAGGCGCCCCAGCACTCCCTCTGCCGCAACATCTCCGCCCCCCCCCCCCCCACCCCCCCGACCCCCCGACCCCCCGACCCCCGACCCGCGTTCCTCCCCCCAGCCAGATGATCGGATTCGATTCACATAGCACGCACTCAGCCAGACCCAGAGCCACGCCAGCTTGAGGCCCGCCCCCCGTCGCAGAGTAAGCTCCCCCTCCCACCCGCTGCAACGCGAAACACGGTGCTGCGAAGGGTCGCTCTTCTGCCTGCGAACTTTACACGTCTCCCCGTCCCTTCGTGTCTGTACCTGTCTGCTCCACCCCCTTCCCCCTCCCCCCTCCACCCTCCCCCCCACCACCACCCCCCAAGGAGAAATCCAGCATCCCCCCTCTCCCTCTCACACACTAGCATCAGCCGACAGCTCTCTTGCTTTGCAGGCCACGAGTTCCAGTAGGTGCCATTCCCTCCATGTACCCCCCCCCCCCCCCCAGAAGTTACACCTCCACCGTGGGTAGCTGATAGTTTGGTGGTCTAGCACATCTGTCACATTAAAACCGGCGCTCTCAGAACACTCGGGCCTCTTTCGCGCCTCGACACTTTCGTTTATCACAAGAGTACACATCTGACACTCTTGGGGCCCGCCGTTGACCAAACACTGACCCTTGGTCAGCTGGGTATGTCGCGTTCGCAATAGTGAAGGAAGGCAGCGCATTTACAACCACTCTGTCATAGATCGACTCCAACTTGTGGAAATTGTCGCAAAAGTCTACGTGGAAATTAATTATCCAAGCTAGGCGTAGCTGCTTCTAGCGGCTCCACTTTTCTACATCGAAAGGTCTGGTGACTATACCATACAGTGGTCGACCAACACAATCACCTGGTACCCAAGTCAGCTCGACCGTTCCCCAACACAACAATACCTCAAGGAAACAACTAAGATGGTTGGACGTAAAACACCACATAAGCGAAAGCGAGAATTTGACCCTACTGCATCTGACTCTAACGATGAGGATTATAACGAGGAGGAAGCTGTCGCGCCACGATCCGCTCGAAAAACGACGAAAGCATCACAGCGAGGGAAAAAGGGACCCAAATCGACAAAAAGTCGGCGAAAGAAGAACTCTTATAGTGATGATGACGATGACGATGATGACGAGGATGAAATGACCGAAATTAGCGAAGTTGATTATGTTTCTGACGGAAGTGAGGAAGATGCCGCACCGTCAGTTAACAAGTCTGGTCGCCCTACGCGGAGAGCCGCGGCGAAGGCTCAGACATATGAGGAGAGTGACCCAGATGATATCAAAGATGAAGAGGAAGCCACCCCACAGGAAACTGTTCCGGTCAGGGGGACGAAGATTGTCAGGCTGAAAATCAATGCGACTGACGCTAAGTTTGCAAACATGCCGCAGCCCTCGGTAACTGCTACGACACCTGTTACACCATCTATCCCTCGTCGGTCGACTAGAGCTTCCTCTAAAGAGCCACAGTCGGTGCCTAAATTAGCTCCATCCGTAGGACGGTCCACCAGAGGTGCATCCGTTGGTGCATCCACTAGGGTACAAAGAAGTACTAGACAAAGCAGTGTTGGACCAGGGAAAGGTAGACAAGGTAGTGCTGAGCCAGCGAATCCTCTCGGGCGAAGGAGTTCACGACTCCATCCTGAACTGGAATTAGAAACTCCCTTGGGGAAGAAGACAAACTCTGGGGATGTTGACTATCTAAAAACTGCGCCAATGCACCCCAGTACTGTGCAAGAGGAAGACGAAGAACAATCTGACGAGGCTCCCGCACTTCCAGCAGCTGGCGAGATTGAGAAACCAGCAGTTGAAACCAGTACTGAAGCGGTATACGGCGGAAGCCTTGAGGTTGTTGAGCCAGAAGGGGATCAAGATGCTCCTGGAGAAGCCGATGAAGGTGCAGACACCACTCATCAACCTCCTGAGGTTGAAATTCAAGATGTTGATGCTGATCATGAAGAAGATGACGAAGATGAGGATGAACTTCCTACTCAACGTTCACGGAGGAAAGCTTCATCTTTCAATAATCAGGCTCAACCGAGCACTCCGCCTCCCAGGGGCTCTCCTAGAAAGGGTAGGGCACCTTCTACTGTCTCACCGACTAATTCTTGCAAGTCTCCAGGGAAATCCAGATCACAGAATGCACTTGAGCCTCCACAACCAACCAGAAGGGGTGGAAGCCGTGGCGGAAGTCAGACCCGGGGGAGTGATGACGATGACTGGAGAATGGACGAACATGAAAGCGATGGAAGTGATGATTTGAGCGAGTCAGACGGTAGTGCTGGGAAGCCCGCTAAGAAACCGTTTGTGGTGGAGGACGAAGCAGAGGAGTATTCGGAGCCTGGTCGGAGATCTACACGAGGGAAAGGATCACAAGGAGGTGGCGTTTCAAAGCGGAAGCGGCATGGATCTGACGAAGAGCAGGATCTTCTGGAAGAGATTGCCAATCTTCAAGATAGTCCTGGAACGAGGAGATCAAAACGAAGAGCGGCTGCAAAGGAGGATTTGTCATTGCCCAGGAAACCCCAACTGCGCGAACGAACCGCCAAAGTTGATTACAGAATTATTAACCCCGATTTCCAGGTCTTTGGTGACGACCTGCTGCAGACACCTATCGTCGGTCCAGATGCAGGATTTGGAGCAAGCAAGAAGAATGGAGCCTCTGCATCAGTGCCTCAATTGTACGGTACTAGTGGGCCATTTGGAGGGTGGGGCGCTGCCACCCCTATATTCGGAAAAACTCCCTTCATGGGTCCAGGAGCCGATAGTGACTCTAGTGATGACGAAGGGCAGCAGCAGAATAGACCAGGAGTGAGATCCGACCTTCCAGGACATAACACCGCTGGTGGAACGCAGCCGAACTTGTTGCCCCCCACTGCGATGCTAAATCCTGAGTTGAATCCAGCTGATATCATTGGAGGCCCTTCAAATTTTGGTAGTACCAACGTAGGAAAGCCTGGTGCAGGAAAATCTAGCGCTGATTCTGATCCTCTTGGTATTGACCAAAACGTCACATTCGACTCTGTCGGTGGTCATGATGAGCACATTCGGCAGCTACGCGAAATGGTTGCATTGCCGTTGATGTATCCAGAGATATTCAAGCAGTTTGGCGTTACACCACCCAAAGGAGTCTTATTTCACGGTCCTCCTGGTACTGGTAAAACACTGATGGCTCGGGCACTTGCAAGCAGCTGTTCAACGCAAACCGGCAAGAAGGTTACCTTCTTTATGCGAAAGGGCGCTGACTGCTTGAGCAAGTGGGTTGGAGAAGCAGAAAGGCAGTTACGTCTGCTCTTTGAGGAAGCAAAGAACGCACAGCCAAGTATTATTTTCTTCGACGAAATTGATGGTCTTGCGCCAGTGCGGTCGTCGAAGCAGGATCAAATTCATGCCTCTATCGTATCTACTCTGCTAGCGTTGATGGACGGGATGGACGGTCGTGGGCAGATCATTGTTATTGGTGCAACCAACCGTCCTGATAGCGTTGACCCAGCACTCCGGAGGCCAGGAAGGTTCGATAGAGAATTTTACTTCCCGTTGCCAGATGTGAATGGGCGGTTGAAGATTATCGATATTCACACCAAAAATTGGATTCCTCCATTGTCGGATGAGTTCAAGAAGGAACTAGCGATTCAAACTAAGGGATTTGGTGGTGCTGATATTAGAGTATGTTGTATTGCAAAATTAGCCTTTATGCCTGGATGCGCAATCTAACTGTTGAATGTGAACAGGGAATGTGTACTGAGGCTGCCTTGAACGCCGTGCAGAGGGTGTATCCGCAACTATATACCTCATGGGATAAGTATATTATTGATCCAACAAAAATCAAAATTGTTGCTGCAGACTTTTTAAAGGCAATCAAGAGTATGTATAATTATTTTTTCATTGCTTTATCCAAAGTTTTGAATGTCAAAATTAACAATCTTGGTGCTACATAGAAATTGTCCCCTCATCCGAACGTTCTACATCCTCTGGCGCAGCTCCTCTGCCAAAACACATCGAACCGCTTTTGCAGAGACCTCTCGATGGCATCAAAAAGGCACTCAAAAAGCTTCTTCCTGAGCTTAAAAGAATGACTGTATTGGAAGAAGCCATGTATGAGGATGATCCCGATCCTGCAAGTGGCTTTGAGAGGGAGAAGATGTTGACGGATTTCGAAAATGCGAGGATATTCCGCCCACGTTTACTTGTTCATGGTCCAGCAGGGATGGGTCAGCAATATTTAGCTGGTGCCCTCTTACATCACTTTGAAGGGTTCCATGTGCAGAGCTTTGATATGGCAACATTACAGAGCGATCCAATGAGGGTAACGTTCTTCTATCATCCTTTTGTGGCACGTTGCAAAGCTAATTTGTGTGATTGAATAGTCTCCAGAAGCTGCTGTGATTCAATACTTTGTTGAGGTTAAGAGGCATAAACCAAGTGTCATATTCATTCCAAATATGGACACGTGGTACCACACGATGGGTGCACACGTTGTAGAGACCTTTATTGGTCTTCTTAGGAGCATCCCTCCAAGTGACCCAATTATGCTGGTTGGAATTGTGGAAAGTCCAATCAAAGACCTCGACCCAAAAATGCTAAGCGACTTCTTTGGATACACGAAAGCAAACCGTTATGAGCTCATAGTACCATCAACGGAAGCTCGAACGGCATATTTCAAACCATTGGCATCCCACATCAAAAAATCACCATCAGACTTTCCTGATCCTACAAATCGCCCCAAACGGAAGATTGAAGAGCTTCCAAGAGCTCCTCCATCACCACCTCACCAACCGACTAGGGAGGAACTCGAAGCTCAAGCTCGCAGGGATGGACAGATACGCAACTGGCTACGCATTGGGCTTATGGGATGGATTGACCAGACCAAGCAGCGTTACAAGAAACTGAAAAAGCCAGTTATTGACCACCAGCTTCTGATTAATCTTGGCAAGGAGCAAGAGCCGCCATCGGAGGAAGTTGTTACTTCGGACATAGCTGTTCCTGTACACAAGCCTTATGAGATAACAGCCGATAAGCATGGCGCGCCAATGGTACTTGAAGTTGACACCGGGAAGAAGTATTACAATATTGATGTCGATATCATTGCACTGCGCGTGTCAAATGGCTACTACTGTCTCCCAAGGCAGTTCCTTGACGATATCAAACTTATTGCCATAGATGCTCAGACTCTAGGCACGGACAAGGAGAGGATACTGCGAGCAAATGAGATGGTTGCTAATGCTGAGGTCTTTGTGACTGATCTGGAAACCAAGGACCCCAACTGGTTGGCGGAGTGCGAAAGGCTCTACCAGCGGCAACTTGAGAAGCAACGTGCCAAGGAGACAAAAAGAGCGGCTAAGGAAGCGAAGAAAGTTGCAGAAAGTACAGCCGCGGTTCACGCTGCCGCTGCAGCAGCCACCGCAGCAGCAGTAGTTTCTGGTATCAGCAGCAATGGAATTTCCAATGGTGAACGAAGTCCAAAGAATTACGGAAGCCCTAGTAAAGCCTCACAGTCTGCAGACTTGCAGAATCTCATTTCACCGGATAGATCAAAGCCAACGGAGGTCGATACTTCAAATAGTACCTCTCTAACGAACGGAGTTTCTCACTCTACCCCACCACCACAGCTGGCCCCTATGCAGCCTCAATTTCAGTCGCCCCAGGATGTGGAAATGAGCAATAGTAGTTCAAGTAATGGAAGCTATGCTACACAGGCGTATCATACTGCACCCCCGTCATCCCATCCTACGTACCTACACTACTCCAGCACAACTACCTCAGTCCACGGACCGTTGACGGCGAAAATGCATATGGACGCATTGCTTGCTGAGGGCCCCTCTGACTTGCGTTCGTCCCAGCGGACGTCCAGTGGGGCATCTGCATTCACACAAAACTCATCAAGCAACGGCAGATATAGTCTTGGTAGCACCCAAGGAGCATCCATGCCTGACTTCCACGAGTTTGACGGCATAGACAGTGCAGATTCTCAGCTCCCAGATACGCAAGGTGAGTTCATTCATATTATAAGTATATGTTGCATAAAACTAATATATGATATTGCAGTACTTTCTTCATCTGAAGGTAGTGGAGGGCAGGGCAGCCAAGCATTCCCAATGCAGGGATCCCAGCCACTACCATATAGTCAGATTAGCTCATATCCGGCCCATGATTTCAGCTCTGTCCCAGCAGATTTTAAAGGCGGAGAGTTTAAACGTCCTGAGAGAATATCTGATAAATCTGACTCTTCCAACAACAGCAAGTTAGAGAATTCACTTATCGTCAACATCGAAGCAATCGATCGGTTACCTGACGACATTGCTGTCAAAACTCAAGATTTCACAGTGGAGCAGCTCGAGCAGGTCAATGCTGCACTTATGGAGACAATTTGGGTAAATCGCAGCAATTGGAACAGAACTGACGTTCTGGGTCAGGTAAAGAATACATTACGAGAGGTTTTACAAGACATCGGGGACATGCAATCCTATATGCCTAGAGGCATAGACGACTTCTGAGTGGGGGTTGGTGATCAAAAGGATTTTTCGTTGCAAGTTGTTAATGAGTAGAATGTGTGGAATGTGATTCTGGTTGGAGTATGTGCTCTTTGGTATGAATGACGGAGACGTTCAAACGGTGAAAACTTCATTGTGTGTGGATCTGTGGATTGTTTGTAAAATTTGCGTGTTGTTTTTCTTGTTTATGTTTATCTTTCCTTTATGTTTTTCCCCTTCTTCCGTTGTTTCTCCATCGTTCTCCAGGTCTGTGCGTGTGTGT
The DNA here is from genome assembly GCA_015179045.1 of Kalaharituber pfeilii. NCBI lineage: Eukaryota > Fungi > Ascomycota > Pezizomycetes > Pezizales > Pezizaceae > Kalaharituber > Kalaharituber pfeilii. Next base: position 802,762 of record WHUZ01000007.1, on the reverse strand, counting down.
GTGTGTGTGCGCGCGTTTGTCAATGTTCATTTGTAGTTTCTTTTTTCTTTTCCCTCGAGTCTGTGTATACGTTTAACCCGGTTTTTTTTTTTTTTTTTTTTTTTTTTTTTTTATATTTTTGTGGCGGAGATTCCGTCCGCGATTGTTTCTACTGTTTAGAATTATTCCGGAAAGAGGGACAGCAGCATGACATCAGGTACTATTATCTCTTATCAATAATGCGTACCTTTGAAATTGAAAAAATGTATACCAGTCAATTAGTTTGTTCCATGCGTTTCCCAGGTCGCTGGGAATTGTGGATCGCTGCAGAAGTTGCAAGGGCTGTGAGAGTATATGGCTGTGTTCCATGAGTCCATGTGTCTGCCGTTATCAACTGCGGGCGGCAGTCTCGAGACTTGTTGCAACGGACAGTGCGGCAAACCCTGCATCTAGCTGTCGGGGTGTGGTTTAGTCTCGCCATGGCATTATGCTACAAGCGAGTACTATTTTTTGAGAACAAAGAAAAAAGAGGTATGGCTTAGCAGCAACGGTACATGGCGGGTGGATGGATGGGCGGCGGGAGGGGATTTCGTGAGTGTTCCATGCCATGGAGTGATTGAAGTGGGAGAAGATGGGATGAAGAGATATGACGTGCTTTGGGATCCGGAGAGGAACTCGCTGAGTAAGATCGGCCAAGGATGGGCCAAGGATGGTGATGCGGTTTTGTGATTTTGTATTTACTTCAATTTTTGTTCATTAAATTACTTGCACTACGAGGTTTGTGACATCACAGGGTTCATAGGTTCATCTGAAAACTACAGAACCTAGCTCCCCGGTCGTCTCGTACAGTGCCATATTGCACAGCATGCATGGGCACAAGTGGAGGTGGCCAGTCATGAACTACTACTGTAGAGAACGCTACATTGTATGTGATGTACAGTATCTCTTGGCGTGGCAAAACACCAGTTTCGAGTGTGGAATGATACCCAGCGTGACACAGAGAGTACAGGTGACCCTGGGGATGGGCGAGATTTTTGTATACACAGGCAAAGAAAGTGCCCCCGCTATAGTGAAAACTGGTTATAGTGAAGAGAATCTTCGGATTCTTGACCTTCATTATAGCCAGGGTCACCTGTAGTAGCGCGCCCATATGTTAATTATTTATTTGTAAGGGTCTATGTTAAGTACTTACTTGCTCTATCCACTCCCCGCTGGGAATCCTCAACGGGCGTTGGATTTCCTAGAAACCATCATCTTGCAAACTGCTTATCCACTTGCAGATATACCATTACACAACATCTGAGACCTCGCTTTGCCCGCATTGTCCTTTCTTCTCTGCGTTCCCTGCTCCCAGAACTGAAGGCTGTGGTTTAGCAAACAGCAACTTCGTCCATCATGGTGTACGTGCAATGTACCTTTTCTCTTAAGCATTCCGAGCTGTCCCTCTAACAAAGCACAATGTATTAGACCCATCAAAACTGTAAGGGCGACTACCGCCTCGGAATGTCGTTGACGGGACAATCATATATGATTTAGTTGGCATTACACACTTCTCCACTTTACCTACTTTACCACTATTCTGGATTTTCGAATCTCCTCCGTCTCCCTTATTCGCCCATCCGCATTCACCTTAGGCAATAGGGATGTAACTTAGTAGGAGGAGTGCATCAATCACACACAGACGCACATATTATGCTCTTAGCACTCGCAACTCACCTCACTCATATCGCAATCAAATATACACTACTCATAGCGCTAGCACTCTGTCTGTTCTTACCACTGTTTATGTCTGAGAAACTACAATCTTAGCTGCTGCTGGCAGTTGTCTTCACAGAACCTTAATTCTTAGAGCTATTGGTTGTACTAATGCTTTTCCTGAGAACCGTCACCCACAACCCGAGTCTGATTCCTCTCAAATTCGCATATACCTTGTTCTCGTTCCCCAACCATATTGTGGCGCGTTGACTCCATTGCCGTTCAGTAGAATCCATACCTTGGCCCATTCTGGCTCATGACGTTAAAAGTCATTGGAGTTACAAGCAAATCAAAAGGGATAGTTCAGCTATGCAGTGAACTGACATTTCATAAAACGGGGCAGCGGGCATATTTTAAGGTGTCAAACTACTGGTTATAATTGGCACCTAGGACATTGGTCTCTGAGACCATGTACTGACTCGGAGTCATATTTTGGAAAAGGTTGGTAGGGACCAGTGCAATTCCTTTAGCACTCCTAAAACGCAATTTTATAGGGCATTTTTCAATCCGCACCTTTGGAATTCTTAACGAGGTAATTCAAGCGTTAAGTGTATCAGACGGTACTTCTATATGAGGATTTCATCTGCCAGGCTACTGAGCCGAATTTCAGGCGAGCAAACAACTCTTAACAGAATTTCTTTTAAAGAGTACCATAATACCTCCTCCCGTCCCGAAGCTGCATCCTCGAGCTCTAGTATAAGCTTCCGGTATTGAATGCAAGGTCGATAGCGCCGCCCTGAGCTGTCTTGCTGTACAGGTGATACCTGCTGTTGAGAAATATCGCAAAACACACAGAGGCTAAGCTTCTCTCTTCATAACTCGCGGCAGCCCCCTCAAACTGGAGATACTTCATTTTTTTGTCAGTTCTGTTTTGGGGCCAATACAATGCGTCAATCGGGTCGAGTACATAAGCGCAATAAGTCTCAAGGCAGCAATCATCCCCAAACGAGTTTTGATGCTTATATGTCTAAGCGCCCCCCAACGCAAGGCAGTATTCCATTCGCTATCAGTCGCCCCAAAGGATTAGCCCTTAGCCACGAGACTCAGACCCCAAACATTACATACTTTAATCTTCAGATGTCCTTGTATACCGGCAATAGAACAGTCCCATACTCATCGTCTTCAAAGTTGAAAGCACCCTCAGCGAATTCCCTCGAAGTGGCGCCCCAAAAGAGAAAAAGAGCAAAGTCAGATACACCAGTCAGTGATCGCGATCGTGTAGATCGTGATATCAAGAGGGGTGAAAAGTGGTCTAAGGAAGAAGAGATTCTTTTGCGGGAGAGGCGAAATGGAGAGCCAGAGTCATGGGAAGAAACTGGAAAATACTTTGTTGGGAGAACTACGAACGCTCTGCAAAAGAAATGGAAGCTTATGATGCTGGCAGACAAGATGAAAATTGAACCAGAGCTTGAGAATCAGCTAATGAATGCGGTGGCGAAACATGCACCGGAGTTTTATAAGAAATTAGCAATGGAAATGAACATGTCAGAGGACGCTATTGAAATCATTGAGGATAAGGTATGTTGATTGCCGCCATATGAGTATTTGATGCTGGTGCGTCATGCTAATGAGATACTGGTAAAGGTATCTGTTTTGTTCATTCAGGGAAAGCTGCCAATGAAATCTGGACAGTCAACTTCACCAACCACCCAAGAAGACAAAACATGCTCAGTTTCGAGAGGAGCTCATTCCACGGCTGCTTCGATGTCTAGACATTACTCGTCGGATCCATATAATGATCCAGCTGAGAAACCACAGTTCCATAGTGCTCTATCTTACTCCTCCTATCGTCATCCATCCAGTGTCAACTCTAGCACGTTCATCCCATCCTCCATTTCGGATTCTGAGGAGAGTGTTCATTACAAGTATGATGATACTACAGCTCTTGAGGACGTTGAAAATTCGGCTATAACCGGAATTTACAATGACAGGTTCTGTGAGCAGCTCCGTTTCAGCCATAATTTTCCACCCAATGAGAAGGCATATCTTGCCGATAATAATGCCTTCCAAGAGGACTTTGCAATGGGGAGATATTGCTTGCTCAAAGATATAGATGACAGTACCATGGATGGCATTTTGGCGCGATAATATTAGCTTCTCGTGTCTAGAGATACCATAATATTTTCTATATCGGATTTTTCGCAGGTTTATTGTCATTGAATTTCGTGTGAATACCGTCACTTTCTACACTCCATTTTGTATTTCTGATGCCTTTCCCTTCCATCCTCTTTTCAGTTCGTTTTGATTTTTTTGTGACCATCTCTACCCGTCATTTTCATTAGCCTCGTTCACGCCATGTTTATACCCATTCCCTTTGTTTTATCTATTGGGCACTGATGCGCTCGGGTGGCATATTTCCATTTGTTAAATTGTTGGTTGAGTTCTACAAGGCTACTTCACTGATATCCGTTCTCTGATACCTTTCTCCTTTTGTGCCAGATTAATGCCTCTTATTTAAGAGCCGTTTTCTTTTCTTAATGACTGTGCTACCCGCCCAAGAGCCTAATTGTGTTTTCCTAGTCTCGTGCTCGTGTTGTTCGTATTATGAGCTTAAAGTGTGCAATTACCTCAGTGCATCAGTTTGTGTAAGGTTAACTCCTCTTTCTATGCTACTAAAATCTTCCATAGTACGGGAATACTCGATATGGAATGTGAAAACAGTATAACTTTTTTTTTTCCGTTGTCCGCACTTGCACAGGCCATGCACGTGATGGGGCAGTTAGTGCTATAATATTAGTAATCAGACGCCAAGACAATTTCCCAACTTGCTTCGCTAGCTTCTCTTCCCCTTTTTACATTTTTTGCCATCGCTCTTTCAACCTCTTTCAACTTTGTTCAAAGACGCGCATTCCTCTCCCCCCCTTCACCTGTCCTTCAACCCTGAATAACCAGCGCGTTTTTCAACCCACTAGAATTCTTTGCACCCTTTAGTCCCTTGCCTTCAAACATATCTTCCTTAATTTTGTTTTTCGTTTTATCTCTTGAACGCAAATAGATGACCATGGACTACGAAAACGAACGAGGTGGCTACGAGGGTATGTCCAGTTATCACAGCTCATTCACATCCACGTTCACACCGCAATTACATCTTTCTGTGGCACAGTGTCGCGTCAGCCAGAGCAGCTCATTATCCCGCAGCCAGTCATACTCAGCAGCTCAGATAAGACTAACAGTTGACAGACTCTCGCGACTATCCGTCTAGGGGTGATCGATCCCCATCCCCCCGTGGGACGAGAGACGATTCTCCACGTAGGGACAGGAGACGCAGTGTGTCGCCAGGGGCTCGAGCACGAGATGACAGGTACGTATACTCATATCCCCATCCCTCACAACCTGTGACTAACGCATGGAAACAGAGCACCACCATCTGATTCTCGTGCGATGGATACATCATCCTCAACTAGTGCTCAAGGTAATGGTAATGAGGCTAGGAACACTGGAACCAACCTCTTTGTCACTGGTATCCATCCACGCCTGACTGAGGACGATGTCACCCGTCTCTTCAGTAAGTATGGTGAAGTTGAGAAGTGCCAGATCATGGTTGATCCGCATACAAAGGAATCCCGTGGATTTGGTTTTGTCAAGATGGCAACCCTTGAACAAGCAGATGCCGCAAAGGAAGGGCTGCAAGGTGAGGAATTTGAGGGTAGAACCCTGAGCATTGAGAAGGCCAGAAGAAACAGACCTAGAACTCCTACTCCCGGCAAATACTTCGGTCCGCCCAAGCGAGGTAGGTATCGATGTTTCCAGATATACAACTGCAATTCTGATGCTTTCCCACTAGATGACTTCCGACGTGCCCCCCTCGCTACTCATCTTATGATGACCGTCGTTACGGAGGACGTTCGCATTCAAGTCGTTATGATGATGATCGATACTCCTCTCGTTATGATGATCGTGGCAGTGATCGTTATTATCGCTCTCGTGACTCGAGGGATGATTACCCACCCCCACCCCCTCGTGGAATTGACCGTTATGCCAGCTCAGGACGTGAGGATAGGTACTCATCTCGCGATGACCGCCGCAGCTATTATGATAGAGACGGCGGTCGAGACGGCGGATACTCGTCGAGGAGCGCTGGAGGCTCTGCAGACGACAGGGTTCCAGTAACTGCTTCCAGCGGAAGGGATTATTATAGAGACGAGCCGAGGGGTGACCGCGATGCTTACTCCAGGAGATAGATTTTACATTCCCAGATAGTTTTGCCAATGATCTTGTTGAGCTTCAGCATCCAATTATCTCCTTTTTTACTACCATGGTAATATGTTTTGAGGTTTGATGAGATCGACCGGCGCCAACTGCCCGCCATTTGTTTCTGCAATTTGATAATTCGAGGCAACTGGCTAACGCTGAACAATCTCTACTATCCTCGAAAGTTTTCTGTCCGTTATTAGGTGTTTTGTCTTTTCATATCTGAGCAGAAGTCTTGATAACCCACTGTCTTCTGGCATGTAATCTAACCTCACCTGTCTTTCATATCTCCCCATTTTTCTTTACTTTTGTTTTGCTTGTTTCTCTATTACGTAATTTTCCTATGTTCCCCAAAAGTGCAAAAGGGATCGGGCGACGTTACAGGGTCTTGAGCGAACTCTTTTCAGAGGCACCAATGAGAGCAGAAGACTCTCAAAGCGTCTTCGGCCACGGCAGCATTCGAGTGGAACAGAGTCGGGAAATGTCCGTCAACGACTTTCAATTTGTGTATTTCAAGTCCAGATCTCAATCCTGCTGCCATCGGTAAATCGGAAATATTGCACCACATAGACAGCTTCAGTCCAAGGCGTTTGGAAGGTCGCGGCTTGTGACCTTCCATTTCGAGGCCCTGGACACTTTGTATGATCTCAACACTTGTTGAACAGCTAATGCCTGGCTTCTTCGAGTTCCACCTTCAATGTATTTTGCTTTCGCGCTCTGGTCAACCTTTGCCCTCTGCACGGCTTTTCGCAACTCTTGTTTTCATTCCATTGTCAATCACAACCTCAGTAATTTCGGACTCAAGCCCGTTGGGAGTTCAGATACAGTGCACCAACTTGTCATGTCGTCCGGATCGAAGCGAACGATAGGATACGTTTACGGCGAACTGGTCATCAATCATGTTTTTTTGGTCCATGTTCGCAACGGAACTACCTTCATAGTCTCGAAGTCTTCTGAGACTGGTAAAGAAGTATCTTGATGTGCAACAGGACAACTTCGGCATTCATCTTCGTTCTGTATCAATTCAGCATTATGTGTGTTATTTCCTATTCTCAGAGCTCAGTGTCCTTCAGAGAGATTCACGCATGCAATATTCGAAAATCAGAATTACAATAATACACTTCAGTCTTCGCATCACTTCGCAGCCGTGTTGGTCGTTCTTCATCATTAGCACCATCAATTGAGCCGTCGCTACAATAATCCATATGCACAGCTTTCCAAGATTTAGCGCAGACAATGAAATAACTACTTGAACAAAGAAATTCACCATGTTTCTTTACCTTTTGTTCAAATATGAACCCCGCTCCCCTCCCCTCTTTATGATTATTGCATATAAGATTATGTTTTATTGACAGATCTCTTCATAGGACAAAGGCAGGACTGATAAAAGATTCACACTCCTACTACGCCTGGTACCAATGCATCTCGTTTCCAGCAACCGGCATAAGTGTCTAATTATTTCAAAAAACAAATAAATAAATAAATAAAACAGTCGCGCTCCTTATTTCGTCACAAATTGACGAAGGCGTATTGCAGTCATACAGCAAGATTGTTACGCTTTGTTGACGCGTCACACCGCTTCCTATCAAGATAACTGTCCGAATGCCACACAACACGGGACATAGTAATCTTCTCTGATAGTAGAGACTACATGTCTTCATACCCAGAAAGAGCTACTCACCGTATTAGGTACTGCCACGACAAAATTCAATTTCATGTCATGACTTTGTGCATGCAACTATCATCAGCTAGTGCCTTTACGATCGAGAGCCTGTGGAGGGGGCTTATCTTCATCTTCCGTGTACCATATTCTACGTGTGATATGCGCTAAATTACCATAACTATACCGCCGTTGTTTTATCCTCTTTGTTTTTCTTTTTCTATTACCTCTTAGGCAACACAAATCGCTTATCTATTGTGTTCCGGCTTGACTTGATTGCAAGCTCTTCTTTATCTGACCTCTTTCCCGAAACGATTTGCGATGAATAGCTAACAAGGAGCCCAGTCATTTAGCACCAACGACAGTTAAGTCTGAAATAGCGTCTAGGGAAATGAAGTTAGGACTGAGAACAAGGGAAATAAGAATTTAGATCATAATTTGAATAAAACATTTTAATTTTCGCCCCGTTTGATCACGTGTCCCTTGCGATACCCTTTTAAGGTGTGTATTGTATACAGTGGGTGACACGTTTCCAAAGCATCACAGTGAGACGTGAACATCAGGTTACTATCAATAGCTTATCAATGTTGGAGTACTATAGTAGCAGTTGAATAGTAATTAATGCCTCTAGTAACTCAGTTGACTTTGATATGATAGAACCTCGATATCCCCTGCATCATCAAATGTTCCATAAAGTAATTGCTCCTCTGGGATAACCATGTCTATTACAATTGACAGCGAAATAGCCATCTGCAAAAACATTCATCGAGCAATAGTTCAGCGGGGGGTCCGAGTATACCCTCCCGGTCACGAAGTGGAAACGAGATGAAAGCGACTTACTAAGAGGTCCCGATAGGGAGCCTCAGTGTGGCACGTTTTTGAAAAGTAAATGGTATGGTCGGACAGGGGCACATGAGGCAAGAGAGGACTACGTGGGTGATACAGAGAGGGAGAAGGGGGTTATAGAGCTGCTTGATAATAGTTATCCCTTTTGGAAAAGGGCCATAGCAGATTGATTTAATTTTCTGTTAGTGTATTCAGTCTATTGGAATAAGCTAGGCAAAGCGTTAGAGGGGAAGGAAAGAGAAAGAGAAGAAGCAAGAAACTCGAACTTACGTTTGCTTGTGCTTGCAAGTCGACGACGTACGCACGGACCGTACAGACGCAGAGAGAAACTGCCTTTACACAATTGTACTTGTTATTGTACATGAAAGTGCGTACTAGCATCACTTCGTTTTTAGATAGCGGAGTCCTGCTTGGAGACTTGGTCTAATCTCGCTCCCACTGTTTTCAAGGATCACAGTAGCTGACACATGGAACAAGTATATTGTATCTGTAACCCTCGCCACTGAGGGCGTAGTCACCACAATTATTATGATTGGACTAGGCGGACGTTCTCTTGAGTTTATAAAGGATTATTGTTATAATTTTAAAAGTAGATCTTTTTTTTTTTTTTTTTTTTTTTTTTTTTTTTTTTGTTTTGTTTTGTTTTGTGGTGTGGCACGGCCGAGCCAAAGCAGAGGCCGAAAATAATAGTCTTGGCACGAGAACAGAGAAACTTCTAAAAACTACTAGCTAATAATAAATCTATTTATATTTTAGTAGTACCTCTTGGCACACTAAAATAAATACGCTTGTATGCCATGACTTCAGCTTCAAATTTCAGCAGCCGTGCCCTTAGCATAGAAGTACTCTGCTTATCATACTCTAAAAATTCATTGCACCGGATACTTTTTTAAAATACTAACCGTAAGGGTCAATCAGAGTTGAGAACATACAAAGTGTGCTTATCTCAGGGCTCATGCTGCATGGGTTTGGAAAATGAGCTCGAGCAGACGAAATAAGCATGCAGCTATTTTGCTCTGAATTCCAGGTTATGAGTAGTAGGTAAGGCGGGGAGGCGAGTTAAGCGGCTGATTGATTTTCCTCCGTACACTGGATAATTTGCATGGTGAGCTGAGATGCGCTAGCCTCGTAAAGAAATGAACAGGACTGTGCTACGAAATTGCTCAATGGAAAAATAAAGCTATTGAGCATAACAGCAACCTGCCAGCGCAAAGCATCTGGGACATGCAGTCTCTTGCATTAACATAGAATTAGTCATTGTGATTGGAGGACTTTCTTATCAGAATACTGCTGAGATGTAATATCCTGATTGACCAAACAAGCTCAGGATGCGGCTCCATATGATGTGGTCGAGTGTGTATCATCGCAATTGGCCAAGATGACCCAATGTCCCGGTTACCAAGACCCCATTTTGCGGTATCCGATTGACTGGGTTGAAATCGAGAATACAATCACCCAGCAAGTCAAGCCCTCGGTAACAGCAGGTACATGTGATAAGTATGTAGTAAGGTGATATGGACGTAAACTAGAGAACTGCGGAAGTTATGCCTGATGTCATAAGGGGGGATGAACTGGGGGATGATACTGGGCAAAGGATGCTATAGTGCCCAAGTTATGGAATAAAGGAGATGCCTGAGGATAATGGATTAGCTACAGACTGATTGGACTGGGGCTATGTGCAGGGTTTACACCGTTCTCAGCCATTGCCTGCTTAAATTTATACCTCGTGGCCGAATTTTGGGTGCTGCACGAAATGGAAATGTATAGGAGGATAAACGAGAACGATGAGGGCTGAAACTCATTAGAGACTATCCAGGAAGCTGAGTTGCTACAACTGGTTATAACGTTAATGATGTTTGCTGGGGGGAGATGGGGCTTTGCTAAGGGGCTTGAACATTGGCTCGATCGCTTCGTTGAGAATGCTGGGAGAAGAGGTGGCGGATGGCGAGATGATGTCCCGTACATTGGTACTTGAGCATTGAAAATGAACTTCGCACAGGCACTTGTGTATGCATGCAGTGGTATGGCACACACATCACCATAGTATGAATTGAGAGCACTTCCTAAAACACTATCACTTTTCGCTTTTGGCTTACCGGCAGTGGCAATTACTTACAGTAAGTAGCATTGTGCTGCGTGGGCCCCAGGATATACCAGCTGAGAGAAAAACCCACCACGTCGAGCCCGGCTGCCCTCCCCGCCCCCACAGCCATATGCACCAAGTGCACCTACCGGCACGTCCATGAGGCTCTGGCTTGGTTACACGAACGCACCCAGTGAGCCCCCTCATGCGGCTCAATGAACTGACAACAAACATATTTTTGGTAGTCCGGACGACGATTTTATTGGCACTGTGCCGCCGCCAATGCGCTAGTCAGATACCTCAAACGCTAACACGACGCGTGTTCTACGTAAGTAAGTACGAGGCGCAATAGAGATTTTCCAGGATCCAGCGAGAAACGGGCTGGTATCTACCTGCGTATCATCTATGATCACTTAAAGCCATGAGGCTCTCTGCTTCTGGGCTGCGCTACTGTGACGCTTGTAAATTATAAGTGTAAATGTTCTATTCGAAGAATTCTTAAGCCTCACAATACTAATGCTGAACGCAGGCGGAAGGTGATACCGATGGATCACATGTGAGTCCCACATCTGTTCTGCAGCGAGCACCGGCAGGCTTAGGTTATATGTTTCAGGCCGTGACACTGCTTAGAATTTAAATGGGGTGCGTGGACAGATGGGAGAGATTACCTTTGTGGATTCTCTAAATTGCCATGCCTAGCCGTGGGTGATGTGTTGAGTAGCAAGAATACACTGCTCATCCAGAGTCTAGGCCGGGGTGAGATATGGCTCGTTTCATTGTCGAGCTCGGTTCTTTGGATGGGAACATCATATAAATTGTACCTGGTAAGTTACAACCTTGTACCCATACTTTCAATTTAGAGTGATTGTAGCTTCCTGGATGCTACTGTAGTGCCCTTCCAAAGTAATAGGCCTGCCCGGCAAGAGATTTCCGGCCTAAGCTTGCAATATTGAACAGTCAAAGTATTTGATCTATGAGTCGTGTTCATGGTTACATCAGTGATAAGACAGACGGGAGAAAGTAGGCGCTATTCTGTCACAGGTTTGGCGAACTATTGGTGCATTGAAGAATGTCAAGAATGATGCATGGTACTTTATCCAAGACACAGGGAATTGCAGGTTTTTGATCCATTAAAGGAATCCTTTATGGAGCTCTCTGAGCCGTGGAAAAAGTTTAATGTTGCACTGAGCATAGTCGATGCCAGCTATTGCATTTGACATCATGATCTAGCCTCGATCATGACCAAATGCTGGCCGCAGCATATTGCAATTTGGGACATGTATTGATGATCATGAGCTACCGGCGCAAACAGCGGGCTAGTAGCGTTACCACCTTGAAGATACAGCAGGAGATTGACGCTCCCGCACATCTATCTGCATCCTCTTCAGTTTGATGGGCATGGTCTAATCAAATGAACTAAGACTAAACCTATACATTTTTGTGAAAAAAGTTCGACTAGTTGGAACTGAATCATGGCCAAGCAGCTGAGCCGTTCATGGATATTAAAACTCTGCAGAAAACACTTGCAAAAATCCTTGTCAAGGAGGTAGCCGCTACATTTGAGTACTACAAGATGTATTAGCATTTTGACAGCTCGACAAGGGGCTCGGAAAGTCAGAAGGAGGCAAAAAGAAGAGGGAAGTTAAGTCAGGTTGTACGAGTGATTGCTAGGCTGTGTTGGACTTGTGCACCTGGACTTCCGAAGAGCCGCACTAACCCCAGCTCCCAGTGACCTCTAAAAGCTGTGAGGCTTTCTGTGCATGATTAGATGGTCATACGTTATCGCTGGGTCCTACCCTAGCTGGGCAACCAAATACCTGGCTCGGGAAGTAATTGCTGCTTGAGCCTCATCTAAGACAATAATGCTGTGCTGGAAGTTATTTTGGTTGTCTTGCACACGGAACAAGACAGGCAGAAGTACTCAAATCAAGGGCAGTTCTGCAGTCATAGGGGGAAGCGGTTAGTCAGGAATTTTGATGTCCCGCCGGCTTGATGGGCTTGGTCATGGTTAATTGGAAATTATCGAAGAATATCAGCGCCTCAGAATGAAGAACCGCGGAAATCAGGTCTGGCCCCCAAGGGTGGAGGCTCAAAACTCTACAACAATTGATTATGCCAATGTCCCATGGCCCTTGTATTGAAGAGATCCTGGTCTCTACATTCTCTCTGGTAGCCTAATTATGACGATTTGCCTCCCTAGTAGTGCAACCAGACTATGCCTCCCCCCCAACATACATTCCCGAGTAAAAGCAGATTTGATTTCCACGCCCCGCGTTCTCATAGGGGCGGCAGCGCTAGCTCTGAGGAGGCTCTAGGACTAGTACTCCATTCCTCCATATGTTACCCGCATCCACCCACACCACATTCAGGAGCAATCCCAATTTAGACCAAGGACTCTTGATCCACTTCCCTTATTCCTGGCTACATTTCTGGTGTATGTCTTGAAGCCTCTTTGAGCCTCCCCTGTACTTAAATAGCGGTGAAATTGGAGCCGCACAAATTGAGGTGAACATAACTTCTTATAAGACCAATTTTCCCAAGTTAGCCAAGTCACCTATCCTACCGCAAGCCCTAAGATATCCAAGCGCCTTTAGATTTAAGCTCTACATAAAATCGACTTTTTGGGTTGAGAAAAAAAAAAAAAATTTCACTCCCTTCGAATCCTCCAGGCCTGGAGCATATTTACTATTCCTTGGAAAGTACATCAGATCGGTTTTGTTGCTGAAGTCCAAATCCATTACTTGTAGGTTTCCAGATCCTTTTTAGATCCTCCAAACAATCACAAAACAAAGCAAAAGTGGGAGGTGAAGTAAAAAAAGAAAAAAAAAAAGAATAAAAGAAAAAAAAAAAAAAAAGAAAAAAGAACAGGCACTGTACTTGTCAAGCTTAAGGGTATAACTCCTACTTCACTTGAACGCATTCAAAAATGTCAATGCTCATTAGCTTGAATCAGGATAGAAAAAGCCTATTTCCAGAGCGACCAGACATTTTGTCCTTCCTTCCTTTTCCTCCTATTTTTGGTCCCTTCATTGGGGCATTGCATTGCTTCCGCAAGGCTGGAAGCCGGAGTTTTGTTGTATTTAAAGCCAAGCGGCCTGACCGAGGCTTAGGGAGTTTTATCAGCAATTGATTCAACAAATTGGCGGGTGTCGCACGTTGGAAAAAATAAGGAGCTTTTGCTCTTATATCAAGCGGATATTGGGAAGTTCGGCATTACTGGTATTCGCCTAGGTCTCCTTCATTGTAGGTTACGGCACTGAAAACGCACAAGTACGGTACAGGGGGACACCAGAAACAACCAGAGAGCATCTCACAAGCAGCAATCAGCTTTGGGGGGGGGGGGCATTGGAAATACTCACTCAGGAACGGTTAGTGCAGAGTGAAGGATTGTCAGAACAGTGAAAGAGCAGCAAGGCATTGGGCGGGAGATCAGGAGTAGAACAGCCTTTCGAACGGGGGGGCAGCATAGGCTGGAGAGGCAGGAGGCACGTGCTGCACTGCACTGACATCCATCTTCAACTTTGCCAACTTTGCCAGAGAGCCAGAGCCAGAGCCAAAGCAAGAGCCAGAGCCAGAGCCAAAGCAAGAGCCAGAGCCAGAGCCAGAGCCAGCAGCCAGCACGGCAGCGCAGCCTGGCCATTGCTCGCGCAGGCACTCCGAATCCTCAGAAAACACCTGTAAGTAGTACTTGCTACATGCGCCCTCCTCCACGCTCTTGGGGGAGTGGGGCGGGGGGGGGTGCTCTGCGTGTCTGCATCGGGAGCAGTGCGGCCGCAGCTGCTGGCCACCGCCCGGTGTAGCGCGCACTGCCGCGCCCCTCCCTCCCTGCCTCCCTGCCTCCCTCCCTCCCTGCCTCCCTCCCTCCCTGCCTCCCTCCCTCCCTGCCTCCCTCCCTCCCTGCCTCCCTCCCCGCCTCCCTCCCCGTCCCCCGCCGCCCGATCGGGCGGCGGGCAGTTCATGCCGGGACGCCCGCCCGCGCGCAGGCGAGAGTTAGGCTCTGGCGTAGCCTCATCCGCGTCCCAGAGCCTCCCCGGCACATCCCCGGCGCATCCCCCACCGGCCCACCTCGCACCGCGCGCTGACCTTAGTGCCTGCTTAGCCCCGCGCCCCTCCCCGCCCACCACCCCGCGAAGGCCGGCCGCCTCCAGCGCTGCTACGTACATAATTCCGGGCCAACCCGCGAACACCGCGAACGCCCCGCCTCCCCACCCCCACCCCCACCCCCACCCCCACCCCCCTCCCGCCTGAGCAGGCCGTCTCCCTGCGCCTAGAAAGATACATTAACCCACTCGCGCTCGCCCGCTCCCTGAGTAGATAGCACCCGCAGAACGCCGCGGCCCTCTCGGTGCAATTGCTGCCTTCCCGCGATCTGCCCCCTCCCCCCCCCCCCCCCCCCCCCCCCCCCCGTTGCGCGCCACGACACGAACACAACTGCACGCGTCCAGGCACTCCCAACTTGCATTGCTACACCCCCATACCCCCTCCCCCAGTTTCCCGTTTCCCGTTTCCCGTGCCTCGCCTGGGCGCCTTTGACCAACCGGCGACGAAACACATACGCACACGCATCCGCACGCAGCATCAACACACAGCAAGCGAATCGCGCTTTTAGTTCAGCGGTGCCCAGAGCCGTACGAAATCTGCAGCACTGCAGATATGCTGGAAGCGCACCCACCCCTCGCCGGCTGGGCGGTCGGCGAGACTGCATTCGGTATGCTCAACTCCCCCCCTCCGCTTCCCTGTCCGTCCCCCTCCCTATTTTCCCCTCCTCCCCCGCAATGGGACGAGTGCGACCTCTTGTTTATTGCCCGTTGTCCTGCAAAACTAGATTGCATGTCTCTTGCTTTGTTTACTTTTTTTCCCCCCCCCGCTCGCTCTTTTCCTTCTCGAATACTTTCCTATCGTTGTAATTCATGTTCTTTTGTGGTTTAATTTGGCGTGGTGGAGACCGAGCCTCAGCTATTTTCAATTTTCAGACCAGGAGCCGCAGAGCTGTGGTTAATATCAGCTGCAGCTGCTATGTGTGAATTGAGCCTACCCATGCGTGGCAGTGACCGGGATGATGGACAGTTATGCGTTACTCTGCCCGCCGATATACCGTGTCTGCTGATTTCCCTTATTTTTACCTCAGACTGGCGTTGCAGGGCATTGGCTCACCGCTATCACTCCCCCCCCCCCCCCCCCCCCCCCCCCCCCCCCACCCCACCCCAACACACACATACACCTCCCCGCACACTTTTCTATACCCTGCCTGATTGGAGCATGCCCGTTCTATTGCAGCTTGCCCGTCTATTGGTGTATGTTTGTACTGTTTTTTTTTGTTCGGTAGTGACTTGTTCATTGTTCATTTCTGACCGAGTTGTCACCAAACGCTTGTGACACAGTGGGGCTGGGTGCAAAGTCACCAATTGAGGATTCGATCGCTAACTTGCATAATCAACTGATCGCTGCTTACTTAACAGCCTCAGCCCAAGAAGTGTTGTCCCCATACTCTTCAATTCACCCTCCGCCAAACCTAAGGATTAATATCGCAACCCTCAATCTCAGCCTCCTCAGCCTCAACCAAGGTACGAAGGTCAAGTCGACGAAACTAGCCAAATCTCTGAAAGAAGAAAGCCTCAACTGTCAGGCTACAGTTGCGAACGTTCCCCTTGTTGATTGGCGGCCAGCAAAGCATCAGCTTCAAGACAAAGTTGTTTTAGCAGTCCGTCAGGGCTTGCAACATTCATCACCTTCTTCCGCTACTTGTAGCCGAGTAAAGCCGAGGCGAATATTTTGTGAATCTACTAGTCGCGGCCTTGTCAGTGACGCCTGCCTGGAGGAGAATCGTCGCACAGCCCCAAGGCGGCTGAGGACTGTGCAAAAAAAGCAAATTAAAAAGACAGCGACTCAAAATATAAACGACTCCCCACTGAATTTAGGGCATGTTATTCCTACCTATACATTCTTTGCGCAGCGTTGCTAATGGTCATCATGGATAGCAGAATTAACCTGACACAATTGGGTTTATTGAATTGCTCAACCTTGCCAGGTTGGGGCAGTGACAAGGCTGCGGTGATTTGCACAACGACCTTCGAACTTCTATTTGCTCCTTGGATTGTATTGTCGCAAGCCCTGTCACCGCTACTGCAAACCAGCCTGCAGCGGCGGCTATCACAACCAGATTTTAGCGACACAAGTAAACATTTGAGCAAAATTTCGACGCTAAGTACAAGATCTCTTAATCTCCAGGCAATTTTGGCTTTCCCGGATACATTTTTCGGATTTCGTGACGAGGATTCAGATAATTCTCGCGCGGGGAGTCCCGAGCCAACAAATTTCCGGGGTGGATCGACATCAAATCCACGGAGCTCTGGGTTGTCAACGGTACCTTCGGCCCCGCCAGAAGGGGAGGAACAACTGGATCGACCGAAGGGAGGCGATGATGGCTCTCCACCAGGAGGCCATCAGGGAGACAGGGTTTTGATCGGCTTTCTTTGTCCGGACAGGCCCGATATTGCGTTGACCGTTGAGTCACTCTCGCAACCTCCCGAGCCTGTCATGCCTCTGACACCCATTGACCCTGCTATTGACCCCACTAAAATGGATATTGATGAAGAATTATCAATGGATCCTAAAGACAAAGAAAAAGGGGAGACAAATGGACAAGAGAAAGGGAATAAGGACAATTCCAACGATAGAGAGGGAACACAGAGCAATGGAACCAGTGACAACAGTCAGAATGGTTCAAGGGATACTGGTACTTCTGGTTCCCCAATCGGCGGCTCGCAAAGTGGCTCGAGTGGAGGTAGTGATGGTGATGGCGGAGATAAGAAAAAGTCACCGTCAGCAAATGGCACTATTGACAGCATAGTCGAAGAAAGGAAGGAAGAAGACGAGCAAAAGAAAAAGAAAAGTGAGAAACAGCAAGATGAACAGGCCAAGAACTTGATTGAATTGGCAAATCAAGCTGAAAGTATCCAATTCCCGGACAGCTTGTTACCTTCGCCTGCAAGTGGGTTGATTGCCCTACATAATTCCAGAACAAAAACAGCTCATCGCATTCACCCAGATTCCACGAATCCACCACAACCTACCGCGTTGCAGAACGGTTCAAATCATTCCCCAAATGGACATAATAACACGCTTCCCGTCATCGCGGACGCTAATCACCGTCCTTCAAGTCCAAAAATGTTACCCTCTATCCATCAGTTGGCTGAGTTGGCACTTAAACAACCACCATTCTCAACGAGTCAACCGCCAGATAGTTTTTCACCTGGAAGTCAAAGATCTGTGTCCAACACACCACAAACGGTCCCCGTCTCTCCTCCAGGTGCTCACCAGGCTCAGGCAGGATACGGGCAAGATGGGGCACACCTACGAAAACCTTTGCATCATATGACTGTTCAAGAACGGCAGGCTTATGTACACCCAGCGCCTACACAACCCCCGCCACAAAATGTTTATTACTCATACCCATATCAACCACTTTCTGAGGATATTCATGCGAATGGGCCGCAGACGAGCCTTCCACCCCCGCCTTACACGCCTGGACCGCCTTCCACATATCCCCCATCAAGAGATTTACCAACTCTCTACAATCAACCTAGCCAAGCCTCATATCACTATAGCCCACATGAGCAAGGCCAACCCGAGACTGTACCGATTAGAACGGGCTCTGCAGCAAATTTATTTGCGCAGCAGACTTATGATGAAAACAATCCACCGTCTGGGCCAAGCACAGGCGATACCATCACGAGCACCGGTAGTGATGAGACAATTGTGCCTCCAGTTACAAGCCCAAGGCGAAACCATGTTAGTCGGGTGAATTCTGATGGTAGTCCTGGTACATTCAAATGCCAATTTGCAGGGTGCACCGCAGCCCCATTTCAAACACAATACTTGCTAAAGTAAGAGACTTCTTCCTTTGCTGGCTACCATGGCTTTTTTAGATGCTAACATTTGTATAGTTCTCATGCAAATGTACATTCACAAACAAGACCTCACTTTTGCCCCGTACCGGGTTGTCCTAGAGGAGAGAAGGGCAGAGGATTTAAGAGAAAGAACGAAATGATCAGACATGGGCTGGTGCACGATTCTCCAGGTTACGTCTGTCCGTTTTGTCCAGACAGGGAGCATAAGTACCCTCGACCAGATAATCTTCAAAGGTGGGTGATCGGGTTTTAATTATACCAACCACGCGATGAGACTAACAGAAACGATATAGACATGTAAGGGTGCATCATACAGACAAGAGCAGAGACGACCCACGATTGAGGGAGGTACTAGCAAAGAGACCAGAAGGTGGTACCAGGGGGAGACGAAGAAGAGCGGCACCACCATGATATCAAGTAGTTTTATTTGATTGGAAATGGGAATTTATTATTGGGCGTGTTGATTTTTGGATTTCTTATCTTTGACCTGCTATTTCCTTTTCCTTCAGGTTATATTGGCGTTATTCCTGTGCAAAGCGAAGTGGTTTCTTTTGCGGTGAATGAGCTGAGAAGCCCCTTGTTCGTAAAATGTTTCCCCTAGCTGCACGTTAACTTTTCTACTTATTTCTTATGCCTACTTTCTAATCTGCTCCGATTGATTTTGTTTCTGGTGCTTTTTTTATCTGGTGTTTGGTTTCGAAGCAGGGTGCTTTTTTTTTTTTTTCCGGGTTTCAGCCTCTTTGCTCTTGACTTGCCAGTATCGTGCTCAAGTTGATTACGATGACTCTGCGAAATTCCCTTTTTCGTTTCTTTATCTCTTTTATTTCTTTGGCCAGTTTGATGATGTTGCGTTTTTGGTTGATTTTATTTTTATTTTTACTTTTATTTTTATTTTACTTTTTTTCCTACTTGGGGTTGGAAATGACTGTAAGAAATATGATGGAGGGAGTGATATGATTTTCTTTGGATTGATGATACCCTGTTGGGGTATAACCGGTAGCTCCTCAACGAATTATGATATTGGAATTGAGAAATGAATGCACCATGCTCTCGTGCCCATTCTCTAGTACTAAAATGCTGTCTAGTAGCTGTCTTCAGTGCGTTGTTACGATTTTACAATTGTTGTTTTACGAGCTCTCATCTGAGAAGCTGGCTGCTACAATACAGCAGTGCCTCACTGCCTTGGGCACCGGGAGGCAGCCGTCCTTATGCCAAGATACTACCGGGAAGTAGCCCCGCCCTAGCGCTGTGGGAAGTCAACTATGATAGGTGCTTCAGGTTAGCGTCGCCGTCTCGTGTCCATTCGTGTGCCACACGAGATGACTGTCAACCAAACAACACGAAATCCCAGTTACATACCCACCAGAGAGCGCTTTTCCGCCCTTTAGTGTCGGCAACAATATCATACCCTCGTCTAATGCCTTTCTGCAGCAAGGATGACGACGGGACGCCATGTCCTGTCCGCTCCCGCTCTCCGAATTCCGATCTATTCGGCCGCAGGCGAGACGAAGCTAGCTTGGGCAGACACACAGCCTTCCCGCTGATATCCGGTGACGATGATGAAACTACGGAGTATGAGTTGACAACAGTACTCCCAAGCATCAGCTCTTTTGGCGCTAGGAGAAAGACAATATTCAACGAGCCTCCACGAAGGCCGGGACACATTGTACGGAAGAAGGAGGAACAGCAACAGCAACAACAACAAAAGCAGCACCGGGATAAAAGTATAGATCAATTGGACGAGATTTTTGCATTCCCACAACAACCACAACAACAGCAGCAAACGCCGCCCCAGAAGGAGACACAACAGTCATCAGCTTTTGCGGATATAACCGAGTTACCAGATTATGCTGCCATCTTACAACCTCAGACAGCACAGCTACAAGCTGCACGGCGAGCAACAGGCGGCTCGGGAATATCCCAACAACCCCGAAGGCTAGCATCAAGTACTACAGGTTCTACGGCTGGAGGAATAGGGAGCAGGAGGGTTAGCAGTTGGGTTGAAGCGAGGGTCAAAGAGAAACAAAGACAAAGAATTGCAGCTCAACAAAGCCAAACAGAGAGCGAGCTACTACAGTCCCAACAGGCGCCAGTGCTCGGTCAGCCATATGATGGACGCAACCAACTAAGGGGGGGAAGTCTAGGGGGAAAGGTGCAGCACACTCCGGAAGAAATTGATGCAGCAAAATCGTATCTTGATGCTCCTCCGAAGAGAGGAGTGCCGAAAACCGGAGTAAGAGGTAAGGAGAACATTCTAGCAGATAAAGGGGAGCGGTATGAAGAAGCAAAGCCAATGCAAGCATCAGACATAGTCTCGAAGAAAGCACTTGTAGAGAAGACTACCGGGAGCAATCAACAGAATTCTAAACGACCTGCGTCGATGGAGAATGGTGTTACTAAAAAGTCGAAACTCAGCACTGCTCACGAGCTCAAAAAACCTACTAATCCGGCCCCAAAACCACAGTCATACCCTCAACGGAAATCGGAAGCACCTGAGGAGGAGGAGGAGCCAATACCAATATCCCGAAAACGGCCCAGTTCACCAACACCAAAATTTGTTTCCGAATCAGACCTGGAGGATGAGAGCTCGTATGATAGGGTTTACAATCCTCTAATACGAAACGCGCAGCCATCATGGGACATGAGCCAACCTTCTGGCAATGGAGGGCTCAGATTGATTAAGCGAAGGAAGGTGTCGAATGAATCCTGTGTATCAAGTTCGGATGATGCTGGCCTCCTACCCTCACAGGCAGCATTGGCTAAACAACTTGCTGCTCGACGGAGAAAGGAAACCGCCAGTGAAGATCCACCTATACGACCGAATGCGCATTTGGCTGCCGTCCTAGATGAAATGAATCCTGTGATAAGGGATGACCTTGTGCAAGTGAAGATGTATGAGGATTCATGGCTTTCAATGCTTGAGGCGTCTGTCACCCAGCTTGTTAATGCAATATTTGCTACCTATGAGGCCAGCCTGACCAGCACGATAGAAACACATCTGGAGCTGAGAAGAGAAATGATCACGTTATACGCTTCATTTTCTACATTACATAAGCGAATACAAGCTTCATTAGCATGTGGAGCATTATCTCCTCCAAAGGATTTCATTGTGAAGTCGTCGGGTGCGAAGCGCTGGGGTGAGGATATTGGTCTTAAAAGGAGGTTCATTGATCTTTTCATGAACGCTTATGAGGTCGAAGTTCTTGGCATCGCCCTGGAGGTTGTCATTGGCCGAGAGCTCTTTGGGAAATGTGGGCCCAGGTTATCCAACGCAGAGATGATTGAGGAAGGGACTTATATTCTCTCTATGAATGAAAGGGAAAAGATGAAGCTTGTGGAGAGATTTTTGGAAAAATTTGTAGTACAATGTGAAGATGCATATGCGAATCCTCCCAGGCCGCGGCAGTGTACGGCAAGGATAATGGGCACATTAGGCCTCAAGAGTGGCAGAGTTGCTACTTTGGGTAAGAGTATGTCGTCGGATGGTGATTGGGGATCTTTAGCCTGGGGGCTACGAAAGTCGCTTCTACGAGCCTTTATGCTTATCTTGTTGATGGATAAGGCAAAGACTGGGGCAAACAACTTGTTAGGAGCACGGTGTTTATTTAGACCGGTAAATATCATAAATCGCTCCAATTTTGTTCCTTCAACTAACCTAGGTAGGATTCCCCTTACAAAACATCGGTCGGAGTACTGCATGCACTTGCCCGAATGCTACTCCCTTCGTTGGGTGATATTGCCCGACCACTTTCTTCGATGGGCTACATGCTTCAACATGCCCAGCATCCCCTCGAAGAGTACAAGTATACTATAGAAAACTTGGCTGTTGATATGAGAGACGGTGTCCGATTGGTTCGGCTAGTGGAGTTACTACTCTACCCAACAGAAGTGCAATTGTCAGGCCGAACAGGGGATTGGCCTTTATCGAAGGCAATAAATTATCCAACCGTCAGTCGTGTGCAGAAGATCAATAACGTTGCACTTGCTCTCGAGGCTCTTGAGGAAGCTGGGGGTGTCGAGGGAGATGTTAAAGCAGAAGATATTGTGGACGGTTACAGGGAGAGAACAGTAGGGTTTCTGTGGAAAATGGTAGGTAGGTGGGGCTTGGAGACTGGTGTAGGTGGACTTGTTGATTGGTCCGAGTTGAGGAAGGAGATTCGAAGGCTGAAGAAAGACAAGATCAAACCCGAGGGCGAGAATTTCGATGAAATCAAGGAAGAGGAAGAGGACGATGAGGAAGAGCGTGGATATGTGGCATTGTTGAAGAGCTGGGCTAAGTGTATTGCCAACAGGAAAGGGCTGACAGTCGAAAATATGACGACAAGCTTTGCTGATGGAAAGGTTTTCGAAGCGATAGTGGAGGAGTATGAAGGCTATTTTCCGAAGAAGGCTCTTGGCCCAAAAGGTAGTGGTGCTGGCATACGGCTCGAGCAAAGGTTACGAGAATTGGGGTGCAGTACTTACTTTGGTGAGCAGGTTCATCCCTGCCGTGTGTGACTTGACTGACGATGTTTTAGCATCCATGTTTGGCGAAAAAGCTTGGAAAGGCAGGGTGTTTGACCGCAGTTTTATTATCGGTGGCCTAGTATTCCTGTGCTCAAGGCTGCTCCAGTGGAGCATCCGGGAGAGAGCGGCAGTTAGTATACAACGTACTTTCCGGGCCTGGAAGTTTCGTGAAGTCGTGCATAAGCGAATTGCATTGCTGTTGCTGGCTCACGACTGTGCTGCATTTGTGCAGTCCAAGGAGAGGATTATGGATGCGGCTATCACTATACAACGTGCTTTCAGAACCCACCTACAGGCGAAATTGGATCGTCTGATTCGAGCAGTAATAGGAATACAATGCTTTAGCAGAGGATATCTTGTTCGACGGGAGCTTCAGATGCTGAATGAGGTCACAGTCAAGATACAACGTTGGTGGAGGGAATTAAGGGAACAGCGGTATCAGCAAAGAGTTCGTAACTTGCTTGGGAGCATAGTCCGGCTTCAGGCTGTGGCAAGAGCTTTTTTGGAGAGGAAGAGAATAGATGATGTCTATTATGCCGTAGGGATTGTCGGAGCGGAATATGGTAGGCTATTGAAGGGACGTGGCGTGAGGCAACGGTTCCTCGAGATGAAGGAAGCGGCAATTAAGATACAGAGGTGGTATAGAACGACTGAGAAGAATGGGGATGACCGGAGATTATTCCTTGACGCACGCAACTCTACTACTAAACTACAGGCGTTGGTACGCGGTAAGCTTGTCAGAAGTGAATTTGAGAGGAAGCGGCAAGCTGCCATAACCATCCAACGACATTTCCGATCTTGCAAGGAGATTGCGCAGGCACGGCACGATTTTACTACCACTTTATGGGCCGCTATGGTGGTTCAGATACGCCGCCGAGCGACTGTAGAGGCACGGAAAGTGAGGTGTGAGTTCCTTAAGCTCAGGACCTATACCATTGCAATGCAGAGAGAGTTCCGTGGGCGGAGAGCTGTGAAAAATGCAGCCGTTGTGATACAACAAGCTTGGAGGAAGTGCCGGTGGATGGTGAGAATGAGGAAGTTTTTACATGAGGTGGTAGCTGTACAGAGCCTGTGGAGGGGATATGCAGTTCGGAAGCAGGCGACTGGACGAATAAGGATCATCAGAAGAAGGGTCCTGAAGGCTATCGCACAGGATGGGAAGGGTGGGGAGGATTCGCTTGGCGTGAGGAACATGAAGGCACTGGGCATGGTGAAGGGGCCCACAGGACTTGGGCGAGGGCTGTTACAGCTTGGTGAGTGTGCATTCACACCTTCATGAGTCATGAAATACACTCTACTGACAATCATTACTTGTAGAACTCACGACTCGATGTTCTCACGAATGTTCGGTGGTGGTTGCACAGGATGAAGGCACTATGAAGACTCTTACGTCCATCATCGAAACTGCTACTAAACAGCTCGCGAAGCCTAGGACGGCGTCTCCATCAAAGAACCTAGTCTTGGTTTTCAATATCCTCAACAACATTGCTACAGCTCGCAAAGCAGGTGATATCTTAGCGGGAAGATCGGCTAGCGGCATAAAAGACGTGTTCACGGTTCTGCTCAACTATCTGATTGCGGCGGGAAAACAGCCCTCTGCGTCGAATGATCTGTATCTCAAGGCGATTGCTACCTTAAGGGAGTTCTGCGTAAGGAGTCCAGTGGTCAAGAGAAAGTTGGCAGCAAGATGGAAGTGGCTTGAAGGACTGAGTATGGTGGTAAAGATGGAGAAGGGCAAGTGCGATGGGGCGAAGGGGACGGAACAGTCGAGGGTGAGGGGAGAGAAGTTGGAGGAAGTGTTGCAGCTTATACGGTGATGATGAATGCAATGTGGGAAACTCTGAAAATATTTCCGCAAATTCAAAAATAATAAAAGGCACAAAAATAATGGGTAAGGAGTGGGGGTTTGGTTGGGTTTTGGGCTTCACGGAGTTTGTATAGCATGTTATTTTTTTTTTTTCTTTTTTTTTTTTTCTTATATATATATCATTTGTTTTTGGGCTTTTCTTCGATCCAAGTTTTGTGTTGCCATAAATCATTTTTATTTGCGTTCAGCGTGGATGGATATCTGTTCGTTTTTCTGATCCGAGGTGTTACTTGATGGTGTTCTTCAGTAGTGTGAGTATATAGTGCTAACAAGATGGTACTAGGGGATCGGTACATGTATATGCACAGGGTCCAGGCCAGGTTTGATTTTCCTGTGCCCAAAATTCTCATACAGTGTTTTTACTATCTAAGCGGGTTCTGTTGGTTTTTATCATGTTCAATATTTCGATCCCTCAGCCTTTGAACTCATCTCCAGTGGAAGTATTAAATATGGAGCTCCGTTATGGAATTGAAATTGAATCTATGATACCACCGCTAGAATTACTGTATTGGAGACGAGACTTGCACGCAAGTTAAACTGTAACTATCATAACTTGGCGCACACCATCAATCATATCAACGGGGCTCCCGTCAATCCCAATTTCTATTTCGTAGAGACATTATATCGACACCTCTTGTCGTTCTTTTTGCTCAGATTAGGTATCCTCCCTTGTGACAACACTTTTCTTGGATCTACATATGTCATGGCCCCGTACTTATAATTATTCTTAGACTCTTTGCTTGCTTGATATGCATCGCTAACCTGACTTAGACTGCGGCTGAATTGACTTTAACCCAGTCTGGCTGCAATACCCGTCGAACGTCATCCGCTCTAATCTTGTCCTTGTAGCTTATGGTTGTCTAGGCGTTGACTCAAGCATGCAAATCGCGATATTGAGACAGGTGATCAGGCATGCTACTTGGAGACCCATGGGCCGGGACTAACCAGAAGAATGCGATTTCTGGGAAGGGAGTGTAAGCTGGTCAAGCGTAAGTGTAAGTGGGTGACTGAGTAACGAAGATAAGGCTTGAACTGTGGCTAGAGGAGAGCAGTTAGGTTCACAACATGCATGCTTAGTTCGGCGGCGAGCTCGACTTCTTGTGGAAGCACATGTGTCTTTCCCAATTTCTATGCATGGAAGGAACTGAAACGATCTTTGTTGTTAAAGATATCTTGTGGGTAAAATAAAGCCGTTGTAGAGGGAAAGTGGAAGGGGGTTGTCATGAAATTGGCTGTCGAGTGGAGGTTCTACTTGGGAAGTGGGAATTGGAATTTGAATAATAAAGGTATGTGTCACTTTTGCGAAATGCGAACTTGGAGGTTGGGGAAGGAAGGAAAGAAGGAGTACGATAGATGAGAATCGCCAGGTGATGGAGGAGGGAAGAAGAGGCAATAGGAATGAGGATGAAAAGTTCAGACATTCTAAGGTTTCATGTTTGATTTATACTTACGATGTACTTCCCGGTAACTAGTTTGATCCTTGGGATACGAATTCGAGGGGGGACAGTCTGATATACAGATATATACAAAAGTGGAGTCAAAAGTCTCAGAAGCCGCAATGGCCCAACAACATTGAGAATACACTCTCGCCACCCTCCCATCTGAGCTTCTGCGCCTCATCTTCTCCTACCTAACTACTCCATCCAGCGTCACGTTGCTCTCACGCACATGTAAATCGCTCAATGTCTTTGTCAATGGGATAGGCTGGCGCTCTTTCGTATGGGAGTGGTGCCCAGCTCAGGCAAATGAGCTACCATATTTGCATACTCGGACTGGTTTGTCGCCTAGACAACTAGCTGTGCATGCAAAAATGAGCAAAATGGGCAAGATAGCAGAGGCAGAAAGGGCTATTAATTGGCTGGAGACAGCAAAACAGCTTACGTCGCTGTTGAAGGTTTGGGAACAGAGGTCATTCGAGACGAGGGCGTTAAAGCCACAAGTGCAGGTGCTAGAGGAGCGGCCGATATATTTCTTGAAACATAACACAAAGGTAGACTGTTGGGATTTGGGAGACAGATTGGGTCTATAGTGGGGATTGGACCAAGTATCTTGGTAAGAAGGGGGAAGAATGGGAGACATCTGGAGTGGGATATGTATGAAGAATTGCGGCTGAGGAATGGGAATAGTGTAAACGTTCTCAAGAAACTAGGAGTGGATTGTCCATCTGGGGTGGGAGAGCAGGACGGGGGAGGCGAAATTTGAAGGGGAGAGGATTTTGCTGGGAAAGTCGATTTCTGGATTGGAGATGGTGGAGCTGGAGGCTACAAAGCACGATGAGGAGGTGCCTGAGTGCACTAAGGCCTATGTGAAGCCGTATAGGATCTTGAAGTACGAAACCCGTGGACTTAAGGTTGTGTCGGCGGATGTACACGAGGGGATGTGGCAGCCGTTACATGTACCGGGTCACTAGGGTCCGGAGAGCTGATGTCATACCCTCTGTATCCTCTTGGTGCCAATAATCTGATTAAAGATGGACTGGAAACGAACTTATTATAATTTCGGATTTGGGGAGGGTATCACTGGACTCCAGGCTGCTACCTACGGCGGTTCGGTTTCTCTCGAGAGACCGAGTTGCGGTGGGGTGCTCGGGTAATACTATCACAGCATTACATGGGGGACCACTGTCGATATACCAGATGGACCCAGGCGGTGAACTCCGGGAGCAGCCGATATGGCGACTATAGCCTGTGGAGCCCAAAGGATGGAATGTGCATTGTATTGCAAAGGTCCCTGATGGATTCCATGGCGGGAGGGGGATGGAGAGTAGTGGGAAGTTGATTTTGAGTGGTTGGGATGATGGGGTAGTTCAATAAGTCTGCCCTTATTTAGACTATGAAGCATTATACTATTCGTAGTACATCTATCAACTAACTTCTAGTCCCTACGACCTTCGCTGCCCACCTGGACCTTTCCAATACCGGTACTCGGACCGTGCCCGCTCCTGGGTCGGCATTATCTCTTGCGACAATGGGGTTCGAGCGCTTCGCTGCCGGCCGCAAAACCGACGATTCGGTGAAACTATACGACTTACGTATGCCTGGACAGAAGGTGTATTCCTATATAAATACCGCTTCATCTATCTCAGGCTCGGATGAAGCCACCTGTCGCGATCCCATGTCCAGTTACCCTGAAAGGTTTGCATGGGCAACGTACCTGAACACCGGTGATAAGTACTACCGATCGTCAAATAGGGGCATGTGGTCGATTTGCACTGGGAGCTCGTTTGGGAGATCGCTGTATGCGGGGTTACTTGGTTGCGTGATATAGATGGATTGTGAAAGAAGAATAAACGATAAGTTAGGAGACTATACGATTAAGGCGACGACGGGGTATTCTCGCTCGTTTAGAAAGGTATTGGAACGGCTGATTTAATTATGCGTTAGTCAGCCGTTCCAATACTTTTTGAATGAGCGAGTGCATATAATCAACATGACGGGGCGGTGAGGAACATTACCCAGCGACAATGGAGTCCGATAGGAGATTGATGAATGAAAATGTTATGGGTGACGAAAAAAGGATTAGATATCAAGTGGAGACTTGGTGGCAAGCTGTTGCGCGGAATATTCCACGGGGATATTAGGTTCCTTTCTTTTTTTTATATATATATATATATATATATATATGTTTTTGGTTCTCTAGGCGAATCTTAATTCGATATGGATTCTCTGAGGTGGAATTTATGATGGGGTTTGGCATGGTCCGCTGTTGAACGCCGCAAGAACATTGAAACGTTTCGTTGCCGTGATGCGAGATAAAAATGAGATGTTGTCATACAGCTACAGAGACAATGGAAACTAACTTGGCGGGCAAGCGGGGGTAATAGTTACAGGTTCCTTCATAGTTTTTTTTTTTTTTTTTTTTTTTTTTTTTTGTTTGTTCGTTTTTCCACTAAAAATTTAGGTGAGATACTACAAGAGGTTATCGGTGATAGGTTGTCAAGGATTTTTAGCAGTGGGGTTTCGACTCGCGAGATCCCTTTCTGAGTCCCTGGGGGATCTCTGTTTTATCAAGTCCTCGTACATCGAGCTCCATTCTTTCTGATCAGAAACTATGCAGGAACATTTGCTAGTATTCTTGTGACACCACATAACCTCGATTATGTCGTGTGGGTTTGCCCCCCACTGCCCCCTTCTCCCTGTGAATTTTTGTAGCTTTGTTCTTCACGTCCCTTCTAGCCCTTCGCTCACTGACAAGTACGAGATATATCTTCTAAGAAGCCAAATACTAACGTGGATAATACGATCCTTCCTGCCCTACTAGTGTTCATCCCTTCTTTTTCAGTTCTTTTCTTCCCAGATAGAGCTATTCCACATGGGAAAAACTGTATGGGCGCAGACTATTAGTGATGCAATGTGGACCCTTGTATCGGCTCCTGCAACGACATAGTTCGCTGTGAACAGTACGTTCAGTCGGTTTCATCGTTCCGCTGTTACCCTCAGCCCATCTCTGCGTTTGGCGGCTAACAGGGCTGACCGGTATCATAGGGCACTCCCAGCGGAAGCGGAACTGACAGGTCTGACAGATAGGATAGGATACTTGCAGCGACGATAGCAACGTGCATGCATGACGGGCCGGATTGACAGGTATGATAGGCATGATAGACCCCCCTCTTGGCCCGCCGCCTTAACATATTATCAACTTATAGAGCACAAAGAAAGAGATACAAAAATCGATATGACCCTGCACCTATCGCCAACGATGTGCCACTTAAGCATCCTCGTACGGTCGTAGAAGTAAACCAGTATATCCCCCACAATTTCCACGTAACACCATCCCGGTGACACAATAACACCTTCTGCAATATACCGTATTATTTTGAATTCTAGAACCTGGCACTAGACAGACGAGGTATAGGCGAGGACCCTAGGTACAAGTATTTATGCCTACCTCACTGTGCGTTGATCTCGTCTACATGCTTCTGAAGATTCAGTGCTGTATGCCACCACCTAGCGCCAGGGTCTAAAATTCAAAATAATACGGTGGTCACGTGGCCAGCTCCCAAACTAACTCTCACGAACAAATCATGATGCACACAAACGAAGAAAGCGCAAATTTCTTACAGTTTCTGGGAAGGCAGTGACAACTACAGAAACCAAAAACAAATGAAAATAAATAAAAAGTAAACTGATGTTTAACCTGTTGGTAGGGAAATAGGCGCAGCCATAGCTATAGCTTTGGCTAGATTTGATTCCATGGAGCTTACTTCGCGAAGTTAGGGCCATCACTTCGTAGCAATTACTGAATACGAAGAAAGGATGGCACTCGAACTCTCTACACTTTAGGACGAAAATACTCATTTCCTCCAGCATCCCAGCTCCACTCTCCTAACGATGAGAGTTCTGTACAAGGTTCCAGGCGAACGAAGTATACGAGGGAATCTCACATTCCCTCTTGTCCATTCCGTTCCGGCTCATCCTCGACATTCTACTCCCTTCTGGATGGTTTTTCTTACCTGGTTTATAACACTAGCTTCAAGCTCTTAATGTCTCCGCTCCTCCCACCTCTTCTGCTACACTCCTCAGTGCTGCTATTCGAAGGTTGAACATAGGTTACGCCGCAAGCACTGTTCTGCCCATTGACCTGGGATATAACTATACGGAAACCCCCTAAATACTCATAGTATGGCGTTACAATCAGATGATTCCCTCCAAGGAGACCAGCATCCAGCTTCTGACAATGGAGATACACTTCCGGACAGTGGAACCGAGGACAATAGTAACTCACCATCAATTTCTTTTGCAGAGGTAAAAGCCCTACCTGCAGAGCAGGAGGATGATGGCAAGGGTGATACAAAACCATCTGGGTCAGGGAAGAGGAAGCGAAGAAGCAGTGAGGATGGAGTTGAGGGCGATGATGATGGGGAGGAGGGGGTAAAGGAAGAGGTGGAAGGTAATGGTAGAAACAATGTACCGGCCAAGAAAGAGGCCAACGGACGTGTGGAAAGCGAGGAACAGCAAGGAGAAGCGGATGAGCCCAAGGTGAAGAAGGCAAAGAACAAGGGCAAAACTGCCTCTATGGATCAGAAAGGCTCAAGCGGCGTTGGGAAGGGGAAGGGAAAGAGGGCTGCAGGCGGTGCAGCTGAGAAGAAGACCAAGGCGAAGGGCGGAGCCAAAATGAAGGAGAAAACAAAATCCGAAAACAACGAAGTTGATAACAGTGACGAACACAATGGTCTTATGACCCCACCACCAGGCAGCGAGAACCCAGACAAGAAACTCGCCAAACCTTCTATGCCCCAGAAATCCGGTTCTCTTGCACCAACCGTTTGGACCTCTGTGGAGGACGCTCTCATTTCTACGTTGTATTTAGAGCAAAAAAAGCCATGGCAGGATATCGCGGACGCAATTAATCTCCTCCCAGGCTGCGCTGAGCAGCGGAACGCCAGACAGTGCAAAAACAGATGGCATCATGTACTCAAACACCCCTACATACAGTGGACTGATGAGGAGACTACACAGCTGAAGATACTCTCTGAAGCGATGGCGAAGGACCCGTATGCGTGGATTTCGGAGCAGATGAATGCGAAGTTTGCTGAAAAGAAGTTTTCTAAAGCGGTTTGCGAAAAGAAGATGAAGGAGTTGCGGAAGTCTGCGAACGGGGAGTGAGCGTTGTGGGAGGTAAATTAAGGGTAACGGAGGTGTGGGTAGTAGGAAGTGTGGAATTCATTAATGTTAAGTAGAGATATAAGTCCAAAGAGCACATGATGAAAATGAATAGCGCATAGGATAATATTCTAGAAAGGAATTTGTATTTCCCTTACACAAACTCAAGTATAAACGCCGGCAACCGATTTCCAATATATGTATCAATCGCAAGCCATGTTGTGACCAAAACCAGAAAGAAGCAACCATCCAATATCGTTAAATTCCAATATACATACATATTTTATTTTTTTTTTAAAAAAAAAAAAAAGATCTCACACGCTTGGTAAGTAAAAAATAGAAGCCGTTCGTAATATATACCCCAATAACCACGGAAACCGTTCAACCCCTCCCTCAATTACACTTCAACCACAAGTCCAGGATCAAACCCGGTCCCCTCGTTACTAATCCAATACCCCCTCTGATTTGCCACGACCCTGACCATCAGCTTCTCGCCGCCCGGATCCAGCCCCTCCCAGACCCAATTTGTGCAGAAATGCGTATGCCCAAATGCCCACGTCGAGACCTTGTCGGCGCCCTTCCAGGCGGAAAATGGGGGCACACCGTGCTCATCTTCTTGCTCTCCGGGAGAAAGCAGCTCTGTCGCGAAGGCAGTGTTGATGGGGGAATCCTTGTGGATGGGCTTGGAGGTACTGTAGAAAGTGGGGGCGTGGTGGGTGACAATTATCACTCTCCACTTGCTTTTTGCTGCTGTACCTCTTGGAGGATTAGGGTTAGAGTCGGGACCGCGGCCCCACCGACTCCCCATGTCACCGGTGCCAGTTCTGTCTTCGGAGTCGATGGTAGCAAGCGTGGATTGGAGCCACGAAACGTCCTCGCGGAACTGCGCGTTGTGGGTCTCTATTGTCCACCCGCCGCCAATGCGGCCGCGGAAGTCGTTCACCGCCGCGGCGACGGAGCGACTTTGCGCGGATGTGATGTGGGACCAGAGTGTGCATCCGAGGACAGTAACGCCGTGGTCCGGGAGATCGACGCGGGTGCGGTTCAGGACGGTGAGAGTGCTGGAAAGGAATGGGTGAGATCGTGGCAGGGAGTTTGCGAGTGTGATACCGTGGGCATACGTGGAAGGGGAAGGCAAGTTGTAGAACTCATGATTGCCGAGGACGAGGAAGATGTGCTTGTAGTATGGGGCATGGGTGGCCAGGAATTGGGAGTAGAGAGGGAGGTGGGCGAGGGACCCGATGTCACCAGGTAGGAGGAGGAAAGGGGGGCTAGGGGTGCTGGGTGGGGAGGTAGCGGTGGACGTGGAGTGTTGGGCGGGGATGCTGAAGGTGGTGTAGGATGTACGAGGGGTTTCCAAGTCGAGTGGGGCTTGAGGTTGCGGAGGCGGTGGGGTAGAACTGGGCGTGGGGATAGTAGTGTGCGGGAGGCTGCCCCGTCGGTGCAGGGACCATCGTGGAAGAGAGGACGATGCCGGGGAGGGGGCATTGAGGGTAATCCTGCGCTTTCCCGACGACAGGAACGGCGGGGGCGGGGGCATCTCCAGATGGAGGTCGGAAAGAATTTGGAAGCGGGCTCTGGGCAATGCAGGAGAGAGTGCCGGCGACCCAGACGGGGACCATGCATATGCATACTCGAGGGCTGCCTTTGCGGACCTGGCGATAAGGGAGTTGAGAGCGGCCGGCTTATCTTTGCGCTTGATGACGGGAGCGGAAGGGGCGCTGGGGTTTGGGGTCGGCGAGGAAACGGAGATGGAGATGGAGATGCTCGGCGGGGGGGGGGGGCGTTCGGGGCGGCGCTGGAGGGGCCGCCATTTCGAGGGGCGGGGGGGGGGGGGGGGGGGGGGGGGGGGGGGGGCGCAACGAGGCGCGGGGACTTCGGTTGGTTTGGCGGTGAGATTGGGGGGGGGCGTTTAGGGACGAACGGTGAATTGGCGAATGTGCCTGGGGGGCCGCCGTCGAGTGAGGGGCACCGCTATCACTTCCGCAGAGATAGATGCTCGGGCGCCTCGCCACCGCTCACGCACGGGTGTGGCTGGAGAGTTCTTCGGGACGGACGCTGACGGAGGGCTCCAGCGTTGCAGCGGGGCCAGCCTGTGAACGGCGGGACGCAGCAGCCTGACGGAGGGCGCACGCGCCGCCCAATGCCTGCGCAGACAGCCGCCCTGCGGCGATGCATTCCGCCAGCAGCAGCAGCAGCAGCAGGGGCGGGGCGGGGGCGGGCGCGGGGGCGGCGCGGGGCGGGGCGGGGCGGGGGGGAGCGGGGGGGAGCGGGGGGGAGCGGCGGCTGCTGCAGCGCGAGCGCAGCGACGAGGGCCGTTGGCGAATGCGGCTGCTGGAGGATCCAGTGGACGTCACAACCGCTAGACCGCGACAGGCCGACTGGTATACTAGCACTAGCACTGGTACCTTATGCTACATATATCTTATATCCAACACGTGGCACCAAGCGTTTCTTTTATTTCTTTGGAAATCTGACAGATCGTTACACTGCACCTCTGTCAGTAATATGATATCGTCCCAACGATGCAAATTGCCCCAATACCCACCCCCCCCCCAACACCCCAACACCCCCTACCCGCTGTGCATGCTGTACTATACTATACTGTGCTGTACTTTACAATACTGTATACGCCATGCAGTGCACCTTAATATCATACCCCCATAGCAATATCAAAGGACATGGCCTGACCTGACCTGACATGACATGGACTGAGCAAAATACAACAAAAATATTATTATTACTATTATCATTATTATTATTATTATCTGTTGGCTAGCATTGTGCACATGCTACATTTCCCAAGATCCACTGTCTAATCCATGCTGTTATAAAATACATGTGTTAATACAACCAAGCAGCCATTGGCCTGCTAGTATTCTTCAAAATTATGGACCAACCGTACTGCCCAACTATTACCACTACATCCTAAATTAAAAGGTTACCGCATAATCTGGCGAGCAAGAATCTCTGTCCTGTAAATATATATACATGTAGAAGAGTAGAGTAAAATTGTCAAGTTACCAAGCCAACCCAAAGTGGTTTTCCTCATGCTCAAACTGTTTTTTCCAAAATACACAACATCAACACGCAATGAGTAACCCTTCCCAAGGGTCCCCGCCCCCCCCCCCCCTCTCCCCCCACCACCCCCACAAAGAAAAAAAAAAAGGAAAAAAAAATAAAAAGGCACAATAACAACTCAAATGCAATGCAATGCAAGCAATATCAAAAATCAGCTCAAACAATGCTCCGTAAAACAGGTCATAATTTCATGGTTCTTGATTAATAGGGGTATCAGTATTCGCTGTGTTAGGGTAATTCCCAATATGAGTGCACTTGTGTGCTTCGTATACTGTCCGTATGTCTGCTCTGTCGTTTTTTTGTGATATTCCTTTAGACTCCTTTCCAGCTCACCATCGCTCCTGTCATTCCGCATGAACAATGTTAATTGCATTTCCGTTCCCCAGCTCTTGGATTCCAGACATCAAGTACGATGCATGCTAACATTCTTTGGGTCTCATTCAGAAGAATGAGTCCATGAGCTTTCGCTGCATATTCAACGTCTCGCCCCATATTATACCATCATAAACGCATCTAGAACCCACAAATGAGTGCAAACCTGCATCTTCAACACCAAACATGCAACATGACACGATTCTCCAGAGGACACATACTATTGAGACAGAGAAAGAGGGGAAGAGAAGGGGGGAAGAAAGAAGGGGAAAGAAAGAAGGGGAAAGCAAAAAAAAAAAAAAAAAAAAAAAAAAAAAAAAAAAAAAAAAAAAAAAAAAAAAAAAACACCAAATACTCCCAGGCCTATAATTCAATTCAATGCCGAATTGTGACCAATGACCGTGATTTTTGTTTATCCCACCGTATGCTTGCCTTTTGACTGTAATGAGAACATATGCTAGTAATACAAAACAAGAATGCCAAAGGAAAAAGAAGAAAATGTCTAAAACGGCAACGCTGAGGACTAAGAGGAAGAAAAGGGCATGTTTCTCGTTTATACTCTTATCACCAAGCGCACCCTAATCCACGATGCACATCTCCCTCGGAGATTCTCCCTGCTTGAGTGTAACAGCTGTCAACAATAGTGAACAGTTTGGACTTCACCGGCGCTCCAGACTTCTCCAAAACACTCTTTAGCTCTGGCCATCGGGAAATTGCCGCAGCGATGACCTTTCTTCCAACCTTCTTCCCACCAGCCTTGGCTTCCTGAGGGAATTTTGTCAGAAGAAACATCAGATCGGAAACATCTGACTCCTTCGAGCGAGTAGCACAAGCGTTGAGTTTTCCACGGAACAAAGCCTCTGCTGAAAGTATCGGGATAGTAGCCTTGCCAAATAACGGGGAGGTGATATCGTGAAGATGGAATTTTGGGACTTGAGACTCCTTAGATCCTGTTGTAACTTAGTTAAACTGTTAAGCTCACCTTTGATTGGTGCTTCTAGACTTACCAACAAACAGCTCAACCAGCACCATCTCGCCGCCAGCTGGGTTTTTCCAGAAGAAAGCGACATAGTCTTCTCGGGTCTGAGGAATAAGCATCCAATCCGAGCGCCCTTCAAATATTTTCACTACTTCATCCTTATCTCCACTGACCAAGCAATCCACATCTTTGCTCTCTCGGTAAGTAGGACTATTTAGTCGGCAAATCTCCAAGATTGCAAAACCGCCAAAGAAGGCGTGAGAGATCCCATAGGCAGTTAGAATGGTAGAACACGCAATAGCAGCATCGCAAAGAGTTTGGTGCAGCATCTTCATGTGTGTGTATGTGTGTTAGCAGGTAGGATATGTGTCGAAGTCGCGGTCGTGTCTAGCAGTGCACCTTGGGCCGAAATGACAAAATATAAACCCGTACCAGAAGAGTAAAAATTAAATCAGAATAAAAACTTGGTGTATTGCGCTGTTAAAGAATGTATGGAAGAGATATTATTCGGCTTGCTAAAGGAGTGAAATAGTTTTGACCGCAATGACCCGCAGCGTCTAGAGTTGGAAAGTGCAGCGATAAGGCGATGTTGACTACTGCTTGACGTATATCCCCGGGCTGGAAGTTTCAAACCCCGTTAAATGCCGCTTGTATCTTTCTCTCTATTTTTTGCCTCTAATTTTTTTCAGTAGTTTTTAGATTTTGGGTAAATTCTCGAGGCTCAACCGTTCCACGAAATTGAAAGAAATTGAACACTGTTAG
This sequence comes from Kalaharituber pfeilii, assembly GCA_015179045.1. NCBI lineage: Eukaryota > Fungi > Ascomycota > Pezizomycetes > Pezizales > Pezizaceae > Kalaharituber > Kalaharituber pfeilii. The sequence goes on along the minus strand of WHUZ01000007.1, from coordinate 766,169 downwards.
GTATAAAAATGAATGGCCCGGGCCTGGAGACTATCCAATAGCAGGATGATTGCAAAACAAGTATTTGAGAGAATGGGCGCTGCTTAAGAGGTGTAGGGAGCTCGCAAATATGACGTTTTAGGGAGTGCTGCGGAAGGCGTTTCCACAATCCGACTGGGCCACGTCTTGGAAGCAAGAAATTAAGATAGGACAGAAAAGATGGGACGGGCAAAAAATCGGGGCCGTTTAGTAGCGGGCTAGTCGACTGGCTAAAGACTGTGTGCGGGAAGAGCGTGGCCTGAGATATGAGACTAGCTCAAGTATGGAGGGGGCTGCCGCTGCCTTGGATGACCCTGCCAGAAGGTGAAGGGCGAAAACGTGGGGGGGGGGGGTGCGTGGGGTGTAAGTGTGCTCGTGTGCAAAACCAGGCACCGACTCGGCGAGAAAATAGGGCTACTGATCGGGCCGAAAAGGGCAGGCCGAACAGAGGGCGCACGCAAGTGACAGGAGAGAGGATTGCTAGAGGAGCGTCTGGCTGCACCGCACTGGGGGGAGGGAGGGGGGCTGCACCTCGGGTGGTCCAGTACTGTACAGCAGAGCTGGCGGGAAGGGGGCGGGCGCGCTGGGTGGGTGGACACGTCCTGGTGTTCCGCAAGGTCCAGAGGAGACAGGCAAACGGAATGCAGCTTCTTATAGCCAAGTGACCGCGATGCCTGCAGCTGCACAACACAGCGCAGCCAGCCAGCGCATAGAGCGGCGATCGGCAGCCATCAGGAAGCGCAGATCAGCGACGAAACGTTCTCTTGCATGTTTCGCGGACTTCCATTCTGGAGGGAAGTTTTGCCAGCAGCTATAGTACATACTTGGTATTTGCGACGACCGGGGGTGGTGCAGTTCAGTGCTGTGTGATAAGGCGATGGATAGGCCAAATGTCTCAAGGGTACAGTACTTGTATGCATACGGTTGCAAGGGAATTTGATCTACTAGAGGTGGGCAGGCACAGGCACAGGCTTGAGATCGAGGGTGACATGTCATGGCCGGCACCGTACCAAGGTTCCAGCTGAACGGCGGTGTCCGCATGTGCATCCAGCTCTGCTGCCGAGATATCATAGCATACTTTACCTCTGCTGCCGCGTACTAGTGCACGGCTGTACTAGCAGCTCGGTTGAAAGCAGATTGAAACAAGAAATTGCTTGTTTCGTAGCTGTTCGCGGAAAACCGCGTCTCCTGCTACTGTTGGCTGGAGATGCAGTTTTCTCACGGCGCACGCGAATTGCACAGGAGTGAAGTTTAAGCCCATGGCCGCGCTAGGTTTCCATGGATGGAAACCCGAAATTTGCTCTTTCGCAGTAGGTGCTCTAGTAGGCGATGATGCAGTTGCCGTGAGCCACCTCGATATAAATTAACCCAGGGACAGCGAGGTCTGAGGCAGCGCCGCACAGGGAAGGCCACAGCCCGGGGTACGGGCTATTCAATAACCGGGCGGCCATGTGCACGTTGTGACTGGTTAGGGCGGCGAGATTTTGCGGGGGCCGCTTGCAAGCTGGGATGTTCTACTGGTGGGTGTTCCGATTTTAGATAAAAAAAAAAAAAAAAAAAAAAAAAAAACGGCGCGCTGTGATTGGCTCGCAGGCTTATTTCGCGTATATATATATAACCACGAGTAATTACAGCCTATCATACTAGTACCTATGGGCAAGCAGATGTTGGATGACCGATGTGAGCCGAGATATCGATGTCTCTCCGCCCTGCAGTTGGAACCGACGATCACTCCTGCTGAGTGAAGCAGCGCAGAGAAGTCGCGATCGTGGACGGAGGAAGTAGCGCCGCTCCTTGCCCGCTCCTTGCCCGCTCCTTGCCCGCTCCTTGCCCGCTCCTTGCCCGCAGCCTTGGTGGCTTTATCGACTCACAAGCCACATATTTTTAGCCGCGTGCCGATCCCTCACCCAACCAACCCCATAATAGTACCAACACACGCACGCCTGAAAGTGGCGGGTGCGTCATTGAGCTATCGAATTCCTTGTTTTGGCTATTATTGCCCTCCCCCTCATTGTGTCCTGCTACTGCTCGCAAGTTATAGATGACACCCTTGAAACTATCTAGAGCAGTTTTATGATTAACAGAAGTCGAGACAACATAGTAATCTTGGACGCAATCAATTTCGAATCGGCACCTGCAGTACGCACTCACATCCTCCTACCGTGTGGTTATATTTTTTGCTTCAGGCCTCCATGCTCATAATATTTTTACCGCCCAGGCAGTTGTTGGATCATGCTCTAGTTAGGTACTTGTCGAATGTTTTGCAAGGGATGAAGCTTAAGCCAAACCTCAAACAGATCGACAGGAAGGAAAATTGAAGGAAGGATTCTCTATGTGCAAGATCTAGAACGCAGCAGCTCCAGCAAGATCGGCAGTTCTAGTTTTCGAAGGCAAGCTCGAGCAGTACTGACACTGGCATCCCAAAGCTGCCATATCAACCTATGGCCAACCGTACCCGTAACATGTTACAGTCCCATCTGCTAACAAGCCATACAAGGCTCGATTAATATTAATTCTCTTTCGCCCGTATCTCAAAAGAAAAAAAAAACTCGATTGGCAGGCCCAGATATCTATATGCGTTTGTAGGGCCTCCACTATCTGCCAAGAACAGACCCCAGTGCATTCTGCCAAGTCATTGTCTGGATTACCCAACTAGGTAGTACATTATTCTCATTAACTTATGCAGTCCTCATGCTATGCATCGGGCTGGAATCGCGTGCACCGGGCAAATTTCCTCCAAGACCCTCACATCAAATACTGTACAGTACCAATCAACTGGCTCGTTCTTAGACAAATGGGCTGTGCTTTCCCCGTCGGCCAATAATATCCTCGCTTCCGGCTTCCGGTGGCTGCAGCAAATGGCAAACCAGGCAAACCAGGCAGGCAAGCTGAGACCCTTGAGCCTTCAAAGATTGCTCCCGCCCAAAGGGAATGGCACTATTGGAAATTCTTCCCCTTCAACCTCACAGTTTACACCGGTTATTGTGGTCATTAAATCTGCAAGGATCCCAGGGTGCCAATAACAGTTTACCCACACTAGTTGGCTCCCCTAGGGTTTTTGGCGACTGCCTGCCTCTGGGGCCGTTCCTTGCTCTCTGGCCCTGAAATTCCCTACTGCAACGATGAATCCAACTGTTTAAGGTAATTACATTAATGACGGCGAGTCAGTTCAGGCTTCTGGTATCAAGAAGTACGGTCTATGAGAGTGCTTTGCCCTGAATTTTTTGAAATTACATGTTTCCGTTGGTGATGCAGCTACCCGTCCTGTTCCTAGCTTACTATGTTAACTCGCGCTCTATGTGCTAGAACGCAATGACTGTTTCGACACGGAGACAAATTCTTCTCGGTTGCACATGTTACAGGACATGCATGAGCTTCCAAGAGCTTTATATCTGCACACGAACAATTGTATGGATAAAATCTGCCCACCTCAAGAGTGGATGGCTACGCTGTAACTACACTTCAAGGTTACCTGTGTAAAACCAGCTTCTAGACTTGTCACACAAGGGACCTTTTCATCCTTTTCTTGTGATAGTGCTAGATCAGGTGGGATGTGTATCCAACTAGTCATAGTACAGCAGGGATGCACACAAGTAATGGAACTCCCCAAGAAGGAAAAAAAAGCTTCAAAACAATTATACTTGTTGCAAGTTTTATATACCAAGAACTGGATGGAGCATTTGAGCGCTGTCCATAATCTCAATACTTCGTACATTGCCTAGAGGTCTTGGTAAATTGAGCAGTGTAGAATAAGTTGTATAATAAGTTTCTCCTATTGAATCAATGGATGAAGCATTCCAAGTATGTTATATGGCTTGTATATTTGAATACTGTCTCAACATAAGCGGGGTCTATACACCTGAGGTTTATTATTCTGCAACAGACATCCAAAGAATCATGACCTTTTAGACCATACTATACCCATGGTCTGGTTGATTCTACCCAGAGCAAATAATTCCATTCATGCTATCTTCTATCACCCAGAGCTGCTTAAATCGGCTCAAAGTTGTTGCCCCTATAATGTTCAATAGCTAGCATCCACTTGTTGAAAACACATTACTACAAATAAAATATTTGAGGTGATCAGCACGTCTAATCACACAAAGGTAACCTCTTCTACAATCTCACAAGGAACTGAAATGGTACGTTGTACTGATGCACTGGGTTTTCGCTATATTCTTGTTCTCGATTCACTACAATTTTTCCGGATTTCAATTCATTTTCATCGAAAGGTTGTTTGTGAAAGAATTTGAGGTTCTTGTGCTTCCATGCTCTCTTCAGGCGACAACTGACATCTAGGAGTGAGTAAGCGTAAGACATCTTCTGATGAGCGATCATTGTCATGAAATACATACCACAGAATCTGCTGATGTCCAACATACAGTGTGCTTTGTCTATGACTCCTATCGTTTTCCTCCTTCAGACAAGTGTTCAAGCACCCATTCCACATGACACGTTTCATGGAGCGTTGGAAGGGCAAAAGTGTATTTTGCAGAACGGAGCTATCGCTGTAGTCGTCGCATGCTATCTCGTTTCTCTGTTATTATATAATGGTGTTCTCGGCTTGCTGGATGGGCAGGGACAGCGAAGCAATAAGTCAAAAGTACAGTTTGAAATATATCCAGTGTCATAAACAGCGGATTGAAAGATTCCTTTATTAGCCTACTTCAAGGATAAGGTTAGTTTTGCGATACAGGAAATGCAGCAGGAACAACCTTCTATAGCCGCCACTTCACCTCCTCCATGCTCTCCACGAACGATACCACGACAACCTACTCTATTGGGCACTCCACCAGCGATCTCAATAACCCAGCTCCCACCAATCAGAAGGCATAGTATCTCAACCTCAACTACCATTAATCTGCGCCAACGCTTATCAACGCCTTGTCCTGCAACCAATAACCCCCAAACCATCTCATCACGTCGGACTCTCAAGTGCCTTCAATCACCCTTCCCCCATCTTCGTTCTCTATCCAGTTTCACCTCTACGATCCCATGCACACGTACTCATCCTCCAGTAGGTTCTGTGAAGCCAGCCAACACCGTCCCCTACAACCAACGAGAATGGTCACTTGAGGAAGTGCAAGCTCTTGTCCGATTTCGAGAACAGCAAGGTCTTACGTGGCGTCAAGTTGCTAGTCATTTTCATGGTAAAACGTCCAACGCTTGCAGAAAGAGATTCGATAGACTTAAGCGGGGGAAACTGCCGCGTGGGCCGGTCTCACAGGGGGGAAGCGGGAAAGAGGCTTTCATCCCGACTGGGTTAGATATATTGACTGTTTTTTGCACTTGTCAGGCGGGTAGTAAGCCATTAGAATTTGGCTCTGGGTTGTAGCTGTAAGATGTTCCTGTTACCCTGAACTCGATTGATGGCATTCAACATGACCACTTTCCCCAATAATTGGAAACTAAAGAATAAATTTTTACCATGTCAGGTGCTCCTTTGTTTCAGATGTCTTGCACACCACCTCCTCGGCAACACCTAGCAGCGCAGATCCCACAAAGTAGCACTATTACTGCACAGGTGGAGGACCGGGAAACAAGACAGTACAGTGATGGCCACACCACTCGATTTCCTCCTCCTTCTCAGCTGAGGCAGGATAATATGTGCAAGCCTAATCAAGAATGACATATCCAAAATAATATAAAGACCCAGACTCCCAAAAAAACGGTAAAAACCTGGTTCCATTATGTGCAGTTCAGGAACGGTTCATTACTCGAGTTTCCTTTCTTCTCATTCGTTTATCGCTTTTTGAATTGTTTGGTCTAAATATATCACGGGCAGTGAGGTGTACTTGACAGCTTCGATACTTCAGATATAGACTGATACCCACTTTTTCGCGTTCTTTTATTTGGTGCCAACTTCCTGTTTTAATGTTTTAGCCTAGCAATAGACGGCAACGTTGGTTTCCATAGTAACTCAGACAAGATGCCCGCTCAGTTTTGTTTCGAGCAGAATTATTTAGGGCACTCATGTTCTTTTGCGGTTTCTTCTTGATCTCATGGCTCTCGTATACTTGCAATTTTGAAAACCTGATAGAGTTGGGGTTGTCCTTTTGGAAAGCAGACGAGTGAGCAATGGATATGGATGAAATAGGGGTTAGGTAATAAATAGTGGATTGTCAATATGTGATGAAACAGGGGATTGCTGCCTCATTTAAGCCCACCGCAATGTTACCCTCAGTCGGAGGTTGCTCCTTGTACACCTGCCCAACTTATTCAGCATGCCTCAACGGAAGAGAGGAAGGAGAGAGGGTCGCTGGTTGGAGAGGACTCGTAGTTGGATGATTAATGGTGTACATGCAGTTGTAGGTATCGAAGCACCAATACAAGTAGCATCAGTATCATCGGGACATCAAGAGAGTAGATAAATGTATATGGAGGTATATATAAGAATATTAGTATCGGAATCCTAAACACAGAGCCATATTCCGGAAGAGTCGGAGAAAGATGACAAGAGCCTATCTATATACAGCATACTTCCTCTTTTCTCCCCCTCCTCACAACACAGCCAACCCTACAATCTTCCGCCCCTCACTCCCTTCTCCACCCATTCAATTCTCTCCCTTTCCCATGCCTCCCTCTCCACCCAACAATCCACCCCCAATACCCCCTTCGCCTCTCTATCCCCATCGTTCCCTCCCACAACCTGCACTTCGCCCTCCCCCCATCACCCAAACTCCACTTCCTAACCGGATGACATGCCAGCCCCGTCGCCCACCCCTTCTTCTCCCCTGCTCCTAAGCCAACCCCAACCCCGCCTTCCCAAATCTCCACCCCCGCCCACGCAATCATCGCCGCGTTATCCGTGCACAAGCCCGTGCTCGGATCCGGGGCTACGATCTGCACCTTGCCTTCTCCCACCACCTTTCCTCCACCTTCTGCCTCGTTTGCCTTATCCAACTCCTGCTCCACGAGCTCCTGTACCACCTTCCGCAGAAACCTATTCGCACCTACGCCGCCCCGAGAACTACAACTTCGTCCCTGCGTGTCTCCCTACCAAGCTCATCTACGGCTCTAGCATCCCGTATTGCCCTAATAACCCGCTTCCCAATGTGTTCGAAGGCCACCTGCATCGCTTGCCTACCTAGTGCGCGGCGCTCCTCGACGCCCATATCAGACCTCATCGCGCGGTCGACACAAGACCCGAGCCCCGTGAACGAGAATACGTGGATATTATGCTTCGATGCAGTTTTAGACATTGGGATGGGCAAGGGCGACCATTGCGGGTACATACTATTCACTTCTTCATCTTGCTTCCCCCGCTTGGGGACTCGGGGGGGAAGTAGTGATGATCATACTCCGCCTCTCCGTTTGTCGTGGAGCCGGGGAAGACGAATTCCTCTAACACTCTCCCATACACGACCCCTTTACCTTCCTTGCCTGCCTCAGTAATTATCTCCTCAGGGACTACTCTCCTCGCAATCTTATCAATCATATCTCCCACTGCAACATCAACCGTGTCTGCGATTACCTTGTGCCTCGTAACAGACTCGCACCGGGCAAGTACTGTGTGTCCGCCGGACACTAACAGGCTCCAGAACGGGAACCTCGGTTGAGGTTCCTGAAGGTTTATGTTCCTTTCTGTTCCTTTGGGTCTTGCCCGCTTTGGACGCTGTAATGCGTCAGTGAGCCGCGGAGTTAAAGCGTGCCCCAACATATGATGCACCCCAACCAATGGCACTCCCCACGCCACTGCCAGTCCCTTCGCCACATCCAGCCCGACCGCCAATGAAGCGCGCATGCCGGGCCCACGGGTAGCAGCTACGAGGTCGGGTTTCCCATTTGAGGAGGGAGGAAGACGAGAAATGGCGCATATGAGGAGGGGCGAAAGGGAGCTGCGATGGGAAGAGAGAGAGGCGAGCGGGTGGATGCCACGGGTCGGAAGGTTGTTGGAGGTGATGGTTTCGTGATAGAGAAGGTGGGTGAGGGTGGGGGTATGCGAGAGGAGAGCAACGGAGGTGTCGTCGCTGTGGTGACGGTGGGAAGGTCAGCTTATCGGTCAGCTGGGAACGTTTGGGGAAGGAGGGCGAGAGTGTAGGGAGGAAGGCAGTCATAGTATACCATGACGTTTCGATTCCGAGAACAATTATCCCACGACGGGATCCAAGGTTCCAGTTCCAATGAGGGGACAATGGTATGCTATGTGACGGCCATCGTAACCGTGATAGGCTGTCGCCGCTGTCTGCGAGGCCGAGTACGATCCGGAGCCCAGCTCGTACACTCCGACCCCGAAGAAGCAGTAGCAAGGACGAAGACATGTTGGCTCCTTAACAGTTGCCCAGATTGGATTGTATCTTGAGGGTAAGTGGGGGAGGTAGTCCCGCAACGTCTGTAATTCGGCGGGGCGTAGGGCGCCGGCTAGGTATTGGCCTCTTGACTAGCATAGGGTAATACATCATTCTATACTCGTGCACAACTGAGTGGCAAGTCCCCAAGCCACATGTCGCAGTTGAGTTGCGCACGGAAGTAAAGCAAAATAAAAAAGGTCCATTCGGGCCGGAACTTGAAATCGGCATCTGGCATGCTGCATCATAGCAATATTTTCTTGTATCTTCATTTTTTATGTATGCTTACATAAGTACCAAGTTTAGTTACAGACTTTCTTGCACGTTAAACTATGGCCCTGCCAAGCGCACTGCCAGAGGGAGTAGCGTTGGATGCAATTAAATGTAACGATTTTTATATCCACGTGTAGTCAGCGTTAAGTCTGGTTACGAGACTAATCCCCGTGGTAGGAGCGAGGGAAATCCGAATAGAACGTATATTGTGAATGACGTTCGTCATGGAGAGGGAATGGTTTCCACAGGTAGACGTTCTTGGGATTTGCCTATTAAAATGCACCCTTCGCCTCCCGCTGGCGAACTCCAATAAGTGAATAAGGGCGCAGTTTGGTTGACTGTAATAGATGAGTATGATTCGATATCTGTCAACTCTGATCACATCTATAGACGCGCCAGCCACATGAACTCCACCCCTTCTACCGGCTTGCTCCCCTCCCTCCCGTGTCGCTTGATATTGTGACAAAGGTAACAAGAAGATAATACAATGCGCATACAGCTAGTACTGTACATCCAAATATCCCGTCTTCATGCCCATCGCCATCCATCCACTCTCGTTCAGAAATAAAGCATGTCTTTATTCCTCGCATGAATCACTCTCTCAATCATCCCTTGTAATCCTTCCTCACTCTAATCCTTCGGAAGCGCCGCCACCCCCTTCCTCAGCTGACTCAAGAAGTCGTTTCCGTTCGCCATGACGTGCTCTATCCCAGCAAGAAAGGCAAAATATCAGCAACCAGATCCAACCCAACCAAGAATGCAGATCACAATACTCACGCCTCGATCCCCACGGCCCTCCACTTGCCTTCCCAGTTGTCTTCCACGGATTCTCGGGAGACTTGTAAATGATTGGTTTACTACCTGTTAAAGTTATAGGCATCTCACATCAGCCGCCTGTAAACAAGGCAAAGCAGTTATCTCGGAATGCCCGATTGATCCAGCTACCCCAGCTCAGCCTGCTGTCATCCTGTGTTTCTTTATTTCTGCAAATTCCCTACATACATTCCGAAGGACCTTCACTAAAAAAGAGAAATGGGGGAAAGTCGGAAAACCTTACCCTCATCCGCATACGGGTTTTGTGCTGCGTTCAACGCCTCGACGTATCCTGTTTTATCCCGATGAGAGCAAAATGTATGTCAGTGAATACAGCCTGAGAAGGTTCAAGACCACAATAATCCACTTTTCAGCAAAAACACTCCGGGCATGAGCTTTGATTAACCAGGACTATTCCTTTCTCGAAGTTAATTCAAGACATAAAAATGCAGTCATACTAGTCATGCAATATCTCAAGAAAATAAACCTTTCCCTCAATGGACTTAGACAGCTAATTCAGATTACCCCAGCACCCCAGTCCTTGCGCATGAGGTAAAGGTTCGTTAAACACACGTTGCTGCCAACCGTTGAGCTATTTCACGAGAGAGTAACCCGAATTGGGAAACTTTGCGCGATGCTTTAACGTTTGCTTAATCAAGCATGGGTATAGTAAAAAATAGAGTGAACGTAAATAAAGCTGACTGCCCATCTGAAGACTGTTTGTGCAAACTTCATGAACATCAATCACACCGGGCGAGTGAAAGTCTCCCATCTCCGCGACGGCGGGTGGTAATATGGAGTCGCCGAAACTGATGCAGATGCATATAAAATTAAATTAAACAAAAAAGCATTATAGCGATTAGGGTATCGTGACAAAGCAAGTTGACCAAACAAAATTTTGTAATAAACGAAACCGGTGTGAACAAATTGGTATGAAATCGGGTATGTCGCACAAAACAGCCACATAACATAATATCGGCTGACAAGTCAATACTGAAGAGACGAAATCAATGAGAAATTGAGGAAAAAGGAATGAAGGGCAGCACAGCCAATCCGCAGAACGTACCTCTATTGAGGAATTCGGAGACCTCTCGACTGTTGAAGCCTCTAACAGGGATATGCTCTTCAACCAAACCTGGGGATTGGTTCACCCCACTTTGGGCTTGCCCTCTGTTGCCCCAAGCATTTCCGCCGTCACGGCTTCCGGATTGATAGCCTCCGGTCGAGCTGTACGAGTTCCGGTCGTGAGAATGGTTCCGCCGCTGGCCCTGCTGCGGATTCCCCGGAGCATTCTGCTGGGGTGTCCCACGGCGGCGCCAACTGTATATTGTAAGATACCAGCTATATTAGTAACAGTGGGAGATTAAAGTGCAAAAAGGGCACAAGCGAAAAGCGGAGATTGGAGTCCTCAACTAGCCACGGTCCTGTCTCTCTGTGTGTGTTGGGGGGGGGGGGGGGGGGGGGGGTGGAAAGGAAAAACAAACTCCCACTTACCGCAGATCGTCCCCGGAATTGCTATTCATGATTGCGATAAACTCAAGGAAGGTGGTATGCTAGGTTTCTACCTTCTGTTTTGTATTTCTATCTTTTTTTTATTTCTTTCTTTCTTCCTTTTTTTTTTTTTTTTTTTTTTTAATTTTGCCCAAAATTATTTATTGTGCCCTCCCCTTTCTCCTGCAGCAAGAGAGGTAATAACTGACCGAAAAAGGCTGGGGTTGCTAGGTGAATAGAGAGAGAGAGAGATAGCCTCCTATAGTTCCGATAAAAACGTGAGCAAGTGATATGCGCAGCCCGATTGTCCGCTAACAACGGGAGAGAGTGGATTAGGGAAAGGGGGCGCAGGGTTCAGGGGCGGTGGAGGGGGAGTTGGCTGAGGGGGGGAAGGAAACGACCGGGCGACGACTAAGTACTCGGCGCAGCATGCAGAGGAGACTGAGACAGAGAGGGAGAGGATGCTTTGCTACGACATGCTACGACATGCTACGACATGCTACGACATGCAAAAAACGCTCGCAGTAATGGTTGACCACTGGCAGCAGGGGGGTACTTACCAGGAGGATGGGACACAGGGCCGGGGGGGGGAGATGCCAAGTCGACACACCGGGTGGAACAAGATTGATGTGGGCGAGGAAGAATTGGAGGAGCGGAGAGGATGAGCAATGGTCCGGAGCACTCCACTCTACGCAGAGCGCAGAGCGGCGCGGTGCCTCTCCTCTCCTCTGCTCTGCTCTGCTCTGCTCTGCGCGCAAGAAGGGGACAAGACAAGGGACAGCCAGTCCCCTCAGCTTGCTCTCTGCGCGCCTCAGTGCACCCTGCCCGCCAAAACGCCCGCTTGGCCTGTGCTACATGAACGAGCTGCGCCTGCCCCGCCCCCATGTAGAGTACTCGAGTACGAGTATGATATGATACTCTGTCACACCATTCACACCGCCAAGCACTGCCTGACTTGGCGCGCCCGCAGCTTTGCTCCCGTCTCGGATGCATATCATAACTCTATGATGTGTACTCGAGTATCATACTAGTACTTAGTACTCTATGCTCGTCCTGCGGTAAACTTCTCCCCCACCCCCCAAGTGGCATAGTGTGGCCGCCCACTATGCATTAAAGTGCAGCGACACCAGCCCCAACAGCACCCGACAACAGCACCCCCGTCACGAGACCTGACGGAGCATGGCTGACCCTCCATACGGCACCAGTCCTGCTTAGGAATCTAGTACTGAGTACAGGAAGACAAATGACAGATGCTGAGACAGCTCAAATCAACGTGACGGCCGTATGTCTAGATAGAAAGATCTCTTACATCGTATCTCTTATTCTCCTTGGCTCAGGCTGACCAGCAACGCAGTAAATAATGGCTCCTTTCAGTTCGGCAGTTCCATGTACCCCGGTTTCAAAAGTGAGGCAGACAAATGCAATATGTTCTAGTTGTTACGAAGCATAATGTGAAAACCTAGTCTTATAGTCAAGTCACATGGTAAAACACAGGCTGGGCACAAGTAGTGAGCGTTGGGGTCAGAGATCTTCTGCGCGAGAACAGATTGCCCCCAAATGGCAACCCTGCTATTCCCCTGCGCTCCTTCAAAGTTCGTCTGCTCTGCTGTGGGCGAAAACCCTAACGATGACCGCAATTAAGGATGTGCTCATGCAACCCGGACGGATGTTGTCCGCCAATGAGGAAGCTACATATGTATCACTTCAGGTGGCCTTCAATACTGCTACCGACTTGCCTGTGCATGCTGGGGTGTTTTCAAGTGCTCCAAATTGTTTGACATGTTCACTCCAGCCGCTGGTGCAGGCAGTTCCATCGGTAAGCAAGGAATAGGGCCCAGGCTAAACCGAACACAGCAACCAATGTCCCCTGCCTAAGTAGGGCAAGGAAAGCTTATCTGCCCATCGAGAAGCTTGCCATGTCCTTGAAAATTATATGATAGTAGGCAGCTTTTCAAGTTTGAATGTTAACTTCGTCTCAGCCATTAACGCTTAAGCAAGTACCCACCGGCCCGTCCACCGACCGTTAGAGCGTCCGGCATGCACAAACACTTAACAAGCCAATATCAACAATTGAAGCTTTGACTCTGCATAACTGTACCCCCCAGTCAGATAAGAGTCCTCGATCCAGCTGCTTCCCGCACCTCAACTTACGGCAATTCCAGCAATCTGAGCTTGCCATACATGAAGCAGGATGCACAATATATGATAAGGTAATAATATGTTGGTAGCCGAAGAAAATCAACGATCGGTATACCGTCTTGCTTTGATAATACGACTGTCTCATGTTGAGCCCACTCTTGAGACTCCTATCCGCCCAGTAACCTCAAGTCAGCGTAGCTAATGGCTTCTTTTGACCTCATCTTGCTAACCCCAGGTGTTGTTAATACTATTAGTTGGAGTGTATCGATGATCTCATATTAATATGCATGCATTGTCACTTAATCAATCGGCTTACCATCCCAGTTGGCAGTCTGTCCCAGACTCTACTGCAGTTATAACTCTGTTGTCGATCACTTCGGAAGTCTTCGAATTCTCGTACGTTTTTTGCCTTACCAAAACAACGGTCCAAAGGCTATGCAATTCGGCCAACCGGACTACTTAACCTATTCCGAACACAATTTAGAAACATTACTTGCGGAACAGGTTGTCACGAGATCACTATACTGATTTCAGATTAGTCGTCTCTCAGCTTCCCAGTTTACTCACATGAAGTAAAGAGGCCGAGACAGAGCAATTTGCAGAATAGTGAGTAGTAAAATATAAACCAACGTGTTAAATGTCCAATAGGATATCATTCACATACCGTTATGTGCGGGCTGTCCTGTAAATGCTGTCTGACATTGCTTTATAGGGCTGTGATAATTGCAAATTTTAACCCAGGAATAGTGTCTCGATTCACGGTCAATTTCTTTCCTTGAATTAGCCCATGAATCTATCATATAGCCTTTAACACTCAAAAAGCGAGATTAATGTGCTCAACGTTGAGCCCCCAATGCCTCGGAAGCCTGTTGCCCCATAAGCAATTTGCTTTAAGACCGCCGACTCGAGACTGGAAACCCCTTTAGCTTTCTTGCAGTTCTAAGTCCTAAGGCTGCCCGCTAAAGGTAATGATGCTAATAATGCTGGCAGTTCTGTTTAGCTAGAACTACCACTGTTTAAGGAGCAATATACTAGGAACTACTATGCATTACTCCATCTACATGTACGCGTATTTGCAGATGAGGTTCTCTAGAGACAACCTACTTAGTATTGGTATCCGTCTGGCGGGTGAGAATTTTCAAGCCGGGCAAAGAGCTACTATACATGTTTTTTTCCTCACATCTCTGGGAATACTAGTGTCTTTGTCGAGCACTAAAACGTTGGATGAGGGTTGAGCAGCCCCTAGAGTCGATCCGAGCGTACAGTGACTGGGACTTCCTAGCTTCCTAGCCTAATGCTGTGGTTGACTGTGACTTCGGCAGCTGCCCAGCACTATCGGCATATCGGAATTGCAATTGACTTGGAGAGAGAGAGGGGAAAAAAAGGCAGGGCAGTTATAGTGCTGTTTAGTGTTTTGAACGTTGTGATGCTTGGAGTGCTATCATAGTCATATCGGCGAATCTTGATGCAATTATTCACGAACGCGGAACGGTTTGGAAAAGAGCTAAACGAGTTACGGCAACCTGGGTTACTAAGAGTCCAAGGTATTTATTTACCCGAATTGAAACGCTGCGTTAGTACTTTTTCATATGTAGATGTGAGTATTTATGACCGCCAGATTGCCTCATGCTCAGTTTGTCTATACGTACCAGTGGAGAGTGCCGTTTTAGCACTGTCTAGAACTACGGGATCACCCGACGACTCAAATGCTTTGCTAGTCTAGGTTAGCTCCGCAGTCTTTTCTTGTTTCTGTAATAATTGATAGCACAGGCTAAGCCGCCTGTCTCACTTACCCGGAACAAGGCTCTCGTCGTTAGAAGATGGACTAAAATGGCGTTCGCAGCAGCCACTTTAAGGTTTCTTCGTTGCTGCTGATCTACCCAGGTTTGGGCATCAATTAGAATACCCTGTAAAAAGTTTCGTCTCCAAATCAAGGGAGGCAATGGGCGACTGAACAATTATCTCAAGCAAAGGGGGCAAATAGGAGTCAAAGCGTTCTTGTTTCTAGGCAGTCGAGGGTTTTCGTTAACTGGACTCTCATAAATGTTAGGATTCCTGGTACGAACGGATGCAACGATTGTCGCCAACGAGACTGCAGTATTCCGGTTAGGATTGCAGTTACTTTACTCTGGGGAAATCCGCTTGAGATAAGTGGGATTGGGGGGACGGCGGTTGCCCAAAATAAGGAGGGCAAACGCCAATCGATGCCAGTACTGTATTAGGGTAGACTGCCCAGGTGTCGATACGAATCCTTATTGCGATGGGCTGCGCTTCAGACGTTCCCATTTGTCAACGATGCAGACGATATGCAAAACCCGTTGACAAAAGCAGAGAACTTGTAGGCGAACCAGCAGAGCGTTGGACCATCCTCAGGTTGCAGGGAACAGGAGGGTGCATAAAGTCTCCTCATCCCGTGGAGATCGGACGGGTATTGGGGTTGGGCGGTGCTGGCACGTTTATGATTGGAGTGTGGAGCCCTAGCGTGGAGAGTAGGGCAGGCGATGGCATGGACGGTGTAACTCGAAGAAAGGTCGGGGTCAATCTGAAAGGGGGCAGGGGAGGGCGTGTGCTGCTGCCTGGTTTTGGCGTCGCCGTCGTCTCGTCTTTCCTTGCCGGGACGACTTGTGGGCCACAACCATACAGCTGCAAAGCCTACAAAATTGGGGCCATCCAAGCCCGTCCAGAGCACGAGACGTGGAATGTGTGAAGCGTGTGTGGTCGGGAGGAAGGCGTAGCAGTCGCGAGGACAACGTTTCTTGGGGCCCCGGTGGTAGCAACATGTGGAGTACAGTACGGAACTGTACTGAGTAGAGGGCCGCCAGGGGGCAGCACTGTTCTCGTGCCCAGACTATTATTTTCGGCCTCTGCTTTGGCTCGGCCGTAGGGCAGCACTCGGGGTGCTCAAGTAAAACGGGCACTTACCTGCTGCTGCTGGCCTGGCCCCGCCTATGGTGCCTGCTCGACACGTTACGAGCAAAGTGTCTGCAGCGACGAGCGCTGCGGACAGGAGACAGTGTACTGGTACAGTATGCAAGCCAGCTTGAGAGCTTCTAATTAAAGACGCTCAGCTGGCTTATTTACTCCCGGCCCAGAGAAGCATTGGGCCTGCATCACAGCGTGTGTTCATGCCAGGGGAGTGGGTCCAGCAGTGAACTGGGGCGGTCCAAAATCTCACCGCTGCTGCATAACGACTGTGTAACTGAGTCCTGCAGCTTGCATTCATGCCCACCACTGGACAAGAGCATCCGTGACCTGTGGCCAGTGCAAATCAAAGCTTCACTGTCACTACCTCGTTTCCGTCACGGCAAGGAGGCCGCATGAGTGCCAGCCAGCGGCATGATGTGTGATTGAACTGTCGCATAGATCTTCCCTCCAGATTTACACTCATTTTTGTGTTAAATAATTTGGCGTAGAGACGGCCTCTTGTAGTGTGGCGCTGTTGTTCGTCACAATCAAGTACATTTATAGAATCTTGCAAGGGCAACCTGTGTTTCTATGTAATACAAGGTGCTACATGAGCTATATACAGAAAGAACTAAGAGCAATAGGTGATAAATGCCTTTTAGACAGATGGTAGATGCAGAGGATGGTACATATCTAAACGATGAGGAAGAAATTGCCACACACACACTAGCCTATGGGAAGATGATTATTTGGAGGGTTATGCCAAAGAAAACTAAAATCAACTTGAATGCAATAATGAGACGCTGTTACTTGCACTCGCTAAGGAATGCAAGAGTACAATAGATGTTAACTAGCAATACAGTATTTTTTGAATTTGGATGAGGTATCACATACAAGTAGAAATTGCAAATACAGCATTTAATGACAGGTAGAACTCTTGCTTCACCATATGTCCAACGTCCAAATTACTCTTCCAACGCTTTGCTTGCTCAACCAAAAACCCCGGTAAGCTCGTAAAGGAAATATATATAAGTATGAAGACATGTGAGGGAAAAAAAAGACTACCCTGAACACCTTGTGAATTATCACATACAGCACAGGTCCTAATTGAATAAAGGAAACAGGAGGTATAAAGAAGTTTGTTTTTTTTTAAAAAAAAAGAGACGGTGATACGAGCGAATGTAGAAACATCATGGGTTGAGCATGATGATTTCAATAGCCACTGAGAAGTCCAACTAGGAACTGGAAGTGGAAAGCGCACAAAGGAAATGAGAAAAGTATTCCAATATCACGGTTCCCCTTCTCGAACCATTGAACGTTAAAGGCCAAAAGATATAGATGCCTTCGCTGAAAATGCCTGAAACAACAGAATTCAAGTAACAAAAACGCTAAACAAAAAACACCGCCGTATTCCCAAATAATGCCATCGCCCTAGTACCAAAGAAATCTGACACAGAAAAAGGGAGGGAAAAAAAAAAAAAAAAAAAAAAAGAAAAAGAAAAAAAAAAAGAAACGGAAAGGAAAATGGAAAAGGAAATGATGGGAAAAGGAAAAAGGAAAAAATACAAGAAAAAAGAGTAAATAGAAAGAGAAAAGAAATTGAAAAAGACCATGGAACCCATGAAACCCCAGAGACGCATTACACTGACCAGCCGAAAGGAACAAGGACTTGCAAAGTCAGAAAAATGAAACTCCAAAGAAACAGCCGTAGTTGTAGAGGAGTTAAATTCGCCGCTTGAAATGAAATGACAGTACACAATAACTGACGTTGGAATGGAAACAAGTGAATTCACGTATAATGGGCTTGCCTAGCTGCAGATATTGGCAAGATTCATGCGACTATCCTTTCTGCGAGACTCGGCTCGAACAGTCTTTGCATCGAAGAGGGTTGGTGGTGGTGGTGCTTTTTGTCGTAGGTATGAATATGGCGCTGGAGAGTTATCCTTTGTATCAGTGGGCTTTCTCAAAGCGCTTGTAGAAAACCTTGATCGCTCTTGTTTATCTGTGGAGTATCGGTGAAAGCCAAAAGTACTGGATCCGGGTGCTCTGAACTCAGGAAGGCTCTGGGCTGATCTTGCAGGTAAACCAGTTACACTCAAGCGCCTGTCATGTGGATTTATAATTGGTGGTAACGTCAATGAGCTGCCATTGCCGGGGGAGGGCGGGAGTCTTGGGGACAGCGAAAGTGTTGAAGTGGAATCGGAAATCAACGAGGGTGTTTGTACGCGTGATCCTCGTGGGAATTCGGAGTGAATGGAAGGTGAGAGCAGTGGATCATCGTTTTCTCGTCGCGGAACCAATGCGGAATTTATTGGTGGGAGAGTGTTTGAGAAACCATTTGGTGACGATGGTACGGATACGAGATATGGTGTGGCAGGTGTCTCCTCAACTACTTCATTTTCGTCATGAGAGTCACCCCGCTGTCTGAGGCACAAACGTCGTCTTCGATTCATCCCTCCATTCCACCAATTCTTCACCGCGTTATCACTACGTCCGTGCAATCTTCTAGCAATTTCTGCCCAACGTTTCCCCATTTCCCCGACGAGTTTTTCTATGATAACACCCTCTTCTGGAGTTATTGGCTCATGGTTGAGAGTAGGCTTCAGGTTCTGGTGGTACCGTTCCCTGCATTGCTTTGGGGATCTCGATCCAACAAGTTGAGAAATCCGTACCCAATTATGTGGGCCGTGAAGCTGAACTAACTGAAGCAACATAGCATCTTCTTGCTGAGACCATGGGCCCCTTCTGTGTTGAACCATCTTGCTGTCTGGTTTTTGTAGAGTACAAGATGATGGAGTGGATGAGACCTTATTATCTAAATCAATTGAATGTTATTGAGTGCTCTTGAATTCCTCGATATGATCCAGTCATTTCCGATCGTCTGTTTCCTACTTGCCTTCCCCTCTTTATTTGATTATGCTTATTCTTACTAGTTTTCCGACGAACTTTTTGTACAACAGAAAAAGACAAATATGTGAGATGAAGGGTTGGAGGTGAACTCACGTCTTATAAATCCGAAGGGGATACTAAGACAAAATAGGGGGATTACCCCACGAAATTGGCTCGGGCCACTACAGTGCAAATGGTTGTGTAGTGGAGATGTGTCAAAAAGCTTCAACGAGATACGAACGACGAGAAATGTGAAAGCTTAATTGTGGAGAACCCTCAACCTTAATTCAACTGGTGTTGGACGGTTGTATTCTTC
The DNA here is from genome assembly GCA_015179045.1 of Kalaharituber pfeilii. Lineage (NCBI taxonomy): Eukaryota > Fungi > Ascomycota > Pezizomycetes > Pezizales > Pezizaceae > Kalaharituber > Kalaharituber pfeilii. The sequence continues at coordinate 747,038 of WHUZ01000007.1, read as the reverse complement.
GGAAACAGTAGATGCGATGCCCAATCGCAAGGTGTCAGCTTCCGTGAGAACTCTAAGATGGCCAAGCACCTGTCGAAGTGGATGATGCTGCAGGGCGAGGGTGTTTCGTTTGCAGGAGTATGCGAGTAACCTTGCGTGCCTTTCCTACAAGCAGAATGATCTGGTTTTGGTTTTCCTCTGGAGGATTCTTCTGCTCCTTCCGTTTGTTCGTCTATTTTTCTTTTATTTTTCTTTTTATTATTATTTTTTTTTTTTTTCTCTTGGTCGTTCCCTCTTTCCCAGATATTTCGTCTCGGAAAACAGCTGAGGTGCGATTTTCTGGTAAGATGGCGTTGGGAAATACGGCACTGGTTTATGTAGAATACAAGTCTGCGAGAAATGAGATGGTGGGTGGGAGGGGGGGGGTTGTTAATTTGGGGAGGGGAAGGGGTGTAGTAGTAGTGGTGGGTGGTTTGGCAGCGTTATGGTTCTAGGGTGGAATATCAGTTGGGTGGCCCGAAAATCCAAGACCAGAGATCCCACCCACAAAGGAGCGGGTGAGTCCAAGCTTATATGCAGCGAAGCAACGGGGCGTCGCGGATTTTGCTTGGGGTTGCAAGCAAGGGGAGGGGCGACTGGTGTGGGTGTCAGGGTGCTGTGATAGTACCTATCTTACGGTCCCAGAGCAATGGATGATTTGCGCAGGGGGCAGAGCCAGCGAGAGGGGCGTTGAGCGAGGTGATGAGACTCGGGGCTGTTGGGGGCGGCCAGAGGTGTGCGTGCGAGCAGTGGGCAGCCGAAGCTGCTGAAGGACGCCGCTGCACGCAGCAGCAGCAGCAGCGTTTGCTGCGCTACCCCTGGACAGCGCTCCACCGGCACAGCCTGGCCAGTAACGCAGCCGCGGAGCAATGCTATGGTCCGGGCGTGGCCGCTGCAGAACCCCGAACGGAGTGCTGCCCCCCCCCAGTACATACTGTACTTGTAGTATGTAAGTGCCTCAGCAAACCGAGGGGCCTGCTGGAGCTGCACTGGATATCTCCACCAGTCGGCAGTCGTGTGCCCCAGAGCCGACCGCTGTATCGCGACCAGAACTGGCCTCCTATTTTCCCATTGGCTCACGGGTCGGGCAGCCAGGTGGCTGCTAGCTAGCCTCTCCCCAGTCTGCCCAGAGCAAGCCATCGCCCCACCCCCAGCAGTCCCGCTCCCAGAGGCATGATAATATAGGTTTATCGGCCTGCAAGCCTCCATCATAGTGCGTAACGTGCTTGAAGAATTAGTAAACACAGAAGCGATTGGAAAACATACCCCCGAGTTCCTTCTCTCTCACCTATCTCTCCAGGTTCATCGAAATGTAGAATACCTATGGAAAGTTCCATCTGGACCCCCCCCCCATGGGGAATAGTTACGAATCAGGAAAACCGATTCAAGCCAGGTGAACGAATAAGTAAAACTCCGTTGGTGATCCAGATGCGCCCTAATTGGGCTATTGCTAAGCCTTTATTATTGTTTTTACGGCAAAGGAATGCCCTTATCCTGCTTTGGGTCCGCCACCTTTCCGATGCTTAGTTGACAATTGTCAAACATCACCAATAAGCATCATGACAGTCATGGGAGGTGACAAAAAAAGAAAATAGAAGCACGAAAGTCAAAAGGCGATCACCGACCTGGGAGGGTGTAAGTATGGAATCGTACTGGTGAACGAGCACGATCCTTTCACGGTTCGCGGTTTGCTGCACAGTTTGCCAAAACCATTTGTGAAGCGAGTATAGTATGGAATTATTGAACATTTGATTATGACACTTTGGTGCAAACTAATCCTGCCCCAACCTGTCCTGCGCCCATTAGTGTGCTTGTCGGCGACTATCGAGTTCGAAGGCATCCTTATACGATGCAAAAATACTAGTCTCGTAACCAGCAAAAATACTTAATAAAAGTTTAACTGGGCCGACGCAAGTTATGGTAGTATCCCGCGCTCTCAGAACTGCATACAATCACTGCGTGCGATACCATTGAAATGTTCATTCCCTTGGTCATAGTCATCAAGAACTAGACCGAACATAACGCTAAGCCTGACTGGTATTCCTATCGTATCACATCATAAAAATCACTACTTCATGAAGACCAGCTAATAAATATCTTTGTTGCAAAACCAGGCGGCGCCAGGCAATCGTAAGGCGTCAGAATTATGTACCCTTCTTCATAAATTGCGGGAAAGAAGCATTTTGCGGTTCTGGACTGACCCCGAACTAGTCTCATGCGACCCCGCGAGCTAGAAATGGGAATTAAATACTTCGAGTACTCTGTTATTAAAACGTTGGAAAAAACTGTCTGCTTACCGGTAAAAAAACGTAGCTCTGTACACTTGGCAGGGCTCGCTTCGTCTATTGCTCGTGGCTGAATTGGTGGAGGGCAATGTGCAACGGCTACCCGGGCCACAAACTGGGGCGATGAGATGTAGAGTACTGTATGTATCAATAATAGGCGATCTTGAGAAAAGCACTAGGGTAAGCGAACATGGTTTCGCTTCACTTCTCCACAAACGGTCAGGCTTGATGCGTTTTCTTGGCTGTCCCAAATATCAGGTTTGCAGCAAAAAGCCACTTAGCCCAATTCATATTCAGTTGCAGCTTGTGATTCGGGCCTTTTCCCACTAGCTTTTTGCTAGTATGATGCTTTTGGCTTCACGCCTTGCACAAACGATGTAATCCAAATTAAACTAGCCCCCCAACTGAGCGACCATCTGGCATGAACTTGTAAAAGTGAGTAATCCAGAAAACAAAGGAGGGAGGTCCTGGAATGCCTTGGTGGCATCTGCTCAAATCAAGTGACTGCGCGCATTCAAACTCGACCCCTCGGATATACGACAGCCTCCTTGAGTGTAGCTGTGTCCGTACATGATTAGCTATGGAATACTCAAAGCAAAGGGAAGTGGACTGGTCAATGCATGAGCCAATGTAGGAGGATTCTTGAGTAAGAGTAGCAAAAAGGAGGATATTTTCGTAGCTGCTAGGTATTGCCTCTTGCAGCAGCAGATTTCACCTCGCTGGAAATGCCACGTCCGTCGGTAGGTTCCAGCTCAGTGGTTACACTGCCCGGTATTTGCACAGACTCGATCCGTCACGATGCATTGGGCGGCAATTTACCAAGGCTCAGCCACCATCTGTTATTTGTAGCCGGAACACAGCATCTTGCTCAAAGTATTTCTCGGTGTTGTAGCTGGATTTCATCAAGCAGGGATTGCAAGGTGGAAGGTTGCATCGCGATGGACCCTTAGTGCCCCTCCTATGGCAACTGGTCATTATGCTCCCTAAGTACCGTGTACACAGATGTGTCAGAGTCGGACCACTACCTGCAGTGGTCCTGTCAGCCCACATTTACTTGCCTCTCGCCATGCTCTATGCATTCACTATACCATAACAGAGAATGGAAGTTGCATGCTGGAGACTCACCAAATCAGCTAAACCACCTCATGATAACTGGTACCTATCTGCTAAGGATGTTGCCTCATGGGGGTGTTGATTTGTGTGATTAACCGGCAGCCTTCCCGTTGCCATTGCCACTACTCGTATACGAATGATAAGATCTCAGAATAAGGAATTCCAGTTGCTTACGCCCTGTTTTGGTGACCACCTATAGCCGAGAATTCAAGTGGAAACTATGGCAACCAAACGATTTCTAACGTTTCGCTAGGGTCATTTCACACGAAACTAAACCGTGAGTTCCTGCCCGCAAAAATTGGAGCTTTCCAACAGAGGTGAGTATAGCCATGTATCATTTCACTTGCTACAGCAAACTGCATCTCATTATTGCATCGCATCATGACATTGACATTGCATTGCACCACTATTATGGCAGAACTCAACCCTCACGATATTCTCACTCTGGATCTATTATTGACAATTGGAATAGAACACAGAGTAACTCCGTACTGCTGTTATTGTACATCAAAACTCCTATGCAGACATGAGCATTGCAAGGAAATGTGTACTTACCGGAGGTCTATTTTTCAGCAAACTTGCGGCATTTTTTGGAAGGTCCACTTTGCTTGTAGTTCAGATATTTTGAGTAGGCTAATTGAGTGCTATAGCAGAAAACATAGACAGTGATAGTGATAGCAGTAGTAGCTTGAGACTTGAAACGCAATAGCTGTAATTGACAAGTTTGACATTGGTGGCTGCGGGATTCAATTTTTTTTTTTCTTTTTTTGCACTGCATATCTGTAGGTACGTAGTCAAATTGTAGCAAACAAACACTTCCCCAGTTCCAATTTTGTACCTCTTACGTCGTATCCCGCCTTGGCCATTCATACTGATGCTAGGTCTAAACTCTCTGATACGACCTATTGCAACCAAACAGGGCCTTACAAGTTTTATATTTGGAAGTTAAAACTAGCATTTCCATTTCTGAACATGGTGGGGCACCTGGTCACCTTGAAATTGAGCTTCCGTTTTAAAAAAAAGCAAAACCGACTGAAGAATCAACACAATCAGCTAAAGTAGCGTCGTCATGTGGGTGGTAGGGTTGAACACGCAACCTCGTCACTTGTCTATCTACTCTTGAAGCCTGAGGTTACCGTAAGTAATGCTGATCTTGTATATTGAATAGAGGCCGAGTAATATATTTACTGGCTGGCTGGCTCTTCAACACTAAAGATCCTCCATGTTCTCGTGCGCAGATTTTGATCATACGATGAAATGCAATTTACCTAGAGAAAATGGAGGAACTAATAATGGCACTGCAAGAAAGGCTCCAGTTATCAAGACTATACACACCAGAAGGCCGGGTCACATCATGGCTTCGTCAGACGAGAGAGACTGACCTGAGATTTTGAGCGAGATCAAGTGAGATGTCAGACCTTAGTTTTGGTTTGTCATGACAAAGGGCGAGTTACCAAGTCCTTTCCAACTTTAGTAGTCTCTGCACCTTCCCTCTAAAGGGCAGCTTGAGAACACATCCCATCCCGAAGGCTGAGGCCTACTGCAAAGGCTTGTCTTTTCTGCGGTGTCTTGTACATTTGTACATGCAATTATTGCCAATCCAATTACCCTCAACTCTTAAACGGAACTGTAGAATACGAAGAAATCACCCACGGCCGCCTCAAACTGTTTTGTCGACTCAGCTGCAGTTTCCAAAGTTTAAAAACAAAACAACATTCCCGGCACTTCAGCGGGGTGGTTGATATGTTCGGTCTTCCACTGTATTCAACTTATCGGCATCCTTTCTGATTGTCCATCTACATTGATAACCTAGCTGGAATATGAGGCCATCATTAACAGAACTAAGCACGAGATAAAATCAAGTCTGTGTAGTAGAATGCTAGAATTGCAATTAATAGCACTTGACATAGGTTGTTAACCAAGATTCTTAAAATCAGATGGAAGCTTCATTGAACTAATCACATGTTTTCGATCAACAGCCTCTTTAAGGAGAATTGATGCGAGAATCATATTTGAGTGATGTGCGTAGCTGTAGACGAGTTTGGGGAGGGGGGGTGGATAACCGTACTGATGCCGTTGGCATCACCACAATTCCTAGCCTTGAGACTACACAATACTTAATACTTACATCGTTATGAGGCATCCGAAGTATTAGTATCTATCAATATACTTTATGGATACGCCCGTCTCTGGTGAAGTTACCATTATGGACTATATCTTTTCATTTCACTATAGCCATGACGGTTATAGTTCCGGCGGAATAAGTCTTAGCGCCTTTCTTCCCGCCAAGCCACTATCATAATCTCTCGAACGTTTTGTCCTGCACCAATTCCTCGCTTGCGAAGCCGGGAACGTTTTTTTTCGGCTGCCCACGTGGATTGTTCATCTTTATTAGGCTTGGTTTCTATGGATTCTTGATGCAACGTTCAACCAGGGACTTCGGCGTCGCCGAAAATCCCTGCAAAATTAGGACCAAACAATGTTCTTTGGTTTGCAAGGCATGGAAAGTCCGGTGAGTGATCTACCCGTGGGACAAGCAGTCAACACCTCGACCATTACTAGAATGCACAGTCCTTCTTGAAAGTATTGCGACTATGAAAGAGACAATTAAAGAGTGCTCAAATGTGTCAGTGCATTTCTAAAATTAAATATCGCCCCCCTTCGATTTGAGAACATAGATTGCCTTATTAGGCTCGATCTAACATGGTGTAGTAGAACATACGGGGCACATTTCTTGCCGCCTCACTTGACGTGTGAATGTGTTAACATTTAACAAGCTTTGTCTATTGACTCACCTATTTAACCAGTGGAAAGAGTGAAGTTTCGTGAATTGTGCTTGTGTGGTAGACTGTGAATCTCTTGTGGCCATGCATGGCTGATAAGAAGGCAAAACCCTGGTTTCTAATGAGGGCAAGTTCTTGGCGCGAAAAAAGCAGTTTCTCTTCTCCACACCCCCACAACCGTTTACTTTGACATAGCGCATAACTACCGACAGGACTGCATGGGTAGCAATTGTTTAGTGATGTGTAGTATAAATTTGAAGTAATATATAATGAATTCATAGAGGTTTATATTGACTAGGAGCTCAACTATGCCGCTTCATTTCATATACTCGTTACTGGCATTTAGTGATGCAGGTAAGGGCCAAGTTAAAGGCAGTGCGAGAGGTCTGTACCTGACTTTGGGTGCAAAATTGTATGAAATACAAGCAGGATCTCACAGCGAGCCAGTCAGTAACAATATCCAGCTCTGATCTGGTAGGCTTTTCTCGCACAGCCATAGCAGCCCCACCTGCATCATTAAATGCCTGTAACAAATACCCATTTATTGATCCACTAAGCAACTGTACATGATAAGCATACTATATGGAGATATACTCAAGTAAGCATATGCAGCTGCCTTATGAGAAGATCTAGATATATATGAGCTACATAATGAGTTTGGTACTCATCACCAAAATACACACTTTACAATACAGCTGCATATGCTGTGCTCAAAGGCATGACATCTGAAGCTTGATTGCAAAATTTGCTGATACAATACTTATGGCGGTAATCACAGACCATACAGTAACCATTGTCCTTCATTGTTACCTTGTCAATTGGCTTTGTTGACTGTAACAGAAATCCTTTAGTCACGGTGTTACACATATATTCTACTCCCATAGCATCTACACAAGCTATATACATCAACTGAGAACTTGAAAATGGAAACCTCGAAGGAGGTTGGACACCAAAGGATCTTACACCTGTGGGCTAGGTCATAGGCCATGGTCATGGTTTATAATAATTCGCGGTATTCACATCCTCACAATCGTGCTTAATCTCTTCGTTTTCAGCCTCTCAGCTTGTCTTCTTTGAAATTTTTATTGATTTAACATTGTGAGAGGTATATGTCACTGAGGAGAGGCACCTTATGTCGTATGGAAATTCAATATTATCTTGCCTCATGCCGTAGGAACTGCCAATTGCAACATTGGATAAATTACCCTATGCTCGTGGGAATGCCTGCGGTACTCTATCGGTGATATAGAGCATGTATATTGAAATACTAACTTCTTGATTGTTAGCTAAACGCATAAGACCTAAATATATATTTATTATATGCATATTACTATAGCCCTCGGAAAATTTTTTTCAAGCGTAATATACATATATAACAGCTATATTTCCCTGCTTCCCTTCCAATTTCAGCATCAATTGCTATTTGCAGCTGGGATGGCACCTAGCATTTCTTTCCTCTTTCGCCTGAGATGCCTTTTCCTGCCACTTCTCCATTCCGGGGACGGGGGTTCATGGATCGTAATGGGAGATAGGTATATTGGGGAGACTATATAGTACTAGGCATCGAAGTTACCTATAAGCTGGGTAGATAAGGAAATATACGATCACCCACCACGCTCGCTTAAAGAAGCCATCATTGGTATTCTCGATTCATTCACATGGATTTTACCCACATACATTACCTACGACGACGTGCCACTGCACATGACTTCCCCATTTGTCTACCCACGCCGTCCCGCTAATCATGTGCAGGCTCTGGAACAAACACGGCAGTGAGTGGGGGTAGGGATATACATATTTTTTCACGTGGGCTTGCGGTTGGTTAGTACACAAAGCATATATATACGTGGTTTCTATTGAGTACTGTTCAGTAAATAAATAGACGTTGTGCTCGTGCATCTGCTTATAGCAGGTCTATATGTATATATACATATACATGTACTTTACAGCATATTTCTTGGACCCGCCCGGAGACATGGGTATTTAATCCTCTTGAGATGTCTGATAGTTTCCTGTTGCATGTTTTTCTTTTCTTTTTTTCTTTTTTTTTTTTTTTTTTTTTTTTTTTTTTTTTTTTTTTTTTTTTTTGTGTGTGTGTGTGTGTGTGTGTGTGTGTGTGTGTGTGTGTGTGTGTGTGTTTGTTTGTTTGCTTGTTTGTTTGTTTTATGGGAAGTGAACATACTTGCACGTAATAGAGAGCCGTTGGCTCTGGTTTACGAGACTTCATTTGACTAATTATGTGAAAAACAAAAAAAATAAATAAATAATAAATAATTAAAAAAAAAAATAAAAATAAAAATAGAGAAAAATAAAAATAAAAGTAAAAATAAAAATAAAAATAAAATAAACAGTAATATAGGATTTGGGCTGTTAGGTTCGTTCATCACATTAGCCGCACTATATAGGCAGGTGTTCCGATACTATCTATGATTGAGTTCTCGCATCTGAGTCTTAATTGCTACTATAGATAGCACATTTTTGATGCGGTGCATGCGACAGCTGATCACAATAGAAATAAAAATTAATTACTCCTTTAATTCAAAGACCAAAGCATCTAAGGGATTTGGCTATGGGTAGGAGGAGGAAGAGAAGGAGGAGAAGTGTTCTGTCACCTGCCAGATATGAGAGCAGAGAAGGAAGAGGCAACAATATAATGCCTTCTTGGTTTGATTTTATGACCGTAGAATATCGGAATGCGAAGGGAACGAAAAGTATTATTATTATTATTATTATTTTGTTTTTTCTTTCTTAATTGCTTTCAGGGTAATACTGGGAGAGAGTAGGCCCGCGTAAGCAAGAACAAATTCACAATATGACCATCCCAATACAGATCTCTTACGGGTGCTAACATTATTAGCTAAGGAGCCTCAGAAGGATCTCCAATATACTCTAGAGTACATTCGAATAGGTTCGTGTTTTCATAGATCCTTGCCTACAACAGTAACCACAAAAAAAAAGAAAAAAATATTGGACGCCTCAGCTTTTTGAACATGCCTCATATATACTTACAAGTATAATTAAAAGTATCCTGGCTTGGCACAATTGAAGGCACCTATGTAAGTACATGGTACACAACACTGCAGTCGGACGCTTTAGCTGGCCTCGTACCACACTGTGCAAGATACGTACTTAGATACGAAAACGTATGAACTATTAAATTGCCAGAATTCCTTTTGTTATTTTTTTCTTTTTTTTTTTCTCGTTTTTATTCTTTACGTTTATTATCGAAGAGAAAGATGAGCAATAAGGAAGTAGGCATCCCAGCTAGGAGACCAATCCCAGCTCTTGCTACATTTAGTACATGTAGGCTTTACTAAAAGGCATATCTGTCAGCTGTAACTTGTAATTATCATATTCTGTTCCACCGTTCTCCTTGAATACATTAGAAACATAGCTGGAGGGATCAACTTCGCAAAAGCACAAAATAGCTGTTGATGTCCCAATACTCCTCCCTTCCCAATTAGTCAATCCCTACCGAAATCCACACAACTTCGATCCCATCTGGCGACCAAGTTTCAACGTTACCAGACTTAACTTATTACTACAAGCTTAAAAATATATATTGTATAGGTCGGTTCCGTATTCACGCTGACACGTCCATTTGTTTGATACTAGGTGTGAACTCGAAAGACCCTATGAGATGCGTTCAATTTCCACTAGACTAGGTATGTTGAAGACGTGTAACGGCGCAGGTGCAATTGCACAGGAAGAAGGACAGGGATGGATTGAGGCAGGGGACGAAGAAAGGTCGTGAATGTTGCGTCCCGCATAGAAACGGATATATGTTGCCGATGAAGAGATCTAGAGAGATCCTTGGTAAGGCTGATGGATTGTGGTTTCATACCACTTCATTGCACATTACACCTCCGAGATTTGTGCAGAATTCTAAAACGCCGCAAGGGACCTCGAAGATGCCCAGTCGCAAATCTGTCATGGCGTACTTGTGAACTTCCGTATAGGGGCACTCTGAAGAAATTTCTCGATACTACTCTTTGATCCTGTCCAACAAGGGACACATCGAGAGTTGAGGCTAGGGGACATACACTTACATACCGTGCATGCAATGCGTGATATATTGAACTGTTTGCGCCCATACCGGCTTCCACCTTCGGAGATCGTAAGTGACATATCGGGCCGCTAGCTTAAACGGCTCTGCAGATTGTATCGTTGAATCTCCAGATAGAATAGGTGCCGGGGTGATATGCGTGATCAGATGAGCTAATTTGAGGGTATAACGATGCATGGAGATGCGTACTTGGGTTATGATGTATTACTATATGCTAGGAGAATGCTCTATGTTGGCTGGGAAACCCATTACTTACGTATGCATGTGACCCATGTCGGCGCAGTAAACAGCTGTAACCAGACCAATTTTTCTTCCTTCAATTTCTGACTGGGCGTTCCTACCAGCAGAAGAATACGCTGAATTTGAAACACCATATGAAACCAAGTGGGAAGCATTTGTTAGCCAAACATGAATATGAACCTGTCTGATGGGTAATGTTCATTTTCAGAGTAACTGTCATCAACAGAAAGGTATTGACCTCACTGGAGGGTAACGGTGACAAGGCATATACCTTAGAAACTTGAGAGTAAAACCATACTCGTGAATAAGAACCTAGATGATGACTGTTGCTGCCAGAATACTCTTGATTAAGACCATACTCCTTGAATAAGACCATATCCGGGATCAACGAGCTGATGCGATTCGCAGTACATATTTCACAGCAATACTATATGTAGTTGTTACTGCATTACGCACCTACAAAGTCATTTTCATCTGTGACTCTGCTGAGAATATCCTTTTAAGACGATACCTGGCGAATGACACCATATTCGTCTATAAAATCCTAGTAGTGGGGCCCTCACCTGCACAGGTCTCGTGTATAAGATATGGTCTTGTGCACAGGTTATTACGGTAGCAATAGTACACTGTACCGTGGTGTGCCTTGTTGGAGCATACAGTATTCCCTTGCTACCGGACCTCGCTGTACCGGAGACCTTGCTATACCAGATGCTCTCAGGCTGCTACATCCCACTCCCATACAAAACCCTCTTGCTATACCGGGCCGGATTTTACAGATCCGGTATAGCAAAGGGAAAACTGTATTAACTCACCCATAGCAAGCTGCTTGCCTGTCGGAGTTCTATGGATCAGGAAGGTGGCAAGCAAAGCCGTAGCGATCTGATCTCTTCTCTGCGTTGAGAAACCCATTGCATAGTTTCCAGTTAGCAACCACGATTCAATTCCAGGGGTTCCCCTGCTCGCATCAGATGCTAAGCGAACAAGCGCGCCTGGTAACGCCTATTTTTCGAAAAGTGGAAATGGCGATTCACAATCGTATCATATGCAAACAAGTTTTGAATGTCGCCCGGTGTGTTCCAGTCTGGAGTATTCTCCGCTTAAAGCCAAGGGCTGCTGTTATGATCGTGGGTTTAAGCGCATTAATTCTACGGTTGCTGGAATTTCGTGTCGAGTCAGGATACATCCCAAAGCCCCCTCCACTCCGATTCACGCCATTTAGCCGACGGAGAAAACGCGGGTCAGCCGTTCTGAGGCGACGCCTATGCGAACGTACAGCTTCTCCTGCTTGTGGAAGAGTAATAGGGGCGCTTGACCATCCTTCCGGTCATATCAAATTTTGCTCACAGCCATTACCCTCAAGTTGACCTGCATCACGCTATCTTCAACCAGTTGGAGGATAGTAATAATGATCGAGGAATTGTAAGGAGAACGACCGTTTAAATGTAGGTGCAGGCTCGGTCATGCAAAATTCCCGGGCCGAATTCTTAGTCACAGCAAGTAAGGATCCCGCCTTTGAAGCAACCAAGCAGCTATGTTGGAAACTAGGTATCGATATTATTGGGTGTATGTAAAGCTTTTACCCGAGCCTTTACGCTGTTGTGGGAATTGACAGTAGAAGGTCTTTGAGGCCCTTAGGAGGTTTGAAGAGAACTTACTTGTTGTCGAAAATGATGCCATATACTTACATAGCTATTCAAAAGACAGCCCTATCGAAGATGAACATTCTATGATCGGACCTTGTGTGAATGAATAATACTTCGCCCGTATCAAGTTTCCCTTCACAGCAGATATATACAAACTGAGCCATGGAAGCTTTTCTTAGGAAACAACGTACTGCTGATATAGTTAACTCTTGAGGTAGTTCTTGCTGAAAGCGCTTTGATTTGGCGCAAGAAGTCTTACTCAAAAGGGTCATCCATAGAAATGTATGCAGCAAATTAAAGTGCAACATGGGAGATACCGAAGTACACAAGCCGGATCGGATAGAGGTCCATGTAACGAATACGAGAAGAGAACTAGCTGTTCGTGTTTATTCCGGCGCCCCTGGTTCGAAGAGAGCAGCAATTATAAGAAACCGTTTTATGCTCTTGAGAAGCCTTTGCACATTGCTCGGCACGCCTTTGGGCGTTATGGTTGTTATGAATTTTTGATTCCTACTGTTTATCAGGCTTTGATTTCATTAGATATAATATACATTTTCTATGGTTCCGTATTCTAGGGCTTATAAAACATACTTAGATTATAACTCTAGGCCGCGACGTTACGAAATTCCAGGTTAAACAATGGTTCTAGGGAAACTCGAATTGCTTTAATATAGCTCGCTAGCTCCCGAAAAGTGCTCTTGGGATTTTTGAAATCCTAGTATTGGGCACAGAGAATAGATATCGCAGCGTAACTGTAACCAAAGAACTTCGTCGGTGATGAATCATGGCTAGAGTGTGAGCTCGGATTCCATCAAATTCGAAGTATTCAAAGTATCAAACTTACTTTTCTGAAGTAGTCCTCGTAAAAGCGTTCCATTTTACTCTTGAACTGAAGCTGCAGAAGTATGTTGGGAGTGAGAACTTGAATCGTTGAGGGTAACTCTTGTAGCCTGTTGCCAATAGACAAGGAAAGCGAAAAGACCGAAACAACGTTAATTAATCAAATTTTATTAACAGCAAACTTTTGTTCTCATCACATAAACGTATGAGCATGAAGCTAGGGTACTGAACACACACGTGCCTGCCTTGCGTATACTATATCCGCTGTTTGCCTGTTGAAGGATGAAAAAACGCTGGGCGTTCCCATGGAAAAATAACAGTTGTATTACTCGAAAGTCATCTATTGTGCGTATTTAGGTGCCAGGGAGGGTCTTGGTATGGAACCCTCCTTCTTGAGCCTAGGAGCTTCTACTGCGGCATACTTTCCTCGAAACACTGCAGGCTGTGCTACGGCACAGACATTGTAAAATGTCGCACCGACCACATGGCTATCAAAATAGAGCGTACGCTCTTCACTTCTGGTAAAAACTTCCAACTGGTCGAATAGGGATCGGAGAATCGAGCATCAAGGATAGGCCTGAAGATCATCCATACGTGTTTAACATTCCTCAGTTGGTTTTCGACACAGTTAATCAAAGATTATGTAGATATCTAAACACCTCCTTCCATACACATTGTGTTAGTAGCTGCTGCAATGCCAAGGCACAAGGTAGACAGCACCTCAGCAGTCTATGAGAGAGGGGTAAAAACAAAATGAAAAACGAAGAAAAACAGAAACAAGTCAATGCTTCTTTATATACTTAAATTTTGCTGAAGTTAATTATAAAGGCTAAGAGCAATGATCAATCAATACTAGTGTCTTCATATCATCTTGACACGTGATGTAATATCAATTCGATCATCTGGGTGGTTCATCTGTTTATATGAACGTGTGTCAGACAGTCAGCTCCTTCAGGTAAAAGTGTGCTTAAAGCTCAAATGGGTTTAAGCACGCTTCCACAATTTGTCACAATCTCATACCAAGGGATCCAGACGAAGACAGTTGATCACCATATTAACCATGCTAATGATATTATTCGGTGGTAATGCCTTGATTGTTGGCTGTCTGATCTAGTGAGCGCACCTTCCTTCCACCACACACTGACCGTTTTTTACCATATCCCTAAACAGCAAGCCAGGTGTTAATCCCCAGGGATCTCAAACGATCATCGGCTGAATAAGGGAGACAGAAGCGTAATGCCAGAAAAGAACACGTTTATCCTCCGCCTAACCAAAGCCACCCTCCTACTATTGAACTAAGGAGAGAATTCAACGCCTTACGGCAGTATTATTATTAGAAGTACTGCGCGTACAATGTCAACTACCAAGCCCTTTCGTTGCGTAGGTCATGCTTTGCCCAGACGAATTTTCTGCGGATGTGCTGTCTTTGAGACGAGCCTCCCTCTGGATAAATCCGCAATTAGGTAGAGCCCGAGCGTCATGGGCAAGGACCAAGGTAAGTAGATAATGGCGTTCCTTGCCTTCAGCAGAAGGTGTTTGGTACACTTTGT